>BRKX01000014.1:41735219-43100576 GCA_026008535.1 Perilla frutescens
AACGGACTCCCACCAGTAGTCCGCATCATCCGTCAGCATAAAGAGAGCACTACTTAACTTTTTCTCTTCTGAACAAGCTATGAAATTGAAAATTCGCTCTAAGGAGCGAACCCACTTTTCGGCATCCATTGGATCTCCTAAACCATTAAATGATGGAGGATTGTGTTTGAGAAACACACTTTCGGCTCTTGGTCCAGGGTTTGGAGCTTGTTCGGGTTCGTTCTCATCTTCATTCTCAGCTTGGCGTCTTTGAGGCGGCATCCTAAAGAACTAGATATTAGCGATACTTGATTAAATTCGCACGAAGGCAAGGATGCCCTTTGACAAGGTCTTATTAGATCAAATAAGGCAGAAATTTAAATGTCATTTACACATAATGGGAAAATTGCCTCATTAAGAGGACTTTTGGCATCGATTTAGAATAAGTTACTGGTTACATCAAGATAGGGCAGTCTGTTGGAAAATTCACTGCCGCTATTTGAGTTTAGAAAATTTAAAGCATTAATTACATATTAGAGTCTTTGTCAAAGCGGATATTAGATAACAGATAGATAAACAGATGGATTAGATAACTAGGTATTCTAATAGCAACACCTCCTACACCTCCTACCAACTCTTAATCATAAGATGGGCCCTTCCCCTTCTCCTTGCATGGCGATCCTACTTCCTCTTCGCCTTCCTCCGGGTCCTTGTCTTCTTCTTCCTCGTCTCCAACATCAACTGTTTCCGGTATGGTGAACTTGAATGTTCTCATGCGGACATTCTATTCGGGATACTGATGGGGCATACACTGTCCCAGACCCTGAGAAGCGGATACAGGGGTCCACTGGTTCACTTGAGAAGTGCAGGAAAATAGGGACTCGGTGTGGTTCACGATCCGGACATTTGAGGGTCCTGCTCCTGCGGTTCCTTCGTCGTGAGGGCGTGGCACTAGAAATCCAGGGGGACTGTTGAGAGTCGCCCTTTGTAGTTCTAGCTCTACCACGAGAGAGGGGTTTTGCTCATCTATTTGCTGCTCGGCTAAGGCGTGCACGTGGCCATACTCCGATACCCAACGAGCCATTAAGGCTAACGAGAATTCCGTCAGATTTCCGATTTCAGCGTACGTCTCGGGATCGCGGGTGATCGTGCTTTGCAGGATACGGTACATTGTAGGCCTCGAAGCAGGTGGCGCATGCTCACACATGCGGATGCACGTTTCCAAATCAGATACACTTCCGGGCTCCCCTCCGTAGCCATTTGCCCAAGCCCACCTTTCGAGGTATCTTGCCATGTAGGATAGCAACTGTTCGTTGCCATTCCAAGTTTCCCTTCTGAATTTCTCAACTCTCTCTTGCACAAGGCGAAAAAGAGGCACGCTCTTCCTGGCTGTCGAACGACGCTTAACCATCTGGAAGAGAATAACTTAATTAGTCTAGATTATAAAAGGGAGACCTAAGGTCCTCCTAATGTCTGGATTAATCTTGCATGCATAGCTTCTTTTTATGAAGCAGCAGTTGACAACTTTTATAAAAATTTTGGTGCCCAAAGTTCTTTAAACATACATTGTTTACCTTTTCTTTTGAGTCAAAATTTCAAGAAATGATTTTAAGCCATTTTGGGATCGAGAAATCTTTTCACAAACTTTCCATCTAGGAAATCATCTTACCCGAACACCTTTTACTTGGAATTTCATTCTCACGGTTTTTCTCTTATCCATAAAACAGGTATGCTTGCTCAAATCTTTTCCCTTCCTGTATTCCAAAAATCATGAATCCAACATCCAAAATTTCTATACTATCATACCTTGATTTTTGGTTGAGGATACGAGGGTGATGGCGAGCTGTGGGTTGCTGCTTTAACTTATCAGAGAACAACTTATATTCACATAAACCTATTAACTTATTTCAACTTATTACAGTTGGTATCAGAGCAGGGTTACAAACCTGCTCTGATACCAACTGTAACAGCCCGGTCCCAAGATAGGGATTAACTAGTAGGGACAAGGTGTTATTAAGGAATTATTTAGATAAAAAGGAAGATTAATAAGTTGGTTTTACTATCGGGATATGCTTTTGGAGATTAGACGACGATACTAGGGTTCACTTTTGCTAGACGGTAAATTAAACGGATAAACAGATACCATCCAACATAGATTATGATGGTTAATAATGTATGCAAGCCCCTTGTATAGACGAAAGAAAATTATACTCGGGTAGCAGAAATAGAACTTAGTATGCATCTTATACTCAAATAGTTATGTCTGGGAAGATTATTCATAGAGTCTTGATAATCATAATAGGACTTAAAACAGAATTAGAAAGAGTGTATCAGATTAGCAGATCACATAGTGGGTTTTCAAGGAAACATTAGATAATAGCAAAATAGTCTTGGCAGCCAACCCATATCCACAGCCACCAACATCCTCAGCATCTCAACCTGAAAACATTTGAAAAGAAGGAGCATGAGCACTAATGTACTCAGTGGGTTTTAGTGAAAATTCTTTAATAACTTCAAGATATCCAATAATTAACAGACGGTATACGGAGAGCAAAATGCAAAAGCCCTCTCCGTATCCGTAAAACTTTTTCTTTTCTTTTTGGGCCCAACTTGGCTCAAACCTGTCGTCAACTGTACCCTTAGGCATGCCATAGGATAGAAGAGGGGTTACCTCAAATATTCGAATGAGTTTGCGAGGGAAAAACACAGCAGTGACTTCCTTACTAGTTCCGAGCTCATATTCTGCTTAAGTGAAAAGCTAAGTTCCTTCCTTTCCTACCCTTGCTAGCAATACCAAGCTTTAGAACAATGTCTAATGCTAATCCTTTAATACTACATGATCTCGGCCTACAAAGGGTTAATGCTACCCTAACAACGCAAACCTTAACTCTTAATTCTGTTAGCTTAACAAGTATAAACATTAAATTACAGGAGAAGCACGTAAACAAGTACAAATCGGAGCTAAAGATAATTCTAAACATCTCATGCTAAGCATAAACAATACTTTAGTAGTTCTATCATTTCTAAACATGCTTGAGAGCTCAAGTAAAGCATAACATCTTCCTTTCTTCCTTCCTTGTACAGAGATCAATCAGGCTGAGCAAAAATACTTTATTGGATATCTCATTTGCCCTAACATGCTTCTAGAGCTTATTAGCTCAAACTTTAGATGAGTATAGATTTACCCACCTTGATTACGGGATGGAAGATGAGGCAACAAGCTGGTGGCCTTCCTTAGTATTCCTCTAAGGCTCGATTCCTCCTACAAAAGTTGAATCATCGACTTAGCAGCCCCCTTTGAAGATTTCTAATAACATGATATTAAATAAAATCCAACTAATATTCCCTTAGCTAGGACTTAACATAGATAGCACGACTTTGACATAATAAGGGTTCGAGAAGGATTTATTTTATTTAAGGAACTTCTCGACTCGATCTCTAAATTTTTAGACGGAAAATAACTTGAATATCTTATTCGAAATAAATTGAAATTAACTTGAATACCTTACTATAATTTAAACTTGAATATGGCTTGAAAGTAACATAATCTGGAAGACTCGAAAATATCGAAAAAAGGGGTACGGAAATAGTAAAAAAGGAACGGCGAACAAAACAACACCGAAGAGGAGGAGGGGCCGCCGCGGGGCTGCTTTGCCCTGGCGGGCTCCCCGCCCCCGGCGGGCTGGGCGCGCCCGAGGGGGGTGTGGCGCGGCGGCGCACTCTCCCCCGCGGGGCTCTTGTTTTCCTTTCTCTCTCTCTCTCTTAAACTGGGTTTCTTCAACTGTTCTTCGTGTTCATTGATTTCTTCGACGAACACGAAGAACTCGAAGAACAATTAACCCGAATTTTTATAAAAATAACGTACTTTAAATTAACATGCAACAACATGCTTTAACTTAAAAAGAAGTTTGGCATTATAACGACATAAACACGATAATCCTCCTTTAAATTAGAATAACGACAAAATCGTTAAATGTGGCTTGAACGGAATTTAACGGAATAAACAAGGCTATTCTTCTTAGAATAATAATAACGAAAGTAGAATGAGAAATATAACATACACGTTATTAACTTGGAATTTCAAAAAAAATCGAAATTTAACTTTTAGACGATCGAAAATGAAGAACGCGAAGAACGTAAAGAATGGAAAGAACGGAAAGTAAATGCGGAATTTAAAGACGAGAAAGAAATGGAATTGAGACCGATGAACAAGAATGGACGGGGTCAGGTGCGTCGAAGGAATGTGGTTAGCTCGGCGTCTCGTCGAGTCGCAACGGCGGCAGAGCCGCCTGCTACGATTTCAACGGCGTCCCTAGCACATTCCCTCACCGCATCCCTTCCGCGCCACTCCACTCTTCATCTTGAAGAACACTCACAAAGAACGCTTTTTATTTCGACAGAACCTTTTCGACTTTCAATGATTTTCACCCTCTCGATTTAGAAGTGAAGTGAATGTGAAATGAGCAAGGAATGCCAAAGGGGTGGTCCCCTATTTATAGGAAAAATCTTTGGCTTCCCTTGGAAGCCATTGTTGTGCGGGAATACTGCAAAAGCTACCCCGGGTTCGGTTAAAAGCTGCTTTATTTGATGTCGAGGTCCAAATGACTTCAGACACAAAATCTAAAAATACTGGGAGACTCGTTGGCTCGAACACTAGTGAACCAACTCGATTTGTGAAGAAGACGGGGTCGTCAGAAGAAAGACGAGCAAAGATTCCCTTTTTGGAATTACTTTTTACTATTCACTCAGACTGACAGATTTGGCTCCCGAGCGTTCGATTGACCTCAGAATGACAATCCGTGAACGCCAACGAAATCCTTGAGTCATTTCCCATAAGAGGGACCTGACAGAACTGAACTCAAATAAACGAGGAGGATTTCGTAAATTTCTCAAAACATGAACGTACGCAAAAGTTACTATTCATTTCCCTTTTAAATACGTCTTCCATCACTGGGAACTCAAATGACCTCATATTTGAAATCTGAAAACACCGGTGTACTCCTCGAGTCAAAACCTTTCTAAAGAAACCATAAATGACAATAAAAAAAATTAAGATTATATTTTCCGAAAGGACGATCCTCACGAAAACTAACTCTTAAAGTCGTAACTGACATCCAATCATTGTTAACCTTAATTAAATTCCTTCTTTAATTAATTAACTAATATTAACAATTCTCTAAACCTTATTCAAAAATCTAGGGTATTACACTCACACTGTAGATCTCGAGTGCGACAACATCGCCGCCACAGCCGACCTCGAACCACCGCTACGGATGCACCCCTCCAATCACCATCTGTCGAAACTACTGCTACACACCTGCGATGTTTATGTCATCGTGTCGCCACTACAACCACCATCTTTTATCCCTCCCCCCATCGCTATGAAATGCAAATGCATGAGAACATAAAATAAAACACGATCTTCACATACCTCATAGCCGTTCACAACTAAAACTTCTACTCTCTCTATGTTCTTCTCTTCTTTATTTATTTATTTCAGCGTGGGCAACGAATGTCTACAGCCTATATTTATAAAAGAAGGATTAGGGCTAGAATTTGAATGAAAAATGGAATCTTGTGGTTATCTTCATCAAGGATTTGATAAGATCAAGAGATGGAATCTTATGGTTATCTTGTGGTTATCTTCATCCTTTGGTTATCTTCATCAAGGGCTGGAAAGTTTGACTTTGTATACAATAAACAATATTAAGATAATATAGATTGAATAATAATTGTATTCACTGTTTGTGTATATATTGATTGTTATATATTTATATGCATGGTTCCATATACTTGCATTGTAGATGATATGGTGTGGGTCAACACATGGTAGAGATCGTATCATCGGATTCCTTGCAATGTATTAAAAGGCTCACGGCTTAGATGGTCCTGAACCCACCATCGGTACACCGTAGAATAATCTGATAGTTAGTTTATCTTGACTAACTGATTATTCTAGTACACTGGCTTGTGTATTGAGGAGGATCACAATATGATACTGTTCTCTATTCTGACCTTAAGTGAGAGAATAAAGATCCACAGAGTTCGGGTTCTGAACTCATGTTTTATTGATGAGCATATGTGTACATTGTTTGTTACTTTGACTTATCAATGGGTGAGATCCTTTCGTAGGTCAATAAACTCAATATCTTGGGTAATAACAATGTATACATGATGTGTCGTGCAATATGCATGAGCACCGTGTCCTGGTGCGCCAGGTTGATGATGTCCTCTTGAGGAAGCACGTAGATCATGGGAAGCCCTACAGGCAGAATATTAATTTATTCTTTACATGATACGAAAATCGTGCGGTACTACTCAAGGAACAAGATATTAATTAATTATAGATGTCAAAAGCTTACATAATTAATTAATGGACATTATATCTTAAACATGGGGAATGGCTGAACTAAAGAAGAAAGCATATTCGCAAATATGTATTAAATTGGTAAGTCAGTATTATTTCTTTAGTGGAATAAAAATAATACTTAATTTATTTAATTATATCCTAAGTTTATTGGATATTAGAAATTAAATAAATTAGTAGGCTAATTTAATATTCTTCTAAATCCCTGTTGTACCCCAATATGACTTAAGTGGACTAGGAATGGAACAAGAGTTGAAGGCCCAAGCCCAATAGGGTTTGTAGAGTTAATTTTCGTCCCCTCCCCTATATTAAGGGAGGGGGCACACGAAAATTATAAGGAAAAATACACTCTAATACAGCCCCTCTAAGTGCTCTCTTGGTTCCTAGAGTTTCCACAACCGTTTAGTAGTCTGCAACCCACCCTGCATCTAAACAAGATCCGGGAATATAGCAGAAGATCAAGAAGTAGAATATTGGAGCTGTGTGTTTCGAACACCATGAAGATTCACCATGATCATGTGTTCTCCATCAACAATGGGATTAGATCTTTAATCCTGTGAGCAACCCGACAAAGTTTGTAAGTACCGGTTTCGATAGATTCTATTTTATTCCGCTGCAATAGATTCGAAATTGAAACTTGCATGTTAATTCAACATAGGATTATTAATGTCACACATAAAATTATGATTTACATGAGTTAGAATTAATGGCATCCAAATAGATCATGTGGGGTACAATTCGAGAAAACCTCAACAATTGGTATCAGAGCAGGTTTTGGCTCTACTCTTGAATTAATTCTATGTATAATTCGAATTTTTTGTTTAAATCTGTAGAGGAATTTAAGGTGTTTAAATTTTCAGATTTAATAGTTCTTCATGTTCGAATTATTGGAGAATAAAATTGGAAGAAATTTTTGTAGTGTTCGAAAATTTCTAGTTTTATTTCCAAGATTATTTTCAAAATTATAGTATTAAATTTGGGAAGAGATTTTGATGTATGTCAAAATTTCCAGATTTAATTCTAATGAAATTTTCGAAAATTTAAGATTAAAGTAGTTAAGGATTGTAACACCTTAATCTAAAAAAAAACTATTATATGAAATTAAATGATTTATAATAAGAATTTTAAGTATTTTTTTCCGACTTTCTTTTCTAAAACAAACAAATAAATAAATAAATCTACTTTCATGTCACCCAAAGAAATAACAAACAAGGAAACTTGTAGAATTTAAATTTAGGATCTAAGGTACGATTGATAATTTAGACAAACTACCCAACTGAAATATTTACAATCTCATATACCTTCAAAAAACTCAACGTGCATACCCAAAAAGAGTTACCAGCAAAAGTCATTTTAGTTATTCAACTAGAAATATAAACTAAAGTGGAAACTTATATATACATATGTATAACAAAAGTTTATTCTGTCATTCGACCTCCACTGCAACTCCAAGCTCATTTACCTGAAATTTGTAAGTTTATAGGATGAGCATATATAAATATACTCAGTGTGGGACGGCTATGCAAAATAATTTGTCCAAGTTGATATAAAATGAGATACATGTGTATTATTCACTGATATATGAAAATGAATCGCACTGTGCTTCCAAGGATCAATTAAGACCCCGGACCTATTCACGGTCCCTGGCGAAATGATTGTGCACAATAGTGAGGTTAAATATGAAGGACAACTGAATAGATGGTCCAGTAACACTCACAAATGATATGAAATCATACACGTCAAACAAATCACATCAACAAGGACAAACTGAAATCAACGGCATAATAGGTGAGAATCCCACACCTTAATTGAATTTGAAGATCGACTCAAGCAAATAACAGAAGGTTAACGTCTTAGTCGCGCCCCACCTAAATATTAAATAAAAGAAATTATATTCTATAAGAAAACACTAAATTCTATGAAATCAAATTAATTTATATTAAGGTTTTAAATGAGATTATGATATCTCCTTTAACACTAACTAAAATAAATGAAAAGCTTATGATATGATATAAAATTAATAGTAAATTTAATACTACTATTAGAAATAACGAAATTAATACTTGAGAAAACTAATAGTAGTAAGAATTTAATAAATTATAAGTAAATGATTCACTAACAATATTTTTAAATTATTACAAGCTGAAATTTTCCTGATTATGAATAACAATATGACTTCATTTAAAGCAATTTTTCACTGTTAATCCCATATTCATTTCATTAAGCAAATCTGAAGGAAATAAAATGATAGCTGTAAAATTTCAAGTTACCAAATTCTATTCATAAAAATATAAAATCAATAAGCATGAACATTATATTTAATTAATAACAAAATTTATTATTGTCAATATAAATATTTGTGATATATGTTTAGAAAATCCCGTAACAAATGGGTTTTGGATTTCTTTTATATACATTAAATTTTATTTTAATACACTCCCATGTTATACTAATTAAATTATGTTGTATATAAATATATATACGAAATTTAGTGAAATTTATGGATGATCGTATTAAAAAGTTTAATTTATAAAATAGATACACAACTGTCAAGCAAAAATATCCCCAAACTTTATAAATTTAATTTATCATATATCTTATGCTCAATTATAAATTAAAAGAGAACTCACCTTGAATAACCAAATCGTGTATGTAAAATTAGTTTTTTTTTTTAATGAATATGTTTGGAATTAGCAAAGTTTCAACGAAATATGCAAGTATATCATTAATATGTTTTGCTTTACAAACAATAATTAAATTTTTAGAAAAATAAAGAGTCATTCTTTACCTCACCAAATTAAAGACACCTCTCCATATTGATTCATTAGTCACCACCTATTATTCTATCCTAGAGACACGTACCTATGGGAGAGTTAATCTATTAAAACAAAAACATACATTATCTTTATATATAATGACTAATACATAAATATTTTAAGTTTTAAAATATTATTGAAATGGATAATATAAGTACATATCTCTCTATATATAATATAAATACACTATATATATATATGTTACGTTTTTTTTTTTTTGAAATTCTACACTTTATTTCCTTTATAATTGTATATATAATACATATATATATATATATATTTTTATATATATATATATATATTATGTGATGACAATCACAAATTCACCATAATTATATCTAAGTGCATTAAATAAATAAATAAATTTCAATTAACTAAAATACGTGCGTATCTTGGGCGTGACCTCGACTAATGTATTACTCCAATAATTAAAATAACACAAATTTCGTAGGTTGAAATAAATAAATAAATTTCGCAAATAAATATTGAAACATTTAATTTAAAAACGGAATGTGACAAGGATTGTTAAGATCTTAATTTTAATCTTAGTATTAATTTTTGATCGTGGGATGTTAGAATTGGGATGATGTTTCATCTAAGATGAAATTTCCCACTATCCAATTGCCATGATGATTGAGAATTTGGTGTATTTGATTCCTTTCCAAATTCTTGATTACTATGATCGAAAATTGATGAATAAATTCCCTAATTGTTTTTTTTCGTTCATGATGAATTGTGATTTGGAATTTTTATCTTTGATGAAATTGCATTCCAAATAAATTGCCATGCACGAGAATTGTGGAGTTAATTCCCTAATTATTTTTTTTGTAATTTTCGATAGTTAGGATTTAATTTAGGAATAGAATATTGATAAATATCAAAATTTTCAAATTTAATCCTAATGGGGTTCGAAAATTATGGGGATTAGAATTAGAGAAGTAATCTTTGATGTATATTAAAAGTTTCCAAATTCTAATCCAAGTAAGTTTCAAAATAGAATTTTAAATATGGTAAGTGTTTGAAGAGGATCAAACTTCCATATTTTTATTCTAGTAATTTTGATACCTAGTATATAATTTGGAAAGGATTTTGACTAATATCAAAATTCCAAATTATTAATTTTAATTAGGGAATGACCGAAAATACTAAGGTATTCAATTTGGAATAGATTTTTGATTAATATCAAAATTTCAAGATTTAATTATTTTAGGGATTTTCGAAAAGTAAGGAATTTTATTTGGAAAAGGTTTTTGATAAATATCAAAATTTTCATATTTATTCCTTATGTTATTTTCGAAGAATTAAGATTGAATTTGTTGGAAAATTATAATGAATTTCTAAATTTTATCTTAGTGTATTATTCGAAATTATAAGATTTAATTTGGAGGAATTTTTGACTTATTTTGAAAATTTCCATATTTTATCTTAGTGATAATTTCGAATGTATAAGATTTAATTTGATGGGATATTTTAATTAATTTTAAAATTTCCAAATTTTATCTTATAGTATTTTCAAAAATTTCAATTTTTAAATTGAAGATAATTTTTGAAAATGATAATGTATGGATATCATATGCAATTTTATGTTTATCATTTAAAATTTGATAGTTGTTGTATGTAGACGGTTTTTGTTTGCAGATGATACCGACTATCATGGCTTTTTAATTTATGTGATGTGATGATTTAATTTATGTTGAATGTATGGTTGTTGATGGTCGTATGCCGGTTTGTCTACGAGGTTTTTATCCATGAGAAAATCCATGGATTAGACTAGCATTTATTTTATGACGTTGGTTTAATTTAATAGGAAAAATAAATGTTATAGTATTTAGATGGAATTTTTGAAATTCCATGTCCATGAGTTGTATTTTTTTTTGTTCCTTTATTATTTTAGATATATTAGGATTTTCCATAATTAAAATCTTTATCATATGGAAATTGAATATTTAAGATAATGATTACTTTATCCTAGTGGATTTGGATAAGGTAATTGATAAATTTGTTCAAATATGATAGGATAAGATTTAAATTAGGAATAGAAATCCTTATAGAATTACATAAGGAAAGGGATTCTTCTCAAAAAAGGAAAGTGGAGCAGCCTCAATCAAGGAAGAACGACATCCCGGACATGTCCTGAAACCCTAAATCAACATTAGGGTTTTGGCGAGACGCTTGGTGGTGGTGCCGATGACGTCCAGATTTCCGGAGCTGATTTTCCAAGATTATCTCATGAATACAACATGAGAAATATGCCATGATAGTTGGTTTAAATTATTATGCTTATTATGTTGTTGTTTGCATCTCCTGGATGTTTATCATTTTATGTGATGATCTTGCATGCTAATGAGATAAAAAAGAAAACCTCAAGTATAAATAACTAAGTGGGAGAGATTCATACCAAAGTATATAGAAATCTCAATCGGTCTCCATTAATCTGGTTTAATTGAGAAGTGATGGGCATGCGCGTTGACAATAGGCCATCCTCCCTAACGGATGGGTCATATCACTGGACTCTCTAGAAATTAAACCTCTTAATAGATAACTGTAGGACACTGTTAGAATAAATTGACTCCTCCAACTGGAGCAATGAGTTCGAACCAATGCCCTTGGGGTGAAGATGATGGTGTTCACACTTAGGTGTAATTTATTAATAAACGTCCACACTAACGTGGCTTATTAATTAGAAGATTACATGACCGGGAATGTTTTCCGACTATTAATTTACTTGTCATAAGGAAAATTGACTGGAGGTAAATTAAAGGTTAATAACCTATTTAAAAATGAATTTTATAAACGTCCACACTAACGTGGCTTATAAGAAACATTTTTAAAATGTCGGTGGATATGCATATAATTTTTTTTTAGGATTTCAATTATATGTTTAGTATCCTAAATGGTGTGATTGTACTGTATGTTGTGTTTTTGCTATTCTATATTATCATGGCACTCTCCAACTTGTCTTCTATTCTCAAAAGTTTAATATCGGTGAATTACTAAAGATTGGATTCGGAACTTAAAACATTGTCTTAAACGGCTGAAAGCATAATTGTACTTGATGAGGAATGTCATAAGAAACCAGTTGCGAATTCTAATGAAGTAGTGAGAACCTTTTATAGTGTAATCTCAAGAAACTCTTCGGACATTAGAATTACACAATAAAATACATTGCCATGAAAAATATAATAAGCACCAAGATAGTCAATTCCATTCCTGTAAGGGATCACGTTCTCCGGATGATAAGCTACTTATCAGAGATTGAAACCATGGATGGTGAAAAAGATACCGAGTCTTAATCGACTTGGTGTTTAATAGTCTGTCCCTGAAGCTTAAATAGTTCTTTTAGCATGATAAAGATTTATGTCACTTTATCAGAAATGCTTGTTGATCTTCAGACAGCTGAGATGCTAGTGAAAAGTATCACATAAGCGCAAATGGCTAAGAGAAATGCATCTTCGGGTAAGAAGAGGAATGCATCTCAACCAAAGGAAGCGTGTAGGGTGATGAAGAAAATGACATAGTTACCTTAAAAGGACTTTAAGTCCAAAGGATATGTGCTTCAAGTACAATCAACCGAGACATTGTAAGTCTGAGTGTCTTCTCAAAAGGAAAAGTATCTCTTACTGGTTTGAGTAAAGATGAGATCACTATGTACGTGTGTAATGCTATGGTAAAATGGCAGCTATTGCAGTGGGAGACATAGACATACCTTTCAGTAGTGATAGATTTTAGTCTTTAAAAGGATTGTCTATATGTGCTAGACTTTAGAAACTTGGTTTCTATTTCTAAGTCGGTTTTATGAATTGATATCTTGTTACTTTTGATAACTAGATTGTTATCATGGTTGGGAAACATTTTATCTATTCTGGCACATTGGATGGACGTCTTTAAATACACTAAAATCTATGATTAACACTACAAAACAACTATTGAATACATTGATCAACCTCAATAAAAGGAAAGAATCTTCGCAGAGGAATCAAACCTATCTTTGACATCTAAGACTTGGATATATTATTCTTAAGAGGATTCAAAGTTTGATAGATGATGGTCAATTGGTCTCACTGGTCCTAGAATCGTTTCTTTGTGCAAATCCTACGAAGAAGGTAAGATGACCAAGTGTCCTTTAAGGTTAAAGGAATAGATTCAAAGAAGTTATTAGGTTTAATTCACTCTGCTTGTGTGGCCCTAGTGATAAGTACCTCTTAGGCGACTTTAGGGATCACTTGACGGAGAATGGGATTGCATCTCGGTTAACTACGTCTGCTATTCAAACAGTAGAATGATGTAGTGGTGTGAAGAAATTGAATGTTATTGGAAATGGTTAGATCGATGATGAGCTATTCAAAGTTGTTTATTTCGTTTTGCGGATATGTCCTAGAAACAACGATTGTCTGTTGGATATCCTAGATGAATGAAAAGTGGTTTATTTTATAGTCCTAAGAATCAGAAGGATATTGTATGCACTAATACCCGATTCTTAGAAGAAGACTATATAATAAGTCACAAGGTTAAGGACAAGATCTTTCTTAATGGTTTGAGGAAGGGACATTCGAATCCTATACGAAAGTGTACAAGAAGAGGTACCACCTAATACTGCACAGCGTGTCACGAAGGTACAGAAAATTTTTCATCGCAGTGGGAGGGTTGTACACCAACCTAATAAAATCTTTAGTCTAGAAGAATATTCTGATTTTCTGGAAAGACTAAATGAATTGGATCCCAGAAACTATGATGGAGTGGTTCAAGATAAGGATGCGGTTCCTTGGAAAACTACAATGGAATCTGAAATGGGATCTATAGATCACCATGATAGTGGGAGCTTGTAGAACTACTAAATAGGGGTAAAACTCATTTTGGTGAAAGTGGATCTACAAAAAGAAAGAGAGGATCCAACGGATTGTTAGATCTGGAATCTCTTGTCTGTTGCTACGTATTTTAACTTATTAGTTTGGCAAATAGATGTCAAGATAGTTTTTTCTGAACAGAAGTCTTGAGGATAATATCTATATGCGATAAATAAAGGGATTCATTACTAAATACCAATAGCACTTAGTGTGCTAGCTCAGAGGTCCATTCGTGGATTTAAGTAAGCATCAAGATCTTGAAATATTCGATCTAACAAAGTTATCCAGTCGGATGGATTCATGGAGAAATCGGATAAAGGTTGTGTATACAAGAGATGTGACGGAAACGTGGTGGTTATCCTAGTACCATATGTTAAATAACAACTTGCTTATTGGGTAAAAATAAGAAGGAGTTATCAAACATAGGGGTGTGGTTGTCCAGGCATTTCGATATGAAGGATTTGGGTTGATGTATTCATTCCAGGTAGTCTATATCAAAAATGTGCTAGCTAGATTCAACATACAAATTCCAAGAAAGGTTTTATACCTTTCGAGCATGGAATACATCTACTCAAGGAAATGTGCTACCCAAACACATAATGAGATATATGTGAAAAATGAGATTCCTTATGCTTCTGCAAAAGGAAGACTCATGTATGTTATGCTATGCACCAGACCCATATCTACTATGCAGTAGCATAGTGGAAAGATGTCATTTTAACCCTAGTTAAGGACAATGGATTGTGGCAAAAATCATTCTCAAGAGAACTTGAGATAGTATGCTTGTTTACCACTCGGACAGTCTAATTGCCTTGGGTTATACGGGTTTAGTTTTTCCGGAACCGATAAAAAGGATCAGAGTAAATCTTCCTCAGCATATGTGTTTAAATTGGGAAGGGGAGTCGTGGCATGGAGGAGTCACTACTAGAAAATATGCATATCGCTACATGAATTGTAAGGCATTTAATAGTGGATGTCATTATAAGCATTCAATCGAGACATTGACTTAATACCACAATATCATCACTGCCCTATCAAATAAGTGCCGCTAATATAACCCAATTACTACACTGTATCAGATGTGGCGATAGTTTCCCCAAAAAAAAGAAAAAAAAAGTGGCGATAGTTATTAAAAAAAAGCTAAAAAAGCATAAAAACCGAACACGCCTATTCACTTTATTGTATAATAATAATAAGCTAATCCTAAAAACTGAACATGCGCCCATTAACTTTATTGTATAATAATAATAATAATAATAATAATAATAATAAATTACTACCACAAATCAAATGCCTTAGAATTATAATAAGTTTGATGGAATCAACGCCTTTAATCAGTTTTAAATTCAAATTTATATATTAGTTTTAAATTAGAGTTTAACAGATTTTAGTAAAAAGAAAAAAGTACAAAAAAGAAAAGAAAAAAATATATTAAAGAAACCTAAATGAATTCAACGTACATATTCTGTTGAGATTTTTTTAATCTCTCTTCTTCTGCATGTTGGAGGACCAATAACATTGGAATTACCTCTTGCACCCAGAATCAAAATTCAAGCAAGAATATTTCTCCACTATTCGTGATCCCTAATTTCACCAACATACATTTCTTAACATAATTCTTTTCAATATTCGAGTGGCAGCCATCAAGGATCAAGACTCAATTGGTTATTGGCTCTCAATCAATTGAGAGAGGTTTTCTAAGAGAGAATTTCAGGTATATAACTGTATTTTCTTACCATTGTTTACTTAAGTTTTTCTACTCAATTTCCTGCCAAAATTATGCTATTTTGATACTGCCTTGTAACTGTTTGATGATTTGTTTATGTTGTCTCTGGTGGATTCTTGAATTATTTTACTGTTGTAGATTAGAGAACGCATTTATTTTGTGGTAGAAGTTTAACAATCACAACCAATACGGCGTGCATTTACCTGCTCTTGTGTTTGCTTTCTTTCTGTTACATTTTAATTTGGCTTAGACCCAACACTTTTGTCACCAACAACATTCAAGCACCAAGTGTAAAGATGTAGCCCTGTATTGAATATGTGTAGATGAAAGACACAAAGATTAGAGAAGAAGAAATTTTGTTAAGCTTTTATTTCATGAATGCTTCATTTTTCCTTACATTTTAGAAGCCAATCCGAAATAAAGAGTGCCACTAGTTGTCCATTTAGTGATAATTCTACCTTAACTTAAACTCAATAGAGCTAGCTTTCTTAGAATTATTAATGGAAAAGAGTAATTGATTAATGACTTTTATTAAAAAACTTGAACGGTGCTGGATATGCATCCAATTGAGTAACATAACAAAGCAGCCCCATGTATTCAAGGATGATTTCTTAAACATTATTACACGTGAAACACAAAAAAAAAAATCATTAGTAGAAATAGTAAATAGAATATTAATGGTTTCTTATATTACTTTCATGTTATACCAGTTTATTTACAAATTTTCTTCATTTGTAGTTCCTGTCATTTGTGTAGCAAGGATGAAGACTAAATTGGTTATTGACTCTCGAACAAGTGAGAGGTTTTCTAAGAGATAATTTTAGGCATATTGCCCTATTTTTCTTGTCCATATCTCTTTGAGTTTGTTCTATTCAAATTCATGATATAATTCTTTTTTTTAGTGCTCCTTTGTAATTGATTGAGGAATTTTCTTTTTGTTTTCTTTGGTGGATTATGGAATTATTTTATGCTTGATTATCTTTTTGCCATTTATCTATATCCATTTCTAACTTGTGGATTAATTATTTATCCTAGTTTTAGTAATTATATGGAATATCTTTTAATATTTTGTGAATAGAGATTGATGCATATTGCCTTTTTCTAATATCAATTCACTAACCCATTTTTATTTTATTTTAATATTTATAAAGTCATTAGGAAAAGCTTATTTTAACATGGATAGAAGTTGGATGACCAAGTCGAGAGTAACTGAAGAATATCAAAATGGACTTAAGTTCTTTTTGGACTTTTCTTTTAATAATGCAAGCATAAGTGATAAGATATTATGTCCATGCAAACGATGCAAGATTGGTATTTTCGTGAGTAGAGATGATGCATATGAGCATTTGATAGTCGATGGATTTATTCCTGGGTACACCCAATGGATTGCTCATGGAGAACTTTCTAGGAAGCGTTCTAATCATCATGGTTATCCAGAGACTTCAGGCTATGTTGATGACATGCAAGGTTTAATTCATGACGTTTTTCGAGTTCCCCAAGAAGATGGTTATATGTAAGACCGAACTTTTTCTCCACGAGATACAGAAATTGCTAATGGGTAGGCAGGGGAATTCTATAAGTTGATTGACTCTTTCCAACAAAGATTATATGGAGGATGCGAGAAATTTTCAAAACTTTCATTTATAATTCGTTTGCTACATTTAAAGTGTCTTGGGAGATTGAATAATAAGGTTTTTGATATGTTTTTGGAATTACTAAGAGAGGCATTTCCAGATGCCTTGCTGGACTTACCCAAGTCTTATTATGAAGCTGAGAAATTGATGAAAAGTTTAGGACTTGGTTATGAAAAAATTGATGCTTGTTTGAATAATTGCACTCTCTATTGTGGTATTTTCCACTCAAACCAAGGTTGCAAAGATTGTTCATGTCTACCAAGACGGCTTCCCATATGAGATGGCATGCTGAAAGTCGTACAAAGGATGGTTGTATGAGGCATCCCGCTGATTTCCCAGCATGGAATACATTTGATAGCTTACATCCCGACTTTGCTGGGGATCCTCGCAATGTTCGATTGGGATTAGCTTCAGATGGATTTAATCCATTTAAAAATATGAGTGCGAAACACAGTACATGGCCTGTTATATTAATTCCGTATAACCTTCCCCCATGGATGTGCATGAAACAACCATATTTTATGTTATCTTTATTGATTCCTGGCCCATCAGCACCAGGAAATAATATTGATATTTATTCGCAACCACTCATTGCTGATCTAAAGGATTTATAGGAAGTAGGAGTTGAAACATATGACGCATCAACAAAATAAAATTTTCAGTTACGTGCTTCATTGTTGTGGACAATAAGTGATTTTCCTGGATATGCAATTTTGTCTGGATGGAGTACTAAAGGAAAATTTGCATGTCCGAATTGTAACAGACATACACATTCAAGATGGTTATGGAACGGTAAGAAGTTTTGCTATATGGGTCATCGAAGATTTTTACCTAAAGAGCACGAGTTTCGAAAGAATGGTCGACTCTTTGATGGCATTGTTGAGAATGGAAAAGTACCTCAACGATTATCTGGTGATATGGTGATTGATGAATTGAAAGACTTTTCAATTAAATTTGGAAAATTAGTTGATGATAATCCGAAATTGCCTTCGAATTGGAAGAAAATGAGTATTTTTTTTATTTGCCATACTGGAAAGATAATCTTGTGCGTCATAATCTTGATTTTATGCATATCGAGAAAAATGTTTGTGAGAGCATTTGTGGAACATTACTGGATATGGATGGCAAGTCCAAAGATAACCACAACTCACGACTTGACATGAAAGAAATGAACATTAGACCAGAGCTACATCCTATTTCCAAGGAGAATGGAAAAACTTGCTTGCCAGCAACATCTTTTTCAATGAGCAAGAAGGAGAAAACTATGTTTTGTGAGGTTTTGAAAGAAGTTAAAGTTCCTGATGGTTATTCTTCAAACATTTCACGGTGTGTTCAACTGAAACCTCCCAAACTCTTGGGCTTAAAAAGCCACGACTATCATATCTTGATGCAACAATTGTTATCTATATCATTAAGGAAAACAGTTTCACCCGTTGTACGCTCTCCTTTACTTAGATTGAGTATGTACTTTAGAGAACTATGTTCTAAAGTAATCTATCCAGCTGATGCTATTCGTTTAGAAAATGATGTTGCTGTGGTGCTTTGTCAATTGGAGAAGATCTTTCCACCATCATTCTTCTATGTTATGGTGCATTTGACTGTTCATTTGGCTACCGAAGTAAAGTTAGATGGGCCAATTTATTATCGTTGGATGTATCCAATAGAAAGGTGATGATGGTACTTTTGCAAGTTGTTTTATTTTTATTATCAATTTTTTTAAATTCGTTGTGATGATCTTTGTTTTTTATTCTTAACTATTTAAAAAAAGGTTAACAGATATAAAACTTTTGTCATTTTTATTTTTTGAAAACAAAGGTATTTAGGTACATTGAAGTCCTACGTGCGTAATAGGAACAAACCTGAAGGTTCAATGGCTGAAGGTTATTTAGCAGAAGAATGTTTGACATTTTGCTCTTTATACTTAGCTGATTATGTGGAGTCAAAGTTTAATCATACAACTCGGAATGAGGACATAAATGATAGTGTTACGTCTGGGTTAGATGTTTTCACAATAAGAGGTCGTGCTCTTGGAAAAGGGGTTGCTACAAGATTTGATGTTGAAACATTGAAGAAAGCACACCAATATGTCTTGTTCAATTGTGAGGCTGTGGAGAGCTATATCGAGTAAGCTACTTTGTCTAGATCTATTTACTGAATAATTTTATATTTTTTGCATTGGTAAAAACAGATTATGTTCACTTTTATCACAAAATAGTTAAACAAGCACATTCCCGTGTTGCACGTCATCAACTTGACCGTATTCACAATGAAGGCTTTGCTGATTGGTTTGCTCAATATGTAAGTGATAAATTTAAAATAATAGTTAGTTATATATATCTAATATCAATGTTATGTATTTAAACTATTTTGAATTCAATTTCTCTTAATAGGTTGAAGGATTACAAATGTCAGATGAAAATTCAATTTCAAGAGATTTGCAATTACTTGCCAATAGACCAAACTTCATAGGGTTGAAATATGAAAAATTTGTTGTGAATGGCTTTAGGTTTCACACTAAAGATATAGAGAGTATGAGGAACACACAAAATTGTGGAGTAAGTGTAAGAGCCATGACATCAAGTTTTTCAAGTACAAGGGACCAAAATCCCATCCTAGGTGAGTTGGACTATTATGGAATTTTAAGAAATATCATTGAGCTAGATTATGGTAGAGATCATAGGGTTATGTTATTTGAATGTGACTGGGTGTCCAAAGGACCACAACTGAAACAAGACCCTGATGGGTTTACAATAGCAAATTTTTTGAATTTGCCACGGCATAATGAGCCTTTCATTCTAACATCTCAAGCTATAAAAGTTTTTTATGTTCAAGATCCTTCTGATCCGGAATGGCATGTAGTTGTCTCTACTTCTGCTCGAGCACATTATAACATGGAATCCAATGTTGATGTTGAAACGTTCTTGCAAAGCAATATTTGTAATCCTTCTATCAATATAGAAAGTGATGATTTTAGCTGGGCTCGCCAAGATATTGAAGGGATCGAAATTGATATCACTAACTGAAAATATTGAGTTATTCTTAGGTATGTTTTAACTAGCATCTTATTGTTGCTCACTTTTATCAATTTTAGTTATGTTTTATGCTTATTTTTTCATTTTATTGTTGTCGCTCACATGCAGTTGTTACCAGATCATCTTTGTCCTTACACATAAATGACTAATCTTGATTTGCAGTTTCAACATTGTCCAGACCAGATTCATGACCAAAGGAAGTGGTTAGTTTTGCAGATGTGGCATTCGAGCTCAGGTCTTGAAATTTTGACTGCACAACATTGGAAGCGAGATAACTTACCTTTCTTGAACTTTTTTTCATCTTTGTTTCTATCTGTGTGCTAGACCATTATTGCCACTGTTAATTTTGCGAGACTGTGTTTGGCCTAGTTTATTTTTCTCTTTGGCTGCTCAGTACCAGACCCTGAAGTCAGACCCTACCCTGCTATTGTTGCACCAGATGCATCTGCACAGTTCCTTGCAGAGACAGTTCAACAAGGTAGCCGGTAGGAGTTCGCAGCCATTATAGGTGAGAGGTGGGAATGGATGTACAATTTTGCAGCAGCTGGTTTGGTCTTATGTTTATAAGTATGATGTTATATCTTGAAGATGGACCGAAATTGTGTCGTTGTCGCTGCTGATATTACTACCTTATTCAACTCTGTTTCTTAGTTCATTTTGGACGTCATTCGTGTTCTTAATCTGTCATGTTTATCGATCCTTCAGTTGAAGAAAATGTGTTAAAACCCGTGTTCATATCATATGCATTGTGCGTGTTGCACCTGGTATATCTCTGCGTTATGTAGGTTATTAGGTGTCGTTCTTGCAAAAGTTTGTTCCTTGATGATGGTGATCATGTTTTAGATTCGTATAATATCATTTCATGTCACTGTAACACTGCTGATAAGTCTTACAACTTGCCATTGTATCTCTGTCCTCATCAGATAGCAATATTCCTAGTCCAGATGTTTTTGTTACTAGAATGGTATGTTTTTTCTTATCGATTGACTTTTATTTTAGTTCAAGATAACTGTTGCGGAAAAATTATAAATCTGTATTTGCTTTACAATGTTGATTTAGTTGATTTAATATTCTTATCTAATATCTCTATTTTTTTTATCTAGTAAAATTGTGTTTTGGAATGGAAGTTCTAATAGTTAACAAAAACTGGGTATGTGCTTGTTTATTATTTACTTTTTATTCATTGATGAAGTTCCTTAATCATAAGAAAGGACTAGTCACAATGTCATGCTAGGTTTTGGCTCAAGCCTCAGCTACATCTGCCTACTGAATCTTGGAACGTATTTCACTTGTTAAACCTAAAAGTAATAATTATGTTTGACATTTAAAAATTACTATAAAAATAATAGACATAACATAGATAATCAGCAATCTAAGTTAACAAATCAAGCTCCAAGTTCAAATTAATTGAAACATGAATTGAGTTCGATCATATGATATCATTCTACTTATACTAATACTATGTGATAAGTGGGACAATAAACAAACAGAGAAGCCATTTAGAGCAACTTGAAAAAAATTGTTTGATACTCGGTCATTTTCTAAATAAGTTAAAATCAAGCCTCGAATCGAACTCAAGCATAATAGTGTTCGACTTGACCAGTTCGTGAACATGTTCAAGTTTAAGATTAATCAAACATGTTCATTAATATTATAAATATTTTGAACAGGTAAATTAAACAATCATTTTTTTTCTCGAGCTAGGGCTGATTAGTAAATGTTCGAGCATTTTACTAGTCGAGTTCGAGTTGAATTCGAGCATGATAAATATTTATCGCTAGTTGAATACGAACAAGAAAAAAAAGCTTGAATTGCTCAAGCTCGATAGTCCTTAATGAGTCGAGCTTCAACTTGAAGATGTTAAGCTCGAATCTGTTCTTTCTTGTAAATTTGATCTAACAAAACTATATATTTCTAAATATTCCTACTTGTTAGGCATAATATTTAGAGTTAATTACTATAAAATACACAAACTTTGACAAGATTTACAATCTAGACAGAAACTTTAAAAATTTACGATTAAAACACAAACTTACATTTTTTTGCAAAATAGACACAATTTTTTCCGGCTAACGAAAAAATGTGAATCTACTATATATATTCATTTTCACTTATTAAAGCCAATGCAATACCATCTAAATCGAAAGGTGAATAATTTTTGTTGCTTTGTGGTTTTCATTCAAATTGAATTAATTTTAAAATTTTGCTTTGAGTTTGTCTATTTTGTAAAAAATTATAAGTTGGTGTTTTAATAGCAAATTTTTAAATTTTCTGTCAAAATTACAAATCTTGTCAAAGTTTGTGTATTTTATAGTAATTACCACTAATATTTAACTTAAAGCAGAATACGTATTTGCCCTTTTGGACAATAATACATGATTATGCTTAATTAGTTATTGTATCATTATACGGTGCCAATATTACACCATTCAACAAGCTATCTCACTTAATTAGCTAATTCATGTATCATTTTTGCTTTCATCAATATATTTGAATTACTTATTAGAGGCAAAACTTGTTTTAGCCACTTGAACTTTAAAACATATTTATTTTAGCTAGTAAGTTTTAAACATACTTACTTTAGCCACTATAGACAGAAATACCCCTGTGCGCGCTGACACTGCGATGACAATGAGCGCAACCAGCAGGGGTAATATAGTAATTTTGACTAAAAACATATATTTAAAATTAAGTTTGTGGCTAAATTTTTTTTTTAAAGTTTGTCTGTCTAGTTTTACCCATTAACACTTAATTATTAACTTCACAAAAAATAATGATGTTTGATCATTAACTATTTTGCTAGACCGACTTAAAGTATGAATCTATCTACGATATAAAACTTCATTTAATTTTTAATCAGGGTCGTTTCCTTACCTAACATGGTCATGAGTTAACGTGTTCATCTTAATTTTTTTGGCTACGTGAGTTGATAAGATATTCCTTTGAGCCACCTTATTTAATAGGAATTTGAGACTAATTTTCTAATTCTTAGTTGACCAGAGTTATTATTTTGAAATATATTTCCTTAAATAAAATATTACCTTAACAATCGTAATATAATGTGTATTAAAATATGACATAATCTCTTTAAATAAAATTTGAAAGTAATTTGAATTAAATAGTGTCCTTAGTTTATGAATATCTGGTGATATTAATAAATCCTAATAAAAATTAATATTAATTGATAATCATTTTCAAATATACATATTATTAATAAACTACTCTAAACTAGCTGGAAATTAGTAGCTAAAAATTAAGATTTCGATCAATAAAAGTAAATAAAATTTTAACAAAGTTGGATTTTTTTAACAAATAATATAAGGTCATTTTTTAATTAAAGAATGTTTTAACATTTATTTTGCCAAAACAAACACTGAAAAATTAAACTATAAATTTGGAAGATATTTTCAATAGATAAATTAAAGAACCTGTGAGATCTCTCGCTTATCATTTGGCGCGCGCGGGATATATCTGAAGTTTCTCCCTTCTTTTTTATTTTATTTTTTAATTTTCTACACAACTGCCACTACCCTTAGCAGTCGGCAGTAACCATCTTATACAACAACATAATTCTTTTACAGCTCGTATTTATTTTCAATGAGTGGAGGTAAATCAATTTTTTTCTCTGAGCCACGAGGAACAATAATGCTGCACGCAATTGACGGAATTCGTTCATAATTCTACCCTAGAGCAGCAACACATTAATGAGGTATCACAGCCCGATTCTTGATATTTAATGTATTTTTCTTTTATCCCGATTTTGAATCTTGCTTTATAATTTTTCTAGGTTTTCTTTTGTACAATCAGAGCTATTCAAGGTAAAATTGATTTTCATGTTAAATATCCCCCCTCCCGATTTAGGATTGGTGTGTTAATTTTTGGTACCTTTTATTTTTTTCCATGGAATTACTCATTGTGCAATGGTTAAATATCCCCCTCCCTCCGATTTAGGATTGGTGTGTTAATTTTTGGTACATTTTATTTTTTTCAATGGAATTACTCATTGTGCAGTATGTTATTTTCTTTCTTTCGCCCAACTGCTATTTGATTTCAAATCTAAATTTCTTAATTCTCTGTATTTTTATCATAATATACAAGATTACATACAAGTATTTTAAGATTAATTTTAAGAAAATATCTGAATAGCAACCTGGGTAACTGCAAATATGATTTAGAGTTCCCCTATATTTTGTACATAAACCATCTAGATCTCTATTATATTTTATATTGAATCTTCGTATTTGAATTGCTTGCTACCTATTATTTTGCAATTATGGCCAATAAAATTGTAAAACGTAAGCAAAGTGATTTTTCTTTTGATGACGATTCTGTTCTGCAACCTCATGGAATAAGAACACATGATGATCTTTCTCAAATTGCTAATGCTCAACCTGACATGCCAAATCGGGGAGACAAGGGTTCAAGTAAACTCTTTTCATATTACATTACAGATAGTTAATTCAAATATTTCTTGATTTAACTTATTATTTCATTTTCTTAATCATTTGAATATGGACATATAATATTGTATCATGGTTATTACTTTATAATATTTTCTTTTGTGTGATGTACAGGGATGACACTTAGAACTCAAGGGGGTAAAAGAAGGGATAGAGAGTGTGCTCCAGTTGTGGATGCAAATTACCTTCTTGGACATGAATGTGTTAACATACCACCAACAAGGCGCACTGGTATGATGCTCATATGTGTTTGCATCTAACTGAACTCAATAAAATTCACTTTGCATTTATTTATAGAATTTTCTAATATTTTTTATTTTGTTTTAACTTAATGTGTAGATTCGACATAGAAAGATGCAGATGCACTTAGCAATCATCCTGACAATAGATGTATAAATGACTTAATATTTGAGAATGAGCATATGAATGGTAGGTTTTTTGTGTTTTAGATATCGGATATGATATGATAATATAGTTATATAATTTCATTTTATTGTATTTCAGATATCGGATATGATTCTGATAATATAGTTAAAGAAACTAGAGGTCCGACATATATGCAAAATATTTGGGGCCGACCTCCTCACCTACCACGTATTCAAGTTGAATATAACAAGTCTGGCCAACCTATAGGTGGGGAGAGTAGCACACTCTCCCATTTCTTAGGTTCAATTTTAAGAAATGGTAAATATTGTCCAACAGATGTCATGAATTGGCATAAAATGCCAAGTACAAAGAAGAGTGAGATACTAGACACCGTAAAGGTAGTCATTATTTTTTTATACACGTGATATAATGGTTTGCCAATTATGTAGTAACATGTTTATTTCATTTTGGATAAATGTTGGCCTTTTTCTAGTTGCTTTAACTGTAACTTTCCTTTTGATATCATTAAGATTTTTTTGTAAGTTTGCTAATTAACTATGTGACATAGCTACGATTCAATGTCTCTCCTATTGCTGATAAGTGGATTTTGTCTTCTGTTGGACACAAATGGAGAAACTGGAAGCATTTTTTGAAAACAAAATATTGTGCTGATGTTCATATTGAAAATTTGATAGATGATAGAGATGAAAGAGTTTTGCTTGATCAATGGATAAAACTTCTTACTTATTGGAACACGGATGAAGTAAAGGTTTGTAGTAATCCTTAAGTTAAATAATAAGACTGCACCACTTAATTATCTTTTTTGTTTTTCACTTTCTGAAAGTAAGTAAGAGAAATAAAGATGCTAGAGACAAAAAGCTTATGAATCAGAGGACTGGGAAGACATCTTTTGCCCAGATTAAAGCTAAACTACTAATTTCTACTACTTAATCTTATCTACTTTCATCATTCTTATCTTATATATTTACTATTTACTAACTATTATAATTGTTCTTTGTTAGGCAAAAGAAAAAGGACGTTCCCCAACTCGTGTTGAATTGTTTAGCTCATGCTTCTTTAATTCGAATGGGAGCTCAGATGTTGTTGCATCAAGTAAATATGTATGTATGATCATTCATCTTAAATATTTGATGTATAATAATCATTTTATCATTTTCATACCTACTGACACTTGCTAATTTTACAAATAGGTGGCTATGCAAGAACACACCAATCAACTCCCAGAAGGTTGTAAGGATCCAATTGGTCCAAGTGATGTATTTGCACAAGTAATGGGACAATATAAGTCGGGTCATGTTCGCATGTTGGGTCAAGGAATATGTCCATCAGATGTGTGGGGTGAAACTCCTAGATATTCATCTAATCGTCTATTGATGCAGAAGAAATCAAGAATAATAGAGTTAGAAGCAATGTTTTCTGCTCAACAGGGATATGTTTCACAAAGTAGATCTATGCAACAAACCTCAGCATTTAGCTCTCTCTCAACTCATGTTACAACAAATTCACATATACAGGTATATTTTGCTCTTTTTTATATTATGCATTTTAGAAGTTATAGATCCGTTTTCTAAAATCTTGATATTACTAGTCACATAAATGAGTACGATCTTTATATTTATTTAATTATGAGGGTCTTTTGAAGGTTGGAGGGTATGTTTTATTGCAAAGTCTAAATACAAAAAAAATGTTGCTAAAGGACGTATTCATAGTATCAATCCAACTACAAAGGTTGGAGGACAGATCTTGGAATCAGATTGGTGTGAAGTATATGTGATGAGTGTACTTGAACTCGAGGAGGCATTGATTAGGCCTTATGATAATTTCCAAAAGCTCAAAGATACATTTGGAGAAATGATTGCTTGGCCTTGTTCCTTGGTAATTTTTGTTCTTTCATATTATATATCTATTTAAAATTATCTCAATACAACTTTAGTGTAATTCTTATGCATTTAACATTATGTATACAGGTAACACCAATTGGAGAATAATTATTGCTCAAGCATTGAATTTGAGAGTTCAAGGTTACTAATGGGGCGTAGTGTAGCCAGTACAAATTTTCATATATTATCATATCTTAGCTTTTTAGTTTTTAAATGAATTTGGTATCTCTACTAGTTGTTAGTTGCAATTTTATTTACCTTTGTTCTTCAGAATATTGTTTATTTTTCTACACTTATGACTTCAAATGCTAGATAAGTATTTAGTTGATGGATAATTTGTTTGTTTTTCTTCTATTAAGTATATTTATTTTTTATTAAAATTTTACAGTTGTAAGAGTGATAATTTAGATGATCAATTAGATATCATATGTTGTTTTGACACTTTTACATCAAAATTCCTATATTAAATCCATCTGCCAAAACAAATTCATTGACATTGGATGTGATACCTATGCAATTGTCGGAGGCTCCAGACTGTGTTTTTCAGTGTGATACAAGGTTATCTCCATGGGACATTATTTGCTTAACCAAATCATTTTCATTTTGTATTCTGTCAAGATAAACACTAACAAGGATTTTGAAGATTTATTTGCTCTGCACTGTTCACTTTTTTTCTTTTGTGCAGAGAATATTTATTCAGATATGTTTTATTATTAGTAGACATAAAAATGTCTAGTTTTATGTGACTTCAGGACTTTGATAAATCATTTAGATGACTGGGACATTCGATTAGATAGCAGATGCTAAGTTGAGTAATTTTAACTCATTCTCTGAGATAACAGAAGCACTTTTACATCCTTTTTTAATTCGTACATCCCTGCACCTTTCTAACTTTTTTGTAGTAGCTTTCTTAAATAGTTTTTTTTCCCTTAAATAGTTTCTGGTTGAGACTTGAGATTGGAAACACAGGGCCGCAGTTTGAATGTGAGGATCTTGTGTTTCTTAGAATTCATGTGGTGCTTTTATTTTTCTTGTGGTATACAGGATTTGGAATGCGAGCATATCCAGCTGAATGATGATTTGCAGTTTATTTTGGAGAACGACGGCCCTATATATGGTCAAGGAACTTATGGAGAGCCACACCAATGAAATTTTTGCCAAGGTAATTGGACACATTAAGTTCCATTCCTCATCATTCACGGATGTCTGCATTGTCAAAATCGTAGCTATTAACAGCTTCATGTATCTAACTAATCACTTGTTCATAGTTACATTACATGGAGACGAAGTTTGAAGAAGGTCTTAATGCCGTGATGGCCAGCTACAGGTATCCAACTAATGCCGTCATGCCTACGCATCATGTCAAAAGAAATTTCAGCAATTGTGAATAATCATAAATTGTACTCTACTAAATTTTGTACTTGGATTGAATAGGCTTTGCTATAAATTGAATGATTATTTGATTGTTTAACAATTATGAGGTATAACTTGGTTGAGATTGTTTAACAATTTTGAGATGTATGACTTCATTGAGAGTCACTCTGGCTAAGGTTCTTATATTTTAATTGGCAAAGTCCCAATGTTTATGAATGCCTGATTAATTTTTTTTAATCAGACTAAGATTATTGGAATCTCCCCTCATCAATTGATTAATTATATTAGCTACATCTGTGTCCCACTACAGCTCTCTCTCCTACCATGCATGTGTTGGCCACTTTCTTCTCCATCTCCATAAATTGTAAGATTATATTTGAATGCTTAAGTGTGTTTCCTAATATTATTACGTCCTTGCAAAATGCAGAACTGAGCAGAGATCTTTCCATATACCACAAGTAACTGTTTTTCGAAAGTAAGGTGGCAGAGTATTGGACTTAAAATCAAGAAGTTCAAGTGACTATACACGTGTACAAATATGAGTGGGAACATAGCTGGGGGCATTTGTTCTTGACATGGATAAATTACTAACCTGGAGATCATGTAAGTAAATCTACAATTCTATTTTTCTTATGTACAAAAGTTTTTAAGTATATATATATATATTGTCTCAATAGTACTCCAACTTCTTTTAGCTTTTGAGAATATTATTTTACTTGTTAATTAGCTAGTTAATGCCCATTTTAAATGCAGATGACGAGTGGTCGGGGGTGGATTGAAATTCATGGATGGCTCTTACTGTATATCAACTTCAGAATTCTCGATGCGCATTGCAAAAATTGGATTAGAGCTTAAGAATACATTTGTGTATGATTTTTGAATAAATTATTAGTTTTTTATAAATATGCTTGAGTAGGACAATGTATACTTTGTATGGCTATAAAATGTTCATAGAATATTTTGGTTATTGGATCACCAAATTGGATGATTCGTGTATTTTATATTTAATTAAAGTTATGGTTTGTACCTATAAAATTTATTGCTTAGTTGAATGATTTTAATTAAATTTGTTATATGTACTCTTTCATTCTTTGTGTTGTTAATACATGTACATATTATAATGGTAAAAACATATTATAAACAAATATAATAATAAAAATATTATCTAAAATGACACCATAAAATAAATAGGACTTTGAAGCGTAATGAAAAGTAATGTGGGTAGATATTTAAATTGTAACGTGATAAACTTTTATGACATCTCAGATTGTCTGTTAAGGCACTAAAAGCTGTCACATGATACGTCTGTTAAGGCACAATATATGCATTTATATGATACCTCTTATTACATTTTTCTATTATTACATTATAACAGATGGCACTTCTGGGAGGTGCCTTGACAACTTAAACATATTAATAATTGTTCTTAGAAGGCATTTTCGAGTGTCATCTAAGTCCCATTTTCTAGTAGTGAGTAAGCCAAAAATGCATGCTCTCTCCACCATGAAAGTCAAGTATGTGGCTGGCTCTGAGGCTACGAAAGACTGTACGGCTCCATAGCTTCTTGTTGGACTCGAGCGTGGTTCCTGATTTGTCTTAGGAGTATCACGGCACACTGTGATAATTCCAGTACAGTAGCAAATTTGAAAAAGAATCCAGAGTCCATGGGGCTATTAACACATAGGATTAAAGTACTACCTTATACAAAATATAAGGGAGAAAGATGTGGCAGTGGTCAAGATTTCATTGGAAGACAAAAATGGATGTCCCATTCACGAGCCTTCCAAGCTCAGACCTTCAATGGTCAAGTAGAGATAATGGGAGTTGATGTAGACCCAGGGCCGTTTTTGAGTTTATGTTATGTTGGAGAATTAGCCAGTGTGTTGTTTATACTTGAAAGACATGCTTCGAGTATAAGTGGGAGATTGTTAGTTTTGCATACTGGAAAGCTTCTCTTTGTATACAATAAACAATATTAAGATAATATAGATTGAATAATAATTGCATTCACTATTTGTGTATATATTTATTGTTATATATTTATATACATGGTTCCATATACTTGCATTGTAGATGATATGGTGTGGGTCAACACATGGTAGAGATCATATCATCAGATTCTTTGCAATGTATTAAAAGGCTCACGGCTTAGATGGTCCTGAACCCACTATCGGTACACCGTAGAATAATCTGATAGTTAGTTTATCTTGACTAACTGATTATTCTAGTACACTGGCTTGTGTATTGAGGAGGATCACGATAGGATACTGTTCTCTATTCTGACCTTAAGTGAGAGAATAAAGATCCACAGAGTTCGGGTTCTGAACTCATATTTTATTGATGAGCATATGTGTGCATTGTTTGTTACTTTGACTTATCAATGGGTGAGATCCTTTCGTGGCTCAATAAACTCGATATCTTGGGTATTAACAGTGTATATATGATGTGTCGTGCAATATGCATGAGCACCGTGTCCTGGTGCGCCAGGTTGATGATGTCCTCTTGAGGAAGCACGTAGATCATGGGAAGCCCTGTAGGCAGAATATTAATTTATTCTTTAAATGATATGAAAATCGTGCGGTACTACTCAAGGAACAAGATATTAATTAATTATAGATGTCAGAAGCTTACATAATTAATTAATGGACATTATATCATAAACATGGAGAATGGCTGAACTAAAGAAAAAAGCATATTCGCAAATATGTATTAAAATGGTAGGTCAGTATTATTTCTTTAGTGGAATAAAAATAATACTTAATTTATTTAATTATATCCTAAGTTTATTGGATATTAGAAATTAAATAAATTAGTAGGCCAATTTAATATTCTTCTAGATCCTTGTTGTAGCCCAATATGACCTAAATGGATTGGGAATGGAACAAGAGTTGGAGGCCCAAGCCCAATAGGGTTTGGAGAGTTAATTTTCGTCCCCTCCCCTATAATAAGGGGGGGCACGAAAATTATAAGGAAAAATACACTCTAATACAGCCCCTCTAAGTGCTCTCTTGGTTCCTAGAGTTTCCACAACCGTTTAGTAGTCTGCAGCCCACCCTGCATCTAAACAAGGTCCGGGAATACAGCAGAAGATCAAGAAGTAGAATATTGGAGCTGTGTGTTTCGAACACCATGAAGATTCACCATGATCATGTGTTCTCCATCAACAATGGGATTAGATCTTTAATCCCGTGAGCAACCCGACAAAGTTTGTAAGTATCGATTTCGATAGATTCTATTTTATTCCGCTACAATAGATAGGAAATTGAAACTTGCATGTTTATTCAACATAGGATTATTAATGTCACACATAAAATTATGATTTACATGAGTTAGAATTAATGGCATCCAAATAAATCCTGTGGGGTACAATTCGAGAAAATCCCAACAGATAAGGTTTAGAAAGTTTATCAAAATCTCTCTAGCGGTTTTCGTGGGAAAGAAGGAAAGAAAGGGAAAAAGAGAAATAAATTAATTACTTGCACTATGGGCTTAAAGGTTTGGGCGCAATTAAATATATGGGCTAAAAAAATAAAATAAAACGCAACATATTTGGCACTCCAATTAACATTAAATGCATGCTCATGATATGAAATGACCATGCTATAAATTCATGCTTATTAAAAGAATTACTTAGGCGCGACTTATTAGACTTAATCAATTAATATCACACAAAAATAATGAATAAAATATTTTTCAAAAAAAAAAGTAGCAATTTAAATATTAGAAAATTGGGTTGCTACATCCTTCCCTACTAAAAAAAAATTTCATCCTCGAAAAAACTTACCTAAACCTCAAACTCCAAAAATCTATACATAACACCAATTTCTCGTTTCCTCACTAGTCGTAGCTTGCTGGTATCTTGACCTAATACTATCCTATTATACCTCTATGCTACCTTATCATCGATATGCTTACTCTATTTAATAATGTAATCGTTATGCTTCTTACATTTCCTAATACGTAAATCTCCTGACTATAGCTTATGAATTATCCACCAATCTTTTTTTTTAGAGTTCTAACTTTATAACTTTATTGTAATAATAATAATAATAATAATAATAATAATAATAATAATAATAATAATTTTATTAATCAAAAGTTGAATTACAAAAATGTGAATTCTATATAATCTAGCCTGCTCTATCATTTCTAAGTGTTACCAGCTTCGCCTCTTCCATTTCTTATTTGAATTGGTCTCACTACTTAGTCCTCTATTTGAATCTCTTAATTCTCTTCCAAAGACCTTGCCTCTCCATTCATCCATAAGGCGGAGCATGAACTTTTCAAAATTTATTGTTTTCCTAAACCCTGGAGTATATTCCAAAATTTCTTTAGCAATCTCCTTGGCTAAGGGCTTTAATAACTTGGGTATAGCTACACCGACTATTTCAGTAGCTATCATAGGGTCGAATTCTATCTCCTCTTTCTTAATTTTCCTCCAAATTCTGTAGATTCTCATCAACTGTCTTTCCACTCCTATTGTTTCATCCCACTGAAATTCCCATAGATCATCAATAAATCTAGCTTTGTGAGTTCTAATACGTTCTTCTATCGACAAAACCGGTTGGTTACCTTGGATCATGATCTCTTGTTCCTTACAAGCTCTAATCATATAGAAAAATTACAATCTTAAAGTAAATCTGGAGGACTATTAAAACATTTTATAGGAAAAAAACTTTCATAAACTCTCACATGAAACAGAACTTTAACCTTTACCTCTTCTCGACGTGATGCGATGGATGTGATGGCTGTCATTACTTACTTGCATTTTTTTAAATATGCAGGAAAGTAAACCTGGCTCTGATACCACTCTATAACGCCCCAAATTACTTTAATAGAAAAAGGCATGTTATCCATACTTTTCATTAATAAAATATTTTACTTGAAATACAACGGAAGTTTCAAAGCATAACTCGACATTTATTATATAAAATAAAGTAAAAAAAATTAAATCTTTGATCATGCTTGACCACTTGACCACCATCATCACATCTTGTCCGCTATGCATCACCCGAGACAACACCTGAAAAGATATATAGTTTTAGGGTGAGTACTACTGACTCAATGAGGAGTGTCCAATTATCCAGGCTATATATCAAACAGAATAATATGCAAATAATAAACTTGTGTTCAGTCCGTAGACCAAACCATGTAGCCCGGAGGCTCTGCGTGATAGTTCGAAAGCTCTACGTATAGCCCGGAGGCTCTGCATGATAGCCCGTAGGCTCTGCGTGTATAGCCCGAAGGCTCTTGCTATGCTGTGACATCACATACATTCAGTAAAACATATAGAGAGGATAACACGGACAATTTCAACGTAAAACCCTACCTTAACCTTGACTTTGATATTAAACGATTAAGTCCTGCGTGTCTTGCCTATAAATTATTTATCTTAAATTAATATATATGCAAGAAGTAATGCTCGAAACTAATATATGATGCATGCATACAATCTTAATCCATTATTAATATGAAAATGCATAACTTTACCCAAAAGAAACATGGTCAAATTTTAATAATAACTTGCTAATGCCTACGTGAACATGTATGCATATGTATAAGATATATGTAGAAAAAAAATGACAACTAATCACGGCCCACTTATCTAAGTAAACTCAAAGTCCATCTACAAAAATAATTGGTTAGGAAAAGAAATAATTAAATAAGAACAACATCTCCTCCACAACTTCACGTAACCCAGCAACTTCTTCTTCTTCTTCTCCTATTATCTCTTCACGGTAGCAACATGCTCACGGTCTATCATTATTTTCTCTTCCCCTCTACTCATCCATCCGTCAAAAAAATAAGGACATCACTGCCATGCCACCTCGCCGTCCACCCCCTTCAAATTTGAAATTTACCTGCCAAAATGTTAACGTCAAGCTCTGCCACTGTAGATCTCAAGTGCGACAACATCGGCGCCGTAGCCGACCTCGAACCACCGCTGCGGATGCGCCTCTCCAATCACCATCTGCCAAAACTGCTGCTACACACCTGCGATGTTTACGTCGCCGTGTCACCACTACAACCACCACCTTCTATCCATCCCCACATCGCTATGAAATGCAAATGCATGAGAACATAAAATAAAGCATGATCTTCACATACCTCGCAGCCGTTCACAACTAAAACTTCTACTCTCTCCACGTTCTTCTCTTCTTTATTTATTTATTTTTTTCAGCGTGGTCAACCAATGTCTAGATCCTATATTTATAGAAGAAGGATTAGGGCTAGAATTTGAATGAAAGATGGAATCTTGTGGTTATCTTCATCAAGGATATGATAAAATCAAGAGGTGATAAGGTTTAGAAAGTTTATCAAAATCTCTCTAGCGGTTTTCATGGGAAAGAAGGAAAGAAAGGGAAAAAGATAAATAAATTAATTACTTGCACTATGGGCTTAAAGGTTTGGGCTCAATTAACTAAATGGGCTAAATAAAATAAAATAAAATGCAACATATTTGGCACTCCAATTAACATTAAATGCATGCTCATGATATGAAATGACCTTGCTATAAATTCATGCTTATTAAAAGAATTACTTAGGCGCGACTTAGTAGTCTTAATAAATTAATATCATATAAAAAAAAATTAATAAAATATTTTTCAAAAAAAAAGCAGCAATTTAAATATTAGAAAATTGGGTCGCTAAGACTGCATGTTTACTTTTCAGTTATTTCTATATCGTCATGGTACTCTCCAACTTGTCCTCAATTCTCAAAGAAAACAAATTCATCGGTGAGAACTATAATGACTGGATTCGAAACTTGAATCTTGTCCTAACTGTTGAAGGTTTAAAATTCGTACTTAAGGAGGAATGACCTCAAAAGCCAGATGGGAATTCTAGTGAAGCGTAGATAGCGAGTTATGATAAGTGGGTTAGAGTTGATGAGATGGCGCGCTGCTACATGTTGGCTTCTATGTCAAATGTGTTGCAACATCAACATCAGTCTATGAAAACCGCGTATGACATAACATTCAATCTCAAGGAGCTCTTTAGATATCAGAATCGCTCAGTATGATATTTGGCAATGAAAAATCTGATGAACATGAAGAGTCGAATTCCACTCTAGTAAGGGATCATGTTCTCCAGATAATGGGCTACCTGTCAGAGATCAAAACCCTGGGTGGTGATTTGGATGTCGAGTCTCAAATTAATATCGTGCTTCACGGTCTGTCATCGAAGTTTGAGCAATTCAGGCTGAACTTCAACATGATAAACAAAGATGCTACTTTATCAGAACTACTCATGGATCTTCAGGCAGTGTTTGTTGTTCCGGTTTAACCTACTGTTTAAATTTCGAATTCGACTACACACGCAAACTACTAGGAACCGGACCCATAAGATGACGGGGTCGATTGTAGGGCGGTGAGCTAACTCGGGTCGTGTGTCTTAAGGAAAGCTTCGTCTGGGCGATTACATTTCTATGCTACAATTGCTACCAAGCACATAAATTTAAAAACATACCTAAACATCCTAAACAGAGGTCAGATGGCTTTTACTTAACTAGGAAATCTAAAGTAAGTAAAATTAACTAACAACGCCACCAATCACAAAAATAGAGGATAGGATTATAAGAAGAGCATTAGGATGTAGATTCTCTCATTGATTTCTCTCCTAGCTTGAGTCAAGTTGATTATGTTAATCTCGGTTGTACAATAGTCCCTTCAATTGGTTTAACTTCAATTACAGTCACCGTCTATCTGTTAAAGATTAACAGTTAGGCTTATGAAAATCAGTCCACCTAATGTTGAAGGAACCTAGTTCGGGCTATAGAATCTCCTCTCGGTCTCATCTAAAGCCTAGCAATGCTAAGTAGTGGCCAATTATCCAACATAATCAAGCACAATTCCAACAACAAGTAATCAACTATCACAAGCATAAAATCAAACCCAAATCAATTATCTACCCCATAATGTAGGAATTAGCCCAACACCATGCTCAAGACCACACAATAATCATAAAAGCCATTCATTTTATAAATCAAAAGATAGATAAAAAATAAACTTCTACAATGTTTGTTGTCTCGAGAGTTTTGGGACAAATCCCCACAAATAGGCTAAAGCTAAAAGAAAGAATTACAAAAGTAGAGCTCCTCATTCAAGCTTAGCTACTGCGGTCCACTTGAAGTTAGATTCCTCTTCTCGGGCCATAATCAAAGTGGAGCTCCTTTCGCAAGCCTAGCTTCCGCGGATGTCTTGGAGTTGGACTCCTCTTCTTAGGCCTTCCTCCTTAAGCTCTAGCCTCTTTGCCTCTTCTCCTCCTCTTTTCTCTCTCTTTGGAACGGTGGTGAAGGTGAAGTGGTAGATGGAAGGGTAAATTGGTGAATGGGGTGTGAGAATATGAATTGAATGATGAATGATAGTGAGTGTGAGATATTTCCAAAAGATATAGGGAGATATGGGAGATCAATCCCCTTAATTAGGGTGATGGGATGATTGATGGGAGATGAAGATAATTGGCTTCTTCCCAAGAGAGAAAGAGAGAGAGAGTTGGGGGACAAAGCTATTATTAGGGAAATTAATTTCCAAACCCCTCCTACATTTTAGGCTCCAAAAGTCCACCCCTAATCTATTTCCCAGCTGGCTATGTGAAGGAAAATGAAGTAGATTAAAGGATGGTTAAAAGCGTGGAAATGAGAAAACTGATCAGGTGTGAAAAACTGAACGGAAGCTGGACTGGACGCACCCCGCGCGCCCGAGGGGCTGAGGCGCTGCGCGCTGGTGGAGCCTTGCGCACGCGCGGGGGCCGTTTGGCCGAGGGGTGCCGAGCGCGGCCGTAGGGATGAGCACTGTGCGCGTCCACACAGGGCGCCAAGGGTTAGGCGCGCGCGGTGTCTCCACTCTCATGGGGTTTGCGCATCTCTGGCAGCTTCCACAGTTTTACTTCATTCTCACTCGTTTCTTATCCGATTGGCCCGATTCAACTTGCTGTGCGCTCCTTATTCGATTCTCTATCTTCCCATTGTCTTGAATCCCTCAAATTTGCATTCATTTATCCTCCATTCTCTGATGATGTTATGAAAATCTGACATAACTCACCAAAAGATCAAAAGTGAAGATAACAACATCAAAACAACACAAAAATAAGGAAACACACGCACTAAAGACACTAAATTCCTATGATAAAATAGTACAAATAAACACCAAACAGGTAGCTGAAGTGGGAGATTGTTAGTGCAGAAGCACATATCTTAGAGATTGTCATTATGTTAAATAGCATATATTTACATTTTTAGCTAGGTGTTCGATATGATGTACCGGTTATTGTTCAACTCTGCTATGCAAAATAAGTAAGACTGAAGATGGGAGACTTCAAAGCTTGGTGTTCCAACTAGTGTCAGCACATCAAACAAAGACAAGAGACTTTGGATGGTGTTCTAAATTGTGTTCAATGGTTGTACATCTACGAGCTACAACAACCAGATCAGAGATCTATCAAGAAGAAGTTCTATAATGGATTCTGAAATTACATAACTTGTGCAGAGTTCATTATCTTCATGATGTACATTATCATGTTCATGACCATTTGTAATACCCCAAAATATTTTAGAAGGTTTTATTCAACTTATGTTACCCTCTGGTAAGTTAGAAAATAAGACGAGTCCTTAAAGGATTCAAATAAAGGAAAATCACAGCCAGGGAAATCTGTTAAATTTAATTTGGTCAAAAATTACTTTAAAAATATGTTCTGATATTTTTATTAGGTTGATGGAAAAAGTTTCAAGCATCGTGCCAAACTTTGAATTTTCCAATTTCGAGTTCAAATGAACTCTTGGCACAGTTTTAAGATGAAAGGTAATAGATTTGGATAACATAAGGCACATCCGTCATCTAATTTTTTTTTCATAATATTATCCTATTCCATTATTATCCTCTTTCTTTTATTCGTTATTATCCTATTTACTTTTCCTCTATAAATAGGAGCCTAAGGTTTTATTTTTCATTCATTTTTTCAAATCGAAATGCCGAGCAGCTTCTAGAGAAGGTACGATTCTAGTTTTCTATTTCAATTCTGAAATAGTCATTTTGAAGGTGTCAACACATAGATCATGAATACGTGATTAAAATGATGACACGACGGACGATCACGATGGAAAACTGTCATGACCGCGCCAAAAGTCGCCACCACCTCTCAAATTGGTGACTCTTTCGGGTCGCAGGATAAAAAAATGTCTATAGCATTTTATGTTCTATGTATATCTGTATATATTTTTCATGTTGTCACTTTTTACTTTCGGGTATATTTTGGGTATTCAAAAATTAAATTGTAGTCTTTTTCAGATCTATCCTTCATGGATAGCCCTATCGTGTTTTTAAGCTCAAAATTTGTTCTGTGTCAAAATATAGTATTTTTATTTAATGTTTCATATTTTTTCAATAGGCGGATCTTGCGGTATGAATTTATTTGTACCGAGTTAATTTTAGGATACGGGTTTGACCACCCCGTATGGCAAAACTTCCAAAAGAGTTTTTCTTTATAAAAATGCCCTGAGTAAAGTTTCCTTAAGAGTCAAAATATTTTGATGACTCGGATACTGCGTATTAAGATAGTAGATATTATAATATTTACTTCATAGCTAAGAAATGTTAGATTTTAGCCTAATGATAGTCTTTTATCAAAATTAAGTTGCCGGATAATCTTGTAGGCGCCGAAGAATGAGACTAGAATCAGAATCTAGATCTAGCTATCCTAGATCAGATTACCAGGTGGGTTTTTATTATATAAAATGTATTTCAGGTTATTAAGCCTTGATATTTATAAAATGATTGTGATTGAATATCCAACTCATGACTGTATTTAATGTGATTTTCTGACTCATATAAGTCTTACTATTGTTTTTGATGATGAAACTATAATAGCTCATGATATCGAGCCCCAAGCAAACAGGGCAGTGTCCAACCTTAAGTAGTCGGGTTATGTACACGAACCGACTCACCGTAAGCGTTCTAGGGGAGGTGACACGCAATGATGGAACTAAAATGATTTTGTATACACGGAATTCACAAATTTTCTATTTTAAAAGCTTTCCATGATATGCTTAAAATATAATTGGATATTCTGTTTTATAAAATGATTGTGAAAGTTTTTCTCAAAAGTAACCACTGAGTGCATTAGCACTCACACCCAAAATCTTTTCAAATATTTTCAGGATGAGTTGCGGGATGGTGGAAGGCTATGCTAAGGTTGAAAGACTATCTTTTAATGTATATGTTTTTTATGTATGGAGTCTAATGAGAACATGCTTCCTTTTGAGTTTGAATAAATGCACTATGTTCTTTTCCGCTTACTCTGATTATTATTACGGAGTGTTCGGTTCTCCGAATCCTATTTTCTTTATTGTTATGGAGTGTTCGGTTCTCTGAATCCCATTTTCTTTAACATAGTGTTCGGTTCTCCGAATCCTGTTTACTTTCCGTTCCTGATAGGCGAAAGCCTAGCATTTATTTACTTCTCTATTCAGACAGACATAAGTCTGGCTTTACGCTGTTTTCCATGTCAAGGTAAAAGCCTGGCTCTTTATTGCTTTCACAACAGGCGAGAGCCTTTCATTTCTTTACTTCATGTATTTGGATAGACATCAGTCTGGCCTTTTTCATGCCTAACCTATTAACAGTTAACTTTTGAAATGTTATTATTTACATTGAAGTTTGCCTTGGTTATTCTTTCTTGAGTTTATCCTAAGAGTCATGGTATCTGATTTGATTCATTTCATACGCTTTAAAAGCGTGGATTGATCCATTTATAGAGGTTATATTGCCCAAATTTCTAGGGCACTAACTCTAGTTCTTTGATTATTTCTGTTCAACAACCCTTTCTCCCCCCCCCTCAAGTAGCGCACCGATCCCTTGCCCTTCTCCTGGGATCAGGGCATTACATCATTGTTCATAACATGCACAAACAAATTAATGAAAACTAAAGTAGTAAAGAACACAAGGATGATAACCTTGTTCGATCAACTAATTAATCTACGTTTGGGGGACTTCTCAAGTCTATGAAAAACAATCCACTACTCCGTTGTATGGTTACTCAGGCTATTATATGATGACCTCATGTCACTCGATCCCTTTTATACTCACTACATCCTCTTTCTTTTGAGCTGTGTAGCAAGGACACAATCAAGCAAGAAAACTTACAACTAAGAAACTGCTCATGTAAACTGATTAGATATCTTTCAATCTACAACAGTTTTTTTTTTTTTTTTTAGTTTCTAGCTCTTCAGCTGCTGCGCTTCATCAACTGGTATCTCATCTCCTTCTTCACCTATTCCACCTATTGCTAGGCTCTCCTCTTTCTCTGGCACTAGCATTTCTCCAGACTTCTCCCCAGACTTCCCCCTGAGACAAATGTCCCTGGACAACTCCCCAATCTTTCTCCTTAGGCTGATGCCTCTCTTCTCTAGCAGTTTCTACAGTCCTCACTACTTCCCCCTAAGGTTGTACATTCTCTTGAAACTGCGAGGGTTCCCTTTGAATCTCATCCCAGAGACTCAAAAACTGTCTTTCATCATCTTTCTCCTTAATTTCTTCAATCTCTTCCCCCTTTTTGGCATCATCCAAAAGGGTGTGCATGTGTAGATCAAAGGATGGAATGGGAACATGTGGTAACAAGCTGAATGTTGTAGCTAAGTTACCTTCAAATAGGGAAGGGAATGACTGTTCTCTTTGTGGTGAGGGTAACCAGTTTGAGGCTTTTTCAGTTGTCATAAACTGTCGTAGATCTGGCAGTGGAGGCTGAACTTGATGTTCATTTGTCATCATGGCCAACCTTGGGAGTAGTTCTTCAGTTGGAGGTGGGTGGTTGAACATCATAGGTGTGGAGGATGAGTTGGATGGCTCAGCAAACGGCAGTGGAGCTGCGGCAGGTATTCCATTTCGGATTCTGTTGATCATTGAATCATAATCTCTAAGAGAGTGGAAGTGGCCGTCGATGGATAATTCATCCAATTTCTACTCTAGTGTCCTTCTTGACTCCAGAAAAAATCATCCCTTCCTCTCAAGTAGTGTAAACATAACTGCTTCATCAACATGATATCTCCAGAGTGACCATATGAGATAACTTCGTAGTTGATTAAAGAGATCGGAGTCGTGTGTCTCGATAAGCTAAAATCTACTGAGCAGATCAGCGAGAGTGTTGTTGAAGCTTTCTTCAACACCATCCATGTAATTGTTTTCAGCGAGTGTAGACTCAGCTGGCACAGTTGATTATGTTATCATGTCTTCATCTGACATGAGCTGCTTTCCTCAACTATTTAAAGTCGGTTCAGTCGGAGTGGAGGGGCCTTTTTGTGCAGTGAGTTACCTCCTTGATTGCGGGCCAAAAGGTTTGAGATTCTTTCTCCTTTTGACAAAGATTGTGGGAAGATAATCTCTCCTGTCCAGCAACTCGCATCTCTGGTTGTGAAGTTGGATCTGATCAGTGATGATCATGCTGATCCTATTGAGAAATCCCAGTTTCTCATTGAATATTCCAATTTGATGGTCAAACTTGACCCTACGAACATTTTGACGTAGTTGTGATAGCACATACAATGCCCAGTCAACTCTGCATAGTTGGTAAATGAGTGCCATCAGGTAAGCATTGTCGGCGCTGAAGTGAGTATAGTCTAGATTGTCTTTCAGCAATAGATGACTATATCTTAGAGTTGGATAAACTCCGACCGAAGACTATCCTTCAGTCTGTGAGAGTAGTCATGATGCTTGACTCCTGGATTCGTCCATTGACGCCACAATTCTGTATGATTTGGTGTAACTATTGTGTCTGTCTGTTCACCTGTTCCAGAAAGATGGAGTGACTCCATCACAACTTCCTTGGTGATCACGATTAGATTTCCTCTGACTGTTGAAATTATGTTGCCATCTCCTGCAATGTAGGAGAAGATATAGAATTCGGCAACTGCGTTAGGAAAGCATTGTCCAAATCTTGGACCTCATGTGAGAAACTGAAAGAGTCCAGTTTCCTCTGCTGCTGAGATTAAGCGATGGAACAAATCAGGCTTAAGTCTCTCCATCATATAGTCCAGTCCTATGAACTTGTCTCTCTTGAGGTTGAAAGCAAGTCTATCTAGGTCGATGTATTGAGCGGGCAGTTCCATTTTGTGATAGAATGTTTGAGATAGAATGAATAAAGTAGAGAGAAAGATACAAAGCAAATGCAGTGAGGGTTTGAGTTTGATCTGAAGCTTGGATCAATATCCCCTTGGCATTTAAAGAAGCTTTGCATGCATGTACTTCGAATTATACTTGAGTACGCATCAGTTGATCAGTTTAAATGGATTTGACTGATTTGCAGCTGGCATAAATGAGATGAGTATCTCAGCCGTCAACAAGTTTAGCTTCAATTTGTAGATCAGCGGTTGAAATTTCATCCATTTGAAAATAGGGTGGTTGCCATAAATAGCAAATATTTTGTGCAGTATTTTGCTATTTATATCCCTCAGGCTATCAACTCACTTTCCACTTTAGTGATTGACTTTGCTCAGTAGCATTTAAGGCTTCCTATCTTGAGAGATCTCCCATTCGAAAATAATTCCCGTTAGATCACGATGGCATTAATGTAATGAGGAACAATTTTAAAGATTCTGATCAATTTGAACTTTCCTTGGTAGTTGGGCTACCCCGTCCAACTGATGACTTTTTGGTGAATTGATGATGTGGCAACTGATCAATCAGTTCTAGTCATTTCTTCTTCTTTGCCCTTGGGACTGATTCATCACTGAACTGATGAGATTAGTTGTTGAACTGCTGGATTATATCTCAGTCAGTTTTCTCTTCTTAAGGGGCCGAACTGGATACTCTTCACTGCTCTCGTCAGGGCAGTTTAACCTCTTTATTTTGGAGGCGGATCCAGCTCCTTCAGCAGGCTTCACTGGTCTTGCTTTCTTCACGGATTGACTCCGGTGCTTAGCTTCAGCAGATGTGATTACAACCTAGACTCTCTCTAGTTACCACATGAAATCTCTCCCGAGACTCCTTTAAAAGTGAATGAAAGAATTTCAAACACAAACTAGAAACACAATGATCAAAAGATCAACTATAGTCTAACAATACCATATCCTAATGCTTCAAATTTGAAGTCTTTTAAAACTCTAATCAGTACTTAGGCATATGTTTCTTTCACTAACTAACTAGTCTGATTCTCATGCTATTTATAATAACAGATACAACCTAAACAAGGTAATCAGATTAACCTAATCCTACTCAATATCAAACCATGAAACTTTTTTTATATGATTCGGATTACTTTAGTTAGAACTCTTCCTTAAATAGAACCCACCTTTTTTAATCTTCAATATTTTGATCTTCTATCTTAATAAGGCAACTTATATTTTGAGGCATCTATCTTCAGTATGTATCTTCATTTCTTTGATTTTAGCACAACATGTCTCCACGGAAGCTTCTGGACAACCATGTACATGATCGTGTGTATAACACTTGATCAATACATTCTTTGATCTTCAATAAGATTGGCAGCAGAATGTTCATGTCTCATGTCCAGAACATGTTTTTCAATACATGAAAAACAAAAATCTTTATGTAATTGATTTTTCATAAAGATCATGACAATTAAAACACTTAGTGCTAAAATCTCGCACTAACAGATTTTGATGTTTTGTAGGCTGAAGCATTGTCCCAACATCACAGTCTAGAAGATTCCAAGTTCATACATTGAAGAGGGAAAATTAAATATCAACAAGGAAGGTGTTGGGAAAAACTATCAAAGATAACCCAACTGATGGTTTTGATGAAATGTCAGAACATGTGGAAAATCTCTATGAAAAACTGTAGGGATTACAGGCTGGAAATTGGTTTTATGACTAAAATAAAGACTCCAAAATCAGCTCAGCTGAAGTGAAAGTTAACCGCTTTGGAGCATGGTCAACCAGCTAGAAAGGATGCATCAAGCAGTCAGGAACTAACCAATCAAAGCTGAAGACTGGAAAGCATCTAACAGATGAGCAACTATCAGCTTAGCTGAAAGTTAAGAAAAGCTGATAAACAGAACTAAAGTTAGCTAGATTGAAAGCTCAAACTTGGAGAATAGCTAACCAAACTCATATAAGACCAAACTGAACTGATCAACTAACAGTTAAGTTCTGTCAACTGGGAGAAGAGCTCAGAGGAAGTAGCCAACTGACACTTTAGCCAAAGCTAAGCTGTCAAGAACAAAAGTGCCAACTGGAGTCTAGAACTGAAGCTTTAGTCAAAGCTAAGCTTCCGAGTGCCAACTGGACCATTTTAGAACTGGAGCTTTAGCCAAAGCTAAGCTATCAAGAACAGAAGTGCCAAATGGAGTCTATAACTGAAGCTTCAGTCAAAGCTAAGCTTCCGAGTGCCAACTAGACCATTCCAGAACTGAAGCTTTAGTCAAAACTAAACTTTCAAGAAGCCAACTGGAGTCCCAAACTAAAGCTTTAATCAAAGCTAAGCTTCCGTGTGCCAACTGGACCATTCAAGAACTAAAGCTCTAGCCAAAGCTAAACTGCCGGAGTCTAGAACTGAAAGCCAAGGCAGCTGAGAACCTACCAACTGAAGTCCAGAACTGAAAGCTTAGTAGCTAATATCTGCCAAACAGTTAATGAATATCCTAAAATGAGATCTCGGATCAGATTTCATTAAATCAAGCAACGGCTAGTTCAAACAAGCTTCAATAGCTACAAAAATTCAATTACCGTTGATAGATCAATATAACCAATGATCGATGAAACCTAACGGTCACAAAGTTTACTCATCTATATAAGAAGAGTGAATCTCATTTTTTATTATGACTTTTGCTGAACATACTTTAGCAATCTATACTGAGCTTTCTTTCTCCCTCCCTATAGCTCAAAGTTCAAGTGCTAATCATCTGCAGCAGAAAGTCCCAACTGAGAAGAAGTTCATCAGAGAACCAATCAATCAGCTAGTTATCGAAGTATCCAGCTAGAGCCTAGCTTCTCAGTTCAAGTTATTCAACGATCAACTACTCAGCTCAGCTTAAGGAGCATTCAAAGTTGATACCAGTTTCAAGACTGTATTCTTGAAGATCGAGAGAGATCTAAAATCTTGTCAAGATGGGCAAGAGCACCTAAAGTTCTAACGAGGAGTTAGGAGTGGTAAGTTTGAGCTGTCGACCATCACCGACTGAGGAAAGACGTACCGATGGGTCCATTTTTTCGGGACAACACCAGTTGAAAAGGAGACCATGCTCAAGAGAAAGGTACCGTTTTCAGGTTCAACACTTATCTTCATTGTGTAATTGTAATAAAGAAGCTTTACATTACATAGTGAATTACCCTTTTAAGTAAGGAAGAGAGGACGTAGAAGCTGAACTTCGAACCTCTATAAAACTCTTGTGTGCTATACTTACTGTCAAGCTTTTGCATATACATAGCTGCACACAACATCTCAAAAGTTGCACTCTTAAGCTAAGCTTTCCATCTCAACCGTCAATTGTACTGATAAGTTTTGAAAGTGAGTCAAGGGCCCTATCTATTCCACATAAAATTTCAAAGTTTTTGAGTCAGTTCATTCACCCCCCTCTAAACTGACTTTGACTCGCCCGGGACCAACAGAAGGATTCTAGACAATGTGCTCAACAAGGAAAGTTTTACCTTTATCATCTGCGATAAAAAAGGAAACTGACTTTTTTTCCTTGAAGAAAAGTTAGTTTATCTCATTTATAAAACAAGAGAGTGGATTAGATTCGTCTGTCAACAAATAAGTACAAAATTTCCAGAGATTAAATATATTTTAGAGCTCTACGTGTTTAAAGTGTTAGGGTTTTTTCGAATTGAAACACCACATGATATATATGTATACCTGTTAATCCTAACTCATGTAAATCATATTTTATGTGTGTATGATGTTAATTATTAACCCTCATTGAATAAGCATGCAAGTAGTCATTTTTAAATCAACAGAATACGAAAACATAGAAACTATCAAAAATTCAACTTACAATTAGAGTCGGATTGATCACGAGATTAAATGTCTAATCTCATTGTTGATGCAGTATAATCGACGCCCCCTACATAGTGCAATTCCACTCCTTGATCTTCGATCTTCTGCTATATTCCTAGACCGCGTTTAGATACAGGTTGGGTTGTATATTATTAAACATATGTGAATACTGTGGGGATCAAAAGAACATAAAAGAGGGGCTGATTTCAGATACCCTAAAACTAAATCTCAATTAGCATTCTCGGGTCTGTATCTCACCCCCATTTTCTCCACGTAACCATTGAAGGTCTTAGCTAGGAGGTTCTTCATAAAAAGATAAACCAAGTTGTCCTCTGATACAATCTTAACCACTGCCACATGTCCTCTCTTAACAATCTCTCATATAAGATGGTACTGTCTCTCTATATCTTTACTTACCTTATTGGCTCTGGGTTCCTTCGAATTTACCACTGCACCAGAGTTATCATAGTTTATCATGATAATCTTAGGAAAATTAGGAATCACACTCAAGTCCAACGAGAAGCTCTGTAGCCAGACAGCTTCAGAGGTAGCTACATATTTAACTTCCATGGTAGAGTCATTGATGCATTTTTCCTTGATGCTCTTTAATACAATAGCTCCGCCTCTCAAGGTAAACATATAGCCTGAGATAGATCTATGATGATCTTTATCAGATTAAAAATCTAAGGCCGTATAACCCAAAGGCACAAGACTGTCTAAATGGTATACCAGCATATAATCCCAAGTTCTTTTCAGGTACTTGAGAATATTCTTTATTGTAGTCCAGTGTCCTTATCTAGGGTTAGATAGATATTTGCTTACTATGCTGACTGCATAGCAAATATCATGCCTAGTGCATAGCATAGCATACATAAGGCTTCCCATAGCCGAAGCATATGGAACCTCTTTCATCTCATTTATCTCAGACTGTGTTTGGAGTCACATTTCCTTGGATAGATGAATTCCATATCTGAACGGTATAAAACGTTTCTTGGAATCTCGTATGTTGAATCTAGCTCACACTGTATTAATATAGGTTGTCTGAGATAAGCACATCATCCTTTTCTGGCAATCTTAAATGATTTTGATACTAAGGACGTGTTCAGCTTCTCCCAGATCCTTCATATCAGATAGTTTGGACAGTCGCACCCTTATATTTGATAAGACCTTATTGTTTCTAATAAGCAAGAAATCATTAATATAAAGTACGAGGAAAGTCACTACATTTCTATCACTCTTTTTGTATACACAGCTCTCATTCAAACATTGAATGAATCCATATGACTGGATGACCTCGTCAAATCGGATATTCCAAGACCTTGATGCCGACTTAAGTTCGTAGATGTATTTCTTAATCTTGCACACTAAATGCTCTTGGTCTTTAGTAATAAATTCATCTGGTTACTTTATGTGTATATTTTCATCAAGACTTCCATTTAGGAAAGCTATCTTGACATCTATCTAAAAAATCACATAATCTAAATGAACAACAATAGATAAGAGAATCTGGATCGACTTAAGCTTGGAAACTGGTCAGAAGATTTTCTCATAATCGATCTCTTCTATCTGAGTATACTCTTTCACCACCAATCAAGCCTTGAAGGTTTCAATCTTCCCATTAGATCCTCCCTTTCTTTTGTAGACCTATTTATACCTAATGGGTTTTACCCTATTTGGTGGTTCTGCAAGCTCCCAGACTTGATTTTGATCTATAGTCCAATCTCAGATTCTATTGCAATTTTTTAAGAATCTGCATCTTTATCTTGAATAGCTTCATCGTAGGTCTTGGGATCCAATTCATTTAGTCCATCCGGGAAATCCAAAGATTTGCCCAGACTAATGGATCTATCAGGTTAGCATACAACCCTCCTATTGTGATGAGGCATTTCACGTAATTCTGTGACACGTTGTGTAGTCATTGGTGGTACCTCTTCTTATACAGATTGTGTAGGATTCGAATGTCCCCCTTGAAGCTCCTCAAGAAAGATTTCGCTCCTTGGTTTATCATTCATCACATAGCCTTTTTCTAAGAATCAGGCATTAGTGCTCACAATGACCTTCTGATCCTTGGGACTATAGAATAAACCACATTTCATTCCTGTAGCGCCCCGATCCCCAAAGACCGTGGAAATGGATGCCATGAAGATTGGAATTAAGAAATGGGAAAGAAAAAGGGGTAATCTGATTAATGACACCTCAACATAAGACTCAGAACAACCAAACATACTTTATAATAACATATACTTATCTATAACACCAAGACCAGAGTTTTTAGCGTTTAACAAAAGAATATTACAAGTACGGAAGCTCAATTCTTAACAGAATACTTAATGAAAAGAGGCAATGAGAAAACACATAAATAACAAAAGGCCATTCCTCAGCATCATCACATCCACGTGCTAACCAATTGACCTGAAAATGTTTGAACTATTTGGGCTGAGTATTAATGCACTCAGTCGGCAAGTTTTCATAATTTAAGTTATGCAAATCATTTACTAAAAGTAATCTATCTGTATCCATGCAGGTAGTGAGGTTTAAGAGGTTTTAAATTTGGAAGCAACCTAAGTTCACCAAAATATTTTACCATCAAGTGCTAAAAGTATAACCAGTCACTGTCCGTAACTCCTACTACATCACCAACGTGTAAAGTTTATGAGTATAACCAATGAGTGTAACTGTTCATTTTAATCTTTCGACAAGGAATATGACATGACAAATAATGCATGCAATACTGTAGCTACTCATATTGACACAACTCTGGTTTATGAGACTACAACTACGTATAATAGTATGAAAATATTTAACACAGATAGTCACATGTGCAATTTTAACAAAGTCGAGTTTAATAACTCGAAAGATACAAATTTGCAAAGATATAATAGCCGACCTGGATAATAGGTAAACTTTCAAATTCTAGGTTGGTTCTCCTAAAATTCTACTACTGCTTCTAGCCCTATAACAACCAATCTTTGCTTAGTTTAACTAAAGGAACCATGTCAAAACTCAAGCCCTAAGATCTATTTGAATTTAAGTTTCTATTTATTTTATTATAAATTCTTAATTTGATTTACCATAATCACATCCATCCTTCAAGCAATAAAATACTCTTGAAATTAATAGATATATTACAGCCATATACTATATATTATTACCAATTAATACCCTTAGTGACTTTTTAAATTTAAATTATTAGAGCAGGACAAAACTTAATGAAAAATATTTTGCAAAGCTCGCCTAAAATTCTTAAAATTTATAAAATTAATTTACGCATATAAAAAAGCTTATATACTAAATTATCAATGTCCTACAGCGATATTGAATTTACTAAATGATGAACATATAAGTATTGAGGTCACGGAACTGGATCAAAAATTCTGAAACCCTACTATTAAATTCTAATTCCCAATTTTTTTCCAAAATGATTTAGTATGCATTTAAAACTCGTTATATATAAAACTAGTTAGTGATATATATGTATTTTTATGAGTAATTTAAATTTTAATGTGCAAAGAAAGAATTCAAAATTCATTATAAATCAAAACCATCTTCTAATGTGCAAAATCGTGAATTATAATTCAATTGAGGATACAAGGGTTTTATTCATAAAAGATAATGAATCATCAAAGCACCATAAAAATTTACCTTGTTTAATAAATTATTCGAATCTCATAAATGATTTAGATTTCTTTGAATCCCTACTGAGTGACGGAGAAATGTTTTTAACACTGAAACTTTCGATAAATCCATTAGTTAGATAAATTTAAGAGAAAGGATAAGAGTCATCACTTGCAAGACACATAACTCTAGCTACCATTCCTACTTGATGACACGTGAGTGATGAATCATCTAAACAATTACAGCTAATCATAAGTGATATATATACATTACATATATAAATATACATAAATCAACTATATATCTATATATTTTATGATTGTGTATACGTGCATGCATTGCATAAAAAATAAAACAATTAAGACTATATGAAATTATACATTTTTTTAAATTCCTAAATAAACAATATATATGTGTGTGTGTGTGTGTGATAACTAAATTGGTAAATAAATAATATAGATATACATGTATTGTATGTGTTTATTTGTGTGAAATAAAGATCACACTAAAACGATTTTCACTCGATAAATCAATTCCAATCAATCAAACTAAGTTCATATCTAGGGTTCAGAATAAAATATATAAGATGTCTCGGGTATCTCTAACCCACTAAATCACACATTTTACCTAAAAAGGGATCTACATCGGTCAATTTTCTTCACCAGCTTACCCTTAAGGGTAGCATAGACTATTCTTTTAATACTAAAAAGTTTTGGATATTACACTTTATCTTACTATTAGATTTATATTCTTAATTAAATTTAGATAATAAAATTTTGGGGTATTACAATTCCCTTGGATTCCCGACAAATAACGTAATATCCGTATGAGGCGTCAACTTGTCAAGTTTCTTATCCACGTGCTGGGCTACCCCAAATCCACACATGACCTAAACTGGGTTTTCGACCAGTCCAAAGTTCTGTGGGTGTAGCAGGAACTGATTTCGATGGAACCAAGTTAAGAATGTAAGTTGTTATTTTTAGGACATATCTCCATAATGAAATAGGCAACTCTGAATAGCTCATCATCAATCTAACCATCTCTAATAACGTTATGATCATTATTTCTACTACGCCGTTTTACTGTGGAGTGCCAGGCGCAGTCAACTAAGATGTAATCCTATTCTCTTCCAAGTAGTCCCTAAATTTGTCTGAGAGGTACTCACCACCACGATCAGAACGTAGTAATTCATTTTTGAAAAGAAAAGGACCACCAGCTTTTGATACTTTTACCTACTCATTTCACCGCTTCAGCCCTAAATTCTTTGAATATCTTAAGCATTCGGACTTGCAGCCTAATAGGTATATCCATCCATATCTTGAGTAATCATCAATGAACGTGATGAAATACGCATACCCTCCTCGAGCTTGAACTGACATAGGGGCCACACAAGTCAGAGTGAATCAAATCTAATACCTCTTCAGATCCTTAAAAGGACGCTTGGTCATTTTACCTTCCAAACATGATTCACACAAAGGAAATATTTCTAAGACCAATGAAGACAGTGGTTCATCGTTTGTAAGTCTTTGTATCGTCTCAAGGTTAATATGTCCAAGTTTTGGATGCCAAAGATAGGTTTCATTCAATTGTGAAGGTTCTTTTCTCTTATTAGGGTTGTTGATTGATGTATTTTGTAATTACGTTTGTGTAATGTTTTGCATAGGATTAAATATGTAAAATGTATATCCAATGTGTCAGAACAGATAAAACATTTACCACTTATGATAATGACCTTACCATCAAAAGAAATAGAATGTCCATTCAAAAATAATTTAGAAACTGAAATAATGTTTCGCCTAAAATTTGGCACATAAAGAAAATCTTTTAAAACTAAAATCTTATCAATACTAAAAGATAAAGTAATGTATCCCATTGCAACAATCGCTATGTTCATAGCATTGACCATGTACATGATAATCTCACCTTCACTTAGCTGTCTTTTTACCAGGAACCTCTGCAAAGACATGCAAACATGATCAGCAGCTCCAGTATCTACTACCCAAGACTGGGTAGAACAAGTAGCTAAACATATTTATACAATGAGAGAGTTAGACATCCCTTCTTCTTATTGGGACACATAAACTTCTAGTATCCTTGTTGATTGTATTTGAAGCACTTTGTCTTGGACTTGAAATCCTCTGAGGGAGTCTTTGCCTTTGCTTTCTTAGCCTTAGGAGCCACATTTACAGCCTTCTGAGGTACGTTTCTCTTCTTCTTGATCCCTAAAGAAGATGCCTTATTTTTAGCTATGTGCTCCTCCAAGTTTTCTTTTTTAATAAGCTTGGCTTCCTGAAGATCCATGAGCAGTTCCGATAAAGTGACATCCTTTTTTATCATATTGAAGTTCAGTCTGAACTGTTCAAACTTCAGTGACAGACTGTCAAGTAAAATGTCAATTTGGGACCTATCATCCAAATTGCCACCTGAGGTTTTGATATCCGATAGAAAGCTTACCATCTAGAGAATGTGATCCCTTATCAGTGTGAAATCAGACATCTTTGTGTTCATCAGATTGCAACAACAAGAAACTTCATAGAAAACAGAAGAGGACAATTGTAGGGGTTTTTTCGAATTACGCCCCACATGATCTAATTGGATAATCCATAATTCAATGAGCATGCAAATCATAATTTTACGTGTGATGCAATCATACATAAATGTTGGACATATTATGCAAAATAATCGAATTATGTAGTGGAAAAATAATTCGACAGAACTACTTACATAAATTGTAGGGTTGCTCACGAGATTACAGGTCTAATCTCACTGCTGTAGTAGAAAGATTGAGCTCGCCCATTCTTTCATAGTAGTCGACATCCACCAAGGCTATAGAGACACTCCTTGATCTTCTACTATATTCCTTGATCTTCTACTATATTCCCAATACCTGTTTAGATGTAGAGTGGGCTACAATCTACTAAACTGTTTTGGATAACCTAGGGAATTAAGTGAGCATTGAGAGGGGCTGATTTCATCTGTCAAAAATCTCACCTCCCCCTCTCTAATTAATAGAGAGGGGGACGATTTTTAGGGCTCCCAAACCTAATGGGTTTGGGCCTCTCCACTTATTCTATTCCCTTAGTCCATTATGGTATTATTTGGGCTATAGTAGGGATCTAGAAGAATATTAAATTGGCCCACTAATTTATTTAATATCTAATATCCAACACTAGGATATAATTAAATAAATTAAGTGTTATTTTTATTTCACTAAAGAAATAACACTGACCTACCAAGTTAATACATTTTTACTCAATGTTTTCTTCTTTAGTCCAGTCATTCCCCATGTTTAAGATATTATATCCATTAATTAATTATGTAAGCTCTGAAGCTATAATTAATTAATACTTCCATTCCTAGAGTAGTACAACACAAGCTTTACCATGTACGGAATAAATTCCACCTGTAGGGTTTCACATGTACTTGTGTTTACTTTAGGGGACATCATCAACCTGGCGTACCAGGACATGGTGACCATACACAGTGCACGACCCATCATGTATGTATATGTTACTGCCCAAGATATCGAGATTATTAACCCTATCAAGAATCTCACTCATTGATAAATCAAAGTAGTAGACATAACACACATATGTCCGTCACTGTGCATGACTTAAGAACCTGAACTCTGTGGATCTTTATTCTCTCCTTTTTAGGGCCAAATCAGATAACAGTATCATATCGCGATCCTCTTCAATACACACATTAGTGTATCCAAATAATCAGTTAGTCATGATAAACTAACTATTAGATTATTCTGCGGTGTACAATGATTGGTTCAGGATCATCTAAACCGCGAACCTTTTAATACTATGCAAGGAATCCGATGATATGATCTCTTCCGTGTGTTTTACCCACACCATATCATCTACAATGCAAGTATAATGAAACATGCATACATATATATATAACAATAAATAAATGCACAAATAGTGACTGCAATAATATTCAATCTATATCGTCAAAACAAAACATTGTTAATAGTATACAAAGACAAGCTTTCAGTATGCAATCCTAACAACAACTAGATTGCAACATCATTCATTACCAAAATAATTATCATCCACACATCGTTAATAATCACAGATCCATCAACAAAATAAGTAAACCACCAATATAGTTTTCACATTGGATGAAAAAGAATTGTTTTCATCAAAGTGGATCTTCACAAAAAACATGTTGGAGCCTGGAGGTTTGTCTATGTAAAACCCTCTTGTGTCCCATGGCCAGGCTCTCTTCACTTGATTTTTGTCCTCTGCCTTGTTCTCTTAAGGTACTAACCAGGGCACTTTGAAAGCTAAAGTAATCTCTCTTATCAGCAGGCATCTACATTAGATAAAAAAAAACAATCAGTTCTCTATGTGTATGTTTCTAATTTGAGTTCTCTCTCGCCTTCTCCTTGAATTTGTTGATGGTGGGTTCTCAATGTTTGAGTTACAAGCTTATTTTCCATTCCTCATAATTGTCGATTGTGCTCTATCAACACTTGCAACAGATTTCCTAGGCCTACCTTATTTTACCTGGAATATAATTCAATGGTCCTAGTAAACAATTAAATTGAAAAACTATTTTTGCAAACATCAATAAGTTACTACTTACAGGCTCTTTAGAAGGTCTGTTCACTACCTCATTTTTACAGGTCCGTTTGTTATGCCCATTTTGAAAACATTGCCCACAAGTCATCTGAAGTAGTCCTAAGTGCTTTAGCTTCTTTAGATTTTTATTGTCTTTCTCTTCTACAACCCGCGTTCTATTTTTCTTAGGTCTTCCTATCATTTTTTTACTGAAGGTGGAAGTACTGGATATCCATCTACTTCAAGCCATATATCTGGTCCATTCAATGGTTTTATCCCATACCGTTATGCTTTGATGTAGTGGCTCAAGGTATAAAAATCAGCAACAAACTCCCATGCATCTACATTTAAGAAAGGCATAGCAGCATATGCATGAATGCATGTGATTCCAATTAAATCCCATGCTCTACATGTGCATGTCTTGTTTGGGATATCCACAACAAACTGATTATTGCCCAGATATATTTCAAATATAGTATCTAAGGCTGGAATTGTTATGCAGTGCCAACATTTCAAACTTAAGTTTTTCAATCCTAGATCCGATGGTTGGACAAATACTATTGATACCTCGCATATGACTTCCAACTTTGTGTATTGTCTCTTCATCAATTGACTTCGTATGTCCTCAAGCATGTTTATTATATATTTCCCATGAGCTTGTACAATGAACTCGTTAAAAGTCTCACTGATATTGTTGTCCACCATATCACATGGAGGCAACATGGAAATGAAAGAATTACAAAATCTTTAAGGCTCCCTCTCCAAGAAATTCAAATATGATGCCTCATTTTCAACCTTCACATCTTCAAGTGAAATCTTGTATGATTTAACATATGTACTCCGAACAGCTCTCTAGAAGATACTCTTCAATGTTTGTTCCTTATAGGTTTTTTTCCAATTTGAGTAAATATGTAGAGCACAATTCCTATGCTCGGCATGAGAAGCAAGCTCAGCCACTGCATTAATTAGACCTTGTATAAGAAAAACTAACTGAATATTCAATAATCAACTAAAAAATCCAATGCAAAGCAACTGCAAATTAAATTCAAATTTACCTTTTGCTAGTCGAAAATAATTGTGAAGCCTAGTCCATCTATGATTCCTAATTCACTAAATAGAATACTTCGGAACCAAGTCCAACAAGTCTGGTTCTCAACCTCGACAACAGCCCACGCTATATATCGGGTACATTTGATTATTTCCATCTTTGCTAATTGCACAAAGAAGCACCCCCTCCCAACATGATCTTCAGAAAACAACCATCAAGGCCTATGGTAGGCCTACATCCACCTAAGAAACCTTTTCTTAATGCACTAAATCCAATATAAAATGCTTTGAACACCCCTCCATCACCAAGTAGCAGCACAAACCTACCCTCACTGTTAACTCTCAGCAACTCCTTAATGTAATTCCTAAGCTTGCCATCATAACCATTCAGAGACCCTTTTAGTTTTTCCAGAGCCTTCCACTTAGCTCTGTACAACCTCCACTTCCTAACTTGACAAGCAAATCTCTTCACAATGTCATTCAGAATCTCTTTAATCTTAATATTTGGCCTATCTCTGATCACCTCCAAGTATTCATTAGCAATCCAACTTGCAGTGGCTTGTTTGTTATGCATATCTCTAGGACATTTATGCTCACCACTGAGCATCTTGATTAAATAAATGATCTCTTTTGACAATCGACCCATAATATCTCCATCCACATTTTAGAATGCATTAGACTTCACACTGTCATTTGTTACACCTAGTGAAGCGAATTGGACATCCATGCTCTAAGGAAATATTCTAGATGACATGTTTACATTGGAATCCATCCATGAATCTCATTCCAAACACAAGCTTCAAAGACTTGTGATCACATTTTGGATCATAAGTCACCCTCTTATGGTTTTTTCTTCTGCCGGCTACTTTACCGATATCTCATTTACTATGGCTTGAGTTTGAATTAACTTCAGCACTTAAGCTTTCATGCTTTAAGATATATCCGATAAAATCAGCAAGATCTCCTACATTTGATTGACTATTGGTGACCAATGTTTCATATACAACCACTCTACTACATGTGACATCCCAAAATTTCATAAATAGAAAATAGCTCATTTATTCAAATAAAAGAATTTAATACAGCGGAAGTAATATTTAAAATAAAATCATATTTATTTAATCTTAATCATCACTCCATCTCCATGTCATCGTCTGAGCTTCATAAACCTGAAAATATAATAGCTTTAGGGTGAGTGTTATTAAATCAGTGAGGTACTGCATTTATCCAGATTATACATAATATGAACAATAAAGACATAGCATATCAAATATCATTTTCCTGCAGCCCGTAGGCCGAACATACAACTCGTAGGTTGAGTAACTTTTCCTGTAGCCCGTTGGCCGAACATGCAACCCGTAGGTTGAGTAACTTTTCCTGCAGCCTGTCAGGCTGAACATATAATTTCCACATATAAACTGCATAAAATGCATCATAAGGATAAATGAATATTTTGCACGATAATCCACATTGGATTCCCCACCTTTACTTGAACTTGAAACGTAACAGTATTAAATTTTATCCACGCGCGACGCCTCTCTAAAAACTAGTGCAAGAAAACCATAAAAAGAGTTCATGACTTTCGAAAGCTACAGAGAAATAAAGAACTTGCTTCGAATATATTTTTTTTTGTGATGAAAATGAGTTTTAGAGTCCCCTTTTATACATTTTCTTTTAACGTAAAAATTGAACCTTTCAAATTAGGGGATGATTGATTTGATTAAAAATTAATTGCAATTTAATTCCACTAATTTGATTGAAGATTGAAAGTGTGATTTGCAAGAAATATGCATTTGATTTCTCCACGTGAAGAAGATGGCTTTGGATTGAGTTTAAAACAAATTTTAAATTCATTTGGCCCATTAATGAGTCACAATTTTTGGTAAAATTAATAATACAAAATAAACTTGATAAGAAATAATATCATGAAAAGAATTTGATACACATTTTAATAAGAAATAATGTGTGACTTATATAGGACTAACCAATATAACTAACTCATTTAAATCAATATTTTCAGAAAATGGTAACGACTAGTTAAAAATGATTTTTCGGGTCGTTACACTACATTTCCTCTCTACATTCAAGTTTTTAGCATCTTCTAAAGGGACATTTTTCTTGTTATGCCTTACCTCTAGGTATTCCTCATCATCAGATACCAATTCACTATCAGATAAACCCTCACTAGTCTCACTATCACCCATGGGATTGTAGTCTTCATATTTAGATGAATCCAAAAGCTCAAGCTGCATAAGATCAACTCCTTCTTCATCATCGCCCTCAGAACTACTTTCACATGCCCCTACAAATATATTTTCTTCTAAAGTCATCCCATCTTCTTCAGTCATATAGTTTTCTCTTACCTTCCCATCATCAACAAACACCTGAAATTCCTTGGAACCCTTAGCCACATGTGAAGTTATTTCTACAATTTCTTTATCAACTCTAATTAACTTGTATTCACTAGTCTTCGATGCTTTAAACCACATACTATCCGATGCAGTGTATCCTAATTTATCCACTTCATCTTTCAAATTGAAGTACCCATATCTATCTGCATCTAGACCATGTATACTAGGAACTGAACCAACCACGTATATATTCTTTTTTGATTCCCAAAGATACAAATTAACAATCGTGAAAAATGTAGATTGAAAAAGTATCACTGCATTAAAAATATATTTTTATCAATATGACTAATAATCAAAATTTTGAAAGGAACAAGCTATCAAAGCAAAATAAACCTAACTTTTTTGAAAATCGCAGTCTATAGCATATAAACCCTAACAATATTATAAAAAGTTATCACCATAGTGCAAATCCCTAAATAATATTGAAAATCCCGATTAATATCCTAAAAAAAGATTTCAATTTTAAATATTCAATAATGGAATTTCACGACAAAACTTGACGATAAAAAAAAAAAAAAAGAAAATGGGACCTACCTGCTTGCTATTTGCACGACAAACACAACTCGGAACCACCTTGCTTCGATAGTCCACCATACACGAAGTCGATCGATGCAATTTTCAGAATGAGTTGCCTTAAAATTCCCTCAATTTTTCTACTGGAAATATGAGAGTGATTTGATGATTTTTTGGAATGAGTTACCCTAAACCAAATCTTTAGAATCGACCGTGAATGACGCCATTTTATTTTATAGATTTATTGAAATAAAATATAATTTCCATGTGGATCATTACGTGGCAAGTCTAACGGACACATCATACTTAAATCGGACACATCAAATTTTCATGGCCGAAAATTTTGAGGGATGTGAAATAACATTCAAATCAAAAGTTGATGTTTTAATTACCTATTTTTAAAGTTCGTGTTAAATTTGCAACAATAGATAAAGTTGGGGATTTTTACAGCAATTAACCTTATTTTTAATTACAATCATAATTAATTATCATTAAATTAATATATGGTTTCATTATGTGTCCATTTATTTTTCAAAATAAATATAGATTTGAAATTATGAAGAAAATTTTTTAAAAATAAAGCCCCGCGAGCTAAGTCAGTCGTGCAAAAGCCCGCTCCCGTTTGGGCCCATCCTGCCGTGGCCCGCCAAATAACAGCCTAACCCACCTCTTTTTTTGGTGGGGATAGGCCTAACCCATTTTGACAGCTTTAAATGGCATAACGTATATCCTATTATTTGTGTAATCTGATTAATTAATTTCACAATTATTTATATATGTATAATCATATCACTATCATTAATAATTCATTTTTGTTTTAAGGTTCACTAATTTTACTTTAAGTCATATATTATTTTTGAAAAAATTAATTACCAAGCACTGTGCATGAGCCCACGCATTAGCATCGGCTGTCGGGCAAGTACACTACCTGAATCGCCAGTTCAAAAAAATTAAAATAATTTACTTTAATTTTAGGATTCATTAATTTCATTATATAGTATATATATTTTTGGGACAAAAAGTTAAAAATAAATAGATTAGCCCCCGCGCGTTAAGTGCGCACACCCGTCTGAGTTCAGATGATTGCTTAGGAAAGCAACTCTCATATATAAGTATAAGAAGTTAAATTAAATAAAAAATGAAAAAAATAAGCACGACATATGTGGCCCAAATACATGAACCAAATGACGCGTGAGCGGCCACTAACCGACCTCAGCAAAAATGCACTGGACGTGCGCAACTTCTTCTATTGTCACACGACCCATCTTTGGGGTCTAATTGTTTGGAATCAGAAAATAAGAAGTTTTGAAACCTATCCAGAACCTGCTGACACTGTGTATTGATGGTGCGGTTTCGATTCTCTATATATGGAACCATGAATTAGTTGTTCGGGAACGTAGCATAGACTTTTTCAGTGGCGAATCCAAAGAAGTTGGGTCTATCCCACCTATTTTTTAGTTTTTGTCTGCCGTCGATCAGTTTTGCCCTCCCTCCCCGAACCTATTACTATATTTTTTTTATTTTATATATACAGTGTAGTGAGATTCTCAAATTTTTCTATTTGTATCAGAATTTTTATTTTCGATTGAAGTGTATGCATCCATGGTATTGGTATCATTGATTGGCGATCATGTACCACTTATCTCATTTGTCGTGTGGTAATGAGTGCGATTCAAGAATTCCTAGTCTCCATTATTCTATTGCTTTTTCTCTCTTTATTTCTTTCTTATTTTCTTTTTTATTGTTTTTGGTGGAATTGTTCAATACGTTAAGAAGCATGCATTACACGACTGCGATACTCAATCACTTTAACCTTTTCTATTGGTAGAATATATATTATTGTGATTTGCTTTAATGATTACTTTTATTTTACGAGAAATTTATTAACTTCAATAATTGCAACTTCTAGCCATATGAGTCAGGTTAACCAGATCCAGAGGTAGACATTTTAGCTAACTTTTATAGCATCAGACGTTGTTAACCCATAAGGTAAATTGATATGATAATCTAAGTACTGATGTAAGTTATAAATGCAATGATGTATATTTAAAAAATGCAATTGATCCTAATGTGTTATTTTAGTAATCTGAAGGTATTATTCAACACAACTTGATATCCGCCTGAAGATATTAGTAACATATTTTGGGGGGTGTTTTTGATTTTTCACATATTTTACAAAATGTAATTTTAATAACATGAACTTAGCATTTGTTTATTTTTTTCACATGATTTTCAAATTCCTTTCAACTAAAGCTGACGTGGTTGATGGACTTTTCCACGTGTATATATACGTGGACACTAAATTATATTAAGATACATGAATTTTTTATTAGATTAGAGTGCCGGAATTTGAAATTCATATAACAAACAAAACAATTGCTTAGTTTATGTTATTAAATCTATGTTTTTTAAAACGTGTGAAAAACCAAGATCACCGAAAAATTTGTGTATTTTAAGGCAATTAACCCATTTTTTTATGTAGTTCTCATTCCTATAGGTTTTTGTGTGTGTGTGTGTGTGTGTCAAACTAATGCAAAATTTACTGATTTCGATCTCTCACTTTAATGGAAGTTTTAATGATTCTTTTTATACTCAAAATCAAAGATTTCTAAGCTGGAGTCAAGTACGCAGAGATCTTTTTGTGCTCAAAATCAAACGTTTTTATTAGCTTTACTGATGCGATCCTCGTCGGCACGACAACGACGATAGCAGTTATTTTTTCAGGAGTATTAGGTTATACGAACAGATTGGATGAAAACTCCAAACCCTAGCCTCACAACGATGTTGAACCACGAATTGATGGAATTCGTAACCCGCTATCGAATGGAAACATGAACTTGGATTGATGTGAAGACGCCACAAACGGGGATGTGAATCCGTTTGATAAGTCGATTTGAATCTCACGTTATATTGTGAAACTCGGAAAAATCTCTCTGAGAGAAAAGTGAAAACTCACGTTGAATAATAATAGAATCAAAATTGTTTCAATAATGAGAATACAAGCCTTATATAGTTGGTCCAAATAAACTAAGCCCTAATTTAATATCCCAAGTAAACTAGGAAACAAAACAAAGCGAAACTCGGAAATTCAGAACTGTTCGTATCATTCCCCTAAGGATTTGTCCTCAAATCCAGCTCGTCACCTACATCAAAAGGACTCAAATCAGCAACATTAAATAAAGAACTTACTTTATACTCACTTGGCAAGTCTAATTTGTATGCATTATCGCTGATACGTTCCACAACTTGGAATGGTTCATCCCCTCAAGGTAACAACTTAGATCTCCGTTGAGCTGGGAATCACTCTTCCCTCATGTGCAACCAAACCCATTCTCCGGGATCGAACACAAGCTTCCATCGTCCCTTGTTGGCTTTCTCGGTGTACTGCTCTGTTCCCCTGTCTATGTTTGTTCTAGCCTTCTCATGTATCTGTTTAACAAATCAGCTCTCCTTTTTCCATCAAGGTTAGTATGTTCATGAACATGCAAAGGAATGAAATCCAACGGAGTCAAAGGATTAAATCCATATGCAACTTTAAATGGAGAAAATTGAGATGCAGAATGCACATATCTATTATATGCGAACTCAACATGTGGTAAACATTCTTCCCAAATCTTAATATTCTTTTTTATTATTGCCCTTAACGAGGTATAAAAAGTCCTATTTACTACTTCTGTTTGACCGTCAGTCTGTCGATAACAAGTAGTATAAAACAGAAGTTTCGTACCTAACTTACACCACAAAATCATCTAGAAATAACTCAAGAACTTAGCATCCCTATCAGAAACAATGGTTGTAGGCATACCATGCAAATGCACAACTTCTTTAAAGAACAAGTCAGCAATATGAGATGCATCATTTGTTTAGAACATGGTATAAAATGTGCCATTTTAGAAAATTTGTCAACGACCACAAATATAGAATCATGACCACGTTTACTCCTAGGCAATCCTAACATAATATAGAATCATGACCACGTTTACTCCAGTGGCACCGCTAAGATTCTCACTGAAGTAGGTAATTGGCCGAATCTCTTGCATCAAAACTGCACCAATTCTAACACCAGAAGCATCATATTCTATCTCAAAAGTTTTAGAGAAGTTAGGAAGAGATAGTACCGGTGTATGTGTTAATTTCTCCTTAAGCGTTTGAAACGCCTTTTCTTGTGCACCTCCCCAATGGAATTCCACATTCTTTTTAATCACTTCAGTCATTGGTACTGCAATATTACTGAAGTGTCGGACAAGGCGTCGATAGAAGCTCGCAAGTCCACGAAAACTTCAAACCTCTCCCGCATTTGTAGGCGTCGGCCACTCTTGAATGGCACGTACTTTCTCTTCATACACTTATATCCATGCAAAAGGTACATTTCTTTAGGTTAGCGTACAATTGTTCCTTTCTCAAGGCTTGCAAAACACATTTTAAATGATCAATGTGATCCATTTCATTCATACTATAAATCAGAATATCGTCAAAATAAACCACAACAAATCTACCTTCAAAGGCACACAATACATGGTTCATAAGATGCATAAATGAACTAGGAGCATTTCTCAACCCAAACAGCATAACTAATCATTCATACAATCCTAGTTTTGTAATGAAAGCAGTTTTCCATTCATCCCCTTCCTTAATGCGAATTTGATAGTACCCACTTCTTAAGTCTATCTTAGAAAATATGCATGCACCATGTAATTCATCTAACATGTCATCTAAATAGGGAATGGGATGTCAATACTTTACCGTAATGTTGTTGATGGCTCGACAGTCGACACACATCCGCAGGGACGAATTCTTCTTCGGCACAAGCAAGACTGGACTCGCGCATGGACTCAAACTCTCTCTCACTTGTCTCTTCTCCAACAGCTCATGTATTTGATGTTCTAGCTCTTTCATCTCCTCGAGATTGCTTCGATAGGCTGGTCGGTTTGGCAATGTGGTGTCGGGCACGAAGTTAATTTGGTGCTCGATTTTCCTAATTGGTGGCAAATTGGATGGCATCTCTTCAGGAAAAACATCCTTGAATTCCTATGAAAGAGATACAATAGAACTAGGCAAAGATGAATCAATTTGGTTAGCATTCATTAGTACATCTCTGCGGATCATCAAGTACATTGGCTTCTCATTTTGCACAACTCATTTATCGTTGCCAGCTGTGGCAAAACAAGAGTATTGGATCATCTCATTTCCAACATTAGCCTCCTTTCCTTTTTTCCTCATGGTATCGGCCTCCTCTTGCAACTTTACTTGGTCCTCATACACTTAGGATGGTGTTAGAGGAGCTAGTGTCACCATTTTCTTGTTAAGTACAAAAGAGTACTTATTTGTGAAACCATCATACTTCACCCTCCTATCGAATTGCCATGGACATCCTAGCAGAATATGTCCAGCTTGCATAGGCACAACGTCGCACAACACTTCGTCTTCATACTTGCCAATTCAAAATGGCACTCGAACCTGCTTGTTCACTTTGGTTTCTCCACTGTCGTTCAACCACTGTAGCTTGTATGCCTTATGATGTTTGAGAATCGGTAATCCTAATTTTGTCACCATCACCACACTTGTAACATTAGTACAGCTACCTTTATTAATGATCATACTACATATCTTATCCTTGATGTGGCATCGGGTATAGAATATGTTCTGCCTTTTCTCCTCATCGACGCTCTCGGTGTACAAGCTTAGAGACTTGCGTGCAACCAAAATGAGAGTGTTGGGTGCTGCGTACTTCTCCTCCCCACTCGACTCAGATAATATCGGCATCTTCGGATCAACCTCTTCTTCATCCGTCACAATCTCGGTGTTGTCCTTCAAAATCATCACATGCCAGTTTGGGCATTGGTTTGCTATGTGGCCTCAACCTTGACATTTAAAATACTTAATGTCTCGGTTTCGGCTTCCCGACGAGTCCTGATTGCTTGGTCCCGTCATGATAGGTGCATCGGTCTTCAGCTTAGTGAATGGTTGCTTTTCATCTTTCTTTCCTTGATTCGAAGCCTTCCATGGGGCTACATTGGAATTTGTATTCGACTTCCATGTAGATGAACTCGCTCGATTGTTGTTACCCCTCCTCTTGAGCTAGTTCTCTACCTTAATAGCCATTTACACCATGTCCTCCATCTCTACATAGTGTTGCAACTCCACTACTTCTCGGATCTCTCTATATAAACCGGCTAGAAATTGAGCCATTGTGGCCTCCCTATCTTCCTCCACATTTTCTCGGATCGTCGATACTTCCATCTCCTCGAAGTAGTCATCCACACTATTCGTACCTTGCCTCAAGTTTTGCAACTTGTTGTACAGCTCCCGGTAGTAGTAACTTGGTATGAACCTCTTCCTCATCACCAATTTTATCTCTCCCCACATCTCTATCAGTTGTTCCCGATTACGCCGTCTATTGGATGTCAGTTGATCCCACCAGACTATAGCATAATTCGAGAACTCCACTGCTGCCAACTTCACCTTCTTTAGCTCGGAGTAGTTGTGACAATCGAACATCATCTCAATCTTGCGCTCCCATTCAAGGTACAAAGCTGAATCATTTTTACCTTGGAACGAAGGCACATTCATCTTGATATTACCAAGATCATCATCTTCTCGATTCCTTGCTCTCCCATATCTCCTACCTCCAGTAGCTGAGTGTTTGTCTTCTTTCTCTGACTCTTTCACCTCAGTGTTGTAGTACTCTACTCTCTATCTTTCTATGTGTGGATAACGTCGAGCCTCTATTCGAGCTCCTCGTTTGTCTCTTCTACCTCTAACATCATGGTTCGCTCGAGAAACTTGTTGGGATTGTTCATGTATTGAATTCTCCACTTGTTTGAGTTTCTCATTCAAAGTCGCCATCTCAATTTTGAACAGCTTCGTTAGATGATGCTGAATAGCCTCCACTAGATTCTTCAGGTCTAATGTGTTGATTGTTTCATCACCCGATCCTGTGACTTTATCTTTAGTACCTACACTTTTGTTAGACACGTCGATTTTTTTTATCGACTTTTTTTTTAATGATTTTTTTTATTCAACTAAACAATAAAATGAAACTGAACAATGACACGAAAAATTAAATGTGACAGCAAAACAAAACAATCCTAACAAATTTCTAGCTCTCAACCTCACATGTTTACTCTCGTGTATCACACAATCGGCTATTTTCACTCTATTAATCTCACACACTCTTTCCTTTTACCACTCGTTTCCCCTCAAAAGAAAATTAAACTAGAATCTCAAACACAACAATGAAATCCAAAAGACCAATCACAAATTCACCAAAAAATGTGTGCCAGAAAATTTCTGAAAAATTTTCGACTTCTCCCCAGGCAATATACGCATCTCCAACAACCCAAATATCAATATCAAATGTAACAAAAACACTAAAAAATTTCCCACCTTTTTCCTTTTTTTATCAATGGCGCTGATGTCTCTCTTTTCTTTATCTTCTTCTTTTTTTTATTAGGCGAGAAGAACAACGAAAACAATCAGATAAAATTAAAATAGGATAGATGGAACCTGATACAAAGCTGAAGTTTTGATACCACTTGATGCGATCCTCGTCGGCACGACGATGACGATAGCAGTCTTTTCCCAGGAGTATTAGGTTACACGAACAGATTGGATGGAAACTCCAAACCCTAGCAATACAACGATGTTGAACCACGAATTGATGGAATCCGTGACCCGCTATCGAATGGAAACACGAACTTGGATTGATGTGAAGACGCCACAAATGGGGATGTGAATCTGTTTGATAAGTCGATTTGAATCTCACGTTGAATTGTGAAACTCAGATAAATCTCTCAGAGAGAAAAGTGAAAACTCACGTTGAATAATAATAGAATCAAAATTGTTTCAATAATGAGAATACAAGCCTTATATAGTTGGTCCAAATAAACTAAGCCCTAATTTAATATCCCAATTAAACTAGAAAACAAAACTCAAAAATTTGGAACTGTCTGTATAGGCGCGACACGGGGTTGGTCGCGCCGCACTCGGGTCGCGCCTCGAGGCGCGAGTGAGTTGGTCATGCCGGACTGTCTATAACTGAGTCGCGCCTCCCTTGGTGCTTTTCACCCCTCTGAGTCAAGGCGCAGTCGCGCCTCATTTGGGCCTGAGCCGCGCCTGGGTCGCGCCATTTATGTGCCCGGGTCGCGCTGTCCCTCCGGATCACACTCACATGTGATCTTCATCCTCCAACTATGCTCGGCTTCAACACCTTTGACGGGTCTCCTCGATGCCTCTTGGTTCCAGACCCCTTGTTTAAATCCGCTGAGACTCTCCTTGAATCTCTTAGCTCTTGATCTTGTTATCGGCCCTTCCAGTACTTTGATGGAATCAGACATCTCCTCGGCTCTGGTCGTATCATTTTCTATCACAAAGTATTAATTAGTTTGTCGTATGAAGAGTATTTTTTTTAATTGAATAAATAAAAAGGAAAATAAATCTAAACCTAAAAATTTCGGGTATCACAAGACGATACCTCAAAGGACCAGAGCCTCATTAAAACCCACATGGAAAACCCAGAGAAGGAAAAACCATGTGGAAAAAAGAGTACCCCTCTAAATAAAATGAAAGAAACCAATACTAGAAATGTCCTTACAAACAGCAACAAAAATACAAGGAATACTAGTGAACCAAAAACCAGAGCTAACAGAAGGAGAAGCTAACAAATCAGCTACACTATTGCTTTCTCTAAAAATATGCGAAACACAAAAGTGAATATTAGAAATATAATCAAGAACGCGCCGCCAACGAGCCTTCAAGATCCAGGGAACCTGTGAACTCCGAGAAGAGAGAAGAGAAACTACATAGGCATAATCTGCCTCCAGCCAAATAAAGTCCAGAGACAAATCACATGCCCATTCCAAAGCAACAATAACCGCAAAGAACTCAGCAAGAAAAGCATAACCAATCCCTTCCTCCGTGTGAAAATAGAAGATGATCGAACCATCAGCGCGACGGAAAATCCCTCCCGCCGTCATCGTGCCAAGATTTTCTTGAGTATAAGTTATTCTTCAGAAACATGTTAATTAGTTTATATACTAAAAAACAATTCATTTTTAAAGTACATATTTAATAATTCTAATATTTGCACCGATATGATATTTACATTGAAAAATATTAGTTTGTCATGATATATATAGTAAATAATACTTATGAAACAATTATACAAAAATATGTTTAACACGATCATAATTCATACACCATCAAAAATGTGTTTAACACGACCATACACTAGGAAATAATGTGCTTGGAACCATTATACACCAGATAAGTTACAAGACTCGTCATTTCCTCTGGCAAGAGATGTAACACCCCAAACTACTCCGTTTGGCCACGTCACTTAACATACAATTTACTTACATAAATTTGTGTTTTTATAGTAAATTGAGCGGAAGCTAAGGTCGAATTGAATCATGAGGAATGACATCATAATTCCCAATATAAAATTTTCACAATTATAACAGGCAACCTATCGAATCTACACTGTCACACGACATGGTATTTAATGGAAGCATTGCATAAGCCCATCCTCATCAATCATACAATCATCTAATCTAACGGGGTCATAGGTTTTACACAACCCGCCCATCTAGCACCCTAAATTACATACATAGCATAGGGGTTCACTGACATATATTTAAACATCATAGGCTCCTAGGTCGAACGACCCGCCTTTAAAATGTATGCATAATATATCAAGTTATCATAGTATATCAACAAAAATCGGGTTATTCCCATCCCCAATGGTCATTGATCATAAAACAAAAGAATGATCAACGAGATAATAATGATACGAGTACTTCAAAAGAAGAGCATGCAAAAGTAAACACAAGCTTGTGGGGGTTCTCTTGTGTTCACAACGCTCCTACTCAATCCCCAACTCATCAACCTGAAATTCATTAAATAAATAGGGTGAGTATTTAACAACATACTCAGTGGGGGAACACTGCAAACAGTTATAGATAATTGCACAAGTGAAAATATAACATATGGATGCTTCTTTACTTTATGGAGACAAGCCTCAGCCCCATAGGGCCCAAACATCATGATGCCCCTGTTAATGAACGTCTTAGCCCTGTAGGGATACCCACATGCTTATTATCCCCCAGGGAGGACATTAACAAGTCTATATCGATCTCGAAGGACCTCTTTATCAATCCCAAAGGATCTTGTATTGCCCCGAAGGGTCTCATTCTTAGAACTGGTCCAAAGACCCTGCATACTTATACAATCAAAGTACAACAATAACTATAACTTTACACGTGTTTACAGTTTAGAGTAAACCCACCTTATGAGACGCTTTCAAAATCCTTTCAACCTTGAAATACTCCTTTGTCGTGCCCAAGTTGTCTACCTCAAACCCCAATACGTCGCCTAGCACCTTTAAATCCCTTTTTCGTTTTCGATGTCGAGTTATACAATTATTCTATAATTTTGACCAAACACATTCTATACGTTACTTTAAGGTTCTCATACACATCCACATACTCAACCATGGATATACAAGTTCATATTATGATTTTGGACTCAAAATGCACATTAAAACTCTTTGAGGCATTTAATCGAACACATTACATGCACCTATTTAAACCACAAGAACATGACTCAATTTAAATCATTTAAACCCATAATTCCAAACACAAGTACCTCCACACTAAGGCTCTAACATACATGAAAATCAACTCCATGCAACCATCAAAACACCTCCAACCAAACACCAACATATTAAGGGAAAATTAGGGCAAGAATCCAAACCCTAGCAATAATAAACCATATGAATTCAATATAACTACACATATAGCTTCAAGAAGGTAAATAAACCATATGCTCAACATATCAAAGCAAGAGGATCAATAAAATCAAAAAAACCTAAATTTTTGGATATAAACCCCAGGTTCAAATCAACATGGAAATGGTACTTAATCACCAAGAAGAAGAGGGTATGAAGTTACCTTGGTTGATGGATGATGATGAGAGAATCCACTCCAAAACTTGAAGAAGTTCTTGAGAGGATTTGGAAGAAGAATCGCCCAAGTGTTTTGAAGAATGAAGATGAATGAGTGAGAAGAAGTGTTCAAAAAGTGGAAATCCCGAAGCAAGGCGTTGTTGGTTTTGTATACTAGAAGACTTGTCTTTTGTATACTTTATTGATAATGGTTTTATGATGATATAGAATGATTACAATTGCAGTCACTGTTTGCATTTAAATTGTTATATTTACATGCATGTTCACTATACTTACATTGTAGATGATATGGTGTGGGTAAACACACGGTTAGATCATATCATCAGTTTCTCGTAATGTATTAAAAGGCTCACGGTCTAGATGGCACTGAACCTGCTATCGGTACGCCGTAGAATAATCTGATAGTTAGTTTATCTTGACTAAATGATTATTTTAATACACGGGCAAGTGTATTGAGGTGGATTCACTTAGGATTCTATTATCTATTATGACCTTAAATGAGAGAATAAGAATCCACAGAGTTCGGGTTCTTAACCCCTATATGTTGGCGGACATATACGTGTAGTGATTGCAGCTTTGATTTATCAAATGGTGAGATCCTTTTATAGGATCAATAATCTCGATTTCGAATGGTATGTTCAAAACTTGGATGAATTTTTGATGTAATTCGAAAATTCTAGTTTTGAGGTTTTATGTAATTTTCGAAAATCATAAATTAAATTTGGATGATATTTGATGTTCTTGAAATTTCCAGATTTATTTTATGGTGGTTGTCGAAAATTTGGAGTTCAAAATTTTCGAATTTTGATGTATTAATTTCCCTAATTTGTTATTTAAAATTTTCGACACTATGTATTAAATTTGGATGGATTTTTTAATCAAAATTAAAATTTCCAGATTTAATTCTAGTGTGGTTCGAAAATCATGGTGATTAGAATTGGATTTGGTGATTTTTGATGTATATCAAAGATTGCCTAATTCTAATCTAGATAGGTTTGAAATTAGAATTTTTTCAATTTGGTAATTTTTGAAGTGGATCAAAATTTCCAGATTTTTAATTCTTGAAATTTTTGAAACCTAGCTATGTTATTTGGAATAGTTTTTTGATTAATGTCAAAATTTCCAAATGTGAAATATAGTGTAATTTTTGAAATTTTAATAAATTAATTTGGATAAGATTTTGATGAAAATCAAATTTTCAGATTTATTTATTAAGGTTGTTCGAAAATTATGGGGTTGGATTTAGATTTGATGTTATTTGATGTATATCTTAATTTACCTAATTTTAATCTAGATAGTTTTGAAAAAATAATTTTAAATTTGGAAGAATTTGAAGTGGATCAAATTTCCAGATTTAATATATGGATATTTTCGAAAACTATGGGTTTAAAATTGGATAAGGTGATTTTGGATATATACAAATAATTATCAAAATCCAATTGTGATAAGATTTTAAATTTGGATAAGTTTTGGAAGATTTTGGATTGGAATCAAATCTCCAAACCTTATCCTTGAAGATTTAGATTCTTATGGATAATATTTGGATTAGATTTTTGATTTATATCAATATATCCAATTATTATTTAATTAGGTGGCTAGAAAATATTAAATAAATTTGGTGGATAATTTTAAATAATTTCCAGATTTATTTTAGTAATATTTTTGAAAAATACAAGTTATAAATTGGTGGATAATTATTTTAATTTTCAATTTTTATCTTGTGGATAATATCGAATTAATTATTTTTATTAATTGAAAATTTTGAATATTATTTAATATGTCATGTTTGGATATCATATGTTATTTTATGCTAATCATGTAATTGTGATTGTTGGTTTTGTAGACTGACTTGTTTGCAGGGTTACCGACTATCATGGCTCCTTAATTATGTGATGTATGTTTTAATTTATGTTGAATGTATGATGGGTCGTATGCCAGTTTGGCTACGTGATTTTAATCCATGAGAAAATCCATGGATTAGGTCTAGGTTTTATTTTATGTTGTTTTAATGTAATAGAAATAAAACTGTTAGACCAAGTCATTGAGTTGTAATTTTATTCTAGATATATTAGTTTTTTCCTTTAAGGAATAGATATTCTATATTGAATAAAGTTTAAAAAGCAACTCAAAGAAGGAGAGTAGTACAACTCAAGAAAGGAAGTATCACTGATTCACGTCCCGAAATCCTAATTGGAGCTAGGATTTTCGGCGAGGCGCAGTGATGAGGGCGGCGGCCATGCCCGAGGTTCCGGAGCTGACTTTCCAGTTTTATCTCATTCAGCAACATGAGATATAAGCCATGATAGTTGGTTTTTATTATTATTGTTTATCATGTTGTTTGAAGCATGCAATGGTGTTTTATCATTTTATGTGATGTTTGCATGTTTTACAATGGGATAAAATGAAACCTCAATCTTAAATAACTAAGTGGGAGAGATTCATACCAAAGTATGTAGAAATCTCAAACGGTCTCCATTAATCTGGTTTAATTGAGATGTGATTGACATGCGAGTTGACAATAGGTCTTCCTCCATAACGGATGTGTCATATCGATATTATCTCTAGAAATTAAAACTTCTTTATCAAGATAGCTGTAGAACACTACTAGAACAAACTGACTCCTCCAACTGGAGCAGGGAGTTCGAAATAGTGGACTTGGTGCTAAGATGATGGTGTTCACACTTAGGTGTAATTTATTAATAAACGTCCACACTAACGTGGCTTATTAATTTGAAGGTTACACGACCGTGGTTATTTCCGACTATTAATTTACTTGTCATAAGGAAATTTGACTGGAGGTAAATTAAAGGTGATTTTACCTGTTTAAGGATGAATTATATAAACGTCTACACTAACGTGGCTTATAAGAAACATTTTTAAAATGTCGGTGGATTACATATAATTTTTTTGAGGTATACGATTATATGTGAGTATCCTAAAGTTTGTGACTGTACTGCATGTTTACTTTTCAGTTATTCTATATCATCATGGCACTCTCCAACCTGTCCACTATTCTCAAAGAAAACAAGTTAATCGGTGAAAATTACAATGATTGGATTCGAAACCTTAATCTTGTTCTCACAGCGGAAGGACACAAATTTGTACTTGAAGAGGTATGCGCTCAGAAGCAAGATGAGGGTTCTGACGAAGCCCAAAAGGTTGCATATGATAAGTGGGTTAGGTCTAATGAGATAGCGCGCTATTACATTCTGGCATCTATGTCGAATGTGTTGCAACATCAGCATGAACCTATGAAAACCGCTTATGATATCATGTACAACCTTAGGTAGCTCTTCGATCATCAGAACCGCTCGGCACGCCATTTGGCAATGAAGAAGCTAATGGATGCGAGAATGTCTGACTCCACACTTGTTAGGGATCACATTCTCACGATGATGGGGTATCTGGCTGAGATCGAGACCTTGGGTGGAGAACTGGATGGTGATTCTCAAATCGGCATTGTTCTTCATAGCCTGTCCTCGAGATTTGAGCAGTTCAGGCTGAAATTTAACATGATTAAAAGGGATGTCAGCCTGACTGAACTGCTCATAGATCTTCAGGCGGCTGAGTTACTTCAAAAAGGAAATCCGGAGGCACACCTAGCTGAAAATAGGGCGTCTTCTTCCGGTACTAAAAGGAAGAAGAAGAACGCACCCAAGAAAGCTGCAGAGGGGCGCCTAAGGTGAAGAAGTCTAAGACTAAGATTCCTCCCGAGGAATTTAAGTCAAAGACAAAGTGTTTCAAGTGCGGCCAGCCAGGTCACTGGAAGGCGGATTGTCCTAACAAGAAGAAGAAAAAGGGTACGTCTCAATCTCTCATCGTTGAAACATGTTTAGCTACTTGTTCTACTCAGTCATGGGTAGTAGATACTGGAGCTACTGATCATGTTTGCATGTCTTTGCAGGGGTTCCTGGAAAAAAGACAGCTGAGTGATGGAGAGATTTCAGTCTACATGGGCAATGCTACGAAAGTGGCGGCAGTTGCAGTGGGAGACATAACCTTATCTTTTAGTAGTGATAGGATTTTAGTTTTAAAGGATTGTCTTTATGTGCCTGGTTTTAGGCGAAACTTGATTTCAGTTTCTAAACTTTTTATGGATGGATATTCTGTTTCTTTTGATAACAAGGTTGTTATCTTTAGTGATAAACGTTTTATCTATTCTGGCACATTGGATGGACATCTTTATTTACTTAATCCTATGCAAAACACTACGCAAATGCATTTACTGAATACATCGGTCATAAACCCTAACAAACGAAAAGAACCTTCGGAAATGAATCAAACCTATCTTTGGCATCTTAGGCTCGGCCATATTAACCTTAAACGGATACAAAGACTAGTAAACAATGGGCCCTTGTCTTCATTGGTCCTAGAATCGTTCCCTTTGTGTGAATCCTGTTTGGAAGGTAAAATGACCAAGCGACCCTTTAAGGATAAAGGGAATAGATCTGAAGAGGTACTAGATTTGATTCACTCTGACTTATGTGGCCCTATGTCAGTTTAGGCTCGAGGAGGGTACGAGTATTTCATCACGTTCATTGATGATTACTCAAGGTATGGATACATATACCTGTTACGCCGCAAGTCAGAATCCTTTGAGACTTTCAAAGAATTCAGAGCGGAAGTGGAAAAACGTACAGGTAAAAGTATCAAATCACTACGGTCTGATCATGGTGGTGAGTACCTCTCAAATGAATTTAGGGACTACTTAGCAGAGAATGGGATTACATCCCAATTGACTGCGCCGGGAACACCACAGCAGAACGGTGTGGCGGAGAGAAGGAACAGAACATTGTTAGAGATGGTTAGATCGATGATGAGCTATTCAGATCTGCCTATTTCGTTCTGGGGATATGCCCTGGAAACGGCAGCCTATATTCTAAATGTGGTTCAATCAAAATCAGTCTCATCTACGCCCACAGAACTTTGGACTGGACGAAAGTCCAGTCTTGGACATTTTCGGATTTGGGGTAGTCCAGCACATGTGCTGGATAAGGAAGCTGGTAAGCTGGCACCACGTACGGATGTTAGACTGTTTGTTGGATATCCCAAAGGAACAAAAGGTGGTTTATTTTATAGTCCTAAGGATCAGAAGATCATTGTGAGTACCAATGCTCGATTCTTAGAGGAAGACTATGTAATAAATCACAAGCCAAGAAGTGAGATAGTACTCGAGGAACTTTGAGGGGAAAATTCGAATCTGACACCAACAGTACAAGAAGAAGAACCACAATTTACTGCACAACATGTCACAGAAGTACAAGAACTGCCTCGTCGCAGTGGGAGGGTTGTACGCCAACCTGACAGATTCATTAGTTTGGGTGAATCTTCGGATTTCCCTGAATGACTAAATGAATTGGATCCCAGGACCTACAACGAAGCGATACAAGACAAAGATGCAGATTCTTAGAAAATTGCAATGGAGTCTGAGATTGGATCTATGGATCACAATCAAGTCTGGGAGCTTGTAGAACCACAAGATGGGGTAAAACCCATTGGGTGTGAGTGGGTTTATAAACGCAAGAGAGGAGCTGACGGGAAGGTTGAAACCTTCAAGCCAAGATTGGTGGCGAAAGGGTACACTCAGAAAGAAGGGATCGATTATGAGGAAACCTTTTCACCGGTAGCCATGCTTAAGTTAATCCGGATTCTCTTGTCTATTGCCGCTCATTTGGATTATGAGATTTGGCAGATGGATGTCAAGATAGCTTTCCTGAATAGAAGTCTTGAGGAAAACATCCACATGAAGCAACCAGAGGGTTTCATTGCTAAATGCCAAGAGCACTTAGTGTGCAAGCTTAAGAGATCCATTTATGGACTTAAGCAGGCGTCAAGGTCTTGGAACATCCGATTTGATGAGGTTATCCAGTCATATGGATTCGTGCAATGTCCGGATGAGAGCTGTGTGTACAAGAAAAGTGATGGAAATGTGGTGGCTTTCCTCATGCTATATGTTGATGATATCTTACTTATTGGAAACAGTAAGAAAGTATTATCTAACATAAGGGTGTGGTTGTCCAAGCAGTTCGATATGAAAGATTTAGGAGAAGCCGGACATGTCCTTGGCATTAAGATAATTCGAGATCGCCAGAAAAGGATGTTGTGCTTATCCCAGGCGACATATATCGACATAATGCTAGCTAGGTTTAACATACAGGATTCCAAGAAAGGTTTTATACCTTTCAGGTATGGAATTCATCTATCCAAGGATATGTGTCCCCACACACGGGCTGAGATAGATGAGATGAAGGGCATTCCATATGCTTCGGCTGTGGGAAGTCTTATGTATGCTATGCTATGCACTAGACCTGATATATGCTATGCAGTCGGCATGGTAAGCAGATATCAGTCTAACCCTGGACAAGGTCACTGGACTGTGGTTAAGAATATACTCAAGTACCTGAAAAGGACTCGAGATTATATGCTGGTATACTGCTCTGATAGTCTAGTGCCTTTGGGTTACACGGACTCAGATTTTCAATCTGATAAAGATTAGAGTAAATCTACCTCAGGCTATGTGTTTACCTTGGGAGGTTGGAGCCATTGCATGAAGGAGCATAAAGTAGAAATGCATTGCGGATTCCACCATGGAGGCTGAATATGTAGCTGCCTCTGAGGCTGCAAAAGAGGCCGTCTGGCTCAAGAGCTTCTTGTTGGACTTGAGTGTGGTTCCTGATTTGCCTAAGAGTATCACGGTATATTGTGATAACTCGGGTGCAGTGGCAAATTCGAAGGAACCCAGAGCCCATAAGACAAGTAAACACATAGAGAGAAAGTATCATCTTATACGAGAAATCGTAAAGAGAGGAGATGTGGCAGTGGTCAAGATTGCATTTGAGGACAATTTAGCTGATCCATTCACGAAGAGCCTTCAAGCTAAGACCTTCTACGGTCACGTGGAGAAAATGGGAGTGAGATGCAGACCCGGGGTTGCTGTTTGAGATTTTAGTTAGAGTTGGAGAGTTAGCCAATTTTTTTTATATTTGAAAGACATGCTTCAAGTATAAGTGGGAGATTGTTGGTTTTGTATACTAGAAGACTTGTCTTTTGTATACTTTATTGATAATGGGTTTTATGATGATATAGAATTAATACAATTGCAGTCACTGTTTGCATTTAAATTGTTATATTTACATGCATGTTCACTATACTTACATTGTAGATGATATGGTGTGGGTAAACACACGGTTAGATCATATCATCAGTTCCTTGTAATGTATTAAAAGACTCACGGTCTAGATGGCACTGAACCTGCTATCGGTACGCCGTAGAATAATCTGATAGTTAGTTTATCTTGACTAACTGATTATTCTAATACATGGGCAAGTGTATTGAGGTGGATTTACTTAGGATTATATTCTCTACTCTGACCTTAAATGAGAGAATAAGAATCCACAGAGTTCGAGTTCTTAACCCCTATATGTTGGCGGACATATACGTGTAGTGATTGCATCTTTGATTTATCAAATGGTGAGATCCTTTCATAGGATCAATAATCTCGATATCTTGGGTTGTGACATTTACACTTATGATGCGTCATGCAATATGTAGGGGCAACGTGTCCTGGTGCGCCAGGTTGATGGTGTCCCCTTGAGGAAATGCAAGTTCATGCTGAAACCCTGCAGGTGCAATTTATTCCGTGCATGAGTAAAGCTTGTGTGGTACTACTCAAGGATAAGATATTAATTAATTATAGCTGTCAGAAGCTTTCATAATTAATTAATGGGCATTATATCTTAAACACGGGGAATGGCTGGACTAAAGGAGAAAGCATATTCAGAAATATGTATTAAATTGGTAGGTCAGTATTATTTCTTTAGTGGAATAAAAATAATACTTAATTTATTTAGTAATATCCTAAGTTTATTGGATATTGGAAATTAAATAAATTAGCAGGCCAATTTAATATTCTTCTAGATCCCTGTTGTAGCCCAATATGACTTTAATGGACTGGAGATAGAAAAAAAGATAGAGGCCCAAACCCAGTAGGGTTGGGACACTGAAATTTCGCCCACCCCCTTATATATAAGAGGGTGGGGGACGAAATTTTAAGAATATAGATCAGCTCCTCTTGTGTTCTCTTTATCTCCACAGATTCCATACCGATCTAGTAGATTGCAGCCCACCCTGAAACTAGATTCAGTCCGGGAATACAATAGAAGATCAAGGAGTGGAATATCACAGTGGGCGCCGATCATCATCATACACAACAACAAGATTAGACCTTTAATCTTGTCCTCCACCCGTCATTTGATTTGTAAGTCATTTTTCGATTCTATGTCTCCGCTTTAGTAGAATCGTTTAAACCGGATTTGCATGTTAATTAAACTCGGTTAATTAAAACATATGAGATGCATGAATTTATGATCTACATGACATTAGGATTAATGAACATCCAATTAGATCATGCGGTGGTTCAATTCGAAAAAATTCTAACATGCGCGACCTAAGGGGTCGCGTTCAGGGGTCGTGTTCGGCTAACACAGCGAGGCGCGACCTAAAGTGATCGCGTCTGAGGGTCGTGTTTGAGCCAAAGAAAAATGGCTTCCTGAAGCCGATGACACGCGATCGAAATGTCGCATTTAAAGGTCGCGTTACAGACTTCTCAGAACGCGACTTAAAGGGGGGTCGCGTTTCCCAGTCGCGTCTCGGCTTAACTGCGAGGCGCGACTCAGTGAACTCGCGTTTAAGGGTCGGGTTTCAGACTCGATTTTTTATTTTCGAAGAATATTTCTAACTCCATTTAACTTTCTAATTTAAACATAACTTAAATTTTCAAAACACATTTAATATATACCGAGACCCCCGACCGGCTCAGTGTTAGGGTGTTCATGGTGTGACAAGAATGCAATTCACTTTAATTACATTTATTCATTATCATATAACTCGACATTTTAGCATTAAAATATCAACCTGTATTATACACTTAGTATAATATCACTGTGCTATGACGTATTGGCTCGAGTGGGACAACCTGCATTACAACAACGGCATAAAATACGAACATACTATCATGATTAATATTCAAACAATATTAATTCAAAATCATTTACTAAAATTATAATTTATAATTTAAAAAAAGGATCGGGGATCACAAGAGACTGCTCCTATATTGTGTGTGTGTGTGCGCGCGCGCGCGCCTTTGAATTAGTGTACAACTTTGTGTGCTAATTAATTGGCAACTTGTGACAAAAAATTAAATTATTGTTTCAAATTATCTACCTTAGATTTAATAGTTTAGTCTGTCCTTTTTTTAATTTCTTAATTGTTGGGATCCCTTATACCCCACACTTAGACCTATATGTTTTAATAAAACTATAAAAGCCTTATAAAAGGGCCTTTTTAGTCTTAGTTTAGGCTAATGATAAAATTGATAGTTATGATCCATCATATCATTGACTTAATTGATTGTTCCAATCCCCACTAATTACACTTAATCATGTATATAATAAGGCAAATTAAGGTCCCCTTGGGGATGGCCTAGTGGTGGAGTGGTGATATCTTGAGGCCAAAGGTCTCAAGTTCGAATCCCACCAACACCACTAGGTGTGAGCCTGTTACACCTGGCTTGCCAAGTGTGGTTTACCTCCCCTGTGTGGTTTGCAGGCTATTACACAGCTGCGGGGTTTACCCAGTGCGCACCTCGGTAGCGACTGCGGATTACCTTCGACAAAAAAAAAAATATAAGGCAAATTAAGAACCCAAGACATGCACATTCACTGAACCAAATACAAAATTACAGTTTTAGTCCCCTTTTAAATTAATAAACAAGAAGAAAAAATATCGAAAAGGACTATGATGATTTCTATTCATGTAAGGTTGATTTTGTGTGTTGAAGCTCATAGTTTAATTAGAAATTTAGAACAATGGGCATCATGATTAGCAATGTTCTTCAATCAACCAATCAATGTAGTACGTTTTGCTTTTAATATTAATTAAATATGTGGAAAGCTAAAGAGAAAATTTGAGGAATCAATCCATGTGCTCCATGGGAAAATTCTATAATATATGTAGCTTGGAGATTACATTCCATCAGATAGATCACCACATATCAGTAGAATGTTTCTTCATTTAAATTTTTTATTTGAGAACAGATTATTGATATTTGGTGAGCTATGCTCGATAAAATCATTTGCAACACAAATGTTACATCCTCTGCAACACCGTTTAATTTATTCCATTATGGTACATTCTACTCAATTAGGATTTATAATTTTTTCAATATTTATTTTTAGTTTTTAGTTAATAATTGATTATTTGAAAATTAAATACTAAAAAATAATGTAAACTCTAATTAATAAGTGTAAGATTAAACTAAAGCAAAATAAATTGAAATCGGAGAAAGAAAATGAAAAAAAATTTATATTCATGACCCCCATTCTTCAAATTTTCTGAAAATTTCATAACTTATATTTAATCAAAGAGATTACATTCATAATTCCATTCTTGTATCCACTAACACTTGAAATTAATTAAAATATAAATATGATTTTTTATGCATTTTTATCCTTGAAATTAAAAAAAAAATTGAATAAAATATAAACCCAATGTATAACCTCTATTAATCAATCTATTACTTAAAACTAGGGCGGTCAAAACCGCCCCGACCCGACCCAGCCCGATTTTCGGTCGGGCTGAGCTGTAATTTTATAGGTCCGGAATGATTTCGGGCCGACCCAACCCGGTCTGAAAAAACTGAATTTTAGTTTTAGGTCCATGCGGCCCGGCCCAGATTCGGACCGGACTGGCCCATAATTTTTAGGCCCGAAATAACAGACCGGAAAATTTTCTTGGCCCATGGGCTCAGCTCGACCCGACCCATTTAACAGCTATACATTAAAACCTATAGAAAAAATAAAATATACCCCCTAATGTATAACTCTCGCTATTTAAAAGTCCAAAAAAATAAAATTCAACCTACTATACATAAATAAACTGCAGACATATCATTTATGAAGTTGTTGAGTGTTCGAAAACACATCTGAATATACTATGGGAGTTGATCCCTTGCTTCAAAATCACATGGAAAATAATTTACATATCATAGATATTAGGGATTTTCTTTTTGTTGTTTGTTCATCTACCTAGCTATTACATTTTTGTGTAAGATTTTGGAGTTTGTGTTTTAGTTTTGCTAGAGTAATTTAAGTAGTGGAGTTGCATTTTATTTTGCTAGAATTTTAAGTAGTGGAGGTTATAGAATTGGAGTTGCATTTTAGGCTTGTATTTGATTTTATTATTTTTTCAATTAGTTGGGAGTTATAAGAAAAAATTGTCTAAAAAATTATATTTATATTTTAATTAATTTTGGAGATTATGAATAGAATCAGCCTTGATCAAAGCAAATGTACTTTTTTAATTAATAGGAATCAGCGATTCCAACAGTTCATACGATTTTCCATATTTTTTCTCATTTTCCTTTCATATCATGTATTATATTATTTTTAAAGTTATAATATGTATAACCTTTTTTCTCATTTTTCTTTCATGTCATGTATTATTTTTTTAAGTTATGTAATGTAAGGCTATACGTTGTAATTTGTAAGATTTTAAGTTTGTAACTTTGCACGTTGTAATTTATAATTTTCAAATTTCTTAGTTTCCTCATTAATTTTTAGCTCAAAAACCTTAAATAATACATTTAATTTATTATAGTCACATATTTTCGTAATTTCCTTCATTAATTTGAGGACCTAATGCTGGTCGTGCAATTATTGATATTATATTATTGACGACATTGTTTAAATTAATGCTTAGAAGATCCTGTTGAAACCAATGACGAAATATATTTTCCATTTCATGCCAATGTCACTTATGATGCATCTTAATTGCAAGCACAAACAATATATACTTGCTCCAACCTTAATATGGATCGAGTAGGTAAATTAATATACCCTCAAGAATCTAAGAATTGTTGGAAAATAGGATTTAATAAATTGAGTTTTGACTCATTTTATTTGATTTTTTGTGATCGAAATATTTAATTTTGGAGGAATTAAATACCATACGATTGTTCTATGTTGTGAGTAGATAATCGTAATATTTTTATTTGCTCAAATCCGATTTTCGGTGAGTGAGAAATAAATGGTTGAAGTTGGTCACACGATTGGGCATTTATGGTGTGTGGGATAATGTGTTTAAGACACATTAAATAATCTCACATTGATTTCTTAATCAAGTTAAGAAGTGTATTTAAGTGTATTAACACTTAAGTGAAGTAATTAAGTGCACAAGGATATGGATCATGAGCCCACACGCACGCCCGCCCGTGCCCGAGCCCGAGCCAGTGCCCGGTGTCATCTCGTTTCGTCTCGTCCTCGGACTTGGATCATGGCAATTGGACTTTGGGTGGACTTTGTGTGTACGTGGGCTTTCTGGGCTTAGCGGTACCAGTTTTAGGATACAGCACCTGGAGCTGGTGGAGTTAGTGGCTGGGCTGCAACCGACGGTAACCCCTGTCGGGAGTCAATGCTTGCAGCTGCCTTGGAGGCTTAAATGGTAAGCTGTAACTCCTGGAGGTTGCAACACCTGGTTTGAATGCACTCAAACCATGTTGCCCCCTGCAGTAGAGATGTGCCTATAAATAGGACATCCTGCATGGCTTCCAATGCTACATTCTGCACAAATCATCTTGCCGCATACAAGTTCTCGACATTGTCTAGTTTGTCGGAGCCTTGCCGGACTTGTGGTGCTGCTGCCGGAAGGACGAAGCCGTTTCATCTTTGAAATATATCCGCCAAACCGTGAGCACTAGCTGGGGCGTATTTATCTTGCGGCGAGAGGTCCCCTCGACTCGGCTTGCTGGAATCTGCATACCGGTTCAGTTCGTTTAATTTATTCAATTTCAGATTATTGTATTTCTATCATTGTTCTACTCTTTCTATTTCTTGTACTTCAGTTGTAACATTCCAATAAGTGTAACACGATAACAACAATCGCAAGACAAATATCTAAGACTAAATTAATCAACTACCTTTGCTGGAAATGGCGTCATCATCGAACACCGTTGCTCCAAGGACAATTCCCCATGGCCAAGCTGAGAAGCCGGAGAAGTTCTCTGGATTGGACTTCAAGAGGTGGCAGCAGAAGATGCTCTACTACCTTACTATGTTGGGCGTTGCTGAATACATCAAAGAAGACAATCTAGTGGTCAAAGAGAACGAGCCGGGCGTCAACAAGCGGACTGCTTATGATCAGTGGATCAATGGAGATTTTTTATGTAAAAATTACATTTTAAATGGCTTAGTAGATAGTCTTTATTCTGTATACGGAAATGTAACTAGTGCTAGGGAATTATGGGAAGCACTAGAAAAGAAGTACAAAACGGAGGATGCCGGAATGAAGAAGTTCGTCGTTGCAAAGTTCCTTGATTACAAAATGGTGGACTTCCGGTCAGTGATGGATCAAGTGCAAGAGCTTCAGCTCATTGTGCATGACGTTCATGCTGAAGGGATGGTCATTCCCGACTCTTTCACCGTTGCTGCGGTGATTGAGAAGTTGCCACCATGTTAGAAGGACTTCAAGAGCTATCTCAAACACAAACGAAAGGAAATGACTCTTGAAGACCTTGTGGTTAAGCTTTGAATTGAAGCCGATAACCGAAAGGCGGATCCGAGACCACGAGTCCTGATTGAGGCCAAGGCTAACTTGATGGAACGTGGTGGACCATCAAATAACAACAAAAGGAAGAACCCGGGTGAAGTTGACAAAGGGAAGAAACCAATGACAAGTTCAACGGTAATTGCTTCAATTGTGATAAGTCGGGGCACATATCTAAACATTGCACGGCTCTAAAGAAGAAACGTGCTAACTATGGTGCACATTTGGCGAACATAACAACAAAGGCAAAGGCAAGGACCATCAAGATGATTGAGATGATGATGATTTGGTTGCCGTTGTGTATGAAGCCAACCACGTGGACAACCCGAGAGAGTGGTTCATCGACACCGGGGCTACTTGTCATGTTTGCTCCGACAAGGGCTCGTTTGCTACCTACAAAGCTGTTGAAGGTAGAAAGTTGCACATGGGGAACCAAGCCTCGTCTGAAGTGGCTGGTGTGGGCAACGTGGTTTTGAAGATGACTTCAGGCTAAGAGCTGACTTTGAAGGATGTGCTGCATTTCCGGACATCCGCAAGAATCTAGTTTCGGGCTCACTGTTAGTCAATCATGGTTTTAGACTAGTGTTTGAGTCTGAAAAGTTTATTTTGAGCAAGTACGGAAGGTTCCTTGGTCGGGGCTATCTCGCCAATGGGCTTTTCAAAATGAATATAATGGCTATGCGTCGTGTTGCAAAAGAACGTGCTAATAAAGTTAATTCTTTTGTTTACTTGCTTGTTGAGTGCTCAGACTTATGGCATTGTAGATTAGCACACGTTAATCTAAATGTTATAAAACGTTTAGTAAATTTAGATTTGCTAAAAGTGAACCAATTTAATACACAAAACAAATGTGAAGTTTATGTCGAAGCTAAATTGGCTAAGTTACCATTTCAATCGGTTGAACGGAGCACTAAACCTCTAGAGTGAATTCACACAGACGTGTGTGACTTAAAGTTTGTGCAAGCTGGAGGCGGTATAAAAAGTATTTTATTACTTTTATTGAAGATTGCACAAAGTACTGTTATCTTTATCTTTTAAGAAGTAAAGATGAGGGGATTGAAGCTTTTAAGAACTTCAAAAATGAAGCCGAAAATCAACTAAGCTGTCGAATTAAAGCAATTCGAAGTGACAGAGGTGGAGAATATGTTGCCCCATTTCAAGAGTTATGCGTAGAGGCGGGTATAATTCATCAAACTACGGCTCCCTATTCACCAAAGTCTAATGGTGTTGTTGAACGCAAAAATCGAACTCTTAAGGAGATGATGAATGCTTTGTTGATAAGTTCAAGATTACCACAGAACTTGTGGGGGAAGCTGTGTTGACAGCCAACTATATCCTGAACAAAATTCTACTTAAGGGTAAGGATGTGACGTCTTACGAGTTGTGGAAAGGACGCACGCCGTCTTATAAATACCTCAAAGTGTGGGGGTGTTTGGCTAAGGTTGAAGTGCCACTTCCTAAACAAGTTAGAATCGGCCCTAAAACGGTTGATTGTATCTTTGTTGGGTATGCACTTAACAGTAGTGCATATCGTTTTCTTATTCATAAATCGAAGATTACCGAGTTGACTGAAGGAACGATGATGGAGGCGAGGAATGCTATATTCTTCGAGAATGTTTGTCCTTGTAAAGATAAGGATATGGTAGAAGGTAGTTCTGAGAAACGAACTTCTGAAGCTGCTACTAGTTCTGATCCTGTGGATGAAGAACCGAGACGTAGCAAGCGAGCTAGGAAGGCTAAGACTTTTGGTCCAGATTTCATCACCTATATGCTAGATAATGAGCCAAAGTCTTTGAAAGAAGCTCTATCTAGTCCAGATGTTGCGTTCTGGAAAGAAGCTATCAACAGTGAAATCGATTCCATCATGCAAAATTACACTTGGGAGTTGACAGATCTCCCAAGTGGGTGTAAGCCGTTAGGATGCAAGTGGATCCTAAAATGAAAATATAAGGCAGATGGTTCTGTTTATAAGTATAAAGCTCATTTGGTTGCCAAAGGCTTTAGACAAAAGAGGGGTATGATTTCTTCGATACCTACTCACCAGTAACAATTTTTACATCTATTCGGGTGCTTTTAGCGATTGCTGCTTTGCACAATCTTGAAATTCATCAGATAGGTGTAAAGACCGCGTTTCTGAATGGTGAGCTGGAGGATGAAATATACATGGAACAACCTGAAGGGTTTGTTGTACCAGGGCAAGAACGAAAGGTGTGTAAACTTGTTAGATCGTTGTACGGTCTGAAACAAGCACCTATTCAGTGGCACCTGAAGTTTGATAATGTGATGTTATCAAATGGTTTCAAAATCAATGAGTGTGATAAATGTGTGTATATAAAGAGCATTTCTAATGGTTATATCATAGTCTCTTTATGTGGATGACATGTTAATCATGGGCAGTGGCCACCAAGTGATTGTTGAAATGAAACAAATGTTGAAACGAAATTTCGACTTGAAAGATATGGGCTTAGCCGATGTGATTCTAGGAATCAAGATAGTACGGACAAGTGGTGGAATTGTCTTAACACAATCTCATTACGTAGAGAAAGTGTTTAAGAAATTCAACGCTTTTGATAGTCCGCCGGCTAAGACCCCGTTGGAACTCAATGTACACTTGAGCAAAAACCGGGAAGAACCGGTAGCTCAAGAAGAGTATGCAAAGGTCATTGGGAGTTTGATGTACATCACTAACTGCACTAGACCTGATCTTGCATGTTCTGTGAACAAGTTGAGTCGGTACACGAGCAATCCAAGCAAAGAGCATTGGAAAGCTCTAGTACGAGTTCTAAGATACTTGAAGTATATTTTGAACTTCGGGCTGCATTATACAAGGTTTCCTCCTGTACTTAAAGGATATAGTGATACGAATTGGATATCAGACACAAAAGACTCATTTTCGACTAGTGGATTTGTTTTCACTATCGGTGGTGGAGCAGTGTCGTAGAAATCCATGAAACAGACTTGTATAGCCCGCTCTACCATGGAATCTGAGTTTATCACTTTGGATAAAGTGTATGAAGAAGCAGAATGGCTTCGCAATTTTCTAGAAGATATTCCATGTTGGAAAAAACCAGTGTCGTCAGTGATGATTCGCTGTAATAGTCAAGCGGCTATCGGGAGGGTATACAATGCTATGTACAATGGTAAGTCTCGACACATATGTTGGAGATATAATACTATGAGGCATATGATCTCAAGTGGGATTATCTCAGTTAACTATGTGAAGTCAATAGATAATCTAGCGGATCTGCTAACCAAAGGGTTAAACCGAGGTCAAATGGCTAAGTTGCTAGAGGGAATGGGTTTAAAATCCACACTCTAAAGAATGCTTGTACTGGTAACCCAACCATGATGACTGGAGATCCCAAGAACTTGGTTCAATGGAAAAACTAAGCTATAAACGTTCAGTTTGGTAGCACTTGGAAACTTACAAGTGAACCTTTCCCTGTGAGCAAACCAAATGCACAGCTATCAATGTGGTGAGGATAAGTCCTATGACTTTTAATGATTCCTAAACCTAATGAGGTTGAGTATGGCAAGATCCTCGGAAGTAAAGATCACCTATACAAGTGAGAAGTGGGGGCCGCTTCTAAGAGATACTTATGAATTCAAAGAGGTTGTCCATGGCCTAAAAAGGACACAAACGTGAGAACAGATAATGTTTGAGACATAGTTGTTTTCAACACTATTGTCTCAGTATACACTAAGGATGTATAGTTCAAGGCATCATGTCCACTAAATAGCCAGTATACTCGATAGTGTTTGAATATGGAAGGTTCAAAGTCACAAGCTACCTATCATGTTGCAGTTGTGTTTCTAGAGAACTGGGATGCTTGTCTGCATACATGCATGCACTATTTCCACTCATGTGGGGGATTGTTGGAAAATAGGATTTAATAAATTGAGTTTAGACTCATTTTATCTGATTTTTCGTGACCGGAATATTTAATTTTGGAGGAATTAAATACCATATGATTGTTCTATGTTGTGAGTAGATAATCGTAATATTTTTATTTGCTCAAATCTGATTTTCGGTGAGTGAGAAATAAATGGTTGAAGTTGGTCACACGATTGGACATTTATGGTGTGTGGGATAATGTGTTTAAGACACATTAAATAATCCCACATTGATTTCTTAATCAAGTTAAGAAGTGTATTTAAGTGTATTAACACTTAAGTGAAGTAATTAAGTGCACAAGGATGTGGGCCATGAGCCCACACGCGCACACATGCGCGCGCCCGCCCGTGCCCGAGCTCGTGCCCGTGCGGGGCTCGTCTCGTCTCGTCCTCGTGCTCATCCTCGGATCTTGGCAATTGGACTTTGGGTGGAATTTGGGCGTACGTGGGCTTCCGGGGTTATCCATACCAGTTTTACGGTACAGAAATGGTCGGGTCGTGGAGCGGGTCGGCGGATCGGCTATCCTGATCTATAACGGCTGTGAAGCGGATCGGTTGATCGGGTCGTGGGTGCACTTAGTGGTGCATGGTGCTTGTCCAGCCTTGAAGGGTCTAACTCCCATGAGTTAAGAGTCTTCAAGTGTGTAACTGCCACTTGGAGCTGGTGGAGGGTAGAGTTAGTGGCTGGGCTGCAACCGACAGTAACCCCTGTCGGGAGTCAATGCTTGCAGCTGCCTTGGACACATGTTAGACTCAGCACAAAGTAACTCCTGGAGGCTTAAATGGTAAGTTGTAACTCCTGGAGGTTACAACACCTGGTTTGAATTCCCTTCGAGTCCTCAGCCTCTCAGTTCTCGATATTGTCCAGTTCGCCGAAGCCTTGCCGGACTTGTGGTGCTATAGCCGGAAGGTCGAAGCCGTTTCATCTTTGAAAGACATCAGCCAAACCGTGAGCACTAGCTGGGGCGTATTTGTCTTGCAAAGAGAGGTCCCCTCGACTCAGCTTGCCGGAATCTGCATACCGGTTCAGTTCGTTTAATTTATTCAATTTCAGATTATTGTACTTCTACTCTTTCAATTTCTTGTACTTCATTTGTAACATTCCAGTAAAGTGTAACACGATAACAACAGGAATCAATCTAGTTCACATATCTTGATGATATGCATGATAAAAATATAATGATATATTTGTAAATATGAGAAATTCTTAAAAAAAATTGATACCTCCAGATTTTTTAAAAACGTATGAAAATTTTTAAAAACTTTGAACTTTTAAAGTTTACATAAATTATATATCAAATTAAGACTTTTTTCATGATCTTTCATGTAAAAGGCATATTGTTCATCTTTATCTAAACAAAAATGGATGAAAAATATCAAATCCCCATTTTTCATGCATATACAAGTTTGTAAGCATCAATTGTCCAAATTCGACATATGTAGTGCTAAAAATTAACACAATATTATTAACATCTTGTATTTATGTTGTTAATATGAAACATGTTAATTTATTAGATAAGTTAGCAAATTGTTGTAACATGTTAGCAAATATGTTACTATATTGTTAGCAAACGAGTTAAACGGAGTTTAAAGGGAGGGGTGAATAAACTTTTCAAAGAGTAATTACTCTACGGAAATAGCCCTAACTCATTATCAGCTGGAGTAGAAAAGCTTCAACTGATTCTTCACATAATTAGTTTCAAGTGACGCAACTGATATTTTAAGCAAATTAACTTGTCTACAAAATGCTCAATTTGTCAGTTTAAATATTCTCAGCTAGTCTATTGGAGATCAGCTAGTTTTGTCAATTATCGAAATAAGTATTGAAATTTATTGGTTAAAATCACTAAGACAAATATGTAGACATATAAAAGCAATAAATAACATGAGATTTATAGAGGTTCGGGCCTAACTGGTTCTCCGTTCTCTCTTCATTCAAACTAGAAGGGCGAGTACTATGTTACGATTTCCGTTATAATGTAATCAATTGGCACCTCATACTAGATGTGGCAACGATTCCGGAACTGTCGATTCTCAGTTCCAAAAATGTGGAACCGAAACCTCACCATGTAATATCGATTATGGGACGGTTCCGGAATCGGGAACCCGTGGTTCCTGAACTGGCAGTTCTACAGTTCTTGCGGTTAGAACCGTGCAATATAACATGCACAGTCCGTACTTTATTAATTAGCACGGATCGTGCTATACAAAGCACGAGCAGTGCTTTGTTCTCAGCCTTGTGCCCTCGTGTGATGAATTTAATTAGCACGGGTCGTGCTACTGTAGCATGGTCCATGTTGTTTGTTTTTTTTTTTAATGTAACTTTTTTTATTATTTTTTTCTTTCATAACTTATATATTATTTCATTAATCATTATTAGTATACCTTATCAGTTGTATTTGTCAAGCTAAAGAAGACAAATAAATTAGTTTAATGATTGATTGTAAATGATGAATTTACGTTACAATTTAAATAAACTTACAACTTGAATTTATAAAAATACAAATTTACAAAATTACAATCTAAATTCTAAAAAGTCAAAATTTTCCAAAATATGAAGGGGAAATGGGGAATGGACTTGGACTTAATTTTAAAATTATAAGTTCAAAACTCAAAATAATAATAAAATTAAGTTGCCTACGTATCCTCATTGAGAAATCAAGTCCACATAGTTCTTTTACCTTGTTATACTTACTATTCTGCATTGTCATCGGATTCATCGTTGTCGAAATCATCATCTTCATTCATCAATGCACTCTAATCATTCTCTTGTTGTCTTCGTTTGGCCAAAGTGCAATCTTCAAGCAACAATTATGTTTCAAAATTTTAAGCAACAATTATGGCACTATGTGGATCATTAAAATCATGAAAAGTAATTAAACACTTATTTAAATTTCAAGTATTGTCTATCCAATGACATGTAATTCTCATGTAAGAATTTTTATTAAAACTATTACTCTAAATATCCGAACAAATGGAAACTCTGTGGGAAAAATCATTAAAAGACTTTATCAAATTAATTTTTATTTTTTCGTGAGTTTTTTTCTTTGACTTTCATGCTATTACGTGGAATTCTTTTAGCGGCGGAATTATAAGCATGTTGCATAACATGTTTAAAATTTAGACCATCGGCAAATTGAAAAGGAAGTGAGTCTATAGCACATAATCTAGTCATTTCCTCTCTAGCACATTTAACACTATATCTAAATAAAGGAATTTCATTAGATATGCCCGGATTGTTGGAATACGTAAATCCTTGCATTTATGTTTGTCCCCAAGCTATCGCCATCTCCACCGGATGAGCTTTCAAATGCTTATTGAGCGTCCCATATCCTTCGCCGCTTCAGAAAAGATATTCTTTGCCACAATAGTTGCACTTGACAATATACATTTTCTCATCGTGCTCATTTTTATTCGGCATGGTGATTCTCTTGAAGTGGATCAAAACAATATCCGATGTTACTTTTATCTTCGACACCTCTTCGGATATGTGAGGCATTTCTCTATCCATACCAGAAGATTGATAAGTAAATTGTTAAGCTTGATCCAAAGGAGGTGGCATTGTCATTTCAACTTCGGGAGTTTCACTCTCTTGAGTCTCCAGATCATTGACATTGAATTGTTGAGATTGAGAGTGTTAGATCTCCTCTTGTAGCATTTAAACCGCCAAAATTCGATCCTCTTCTTCCATTTGCTCTCGTTGTCATCGACTTGGTACTCTTCGGAGAGTAACGTTGGGATTTTGATTAGCAATATTTTCTTCACCCTCATAATATTGATATTCCATTTCTTCATTGATCGTGTCATCGATCCACAATGAAGAACCTCATCCTCATCCTCAACGTGATGCACGAGCTCGTCCTCTTGGTGAGGAACCATCTGAATAGGCAATTCACTTGCCCTTATCGACCCTGGAACCACGACCACTATGGGAGCTAGACATTTTTTAGTTGCGAATATAAAAAATAAGAAATGTATGGAAGTAGAAGTGATGAAAATATGAAATGAACTAAATGGAGTGTAGACTAGAAGTGTAGTAGAAGTGTAGAACTATTTGAGACTTGAGAATTGAGTATTGAAAATTGAAATGAGACTTGAGAGAATAAAATTGAATTTAAGAATTGAGATTGAGAGAGTTTGATCACTTGAGAATTGAGATAGTATGGTAATGAAATTGGATTCAATCCCCGTGTATTTATAGAGTGCAAAAGTAAAAAAAAAATTAAAAAAATAATCGTTGGAACAACAATTCCAGTCGGAACCGACGGTTCCCAACGGACAATTAATCTCCACCATTGATCTTCAATGGTCGTTTCATCTCAGCCGTGGATCTCTCCAAGGGACATTTTTTAAAAAAATAAACTTAAAAAATAAAATAAAAAAATAAATTAGAACCGCTGGTTCCCAGTTCCATTTTTCGGGAATCGGAACCATACTGCCGGAAGGCAGTTCTGGTTATGTTCTTAACTGTGTCTCATGGTTCTGGTTTTAACCAGCACTTCTGGAACTTTTTTGCCACCTCTACCTAACACTTATATCCTTTGGATTCTACTGCTAATGCAAATGTCTGAGATTGTGCTCCTATTTCAATGCCTTGAATCCCACTTGCTCACAAGGTCGGGTTTCTCATTGGGGACTTTGTGCTTTAGTTGGGTTGAACGTTAAAATCCATAAGATTCTTGAAAGTTAAATGAATTCCAATCGGTACAACACGAGTTCTTTGCAACTGGCAGCTTTGCAAGTAGATTGCAATGCTAAGTCTGATATCTTAAATCTCATGAATGATTGTGTTCTTGAGTGTGTGTTTTCTTATATGTTCTATATAGCATGGTAACTCTCCAAGAGAGTATGTGGGGTCTCATTTTATATGGTGAAATTGATATATACTCGTTAAAGTAAAAAATTTGAATTTTAAATATTGATTTGTTTTCTTGCAACAGTCTGATCTTACTTAAATGTTTATTTTATTTCTTAATTATAGCTAGTTTGTAGTCTTTGTCTTCTAGTCACAGCTAGTATGACATTTTTGTCATCTAGCTGTGCAGACTGGTATCTCGATCCCAGATTTGTCTCATTTTGGTTGAAACTCCTCGATCAAAGATTTTATGTCATAGCTCTGTATCATATGAGGTTCAGAGTTTTCATTAATCAAAGACGAATGTCATCTCAAGTACAATTAGTCTCTTAGTTGACTGGATCAGCTCTAGCTTTTTCAATTCTGGTTTTTAACTTGTAAGATTTTCAATCTCGATTATCTTGATCTCTTGCTCCAACTTCTTAACTGATCTTTAGTTGGATGTTCTTTGATTTACTTCAATTTGAGCTTCCCTGAATTGTAGATGGACTAGCTTTCAATTTTACAATTGAGTGAACTCTTTGGCTTTCTTGATCTTGCTGTTGAGTCAGCATCTTTTTTTGTAACTGGATCAGCTGAGTGCCTTTGTAGAACATCTAGTTGATTTTGACTATCTATCATAGGGCTTTTACATTTGACTTTTTCAACTTATTTCTACTTATGACATCATTCAAAACTAGTACATATTACATTTAACACACACATATAAAAATGATGTAACCTGGACAATTTGTACAAGATACGAGAACGCGCGGAAGACTTCTAGGAAAGAACACGTCAACTATGAAAGGACTCAATCCCACTCTAATGCTCAATAAACTGAAAATAAACTGAAATAATAAGAATAAGACTCGAACTAATATAAACGAAGAAACTAGACCTAATTACGACACTTAGACTATGACACAAAAACGGAACACAAATCCAACAAGAAAGGGGCTGTTTTAGGACGAGAATTATGCCTAAAAGTTGGTGGTATTTGGGACGTGAATTATGTGTTAAGAATGGCTAGGGAAGATAGGATATGATAATGGTTCGAAGGACTTACGGTATAGATGGAAAACACGATGATTTGAACACGTATGGAGTTCGAACCCTTATGATCGACACACAATCAGGTTTTGGTGTCTTGAAGGTGTCACGGACATGGATGGTTGATGTAGGACGTTGATTGATGAAGAACGAAGATGATAGTGTTGTGAATTGCAACCCGATTAATCCCCGGCGTATCTTGTACGACGAAAACGAACCTCAAAGTTGTTCTTCGTAGCGAGTTCACCCTAATTCTTCATCTAAATTAGAACGTTCCCTTGATGTAAGACTCAAAGTTTGCTAGGCTGCAAGAATGAGTATTTTCGAGAAAAATAATCAAAAGCTTTAAACGGTTGAGACACAAATTGAATGCAAAGACAAATTTAATCAATTATGTCTAAAATATCAATGTAACATGGTTCCCCTATTTATAGGGCTCATAATGCATGAAAATAATGAATAAAAAGCCCTAAAAATCTGATCCAAAAAGGATTTCTAACTATACTTAGAAAAATACCTAAACTAGAATTCTATTCAAGGTAGGAAATTGCCTTAAATACAATTCTAGTCAAACCTATACTATCATGAACGAAAATTACACATAAAATTAAATAAAAACTGATCTAAACTATAGTCTAAATTAGTTAAATAAATACTATAGTCTAGATAAAAATCAACCCTTAATTAGTTGGACTAAGGGCCGAAAAAAACAGCTCCATGCACGTCGACTTCTTCATACACACGTGCACTTCTTCTTACCCTCTTCTTCAGGTCTTCAAGTTATATTCTCCATGGTGTGTATCTTGATCTTCATTAGTTAATAAATTAACTAACATATGGCTGTCCTTCGCATCTTCCAATTCTTCGAACTTCTTGCGAATCAACACTTGTAGATAACCTTGCAATTTCTTCGCTCGAAGTCGCGTCATTGGCCCTTTGAATTGCAGCTCAGGTTCAAAGCCTTCAATGCCTTGCATGGCTTCATCAATAAACTAGACAATTCTAAATTTTATTGAAATGAGGTAGTGTCCTATACACCAAATGTATATGACTTTGTATCAAACGGAAAAAAGTTTCACTCATAACACTTAACAATATCATGTTTATTTTATTGAAAATTATATTAAAAATAAAAAGATGGTGACATTTTTGTGATTATAATTATATTTTTTAAGTTGTAAATATTATCATTTCCAATACTAAAAAGTACTACTCATAATATTAAAAAATATTATAAATTCTCATCTCATAGAAGCATTTTGGTACGATGAGTGTATCCCAATTTTTGCATATTTAAATTGAGGGAGACATGATGGTCCAATTGAAAAAGATTTCCAAGTAGAGTATCTTAATAATGAATGAAAACAACGAGTTGGAAGAAGACAAGCACACGGAAAAGATGAATAGATTTGCATGATATACATATATATATATATGTATGTATAGGAAACGGTTGATTTATATTGTAAACATTGTCCTATTATTTAAATTGTGGATTCATCCTATCCATTAGATTTTTTAGATGTATAGTTTGGATCATTTTTAATTTACTTATTTTTAATATTTACTTCATATAGAAAAGGGCATATTGCCCTCATAAATTCATTAACTTCTTTTAATATTTTTTAATTGAATATTTAATTAACGTTTTCCATAATACAATAATCGGTTATCTAAAATATTTGTACTTATTATATATATATGGAAATGATCAAATATAAATGTTATCCTAGTGTATAAATTAGGGATCAATGTAGACTGTTTAAATTAATTAGATGGAAAGAAAGGTGTTTTCCGCTTTCTAACAACGTTGTTCTATTCACTAGATGTACATCAGAAAGTCAACGCATAAAAAAATGGTTACAAATGTGATACTTTTTAAGGATATAATTGATATTATTTGAATTTTGAGTGGATATTGATTGTTTTTTACAGGTGATACTTATTAGTGTTACAGTTGATATTGATTTTGATAGTTTTTTTTCTAGCCGATACATATTAAGTATACAGATGAGACTTTTGCACTTTTAAGTGATATTTTTTAGTGTTACGGTTGATTCTGATTTTGACAATTTTTTGGGAGATTGACCGGGCCAACGCGCATCGACCCGCGTTGACTGTCTCATGTGCACCTATTGGACACAAGACCACCTCTTCTAAGATATATGCATTCTAGTTTCAGAATCTGTTGTTGAATTTGAACATCTGTATATATGTAGAATTTTAATATTGTATTTTTTAACTTATATTACAAAATTATCAACATCATTTTTTAATTTTAAAATTAAATAGCATTGTGAATGTTAATTTAAGTATATTTACATTGAATTTAAACATCTCTGTGTTGAATTTTAACATTACATTTTTCAAAAATAATTTATGAAATTTTTCTCTCTTTTTCAATCCTCGTCTCATTGAATGGTTGAAATCTATCTCTAATTTAAACATTAGGCATGTATGCACGTTAATTCATCCATAGATACATATACATACATATATATATATGGATTGGATCACTCTTAATAATGAAATAAATGTTCGTGAGATTAGAAATTGAGTGAAAATGACTATCAACCACTAGTGGTTTGGATAATTCCATTCGGATACTACAAAGATCCAAAATAGTATAATGTCTGAATCTGTACTCTGTAGGGTCTTTAAGCATCCACAACACCAACAAATTCTTGTCTACCACAATCTATTGCATCTAGCTTTTCCGAATGATGTGTTGATCTATCGAAATATCTAACCATTATCAAGATATGGGTCTAGGAATAATAATTCCAGATTTAAAATTGGCATCACAAAAAAATAAAATTTAATAGGAATATTTTATCTTGAGTTTATAAACTCCTTAAGAAATGTGTGTATTTTATTATTGTATTTTTTAAAATAACATGATTATATTACGTAAATGTCACCGCTTTTTACGATTTTGAATAAATAACATTGTTCAAGTACAATTTTATAGCTTAGTCTAGTTTGTAGAGTACTAACCCCGTGATTAAAAGTCATAGATTCAAATTACACCCGTGCTATCTAAATCGACGTATTTCATGCACCCTCGTAATAGTAGTTGTGGGTACCTAAAAAATAAATATATAATTATTCGCATTGAGCAAATTTAGAATGATATTTCATTTTTAATAAGGTTTCAAATCTTATAAAGGGCTAATACCATATTACATTTCAAAATTTTAACGGTGTTTCAATTATATCCCAATTTTTAAAAATTATAATTTACATTTCAATATTTTATTTTATTTTTTAATTATATTATAGAGCTTATAAATTTTGATAACAAATATGTGACGTGGGTTGCCGACTTGTCAGAAGCTTATGTTTTTTCAAGTCACACACGTAAATAGGACATTCCCATATCACACATATGTCGCTGAAAATCAGGTTATGGGATATAAATGAAAACAAAAGGAAAGATTTATGACAGAAATTATAATATCTCAAAAGTTAGGATATACTTGAAACACTATTAAAAGTTTGAGATAGAATAATAGGATATTATTAACCCTCCACTACAAAAAAAAAAATGGTCTTTAGAGACAAGATTATTAGTGACAACAAATGTCGTCACTAATACTACACTTTTAGTAACAACATATCATTTCTAATCATCACATATCATCTCTAATAAAATTTTTGTGATGACATTGTTGTCGCTTATAAATATTTTTTGCGACGACATCATGTAGTTGCAAATAGAGCGTCTCTAAAAGTTCGTCCCAAATAAATTAAAAATTATTTTAAGTGACAACATTGTCGTCACAAAAAATATCATTAGAAATGACAAATAATTATTAGAGACGACATGTTACTTAAGTCTATTATTAGTGATGACATTTGTCGTTGCTAATAATATTGTCACTAAAGAGTGTTTTTTTGATAGTGCACTCGTATAATTTTTTATTTATACCATTTTAGTGAGGCCACAGATGAATTGTTTCAAATATATATTTTATAAACAATTTAAATTTTGGAAAAGAATAAATATTATTTCTCAAGCTCTTTAATTTGATATTTATTTTGCAGTAAGAGCAAATGGCTTAAAAGATTTCGAATTTTTAGATCGAGGCATTTCATGATTCTTGGAACACAAGATCTTGTGTGAGAGATTCATAAGACATGTTAATATTTGAATACAAATACAATTAAACACCAATAAAATTATAAATGTGTAATTAAATATGAGTTTAAATTCAAAATTTGATCCGTCTTACCAAATTTAAATCGGAAGACGATCTTACACAAAATTATTATTATATTATTGTTGGGATCATATATAGTGATTTTCATATGTGCTTTTATGTTTTTTATAGACAAAAAACATATTTGACTCCCTGTACGATTGAAATTTTTCGAATTAGTTACCCATATTTCAATTGGGTAAAATGAAGTCTGCCTTCCTTTTTTTTTGTTAAAATAAGGTCTTAAATAGCAAAATCACCAATTTGTAACTATTAATATCACATTTTGTAACTATACATATCATCTAGTAATATATAGATATAAATATATATATATAATAAATAAACAATGTAACAATGTAATTTAGCAGTATAGGAAACTTTTTAACAAAAATACAAATATAATCATTTAAAATATATAATAAATAAACAATGTAACAATGTAATTTAGCAGTAAAGGAAACTTTTTTAACAAAAATATACTTTAGTTTTACCCAATTAAAGTATAAAGACCTGATTCATAAAATCTTAAAAGTAGAGAGCCAAAATACGGTTTTTTGCATTTTTATAACAATAAAGCATACTAAAAACTGAACCTTTAGGCAATGTTTGGTAGCCTGAATAAAGACATATTAGTATAGGTATCCAGCAATAACCGTGTGTTTGGTAGCCATTATTCGTTCACGCGAGGCCCGGTCTTAATGCGAGGCCCGGGGTGTAATTTACTGATTCGGCTGGATAATGTATCCGACGCCCCCCCTCGGATACAGTTTCTGGCGTAGCAATCTTAGTATATATGCCTTTATCTAGGCTACCAAACATTGTCAACATTAATTTGCTCATTCCAGAACTTAGTCTACCAAATAAAACAATGTACCAAACAGATGTGTGAAATAATCTTAGTATATTTATCTTAATAACCAAACACACAATTAAAATAGCTAATACACAATTATCTTTTAAAGCAATCCAAATTTTATTAATGTGGATATATCCGTACCAGTATACCAAACATTGCCTTAAAGTTGAACAAGAAAATCAAAACTTTCCGACATCACAATCTTCGCATTATTTTTCACTGAAAGTTCGAAAACAATCAATTTTCACATATTACCAAATTGTTTAGACAAAAAATTATATGACAACAAAAATTTATTAGATGGGTAAAAATTTATAGGGTTGGGTTCCAGAAGGAACAACACCCTAGGTGAGAACCGAAAATCAATCTGAATTATAGATCCGGCATATTTGAAAGGTCAAGATCTGCTCCAAATTTTAAAAAAACGCGGTGGTAATCTCGTAATAACGTCCAACTATGCTGCACATGAATCTTAGTAAAGGTAAAATCGGAAAATATATGAATACTTAGAATTTACGTGTATATTTTTCAATTTAGGGTTTTAGCACTGTCGTGGCCTTTTTTAGCACTGTCATGGCATTTTTTAACATTGTCATAACTTATTTTAGCATGACTTTTTTTTTAGCATTAGCATAAAAAAATGTCATCGACATTGGAAAAAAATCACGAACAAACACTATTAATTACATGTTGAATTATCAATTATGAATACACAGAATTTACGTGCATATTTTTCAATTTAGAGTTTTAGCACTGTCATTTCCTATTTTAGCACTATTATGACCTTTTTAGCACTGTCATGGCTTTTTTTAGCATTGTCATGACTTATTTTAGCATGACTTTTTTTTAGCATTAGCATAAAAAATGTCATCGACATTGTAAAAAAATCACGAACAATCACTGTTACATGTTGAATTATCAATATATGAATACTCACAATTTACATGTATATTTTTCAATTGAGGGTTTTAGCACTGTCATGGCCTTTTTTAGCATTGTCATGATTTATTTTAGCATGACTCTTTTTTAGTATTAGTATAAAAAAATGTCATCGACATTGTAAAAAAACCACGAACAAACACTGTTACATGTTGAATTATCAATATATGAATACTCAGAATTTACGTGTATATTTTTCAATTTAGAGTTTTAGCACTGTCATTTCCTATTTTAGCACTGTCATGACCTTTTTTTAGCACTGTCATGGCCTTTTTTAGCATTGTCATGACTTATTTTAGCAGAATTCCTAAATTATAATAATACCTTTAGTTCATTAAAAAGTTGCTAATATTACAAATATGTCACTGCATTTTTTTCAATCTTGGGACAGATCTTGGCCGTCAATATAAGAGTGATCTGTGGCTGAGATTGGTTCTCAGTTCTCACATGGGTATGTGGTTCTCACATGATCCCATCTCTCTCTCTCTCTCTCTCTCTTTATATATATATATATACACACACACACACACACACACACATAATGTTAGTACTTTTCTTATTGTAGTGCAAAATATTTTGAGAACGGGCTTGTATTATTGTAATGTTAGTACTGTTCTTATTGTATTAAAATGCTAAAATATTTAACACTAAAATACAATAAGAAAAGTATTAAAAATAAAAATAAAAAAATAGAATCAAAATACAGTAATAAAAAAACACTAAAATTATAGTAAACAAACATTGTTCTCACGTTCCTACATGAAGCACTAGTACTCATTTGAAGCAAATCCTATATATAACAATTCCCTTTATTTTAACATATTATCAAGTAATTAGTTTTGTAAACTTTGAAGCACAAAATTAGATTTATTTACATGTAAAATTCATGAGGCAGTGCATGATCCAAATTGGATACATATATATATATATATATATATTATATATATATATATATATATTTACAATTGGCTATTGCCTAAAGTCCTAAACTATTGGAAGAACCAATCAAATTGATGCATCTTGATGACATGGAGGATAAAAAGGTGACATAATTGTAAATATGATAAATTTTAAAAAATGGTATTTTTAGATATTTTTTAAAATAGTGATGTTATCATATTTATAAAAATTCTTAAAAATTTTAAACAATCATAACTCATTCATTTTAAATCCAATTAATTCGAATAATATATCAAATTAAAAAAAATTATGTTTTTTCATTTAAGATGCATATTGCATATATTTGTTTGAACGAAAATTGATAAAAAAAATACAAAAACTCATTTTTAGGCCTATATAAGTCGAAAAAATCAGACATTGCTAACATTAGACCACATCATTGCTAACATCGTGATGTTGCTAATATGAAACATATTAATTTATACACGATACCCAACTATGAATACACAACTGTTATCATATGAAAATAAGTAAAACATGAACTAGATATAGTGGAAATTTAGTTTAACCTATTTTTCAACAAAAAAAAAATTGAAAAATACTAACCGTTGAAAAAGTTATGACCGTTTGATTGAAGGATGTTATTTCATCATGAAAACTATAAAAAAAAACATAACAACATTTAAAAACCATATTAGCAAATCGTTATTTACATATTAGCAAATTATTGTTAACCCATTAGCAAATCATTATTCACATATTAGCAATATATGTTAGTAACAATTTAGCGCTATATGTTAGTAACATGTTAGCAATATGATGGATATGTATGATGTTACAACATATTACACAATGTTATTTTAACGGTGGTTCAATGTTTTATGAACATTGTTTAACACGTACGAATTTGTCGATATGATCTCGTCATGTTATTAATATGAATTTCTCATGCGAGCAACATAATTCATTAATATTAGCAACATATATATGTCATGTTAGCTTATCAATACATATGTCTGGAAAGACAACAATTTTAAAGCGTTGTTTATTTAACTCTGAAAATTAAATCCAAAATCCGAAAAATATAACAGAAATTCTAAATTACGAAAATAACCCTCCTTCATTAAGATTTTCTAATATTACAACTTTTCCGCCTTACTTTGACTAAAATATTGCCTTAATTATGACACTTAAATCTAATAAAATCTAGGACCTGGATTAGTTCCTAGATTCCTATGTGGGGACTTTGTTCCTATTTGAACTATTCCCTATATATAGTGGCGGAGCCAGGAATGTTGCTCACGGGGGCCCAATTCATAATATAAAAGGCTATAAGTAGAATGATAAAAAAATATTTTTTAAATTTATAAAATTCTAATATTCTTAAAATTGCATCACAATGTTAGAATCTTCAATGAACTCTAAAATTTAAAACTCAACGCTAAGACGAGAAATAAATATACTCCCTCAGTTTTTAAATAAGTGTCATTCTGGATGAATGCATACATATTAACAAAGATATTAATTAGATAATCAAATTATCTTATACATCCTTATGTAAATACATTAAATGAGTTGAATATGGTTGTTTGTATACATTACATGAGGGCAAATATGAGAAAAATGTGAAATTTTTACCTCGATTGTATAGAATGACACTTTTTGTGAAATAAAATTAAAGTGTTAGAATGACACTTATTGTGAAATGGATGGAGCATTAAAGAAGATTAGAGTAATTACCACTATATATGGAATTGTGGTTGATTCTAGTAAAATAAAATTGAAAACGAGAATGAAAATGGGTTGACTGATTTTTTTAGTATTGTTTGAATTAGATTTGGAGTAGGAGTTCAGACTCTAGGTTGCAGTACGTGGGATTGCCAACTAGGAGTAGAGTAACATATTTTTTATTTTTTATTTTTAAATATTAAATTAAAATACTACTATAATATTTCCTAAAAAAAATTTACCACTATAATACTATTTTTTTAAAAAAATTCTAGGGGGGGCCCAATGCCCCCGGGCCCTATGTGGCTCCGGCCCTGCCTATATATATGTATGTATGTATGTATGTATGTATGTATCGCTATGATACATTCTCCATATAGATTTTTCTAATTAAGCTCAATAATATAATATTACCATTAACACAAATAAATGCGTAACACAAAATATCATCACAATTAGAAAAAAAAAAGCATTATAAAGCAGACTATCCTATATAAAAAACTTGTGCAATGTAGTTTTGCGGGTCAAAATCTATTCACGGATCAAGATCTGTCTAATTAGTGGGTAATTTATAATTTCATTATGTTAATTAATTGTGTTTGAATTTGAATTTTGACCCGTTTTATAAATTTTGACAAGTAATACAATCTTATGTAGAGAAAAATTGTTTGTGTCTTTTTATTAATAAACAGATATCACTTTATACAGGTTGAGTACATATATAACTCAATATATAATAGTCCTGGTGGGGATGGCCTAGTGGTGGAGTGAAGGTTGCTTGGAGACCAAAGATCACGAGTTCAAATCTCCTCAAGACCACAGGTCGAGTGTGTGAGTAAAAAAAAAACTCAATATATAATAGTAAATAGACGTATGATAATCCCGCGAAAACTAATATATATGTAATATCGTACACATATTTCTTAAATATTCTATATCTACTAATTAAATATAAATATATATATATAGGGATGAGATCTGGTGAGAACCAGTCACCAGGTGGGAACTGGGAACCAATCCCATTCCTTCATTCCAAAATCTGGACGGTTCAGATTAAATAGATAAAGTGGAATAGGGGCGGTGTGAATCTCGTAATTAAAATGAAAACTTTAAATTCACGCGTTTCATTAAGGGTAAAATTGGAACAAAAAAAAAGTGACATCATCATGTTTTGAAATCATTCTTAAAAACTTTAAATGATCATAATTTATTCGTTTTTAATCGAATTTACGCAAATCTTATATCAAATTAAAGCTCTTTTCATACTTTTTCATTCAAGATCCATATTGCATATGTTTATTTAAAAAAATAGATGAAAAATACAAAAAATCATTTTTAGGCATAAGTTTCGCATAGAGCAACCCTAGATTTATATTAGCATGTTGTATACAACATTTTAGCATGACCTATATAACATTTTAGCATATTGTGTAATACATTTTAGCGGGTGATATTATGAATATATTTCTAATAGTTTTATATAAACACCTACACCTATATAGATACTACAAAATGAAAAAATACGAATTAATGATAAAAAAAGAATGAGAAAGTAAAGCAACGAAGGAGATGACTGACAACTAAGAAAGAAAATGCGTAAATATTTTCCAAAACAAATATCAAATTTAGCCTCCTACTTCGCTCATTTTAGCCTCATTCATTTCTCATTATAGCATGTTCTGATAAACAAAATATGGAACGGAGATTTCAGTAGAATGAAACGCAATACACATATTTGAGGACAATGAATCCTAATGAGAATCTGATAATTACTAATTCGGATCAGATGAACCCTAATTGGAATGTAATAAACCTTAATTAGGAACGGTGAACCCTAATGGAAAATGTCACATCAAATTTAGCCTCCTACTTCACTCATTTTAGCCTCATTCATTTCTCATTATAGCATGTTCTGATAAACAAAATATAGAATGGTGATTTCATTGGAATGAAACATAGTACACCCTATTTAGGGACAGTGAACCCTAAAGGGAATTTGATAATTACTAATTGGGATCAGATGAACCATAATTGGAATGCAAAAAACCCTAATTGGGAACAGTGAACCCTAGTGGAAAATATCACATCAAATTTAGTCTCCTACTTCACTCATTTTAGCCCCATTTATTTCTCATTTTAACATATATGTTCTGATAAACAAAATATGGAACGGTGATTTCATTGGAATGAAACATAATACACCCTATTTGGGGACAGTGAACCCTAATATGAATCTCATAATTACTAGTTGGGATCATATGAGCCCTAATCGGAACGTAATAAACCCTAATTACTAAACTCAGAAACTGCCCAGATTCAATTTTAGCCTCCTACTTCACTCATTTTAGCCTCATGCATTTCTCATTTTAGCATGTGTTGATAAACAAAAATTGAACGATGATTTCATTGGAATGAAACGCAATACACCTTATTTGGGGACAGTGAACCCCAATGTGAATCTCATAATTACTAGTTGGGATCAGATGAGCCCTAATCGGAACATAATAAACCCTAATTGGGAACAGTGGACCCTAGTAGAAAATGTTACATCAATTTTAGCCTCCAACTTCGATCATTTTAGCCTCATATGTTTCTCATTTTAGCATGTGTTGATAAACAAAATATGGAATGGTGATTTCATTGCAATGAAACACTATACACCCTTTATGGGGACAGTGAACCCCTACTGGGAATCTCAGAATTACTAGTTGGGATCATATGAGCCCTAATTGGAACGTAATAAACCCTAATTGGGAACGGTGAATCCTAGTGGAAAATGTCACATCAAATTTAGCCTCATACTTTAATCATTTTAGCCTCATGCGTTTCTCATTTTAGCATCTTCTGATAAACAAAATATACAGTGGGAATCTGACAAGGTATTTAACCTCATGCTTCCGTTATTTTAGCATCATATTCGAAACAGTAATCGTGGTTAATAAAACTTAATAGTAATATAATTACTGCAAAGAAAATGTCATAAACACTTTTATTAAAAATCATATATATTCTTAAAAATAAACGTGTTGAAAACAATTCACAAGCATGGTAAAACATGATATTAAACTATGCCCAATCACTATAATAACATCAAGCTGGACAGTTCCTAGCATCATGATCTAACATTCTGAGTGGTTTGTTCTCCTTTCTCTTCATTGCCTCCTTCTTAGATATCAAATGATTGTCGCTACCTTTTGTTTTAACTAGAATAGTTGGATGAACAACAACTTCAGAAAGGGCACGTAAACCGTAGAATTTTTCAAACATCATCATCTTGCTATGTGAATTAGAACCCTCCATATCACCGTGTGAGTAATCTTACTATGGTCACTTCAAACAAAAGAAGCTGACACATTAAAATCAAAAAATTATAACCTGAATAAAGTAAAATAATAATACAATCACATCAAGAGATGTTCAGACACACAAATTGATTTTTAGCATTAGGTATGTACCATTCTAGCATCATGCAACATACATTTTAGCCGAATCACAAAACACACACACACACACAAAAGAAACAAAAAGCAAAGCATGGTTGGTATGACATGTTTCACAGAGTGCAGTAGAAATAACATTAAACCAGCATGTTATCATGCTAAAACATATATATGTGATGACAGGCTAAAACGACTACATCAACATGCTAAAACATATATGACGATAGGCTAAAACGAATACATTAACATTCTAAAACAAATAAACAGATCAAATTAATACATATTCTGTATATTCTCGTACATACTAAACCCTAGAATTCCTAACAATTAGAAAATAAATGATATTTTTCTAAAAAAAACTGATACAACCCAGATTTGAACGAAAAAGATCAAATCAATCAAAAATATCGAATCTTTATAACAAAACGATGAAGCTATAAAATAAAATAAGATGAGAAAAAAAATCACGAGAAGAAACGAGAAATAAATCGACATACCAAATTGCTAAAATAAATTGAAAAAAAAAACACATACATAGAGTCACCATACAAAGACAGCGCCGCCGATGAACTCTACGAATCACAAGGTCGAATCTTCGCGATAAAAAGATGAAAGCAGATGCTGAAAAATAATGAGAAATGAAAAGGGAAGAAGAAGAAAAAGAACGTAAATCAGCGAGAGAGGGAGAGAAAAGGGGAAAAAATCTGAAGAAGGAAAGTTGAAGAACTGAATTACTATATTGCCCTCCCCTTCATCAAACTTGCCAAATATTACAATTATGCCACCGCCCCATTCACTTAATCTAGGTCGTCCAGATTGAACCAATGAAGGGATATGATTAGTTCCTAGTTCCCACCTAGGGGAAGGGTTCTCATTTGATCCATTCCCTATATATATATATATATATATATATATATATAGGATGAGATCTGGTGAGAACCAGTCACCAGGTGGGAATTGGGAACCAATCCCATCCCTTCATTTCAAAATCTGGATGGTCCAGATTAAATAGATAAAGTGGAGTAGGGACGGTGGCAATCTCGTAATTAAACTGAAAACATTAAATTCACGCGTTTCATTAAGGGTAAAATTGGAACAAAAAAAAGTGACATCATCATGTTTTGAAATAATTCTTAAAAACTTTAAATGATCATAATTTATTCGTTTTTAATCGGATTTACGCAAATCTTATATAAAATTAAAGCTCTTTTCATACTCTTTCATTTAAAATCCATATTGCATATGTTTATTTGAAAAAAATAGATGAAAAATACAAAAAATCATTTTTAGGCATAATTTTCGCATAGAGCAACCCCAGATTTATATTAGCATGTTGTATACAACATTTTAGCATGACCTATATAACATTTTAGCATATTGTGTAATACATTTTAACGGGTGATATTATGAATATATTTCTAACAGTTTTATATAAACACCTACACCTATATAGATACTACAAAATGAAAAAATACGAGTTAATGATAAAAAAAGAATGAGAAAGTAAAGCAACGAAGGAGATGACTGACAACTAAGAAAGCAAATGCGTAAATATTTTTCGAAACAAATATCAAATTTAGCCTCCTACTTCGCTCATTTTAGCCTCATTCATTTCTCATTATAGCATGTTCTGATAAACAAAATATGGAACGATGATTTCATTAGAATGAAACACAATACACATATTTGGGGACAATGAACCCTAATGACAATCTGATAATTACTAATTGGGATCAGATGAACCTTAATTGGAATGTAATAAACCTTAATTAGGAACGGTGAACCCTAGTGAAAAATGTCACATCAAATTTAATTAGCCTCCTACTTCACTCATTTTAGCATCATTCATTTCTCATTTTAGCATGTATATTCTGATAAACAAATATAGAATGGTGATTTTATTGGAATGAAACATAGTACACCATATTTAGGGACAGTGAACCCTAATATGAATCTTATAATTAATAGTTGGGATCAGATGAGCCCTAATCAGAACGTAATAAACCCTAATTACTGAACTCAGAAACTGCCCAGATTCAATTTTAGCCTCCTACTTCACTCATTTTAGCCTCATGTATTTCTCATTTTAGCATGTGTTGATAAACAAAAATTGAACGATGATTTCATTGGAATGAAACGCAATACACCTTATTTGGGGATATTGAACCCTAATGTGAATCTCATAATTACTAGTCGGGATCAGATGAGCCCTAATCGGAACGTAATAAACCCTAATTGGGAATGGTGGACCCTAGTAGAAAATGTCACATCAATTTTAGCCTCCTACTTCGATCATTTTAGCCTCATATGATTCTCATTTTAGCATGTGTTGATAAAAAAATATGGAACAGTGATTTCATTGCAATGAAACACAATGCACCCTTTATGGGGACAGTGAACCCCTACTGAGAATTTCATAATTAATAGTTGGGATCATATGAGCCCTAATTGGAACGTAATAAATCCTGATTGGGAATGGTGAATCCTAGTGGAAAATGTCATATCAAATTTAGCCTCCTACTTCAATCATTTTAGCCTCATGCGTTTCTCATTTTAGAATCTTTTGATAAACAAAATATATACAGTGGGAATATGACAAGGTATTTAACCTCATGCTTCCGTTATTTTAGCATCATATTCTAAACAGTCACCGTGGTCAATAAAACTTAATAATAATATAATTACTGCAAAGAAAATGTCATAAACACTTTTATTAAAAATCATATATATTCTTAAAAATGAATGTGTTGAAAACAATTCACAAGCATTGTGAAACATGATATTGAATTATGCCCAATCGCTATAATAACATCAAGCTGGACAGTTCCTAGCATCTTGATCTAACAACTTGTAGCAATTGCTACACATTCTGAGTGGTTTGTTCTCCTTTCTCTTCGTTGCCTCCTTCTTAGATATCAAACGACTGTCGCTACCTTTTGTTTTAACTGGAATAGGTGGATGGACAACAACTTCAGAAGGGGCACGTAAACCGTAGACTTGTTCAAACATCATCGTCTTGCTATGTGAAGTAGAACCCTCCATATCACCGTGTGAGTAATCTTACTATGGTCACTACAAACAAAAGAAGCTAACACATTAAAATCAAAAAATTATAAACTGAATAAGGTAAAATAATAATACAATCACATCAAGAGATGTTCAGACACACAAATTGATTTTTAGCATTAGGTATGTGTCATTCTAGCATCATGCAACATAAATTTTAGCACCAAAGTATTCTAATATTTACATGGTGTCTATAACATTATGTAGCCGAGTCACGAAAAACACACACATACACACACAAAAGAAACAAAAAACAAAGCATGGTTTGTATGACATGTTTCACATAGTGCAGTAGAAATAACATTAAACCAATATGTTATCATGCTAAAACATATATATGTGACGACAGGCTAAAATGACTAAATTAACATGCTAAAACATATGTGACGATAGGCTAAAACGAATACATTAACATGCTAAAACAAATAAACAGATCAAATTATTAGATATTATGTATATTCTCGTACATGCTAAACCCTAGAATTCCTAACAATTAGAAAATAACTGATATTTTTCTCAAAAAAAAAACTGATACAACCCAGATTTGAACGAAAAAGATCAAATCAATCAAAAATATCAAATCTTCGTAACAAAACGATGAAGCCATAAAGTAAAATAAGATGAGAAAAAAAAATCACGAGAAGAAACGAGAAATAAATCGACATACCAAACTGCTAAAATAAATTGAAAAAACCACATACATGGAGTCACCATACAAAGACAGCGCCGTCGATGAACTCCACGAATCACAGGGTCAAATATTCGCGATAAAAAGATGAAAACAGATGCTGAAAAATAATGAGAAATCAAAAAGGAAGAAGAAGAAGAACGTAAATCAGCGAGAGAGGGAGAGAAAAGGGGAAAAAAATCTGAAGAAAGAAAGTTGAAGAACTGAATTACTATATTGCCCTCCCCTTCATCAAACTTGCCAAATATTACAATTATGTCACCGCCCCTTTCATTTAATCTGAGCCGTCCAGATTGAACCAATGAAGGGATATGATTAGTTCCTAGTTCCCACCTAAGGCAAGGGTTCTCATTTGATCCCTTCCATATATATATATATATGTATGTATATATATATATATATATGATTAGAGAAAAGAACAAATCCGACAAATTCTCATGACAGAATCTTTCAGAAGATTGTGATGCAAATTTATGTCAGATTAAGACAATAATCAATTATTTTTAGAGTAGTGATTTTCAGCCAGTCAGAATCTTTTATTATTTTTAATAATTAATTAATTTAATTAATAAAACACTAATTATTCAATAAATTTACATTGATGCCTTCTATAATAATTAGGGCAACTCTATATGCGCTTCAATTCAGAAGAAATTGAAGATGGAAAAAAAATAAAGAAGTGAAGAAAAGAAAGAAGATGAATCTGCGCCCCTTTCTTCGGATCCGCTTCTGGAGTGATTTTAATAATTAATTACAAATCACTAATTTCATGACAAAAGGATAATATAGTAAAAACATAACATTTAATAATTAACATAATTAATTTATTAATAATACAGTTTTATTAATCATCAAAAAATCAGATTCTGGCTAGGCTAGCATTATTCTTATTTTTAATAGCAATTTATAACGGGCATCTTTCATAGACCTCGTCGTCGTGGATGAAAAGAAACAAATATATTACTTAAGAAAGTCTAAATAAAAAAATTAAAAAAATTAAAGAATGTCTAGTTAATTAACACAAACTGCAGATTAATTAATACACGTAGTGTGTTGACATGAACAATAATAATAATAATAATAATAATAATAATAATAATAATAATAATGATAATAATAATAAGGGTCAAATATTTTTAAATCGCCAGCTTTATATTTGTTTTAGTTTGTAACAGAAACTTAAAATTGTGCGAAAAAAAAAAACACTTAATATTTTAATAAATTTAAGATTGATTGTAATTCTAATGAACTTGAAACTAATGTAAATGTGGAAAAAACGCGATAATGTCATTTCTAAATAATTATTGAACAGTCGATCCATGTTATATCTCTATCATCTGCATAAATTTTAATTTCAACGAAATTAAAATCGATGTTAAATTAGCAAAAATTGTAAAGTTTATATTTTTTATGCTACAATTTGAAATTTATATTAAAAAAAAAACAAACACACATCTGATGATTTTAAAAGTATTTAATCTTGATATTAATAATAAAGATAAATAAATATTTATGGAATTCTGGTTACATTGGGAGAAGAGGGGGCATGGCATGTGATATAGAAAGAATAAAAGCAGTGTGGATAAGAGAAAAGGAATGTGGTCACTATTTGTCCACTTGAGGTGTGAAAGAGGAGATATGTTCATTATTTTTAATTTTTTATTATTTTTAATTTTAATTGGATCGGATTGGATTGGACCAGTCAAATATATAAGTCACCCTTTTGTTTATTTCATTCACTAAATGATGCAATATACTTTCTCAGTTTCTGTATGAATATTATTTTGGATAAATAATAAATTTAGATACATTAATTAATAAAGTAATTAAATTATTTTATACATTCTTTTATGGATACGTTAAATAAATTAAATAAAAAAGTATGAATGTATTAAATAAAGATAAAGTGATAAAAATGTGAATTTTCCATATCGATTGTATAGAATAATATTTTTTGTCAAATAAAATTAAAGTACCAAAATGACACTTATTAAAAAGCGGATAAAGCTTTTTTTAGTAATCCATACACCGGACTATATATACTTGGTATAAGAAGACATGTATATTATATTATTTATGGATATAATATTTTGATTTATGGGTAATTCTATTCACAACCCCCAATTTTCTCTTTGCAACCCTTAATATTAATTTTAATAAAAAATAATTTTAAATATTCTAATTTGCCCTTATAACACCATTCATTTTCATTTGTATAAATCTAATATTTTGGCAAACACTTGCATGCATCATGATGCAAATAACACTATATGAGACGGATCAGTCAAACCCGTTTTTGACCCAGTCAACCCACGCTTTGACCCGGTCAACGCGGGTCAACCCATAAAAAAAAACCTGTACAAAGTGAGTACCAACCATTCTATTAAAAAGTATCACAAAACATTCGAAAAGTACCATCTGTATCATTAAAAGTAAGGGGTCTGCTAGTTATTTTATATAAGTTTATTTAGTTCAAATTCTGATTTTTTTTTTTTCAGTTTTTATATTGTATGTGTTAAGATTAATCTAAAACAATCATCATTCCAAGAATTTGCAAAGGAAAGTAAAACACGAGTTCAGTAAAATAAAAAGTACCATGTGGTAAGCAGAAAAGTATCAAGTACGATAAAGAAAGGTATCAACCTAAGATTAATGCTATCATCATTCCAACTACAATAAAATATACCATGTGTCACGTGGCACGCCCCTGAAACAGGCGGAAATAACCGATGTTGCACGCAAGTCTACCTCAATATTTTTCTTCAATGCAACACCATATATATATATATATATTATATCCCATAAAATGCTTCAAACAAACTTGAACTACTCATCCGTAAACTTTATCGCTGCCAGTCTATTTTCGAGACGAGAAAGTTTTTACAAATGAAAATGGAATAATGAAGTGAATTGGATATATTATATTATATCTGACAAGTACCGTTTTCAGTGCATTAGTAACACTTTAATTAAAACAAAATCTTTGATTTCAATTTTTTTGAAACTTTTCCACGATAATCTCATCAGTCCATCAGTCATGATACGTAGGCTCAACAAGAATTAAAAAAGAAAATAAAAGGAATCATGCTTCACAAGAAAATAAGAACTTTTGAGACGTAATATACCATGCATATTCTGGACGTACGAGAAAAGATTGACGTTTTTTTTTTGCTCTTATGAAAGCGCGGGGGCTATGTGTAATACAAAATGTTCTATATACAACTTATTAAAGGGGTTGTGGGGCTAACTTTGGGACTTTATTTTATACTTTTAGGGTTTTAAAGTGGTGGGGGTTGTGAGGATAAAATTGTCTAGTAAAATAATATTTATAATTTAATTAATATTGGATTTGTGAAGAGAAAATAGAGGGTTGTGAATAGAATTCACTATCAAAAAAGGTCTTTAGCGACAATATTATTTGCGACGACAAATGTCGTCACTAATAATAGACTTAAGTAACAACATGTCGTCTCTAATAATTACATGTTATTTCTAATGACATTTTTTGTGACGAAAATGTTGTCACTTAAAATAATTTTTAACTTATTTGGGACGAACTTTTAGGGACGCTCTATTTACGACGACATGTCATCGCAAAAAATATTTTTAAGCGACAACAATGTCATCACAAAAAATTTATTAGAGATGACATGTGATGATTAGAAATGACATGTCGTTACTAAAAATCTATTATTAGTGATGACATTTGTCATCGCTAATAATCTTGTCGCTAAAGACCATTTTTTTTGTAGTAATTGTGCTTGATTTATGATTAATCAATGTTGTTGTATAGAAATATAACACACATACTGAGTTTTATCATCATAATTAATGTCAGGTTTTAATATCGGTTTATTACTAGCTTAATATGATTTTAATAGATATTATCAGTATTTTTGAAGGGATATTATCAGTTTTTAGAGACGACCAATAATACATTTTTAACGTCAATTAATGGAAATCCATAATTGTACACCACATATCGTCAAATTATAGTTTTATTTTAGTATAAATGTAACATCCCAGATTTTCAGAGTTCATTTAGAAAATTAAAGAAATTAATTAGAGCCTAGTTAAGGATGTTTTGGCCCTAAATTGCGATTTTAGAAGTTATTTTTCGTAAAATCGTATTTTTGAGAATTTTGATTCCAGCTCAGTCGCAGCCAATTTTGGTCACGTTTAAAAGGCATCGACCCAAGGAGCATGCCGGTGCTTTCGGATTTTGAATCTGAAGTCGTTTGAGTTCCCAGTGATTTAAATCGCGTTTAAGAAGTTATGAATAGTGTTTTTCCGTAGGAGCGCGTTCGTTAGAAATTTGTGAAATCTCGTGTGTTGATCCAAGCCTTGTTCTTTCAAGCCTATCTGATAGAAAATTTCTCAAGGAATCCGTTGGCGTTCCCGGATTTTCATTCTGAGGTCAATTGAACGCTCGGAAATTTTATTTGTCCCTTGCGTGGAATAGTAACTTTATTTTTGAAAAGAGATTAATTTCTCGTTTTCCTTCAAAACGACTCATTCTTTATTCCGAGTCAAGTTGGTTCAACAGTACTCGAGCCAACGAACCTGTCGGTATTTTCGAATTTAATAAACGAGGTCATTTGGACCTCGCCATCGAATAAAGCGCCTTTTATCCGAACCCGATATTTTTAAAGCAGTATTGTTGCACTACTGAAGCTTCCCGAGGAAACCATTTATTTTTCTATAAATAGAGCCCCTCCCCTTTCATTTTTCCTCGCTCATTTTTCCTTCTTCACCCCATTTCTGTAGAGTAGAGAGAGAGAGAGAGAGTAGAGAGAGCCCTCTTCGTGAGGGCACCCTAGTGAGAGAGAGAGCGGAGTGGGGGCGCCGCGGGGCTGGGCAAGGAGCCCCGTGGGGGTAAGGGAGCCCCGCGGGGGCAATGGCGCGCGGGCGCGTTCGGCAGCTCCGGCACATTTTCTTGCGGAGGCCATAACTTTCGTCTCGGTTAGATTTACGAGGCCCATGAGTACTCAAATCGAAGCTCTTTCGATGATCTGCAAGGTAGCAGTGGCCGATCATCCGGAATCTTGATCGGTCGAATCAGATTTTCCGTCCCCTTTTGTGGTAATTTCGGATGCCTTAATCTTTTAATTCTCGTGTTTTAAGTTATAGTTAAGGGTCAAGAGTTTAGATATCATTTTGATGTCTTATTAGGAACTCGAATAAGGTTTCAAGTTGTTGATCGACTTTCATAAAGATGTGGTGAACCCCGAGGAGGTCCGAGGAAGGATTTTCGGCTCGTTGCTTCGTCTACGTGCTCGCTATCGAGATGTTCGTCATCGAGGTGGGTGGTTCTAACACAAGTATAAAGTTTGAGCTATTAAGCTCTAGAAGTATGATAGGGCAAGATGAATATCCAATTAAAATATTTTATGCTCTGCCTGTTTAGTCTCTGTACAAGGAAAGGAAATGAATAAAGGAAGCTATATGCATGATATTGTTGAATTGTTATTTGAGTTTGATAAGTAAAGGAAGTTATTATAAGTTAAGTGGGCTATCAAGTATGTTTAGATATGCTAGAATTGTTTAAAAACGATTGATGCTAGCCTGAGATCTAGAATTGCTTTAATTGCAATCGATGTTTATCCGCGTTCATTTCCTCGCATTTGAATGTTTATGCTTCGTTAAAGCTCGTATAGTTAAGGATTCCCTTTTAGGGTAAGTTATAAATCCCTTATAGGCCGAGATCATGCTCAATTAAAGAATTAGCCTTAGACGATTGCTCTAGGCTTGGTATTGTTAGCTAAGTTAAGTAAGTAAGGAAGGTTAAGGTTAAGTAAGGAAGGAAGTTAATGAAGGATATAGCTTATGTTGTAAGCAGGTTATCGAGCTCAAAGAACAGTTTATTTACATTATCATGCTGTGACCCTCGTGTCACTAATGTTGAACATTTGAAAGTAAAGGGAGTCACTGCTGGGTAATCCCCTCGCATACTCAGAAGATACTTGAGGTAACCACTCTCTCATCCTAAGGCATAAGAGTGCAGTAGACAACAGGTTTGAGCCAGGAAAGGCGCCAAGAAAGGAAGTAAAAGGTTTTGCAGGTATGGAGAGGGCTTTTGCGTTTTGCTCTCCATATGCTGCCAGTTTATAATTGGATATTCCAAAGTTTATTAAAGAGTTTTCTCGTAAAACCCCCCTGAGTACATTAGTGCTCACACCCTCTTTTTTAAATGTTTTCAGGTTGAGATGCTGAGGCCGGTGATGTGCTGCTGGTGGGGTTGTCTGAGTTGTTTGAGGTTTCAAGTTTCTATATGGTTACATGTTTTTCTTCCGCTAAGTTTCTGCTAAGTACTCTGATATTAGTATCTAGTCTTGATTAATGTAACTTGATTCTTAAGAATAGCATGTCTTAAATGCTATGAATTCTAGTTATCAATAAAGTCTTTGAAGCATGTTCTTTTGACATACCCGTCTATGCCTTTATTGATTCCGAGTTTTTTGAATAGTCATACCTGTTGAGCATTCTGGTATCTATTCATCTTCAGTTGACTTGTGAATAGGTCTTGCATGCTTGTTATTATTGTCCGCCTACAAAGAGGCTTTTTCTTTCAAGCATGTTGTTGCTCGCCCAAGTTAACCTTAAGTAGTTTCTTGATCCGTCCTATGAATAGGACAATAAGGTATATTTGACTCCAACCTATTTATGAGTCTTAGTTGATGTGACCTATGATGAGGTCTTGTTTATTTGAAAAGTCAAGTCCCTATCTGTTTGTCTTTGGATTCTGTTTAAATTTCAGTTGACCTATGATTTGACATTCCTTTGACTCGAGTGAATCCTTTGACCCTTATTGATTCATTGAAAACGATAGTTCTTCCAAGTCATAAAGTTAAGTTGCCTAAGTTCTTGAGGCGCTAACTTAGTTTAATTCTAAAAACACCCCCCTGGATTTCTGATTTTTCGTGCTATTTTACGCACAACAACCCCGTCCCCATCCTCGGGACCGGGCTGTTACAATAAATGCGAGAAATAAACAACATATATTACCTTAAAATAATGTACATATATATGGGTAAATTTCATATTATTCCCCTTGTGTTTTCCCGAAAAATTAAAACATCCCATGTGTTTAATAAATAGTCTAACAATCACTCTCTATTATGTATAATTCATCAAAAAGACCCATTTTGAAGAGAGTGAATTACACTGGTTAAGAAAGAGAGTAGGATTTATTTTATTTTTTACAATTTTTATTATAGATAAATATATTTTATATTATTTGAAAATTATAGTATTTGGTTATACTACTATTTTTTTGCTATTTCGATAATTTCCTAAGTTCTTTATTATTTTTTAAATATAAATATGTTTTATATTATTTAAAAATTATAATATTTGGTCGAACTACTATTTTAAAATATCAGTTATATTTAAAAAATAATTCAAAAATTGTAAAAATAGTAGTTTGACCAAATACTATAATTTACAAATAATATAAAATATATTTATGTATAACAAAAATTGTAAAAAAAAAAAGAAGAATCATACACTTTTTCTTAGCAAGTGTATCACTATCTCTAAAAGAGGTCTTTTTGATGAATTATATATAACATGGGAAATTTTTAAACTATTTATTAAACACAAGTAATTTTTTTTTGGGAAAACACATGTGAGTAATATGAAAATTACGCAATATGTATATACTCCATTCGTTTCTTTATCATTTTTGTTTTAGCCTTTTAATCTAGAATTAACAATAATTTTTTATACTAACATACCAATCCCTCATATATCACATAAAATCTTTTGGACTTATATTTTCCTAAAAAAATACAGAAAATTATTATAGATGAAACAAACTATTATAGGTAAGTTAAAATCAAGGGATCTTGTAAGGTAAAAAATTGGGAGAGAGAGTGTGAAAATATGTAAAATAATAAATATTTTGACACAAAATAAAAAAAAAGTTAAAATAACCAGGGACAGAGCCAGGATTTTTAGTTAGGGGGGCGAACATATATATATATATATATATATATATATATATATATATATATATAGGGGGTTACAATGCAAACCCTACCTAGTGTAGAAACTAGGAACCCATCTCACACCATACAATGAATAAAGATCTATGGTCCAGATTTGATTAAAATGAGTGGTGGCAATTCTGTAATATTTGAAAATAAATTCGCGTGAGGGTATTAACGTAATTTGATAATTCTTATAAAAATCGCGGAGGATATTTGATAACATATCGTCATGCTAACGAAGCGTTATCTTTATGCTAATGAAAAAAAAAATCATATTGTTAACGAAAAATTAAATTCTAAAGTGTAATTATAAATTCTAATAGGATGAATAAACCATAATTTAGATATAATAAACTTCAATGATCTAAAAATAGAATTAAATTTTAAAAATTAATTATAAACCCCAATTGGATAGAATAAATTATAATAACAATATAAATATAAAACATTAGCATAATGATATTATTTTATCAGCATTGCGAATAAACTATGTTAGCATATGTCAATTCATAGTTAGCATAAGTTATAAATCATAAATGGATGAAGAAAACTCTAACTAATATCTTCTAATTTGATGAAATAAATAATATGTAATATTGAATTAATAACTAAAATATAAAAATTAAATCATAAAAAATAATTATAAGTCATAATTGAAATGTAATAAATCATAATAATAATAATATAAGTATGCGTACTACGTTAAAATTATGATAATCATTCATTAGCACAATAAATGCAATATGTTAGCATATAACAAATGTTTCATTAGCATACGTTATCAACTTATCATAATGCTGACGAACCATTATTTAAAAGCTAACGAAAGCATTTTTGCACTGGACACGAGTAAAAATGTATATTTTGTATTTTTTGTCTATATTTATTTGAACAAATATATCCATGACTGACCTTGAATTAAAGAGCATGAAAAGATCTTTAATTTGATATATTATTTGCGTTAATCCGATTTGAAACGAGTGAGTTATGGTCGTTCAAAGTTTTTAGGATTTTTTTAAAAAAGTGATGACATAAGCTTTTTTTATAGGGATTGGACAATTATACCCCCGCCTCCCTTTTTTTTTTGCCTTGACTCTGGCATTTAATCTCAGCCATTAGATCATCTAGTTGGACGGTATAAGATGGGTTCCTAGTTCCTACACCAGAAAAATGTGTATTTTTGTTCCAGCCCTTATATATATATATATATATATATATATATATATATATATATAGGGTTGGGTTCCAGAAGAAACCACACCCTATGTGAGAACTGAGAACCAATCCCCATCATCTAATAATCTCTACATCAATGGCCCAGATTTAAAATTGAGGCGGTGACATAATTGTAATAAAGTCAAAATTCGATGCCCCTGAATCTTAGTAAGGGTAAAATCAGAAATTTTGAAAATATATGAATACTCAGAATTTATGTGTATATTTTTCAATTTAGGGTTTAGCATTGTCATTTCCTATTTTAGCATTGTCATCGCTTTTTTTAGCATGTCTCTTTTTTAGCATTAACATAAAAAAATATCATCGACATTGTAAAAAAATCACGAACAAACACTATTACATGTTGTTGAATTATCAATATAGTGCAACCACTATTAGCATTAATTGCAATCTCTCATGTTTAGCATTAACTAACCCTTCCTTAACATTGTGATTAAAAACTTGTCATAGTCATTACAAACCAACAAATGCGATTTGTTATACTAGCATCATTGTTAACTGTATTTGCATCACCATATCTCATTTTAACATTATCATTAAATTATAAAATACAATCGTGAACAAATGTTATTACAGTTTTATTAAATTAACAATGTCATAAATCCCACCTTAATATTATTTCACGAAAGATATCTGTAACACCCCAGATTTTCAAATAAGATTTAGAGAATTCTTAAGCATAATTAAGAAGTTAAGGAAGATATTTTTATAAGGTTTAAGTTAAGTCAGATGTCAGTCACGACTTTAGGGGTCAATTTTTGTGAAATCGTCTTTTCAAAAATTTTGTTCTTAACTCTGTTATAGCCAATTTTAGTCTTGTTTGAAAAGTATTGACCCAAGAAGTGTGCCGATACTTTCAGAATTTTAATCTGAGGTCATTTGAAATCCCGACGATAAAAAAACGTATAAAGTAAGAATGTGAATAGTGTTTTTTCGTAAGGACATGATTTTCAGAAATTCGTGAAATCTCGTGTGTTGACCCGAGCCTTGTTTCGTCAAGCCATCCCTATAGGAAATTTCTCAAGAAAGCTGTTGGCGTTCTCAGATTTTCAATCAGAGGTCAATCGAACGCTCAGAAATTTTATTTGTCCCTTGTGTAGAATAGTAATTCTATTTTTGAAAAAGGAATCTTTCTTCGTTTTTCTTCTGACGACTCCTTCGTCATCCCGAGTCGAGTTGGTTCAATAGTACTCGAGCCAACGAACCTCTTGATATTTTCAGATTTCATGTTGGAGGTCATTTGGACCTTGCCATAAAATAAAGCAACTTTTAATCGAGCCCGAAATTTCTCCAGCAGTATTTTTGTACTGCAGAAGCTTCTTGGGGAAGACATATTTTCCCCTATACATAGAGCTCTTCCCCTCCCTTCATTCTTTCACCTTCATTTCATCTTCATCTCCATTTCTTGAGAGAGAGCGAGTCGAGTGAGTGTCGAGTCGAGCGAGGGACATTCTTCGTGAGTGTTCTTCCGAGACGACGAGTGGTGTTGGGCGAGTGGAGAGGGAGAGAGAGGGAGGATGCACCGCTGCTGCCGGAGAGCCGTCACCCGCTGCCAGCAGACTAGCTACCGCTGGAGTTCAGCCACCATCGCCAAAGTCGCCGTCGCCGGCCAGTTCCCGCCCCCGCGCAACTGCTATCTTCGACGCCTTATTTCGGTTTTTTTCTTCTCTATTTAAGTTGAAATTTTAGTATGTTGTGCATCTTGAAGATCTCTACGTTTCTTATGTTGAGTCCGTCATCATCCGGTGACTGAAAACCGGTCAGATCGCCAGAAAATAGAAACTGCTACCGGTGCCGATCAGTTTCAATTTTTGGCTGTTTTCGCTTATTTTGGGTCGTCAAATCGAAAAAGTTTCTTCTGGAAAGTTGTTCCAAAAATTATTTCCTATAAGTTTTTCAAGTTTCATGATCTCGTATCAAGTTTTGAATTATTTCGATTATTTAAATTGCGCTGTTATTTTTGTGCCGGAAGCTTGAGTTATCGAAAAATTCTCAAAGTCTTAGTATTGAGTCCTCGTATATATAAGAGTATTCTGTATTATTTTCGTAATTTTCGGGCTAGTAAAAAGTGCATTCGAGGTCCACTGAATAAAATGGCAAGTTATGGAAAGAGACCTATGTCAAATCAGTTGGTGCCATTAAATCAAGAATAGCGTTTTAGAATTTGTTTCCTTCTGTGTCGAATTTATTCGAGATCTCTAGAGTCGCGCAATCTATTTTTTAAAGGAATAAAATTAAATAACAGCTCCATTTATAGTAGATTAAATCCTGAAAATTTAGTGGTTGTTCTGAGTCGAAGATCAACACTTGTAGGACTCGCAGAGCTTGTCGGGATAAATGAAGATATTTTCTGAAGTTATCGTGCAACCATGTGCTCGTTATCGAGGTGGGTAATTCTAAACCAAATATATGGTTTGAGCTAGTAAGCTCTAGAAGCATGATAGGGTAAGGCGAATATCCAATAAATATTTTATGCACTGCCTGATTAGTCTCTATAGAAGGAAAGAAAATGAAAGAAAGAAAGGAAGGAAGTTATAACATGATTATGTTAATTGTTATTTGAGCTCTTGATTAAGTAAATGATGTATTGATTTGATATGATATCTTATAGTTGATTTATATGGGGTATAGATGATCATGATCATAATTTAAGTTTTGTATTGATATTATTGTTGAGAAAGGTTATTGAGATAAATTATGCCTTTTAGGTTGATTATTGTATCCCTTATAGGAGTTAAGGCTATAGTATTAAGGAATGTAATCTAGATGTTTCAATCTAGGTTATGTTTTATGCTAGCATGATTTAGCATTGAGGCTTTGATATTAAGGATTGAATGTGAGAATTCAATGTTGAGGATTAAGTATTAAGGATTCAAGGTTAAGGTTTTGATATTGAATGTTATGATTCAATTATTGCTAAGCAGGTTATTGAGCTCAAAGAACAGTTTCATATTATTATCATGTTGTGACCTTCGTGTCACTAAAATTGAATCTATGATAAGGTTAAAGAGAGTCACTGCTGGGTAACCCCCTCGCATACTCAGGAGAATATTTGAGATAGTCCATCTCTTATCCTGAGGCATGCCTCAGGATGCAGTAGACATCAGGTTTGAGCCAGGAAAAGAAGTAAAATGTTTTTGGTGGATATGGAGAAGGCTTTTGCATTTTGCTCTCCATATACCGCTAGTTATGAATTTGATATTTCTAAAGTTTATCAAAGAAGTTTTCTCGTAAAATCCCACTGAGTACATTAGTGCTCACGCCCTTTTTTCAAATGTTGTTCAGGTTGAGATGTTAAGGCCGGTGATGTGCTGCTGGTGGGGTTGTCTGAATTGCTGCTTTATCTGGTTACATGATTTTCTTCCGCTGTGTTTCTGCTGAATACTCTGACGTTAGTAGTAGTCTTGAATAGGAGATTTGATTCTTGATAATAACATGTCTTAAACGCTATGATTTCTAAAAATAAATAAGGTCTTTGAGAAGAAGAAGCATGTTTTTTGACATATCAATTATTCCTTTATTGATTCCGAGCTATTTAAAAAAAAGTCATACTTGTTGAGCATTTTGGTATCTATTCATTTTCAGTTGACCTATGAATAATGGGTTTTGTGTTGGAAAATTGGATTTGTTAAATTAAGTTTTTACTCATTTTATCCAATTTTTTGTGACTGGGTTATTTAATTTTAGAGGAATTAAATATCGTACGATTGTTCTATGATTTTAGTAGATAATCGTAGTATTTTTATTTGCTCAAATCCGATTTTTGGTGAGTGAGAAATAAGTGGTTGAAGTTGGTCACACGATTGGGCATTTATGGTGTGTGGAATAATGTGTTTAAGACACATTATATGATCCCACGTTGATTTTTTAATCAAGTTAAGAAGTGTATTTAAGTGTATTAACACTTAAGTGAAGTAATTAAGTGCACAAGGATGTGGGCCATGAGCCCACACGCGCACACACGTGCGCGCTCGCCCGTTCTCATGCCCGAACCCGAGCCCGTACCCGTGCCCGAGCTCGTGCCCGTGCCCGTTGTTCGTGCTTGGCTCGTGCTCTGCTCGGCTTGTCTCATCTCGTCCTCGTCCTCGGACTTGGATCTTGGCAATTGGACTTTGGGCGTACGTGGGCTTCCGGGGCTTAGCCGTACCAGTTTTACGGTACAGAAACGGTCGGGTCATGGAGCGGGTCGACGTTGTACAGAAATGGTCGTGGAGCAGGTCGGCGGATCGGTTGACTGGATCGCCGGGTGGTGGGTGCACTTAGTAGTACATGTCCAACATTGAAGTGTGTAACTCCTAGCTGAGTTAAGTGGCTTCAATGGTGTAACTCCCACCTAGATCTGGTGGAGTTAGTGGGCTGGACTATAATCGAAAGTAACTCCTGTCGGGAGTCAAAGTCTGCAGCTGCCTTAGACATGTGTTGGGATTCGAGCCGACATGGGACACCTGTCGGGATCTGCAGAAGGTAACTCCTGGAGGGCTTAATGGCAGAGCTGTAACTCCTGGGGGTTACAACACCTGGTTTGAATGCCCTCAAACCCTAGTTGTCCCCTGCAGTGAAGATATGCCTATAAATAAGACATCCTACATGGTCCAAAATTCTATATTCTGCATAAACGAACATTATCATATTGTTGTATACAAAGTTCCTTCGAGTCACAGCTTTCCAGTTCTCGACATTGTCTTGTTCGTCAGAGCCTTACCGAACTTGTGGTTCTACTGTCGGAAGGATGAAAAGCCGTTTTATCTTTGAGAGACAATTCGCCTAACCGTGAGCACTAGCCGGGGCGTATTTGTCTTGCGGAGAGAGGTCTCCTCGTCTCGGCTTGCCGGAACCTGCTTCAGTTTCAATTTGTTGTTAATTTTTGTTATTTCAATTACGTGTATTTGTTCTTCTTCTACTCCTTCTGTTTCCGTGTAATTCAGATTGTAACGAGTTCCAGTCAAGTGTAACATCATTTCGATAACAATTGCAAGATAAATATAAAACTAAAAGAAACAACTACCTTTACTGGAATGGCGTCATCATCCGCTCCCATTGCTGCAAGAACCATTCCCCATGGAGAAGCTGAGAAGCCGGAGAAGTTCTCCGGATTGGACTTCAAGAGATTGCAGCAGAAGATGCTATTCTACCTAACCACGTTGGGAGTTGTTGGCTACATCAAAGAAAATGCTCTAGTAGTCAAGGAAAATGAGTCAGACGTCAACAAACGAACGACGTATGATCAATGGATCAATGACGATTTTCTTTGTAAAAATTACATTCTTGAATGGCTTAGTAGATAGTCTTTATTCTGTATACGAAAATGTAACTAGTGCTAGGGAACTATAGGAAGCATTAGAAAAGAAGTACAAAACGGAGGATGCCGGAACTAAAAAGTTCGTCGTGGAAAAATTCATCGATTACAAAATGGTGGACACCCGGTTAGTGATGGATCAAGTGCAAGAGCTTCAGCTCATTGTGCACGACGTTCATGCTGAAGGGATGGTACTTCCTGACTCTTTCACTGTTGTTGCAGTGATTGAGAAGTTGCCACCATATTGGAAGGAATTCAAGTGCTATCTCAAGCACAAGCGAAAGGAGATGACTCTTGAAGACCTTGTGGTTAAGCTTCAAATTGAAGCCGATAACTGAAAGGCAGATTTGAGACCACGAGTCCCGATCGAGACCAAGGCTAATTTGATGGAACGTGGTGGAGTATCAAATAGCAACAAAAGAAAGTGCCCGGGCCAATTTGACAAAGGGAAGAAGCCAATGATGAAGTTCAACGGCAACTGCTTCAATTGTGAAAAGCCGGAGCATATGTCCAAACATTGCACGGCTCTAAAGAAGAAGCGTATCAATTATGGTGCGCATTTGGTGGAACATAACAACAAAGGCAAAGACAATGCCCGTCAAGATGATTAAGATGATGATGATTTGGCTACTGTTGTGTTTGAAGCCAACCACGTGGACAACCCGAGAGAGTGGTTCATCGACACTGGGGCTACTTGTCATGTTTGTTCCGACAAGGGCTCGTTTGATACCTACAAAGATGTTAAAGGTAGAAAGTTGCACATGGGGAACCAAGCCTCGTCTGAAGTGGCTGGTGTGGGCAACGTGGTTTTGAAGTTGACTTCAGGCTAAGAGCTAACTTTGAAGGATGTGTTGCATGATCCGGCCATTCGCAAGAATCTGGTTTCGGGTTCACTGTTAGTCAATCATGGTTTTAGACTAGTGTTTGAGTCTGAAAAGTTTATTTTAAGCAAGTATGGAAGGTTCCTTGGTCGGGGCCATCTCGTGAATGGACTCTTCAAAATGAATGTAATGGCCATGCGCCGTGTTACCAAAGAAAGTGTTAATAAAGTGAATTCTTCTGTTTACTTACTTGTTGAGTGCTCGGATTTATGGCATTGTAGATTAGGACATGTTAATCTAAATGCTATAAAGCATTTAGTAAATTTAGATTTGCTAAAAGTAAACCAATTTAATACACAAAATAAATGTGACGTTTGTGTCGAGGCAAAATTGGCAAAGTTACCATTTCATTCAGTTGAACGGAGCACTAAACCTCTAGATCTAATTCACACAGACGTGTGTGACTTAAATTTTATGCAAACTAGAGGCGGTAAAAATTATTTTATTAATTTTATTGACAATTGCACAAAATAATGTTATCTTTATCTTTTAAGAAGTAAAGATGAGGCGATTGATGCTTTTAAGAACTTCAAGAATGAAGCCGAAAATCAATTAAGTGGTCGAATTAAAGCATTTTGAAGTGATAGAGGTGGAGAATATGTTGTCCTGTTTGAAGAGTTATGCGCAGAGACGGGTATAATTCATCAAACTACGGCTCCCTATTCACCACAGTCTAATGGTGTTGCTGAACGCAAAAACCGAACTCTTAAAGAGATGATTAATGCTTTGTTGATAAGTTCAGAATTAATGCTTTGTTGATAAGTGATCTCAAAAGGATGAAAAGAAGGCACATTCCAAAGAATCTTAATCAAGCTATTCAGAAGCACTTGAATGAGGAAAAATCTTCATAAAAAAGGTGGGAGGTCAAAGATGAACCGAGCAAGAAAAATGGAGATCATCAAGTGCTTAGATTGACCTCGCATTCAAGTGCTTCTGAATAGCTTGATTAAGAACTTGAGCTCTATTTTTCTTTTCTTTTCTTTTCTTTTATATTTTATCAAAGCAATGAAGATCATTAATAATAATGTTATTAGAGTAGTAAAGACATAAGTAACTGGGTGGAGGAGTGCAGCATGATGTAATAATTATGAATGAGGTGGTTACACTTTAATTACATCATTTTAGAAGCCCAAAATAGAGAGTTTCATAAAAACTAAAGCTTAAAGTATAGAGCCTTACAAAATAGAAGATTAAAAGATTCTTAAAAAAATGATTACTCCCCTTATCTTCCTACATATCTAGGCAAAGGAGCACAAATTCCCCAATTTTGCCAAAAAGATTTTAAAGAAAGATTCAAAAAATGGGGTTGCGAAGCCGAACACTTTACGACACATTTGCAAGATCTTTTGCAAATTGACCATTAGTCTTCTTTGATCTCCTGTTGGATATAGGTGTAGCAGCAACACAATATGGAATGATCAGTTTCCATTCTTTTTCTTTCTTGAGAACGTCGTAAGGAACATCAATCTTTTGTACGAGTATCAACTCTTTTTGCACGACTGCAAAACAATAATTATCACTGTTTAGATTTTGAGAAGAATTATTTTTCTTCTGCGTGAACTTCAGGTTGATGTTCATTCGAATGTTCATGAACATCAGTGGAAAATTGTGAAGATTTTTCTGAACAACGTTCATAAATATGTTCATGAACATGATTTAAACTTCCTGAAGACAGCTCAAGCAAGGAGCTTAGATTGAGCTGAAGATAAAGACGATTTTGCATCGTGCCACAATTGAGATTGTTCAACATGCTGAGTACTGCCAGCTAGCTTGAGTGATAGCCAGAAGTCAGTTTGTGAACATACAAGACATTCCACTGTGCTACCTAATATGAAGGTTTAAGATCAACAATGTTCATCGCAACGTTCGAGAACATTTGCATGAACATCCTTTGACCAGATTGTTCTTCCAAGATCGTTGAAGTTGTTCGAGGTTTTCAACCAAGAGGAGATTCAAGATCATTCTAAAAGATGCCTTATTAAGCTTGAAGAGCACATGATTGAAGTCAAAGCAGAGTTCTAAAGATAGAAGAAGTTCTAACATGGATAGTCCTAGGTTTTAGTTTCAATAAGAAAAGTTTCCTTATTCATTTCATATTAGGATTAGGATTTATGTTCCCTTGTAAAGGTTATGTTCTTCATCTATAAATATCCTGAGATACAGATCTGTTAGACACACACCGAAATAGACCAAAAGATCTGAAGTAGATATAATCTGTAAGAGCTATTTTGTTTAAGAGCCACATCAGTTTCGATTATCAAGGTTAGACTAGAGATTAGCGTTCTAGTCATCGTATATTAAAACACTTTCCATGCACTGTCAAAAGATTTTTCAGGAGAGAATACCTGTGGAAATTCACTTTGTATATAGTGAAGTTTTCGCCATGAAGTTGTGTTACAAATACACTTATTTGTAGCACATTAAAAATTTTGTGCATATTTAATTTCCGATGTGTGTTACATTTAATGTTATAATTTGTGTTTTAACATTGTATGCAACATTACTTTGTCTATTCTCTCCAAAATTAAACACTTAAATTCCTTTTAATCGATTACCATAGCGTACCCAATACTTTCAATATTTAGTTTAAACACACTCATCTCTTTGCTGAATTGGTAAATTCAAGAATAAGCGTGACTATAATTTTCAAGAAACCCGCATGCAGTGACGGACGCAGAAATTTTACTCAGACAGGCCCATTTAACAGTACTATAAGAATAAAATATTATATATGTATAATTATAATTTATAAAAATAAAATAAATTAATAACTATATAAATTAATATATACATAAAAAATAGGGTTAAGGGCCAAATAGGCCCCTATACTTATATGGGGGGAACAAATAGGCCCATGAACTTTTTTTTGTCTCGATTGAGCCCCTGAACTTTTATTTTGGGCTCAATCAAGCCCCTCCGTCACACCCTTCACTAACGGCCGTTAGTGAGGGCACAAAACGATGTCGTTTTATACAAAACGACGTCGTTTTGTATTTGTCTAAAAAAATTAATTTTTCATTTTTTCCAGATTTTTCTTTTTCTTTTCGAAAAAACAATCTCATCTCTATCTCTCTAGTCAATGGCCGCCGCCCCCTCCTCCGCCGTCGTCCCCGCCCTCTGTCTCCTTCTCTCCCTCCTCATCCTCTACTTCTTCCTGGGCCCCGCATCCTCACTTCCCGCCAAATCGCCATCACCCTCTCCGACGAGCTTGACGACCTCTCCCTCTTCCACAAAGCCATCAACATGTCCGCCTCCTCCTCCCCCCGCCGCCTCCCCGCTGCCAAATCCCACCTCTCCGCCCCTCAAAGATCGCCTTCCTCTTCCTGACCAACTCCCCCATCCACTTCGCCAACGCCACCCCCGCCACTACAACATCTACATCCATGCCGACCCCTTCGCTGATGCCAAGATCTACTCTTTCACCGACGTCTTCAAGGTTGGGGAAATGGGAGTCAGGTGCAGGGGCTTAAGAGTTGGGTTGTGCAGATTTGGGTTGATTTCATGATATTTTTTAGGTTGTGCAGATTTGGGTTGATTTCTTGATATTTTTTGGGAGGGGACGGTGGTGAAGGAAAATCCGACAGAGGGAATGGCTTGAGGGCGAGGGAGACGTGGCTGCCGGCGGAAGGAATGGCTTGGAATTCGTTTCTTCCTACCCATAACACAAAATCAAGAGGAGAAGGACCAAAACATGGTTGGAAAACTGTTATGGAATGAAGAACAGTGAAGAACACGAAAAAATTGAAAGGAAAATAAAAGTAAAAAAATTGGAAATAAAATGACGTCGTTTTGTATAAAACGGCGTCGTTTTGACCAAACCCTAACGTCCGTTAGTGAGGGGTGTGACAGAGGGGCTTGATTGAGCCCAAAATAAAAGTTCAGGGGCTCAATCGAGATAAAAAAAAGTTCATGGGCCTATTTGTTCCCCCCAAATAAGTACAAGGGCCTATTTGGCCCTTAACCCTAAAAAATATTATAGTTAAGAGATCCAATTGATAATATCATAAAAATAGAAATTATGTATATATACATATATCATGCATACACAAATTAATTATATAAACTATCAATATCACACAATATAAATATATAAAAATAGTGGATTAAAGATCTATAGAAAAGATTTATGGTAAAAATTAAGCTGAATGATAAAATTGTAACTTTGATGAGAAAATTTGAAAATTTTGGATAAAAATATTTAAATAAAAATACAGTTATTGCTAACAGTGAAAACAAAACAAATAAATTAAAATGATTCTCAACTTAGAAAAAGAAGGAAAAAATAGCAATGCCTTTGTCATGAAAATAATTATCAACTAAAAAAATCCAATTAAAATAGCTAGTGGGATAACCCAAACATGAAAAGCTAAAACACGGGAAAAAAAACTAAAAATCAAACAAGAAAAACTAAAATAACTAGGGGGAAAAAAATTAAAGGTGAGTTAAAAAAAAAAGAAAACAGATGCCCATGTGAAAATTCGAACAGTCGACTTTAATACAATCACATATTATTACTATATAAATACTAAAAAATTCAAAATTTCTGGGGGCCAGTGTCCTAGCCCCCTGTCTCTACATGGGTCCGTCCCTGCCCGCATGGCCGCATTTGTTCGACCATTCGGCCAAACATTGAAAGAGATCGACCTATATAATTTCCAGAAAGATCAAAACTCATTTGATAATCTCACATACAATGTCACCAAATTAAAATTTAAAGTTGGTAAATCAAAATATTTTAGGGTTAATTGTAAATAAAATCCCAAGCTTAAACGATTATTGTAAATTAAATATGAATTTTAACGTCATTGATTTAACCTTTGTTACAAACTAGTATTTCTCCTGTGCGATGCACAAATAATAATTATTTTTTAAAATTTGTAATATTATGATTATTTTTGAATTTTATATGTTGTGCTTAATTTTTAAAATTAATAAAACGATATGCACATGTGTTAATTAATTAGATAAGAAGACCAATTTTGTGTAGTTGCGACAAATAAAAAGAAAATTAAATTTTAAGAACTAAATGAAAATTAATGTTAGAAAGATCGAATTGAAATATTTCAAATGATAAGATTTTATAAAAAGCAACGTATAATTGTCCAATATTAAGGAACATTTGATTTCTTTGAATATATGATAGGTATAAAAAATATAATTATTTAATTATTTTAAATGATGAAATAGAAATAGAAAAATAAGATATTATTATTATTATTATTATTATTATTATTATTATTATTATTATTATTATTATAGTGCAATATAAATGAAATCTATTTTTTTATGCGAGAAATGTAGAGTACTATACAAATCATCCACCTATGCATAAAAAAATAAAATAAAAAAATATTATAAATCTCAAATTTTCAATTAAAAAATAATAAATAAGATTGCATAATTTATTAAAATACAATGGTTATAATCTAAACTGTCATGGAAAATGCAAAAAAAAAGGAGAGAAATTTACAACAATAAATGTCACTACTATTGTCTATTAACTCAAAACCGTTGTCTATTAACTCAAAACCGTTGTCTATTACATAAAAAATATTATCTAAAATATAATTATTAAATCGTATGATAGACAACGGTTTATACTAGAATCGTTATCTATCATACGATTTTACCTTTATATATGTATAGATTAACCATATGATATACTTGTTAGCGAATGCATCTCACATTTCTATAAATTGATTTTCAACCTCATAAATTTTACGTTTGTTACAAATTAGACATCTGATATAGATATAATTATTAGCGAATGCATCTCACATTTTGACCGCGATTCTAATTGATCGGGTGGTGTCATTTCGGGAAATTGAAAGGAGGGAAAAGTTTAGGGTTGAAAAATTTGGAGAAATCTAATTTGCAATAAATATTAAATTAATGTTTAAATTAGGGAGACTTAAAGTTCATGTTTAATTACAACTATGTCAAAGTTTGTGATTTTATTTATAAGTTTTTTTTTATACATATATAAAAATAATACACTAAATCAAAAGATCAAAATCCAAACACAAAAGCTTGTGAGAGATAGTTGTACATGTCAAAATTTATAAAATAGATCAAGATCTGAATCCAAACTTATATTTAATATCATGTTTACATTTTTATTGGTGTTTAACTTATATAGAATTATCATCCATAAAAATATATCACACAAGACTCCCTCAAACAAAAAAAAATCAAGACAATTTTTTAGCTCACGTAATAAATGAGCTCACATAATAAATGAAGGGCAAATCTCCTGTACATAAGATGTACATCAGACGGTCAACGTGTTGACTGGGTCAAACGCCTGTTGACCCCGTCAATGCTTTGACCAAAAAATCCGTCAAAGGTGGTATCATCCATAATACTGAAAAATATCATTTCAAATGCCCAAAAGTATCATTTGTATCAATAAAAAGTATTGGTTAGAAAAAAGTAAAGAAAAAAACTGTTAAGATTAGTATAAATCGAAACACTAAAAAGTATCATTCAAAATTAAAAAAAGTATGAGTTGTATCCATAAAAAGTATCACCCGTTTTCACGATTTTTCTAGTCGACGCTTTGACCGAGTCAACGCGCATTGACCCGGTCAACACGTTGATCGTCTGATGTACATCTTATGTACATGAGTATTTGACCGTCTGATGTACATCTTATGTACATCTTATTACTTGTGATTTTGAAGGGGAATCATACTTAGAAACAGAATTGCCACCGTTAGCGGAGGTGGTACATGCTGGATTCGTGAAAGATTTTTGTCATATGTATAGGGAAGCAAATATTGTGGCTCACTCCCTTGCCCAGTTTGGAGCAAGATGTGACTCTCTTTGTACTTGGAATCATGATTTTCCTCACTGGTTGAGGTCGTTGATTAATTAATGAAATTCCATTTGATTTAAAATAAAATAAAAACATACACAATTAAAGTATGGAATAATCATATCAAGTTGTAGTCGCATTTACTTAAATAAATGATTAATGGCCTCTATTATCATAATCTTTTCATGATTTTTTTATTTTTCATATAACAGTTTAATTTTTGTAATAATGATTAGAAAATCAAGGTTCTTGATATTTCACACAAAATTTTAATATTTCCAATAATTCCAAAACATTGTCAAGATTTTTGCATAATGTTATAATTTTTTAATAATATCCTTCTTCCTCTTCTTCTTGATTTTTTCAATCAAGTCATCCTATCAAAACTTATCCGATGTGACCTATTTTTTTACACATGCGTATAATGTGTATATACAATAATGATGTTTAAAATAGAGACGATTCTTGATTTTTTTTAATCATAAACTTCGATTTTGAGAGGAACCTAAATCATATTGGAATTGTCGCTTGTTGGTTTAGGGCTTGCTATTTATACGTAATAAACACATGTATAAAAAAATTAGGCCATAACAGATAATCTTTCATCAAATGACTTTAATTAGAACAACAAAAAAATCACAAAGTTCTGGCAAATTAAAAAAACTAAAACGTTATGTGAAAAAAAAATACTTCTCTCCGTCCTAATTATATACTTAATTTTCTATTACCATGTAGATTAAAAATATTAATGAAAACAAGATACAAAAGCTAAACTTCCAAATTACCTTTAAGTTTTACAATTTTCATAAAAATAAGTGTTTAGTTATAATTTTCAAAATCTAACATGGGTGCATTTATACATTACTATTAAAAATAATACTAATTATAGTAATGAGAATAATTGAGATACCTAAGATAGTAACAGAGACTCTATATAATTGAGACGAAAGTCGTAAAATTTATTTAGTATTATTGCAAAAATTAACATGTTTGAAAAACTAAAACTTAAAAAAAAAACTGCGATAATTCAGATTATCAACCTTAAATGAAAAAGAAGTAATCGTACTGTCATTCTATTGGGATTTATGGAAGACCGAGAAGCCTCGATTGGGCATTGGCTACGAGCTAAAAAGAGGCCGCCCACGCCGTGGACTTACAGCTGAGCTACACAAGAATAAAGATTACTACTAAAATATAAAATAAACACAGCTTAGCTACAACTTCTTGTGTTTTTTTTAATGATTGAATTTCAACTTTTGGGCAGAGATTTATTTAACTAAACGTTACGGGAAAATGGTTAAGGGATCCCAATGGTTAATATTTGATTGATGGTATAAAAAAGCGTAGGAAGGGGAGGATAAAAAGGGGGGGTTTTGGTGGTGGGGCGGTGGTGCTGATAGATGAGAAGACTGCAACAAAACATTCTGAGAAGAAGTGGCCTTTTCATAGAATACACGGTGTTGCTATGGTGGCTGCCAAAGATTAGCGACAACTCATCTTTTTTGATGGTTTGTTTTTTTTCGATTTTTTCTTGTTGGCTTCTTGCTACTTAAAGTTGTAGTCGTGTGTTAGTGCTCTTTCACTCTATTTCTACTGAATTTCTTTTTCTTTTTGGCATGAACAAGGGGTTTGGTTGATTTTGATGTTCTTGAATTTTTTTAGCTCTCCTCAATTTCAGGCGATTGATGACAATATATGAGTAACTAAGTTTCTTACCTTATTTTTTTCTTTTTCTGATTTCCTGATGATGGGTTTTTTTTTTGGTTTTGGATGCTTACTGGTTGTGGGTCTGGTTAATATATGGTGTTTCATGGTAAAGATGCGATTTTTGTGTGCTTGTGTTCGAATTCTGAGTTATTACCATTTTCTTGTGTTGAGTTCTTAATTTGGGATTTAACTGATTTCTTTGTGTTTGTTTTTGGTTATGATACATTTAATGTGTTGTTCGTTGGTGCATACTTTTGGGAAATTCATCAGTTTCTTTTACTCTTACCATTATGGAGAACAAATATGTTGGTTTTGGTGTTGGCTTGTTATTATGTATAGATATGTTTTTGGTATCTTCCAAAACTAGCTGGATTCCATTTGTCTGCGAGTTTGGTGGTGGTCATCTTCTCACTCGGAGATTATGTTTGTTTTTGACAGGTCTCTCCAAACTTCATTGGTGCAAAAAGATTTGTTGAGTAATGCGGATTCTTGATCTTGATTTCTGAAAGAGAACCTAAGATTTTGTTCTTTATCTTGGCGATAAGCGAATACGATAACTGACGAGGGAGTTTGGTGGTATTGGTATTTCGAGCACATGGGATGGTTTCTGTATTTGAGAAGTATATGAAGCATCTTCTTTACTACTTGGTAGTTTTGTTGGCTTTAACCTGGGCTAACAATTTGCTATTCTGGGACTTTGGTCTCTGCAACCAAGCAAATTAGTGATCCTCTTCTTCCGGTCTTCTTCTTTTCAAAAATCAAATTCTCTTGCCTCACATTGTTGCACATCTGGCATTAACCTCCTTTTACTTTATCTCTCCTCTTTAAGTCCTCGAATCGTGGTGCCATTTAGATATTTTGTCCTGATTCCTGGGGATTGCCCTTTAAACTTCTGCAATTTGCTATCCAACTTCATTTTTTGTGGTGTACGTGATTGAATTGGGGATTGCTACGTTCATCGATAGGAGACATTATTTTGGAGGTGAAAGTCCTGCCAAAATGAAGTTTATGAAACTTGGATCAAAGCCTGACCAGTTTCAGACTGATGGAGACACTATCAGGTTAGTTATGTCTGTCATCAAATCCTTGCTAGCAGTTCTGTAAATGTTTAATGAAGCTGATTTTTTTTCCTCCAATTAAGCAAGTTTATCTTTACCATAGGCGTCACTTGTGTTTTGAGCTATTAAATAGATATCTAGACTGGTCGCTGCTCTAGTAATTTTGCGTCTAAATTATTATTGAGTTTCCATGTTGACTAGGCTGATATGCCAGTTCAAAGCAAATACTCCGTTCTTTCTATTCTTGCATTTCGGTATGGATAGGCTAGTCAAACTTGGTAATATGTTTCTCATTTGGAGAATGAGAATTTATAACTGAGTTCTTAGCAAATATTTTGTCTTCTTCAATTTATCTCTTATTAGTTATCGAATATTTGAAGATATGATTTTTGGGTTTTGGATCAGTTAAATTCAGTACTCTTGCATATACTATATGTCAGAGATGGTCAATTTGATTGAAGAAAGGCCTATAACCATTTTTGTAGAGTTGATATTGGCCTTTCAGTGATAAAGAGATGTTTTTTATTTGGCTATTGAAATGCCAGATACCGTGTAATAGGATTGGATTTCTTTTGGTTGCTGCTGTTGTTGTCCTTGCTTTGATCAGTTGTGCATATAAAACGGAGCTAATATTTTGAAAGATGCTGATATTAGGTGTACAAGATTTGACTACTAGCATCTTGTATTTCAGGTACGTAGCGTCGGAGTTGGCTACTGACATGGTTGTTAGTGTTGGAGATGTCAAGTTTTATGTTCACAAGGTATAATCATTTTGGCCTTAGAAAGGGTTACTAAAATATGTTTTTATTTTTGGTAATGTAACTGATAAACCTATCGCATCATCTGTTTGTACTTTATTATGTAAAGATTCTACCAGCTTCAATGAGACTATGATTTAATCCATAATCCATTTTGCTTAAACTCTCATGTTGCCTCAATTTCATCTAGAAGGTTGCTCGTATTATTTGAATTTACCTAGATTGGTACATGGAAATTTAGATAAAGCTAAAGCATGTTTCTTTTCCCCATTATATACCTGAGACAGTGCTAAATTTTCAAAAGCCACTGTCATGTTATTTTATTTTATTTTCAATCCTGTTTTGCATAGATTCTATGCTATCATTGTTTGGCTAGTTACTAACAGGACTGCATCTCATTGTAGTTTCCTCTCCTCTCCAAGAGTTCTCAGCTTCAGAAGCTTGTGGCCAGTGCGACTAATGACAATAATGATGAAATTGACATCCATGATATTCCGGGTGGACCTGCAGCATTTGAAATATGTGCTAAGTTCTGTTATGGAATGGTGGTTACACTAAATGCTTATAACGTTGTAGCAGCACGCTGTGCAGCCGAGTACCTGGAAATGTATGAGACTGTTGAGAAAGGAAATCTGATATACAAGATTGACATTTTCCTCACTTCTAGCATTTTCCGGAGTTGGAAAGACTCCATTATTGTACTTCAAACAACAAAATCTCTTCTTCCATGGTCAGAGGAATTAAAGATCGTCAGCCATTGCCTAGACTCTGTAGCTACCAGAGCTTCCACTGACCTCTCAAAAGTTGACTGGTCATACACTTATAACCGTAAGAAGCTCCCATCTGAGAATGGGCACGACCCACAATGGAATGGTGTGAAGAAACTACAAACTGTGCCGAAAGACTGGTGGGTGGAAGACCTATGTGAACTTCAAATTGATTTATACAAGAGGGTTATTACAACAATAAGAGCCAAGGGAAGAATGTCTGCAGATGTTATAGGAGAATCATTGAAGGCATATGCTTTGAGAAGGCTTCCACTTTTCAGCAAAAGCACCTTACAAGGAAGCGATCTTCTGAAGTACCGTTACTTGGTAGATACAATCACAAGTCTGCTGCCAACGGAGAAGAGTTCTGTACCTTGTGGTTTTCTGCTGAAGTTATTGCACTCATCCATAATGTTAGAATGTGATGAGATAGGAAGAAGGCTGCTTATGCAAAAAATTGCTCAACAGCTTGATGAGGTAACTGTTGCTGATCTGATGATTCGTTCATCAGCTGATGAAACATCCCTGTACAACATAGACGTAGTACATGAATTGGTTGAGCAGTTCATGATGCAAGAACATAGCACTCAGACTGATTGTCCCGATGATCGTGAGTTCCAGGAGATATGTCCTGGATTTATTTCAGATGCTTCCAAGACTAAAGTGGGTAGATTGGTTGATGGTTATTTAGCTGAAGCAGCTAGAGATCTCTCTTTACCTTTATCCAAATTTATGGATCTGGCTGAAATGGTCTCTACCTTCCCAAGGTCAAGTCATGACGGGATTTACCGCGCCCTTGACATGTATCTCAAGGTTTGTTTGTGGATCCATATAACAGATCACCCCCACCCCTTTCTCTTTTGTTTCGTCCTTTTGAGTTCTTCAAGTTAATTAATTCCATGAAATCCTCCTCATAGAAGAATATATGATCACGCTGTTGCTATTTCTTTTGCCATCTCCCTCCCTCTCCCCGTCTCTCTCTCTCTCTCCTCTCCACAACATGTGTTACATATATGGATATATTTCAGTGATTGATTATCATCTTCTGTGCAGGAACACCCAGCGTTGACGAAGAGTGAGAAAAAGAGAATTTGCAAGTTAATGGACTGCAGGAAGCTCTCAGCTGATGCGTGTGCACATGCTGTACAGAATGAGAGGCTTCCATTGCGGGTGGTAGTGCAAGTTCTTTTCTTTGAGCAAGCCCGAGCAGCAGTGGCTATTGGGAACAACACACCTGATATGCCTGGCTCCATTAGGGTTATGCTTCCACAAGGATCTTATGGGAGCTCCAGGTCTGCAACTACCAACTCGGATGAAGATTGGGACGGAGACCAGACATCTGAGGAACTGAAGGATTTGAAAGGGGAGCTTGCTTCCCTTAGGCTAGGAAACAAAGGAGGAAGTGATGGTGATAGTGGCGTCATAGTGAATGATGCTAAGTTAAGTGCAGAGAAAGTTACATCCAATAAAGTGAAAAAGATCTTCGAGAGACTATGGTCAAACAAAGACAAACAAGGCGAGAATAGTAGCTCGGATACATCTGAAAGCCCTGCATCTACCAGTGTCGAAGAAAGAAAGGAGATGGTGAAAGTGGCAGGACATATGATCCGAAATCAAACTCAGAAGAAATCACTGGTAACAAAGTGATAACGGTCTTCTCAAACAATGATAGCAGCTTGGATTCGTCCGGGAGTCTAAAACAAGCCCTTACCCGGGCTACCAAGTGTTCGATTACCATTGCCTGTAAGTTTTGCTCCTTGGATTCCCTTATAAGATGTTAGGGCAATTCGAATGCTACAAAATGGAGAAAATAACCATTTGCTACTAAAATTTTGACACTTGAGAAGCTCATCGACACGAAAATGCTCGTCGGGTATGCCTTTGCTGCAATAGTTCTTGAATTTTGTCCTTGGCACAGAGAAAGGTAGGTCTAGTGTGTTTCAGAGATGAGTATCTGTACTAGATTATGTTTCTTCTTATTTTCCCCTGCTGTAGTACCTGTACTTTGCCCAAGGAAATTTTTATAGTCAGCCATTGTCTATCTTTAGCTTTTTTAGGTGTATTTCTTAGTGTACGAAATATTGAGTTAGGCATTAAGCTTGCACGTGCTGACAAGATTGGCAGTTTCGGAATCCGTGTAATAAGTTAAAAAGTTGTTAGTGACCATAAAAACTTAAATACTAAGGTGTGGCTGATGACGGCCTTTATAGTTTGGTGGTATTATTCACCTATCAGATATTTGGAAGAAACTATAGTTTAATCTCCAATATCATCTTATTGAAGGACAATAAGTTATACTTGATGAAATTATTTTCAATATAAGCCACCTTTTTCTCTAGATTGACAAACAGTTTTGAGAAATAATCTTGCAGTATTTGTAGTTAGGAATTCGCGTTCCAACTATGAATACATTCCATCCAACTATACTTGATAATCATTACTTTGAACCTGGAAAAAAAAGTGAAATCTTATAATATTATTTTGGTCTCTTAAGGTGCAACCTTTCTTTGAACACACTAGCCTTTTCCAAAGTAATGGTGTCATAGGCATGAACTTGTTGGCTTAATTACAATCTAATTTCCAATATTTGAAAGTTTTTTGTTTTAAAAAAATAAAATTAACCCAATATTTGGAAATTTTAACATGACTAACCTAATATTTTAACACAAAGTCTCTTGTCAGATTTTGGAAATCAAAATGCATAAAATCAAACTGTGATGAGATGAGGCGGGTCAACCCTGACCCGACCGGCACCACCCCAAAAAAAAAAGTTTCCCAGAAACAGTATCATTCTTAATACTAAAAAGTATTAGTCCGAAGTACAAAAAAATCACCCGTAACCATAAAAAGTATTGGGCTTGCAACTTGTCGTATTTGAGTTTCTTTAATTCAAATTATGATTTATTTCATCTCAATTATGATTTACGGATTTTTTAGGGTTTAGTGTTTTTAGGTTTTTTAAGGGTTTTTTTTTGGGGGCTTTAGGGTTTACTGTTTTTTTTGGGGGGGGGGGGGTAGTGTTTTTTTTTTGGAGGGTGTTTAGGGGTTTATTTTGTATTTTTAGGATTTTGGGGGGGGGGGTTATGCGGGATTTATTTTGTGTTTTTCTAGAGTTTATTAATTTCATTTCAGGATATAAATTCATATTCATTTCAAATAAATTAAATCAATTCACTTTAATTTTAGGTTTCGCTAATTTTATTTTAGGATATAAATTTTTGGGAAAAAAATAAAAAGAAAAAATAGAAAATTGAACACTGATGTACACTAATTGTGTTGGACAAGAGACAAGCCCATATTTTAATAGCTGCAAACACTTTCCCAAAGTTTGGATGCTTTGATGGAAATGATTCAATATTTTCAGCGAAAATACCGTTCCGGTCGTTTTTTCAACAAAAATGTCATTCTGTAGTATAGGTTGTCAATCTCATTTAGAGTAAAAGTGTCTAAAATCAATTTAAAGAATATATTTACCGAAAATGTAGGATCATTTATGTTAAAATGTCCATTTATTGGGAATTAAAATATTGAATTATTTTTATTAAATCATTCAAATGTTAATTATTAAATTACAATTATTAAAATATTTAGGTCATTTATATTAAATCGTCAAAATGTTGGAATTAGACAGTGCACAATCAATTCAATCCGAAGCCCAATAATAAACGATTTTTTTCCTGGGCTATATGCTTCACTACAAGAAATTTTCATTTTAGCGACATACATTAACGACGAACACGTTTCCATCGGCGTTTACGACGGATTAGCGAAAAAATGTTCGTCACTAATATTTTCAGGGTTTTAAATTGGCAGGGACTGCGCCTAAGCGTAACGACGGATTAATGACTGCTTTACCATCATTATGTTTAACGACGGAAATTTTCCGTCTTTATGTTATATTAGAATTTGTTAAATTAAAAATACAACCTTAACGATGGACCAAATTCGTGTAGCGATTATTTAAATAATTAAAAAACTTTAACGATGGAATTAGTCCGTCGTTAGCATTTTCTAATTTTATAAATTAAAATATTTACATTTAATGATGGAATATTTCAATTGTTAGCTTTATCCGATTTAATTAATTAAAATATTTATATTTAATGATGGAACATGTTCCGTTGTTACTAATACTGCATATTTATTTGTAACAGCCCGGTCCCTTAGGCGGTCATTTTGATGGGGACGGGGTTGTTGGGCGTAAAAGCCGAAGAAAATAGGTAGATTAATCGGAAATCCAGGGGGGGTATTTTTAGAATTAAACTAAGTTAGCGCCTCACAAACTTAGGCAACTTAACTTCATGACTTGGAAGAACTATCATCTTTAACGAATCAATGGGGTCAAAGGGTTCAATCGAGTCAAAGGAATGCCAAATCATAGGCCAACCGAAATTTAAACAGAATCCAAAGACAAACATATAGGAATTTGACTTTATAACTAAACAAGACTTCCTCAAAAGCCACAATGGCTAAGACCCATAAAAAGGTCGGAGTCAAATAAATCATACTGTCCCATTCATAGGACCAAACAAGAAACTAACTCAAAACTTAACTTGAACGAATAGAATCATGCTTGAAAGGAAAAGCCTCTTCGTAGGCGAACAATAATAACAAGCATGAAAGACTTATTCACAAGTCAACTGAAGATGAATAGATACCAGAATGCTCAATAGGTATGACTATTCAAATAACTCGGAATCATTAAAGGAACAACGGATATATCAAAGAACATGCTTCAAAGACTTTATTGATAACTAGGATTCATAGCATTTAAAACATGCTACTATCAAGAATCTAGTTACACATATCAAGACTATATACAACATCAGAGTACTTAGCAGAAACTTAGCGGAAGAAAACATGTAACCATACAGAGCAACAAACTTGAAACCTCAGACAATTCAGACAACCCCACCAGCGACACATCACCGGCCTCAGCATCTCAACCTGAAAACATTTGAAAAAGAGGGGGTGAGCACTAATGTACTCAGTAGGGTTTTATGAGAAAACTCTTTAATAAACTTTGGAATATCCAATTAATAACTGGCGGCATATGGAGAGCAAAACGCAAAAGCCCTCTCCATACCCGCAAAACCTTTTACTTCCTTTTCTGGCGCCTTTCCTGGCTCAAACCTGCTGTCTACTGCACCCTTTTTGCCTTAGGATGAGAGAGGGGACACCTCAAATATCCTCTGAGTATGCGAGGGGATTACCCAGCAGTAACTCCATTTACTTTCAAATGTTCAACATTAGTGGCACGAAGGTCATGGCATGATAATGCAAATAAACTGTTCTTTGAGCTCGATAACTTGCTAATAACAGAAACTATATCTTTCCTTAGATTCCTCCTTTCTCAACCTTAACCTCAACCTTAACCCTCATTACTTACTTGACTTAGCTTGCAATACCAAGCCTAGAACAATCATCTAAAGCTAATTCTTAATTGAGCATGATCTCGGCCTACAAGGGATTTATAACTTACCCTAAAAGGCAATCCTTAATCCTTAACTATACGAGCTTTAACGAAGCATAAACATTCAAATACGAGGAAATGAACGCGGATAATCATCGATTGCAATAAAGCAATTCTAAACACCTCATGCTAGCATAAATTATATAAAAATAATTCTAGCATATCTAAACATACTTGAGAGCTCACTTAGATTATAACAACTTTCTTAACTTTATCTAACTCAAATAGCAATTCAACAAAATCATGCATATAACTTTATTCCTTTCCTTTCCTTGTACAGAGACTAAACATGCAGAGCATAAAATATTTTAATTGGATATTTCCCTTTCCTTAACATGATTCTAGAGCTTAATAGCTCAAATCTTATACTTGGTTTAGAACCACCCACCTCGATGACGAGCACCTCAAGAACAAGTGCGTAGACGAAGCAACGAGCTGAAAATCCTTCCTCGGGCCTCCTCGGGGTTCACCTCATATTTACGAAAGTCGATCAACGACTTAGAACCTTATTCAAGCTCCTAATAAGACATCGAAATGATATCTAAACCCTTGACCCTTAACTATAACTTAAAATGCGATAATTTAAAAGATTAAGGCATCCGAAATTACCACAAATGGGGACGGAAAATACGATTCGAAATATCAAGATTCCGGACAATTGGCCACTGCTATTTCGTAGATCATCGAAAGAGCTTCGATTTGAGTACTCATGGGCCTCGTAACTCCAACCGAGGCGAAAGTTATGGCCTCCGCACGAAAACGTGCCGGAACTGCCGCAGCAGCCCCGCGCCCGCGGAACCCCGCGCCCGCGGAATCCCCGCGCTCGTGCATCTTCGCGCCGAGAGGGCATCCCCGCGACCGCGCCATCTGGGTGATTTCCGGTGACGGAAAATCCTCCTCCGCTCCTCCACGCTCGACTCGCCGAATAAAAACTACTCGTCTCGGAGGTGCGCTCACGAAGAGCGCTCCTCGCTCGAATTTAGAAATGGAGGTGAAAGAAGTGAGAAATGAGCAAATGGGAATGAAGGGGAGCTCCTCTATTTATAGGGGAAATCCAAGCTTCTCCGAGAAGCTTCTTCAGTGCAACAACACTGCTTTAAAAATATCGGGTTCGGTTAAAAGGCGCTTTATTTGATGTCGAGGTCCAAATGACCTCAGACAAGAAATCCAAAAATAACGGGAGGTTCGTTGACTTGAGTACTATTGAACCAACTTGACTCGGGATAAAGAACGAGTCATCTTGAAGGAAAATGAGAAAATATTCTCTTTTCAAAAATAAAGTTACTATTCCACATAAGAGACAAATAAAATTCCCGAGCGCTCGATTGACCTCAGAATGAAAATCCGGGAACGCCAACGGATTCCTTAAGAAATTTCCTATAAGATAGGCTTCAAAGAACAAAGCTCAAGTCAACACACAAGATTTCGCAAATTTCTAATGAACGCGCTCCTACGGAAAAACACTATTCATATCTTCTTTAAACGCGTTTTAAATCACCGGGACCTCAAACAACTTCCGATTCAAAATCCGAAAACACCGGCATGCTCCTTGGGTCAACACCTTTCAAACATGACCAAAATTGGCTATAATTGAGCTCGGATCAAAATTCTCAAAAAGACGATTTTATGAAAAATAAATCCTAAAATCGCGGCTTAGAACCGAAACATCTTAATTATGCTCAAAATTCCTTTTAATATTTCCTAATTAAAATTAGGAATTACTTAATCATATTTTGAAAATCCGGGTTGTTACATCCTACACCCCTTAAAAAAATTTTGTCCCGAAATTTACTTCATCTTAACAGAGATCTGGATTCCTCTTCAAGAACTTGAGGCCTTACTGAAACAACATAAATTCGAAACCTTTACTATAAGGCTAAGAATAGCCTGGAGCCTTCCTTTATAAATTAGTCCTTACGCAGGACTAGTACTTCTATAATCGTTCTTCTTTTCGTCCTCAAAGCTTAAGCATCTTCTATCTTTTCTTCCTTATGAAATCTCTCTCGAACATCGCTTCACACGAACTCCTTATGATCTTGCATTCGAGCGGACCTCTAGAAACTATTCGAGCAATGAAATAAATAAAAGAAAAATTCACCAAACTTGCTCCTCGTGCACGGACAATCTCAACAAGTCCATCCTTCTTTTGTTTCTCTTGGCTTTACTTTTACTTCTGACTTTACTTTACGCAACCTTGAGAAAATTTTAACGAATTCGAACTAGATGATAAACTTGAATTAATTGAGCACCTCCTTTGATTGTTGCTTGTACGCTCTATCACGTTGAAAATTCACTTTATCTTCACCTTTAACTTCTTGAGGTTCAACTTCTTCGTCTTCTTGGGGCGTACTTTGAGATGCACTCTAAACTTAAATTCTTGACGCAACTTAAATCTAAATTTCTTCGTCGCAGTCATCTCTTTTTCTTGAAGCAGTCGTCTGGCTTCATGGCTTCTTCCATTGGTCACTATCGCTTGCAGGCGTAATGATCGTACGTCTAAACTTTGAACTGCACGCTTGGAATTTATTTGCCGTCATTCCTTAGATCGCAACGAGCTGAGAAATCTTCTTGGACAAGCGCGTCCTAAACTTAGAGAATACTATCTGGCACTTACTTGGATTCTACTTCTTACTAGGAAATACTATCTCTTGTTCCTCCAACCTTGACTAAAAGGAATACTGTTATATACTTTCTGCTCTTATTCCGAGATCCACACTCGAGTTCTATGAGTGGGAGCAAAATAAACAAACGCCTCTGAGTGAGGGCTTTATCTTAATCAATAATTCTTTAACAAGCTTAAAAGCTGGAAAGAATATAACACTAGGTTATATATGTTAAAAACATTGCCTTTTCAGAGGACTTATAAACTTGAAGGATTCTTGCACATAACAAAGATATGGAAGAAATCAACGGTTAGCAACTGGAAATCGTGCTCAAATATTTTCTCAAAGGCGTCAGCAAAGCCTATCAAGGAAATGGTATTACTGATTCCTGATGATCAAAGAAGTATCAACCAAAAGATTGCAAACTATCCAAGTGGATATAACCAAAGAATTTCAAATGGTATAAATGGAGAATTTCAATTGATACAAAGCTATTGAAGGGCAATTGATTCAATTAACAAGAGAATAAATCGATTCCAAAAGAGAATGAACAAATCGATTCTATTGACAAGAGAATGAATAAATAGACTCAACAAAAACTTTCATCAAACTGAAACTCTCAATTTATCGAACACTAAGTCTATCTTCTTAACGATCTTCTTTGGGTTCTTAACTTCTTTCTTGATCGACATGCATCTTCTTCTTCGGGTCTTTTCTTTCTTAAGTATCACGTACCTTCTTCTTAGCGAGTTTGCTACAGAATAGCACAAGTTGGTTGGACTTCAAATGGCTTCGCTTGGCCGGGAAAGCGATATCCCGGGAATTACTTCCTATCTATCGAAAGAGATACGACAAGGTGACTTAATCTATGGATCCTTCTGGACTCAATATAACTTAACTTCAACGTCTCTTAGAAGCTTGGTAGAACATCGATATATGTTCAAACTCTCTTGGCTATGGTCGCGACGACAATCTTCATTTTCATTAATCGGCTTGAAACAAGCGATAACTTCTGGGCATCAAACGCGACATGACCTTGAATGTACTGTGGGTTATGGGCCCACCACGCTTCCGCTGTGCCACTCTGATAATTCGCCTTTAACTTGACTGCTCCTCTTCTTGCTTATTGCTCGAAACTGAACTTCATGACCTTCTTCTCGATTCTACTAAAATCTCAAAATCATTTATCCTTCTTATGAGCGCTCTATAAATGTTCTTTCGAACATCCCTACTTAACTCTAGTTCCTTGAGAAGGAACTTACTCAATCTAGGTTCATAAGAGAACCTAAAGGGAATTCTAGAATTCTCCTTAATTCAAGCTCACTATAGTCTATGTTCTAACTATATTCTCTATGCCTCGTTCATCCTTAACTCATCCTTAAATTCTTTTCTTATGGGCAGTAGACGAGCTTTTATCACAAAGAAGATTTTCAAATCAACTTTCAAACTTTATAACTCTACTCAAAATTTTTAACGGTCTAAAATGACCGAAATAGTTCGAGTATCTGCAGAAAATAATATTCTGAAAAGATTTGCTTCTTGATCGAGTCCTTAATGACTCAAAACTCTTAAAACATCGATCTAGAACTTACTTCAATAAGTTCCACTTTAAACTTTGGTATAACCAAAAATTTTATTTCTAAAGAAATAATGTTCGACTCTCAAAAATCGACTAACCTTATCTTGCTCAAAACCTTTCTCCTCATCCTGTACTTTCAAAAAGTTATACCAAATATAATAGATATACTTTAACTCAATCATACCTTAGCTCTGTTGAAGATGCGAGGGTGATGATGAGCTGGGGGTAGTTGATTAATACCTTTGAACAATTCAATATTCACATAGAACTCAATCAAACTTTAAGAAGAGACAGGTCTGCAGAGTTGCAAGCCTGCTCTGATACCATCTGTAACAGTCCGGTCCCTTAGGCGGTCATTTTGATGGGGACGGGGTTGTTGGGCGTAAAAGCCGAAGAAAATAGGTAGATTAATCGGAAATCCAGGGGGGGGATATTTTTAGAATTAAACTAAGTTAGCGCCTCACAAACTTAGGCAACTTAACTTCATGACTTGGAAGGACTATCATCTTTAACGAATCAATGGGGTCAAAGGGTTCAATCGAGTCAAAGGAATGCCAAATCATAGGCCAACCGAAATTTAAACAGAATCCAAAGACAAACATATAGGAATTTGACTTTATAACTAAACAAGACTTCCTCAAAAGCCACAATGGCTAAGACCCATAAAAAGGTCGGAGTCAAATAAATCATACTGTCCCATTCATAGGACCAAACAAGAAACTAACTCAAAACTTAACTTGAACGAACAGAATCATGCTTGAAAGGAAAAACCTCTTCGTAGGCGAACAATAATAACAAGCATGAAAGACTTATTCACAAGTCAACTGAAGATGAATAGATACCAGAATGCTCAATAGGTATGACTATTCAAATAACTCGGAATCATTAAAGGAACAACGAATATATCAAAGAACATGCTTCAAAGACTTTATTGATAACTAGGATTCATAGCATTTAAAACATGCTACTATCAAGAATCTAGTTACACATATCAAGACTATATACAACATCAGAGTACTTAGCAGAAACTTAGCGGAAGAAAACATGTAACCATACAGAGCAACAAACTTGAAACCTCAGACAATTCAGACAACCCCACCAGCGACACATCACCGGCCTCAGCATCTCAACCTGAAAACATTTGAAAAAGAGGGGGTGAGCACTAATGTACTCAGTAGGGTTTTATGAGAAAACTCTTTAATAAACTTTGGAATATCCAATTAATAACTGGCGGCATATGGAGAGCAAAACGCAAAAGCCCTCTCCATACCCGCAAAACCTTTTACTTCCTTTTCTGGCGCCTTTCCTGGCTCAAACCTGCTGTCTACTGCACCCTTTTTGCCTTAGGATGAGAGAGGGGACACCTCAAATATCCTCTGAGTATGCGAGGGGATTACCCAGCAGTAACTCCATTTACTTTCAAATGTTCAACATTAGTGGCACGAAGGTCATGGCATGATAATGCAAATAAACTGTTCTTTGAGCTCGATAACTTGCTAATAACAGAAACTATATCTTTCCTTAGATTCCTCCTTTCTCAACCTTAACCTCAACCTTAACCCTCATTACTTACTTGACTTAGCTTGCAATACCAAGCCTAGAACAATCATCTAAAGCTAATTCTTAATTGAGCATGATCTCGGCCTACAAGGGATTTATAACTTACCCTAAAAGGCAATCCTTAATCCTTAACTATACGAGCTTTAACGAAGCATAAACATTCAAATACGAGGAAATGAACGCGGATAATCATCGATTGCAATAAAGCAATTCTAAACACCTCATGCTAGCATAAATTATATAAAAATAATTCTAGCATATCTAAACATACTTGAGAGCTCACTTAGATTATAACAACTTTCTTAACTTTATCTAACTCAAATAGCAATTCAACAAAATCATGCATATAACTTTATTCCTTTCCTTTCCTTGTACAGAGACTAAACATGCAGAGCATAAAATATTTTAATTGGATATTTCCCTTTCCTTAACATGATTCTAGAGCTTAATAGCTCAAATCTTATACTTGGTTTAGAACCACCCACCTCGATGACGAGCACCTCAAGAACAAGTGCGTAGACGAAGCAACGAGCTGAAAATCCTTCCTCGGGCCTCCTCGGGGTTCACCTCATATTTACGAAAGTCGATCAACGACTTAGAACCTTATTCAAGCTCCTAATAAGACATCGAAATGATATCTAAACCCTTGACCCTTAACTATAACTTAAAATGTGATAATTTAAAAGATTAAGGCATCCGAAATTACCACAAATGGGGACGGAAAATACGATTCGAAATATCAAGATTCCGGACAATTGGCCACTGCTATTTCATAGATCATCGAAAGAGCTTCGATTTGAGTACTCATGGGCCTCGTAACTCTAACCGAGGCGAAAGTTATGGCCTCCGCACGAAAACGTGCCGGAACTGCCGCAGCAGCCCCGCGCCCGCGGAATCCCCGCGCTCGTGCATCTTCGCGCCGAGAGGGCATCCCCGCGACCGCGCCATCTGGGTGATTTCCGGCGACGGAAACTCCTCCTCCGCTCCTCCACGCTCGACTCGCCGAATAAAAACTACTCGTCTCGGAGGTGCGCTCACGAAGAGCGCTCCTCGCTCGAATTTAGAAATGGAGGTGAAAGAAGTGAGAAATGAGCAAATGGGAATGAAGGGGAGCTCCTCTATTTATAGGGGAAATCCAAGCTTCTCTGAGAAGCTTCTTCAGTGCAACAACACTGCTTTAAAAATATCGGGTTCGGTTAAAAGGCGCTTTATTTGATGTCGAGGTCCAAATGACCTCAGACAAGAAATCCAAAAATAACGGGAGGTTCGTTGACTTGAGTACTATTGAACCAACTTGACTCGGGATAAAGAACGAGTCATCTTGAAGGAAAATGAGAAAATATTCTCTTTTCAAAAATAAAGTTACTATTCCACATAAGAGACAAATAAAATTCCCGAGCGCTCGATTGACCTCAGAATGAAAATCCGGGAACGCCAACGGATTCCTTAAGAAATTTCCTATAAGATAGGCTTCAAAGAACAAAGCTCAAGTCAACACACAAGATTTCGCAAATTTCTAATGAACGCGCTCCTACGGAAAAACACTATTCATATCTTCTTTAAACGCGTTTTAAATCACCGGGACCTCAAACAACTTCCGATTCAAAATCCGAAAACACCGGCATGCTCCTTGGGTCAACACCTTTCAAACATGACCAACATTGGCTATAATTGAGCTCGGATCAAAATTCTCAAAAAGACGATTTTATGAAAAATAAATCCTAAAATCGCGGCTTAGAACCGAAACATCTTAATTATGCTCAAAATTCCTTTTAATATTTCCCAATTAAAATTAGGAATTACTTAATCATATTTTGAAAATCCGGGTTGTTACATCCTACACCCCTTAAAAAAATTTCGTCCCGAAATTTACTTCATCTTAACAGAGATCTGGATTCCTCTTCAAGAACTTGAGGCCTTACTGAAACAACATAAATTCGAAACCTTTACTATAAGGCTAAGAATAGCCTGGAGCCTTCCTTTATAAATTAGTCCTTACGCAGGACTAGTACTTCTATAATCGTTCTTCTTTTCATCCTCAAAGCTTAAGCATCTTCTATCTTTTCTTCCTTATGAAATCTCTCTCGAACATCGCTTCACACGAACTCCTTATGATCTTGCATTCGAGCGGACCTCTAGAAACTATTCGAGCAATGAAATAAATAAAAGAAAAATTCACCAAACTTGCTCCTCGTGCACGGACAATCTCAACAAGTCCATCCTTCTTTTGTTTCTCTTGGCTTTACTTTTACTTCTGACTTTACTTTACGCAACCTTGAGAAAATTTTAACGAATTCGAACTAGATGATAAACTTGAATTAATTGAGCACCTCCTTTGATTGTTGCTTGTACGCTCTATCACGTTGAAAATTCACTTTATCTTCACCTTTAACTTCTTGAGGTTCAACTTCTTCGTCTTCTTGGGGCGTACTTTGAGATGCACTCTAAACTTAAATTCTTGACGCAACTTAAATCTAAATTTCTTCGTCGCAGTCATCTCTTTTTCTTGAAGCAGTCGTCTGGCTTCATGGCTTCTTCCATTGGTCACTATCGCTTGCAGGCGTAATGATCGTACGTCTAAACTTTGAACTGCACGCTTGGAATTTATTTGCCGTCATTCCTTAGATCGCAACGAGCTGAGAAATCTTCTTGGACAAGCGCGTCCTAAACTTAGAGAATACTATCTGGCACTTACTTGGATTCTACTTCTTACTAGGAAATACTATCTCTTGTTCCTCCAACCTTGACTAAAAGGAATACTGTTATATACTTTCTGCTCTTATTCCGAGATCCACACTCGAGTTCTATGAGTGGGAGCAAAATAAACAAACGCCTCTGAGTGAGGGCTTTATCTTAATCAATAATTCTTTAACAAGCTTAAAAGCTGGAAAGAATATAACACTAGGTTATATATGTTAAAAACATTGCCTTTTCAGAGGACTTATAAACTTGAAGGATTCTTGCACATAACAAAGATATGGAAGAAATCAACGGTTAGCAACTGGAAATCGTGCTCAAATATTTTCTCAAAGGCGTCAGCAAAGCCTATCAAGGAAATGGTATCACTGATTCCTGATGATCAAAGAAGTATCAACCAAAAGATTGCAAACTATCCAAGTGGATATAACCAAAGAATTTCAAATGGTATAAATAGAGAATTTCAATTGATACAAAGCTATTGAAGGGCAATTGATTCAATTAACAAGAGAATAAATCGATTCCAAAAGAGAATGAACAAATCGATTCTATTGACAAGAGAATGAATAAATAGACTCAACAAAAACTTTCATCAAACTGAAACTCTCAATTTATCGAACACTAAGTCTATCTTCTTAACGATCTTCTTTGGGTTCTTAACTTCTTTCTTGATCGACATGCATCTTCTTCTTCGGGTCTTTTCTTTCTTAAGTATCACGTACCTTCTTCTTAGCGAGTTTGCTACAGAATAGCACAAGTTGGTTGGACTTCAAATGGCTTCGCTTGGCCGGGAAAGCGATATCCCGGGAATTACTTCCTATCTATCGAAAGAGATACGACAAGGTGACTTAATCTATGGATCCTTCTGGACTCAATATAACTTAACTTCAACGTCTCTTAGAAGCTTGGTAGAACATCGATATATGTTCAAACTCTCTTGGCTATGGTCGCGACGACAATCTTCATTTTCATTAATCGGCTTGAAACAAGCGATAACTTCTGGGCATCAAACGCGACATGACCTTGAATGTACTGTGGGTTATGGGCCCACCACGCTTCCGCTGTGCCACTCTGATAATTCGCCTTTAACTTGACTGCTCCTCTTCTTGCTTATTGCTCGAAACTGAACTTCATGACCTTCTTCTCGATTCTACTAAAATCTCAAAATCATTTATCCTTCTTATGAGCGCTCTATAAATGTTCTTTCGAACATCCCTACTTAACTCTAGTTCCTTGAGAAGGAACTTACTCAATCTAGGTTCATAAGAGAACCTAAAGGGAATTCTAGAATTCTCCTTAATTCAAGCTCACTATAGTCTATGTTCTAACTATATTCTCTATGCCTCGTTCATCCTTAACTCATCCTTAAATTCTTTTCTTATGGGCAGTAGACGAGCTTTTATCACAAAGAAGATTTTCAAATCAACTTTCAAACTTTATAACTCTACTCAAAATTTTTAACGGTCTAAAATGACCGAAATAGTTCGAGTATCTGCAGAAAATAATATTCTGAAAAGATTTGCTTCTTGATCGAGTCCTTAATGACTCAAAACTCTTAAAACATCGATCTAGAACTTACTTCAATAAGTTCCACTTTAAACTTTGGTATAACCAAAAATTTTATTTCTAAAGAAATAATGTTCGACTCTAAAAAATCGACTAACCTTATCTTGCTCAAAACCTTTCTCCTCATCCTGTACTTTCAAAAAGTTATACCAAATATAATAGATATACTTTAACTCAATCATACCTTAGCTTTGTTGAAGATGCGAGGGTGATGATGAGCTGGGGGTAGTTGATTAATACCTTTGAACAATTCAATATTCACATAGAACTCAATCAAACTTTAAGAAGAGACAGGTCTGCAGAGTTGCAAGCCTGCTCTGATACCATCTGTAACAGTCCGGTCCCTTAGGCGGTCATTTTGATGGGGACGGGGTTGTTGGGCGTAAAAGCCGAAGAAAATAGGTAGATTAATCGGAAATCCAGGGGGGGGATATTTTTAGAATTAAACTAAGTTAGCGCCTCACAAACTTAGGCAACTTAACTTCATGACTTGGAAGGACTATCATCTTTAACGAATCAATGGGGTCAAAGGGTTCAATCGAGTCAAAGGAATGCCAAATCATAGGCCAACCGAAATTTAAACAGAATCCAAAGACAAACATATAGGAATTTGACTTTATAACTAAACAAGACTTCCTCAAAAGCCACAATGGCTAAGACCCATAAAAAGGTCGGAGTCAAATAAATCATACTGTCCCATTCATAGGACCAAACAAGAAACTAACTCAAAACTTAACTTGAACGAACAGAATCATGCTTGAAAGGAAAAGCCTCTTCGTAGGCGAACAATAATAACAAGCATGAAAGACTTATTCACAAGTCAACTGAAGATGAATAGATACCAGAATGCTCAATAGGTATGACTATTCAAATAACTCGGAATCATTAAAGGAACAACGAATATATCAAAGAACATGCTTCAAAGACTTTATTGATAACTAGGATTCATAGCATTTAAAACATGCTACTATCAAGAATCTAGTTACACATATCAAGACTATATACAACATCAGAGTACTTAGCAGAAACTTAGCGGAAGAAAACATGTAACCATACAGAGCAACAAACTTGAAACCTCAGACAATTCAGACAACCCCACCAGCGACACATCACCGGCCTCAGCATCTCAACCTGAAAACATTTGAAAAAGAGGGGGTGAGCACTAATGTACTCAGTAGGGTTTTATGAGAAAACTCTTTAATAAACTTTGGAATATCCAATTAATAACTGGCGGCATATGGAGAGCAAAACGCAAAAGCCCTCTCCATACCCGCAAAACCTTTTACTTCCTTTTCTGGCGCCTTTCCTGGCTCAAACCTGCTGTCTACTGCACCCTTTTTGCCTTAGGATGAGAGAGGGGACACCTCAAATATCCTCTGAGTATGCGAGGGGATTACCCAGCAGTAACTCCATTTACTTTCAAATGTTCAACATTAGTGGCACGAAGGTCATGGCATGATAATGCAAATAAACTGTTCTTTGAGCTCGATAACTTGCTAATAACAGAAACTATATCTTTCCTTAGATTCCTCCTTTCTCAACCTTAACCTCAACCTTAACCCTCATTACTTACTTGACTTAGCTTGCAATACCAAGCCTAGAACAATCATCTAAAGATAATTCTTAATTGAGCATGATCTCGGCCTACAAGGGATTTATAACTTACCCTAAAAGGCAATCCTTAATCCTTAACTATACGAGCTTTAACGAAGCATAAACATTCAAATATGAGGAAATGAACGCGGATAATCATCGATTGCAATAAAACAATTCTAAACACCTCATGCTAGCATAAATTATATAAAAATAATTCTAGCATATCTAAACATACTTGAGAGCTCACTTAGATTATAACAACTTTCTTAACTTTATCTAACTCAAATAGCAATTCAACAAAATCATGCATATAACTTTATTCCTTTCCTTTCCTTGTACAGAGACTAAACATGCAGAGCATAAAATATTTTAATTGGATATTTCCCTTTCCTTAACATGATTCTAGAGCTTAATAGCTCAAATCTTATACTTGGTTTAGAACCACCCACCTCGATGACGAGCACCTCAAGAACAAGTGCGTAGACGAAGCAACGAGCTGAAAATCCTTCCTCGGGCCTCCTCGGGGTTCACCTCATATTTACGAAAGTCGATCAATGACTTAGAACCTTATTCAAGCTCCTAATAAGACATCGAAATGATATCTAAACCCTTGACCCTTAACTATAACTTAAAATGTGATAATTTAAAAGATTAAGGCATCCGAAATTACCACAAATGGGGACGGAAAATACGATTCGAAATATCAAGATTCCGGACAATTGGCCACTGCTATTTCGTAGATCATCGAAAGAGCTTCGATTTGAGTACTCATGGGCCTCGTAACTCTAACCGAGGCGAAAGTTATGGCCTCCGCACGAAAACGTGCCGGAACTGCCGCAGCAGCCCCGCGCCCGCGGAACCCCGCGCCCGCGGAATCCCCGCGCTCGTGCATCTTCGCGCCGAGAGGGCATCCCCGCGACCGCGCCATCTGGGTGATTTCCGGCGACGGAAACTCCTCCTCCGCTCCTCCACGCTCGACTCGCCGAATAAAAACTACTCGTCTCGGAGGTGCGCTCACGAAGAGCGCTCCTCGCTCGAATTTAGAAATGGAGGTGAAAGAAGTGAGAAATGAGCAAATGGGAATGAAGGGGAGCTCCTCTATTTATAGGGGAAATCCAAGCTTCTCTGAGAAGCTTCTTCAGTGCAACAACACTGCTTTAAAAATATCGGGTTCGGTTAAAAGGCGCTTTATTTGATGTCGAGGTCCAAATGACCTCAGACAAGAAATCCAAAAATAACGGGAGGTTCGTTGACTTGAGTACTATTGAACCAACTTGACTCGGGATAAAGAACGAGTCATCTTGAAGGAAAATGAGAAAATATTCTCTTTTCAAAAATAAAGTTACTATTCCACATAAGAGACAAATAAAATTCCCGAGCGCTCGATTGACCTCAGAATGAAAATCCGGGAACGCCAACGGATTCCTTAAGAAATTTCCTATAAGATAGGCTTCAAAGAACAAAGCTCAAGTCAACACACAAGATTTCGCAAATTTCTAATGAACGCGCTCCTACGGAAAAACACTATTCATATCTTCTTTAAACGCGTTTTAAATCACCGGGACCTCAAACAACTTCCGATTCAAAATCCGAAAACACCGGCATGCTCCTTGGGTCAACACCTTTCAAACATGACCAACATTGGCTATAATTGAGCTCGGATCAAAATTCTCAAAAAGACGATTTTATGAAAAATAAATCCTAAAATCGCGGCTTAGAACCGAAACATCTTAATTATGCTCAAAATTCCTTTTAATATTTCCCAATTAAAATTAGGAATTACTTAATCATATTTTGAAAATCCGGGTTGTTACATCCTACACCCCTTAAAAAAATTTCGTCCCGAAATTTACTTCATCTTAACAGAGATCTGGATTCCTCTTCAAGAACTTGAGGCCTTACTGAAACAACATAAATTCGAAACCTTTACTATAAGGCTAAGAATAGCCTGGAGCCTTCCTTTATAAATTAGTCCTTACGCAGGACTAGTACTTCTATAATCGTTCTTCTTTTCATCCTCAAAGCTTAAGCATCTTCTATCTTTTCTTCCTTATGAAATCTCTCTCGAACATCGCTTCACACGAACTCCTTATGATCTTGCATTCGAGCGGACCTCTAGAAACTATTCGAGCAATGAAATAAATAAAAGAAAAATTCACCAAACTTGCTCCTCGTGCACGGACAATCTCAACAAGTCCATCCTTCTTTTGTTTCTCTTGGCTTTACTTTTACTTCTGACTTTACTTTACGCAACCTTGAGAAAATTTTAACGAATTCGAACTAGATGATAAACTTGAATTAATTGAGCACCTCCTTTGATTGTTGCTTGTACGCTCTATCACGTTGAAAATTCACTTTATCTTCACCTTTAACTTCTTGAGGTTCAACTTCTTCGTCTTCTTGGGGCGTACTTTGAGATGCACTCTAAACTTAAATTCTTGACGCAACTTAAATCTAAATTTCTTCGTCGCAGTCATCTCTTTTTCTTGAAGCAGTCGTCTGGCTTCATGGCTTCTTCCATTGGTCACTATCGCTTGCAGGCGTAATGATCGTACGTCTAAACTTTGAACTGCACGCTTGGAATTTATTTGCCGTCATTCCTTAGATCGCAACGAGCTGAGAAATCTTCTTGGACAAGCGCGTCCTAAACTTAGAGAATACTATCTGGCACTTACTTGGATTCTACTTCTTACTAGGAAATACTATCTCTTGTTCCTCCAACCTTGACTAAAAGGAATACTGTTATATACTTTCTGCTCTTATTCCGAGATCCACACTCGAGTTCTATGAGTGGGAGCAAAATAAACAAACGCCTCTGAGTGAGGGCTTTATCTTAATCAATAATTCTTTAACAAGCTTAAAAGCTGGAAAGAATATAACACTAGGTTATATATGTTAAAAACATTGCCTTTTCAGAGGACTTATAAACTTGAAGGATTCTTGCACATAACAAAGATATGGAAGAAATCAACGGTTAGCAACTGGAAATCGTGCTCAAATATTTTCTCAAAGGCGTCAGCAAAGCCTATCAAGGAAATGGTATCACTGATTCCTGATGATCAAAGAAGTATCAACCAAAAGATTGCAAACTATCCAAGTGGATATAACCAAAGAATTTCAAATGGTATAAATGGAGAATTTCAATTGATACAAAGCTATTGAAGGGCAATTGATTCAATTAACAAGAGAATAAATCGATTCCAAAAGAGAATGAACAAATCGATTCTATTGACAAGAGAATGAATAAATAGACTCAACAAAAACTTTCATCAAACTGAAACTCTCAATTTATCGAACACTAAGTCTATCTTCTTAACGATCTTCTTTGGGTTCTTAACTTCTTTCTTGATCGACATGCATCTTCTTCTTCGGGTCTTTTCTTTCTTAAGTATCACGTACCTTCTTCTTAGCGAGTTTGCTACAGAATAGCACAAGTTGGTTGGACTTCAAATGGCTTCGCTTGGCCGGGAAAGCGATATCCCGGGAATTACTTCCTATCTATCGAAAGAGATACGACAAGGTGACTTAATCTATGGATCCTTCTGGACTCAATATAACTTAACTTCAACGTCTCTTAGAAGCTTGGTAGAACATCGATATATGTTCAAACTCTCTTGGCTATGGTCGCGACGACAATCTTCATTTTCATTAATCGGCTTGAAACAAGCGATAACTTCTGGGCATCAAACGCGACATGACCTTGAATGTACTGTGGGTTATGGGCCCACCACGCTTCCGCTGTGCCACTCTGATAATTCGCCTTTAACTTGACTGCTCCTCTTCTTGCTTATTGCTCGAAACTGAACTTCATGACCTTCTTCTCGATTCTACTAAAATCTCAAAATCATTTATCCTTCTTATGAGCGCTCTATAAATGTTCTTTCGAACATCCCTACTTAACTCTAGTTCCTTGAGAAGGAACTTACTCAATCTAGGTTCATAAGAGAACCTAAAGGGAATTCTAGAATTCTCCTTAATTCAAGCTCACTATAGTCTATGTTCTAACTATATTCTCTATGCCTCGTTCATCCTTAACTCATCCTTAAATTCTTTTCTTATGGGCAGTAGACGAGCTTTTATCACAAAGAAGATTTTCAAATCAACTTTCAAACTTTATAACTCTACTCAAAATTTTTAACGGTCTAAAATGACCGAAATAGTTCGAGTATCTGCAGAAAATAATATTCTGAAAAGATTTGCTTCTTGATCGAGTCCTTAATGACTCAAAACTCTTAAAACATCGATCTAGAACTTACTTCAATAAGTTCCACTTTAAACTTTGGTATAACCAAAAATTTTATTTCTAAAGAAATAATGTTCGACTCTCAAAAATCGACTAACCTTATCATGCTCAAAACCTTTCTCCTCATCCTGTACTTTCAAAAAGTTATACCAAATATAATAGATATACTTTAACTCAATCATACCTTAGCTTTGTTGAAGATGCGAGGGTGATGATGAGTTGGGGGTAGTTGATTAATACCTTTGAACAATTCAATATTCACATAGAACTCAATCAAACTTTAAGAAGAGACAGGTCTGCAGAGTTGCAAGCCTGCTCTGATACCATCTGTAACAGTCCGGTCCCTTAGGCGGTCATTTTGATGGGGACGGGGTTGTTGGGCGTAAAAGCCGAAGAAAATAGGTAGATTAATCGGAAATCCAGGGGGGGGATATTTTTAGAATTAAACTAAGTTAGCGCCTCACAAACTTAGGTAACTTAACTTCATGACTTGGAAGGACTATCATCTTTAACGAATCAATGGGGTCAAAGGGTTCAATCGAGTCAAAGGAATGCCAAATCATAGGCCAACCGAAATTTAAACAGAATCTAAAGACAAACATATAGGAATTTGACTTTATAACTAAACAAGACTTCCTCAAAAGCCACAATGGCTAAGACCCATAAAAAGGTCGGAGTCAAATAAATCATACTGTCCCATTCATAGGACCAAACAAGAAACTAACTCAAAACTTAACTTGAACGAACAGAATCATGCTTGAAAGGAAAAGCCTCTTCGTAGGTGAACAATAATAACAAGCATGAAAGACTTATTCACAAGTCAACTGAAGATGAATAGATACCAGAATGCTCAATAGGTATGACTATTCAAATAACTCGGAATCATTAAAGGAACAACGAATATATCAAAGAACATGCTTCAAAGACTTTATTGATAACTAGGATTCATAGCATTTAAAACATGCTACTATCAAGAATCTAGTTACACATATCAAGACTATATACAACATCAGAGTACTTAGCAGAAACTTAGCGGAAGAAAACATGTAACCATACAGAGCAACAAACTTGAAACCTCAGACAATTCAGACAACCCCACCAGCGACACATCACCGGCCTCAGCATCTCAACCTGAAAACATTTGAAAAAGAGGGGGTGAGCACTAATGTACTCAGTAGGGTTTTATGAGAAAACTCTTTAATAAACTTTGGAATATCCAATTAATAACTGGCGGCATATGGAGAGCAAAACGCAAAAGCCCTCTCCATACCCGCAAAACCTTTTACTTCCTTTTCTGGCGCCTTTCCTGGCTCAAACCTGCTGTCTACTGCACCCTTTTTGCCTTAGGATGAGAGAGGGGACACCTCAAATATCCTCTGAGTATGCGAGGGGATTACCCAGCAGTAACTCCATTTACTTTCAAATGTTCAACATTAGTGGCACGAAGGTCATGGCATGATAATGCAAATAAACTGTTCTTTGAGCTCGATAACTTGCTAATAACAGAAACTATATCTTTCCTTAGATTCCTCCTTTCTCAACCTTAACCTCAACCTTAACCCTCATTACTTACTTGACTTAGCTTGCAATACCAAGCCTAGAACAATCATCTAAAGCTAATTCTTAATTGAGCATGATCTCGGCCTACAAGGGATTTATAACTTACCCTAAAAGGCAATCCTTAATCCTTAACTATACGAGCTTTAACGAAGCATAAACATTCAAATACGAGGAAATGAACGCGGATAATCATCGATTGCAATAAAGCAATTCTAAACACCTCATGCTAGCATAAATTATATAAAAATAATTCTAGCATATCTAAACATACTTGAGAGCTCACTTAGATTATAACAACTTTCTTAACTTTATCTAACTCAAATAGCAATTCAACAAAATCATGCATATAACTTTATTCCTTTCCTTTCCTTGTACAGAGACTAAACATGCAGAGCATAAAATATTTTAATTGGATATTTACCTTTCCTTAACATGATTCTAGAGCTTAATAGCTCAAATCTTATACTTGGTTTAGAACCACCCACCTCGATGACGAGCACCTCAAGAACAAGTGCGTAGACGAAGCAACGAGCTGAAAATCCTTCCTCGGGCCTCCTCGGGGTTCACCTCATATTTACGAAAGTCGATCAACGACTTAGAACCTTATTCAAGCTCCTAATAAGACATCGAAATGATATCTAAACCCTTGACCCTTAACTATAACTTAAAATGCGATAATTTAAAAGATTAAGGCATCCGAAATTACCACAAATGGAGACGGAAAATACGATTCGAAATATCAAGATTCCGGACAATTGGCCACTGCTATTTCGTAGATCATCGAAAGAGCTTCGATTTGAGTACTCATGGGCCTCGTAAATCCAACCGAGGCGAAAGTTATGGCCTCCGCACGAAAACGTGCCGGAACTGCCGCAGCAGCCCCGCGCCCGCGGAACCCCGCGCCCGCGGAATCCCCGCGCTCGTGCATCTTCGCGCCGAGAGGGCATCCCCGCGACCGCGCCATCTGGGTGATTTCCGGCGACGGAAACTCCTCCTCCGCTCCTCCACGCTCGACTCGCCGAATAAAAACTACTCGTCTCGGAGGTGCGCTCACGAAGAGCGCTCCTCGCTCGAATTTAGAAATGGAGGTGAAAGAAGTGAGAAATGAGCAAATGGGAATGAAGGGGAGCTCCTCTATTTATAGGGGAAATCCAAGCTTCTCCGAGAAGCTTCTTCAGTGCAACAACACTGCTTTAAAAATATCGGGTTCGGTTAAAAGGCGCTTTATTTGATGTCGAGGTCCAAATGACCTCAGACAAGAAATCCAAAAATAACGGGAGGTTCGTTGACTTGAGTACTATTGAACCAACTTGACTCGGGATAAAGAACGAGTCATCTTGAAGGAAAATGAGAAAATATTCTCTTTTCAAAAATAAAGTTACTATTCCACATAAGAGACAAATAAAATTCCCGAGCGCTCGATTGACCTCAGAATGAAAATCCGGGAACGCCAACGGATTCCTTAAGAAATTTCCTATAAGATAGGCTTCAAAGAACAAAGCTCAAGTCAACACACAAGATTTCGCAAATTTCTAATGAACGCGCTCCTACGGAAAAACACTATTCATATCTTCTTTAAACGCGTTTTAAATCACCGGGACCTCAAACAACTTCCGATTCAAAATCCGAAAACACCGGCATGCTCCTTGGGTCAACACCTTTCAAACATGACCAAAATTGGCTATAATTGAGCTCGGATCAAAATTCTCAAAAAGACGATTTTATGAAAAATAAATCCTAAAATCGCGGCTTAGAACCGAAACATCTTAATTATGCTCAAAATTCCTTTTAATATTTCCTAATTAAAATTAGGAATTACTTAATCATATTTTGAAAATCCGGGTTGTTACATCCTACACCCCTTAAAAAAATTTTGTCCCGAAATTTACTTCATCTTAACAGAGATCTGGATTCCTCTTCAAGAACTTGAGGCCTTACTGAAACAACATAAATTCGAAACCTTTACTATAAGGCTAAGAATAGCCTGGAGCCTTCCTTTATAAATTAGTCCTTACGCAGGACTAGTACTTCTATAATCGTTCTTCTTTTCGTCCTCAAAGCTTAAGCATCTTCTATCTTTTCTTCCTTATGAAATCTCTCTCGAACATCGCTTCACACGAACTCCTTATGATCTTGCATTCGAGCGGACCTCTAGAAACTATTCGAGCAATGAAATAAATAAAAGAAAAATTCACCAAACTTGCTCCTCGTGCACGGACAATCTCAACAAGTCCATCCTTCTTTTGTTTCTCTTGGCTTTACTTTTACTTCTGACTTTACTTTACGCAACCTTGAGAAAATTTTAACGAATTCGAACTAGATGATAAACTTGAATTAATTGAGCACCTCCTTTGATTGTTGCTTGTACGCTCTATCACGTTGAAAATTCACTTTATCTTCACCTTTAACTTCTTGAGGTTCAACTTCTTCGTCTTCTTGGGGCGTACTTTGAGATGCACTCTAAACTTAAATTCTTGACGCAACTTAAATCTAAATTTCTTCGTCGCAGTCATCTCTTTTTCTTGAAGCAGTCGTCTGGCTTCATGGCTTCTTCCATTGGTCACTATCGCTTGCAGGCGTAATGATCGTACGTCTAAACTTTGAACTGCACGCTTGGAATTTATTTGCCGTCATTCCTTAGATCGCAACGAGCTGAGAAATCTTCTTGGACAAGCGCGTCCTAAACTTAGAGAATACTATCTGGCACTTACTTGGATTCTACTTCTTACTAGGAAATACTATCTCTTGTTCCTCCAACCTTGACTAAAAGGAATACTGTTATATACTTTCTGCTCTTATTCCGAGATCCACACTCGAGTTCTATGAGTGGGAGCAAAATAAACAAACGCCTCTGAGTGAGGGCTTTATCTTAATCAATAATTCTTTAACAAGCTTAAAAGCTGGAAAGAATATAACACTAGGTTATATATGTTAAAAACATTGCCTTTTCAGAGGACTTATAAACTTGAAGGATTCTTGCACATAACAAAGATATGGAAGAAATCAACGGTTAGCAACTGGAAATCGTGCTCAAATATTTTCTCAAAGGCGTCAGCAAAGCCTATCAAGGAAATGGTATTACTGATTCCTGATGATCAAAGAAGTATCAACCAAAAGATTGCAAACTATCCAAGTGGATATAACCAAAGAATTTCAAATGGTATAAATGGAGAATTTCAATTGATACAAAGCTATTGAAGGGCAATTGATTCAATTAACAAGAGAATAAATCGATTCCAAAAGAGAATGAACAAATCGATTCTATTGACAAGAGAATGAATAAATAGACTCAACAAAAACTTTCATCAAACTGAAACTCTCAATTTATCGAACACTAAGTCTATCTTCTTAACGATCTTCTTTGGGTTCTTAACTTCTTTCTTGATCGACATGCATCTTCTTCTTCGGGTCTTTTCTTTCTTAAGTATCACGTACCTTCTTCTTAGCGAGTTTGCTACAGAATAGCACAAGTTGGTTGGACTTCAAATGGCTTCGCTTGGCCGGGAAAGCGATATCCCGGGAATTACTTCCTATCTATCGAAAGAGATACGACAAGGTGACTTAATCTATGGATCCTTCTGGACTCAATATAACTTAACTTCAACGTCTCTTAGAAGCTTGGTAGAACATCGATATATGTTCAAACTCTCTTGGCTATGGTCGCGACGACAATCTTCATTTTCATTAATCGGCTTGAAACAAGCGATAACTTCTGGGCATCAAACGCGACATGACCTTGAATGTACTGTGGGTTATGGGCCCACCACGCTTCCGCTGTGCCACTCTGATAATTCGCCTTTAACTTGACTGCTCCTCTTCTTGCTTATTGCTCGAAACTGAACTTCATGACCTTCTTCTCGATTCTACTAAAATCTCAAAATCATTTATCCTTCTTATGAGCGCTCTATAAATGTTCTTTCGAACATCCCTACTTAACTCTAGTTCCTTGAGAAGGAACTTACTCAATCTAGGTTCATAAGAGAACCTAAAGGGAATTCTAGAATTCTCCTTAATTCAAGCTCACTATAGTCTATGTTCTAACTATATTCTCTATGCCTCGTTCATCCTTAACTCATCCTTAAATTCTTTTCTTATGGGCAGTAGACGAGCTTTTATCACAAAGAAGATTTTCAAATCAACTTTCAAACTTTATAACTCTACTCAAAATTTTTAACGGTCTAAAATGACCGAAATAGTTCGAGTATCTGCAGAAAATAATATTCTGAAAAGATTTGCTTCTTGATCGAGTCCTTAATGACTCAAAACTCTTAAAACATCGATCTAGAACTTACTTCAATAAGTTCCACTTTAAACTTTGGTATAACCAAAAATTTTATTTCTAAAGAAATAATGTTCGACTCTAAAAAATCGACTAACCTTATCTTGCTCAAAACCTTTCTCCTCATCCTGTACTTTCAAAAAGTTATACCAAATATAATAGATATACTTTAACTCAATCATACCTTAGCTTTGTTGAAGATGCGAGGGTGATGATGAGCTGGGGGTAGTTGATTAATACCTTTGAACAATTCAATATTCACATAGAACTCAATCAAACTTTAAGAAGAGACAGGTCTGCAGAGTTGCAAGCCTGCTCTGATACCATCTGTAACAGTCCGGTCCCTTAGGCGGTCATTTTGATGGGGACGGGGTTGTTGGGCGTAAAAGCCGAAGAAAATAGGTAGATTAATCGGAAATCCAGGGGGGGGATATTTTTAGAATTAAACTAAGTTAGCGCCTCACAAACTTAGGCAACTTAACTTCATGACTTGGAAGGACTATCATCTTTAACGAATCAATGGGGTCAAAGGGTTCAATCGAGTCAAAGGAATGCCAAATCATAGGCCAACCGAAATTTAAACAGAATCCAAAGACAAACATATAGGAATTTGACTTTATAACTAAACAAGACTTCCTCAAAAGCCACAATGGCTAAGACCCATAAAAAGGTCGGAGTCAAATAAATCATACTGTCCCATTCATAGGACCAAACAAGAAACTAACTCAAAACTTAACTTGAACGAACAGAATCATGCTTGAAAGGAAAAGCCTCTTCGTAGGCGAACAATAATAACAAGCATGAAAGACTTATTCACAAGTCAACTGAAGATGAATAGATACCAGAATGCTCAATAGGTATGACTATTCAAATAACTCGGAATCATTAAAGGAACAACGAATATATCAAAGAACATGCTTCAAAGACTTTATTGATAACTAGGATTCATAGCATTTAAAACATGCTACTATCAAGAATCTAGTTACACATATCAAGACTATATACAACATCAGAGTACTTAGCAGAAACTTAGCGGAAGAAAACATGTAACCATACAGAGCAACAAACTTGAAACCTCAGACAATTCAGACAACCCCACCAGCGACACATCACCGGCCTCAGCATCTCAACCTGAAAACATTTGAAAAAGAGGGGGTGAGCACTAATGTACTCAGTAGGGTTTTATGAGAAAACTCTTTAATAAACTTTGGAATATCCAATTAATAACTGGCGGCATATGGAGAGCAAAACGCAAAAGCCCTCTCCATACCCGCAAAACCTTTTACTTCCTTTTCTGGCGCCTTTCCTGGCTCAAACCTGCTGTCTACTGCACCCTTTTTGCCTTAGGATGAGAGAGGGGACACCTCAAATATCCTCTGAGTATGCGAGGGGATTACCCAGCAGTAACTCCATTTACTTTCAAATGTTCAACATTAGTGGCACGAAGGTCATGGCATGATAATGCAAATAAACTGTTCTTTGAGCTCGATAACTTGCTAATAACAGAAACTATATCTTTCCTTAGATTCCTCCTTTCTCAACCTTAACCTCAACCTTAACCCTCATTACTTACTTGACTTAGCTTGCAATACCAAGCCTAGAACAATCATCTAAAGCTAATTCTTAATTGAGCATGATCTCGGCCTACAAGGGATTTATAACTGACCCTAAAAGGCAATCCTTAATCCTTAACTATACGAGCTTTAACGAAGCATAAACATTCAAATACGAGGAAATGAACGCGGATAATCATCGATTGCAATAAAGCAATTCTAAACACCTCATGCTAGCATAAATTATATAAAAATAATTCTAGCATATCTAAACATACTTGAGAGCTCACTTAGATTATAACAACTTCCTTAACTTTATCTAACTCAAATAGCAATTCAACAAAATCATGCATATAACTTTATTCCTTTCCTTTCCTTGTACAGAGACTAAACAGGCAGAGCATAAAATATTTTAATTGGATATTTCCCTTTCCTTAACATGCTTCTAGAGTTTAATAGCTCAAATCTTATACTTGGTTTAGAACCACCCACCTCGATGATGAGCACCTCAAGAACAAGTGCGTAGATGAAGCAATGAGCTGAAAATCCTTCCTCGGGCCTCCTCGGGGTTCACCTCATATTTACGAAAGTCGATCAACGACTTAGAACCTTATTAGAGCTCCTAATAAGACATCGAAACGATATCTAAACCTTTGACCCTTAACTATAACTTAAAATGTGATAATTTAAAAGATTAAGGCATCCGAAATTACCACAAATGGGGACGGAAAATCCGATTCGAAATATCGAGATTCTGGACAATTGCCACTGCTATCTCGTAGATCATTGAAAGAGCTTCGATTTGAGTACTCATGGGCCTCGTAACTCCAACCGAGGCGAAAGTTATGGCCTCCGCACGAAAACGTGCCGGAATTGCCGCAGCAGCCCCGCGCCCGCGGAATCCCCGCGCTCGCGCATCTTCGCGCCGAGAGGGCATCCCCCGGACCGCGGGAACCTCCGTGACCGCGCCATCAGGGTGATTTCCGGTGACGGAAACTCCTCCTCCGCTCCTCCACGCTCGACTCGCCGAACAAAAACTACTCGTCTCGGAGGTGCGCTCACGAAGAGCACTCCTCGCTCGACTTTAGAAATGGAGGTGAAAGAAGTGAGAAATGAGCAAATGGGAATGAAGGGGGGCTCCTCTATTTATAGGGGAAATCCAAGCTTCTCCGAGAAGCTTCTTCAGTGCAACAACACTGCTTTAAAAACATCGGGTTCGGTTAAAAGGCGCTTTATTCGATGTCGAGGTCCAAATGACCTCAGGCACGAAATCTAAAAATACCGGGAGGTTCGTTGGCTTGAGTACTATTGAACCAACTTGACTCGGGATAAAGAACGAGTCATCTTGAAGGAAAATGAGAAAATATTCTCTTTTCAAAAATAAAGTTACTATTCCACACAAGAGACAAATAAAATTCCCGAGCGCTCGATTGACCTCAGAATGAAAATCCGGGAACGCCAACGGATTCCTTAAGAAATTTCCTATAAGATAGGCTTGAAAGAACAAAGCTCAGGTCAACACACAAGATTTCGCAAATTTCTAATGAACGCGCTCCTACGGAAAAACACTATTCATATCTTCTTTAAACGCGTTTTAAATCACCGGGACCTCAAACAACTTCTGATTCAAAATCCGAAAACACCGGCATGCTCCTTAGGTCAACACATTTCAAACGTGACCAAAATTGGCTATAATTGAGCTCGGATCAAAATTCTCAAAAAAGTGATTTTACGAAAAATAAATCCTAAAATCGCGGCTTAGAACCGAAACATCTTAATTATGCTCAAAATTCCTTTTAATATTTCCTAATTAAAATTAGGAATTACTTAATCATATTTTGAAAATCCGGGTTGTTACATTATTTAATTTAAATTAAACGTTAACGATGAACATGGTCAGTCGTTAGGTATTTAGTTATTTTTTAAATGGTAACCACAAATTGTATCCGTCGTAAGTCCGTTGTTAGAAGTCGATATACGTGCTTTTTTCTTTCTCTTTCTCATTTCATATTTGGAGCCCTAAATTATCATATCACTGCCAATTTCCCTTCCCCTCGCCGTGCCACCGCCCACCATGCCCCCCCTCTCTCTCTCTCTGTCTCTGTCTCTGTCTCTCTCTCTCTCTCAGCTAACAAATTGCTGCTGCAGCAGACGGGCTCCTCCGTCAGGACCGCCACCACCGACTTACGTAAGTCCACCTCCTATTTGCTATCTCTCTCTCTTTGCGGTTACCATCGCTACTGGACCGCCGCAACGCCACTGTCTCCGTCTCTGCGCCGTAAGTCTCCCCCCCCTCTCTCTCTCTCTCACACACACACATATTGTTCCATGTATCTGAAGATTTTGCTCTCTTTGGCTGAGGAATTCCAATTTGAAGATTTTATTGGCTGAATTGAGGTGGTCTTGCTCTGTTAGAACCTGGCCTTGTAGTGGTGAATATGTTCCTGCATCTAATTTTGCGTTGCAACGTATGAGAAATATGATGAAATTATAAATGCATGATAAATATAGAATATTAATTGGTTGAGTTTTTCATCCTCTCCCCTAAGAATATGGTAAGCATGGAACAAGTATTCGCAGCTCGCAATGATGCATAATTTATCTCTTGTTGACTCCAATGACCTCATCTGCTCTAGGTAGCATCTCACTATATAGAGCCCTAGTTAAAGAAAGGCCAGACAATATATGCAAATCCCATAAGAATATCGACAGCTCGCTAGAGAAAGCCAAAAAAGTGTTTATTGACAGACACCAAGCCTCACAAAAAGCCTTGATAACCTCAATGTTTCGGTCATACGTCAAGAGTGAGGCTTAAACATGACACTACAAGAATTTCACAGATTCGCGATGGAATTTTTCGTCATCCCATACCCAATTTTCATCGCTAATTGAACGGGCGACGGAAAATGTCCGTCTCGTAAATTTGTTGCTAAAAAAAAGAAGACGACGGAATATTCCGTCGCCAAATATAGCGACGGGCGAAGCGGCAGAATATGCCGTTGCCTTAAAGTGTCGTCGTGAATTGTCACAAAATTGGGGCAACTAATCAGGTGACGAACGTGTTCCGTCGCCATTGTTGGCGACGCCTAAGGCGACAGAACATTCCGTCGCCACATTAAAAAAATAATTTAATTTATAAAATTAGAAAAAACAGGGATGGAATATTTTTGTCGCTATTTTTGTTTTTTTATTTTTTTAATTAATTTTGGTTTTTTTTTCGGTTTTTTTATAATTCTTTTTTCTTTTTATATATATTTATTTGTAACCAAATACAATAAAAGATCATAAAACCAAAAAATATATATATATATATATATATAATTGCACATAATTTAATGCAAATGTATAATACATATAGATTAATATTCAAATTGTAACATAATAACAGTAGCAGTACAACTATGTGCCCGAGGCCTCATCCTGCCTTCCTGGCCTGCTTCTCCAGCACCTGCTGCACAGTCGTCTGCTCCACCACCTCTAGTCATCTGATAAAAACAACTTATAAAGGCAGTCATGAAGACAATTAGACAAAATACTAAAAACAAAAAACATAAAATTCAAAAAAGACAAAGTTATGAAGACATTCAATACGATCAATTCTTCAATACTAAAAATAATTGTTTTGTATAGCAAACACAATTAACACTATCAAATATCATCATCTAGCTCTTCATCACTAAGTTCTTCATCAGATAAACTGATCTCTTCATCATCCGACGCTGATTCATCAAGATTGGTTTCTTCAAAATCTACAACCGCCCGCTAGGTGAATGGGTAATGGATCGTCATCAACGTCTATAACGGGGGCTTGTAACTCCAAATGTTCATCATCTTGAAATGGTGAAGATATACTTGATGGTGGTGCATTGGAGGGAACATCCACGTTCGATCTGGCATTTATCTTATAAACTGCCAACCAATCACTCTTCGACCGATTTAAACTCGGGTATGAGCAATAGAACACTTGGGTTGCCTGGGTAGCCAGCACAAATGCATCCTCTCCTGCATATCTACGTCCTTGGTGAACGGATCTCATTTTATAAGCAGGATGGACCATTGTCCCCCCGTGTTGACGTATCGAACCATTCACACTTGGATAATGTCGTCTTCTTAATTGGAAGACCAAGATATTCACTTGACTAAAGTTTCAGCCAGACTCATCTCTCCATGAAAGGTCCATGTGTAATAATTCGGCACTAACTCACTGTTGGAGTTTTTTCGAATTAAACCACCGCAAGATCATTTGGTTGTTCATTAATCTATGTTCATGCAAATCACATTTTTATGTCACATGTATGTTTATCACGTCAAACACAAAACCATGCAAAACGAATCTAATAAAGCGGAATACATAGATTCGAATTACTTACAATTGTGAGATGGTCTGAGGACATGATTAAAGATCTAATCTTGCTGTTGAATAAATGCAATACTGGCGCCACCTATCTCCCAAAATTCGACCAGCACAGTATTCTACTCCAAGATCTTCTGTTGTATTCCCGGACTGTATCTAGATTCAGAGTGGGCTGAAATCTACTAGATAAGTTTGTGAAATCTGTGGATAACTTTGAGAGACAAAGAGGGGCTGATTTCTAATGCTCAAATTTTCGTCCCTCCTCCCTCCTTTATATAGGGAGGTGGGCGAAAATATAGTTCCCCAACCCTACTGAGTTTGGGCCTCTATCTCAAATTCAATATCCAGTCCACTATCAGTCATTGGGCTACAACAGGGATCTAGAAAAATATTAAATTGACCCACTAATTTATTTAATATCCAATATCTAATAAACTTAGGATATAATTAAATAGATTAAGTTTTACTTTTATTCCACTAAAGAAGTAAAACTGACCTACCAATTTAATACATATTTATGAATATGCTTTCTCCATTAGTCCAACCATTCCCCGTGTTTAAGATATAATGTTCATTAATTAATTATATCAGGCTCTGACAACTATAATTAATTAACATCTAAAACCTTGAGTAGTACCACACAAGCTTTACTCATGTACGGAATAAATTCCACCTACAGGGTTTCAACATGAACTTGTGTTTCCTCAAGAGAACATCATCAACCTGGCGCACCAGAACATGGTGCTCATGCATACTGCTCGAGACATCATGTATGCATTGTTATTACCCAAGATATCGAATTCGATCTATGAAAAGATCTCATCCATTGATAAATCAAAGTAACAAACAACGCACACATATGTTCACCAATATCACATGAGTTCAGAACCCGAACTCTGTGGATCTTTATTCTCTCAGTAACTGGATCAGAGACAAAGAATAGTATCCTATCGTGATCCTCCTCAATACACTAACAAGTGTACTAGAATAATCAGCTAGTCAAGATAAACTAACTTATCAGATTATTCTACGGTGTACCGATGGTGTGTTCAGGACCATCTAAGTCGTGAGCTCTTTAGTACATTACAATGTTCTAATGATATGATCTTACCGTGTGACTCCCCACACCATATCATCTATAATGTAAGTATATGGAACATTGCATAGAACAATTATAGAACATAATCTAAATGCAAACAGTGACTGCAATAACTTTCATTTCATATCATCATATCATTAGAAAAGTATACAAAGACAAGTCTTCCAGTATACAAAACTAACACTCACTTCATTCGATCTTTTGTGTAAATTCTAACAAATTAGATCCATCGCGACTCCGTTGATACATCCAAGCTCGACTAGGGACTCGATTTATACTTGCCTAAATTATAAAATTAATTAGGAAAAAAATTTGGCAGCATAATGGGGCGAAACCTATATTTTGACCAAGTCATCGACGTAACTTAACTAGGTTCTGGAATTAACTAGCAAAAACCAAACACCAAACACCAGAGAGATCCAGGGACCCTCGTCCCAAACCAAACACCAGAGGGATCCAGAGGCCCTCGTCCCATTTTCTAACTACGCACAATTAATATAGAGGGATCCAGGGGCCCTCGTCCCATTTAACTAACATGTTTTCATAAATTCAAGTTAACATGCTTTAATAAATTCACATTAACATGCTTTAATAATTTCAACTAACATGCTTTCAAAAAATCAACTAACATGCTTTCATAAATCCCAAAGTAACATACTTAAATAAATTCAAGAAAAATGCTATAATTAATTCAACTAACATGCATTCAAAAGAAATGTGCAAACATTATTTTCCTTCATTTTTAGGATATAATTGTGAAAAGTTTTGGAATGTTTCATAGAAATTTGCATTCTCTTGGAACACATTTATTTTTATTAATAATGATAAGTACAAAATATTTTTATCATTTAATTTACCTTATGTTCATTTTTTGATAGGAAATTAAAGAAGAGGGAACGTGGTCCACCCTTGCTCATTTATGTATAGTTTTTTTTTTGCTTTCTAAATTAATAATACAAATGTTATTTATGGTATACATTATGGATTAATAATTTTTATTCACTAATATTCACCGTGTGCCTTTAATAGACGGTCTTTTTTGTTGATTGTTACAAACTCACTTCATTGATTGCTCTGAACTAAGTATTTTGCATAATAATCAGATTTAACAAGGGCCTTTTTTATTCAATAATTTCACACAAATAATATCAATTTGTCTCAAAGATCAAATAACCAAATAGCTCTTCTTGTCTTAAACACATCAACACTATCAATTAACACATCATTAACATAATTCACACATAAACACATCAACATTATCAATTAACACATCATTAACATGATTGACAAATAAACACATCAACATAATCAATGAATTAAAACATAAATTAAAAAAAAATAAAATAGAAAGCTTACCTCTCTGCAGGCAGTGACGGTGTCTGCGCGGAGTCGGCAGGCGAGCAGTGGTGGTGGCAGGCAGCGCGCTTCCGGCGTGTAGAGCTCTCCCGGTCGGGGGCGGGGGTAGAGAGAGAGAGGGAGAGAGAGAGAACGGGGGGGGGGGGGGGGAGGGGGGGGAGACGGCGGCGGGGGACGGTGGGGGAACGGCGGTGAAGGGGGATTAGGGTTTAATTTCAATTTGGGGAAAGAGGGTCTCCCGCCCGTATATTACCAGATGGGACGACGAACATGGTGACGACCCGTTTTTTTTTTAAATTAAAATTAAAATAAGGCAACGGAATTATTCCATCGCCTTATTATTTCGGGAAAAAATAAAAGAAGGTGACGGAATAGTTCCGTTGCCTTATTTTTGTATCATTAAAAATAATAAAAAAAATAAACAAAAGGCGACGAAAATCGTCCGTCGCCCATGTTGGTGATGGAATATCCATCACCAAGTCCGTCGCTGATTGTGGCCGTCACCATTTCATCACCGTTCTGTCGCCCGTGTTGACGGAATACATTCCGTTGCCAAGTCCATCACCTTAAACTGGTTTTCTTGTAGTGTGATCATATATATTCGCATCATGAAGGTTTTTGCCATAACAACTGAGTATGTCCTCGGTCCATTCCCAATATCCTCTAAAGTGATGAAATTCACCAAGAAGCTCAACTCTATCATGCCACTTTTCCTTGTCTTCAACCATTTGTCGCCCTAAGGATGGGAGAGGGTTAATGTTTCACGATCCAAATTTACTACTTATAATTCCGGTTTATGCTCAACACTACAACTACTAGGACCGTACCCGCAATTGGACGGGGTCAATTGTAGACGTGATAAGCTTAACCTGAGTCGATCTCTCAAGGAAGACTTTTGTGAAGAAATTGTCTAAGGGACTATGCATGCAACACATTTAAACAACCAAAATAGAACCTAAACATTCTAACAAGGGATTGATGATGATTTCTACTAAGAATTAAAATAGACAATTAAACAAGACAATAAAATGCAAACAACACAAATTAAAACAAGATATGAGGAAATAAGATAGATTAAGGTATTAGGGTGTAGATTCTCTCAATGGTTTCTCACTATGCTTTGTTCAAGTTGGTAATGCTAATCTCACACATACAATAGACCCTCTCAATCGGTTTAACTTCAATTACTGTCACCGTCTATTCATTAAACCTCTTTTAGCTATATCATACAAGCAAGATTAACATGTTAGGCTTAGGAACCCCATCCACCTAATGTCGAAGGAACCAAATTCGGGATTTAGAATCATAATCAAGTTTCCTCTAAATCCTAACAATGCTCAAGTAGTGATCAAGTACTCTCACATAATAGGTACGATTCCAACAACAACAACCAACAAGAATAAGCATAGATCAAAAATGAAATCGATCCTCTACCCCCTAATAGAGAGATCAGCCACTAAACATGCTCAAAACAACACAAATATTTTAGAAGAAAGTCATCTCATAAATCAAATGTAAATAATACAAACTTCTACAATATTAGATATTCTTCAAGAGTTTGGGACAAACCCCCACAAAACATCCAAGAAATACAAAGAAAATACAAGGGAAACCTCCTCACGAGTGTAGCTTCCGCGGATGACTTGAGGTTGGTTTTGTCTCGTCTCCTCTTCTTCTTCCTTAGCTTGGTTCCCTCTTTCTTCCTTTTCTCCTCTTCTGTTTTGTGATGGTGTTGATGGTGAAAATGGCGAGAAAGTGGTGGTGATGGTGTAGAGAGAAAAATGGAATGTGAAGAAGATGAAGTGTAGATGAAGATGTGAATGATGATGAGTGATCAAGAGTGAGGAAATGATCCTTCTCCAGTTCCCCTTCTTTTGATAGTAAGGGAACAATTTTTATATCAAAAGATTTTAGGGGATTTGGGATAATAGCTTCCAGAGGCAGAGTGGAGTTGAGTGGGGTTGCACTTGAAGACGTGGTGAAAGCTAGATCGAGGAAGAGGGAGCGCGCCGGCGGGGTACAACGCCGGGGGGTTAGGCGGTGAGGGGCGCCGCGGCGCTGGTGCTGGTGGAGAGAAGGGGCGCCGTGGCGCTGCGGGTGTCACGGCATTTTTGATGCCCGCCCGCGCTCCCTAGTCCGCCCGCGCGGGTGCCTTTTTCTCACTTTTCTTCAAATTCTTCGAGCCTCTCCAATTAGCCAATCGAGCTCATTTATTCAACATTCCACTTGCCACCTAATTGCCGTAAAATACGTGCTTTTGTAATTAAAAGCTCAAGTTCTTGCACAACTTGGTAAAATCCACCATTAGAGCAATAACTATAAATAAACATATAAAATCAACATCTAACAACATAACAAGCTATAAAATAATTTACAAATCATAACAAAATAACTATAATAAAATAACACATTTAAACACTAAACAACTCCCCCACACTTAGCCTTTTGCTTGTCCTCAAGCAAACAACAAATTAAAAATATGAATCAAGAAGGAAGAACTTGCAAAACAATCATATATTTTGATCAAGTCGCATGGTTCCCACAAAAGCATTAATCATCCAAGAAAATGAGCACAAATACAAACAAGTGAGATGCCCGTCCTTTCAAGATTAAGATGATCATGTTAGACTTCATTCTTTCCAATTATCTCTCCACGAATCACTTCCAAAATTTATTCACAAGAAAGTAAAATATTTTCAACAAAATAAGGGATTGCAATCTTAGGACAAGGTTCACTAGGTTTAATCATCGAAATTAATCGAGCTTCCTAATGTGGTTTCCCATACTCATCATGCAAAATACGAGGAGCATTTGCCACACATGAGAGGAGTAGAATCTAGAATGCAATCCCGATCATTTATACAAATTTTTGGGGCGTGGATCGAAATTCACAAGGTGAAAATCATAGGGAGGAAATCCCTAGTGTCCTTGTGTGGCTTCCCATACTCATAGTTGAATAAATCAACTAGAGGAGTAGAGATCCTTATTACCCCTTTTTATTTTCATTTTCCTTTCTTCTCTCTCTTTTTTTTTTATCATAAATACAAATGAATATACAAGAGGAACGACGATTATGGGGATAAATTTTTAAGAACAATGCTAAACATGCTTCCTAATCATTCAAGAACACAACCTCTCAACCAAATTTATCAATTTAAGCACACCTTCAAAGAATTCATGTTTAAGAGTGAAACCACGATAACATTTCATTTTTCATGATTGATTCGAAAATAATTCCTTGAAGATTCATATTCCAAGTTTTAATTTTTGACAATTGGACAAAACATCATGCTAAGAAAGGGGATAACAAAATACACAACATAATTAAGACGATAAAATGAACACAATACAATCAAAACAAATGCAACATAATATAACAAAAACCAACAACTAAAAACATAGTCCAACAATACAAAATCCAACATAACTAAAACCAAAACATACTACACTAACAAGCTCATAACTCCCCCACACTTAAAATATGCATTGTCCTCAATGTATGAAAAATGAATGCAAGCAAAAGAGAGAAGAGAGTAGAGAATGTCACAATTTTGTAAAAAACCGGCAACGTGCGCGAGCTCCTACAAAACAACACTAGGAAACACAAAAATAGAAAGGAAATATGACAAACTACAAGAAAAACAACCCACACGAATAAGACAAAACATAAAATACTTTACTACTCCGGTGGTGGATAAGGTGGTGGATTCTGTGGCGAGAAAGATGAGGCAAGAGTCCACGCATCCCAACTCGCCTATAGGGCCTGAATTTGCTCGTCGTGTCTATCTACTTGAGAGTAGAGGCCCCGAACATCTTGGTGCACAACACTGAGCTCCTCATGTATGGATTGGAAAGAGGCATCAATCCGCTCTTTCTGCTGTACCATGTTGGCAAGGTGCTCTTGCCTATATGCCGACATAGAATCCTGGAATTGATTGCCAAATATGCGCATGGTGTCGGTAATGGATTGCTGGAATTAGCCCATCATAGTGTCCATGTACCCTTAGAATGAGCTCCAGTCATGGCTTGACATTTGGTACCCAACATTTAGAGGCTGCGAAAATTGATACCCCGGGTGCTGGCCGTCTTCTCTTCCCCTTTCTCACTCTTCAGTGTTGTCGGCTTTGTCATTGCCCGCTTCATTGGGCTCATTAGATGTACCATGGTGTGGTGTAGACGAGGAGCCATCTCCTCCAGTGAGTTGCATTGTGCCATGCTGGATTTGCTTCAATTTTGACACACATGTCCGCTTGGCATGAGGCCGCAACTCTCTCTCATTGTTGATAATTTTAGCCCGTATGAGCTCATCTTTGTCGATCGTGTAGGTATCGATCCTTTTGTAACCATTGGGCGCAGGAGCATCCTTAGCAAGTGCCCCTATCTTAACCGAAAGAGCGGAAATGAATGCACAAAAGGGAGGGTGTTGATTTTTTCATTTGCGCGCCTCATTGATCGCGATCCAAAGGAAAGTGGACGGGCAAACCCTCCTGTTCTTCTCAGCGCACCAAAGAAGGTAAACCTCCATCGAGTTGACCTTGTTTGCTTGTTCTTTTCCAGACATATTGTATGCCAAGAATTTATGCACAATGGACAAGGCCGGATCTTGGATATATTTGCTTGGCACCCCCTTTGCAACCCAATTCCGGAATCCTGAGATTTCATACCATGCATTCTCAGTGTTAAAGTCGGATGGCCGTTGTTTGATTCCAGTTGTTGGGAAATCAAAATAATCTCTCATATCAGCCAACATGACCTCATATCTCTCTTCAAACACTCGAAAATAACATTTCTTCCCCTCTGCCTCATCATGTTCAAAAGATGTCAAAAACTCAAGCACCACATTATCATAGACATAAAATTGCATTCTAGCAAATGTCTCCAAATTCAACACCTTAAGATAATTCATAATTTACTCTTCAAGACCCAATGCCCTCATCAACTTCCAATCAATGTATCTAGGACTAGAAATATGAAGCGCACGGAGGGTGATATAGCGGTTACCTTCTTCCGGGTTGGTAATAAGAAATGGAGCTCCAAATTGTTGAGAAAGGTCCGACACCTCCCTCATTAAGCTTGTGGGAGCCTTTCCCTTGCCCTTGCCTTTGTCTTGGCTTTTGCCTCCAAGAAATTTGGGAAGTTTCATCTTTGGAGCCATATTTTATAGTGGAGAGCAAGGTGGAGAGGAGAAGTTGCAGCAAATATTTGAGCAGCTTGGAATGGAGGCGCGGCGGTGGGCTGTCGTGCGTGGCGGCGCGAGGAGAGGGGTGCGGCGGCGCTACTGTGGTGAGAGGCAGGAGAATTTGTGGAAATGGGGATGAATTTGCTGGGAATTATAGTAGAAATTGACTGTGAATGCTTGGGAGAATGAAGGGGAGCGGCGCGAGGGAAGAATTTAGGGATTTGGGGGAAAGAGTCCCTTTTATAGTGAGAGAAAAAATCGGTGCTATTGAAAGGGAGTGGCACCGCGGAGGAGGGTTGAAGGGTGAGAGGGCGCCACGACGCTAGGGGGCGCCGCGGCGCTAGGGGCGCGCGGCGGGGGCTTTGGCAAGAGGGAGCACCGCGGCAGGGGGTGGGCGCCGCGGAGAGCACCGCGGGGCGCTTGGTGCGCGACAGGCTCGTTGTGCGTGGAAAAGGGGCGCGGCGGGGCTATTGGGTGCGGCGGTGCTGAGGGGCTCTTGACTTTTCAGTAGCCTGCCCGCGCAGTGTAGCTCGCCCGCGTAGTGCAATTTCTATACTTAGCCAATTTCCTCAGTTTCCTCCAATTCTTGCTCCGTTTCTGCCTCTGTTTTCCATCCCTGCAAAATTCATTCTAAAATTAAAATTTTTTCACACTCCAAAATTGGATCAAACAAGTTGAAATAAAATTAGTGAAAAGAGAATAAAACAATAAAAATCATGGGTTGCCTCCCATGCAGTGCTCATTTTAATGACTCGAGCTAGACGAAGCTTTTGGAGAATTAATTGGAATTGACGAGCTTCAATTCCTCCACATTGGCTTCTTGAGAAAATCCTTCAAAGTATGGCTTGACCCGGTGACCATTCACTTGGAACGTAATGTTGGTTCCCGGATTTTTCAATGTGACAACTCCGTAGGGGAACACACTTCTTCAATGATGAACGGTCCACTCCATCGTGACTTGAGTTTTCCGGGAAAGAGCCGCAAATAAGTGTTGAAGAAGAGAACCTTCATGCTCGGAGTGAGCTCCTTCTTGATGATGCACCTATCGTGAAGCCGCTTCACTTTGTCCTTGTAAATCTTAGCATTATCATAAGCTTCGTTCCTCAATTGATCGAGCTCGGACAACTACAAGGCTCGTTCCTTTCCTGGACACGTTAGATCAAAATTCACCGCTTTAATGGCCCAATAGGCCTTATGCTCAATCTCAATGGGGAGATGGCATGCTTTTCCATAAATGAGGTGGTACGGGCTCATTCCTAGGATAGTCTTGAAAGCCGTCCAGTATGCCCAAAGTGCATCCGTTAGCCTTGTCGACCAGTCCTTCCTCGTCACATTTATGGTCTTCTTCAGAATGTTTTGAATTTGTTTGTTGCTTGTCTCCACTTGACCGGAAGTTTGAGGGTGATATGGGGTCGCCACCTTGTGAGTCACTCCATTCTTTTTCATCAATTTCTCAAAGAGTTTGTTGGTGAAGTGCGTTCCACTATCGCTTATGATTGCTCGAGGGAATCCAAACCTACTCAAAATGTGCTCCTGCACAAACTTAATAACCACATTAGCATCACAAGACCTAGTGAGGATAGCCTCAACCCACTTAGACACGTAATCAACGGCTAATAGGATATATTCAAAACCAAATGAGTTAGGAATGGTCCCATAAAATCAATACCCCAAACATAAAAAATTTCAACAACTAGATTGATATTTAGAGGCATTTCATTTCTCCTCCCAATATTACCAAGTCTTTGGCACTTATCACATGCAATTGAATAGGCATGAGCATCTTTAAAAATTGAAGGCCAATACAAACCGGATTGAAAAATCTTTCTAGCCGTCTTTTGCCCTCCAAAGTGGCCACCACAATGAGAAGAATGACAAAAGGCTAGAACATCAGTTTGTTCCTCCTCCGGGACACATCTTCAAATCACCTCGTTCTTTCCCAAATGGAAAAGGTATGGATCGTCCCAAAAGTAGTACCTACACATTACCAAAAATCGTTTCCTTTCTTGAAAGGAGAGGTTAGGTCTCATTTTGTCACAAGCAAGATAATTGACAATTTCGGCATACCAAGGAGAGGAATTAAGCTCAAGAGCATGCTCATATAGAAATGTATCACATCAACTCCTTTCTCATGCAATAAATTGAAATTTTCATCAACGGGGAGGCGAGATAGATGATCCGCAACCACATTTTCACACCCCTTACTATCTTTGATTTCAATATCAAATTCTTGCACAAGCAAGATCTACCTAATGAGTCTAGGTTTAGCTTGGGGCTTGGTCAACAAATGCCTTAGAGCCGCATGATCGCTATGCACAATGACTTTAGAACCTAAGATGTAGGATCTAAATTTATCTAATGAAAACACAACGGCAAGCAATTCTTTTTCAGTTGTGGTGTAGTTTACTTGAGCACTATTTAAAGTAAGGCTAGCATAGTAAATTACACGCAGAATTTTATCAATTCGTTGACCCAAAACAGCGCCCACGGTGGAATTTGATGCATCACACATTATTTCAAAAGGTAAAGACCAATCAGGGGGAACAACAATGGGTGCGGTGATCAATTTCTCCTTAAGAGTATTAAAAGCATGCAAACACTTTTCATCAAACTCAAAATGGACATCTTGAGCAAGCAAATGGCATAGAGGTTGGCTAATTTTGGAGAAGTCTTTAATAAACCGACGGTAAAAACCAGCATGGCCTAGAAAGCTTCAAATTACTTTCACATTGACGGGTGGAGGTAATTTTTCAATTACATCCACCTTAGCCTTGTCTACATTCATCCCTTCTTTTGAAACAACATGCCCAAGAACTATGCCACTAGTAACCATGAAATGACTCTTTTCCCAACTAAGAGTAAGGCTACTCTCTATGCATCTTTTTAAAACAAGTTCTAGCTTCTCTAAACAATCGGAAAATGAAGATCCAAAGACCGGAAAATCATCCATGAATACCTCAATGAAGTCTCCAATCATTTCGAAGAAGATAGAGAACATACACCTTTGAAACGTGCCTGGTGCATTGCATAGTCCGAACAGCATCCTTCTACAAGCAAATGTGCCAAAGGGGCACGTGAAGGCGGTCTTAGATTGGTCCTCGGGTGCGATGGAAACCTGAAAATAACCCGATAAACCGTCAAGAAAGTAATAAAAACTATGACCAGCAAGTTTATCAAGTATTTGATCAATGAAATGAAGAGGAAAGTGGTCTTTTCTAGTGGCAGCATTGAGCTTTCGGTAGTCAATGCACATTCTCCACCCGGTGGTGGTTCGAGTAGCCACATGTTCTCCTTTGTCATTTTCTACTACCATTATCCCTCCTTTCTTTGGCACCACATGGACCGGGCTCACCCATTCAATATCGGCTATGGGATAGATGATCCCTTCCGCTAGGAGCTTAAGAATCTCCTTCTTTACGACTTCCATCAACACGGGGTTGAGCCTCCTTTGTCCTTCACGAATCGGCTTAGCCCCTTCCTCAAGGATGATGCGATGCATGCACGTTGAGGGGCTAATTCCCTTGATGTCGGAAAGGTTCTATCCAATGGATTACTTGTTCCTCTTTAGTACGGCTACTAAGAGGTCTTCTTTCTCTTTTTCAAACCCGGAAAAGATGATCACGGGCTTCTTCTCCTCTTCATCGAGATAGACATATTTGAGGTGAGATGGGAGCTCCTTGAGCTCAAGATCGGGAGTAGGCTTCACTTCCTCTTCGATCGAGGCAATGACTTCCATTAAGCTCATTCCTTCTCCTAGCAAAATCTCCATCTCTTCGGCATTCAACTCGTCTCCCCCACACTTGAGGTAAGCTTCTTCCATAGCACATTCCTCGGATAAGGCTTCACTCCTCCAATGGAAGCCTATTTCCTGTAAGAAAACCTCCTCGGCCAAGGCATCAATAGTATCAATGTAAGAACAATTTTCCTCAAATGAGGAGACGGGAATAGCCTTGTTTTCATGTACGGAAAATGACACTGTTTCTCCTAACACTGACATTTTTAAAGTTCCATTTTTAACATCAATCAAGGTGTTTGTTGTAGCCATAAAAGGTCTACCTAGGAGAAGTGTGTGCTCTTTACCCGTTTCTTTTACATCACCCACATTCAAAACAACAAAATCCACTGGGATAATCAAACCACCAACTTTAACTAGAATGTCTTCAATTATTCCTCTAGGATATCTTACGGACCTATCCGCCAATTGTAGGCACATTCTAGTTGGTTTCAATTCACCTAACTCTAATTGTTTATAAATAGAGTAAGGCATCAAATTAATTTCGGCTCCTAGATCTAGCATAACACATGCTTCTTTACCATTTCCCAAGGCAATTTTAAGAGTAAAACTACCTGGATTGCGGAGCTTTGGTGGGAGTTGATGTTGTAGGATTGCACTTGCCACTTCGAAGACTTCAATCTTCTCATCATCCACAAACTTCCTTTTCTTGGAAGCAAGTTCCTTGAAGAACTTGACATAGGCCGGCACATTTCGAATAACATCAAGGAGTGGAAGGTTGACATTCACCTTTGATAAAAGCTTGTAGAACTCTTGGAATTGGGTGTCTTGTTTCTCATTCCTCAACCGGCTTGGAAATGGGATTTGAGGATTGTAGGGATTGGTGGCCTTGTGGAGTGTGGGTTTCTTTACTACTTCATTTTCTTCTTCGGGCTCCTTTTGTTATTGTTGAGGAGCCTCCTCTTCTTTCTCAACCTCTCAGGTTGGGCTTGGTTCTCCAACCTTGTTGTCAATCACCTTGCCTTCTCTAAGCACAGTGATGGCTTAAGCATGCTCTGGTTGACTAGGCAACTTTCCCGGCTTGGCTTGCTTGGCCAATTCTCCAACGGTCCCAGCTATTTGGCCCACTTGAGTCTCAATTCTCTTCACAGAAGCCTCAACGGTTTCAAATCTTTGTTGTTTGGCTTGAATGAATGATTGCAAGGTGTCTTGTAGTGTCGGCCTAGGCGGTTGGTTGGGCTGGGCCATATATTGTTGCGGCCTCGAATAAGGTGGAGCCTGGATACCTCCGACTTTGTTGAGGTGGAGGTGGTTGTTGAGGTTGTCTCTAAGAGAAATTTGGATGATTTCTCCACCCTGGATTGTATGATTGAGAGTATGGGTTGTAAGGTTGGCGTGGTTGAAATCCTTAAAGGGTATGCACTTGCTCTTGAAGAGCATGGAAATGAGCCTCTTCACTTAACTTCGGCTCGATCGACTTTTGGCACAAGTTGACCCCATGACCATACTCTCCACAAATCCCACAAGTTTCAACATTCGTCGCTTGTTGGGGTGGTCTCTCGGAGGTTCGAAGCATCTCTACTTGCCTTGTCAACTCGGCAAGTTGTTTCGTCACATCATAACTATGGTTGGCTTCATTGGTGGAAGCTCTCTTCCCCCTAGCACTCTTTTGTTGAGAAGTCGTGGCCATTGTCTCATAGATATTTGAGACTTCTTCGACGGTCCGGCCTCCAATGTCTCCTCCCGAAGCATTATCCACCATGTATTGAAAATTTTGAGAAAGTCCGTCGTAGAAGAATTGATTGAGCAACTCGGGTGTGAGATGGTGGTGCGGGCATTGTTGTTGGAGACCTCTAAATCGATCCCAAGCTTCATGAAATGCTTCACCCTGAGATTGGATAAAGGTAACAATTTGAGCTCTCAAATCTTGGGTCTTTTGATTGGAGTAGTACTTGGCCATGAACTTCTCGTAGACGGCATCCCAATTGGCTAATGAGTTAGCCGGTAGTGACATGAACCATGTCTTGGCTCGATCTTTCAAGGTATAAGGGAAACACCTCATCTTCAATTGATCTTCGTTCAAACCTTGTAGAGGGAAGGTTTGAACAACGACATAGAACTCATGGATGAAGTTCAAAGCATCTTCGGCCGGCATCCCATAGAATGAGGGAAGTTGGCTAAAATGGATGTTCTTCAACTCATAATTCCTTACAGCTTCACCAAGAACTATGCAAGAAGTCGATGCCGCAATCATGGGACGAGCAAAGTCTCTCATATTCCTAGCCTCATTGGCATTGGCATTGTCGGGATTGTTGAGGGGATTAGCGTCCATCTCTCTTTCCCACTTGAACATGTTGAATCTTCTTGGTCGATGGATGTTGTCAAACACGGGGGCTAGTATCCGATTGAGGCTTCGCTTCCCTAGTATACACAACCACAAACAAAGCGGAGATCACACGTAACTTACGGAAAGAGATATAAAAGCCAACACAAGAACATAAACACCAAAGTAAATTTATACAAATAGCACAAACACAACACTTTAAAAAAAAGATTTCACGAACACAAAATACACAAAAGCAATTATAGCACCAAAAAGACAATAAACCTAAAAGCCTTCCCCGGCAACGACGCCAAAATTTATTTCATGATCCAAATTTACTACTTATAATTTCGGTGTATGCTCAACACTACAACTACTAGGACCGTACCCGCAATTGGACGGGGTTAGTTGTAGACGTGATAAGCTTAACCTGAGTCGATCTCTTAAGGAAGACTTTTGTGAAGAAATTGTCTAAGGGACTATGCATGCAACACATTTAAACAACCAAAATAGAACCTAAACATTCTAACAAGGGATTGATGATGATTTCTACTAAGAATTAAAATAGACAATTAAACAAGACAATAAAATGCAAACAACACAAATTAAAACAAGATATGAGGAAATAAGATAGATTGAGGTATTAGGGTGTAGATTCTCTCAATGGTTTCTCACTATGCTTTGTTCAAGTTGGTAATGCTAATATCACACATACAATAGACCCTCTCAATCGGTTTAACTTCAATTACTGTCACCGTCTATTCATTAAACCTCTTTTAGCTATATCATACAAGCAAGATTAACATGTTAGGCTTAGGAACCCCATCCACCTAACGTCGAAGGAACCAAATTCAAGATTTAGAATCACAATTAAGTTTCCTCTAAATCCTAGCAATGCTCAAGTAGTGATCAAGTACTCTCACATAATATGTACGATTCCAAAAACAACAACCAACAAGAATAAGCATAGATCAAAAACCAAATCGATCCTCTATCTCCTAATAGAGAGATTAGCCACTAAACATGCTCAAAACAACACAAATATTATAGAAGAAAGTCATCTCATAAATCAAATGTAAATAACACAAACTTCTACAATGTTAGATATCCTTCAAGAGTTTGGGACAAACCCCCACAAAACATCCAAGAAATACAAAGAAAATACAAGGAAAACCTACTCACGAGCGTAGCTTCCTCGGATGACTCGAGGTTGGTTTCTTCTCATCTCCTCATCTTCTTCCTTAGCTTGGTTCCCTTTTTCTTCCTTTTCTCCTCTTCTCTTTTGTGATGGTGTTGATGGTGAAAATGGCGAGAAAGTGGTGGTGATGGTGTAGAGAGAAAAATGGAATGTGAAGAAGATGAAGTGCAGATGAAGATGTGAATAATGATGAGTCATCAAGAGTGAGGAAATGATCCTTCTCCAGTTCCCCTTCTTTTGATATTAAGGGAACAATTTTCATATCAAAAGATTTTAGGGGATTTGGGATAATAGCTTCCAGAGAAAGAGTGGAGTTGAGTGGGATTGCGCTTGAAGACGTGGTGAAAGTTGGATCGAGGAAGAGGGAGTGCGCCGGTGGGGTGCAACGCCACGGGTTTAGGCGGTGTGGGGCACCGTGGCGCTGGTGCTGGTGGAGAGGGGGGGTGCCGCGGCGCTGCGGGTGTCACGACATTTTTGATGCCCGCCCGCGTTCCCTAATCCGCCCGCGCGGGTGACTTTTTCTCACTTTTCTTCAAAATCTTCGAGCCTCTCCAATTAGCCAATCGAGCTCATTTATTCGACTTTCCACTTGCCACCTAATTGCAGTAAAATACATGTTTTTGTAATTAAAAGCTCAAGGTCTTGCACAACTTGGCAAAATCCACCATTAGAGCAATAAATATAAATAAACATATAAAATCAACATCTAACAACATAACAAGCTATAAAATAATTTACAAATCATAACAAAATAACTATAATAAAATAACACATTTAAACACTAAACAGTTAACTTCATTGTCTTATCGATGATAGGCCAGTTGCAGAGTCCAAACCTTCGTTATCTTCATCAAAGAAATTTTACGACACCAATTTAGCTTATGAAGTAGATTCGTGAGTCTAGGCTACTCATCTGCGTGCTTCCAAATGAGAGATTTACGACCCTAAAATGAGTCCCTTTCTTCATAGAATGCTTCTCATCATCCAAAATCACCAAATATGCATTTTTAGAGATGATGATCTCTTTCAAGTATATCATACTTGTTGGTCCCGGTACGAGTCTTTGTCAGTTTGGAGAGGGAGTGAATAAACTGACTTCAAAAACTTAAACTGATTGCGGAATATTTAGGACCCTAACTCGCGTTCGATATTTTATCTGTGCACTATTCAGTTGAGAGGGAGAGCTTGACTTAGAGCTTAGCTGATGAGCTGATCAGTTAGGACTGATAGCTTGAAGACTTAGCTTAGCTTGTCAGTGCAGCTTATGTGCTAGAGTATGCAGTTAAAGAACATGCAAAGCTTAAAGCAATAAGTACAGCACACACAAGACTTATAGAGGTTCGAAGCTTCCTGCTTTTACATCCTCTCTTCCTTCCGCAGAAGGGCAATCCATTATGCAAGTGTAAAGTTTCTTTATTACAGTTACATAGTAAAGAAATTCGCCTGGACTTGAAAATGGCACCCTTTAAACAGAGCGCGACCTCCTTTCCAACTGTTGCTATCCCAGAAGAATGGACCTGTCGGTACACGCCCCTTCTTAGCCGGTTTTTGGGTCGACAGCTCACACTTACCGGTCCCAACTTCTCGCTGAGACTTTAGATACTATTGCCCGTCTTTACATGATTTAGATCTCGCTTGATCTTCAGGAAGGTAGTCTTGAATCTATATCAACTGGAAGTGCTCCTTTAGCTTGAGCTGAGTGGTTGATCTTTGAAGAACTGAACTGAGAAGCTTTGCTCTGGCTAGAATTCTGCGTCAGCTAGCTGCTTGCTTGAGACTTGAAGCACGCCTTCTCAGTTATGTAACAACCCAGATTTTCAGAATATGATTAAGTAATTCCTAATTTTAATTAGGGAATAATTAGGGGAATTTTGAGCATAATAAGGATGTTTCGGTTCTAAACCGCGTTTTTAAGAGTTATTTTTCATGAAATCGTCTTTTCGAGGATTTCGATTCTAGCTCAGTCATGACCGATTTTGGTCATGTTTGGAAGGTGTTGACCCAAGGAGCATGCCGGTATTTTTGGATTTTCAATCCAAGGTCGTTTGAGGTCCCAACGACAAAAATTGTATTAAGTAAGAGCGGGAATAGTGTTTTTCCGTAGGAGCGCGATCCTTAGAAATTCGTGAAATCTCATGTGTTGACCCGAGCCTTATTTCTTCAAGCCTATCCTATAGGAAATTTCTCAAGGAATCCGTCGGCGTTCCCGGATTTTCATTCTGAGGTCAATTGAACGCTCGAGAATTTTATTTGTCCCTTGTGTGGAATAGTAGCTTTATTTTTGAAAAGAGAATCTTTTCTCATTTTCCTTCAAGATGACTCGTTTTTTATCCCAAATTAAGTTGGCTTAATATTACTCGAGCTAACGAACCTTCCGATATTTTCAGATTTCGTGAATGAGGTCATTTAGACCTCACCATCGAATAAAGTGCCTTTTAACCGAACCTGATATTTTTAAAGCAGTATTGTTGCACTGTAGTAGCTTCCAGGGGAAGCCAAAACTTTTGGCTATAAATAGAGGCCCTCCCCCCTTCATTTTTCTTTGCTCATCTCTCATTCTCAAACCTCCATTTCTTAAGTCGAGCGAGGGGCACTCTTCGTGAGTGCACCTCCGAGACGTCGAGTTTTGTTTGGCAAGTCGAGATCGGAGGAGGAGTCGCCGCCACCAGGAATCGCCTAGGTGGCATGGTCGCAGAGGATCCCACGGTCGCGGGGGTGCCCTCTCGGCCCAAGTGGCGCGCGGGCGCGCGGTGGTGCGTGGGAGCGGATGTGCGCGGGGCTACTGCGGCAGTTCCGGCACGCTTTCGTCCGGAGGCCATAACTTTTGCCTCGGTTAGAACCACGAGGCCTATGAGTACTCAAATTGAAGATATTTCGAAGATCTACGATATAGAAGTGGCCGATCATCCGAAATCTCGACTGTTCAAGTCATATTTTCCGTCTCTTTTTCGATAATTTCGAGCGTTTAAAATTATTTAAATTCCCATATTTTAAGTTATAGTTAAGGGACGAGTGTTTAGATATCATTTTGATTTCTTGTTAGGATTTCAAATAGGGCTGCTATGTTGTTGATCGACTTTCGTAAGAAGAGGTAAACCCCGAGGAGGCCCACAGAAGGATTTTCAGCTTGTTGTTTCGTCCACGTGCTCGTTATCGAGGTACTCGTCATCGAGGTGGGTGATTCTAAACCAAGTATAAGGTTTGAGCTATTAAGATCTAGAAGCATGATAGGGTAAGATGAATATCCAATTAAAATATTTTTTTGCTCTGCCTGATTAGTCTCTGTACAAGGAAAGGAAAGGAAAGAAAGGAAGTTATATGCATGATATTGTTAAATTGTTATTTGATTTTGATAAAGTAAAGTAAGTTATTATAAGTTAAGTGAGCTCTCAAGTATGTTTAGATATGTTAGAATTGTTTAAATACAATTGATACTAGCATGGCATCTAGAATTGCTTTTAGTTACAATCTATACCTATGCCCATTCATTTCCTAGTATTTGGTTATTGGGTTTTGCTAAGCTTAATTAGCTAAGGATATGCTAGAATTGTTTATATAGAATTTATGCTAGCATGAGATGTTTAGAATTGCTTTAATTGCAATTGATATTTATCCGCGTTCATTTCCTCGTATTGGAATGTTGGATTTTGCTAAAGCTTATGTAGCTAAGTATTGTCTTTTAGGGTAAGTTATAAATCCCTTATAGGCCGAGATCATGCTCAATTAAAGAATTAGCCTTAGACGATTGGTCTAGGCTTGGTATTGCTAGCTAAGTCAGGTAAGTAAGGAAGGTTAAGGAAGGAAGGTTAATGTTAAGTGAGGAAGGTTAAGGTTAAGTAAAGAAGGAATTTAAAGAAGGATATAGCTTCTGTTGTAAGCAGGTTATCGAGCTCAAAGAACAGTTTAATTGCATTATCATGCCGTGACCTTCGAGTCACCAAGTTGAACATTTGAAAGTAAAGGGAGTCACTGCTGGGTAATCCCCTCGCATACTCAGAAGGATACTTGAGGTAACCCCTCTGTTATCCCAAGACATGCCTCAGGGTGTATTAGACAACATGTTTGAGCCAGGAAAGGCGCTAGGAAAAAAGTAAAAGGTTTTGCGGGTATGGAGAGGGCTTTTGCGTTTTGCTCTCCATATGCCGCCAGTTTATAATTGGATATTCCAAAGTTTATTAAAGAGTTTTCTCGTAAAACCCCACTGAGTACATTAGTGCTCACACCCTCTTTTGCAAATGTTTTCAGGTTGAGATGCTGAGGCCAGTGATGTGCTACTGATGGGGTTGTCTGAGGTTTCAAATTTGTTGCTCTATATGGTTACATTATTTCGTTTCGCTAAGTTTCTGCTAAGTACTCTAATATTAGTATCTACTCTTGATTAATGTAACTTGATTCTTGATAATATCACGTCTTAATTGCTATGATTCGTGTTATCAATAACATTTTGAGAATTAGAAGCATGCTCTTTTGGCATCTCAATTATTCCTTCATTAAATCCAAGTTAATTGAAGATTCACACTAGTTGAGCATATTAGTATCTATTCAGTTTCAGTCGACCTAGGAATGGGTCTTGGATGCTTGTTGTTGTTGTTAGCCTATGAAGGGGCTTTTCTTTCAAGCATGATTCTGCTTGTTTCCAGTTAATCTTAAGTTGTTTTCTTGAACCGTCCTATGAATAGGACAATGAGATATATTTGACTCCGACCTATTTATGGGTCTTAGTTGATGTGACCTATGATGAGGTCTTGATTATTTGAAGAGTCAAATTCCTATCTGTTTATCTTTGGATTCTGTTTAAATTTCGGTTGGCCTATGATTTGCCATTTCTTTGACTCTATTGAATCCTTTGACCCCTTTGATTCGTTTAAAATGTTAAGATCTTCCTAATCATAAAGTTAAGTTGCCTAAGTTTTTGAGGCGCTAACTTAGTTTAATTTTAAAAACGCCCATCTGGATTTCTCATTTTTCGTGCTATTTTACGCACAACAACCCCATCCCCATCCTCAGGCCCGGCCTGTTACAGATGGTATCGGAGTAGGCTTGCAACTCTGCAGACCTGTCTCTTCTTAAAGTAATTGATTGAATTCTATGTGAATATTGAATTGTTCAAAGGTATTAATCAGCAATCCCCAGCTCACCATCACCCTCGCATCTTTAACAATGTTAAGGTATGATCGAGTTAAAGTATTTTGATTATATTTGGTATAGCGTTTTAAAAGTACATGATAAGGAGAAAAGTTTTGAGCAAAGGCAAGGTTAGTCGATTTTTTAAATCGAACATTATTTCTTTATGAAATAAAATTTTTGGTATTGCCAAAGTTTAAAGTGTAACTTGTTGAAGTAAGTTCTAGATCTATGCTTTTAAAGAATTTTGAGTTATTAAGGACTCAAGCAAGCAGCAAATCTTTTCAGAATATTATTTTTCTGCAGATACTCGAACTATTTCGGTCATTTTAGACCGTTAAAATTTTTTGAGTAATGTTATAAGATTTGAAAGTTGATTTAAAAATCTTCTTTTGATAAAAGGCTCGTCTACTGCCCATAAGGAAAGGATTTGAGGATGAATAGAGAATAAGTGAGGTATAGAGAATATAGTTAGAACATAGACTATAACGAGCTTGAATTAAGGAGAATTCTAGAATTCCCTTTAGGTTCTCTTAAGAACCTATATTGAGTAAGTTCCCTCTTAAGGAGCTAAGTTAAGTAGAGTTGTTCGAAAGAACATTTTATCGCAAAGATGTTCGTGAGAAGATTAAAGGGTTCCACTAGCAGAAGCAAGAGTAAGGATATGAAGTTAAAATCAGAAGCAAGAAGAGGAGCAATCAAGATAAAGGCTAGTTATTAGATTGCGGATCTAATGCAAGTTCGAGGAATCCCTACACGAGCTTTCAACTCAAGAGAAGTCTCATTTGAAGACCCAATCACGTTTACAAGAAATGAAGATTCGTTTCCTTCGATAGAAGCTCGTTGATTCAATGGAGGGACATTCAATGTCACGACGCATTCAAATGCCCAGAGTTATCGCTTGCTTCAAGCCAATTAATGAAGGTGAAGATTGTCGTTACGACTGTAGCCAAGAGAGTTTGAAGATATATCGGTGTTCTACCGAGCTTCCAAAAGACGCTGAAGTCAAGTTGTATTGAGTCCGGGAGGTTCCATATATTAAGTAGCTTAGTCAAATCCTTTTTGATTGATAGAAAAAGATCCTCGAATATCCCTTTTCCAGCCAGGCGCAGCCATTTGAGTCCAGTCGACTCGTGCTATTTTATTGCAACCTCGTAAAGAAGAAGAAGATGCATGACGCTCAAGAAAAAAGTTAAGAACCCAAAGAAGATCGTTAAGAAGATAGACCTAGTGTTCGATAGATTGAGAGTTTCATTTTGATAGGAATTTTTGATGAGTCTATTTATTCATTCTCGTGACAATTAAATCAATTTTCCTTCAATAGCTTCATATCATTTGAAATTCTTCATTTATATCTTTTGAAATTAAAATTTCTTTGATTATATCCTCTTGGATAATTTGAAATCTTTTGGATGATACTCCTTGATCATCAAGAATCAGTAATAGCACTTCTTTGTTAGGCTATGCTGTCACCTTTATGAAAATATTTCCGCACGGTTTTCAGTTGCTAACCGTTGATTTCTTCCATATCTTTGTTACGCGCAAGTCCTCTGAAAAGGTAATGTTTTTGGCATATATAACCTAGTGTTATATTCTTTCCAGCTTTTAAGCTTGTTAAAGAATTATTGATTAAGATAAAGTCCTCACTCAGAGACATTCGTTTATTTTGCTCCCACTCATAGAACTTGAGTGTGGATCTCGGAATAGAGCAGAGAGCTATGGCAGTATTCCTTCTAGTCAGGGTTGGAGGAATAAGAGATAGTATTTCCTAGTTGGAAATAGAATCCAAGTAAGTGCCAGATAGTATTCTCTAAGTTTAGGACGCGCGTTTTCAAAAAGATTTCTCGGCTCGTTGCGTTTGAAGGTGGTCTAAGGAACGTCGACAAGAAAGTGTGCATGTAGTTAAAATTTAAACGTGCGATCGTTACGCCTGCAAGCGATGGTGACCACCAGTAGGAGCCACGAAGTTAGACGACTGCTTCGACGAAAAGAGACGACTACGACGAAGAAGTTTAGATTTAAGTTGCGTCAAGAATTTTAGTTTGGAGCGCATCACGAAGTACACCCCAAGAAGATGAAGAAGTCGAACCTTAAGAAGTTAAAGATGAAGATAAATCGAGTTTTCAACGTGATAGAGCGTGCAATGAACCATCGAAGGAGGTGCCCAATTAATTCGAGTTTATCGTCTAGTTCGAGTTCGTTAAAGTTTCTCAAAGCTGCGAGAAGTAAAGTCAGAAGCAAAAGCAAAGCCAAGCAAGATAAAAGAAGGATGGATTCGTTGAGATTGTCCGTGCTTGAGGAGCAAGTTTAGCGAATTTTTATTTTATTTCATTGCTCGAATATTTTTTAGAGGTCCGCTCGAATGCAAGATCATAAGAAGCTTGTGTGAAGTGATATTTTGAGAAAGATTTCATTAGGAAGAAAAGATAGAAGATGCTAAATCTTTGAGGAAGAAAAGAAGAATGATTATAGAAATATTAGTCCTGCGTGAGGACTAATTTATAAAGAAGGCCTCAGGCTATTCTTAGCCTTATAGTAAAGGTTTCAAACCTATGTCGTTCCAGTAAGGCTGTGAATTCTTAGAAGGAATCCAGATCTCTGTTGAGAGGAAGTAAATTTCAGGATTAAATTTTTTTAAGGGGTGTAGAATGTAACAACCCGGATTTTCAGAATATGATTAAGTAATTCCTAATTTTAATTAGGGAATATTAAGGGGAATTTTGAGCATAATAAGGATGTTTCGGTTCTAAACCGCATTTTTAGGAGTTATTTTTCCTGAAATCGTCTTTTTGAGGATTTTGATTCCAGCTCAGTCATGACCGATTTTGGTCACATTTGGAAGGTGTTGACCCAAGGAGCATGCTGGTATTTTCGGATTTTCAATCCGAGGTCGTTTGAGGTCCCAACGACAAAAATCGTATTAAGTAACAGCGGGAATAATGTTTTTCCGTAGGAGCGCGATCGTTAGAAATTCATAAAATCTCGTCTGTTGACCCGAGCCTTGTTTCTTCAAGCCTATCCTATAGGAAATTTCTCAAGGAATCCGTTGGCGTTCCCGGATTTTCATTCTGAGGTCAATTGAACGCTAGGGAATTTTATTTGTCCCTTGTGTGGAATAGTAGCTTTATTTTTGAAAAGAGAATCTTTTCTCGTTTTCCTTCAAGATGACTCGTTCTTTATCACGAGTCAGGTTGGCTCAATAGTACTCGAGCCAACAAACCATCCGGTATTTTCAAATTTCGTGAATGAGGTCATTTGGACCTTACCATCGAATAAAGCGCCTTTTAACGTAACCCGATATTTTTAAAGCAGTATTGTTGCACTGTAGTAGCTTCTAGGGGAAGCCAAAAATTTGAGCTATAAATAGAGGCCACCCCCCTTCATTTTTCGTTGCTCATTTCTCATTCTCAAACCTCCATTTCTTAAGTCGAGCGAGGGGCACTCTTCGTGAGTGCACCTCCGAGACGTCGAGTTTTGTTTGGTGAGTCGAGAGTGGAGGAGGAGTCGCCGCCGCCGGGAATCACCCAGGTGGCGCGGTCACGGGGGCTCTCGCGGTCGCGGGGGTACCCTCTCGGCCCGAGTGGCGCGCGGGCGCGGAGGTGCGCGGGGCTGCTGCGGCAGTTCCGACACGCTTTTATCCGGAGGCCATAACTTTCACCTCGGTTGGAACCACGAGGCCCATGAGTACTCAAATCGAATCTCTTTCGAAGATCTACGACATAGCTATGACCAATCATCCGAAATAATGACCGTTCAAGTCATATTTTCCATCCCTTTTTCGGTAATTTTGAGCGTTTAAAATTATTTAAATTCCCGTATTTTAAGTTATAGTTAAGGGACAAGCATTTAGATATCATTTTGATTTCTTGTTAGGATCTCGAATAGGGCTGTTAAGTCATTGATCGACTTTTGTAAAAAGAGGTAAAACCCGAGGAGGCCCGCGGAAGGATTTTCAGCTCGTTGTTTTGTCCACGTGCTTGTTATCGAGGTGCTCGTCATCGAGGTGGGTGGTTCTAAACCAAGTATAAGGTTTGAGCTATTAAGATCTAGAAGCATGATAGGGCAAGATGAATATCCAATTAAAATATTTTTTGCTCTACCTGATTAGTCTCTGTACAAGGAAAGGAAAAAAAAGAAAGGAAGTTATATGCATGATATTGTTAAATTTTTATTTGAGTTTGATAAAGTAAAGTAAGTTATTATAAGTTAAGTGAGCTCTCAAATATGTTTAGATATGCTGGAATTGTTTAAATACAATTGATGCTAGCATGGCATCTAGAATTGCCTTTAGTTGCAATCTATACCTATGCCCATTCATTTCCTAGTATTTGGTTATTGAGTTTTGCTAAGCTTAATTAGCTAAGGATATGCTAGAATTGTTTATATAGAATTATGCTAGCATGAGAGTTTTAGAATTGCTTTAATTGAAATCTATATTTATCCGCGTTCATTTCCTCGTATTGGAATGTTGGATTTTGCTAAAGCTTATGTAGCTAAGTATTGCCTTTTAGGGTAAGTTATAAATCCCTTATAGGCCGAGATCATTCTCATTTAAAGAATTAGCCTTAGACAATTGCTCTAGGCTTGGTATTGCTAGCTAAGTCAGGTAAGTAAGGAAGGTTAAGGAAGGAAGGTTAAGGTTAAGTGAGGAAGATTAATGTTAAGTAAAGAAGGAATGTTTAATTGCATTATCATGCCGTGACCTTCGAGTCACCAAGTTGAACATTTGAAAGTAAAGGGAGTCACTGCTGGGTAATCCCCTCGTATACTCAGAAGGATACTTGAGGTAACCCCTCTGTTTTCCCAAGACATGCCTCATTATGCAGTAGACAACAGGTTTGAGCCAGGAAAGGCACTAGGAAAGGAAGTAAAAGGTTTTGCGGGTATAGAGAGAGCTTTTGCGTTTTGCTCTCCATATACCGCCAGTTTATAATTGGATATTCCAAAGTTTATTAAAGAGTTTTTTCGTAAAACCCCACTGAGTACATTAGTGCTCACACCCTCTTTTTCAAATGTTTTCAGGATGAGATGCTGAGACCGGTGATGTGCTACTGATGGGGTTGTCTGAGGTTTCAAGTTTGTTGCTCTATATGGTTACATTATTTCGTTCCGCTAAGTTTCTGCTAAGTACTCTAATATTAGTATCTAGTCTTGATTAATGTAACTTGATTCTTGATAATAGCATGTCTTAATTGCTATGATTCGTGTTATCAAAAATGTTTTGAGAATTAGAAGAATGCTCTTTTGACATCCTAATTATTCCTTCATTAAATCCAAGTTAATTGAAGAGTCACACTAGTTGAGCATATTAGTATCTATTCAGTTTCAGTCGACCTAGGAATGGGTCTTGCATGCTTGTTGTTGTTGTTAGCCTATGAAGGGGCTTTTCTTTCAAGCATGATTCTGCTTGTTTCCAGTTAATCTTAAGTTGTTTTCTTGAACCATCCTATGAATAGGACAACCCCGTCCCCATCCTCAGGACCGCGCTGTTACAAGTTGGGACTTTTTGCACTTAAGAGATTTAAGCGTTGACCTGTGGGGAGTGAGAAAGAAAGCTCGTTCTGCAAAATAGGAAAAGTTAGTTTTGTGAAATTCTTATGAAAAAGTCTTGGCCAAAATTGAGTTCACTCTCTTTAAATAGATGAGTGATATTATGACCGTTGTGATTCGTGAATCAGTGGAATTCACTGATGGCAGTTTAATGTGTAGTTGTTTGAAGCTTTAAATGAACTAGCCGTTTAACTTTAATGGCTTCTGCTCCAAGATCCTTAGTAGGGGTAGAAATGGGCCAAGCCGAGCTGGGATTTGCTTTGGTAGGCCTGAGCCTATTATACGAATGTTAGGCCCAAGCCTAGCTTATTATTTGTTGTAGGCCTTTTTATAGGCCTAGGCTTGGCCTCTTTAACAAAATGAGCTAGGCTTGGGGCCTTATAAAAGCCTATTTGAGCCTACTTGAAATTATTTCTATTTTTTATTCAACTAATATCAATAATAACAAGAGTAACATATCTAATAAAATACATATAATATATATCATGTCAAAATTAATACTAAACAAAAATGACAATAAAAATTATTTCATATTTTAAATAATAAGTATATGTGGTTTCAAAATATATATATATATAATAATTTATATTATATTATATTATATCATATTATATTATATAAATAGGCTGGCCCGTTAAGCTTATTGGGCTTTTTTGAAAACCTAAGCCTATGCCTACTTATCAATGTAAGCTTCTAGAAAGGCCTGAGCCTGGCCTTTTTATTATATAGGCCAGGCCTAACTAGGCCTAAAATAGGCCAGGCCATAGGCCCCTGTCGGGCGGCCTGGCCCATTTCCACCCCTAATCATAAGGATCTTTCCAAGATTTTCTGTCAGGATCTTCATTGACTCCTTTGTCAGAGAGAGCAGGTATTACGGCTAGCAGTTTTGGGCATTCAGTTGATGGGCTTTTAGCTATCTCGGCTTTTAGCTCTGAGATTGTCTAGTTGGCAGTTCCTCAGCTGCTTTAAGCTTCAGTTCTGGGATAGTCCAGTATAGCTGCCTTGGTCTTTCGCTGCTTAGCTTCAGAGAGCTTTCAGTCCTGGACTTCCAGTCGGCTGCTTGTTTGAGATTTTCTTCCAACAAACTGATCAAAGATCAGTTTTAGGGTTGGCTCTGTTAAACTGACTGATCTCTCTTCAGTTCAGTTTCAGCTTTCAAGCTGGATCTGTGGATGCCTACCAGTTTCCAAAGTTCTCTTCCCCCTATAGCTTTTCTTAAGCTTTGAAGAGTTGACTCTGACTGGTCTGATTGAATTATCTTTTAAGCTGGTTGACCATGCTTCAAAGCAGCTGACTCTCGTTTCAGCTAGACTGATGCTTGAAGTCTTACTTGGTCATCACTCCTGATTATCAGCTTTAAATAATCTGCAGTTTTTCATTAAATCGTCACACATGTTTTAACATTTCATCAAAACCATCAGTTGGGCTGTAATGATCCCAACAATTTTCCTAACAATTTCCCCCTTTTTGATGATGTCAAAACCAGTTGGTTTGATGATGGAAAATTGCATAAGGCTATCTTTTATGAATGAACATCTGAGCTTGTACCAGTTTTTGGTATCTAGCTGTTGTCAGACTGTGTTCCTAAGAATAGTCTTGGATACTTATAGCTTTTAAGAGCTATCAGTTTGACATTTATGAGTATCAGAGCTTTGACAATTAGATGAGTATCAGAGCTTTTATAAAAAATTTGAGCATAATCGAGTTTGATCTTTCAGGCATCAGGGTTTTTGCTGACAAAGGCTGCAACTTGACTGGCCTTAAGATATTTTAATACTAGTTTGCACAACTTGAAAAGGCTTAAAATATTTCAGTTCTAAAACAGCTCAATTCTGATTATCATGCAGATTTTTATTCATTTATCAGAGCACATAGAAAATCTTAAGCTCTTCAGAAAGGCATATCAACATGATCAGAATATATCTATATTATTAACAAAGAGCATGTTTAGAAACTGATGAGCAAAGAAGATGAAGAAATGGAAGGAAGCAACAGAGAGAGAGAGAGAATATCAAGAACTGATATTTTTAACTTCCTTCTTCAGTTGGAACTGTTCACCACTCAGTTCCGTCTTCTTTTACTCGATTCTCCCTTTTCATACTTGTAGGGAGAGATGCCCGATATACTATGGAGACCCCATTCTTGCTGCTGCTCCAGCTAGGCATTCTCCCAAGTCCAAAAGAAGTTTTGAGCTTGCCATTGCTCTTAGTGGACTTCCCCCTCACGATTAGCTTCCCCCTGAAGCTGTACCTCTCTTTGGATCTCATCCCAAAAAGTTATATCACCTTGCTAGTTTCCATCATATGCTTTTCTATATACTTTTCCATCATCAACATACTCTTCCCCCTTTTTGGCATTTTTCCAAAAGGGCAAGCTGATGGAAGTCATGAGTTGGCAGTGATAATTATGGCAGAAGAGAGAAATAAGTTGCCAGAAAATTATCGGTGACATGGGGAGCTTGGGATGTAGGTAGAGGAGTGGACAACCATGCGTAAGATTCCTCAGTCGGTATCAGTTGGTCAAGATCAAGTAGAGAGAAGGGATCTTACCTCGTAGTAGAAGTTGATGCGAGTTCAAGAACTGGCTCATCCGGGATGGTAAAGAGTGCATCCTTTTGAAGAGGAGTTGTGGATGAGTTGGAGGGCTCATGGTCTGGAAGGGGTGCATCATGAGGTACTGAGGTTTAAAACCTCTAAATCATGGAATCTATGATTTCTGAAACAAATAGAGGTGTACTGAGTGGATAGTTCATCTAGCTCCTACTCCATTGTCCTTCCTTGATCCACTTGAAATCTCACTTGTCTTCCATGTGCAGCATGGTGGCATCATCCACTTGAAATCTCTATAAGTGATACTAGAGATATATTCGAAGATGCTCGAAGAGAAAGGGACCGAGATCCCCAATGTGACCAAAACAGCTCTGCGGCTGATGGTCCAGGCTTGCATTGAACCCTTCTTCCAGAATTTATGGGTCAGCGATGTAGGGAGGCTCGCTGGTTGCAGGTCCAGTTTCATCACTTGTATAAGTGAAAGAATCACTGTCAGTCGTAGACTGATCTGCGTTAGCTGAAGGTTCAGCGTCAAGGAGTGGCTGCTTTCCTTTAGCCGGGTTGTGGTCCTCTATCAGCTGAAGTCTCAACTTCCTAGGGTAACCAGTTACTCCATGATGTTTTCTGTGGATGTAAACTGTAAGAAGGAGATCTCTTCTGGTGAGATAGAATCCACCAGGAACTATTCCAAGTTGCTCCTCGATGATGTGACTGAGTCGATTGGAAAATCCTAACTTGGCTTTGAATGTGCCAGAGGTTAGATCGATCTCAACACGCTTCACATGCATGGGAAGTTGAGCCAATATAAAGGATGCCCAATCAGCCTTGCATCCATAGTATATGGCGGCCATGAGATGAGCAGTGTTGTCATTAAACTGCGCATTTATGATGCTGCTGAGCAGAATATGCATCACAATGTCCATGATTTAGATTATTGTTGGAGGGAGACTATCTTTCAAATTATTTGAAAAGTCTGGATGATCGACGTGTGGAAGCTTCCTGTGATACCCCGACCCTTTTTGCTAAATTATAAATTATAATTTTAGTAAATGATTTCGAATTAATATTGTTGAATATTAATCGCGTGAGTATGTTTGTATGTTATGCCGTTATTTTATTGCAGGTTGTCTCACTCGAGCCGATACGTCATAGCACAGTGATGTTATACTGGGTGTATAACACAATTTAAATTTTAATACTAAAGTGTCGAGTTATATGATAATGAATGAATGTTATTGCATTGAATTTTGTTTGCCAAAACCTTGAACACCCTAACGCTGAGTTGATCGGGGGTCTCACTTTTTTGGTGTGTATTAAAAGTGCTTTGAAAATTTAAAGGAAAATGGGGTGGTTTAAGTCCGGGAGTCGTTTAAAATAAGGGGGATGATTTTGGCATGTCGCACGCTCGTGGGGAGGTGCGCGCCCGCGGGGCCGTGCGCGGTCACGGGAGACTGCGCGCCCGCGGGGCTGGTGAGAGACGCGCGCCCGCGGGGGCTGCGCACTCGCGGGGAGCGTTGGCCGAGAGATGGGTTCCGCGGTCGCAAGGGCTGTGCGGTCGCGCGGGTCCGGGAATTTTCTACCTATAAATACAACACTTGTTCATTTCTCCCTCATTTCTTTCACCCAAGAGGGGGGAGATTTTCTTCTCTTTTCTCTCTCAAAATTCTTCAACTTTTGAAGTGTAATCCATCATCATCGATCAACAAAGGTAACCTCTACACCTTTCCTTCTTGGGGATTAAACACTCATTTCTTGTTGTTTTGAAAACTAGGGTTTTGTTACCCAAGTTTGAGGATTTTCGATTTTTTTGATCTTCTTGCTTTGATATCTCAAACATATGGTTTATTTACCTCCTTGAAGCTATATGTGAAGTTATATTGAATTCCTATGGTTCGTTGTTGCTAGGGTTTGGATTTTTGCCCTTATTTCCCCTTGTTTTGTTGATAATTGTTTGGAGATGTTATGAGGGTTGTATGGGGTTGAGTTTCATGTATGTTAGAGCCTTAGGGTGAAGGTGTTTGTATTTGAAATGTTGGGTCTAAAGGATTTAAAATGAGTCATGAGCATGTGGTTAAAATGTGTGCCCATAATGTGTTCGATCAAATGTTTCAAAGAGTTTTAATGTGTATTTTGAGTCCAAAATCGTAGTATGAGCTTGTATATCCATGGTTGTGTATGTGGAAATGTTTGAAGACTTTAAAGAAAAGTATAGCATGAGTTCGGTCTAAATTATGATTTAATTGAATAACTCGACATCTAAAATGAAAAGATGATTAAAAAGGTGCTAGGTGACGTGTTGTGGCTTGAGAAGGACAACTTGTGCACGGCAAAGGAGTATTTCAAGGTTTAAAGAATTCAAAAGCGTCTCTTAAGGTGGGGTAACTCTAAACTGTGAACACGTGTAAGGTTATAGTTATTGTTGTGCTTTGATTGTATATGTATAAAGGGTCTTCGGACCGGTGAATGAAAGAGATCCTTCGGGGTCGACAAAGAGACCCTTCGGGGCAGAGATCCTTCGGGATCGATAATAGACTCGTTAATGTCCTCCCTGGGAGGTAGGATGTCTGCGGGCATCCCTACAGGGATAAAGATGTTCATTAACGGGGGCATCATGATGTTTAGACCCTACGGGGTTGAGACTAGTCTCCACAATGTAATGAAAAGTCCATATGTTATATTTTCACTTGTGCAATTAGCTATAACTGTTTACAGTGTTCCCCACTGAGTATGTTGTTAAATACTCACCCCATTCATTCAATGAATTTCAGGTTGAGGAGTCAAGGCCGGGGTAGGAGCGTTGTGAACCCAAGAGAACCCCCACAAGCTTGTGTTTATCTTTTGCATGCTCTCTTTTGATAACACTCATATTATTATTGTTATTATTACATTGATCACTCTTTTTCCTTATGATCGATGATTATTGGGGATGGGAATAGCCCGATCTTTTGTAGGCCATGATGTATATATAACTTGATATTATGTAGAACAACTTAAAGGCGGGTCGTTTGGCCTTGGAGCCTTCTATGTGCAAATTATATCGATGAACCCTCTATATTATGTTTGTTAATTTAGGGTGCTAGACGGGCAGGTTGTGTAAGCCTATGAGCCCGATAGGTTGGATGAATGCATGCTTAATAGGACAAAAATTTATATTGGAAATTATGATGCCTTACCTCATCATGCATGTATATTATCGTATATTGACCTAAGCTTCCGCTCATATTAAAATAAGCACACAAAATATATAAATAAATTGTATGTTAAGTGACGTGGCCAAACGGAGTAGTTTGGGGCGTTACACTTCTAGCCATTCCACAGTTCCAACTTGGTGGGGAGCGCAAGTTCATGCACCTTCTGGCCTTCATCAGGGAGCTGAAACAAATCGGTTAACACATCTTTGTCAATGGTTATAACCTGATTGTAGACAACAGACATTATGTTGTCTCCCTTGATCTCCGCATTGTAGTAGAACTCAGCTACAAACGAGAGATGTTTCTTCTTGGGCTTAGTTGTCATGAATTATAAGATCCCGCATGTCTTCAACAAGTGGAAGATCATGCTGGTTTTCTCTGGACCTATTCGAGCTTGAAGAAACTCTTGGTTAAGATACTTATCCTTTTGGAGCTTCTTTATAAGAAGCTTGATGTTCATCGAGTAAAAGAGAAGAGTTATTTTACGATGACAAATGATATGATCAAGAAGGAGCTTTGGATAAGTATGAGAAGACAGGAGAATGAATGTATTGAGAGTTCTATTTTTCATTCCAACTTCTCCGCTGTTTATAAAGCAGTAATTTTGCATGCATTTAACCATAGCAATCGAGTGCTTCTGGCTGATCAACTATCTGATTTGATAGAAAGTTAGCTGATTAAATGATGCATACATCTCAGCTGTCCACTTGGACTTGTGCTTTTTGATCAAGCGGCTGAGATTTGAGGGTTTTGAAAATCTGGTTAGTTGCCATAAATAACAAAATATTTTCCAGAAGATTTGCTATTTATATCCCTGAGAAAATTCATCTCTTTATACTTTAATGCTTAGCATAGAGACTTTAATGGCAACTCAGATGAAGAATAAGCTTATTTTGAAATGTTGACGGTAACTATTTAAAAATAAGCTTTGAGGAATAGAGATTAGAGAAGCTTATCAAGGAGGATTAATCAAGCAGCTGATGAGGGAGCTTGAGCTCGAGGCGTCAGTTTCCTGCTAAACTGATGATATCGCCTTTAAACTAATTGGATCAGTTTTGTTAGTTGGCTGCTGATTGACTTGTCATCAATTTCCTTTTCTTGAGTGGTTGGACTGGACTAGCTTCTCCGCTTTCTCTAGAGCTGTTTGACCTTTTTCTTTTGGAAGCTGAACAGATGATGTCCTGAAAAGGATCAGTTCTGGCTGCAGTCTCAGCTTGCTGAAGTTGCTTAAGAGCAACCACTGAGTTGGTCAGCTTCAAGTTGGTCAGCTTTGTAATTCCTCTACAGGATGAGTTGGACTGATTGACTATCAGTTTTGTAGCTCTTGAGCAAGACTTGATAAGAAGAGTAACATAGCTCCGGGACAAGAGATCTGGTGATGTGGCAGTATCTTCATCATTTTTGACTCTTGTGTGTCCACGGTGTTGACTCCTTGGGGTCGCCACAATTTCAGTATGAGATAGAGCTTTATCTATCTTTTCGGTGGCACCCACAGCTTGTAATGATGCCTCTTCCGATTGAATTGAATCAAAATCAAAATTTAGTTTTAGGCAACATCGATCGACTGTATTGTTGACTAACTAATTTTCAGTTGCAACTCCTTGCGATCTCAAGCTGGCTTGAACATCAGCTAGCAAGGCCTTATCCAGAATGTTATTATCAAGTCGATGCTTCATATTCCGCTGGACTTGCACAATAGCTGGAGGAAATGGATTTGAAGCCCCAATCTATTTAATACTCAAAGTTTCTTCACGTTACAAAAGCTTATGCCATGAAAGGCAGTTAATAAGAAGTGTGACTGGATTGACATAGAATGTCTCCAGTTATACCAGTAGAAGTACCGGTGCAGTTGTTTGAACAACTGATTGTCTTGCTTGACAACATAAGTGAAGTGAGTGAGAAGGAGATTTGTTACATCCTTCTGTGCACTCTTAACTGCATATTCGCCACTGTAGAAAGTGCAAATATTGTCTTCAATCAGCTGGAGAGGAGGGCAAGTTCTCCTGAAGTAGTCAGCTCCATAATTTAGAGGAGGGATTCCGATGAATGGAATGAGCTCATCTGGATTAGTGCAGGGCTTGAAGTCGACTGATGATCCATTCTTAGAGTGTGGAGAAGAAACTTCATTGGCAGTTGAGCTGCTTGAAGTTGTATTGCCAGTTTTGGCTTTATATCTCCTCTTCTTCTTGAGTGACTGAAGATGTGCTTTCTCTTTCTTGGGAATCCAGTTGGAAATGAGGACTGGTAGCGTGTCATCATTTGGAAGATTCAGTATATCTTCCAGGAGCTTGCTCATTCTTAGAACAAGTCCTACTTTGGACACAAATTTCCCAGTCTTCTTTGAGTCAGCAACTTTGATGAGTTGATGCTTGAATTGGGAGAATACAAACTCTGCCCAATTTGCTTCCAATCCTTCAACAAGGTGTATCATTACCTTGTATCTTTCTTGAGTTAATTAACTCAAGCTTCCAATGGCGCCGAACATTATTTTGTTTGTGATATCAAGTATAACTCCATACTCGGGCTTCAGATCAGTTTTAGTTGTGGTAAAACTGAATTGCTTGGTGCAAGTTGAAGCGCGCCATTCTTTCCAATATGGTTCAGCTGAATCTTTCAGATCTTGAACCCTGGAACCCTTTCTGGGAAGTTGAAATATTTCTGTAATCTTTCTTTCAGTGATTTGGAATCTGCGCTCTTGAATCACTGAGTATATAATCTTCCCATCTGCAGAGACTTTTGCTTGAAGCAAGAACTCACCTACCAAGTCTTATCTAAAGAATCTTGGAGGAGTTTCAAGGTAATGCAGAATTTCGGTCTTGTGGAGGTTGACCAGAAGAAATAGGTTGTTTGATTCCTTAAGAATTAATTGAAATTTCTGTCTTTCCAGAAATTTATCTCTCATCATTTGCTCTTTGAAAGAGATAAGAACTTTGGATGATTCAGGCATTTTTGAAAGTTTTGGCTGAGTTTGAATTGAAGCTTTTTGAGAGAGAGAGATAATACTCTTTTTGAAAGAGTATGTGAATTGTGTTTCTGTATTCTCTCAAAGTTTTTGAGCAAGGGGATTTATGAGTGAGGAGAAAGACTCATAAATTTTTGTTGGTTGAAAGAATTAAATACCCCTTGTCGTGTTCTTTTGGCTTTTGATTTTAGGACCAACGGTCAAAAATAATAAATACTGACACAAGCATTTATTTTAGCCAAAAAGATTTCTATTAAAATATTAAGAAATAAACTGATTTACAAGAAGTTATCCTAAGGCGTCTAGTCAGCTGACTTCTCAAGCCTTCAGGTCTTCTTGCATTCAGTTTTTCTTTTTCTTTGCCATTCTGGAGCTGTCTGAGGTGCTCTCACTTGAAGAGTCTTTCTTTGAGTCTTCATTCTTAGAGCAAGCTTCCAGTTTCATGATGAAATCAGAGAGCAGTTTTACATGTTCCTTCATGCACTTGATCAGTGCTTTGATTTGGGTTGTGGCTTTTCTTGACCGCTGCCTTTTAGCTTATTGGGCTCGTAGCTGAGTCTCCTCTGCAGTGAGCGGATGCTCTCTAGTCGAGTGATCAGTTTTTCTAATGCTCTGCAGTCTGATGTCCTGCAGTTGGCTTTTCAACTGTTTTAGACTGAATTGGAGACACATCTCTCTTGTCAGTTGGACTCTTCCCGAAGTCCTTTCTACCATCATCCCCTTCTCCTAAAGACTTGTACATTTTAACAGTAAGGATGACATCATCAGAGTCATAGTTTGATTGGACTACTGACTCTGTCACTTTGGCTTTTCTTTTTCCCTTTGCTACTGGAGTGGAGGGGATCAGCTTCTGCCTCATTCGTGGCCGTGGCTTTCTGATTATCAATGGAGATAGTGCTCCTTCTGCCACTTTTGGAACAAAATCATCAGGATCAACTGGCTGATGATTGTTTCTTCCATCATCAAATCGGAAAGCAGCTTTTCTAGGATGAAGCTGACTCTGTTGATGTAGTACATCTTTTGTGGAAAGCACAATCTACATTTTATCTCTCTTTCCGCAATGTCTACGAATTCTTTAGCTACTTGAAGAGAAATGAGGACCTGTCTATTCCTCTAGTCTTCCAGATGTAGTTGCAGATCTTATATTTTATCTTTGACATTTCATTGTGCCCTTTGCACGATCCTACCATCATCTGTGTGGCCACAACCACTAGCACTTGAAATTTCTTTTGGAATTTAGATGTTTGATGGTTGGCTTGGATGTTTTCTGTAGCAGAGATAGTCGTCCAACTATTGAAGCAGTATCTGGCATTTACTGTCGTTTCTTCAAGGTTGTCTCCTTTTTCTAGGAGCTCAAAAATGTTTCTTAGAACAGAAGGGGTGATCAGGATTTCAATGCCTCTTACTTCACTGATAATCATCCAGGAATCTTTCTCGCTATAGGAGTTGAGAAAAAATTCTGCCACTGTCTCTGGGTACATTTTCGTGGGAGCGCTTTCCGTGTACGTCTTTAGCTGTGCGTTTTCGATCAGAACAAGAATCAATTCACCCATTTGTGAGGAGTTGGTGAATTGTCTGCTACTGGCTGGGCTCAGCATTTTGTCATGACCTAGGTCCTTGCAAAAGACTCCTGAGTGAAAGTCTGAAGTTGCGTGGTCTTCGGTGAGGATTGAAGAAGTGTTGGTCCATTGAGAAGGAATTTGAGGGGATTTGAGAGGCTGAGAAGATTGGGAGTTCTGGATGAACTTTGAAAAATAGACTGAGTGCTTGAATTCTTTGATCAGCTGTGTGGGTGATTTGGGGGGAAAACAACTAGCCTATTTATAGACTCAAGTATACGGTATATCCAACGATAAAAAGGATTTGAGTTCAATCAAAATTGAACGGTTCTGATAAATTCGTCGATTTTAATTTTAGATTTATCCGTTGAGATTAATGAGGAGAGGGAGAGTGGGTCCAACAGTAATATTGAGATGACACGTTATTTTACCGTTCAATAATAAATTCAACTTTGAACTTATCTGATTATGGCTCTCCTCCAGTCTCCATGTGGCATTGAGTTGCTGACGTCATCAGTTGGCCTTACGACTGATGATCTTCTTGGCTTGGATTGATCAGTTCCAGCTGGAGTCCATTCATCTTTTGACTCATTGTTTCGTCAGTTTAAGCTGCCTCTCAGCTTTGCTCCACCTAAGCTTTTCAGCTGCTTCCTTCAGCTGAAGCTTTACCTTCTTCAGTCAGTTTTGGTCTCAATTGCTCTCATCAGTTGAACATGACTGGTTGAGAACAGATGCCTTTTGCGATTAGTTTACTCATCTTCATTCCTCAGCTTTCATTTAGCCTTCGCTATTTCTTCAGTTCTTATCTTCAGCTAGAGTGTTCCTCTTCACTCCTCTTGGCTGATCATCATTCTCCTTTGAAGCTAGTTCGAGCAATCCCAGTTGAATGCACAACTCCACAAATCTAGCTTCTGGCAATGGCTTGGTGAAGATATCGGCTATCTGCTTCTCCGTATTGATATATTTGATGCATATGTCATTCTTCTCGATGTGATCTCTAATAAAGTGGTGCCTGATATCAATGTGCTTCGTCTTTAAATGCAATACTAGATTTTGAGATATTGCAATAGCACTATTGTTATCATAGTAGATTGGCACTTTTTCAGTTTCCACCTTATAATCCTTTAGCTGTTGCTTCATCCACAGGATTTGAGCACAACAGCTTCCAGCAGCTACATACTCGGCTTGAGTTGTTGACGTGGCAACTGAGTGCTACTTTTTGCTAAACCAGGATATCAGTTTGTTCTCCAAAAACTAAAATGTTCCACTGGTGCTTTTTCTGTCGATCTTGTATCCTCCGAAGTCTTAGTCTGAGTAGCCGGTAAGACTCAAGCTATCATCTTTGGGATACCATAACCTAAGATTTATAGTTCCTTTGAGGTACTTCATGATTCTCTTTGCTGCTTCGAGATGACTTTTCTTTGGGTTGGCTTGAAACCTTGCATATAGTCCGACTGAATATGAGATGTCTGGCTGACTGATTCTCCTTCTTCATCGAGGGTCAGCTGCACTGATGTATTCATTGGAATCTTGAGAGTTTTTCCCTTATCGGGTCTAAACTTCTTGACAAGCTCTTTGGTATACTTAGCTTGACTGATGAAGATTCTGTCTTCTAGCTGCTTCACTTGGAGTCCTAGGAAGAATGTCATTTCTCCCATCATGCTCATCTCGACTTCACTTTGCATCAATTGAGCGAATTGAGTGAAGAGATCTTTACTCTTGGATCCAAATATTATGTCATCCACATAAATTTGGAACATCAAGATCTCAGCTGATCATTCTATTCTGAATAGAGTATGATTGATGGCTCCTTTCTGAAACCTATTCTTCAGCAAGAATGTTGTAAGGGTTTCATACCAAGCTCTTGGCACCTGCTTCAAGCCATATAGAGCTTTCTTCAGCTTGTAGACTTGATCTCTAATTTCGAAGCCTGGAGGTTGCTCATCATACACATTCTCCTTGAGCATTCCTTACAAGAATGCACTTTTCACGTCCATCTGATAGACCATGAAATTGTTATGAGCTACATAGACGAGGAATAATCTGATGGACTCCAATCTTGCAACTGGTACGAATGTCTCATCAAAATCGATTCCTTCAGTTAGAGAGTACCGTTTGGCTATCAGTCTAGCCTTGTTTCTTGTGGTCATGCCTTGTTCATCCAGTTTGTTGTGAAAGACCCACTTAGTCCCAATGACTTTTTAGGTTTTCAGTCTGTCAACAAGAAACCAAACGTCATTTCTTGTGAACTGGTTCAGCTCCTCTTACATTGCAATAATCTAGTTTGAATCTTCAAGCGCTTACTTGACGTTGGCTAGTTCCATCTGCAAAATGAAGCATGTGAATAGTGCATGCTTAGTTGATCCTCTGGTCTGGACTCTGCTTCTAGGATCACGAACAATTTTGTCGACTGGATGGCTTTGGATCCATTTGGGTATGGTGGCTTCTGCTGCGTCTTCAGCTAGTTCTTCATTTATTTCTTCAACTGAACCTTCGGCTGGTCCATCAGCTGCTGCCTTGGCTCCAACTTTTTCATGGTCTTCACTGATTCTTCCCCCTGTTTCAGTTATGGGGTTTGAGGTCTCACCACAATTTGTGTCCTCATTGACCAAGTTATCTTCAACTGGTCTAAAATCAGTTTTAATGCCATCTTCTATTGAAGCTTCAAACTGCGCTGGGATAATGTGATCAACATAGTCCAGCAAGCTTTCACTAGGCAATACTTGTACTGATGTACTTTTTTTCTCCTTGCTCCTGTACTCATCAGCAAGCTCATCAAATACCACATGACATATTACTTCCACAACTAGTGTTCTCTTGTTGAACACTCTGTAAGCTTGTGAATGAAGGGCATTATAGCCGAGAAAGATCCCCTCATCAGCTTTGGCACTGAAAGCTTTCAGTTGGATTTTACCATTGTTATGGATGTAACATTTGCAGCCAAATACCTTAAAGTAAGAGATAGAATTCTTACAACCCTTAAATAGCTCGTAGGGCATTTTGTCATGGGTGATGACTATGTGACTTCTATTCTGTGTATGGCAGGCTGTGTTGACTGCCTCGGCCCAATAGCATTCAGCTATGTTGGCATCTGCTATCATTGCTTTAGCTGCCTCCTTTAGCGTGCGATTTCTCCTTTCAGCTACGCCATTCTGTTGAGGAGTCCTTGCAGCTGAGTGCTCATGAGTGATTTTCAGTTCACTCAGGAAATTGATCATTTGCTGATTGACAAATTCAGTTCTATTGTTGGATCTCATTATTTGAACTGATTTTCCCTTGTCAGTTTGCAATCTCCTGATCAATGTTGATGCTTTGCAAAAGTCTCATCCTTACTTCTCAGGAACTCCACTTAGGTATATCTTGAGTAGTCATCTACGATTATAAGAGTAAACTTCTTGCCTCTGGGGATTGGTTGCTTCATTGGTCCAAACAGGTCCATGTGTATCAACTGAAGAATGTCAGTTGTTCCTTGAGGATGACTTTTGTTCTTGAATGATGACTTCACTTGCTGCCCTTTCTGGCATGGTCTGCAGATGCTAATTTTCTTGTAGATCTCCTTGGAAAGTCCATCAACTAGTTCCTTCTTCGCCAGGTAGTTGATAGTTTTGAAGTTGAGATAGTTCAGTCGTCGATACCATAGCCAGCTTGCTTCAGTTGATCTGTTGGAAAGAAAGCAAGCTTCTGAGTAGCCGGTTGACAAGTCAACAACATACTTGTTGCCCTTTCTTACTCCAGTCAGGAGTATAGATCCGGTTGACTTGTCTCTAATGTCACACGAGCTGTTACTGAAGTCAACTGAGCACCCATTGTCACAAAGCTGACTGATGCTTAGCAGCTTGTGCTTCAGTCCTTCAACATGTGACACACCATTGATAACAACTTTTCCTTTGACCACGAACCCTTCTCTAATGGTTCGGCTCTTTGAGTTGTCTCCAAAAGTGACTAGTGGTCCCTTAACCTCTTTATAACCGTTGTGATCATTTTTTTCTCCAGTCATATATTTTGAGCACCCGCTATCCAGATACCAAGTATCTTTGACCTTTTTCTTGGATAGGATGCTCTTTCCCTGCAAAACAAAAATCAGGTTTTAGGTACCCGCATAATATCGGGTCCTGAGAGGTTAATCATGTGTTTGGGAATCCACATCCGCCATACTTTTGGCTTTCCATTTTTAAGAGATCCTTCAGAATTAGATCTCTTGATCAGCTTTGGACTTCTTGTAACTCTTCAACTGAGAGTTGAGTTCTGTGATCTATACCTCCAATGAGAATTATGATAGAAGACTTCAACTAATATCCTCTCATCTTGTGACCTTGATGCTCTCTGTCTTGGCTAGTTTCTTTGGACCTTCTAACTCTGAGCTTTTTGTCCTCTGTGATATGGCCAACTGGCAAACCAGTTGTAGTTGGGATTGATTCTCAATTCATCCCTTGAATTTAGATACTCATTATACTGGGTTGCAATGTCACTTGGAGTGAACTCCTTCAGAGAGATTGGATTATGTTGTCGTGCATAATACAATCTTGCATGTACATTTCTTTTGGGATCTGAAGAACTCCCATGTTGAAATGTATCAGAGGAGTTTCTAGATCTTTAAACTGATGGCCTATTTTGAACTGATGCATTTTTCTAAAAGATTGGCCCTAGGTGAACTTCAGGTCTCGATTGAGCTAATGACCTGGAATGGAGTAAAGGCCTTCATTGAAGGTTTGGCCTTGGATGAGCTTTCGATTTTGAACGAGCAGTAGATCTGGGCTGATGAGCTGATCCATGTTGAACTAGTTGCTTTGACTGAGCACCAAGCCTTTGAAATACCGACTGTCTTCGAGTTGTCCTTCTCGACTGATCAGTCTAATCTTTGGGCTGAGCTTGAAGAGTTTCCAAGATACCCTTGTCTTTGGATTTCTCAACTGGGGGGGAATGAGCTGGTCTTGTGAATCCTTTTAGGATTCCAAATTCACAGCTCTGGACAACTATCTTTCCCTTCTCTACGGCAGTGTCTTTGCTATATCCCAGCCCTGGACTCCCAGCTTCGACTCTCTGATGACTCAGGATTAAATCTAGAGTTTGGGATCGTTTCTTGAATTTGAGGGTTAATTCCTATTTTTCAAGGATTTCTAGCTTAAGCTGCTCATTCTCAGCTTCCAGTTCAGCATTTCTCAGCTTCAGCTGATCTATTTCAGTTGAGTGAGCTTCAAGACTTTTCAGTCTTTCATTTTCAACACTTAGCTCTTCAACTCTGCTTCTTAGCTTATCATTTTCACCCTTCAGTTCAATGTGCATGCTCGATACATAAGCTACCTGATCTTCTAAGATTCTTAATTATTCATCCAGTTCATTCCTAGAGATCAATACTTTATGTATATGATAGAAAGAGGTTATGGAATCAGACATACTAACCTCTTCATCTTTTTCGGCCATGAGGCAGAGTAGAGCTTCATCATCAGAGTTGTAGCCGTCTGAGTCGTTTCCATATGGGTAGTCTGGATCATCAAGCACAACATTTTCAGAGTTGGCGATCATTGCTTTTCTCTTGAAGAAGCTTCTCATCACTTTGGCCTTCTTATCTTCAGGAAGCTCTGGACACTTATATCTGTAGTGCCCTTGCTTATGGCAGTGGAAACATTCTTCTATGTTTTGATTTGCTATCCTGAATTGTTCAGCTGATCGTTCAGCTAGCTGCTGGTTTCTTTCTCCTTTAGCAGCTTCATCAACTTGGGGTAGAGCTGATTGTTGATCTCTGACTTTCCTCAGCTTCTCCAGTAATCTTGTCATTAACTGGATTTTTTCGTTTATATCCTTAGTTAAGATCTCTTTCTTGTCGGATGACTCTCTTCTTCGATCAATCACCGATCCTCCTAGATTCTCTCTGATAGGCGAGCCTTTTGGTCGGAAGTTGTTTCTTCCACGGGCTTCTCTGAACCGATTTCTTTCAGCGTATAAAGAAGCATCATGAGAAAAGGAAGTGGATGCTTCTCTCTTTCGATTCAGACTGTATTTGTAGCACCCAAACCTGGAGGGGTCAAGGTGCTAATGGAAACACACGCGAAGGAGAAAATTCCATAGAAAAATTTCCAAATAGAGTAATCAATTTGAGATTTGCTATATCAAGAAGCTTACGTTTACTAGTCAAACACCAAGAATCAATATATTTGACTTAATCAAGAACCAATAGAAATAGATCTTAAGAAAACTGACTGGTCAACTACATCAAAATAATAATAGTCAATTCGTGAAACATAACGTGACCAAAACGCTCATAGGCGCACACGTGGCAAAAGTCAAAGTTCAGCAGAAGCATAGAAATTAAGAATCATATAGTTGACCATCACCAAAGCATACATGGGAAGCATATAAATCATATAATAGTTTGAACATAACAAATAAATTCAAAAGACGGTCAACTAAAAACAAAAGGTCCCCATTGGTCCACATCCGCCACCCGCCATCATCAATTACCTGTAAAACATTTTAAATAATGGGGCTGAGTGCCAAAAAATACTCCGTGGACATACTCATACATTCGTCCCATAATTTGCATAAAAGAAATAACAATAATCATAATAAAGATTTCACATTTGACGTCACAATTCATACGCTCATTAAACATAGTGGAGACCGACCCTAATGTGATCACATATCATCTATAGCATATTCATAACATATTCGGATATCCTCATATGAGTCGTATCAAATCCATAATGAGCAACATAAAATAAATCATAATTCATTTTTCTATATTGGACGAAAGTTTGAATACATTTTCGAAAGAGTTTTGGTAAGTAAGCTCACCTTCTAGCTAAATGTAGCTGTCTCTTTAATCTCAACTTGCACGTGCTAAGCCTGCTGCCTCGGGTTAAGACCTACACATAAAGGCTATGACTTAGAAACTTATTAGGGTAATTAATCTATTCTATAATGTAAATAAGGGTATAAGGTATATCTATAAAATAAAGTCACGAAAAGACGATGCCTAAAGATCAAACGGGTAATCCTAGCTTTAAGCTATACCCGAGCCCTTGATCGAGTATAATATATGGATTAAAATCATAATAATTAAAGTAAAGCTTTAATAATAATAATAATAATAATAATAATAATAATAATAATAATAATATTTCAATACCAATAAAGTATCACTTATAATACAATATGCTTAATTTGAATTAAATCCAAAACTAAACAAAAATAGAAAAAGAAGTAAAATAATTAAATGCATAAATAAAATTGTGGTCAAAAGGATTTGAACTCATGACTTTAAATGTAAAATAATGATACTTTAACTACTATACTAAATGATTTGATACAACATAAAACAAACTGTTTTAATTAAATAGCTTCATAAATGCTGTGAATTAATTACACAAAATAAGAATTAAAACTGCATGAAATGGTTTTGAACCATGGACCTCCTAAACAAAAACAGAACACTTAACCATTAGACTAAGGCCTATTTTCAAAATTAATCATCTGTAATTAATTATATATATAGTCCAGAAAGCTTTTATGATAAAAAGATTAAAAAGGAATAAAATTACTTCAATAGGATTCGAACCCTTAACCTCTTAAACATTAATCTGAACACTAACCATTAAACCATATGTAATTTTTGAAAATTACATGATGTTATTAATTATATATAGTTTAAAACTATCTTAGATAAAAATGATTAAAAATGAAATAAAACTGCATTAAGATGACTCGAACCCCTCCCCTTTTAATTAGCAAATCTAGACATATCCATTAAGCTAAATACAATTTTCGAGATTTATATCATACTTTTATTTAATTAAAGTTGAAACAGATGACATTAATTACAATAAAAGAGATTTAAAAATGCATGTATGAAGGTTTGAACCTTAGACCTTTTGATTAATAATTCTGAACATATCCATTAAGCTATTTACCATTTTCAAAATTTACACATGATTTTAATTAATTTAAAGTTGAAACAGAGGACATTAATTACAAAAAGAGATTTAATAAAAATGCATGTAAGAGGATTTGAACCTTAGACCTTTTAGTATTAATTTAAACATCCACCATTGAGCTAAACAACCTTATGGAAATATTAACCTATACTCTTTATTAAATAGTTTCATAGATCTAAAAGAAAAAAAAATAAAAATAAAAATAAAATAAAAATAAAAACACACACAAACACACACACACATTCACGGCAGCACACACAATCACACATATTTCATATTTTTTTTTCTTTTCTTTTCATTAAACAACCATTAACATCTAAAGAGTTCAAGAACACCAAGAACATCATGAATAAAATTAAAAATATATATTAAAGTCATCCATCTAAAACAGCCCTTAAATCACAATATATACACTAAAATCAAAAATAAAAGTTCAAATATAAAGAAGGAAATGAGGTATTAAAAGGCTAGGGATTAACCCATTTTTAGGTTCGAAAATCGGAAGCCTAAACCTCAAAATTTCGTAAAAATAATCGAAGAATAAGAATGAGGAGAATAAGAGGATTCCAAAAATGTAATTGCATGTGAAAATAAAGGTGGCCGGAATTTTTCCGACCGGCGGCTCCGGCGGCGATGACGGCGGCGCTGGTGCCGGCGCCGGCGACGGGGAGGAGGGGAGGCAAGAGGGAGAGAGAAGAGAGGGGGATGGGGGCTGACCTAAAAATGGATCCTCCAAAATGACCTAACGAAGGAGTGGAATGGGTATATTTATATCCCTCCATATCTTAATCTAAATTTTAATTAAATTCCTAATTAAATCATAACTTGGTCAAATGAAGTCCCACTTAGGTGAAATTAGTCTCTATGGATTCGTATCGACGAGCACAATCATCTACCATATTCGATCATCTCGTTCCGATAACTATAGGTCTCGAAAATAATTAAAAACATAAATGGGCTAAAAAGCCCATGAATTGGGCCTAAATAATAAAAATGCCTAAATTTATTCATTTGGGCCATGAAATCACAATTAAAAATAGATTTGGGCCTATTATAAAATCTTGGGGTGTTACAGTATTCATGAGCCTTGAGAGATCCAAACAACTCTCTAGGAGTAATGCCAGCTTTCAAGTTGGCTCTACTCTCATTAGTCTCTTTTAGGTTTCAGCTAGACTGATGGTGATATGATCCTAGAGGGGGTGTCGATGACTGAGTTCGAGCGCTCAGAAAAGCTGGCGCGAGTGGCAGTGCGAGTGAACCGGTCGCTCCAGTGCGCGCGAGTTACAGCGCGAGTAGTGGTGTGAGCATACCGGTCACGCCCGCGATGTGTTCTACTTTGGATCTGGCGCGAGCTATAGCGCGACCAGGGGCACGAGTGGGCCTGAGTCGCGCCAACTTGGACTATTGTGGATTAATCCAATTTTTATTTAATTATTTCCTTTTTAGATTAGGATTTGATTTTAGGGCTTTATTTATTTTGCCCACCTATATAAGGGCTTGTTCTGAATTATTTGAACATATTATTCATTATACAAATTTTATTTTAGTGAGTTATTCATTATACAAATTTTACTTTAGTTCATGTTTCCAATTGATTGCGGGTTGCGGATCCAATTGGTTCGTGGTTCAACATCATTGTGAGGTTAGGGTTTGAGATTTCTCCAAAATCCACGGTTGTAACCCGATACTCCTGGGAGGATCGCATCAGATGGTTACTCATCTGTGGATGCCTACCAGTCTCCAAAGTTCTCTTCCCCCTATAGCTTTTCTTAAGCTTTGAAGAGTTGACTCTGACTGGTCTGATTGAGGCATCTTTTAAGCTGGTTGACCATGCTTCAAAGCAGCTGACTCTCGTTTCAGCTAGACTGATGCTTGAAGTCTTACTTGGTCATCACCGCTGATTTCCAGCTTTAAATAACCTGCAGTTTTTCATTAAATCATCACACATGTTTTGACATTTCATCAAAACCATCAGTTGGGCTGTAATGATCCCATAAATTTTCCTAACAATGTTACCTTTCTACAAGAAAATCAAGGCAAACACAAAGATGAATTAAAAGATCGGAATCTGTGAGATGAAAAAAATGCGAAAAGAGTATTGTGCACCATTCTTGAGAAGCCACGAATGATGATTCTCACAAGATATCTACGGTCCCCAAAATCATGTGTGCATAAGCTCATATATATATATATATATATATATATATATATATATATATATATATATATATATACAGTAAAACCTCTATATAAGAATACTCTATATAAGAATAACCTCCTTATAGTAATAAAAAGTTATGGTCCCAACTCGGGACCAGTTATAAATAAGAATAACTTCTACATTGTAATATTTCGATGTTTTTTTAGGACCATCCTTAAGAAATTTACCTCCATATAGTAATAAAATGACATTAAATTTCAAATATATTTAAATATCTATATAAAATATCTAGAACTATTTAACTACATATGTTATATTAAACTTAAGATTGTATGAAATACTCACCTAAAGTTGCTTGTGACAATGCTTTAATTTTTTGGGTTAATACCACATCATTTAACTTGCGCGTTCGAAGTAACTCTTCAACACAACACCTTCTTATTGAATCCAAAATATTTCCAACTTGTCCAACATATATGCTGGAAGCTTTCTTGACATGACATTTTTTCTATTTCTACACTATCATCCTCTGGATTATCACCTTGTGTTTCTTGCTTGATTCATGCATGTAATGATATCTTCTTCGGTTAAAGCATACACTACTTGCTTCTCATTTCGATGATCGAGAAAAACATCCATATCCATTTGGTTATTGTAATGAAGTTCTTTTATCTGATTTCTTAAAGCTGCAAGTCTGCAACTATTCTTTGATCATCTTCATCTAATTTTTTTGTAATTTCTAAGTCATTGGCACCATCATATTTTAAACATTTCCTAGATACGTATATAAATTAGCACGTGAATGAATCTTGTATACCTTTTAAAATCACATTTTTAAAATATGAAGGGACACATTTTTAAGTGTTGTACAATATATATTAATTTTTTTCAAAAAAAATATTTTTTATATGTAATTTCTAATTTCATATATATTTAAATATCTATATAAAATGTCTAGAACTATTTTAAACATTAAACTTAAGATTGTATGAAATACTTATCTAAAGTTATTTCTGGCAGTGCTTTAATTTTTTTGAATTAATATCACACCCTTTAACTTGCACGTTCGAAGTAATTAGTCGACACAATCACTTTCTTATTGATTATAAAACATTTCCAGCTTGTCCAGCATGTTTGAAGCTTGTTGACACAATACTTTTTCTATTTCTACACTATCATTCTCTAGATTATCACCATGTCCATCTTGCGTGATTCCTATATGATGTATTCTTCGGTTAGAGCACATGAATGAATTTTATATACCTTTTTAAATTCATGTTTTTAAATATAAAGGAACATGTCCGAGTGTTGTATAATATATATTAATTTTTTTTAAAAATAAGAATTTTTATATGTAAACTCTATATAAGAATAACCTCCCTATAGTAATATTTTTCTCTGGTCCCAACAATATTATTGTATAGAGGTTTTACTGTATATGAGTGCATTAGCATGTCAACATAGGCCTTGTGTGTAAATTGTGGATCAACCCTAGTCATTAATTTGTTAATATCAATGGTCATTATTATTTTTTAGGAAATTAAGAAAAAATGCTATTATTTTCATTATAGATGCATTTAAGGTCGAATGTATCAAACTACTATTTTTTTTGTTCTACGATCATCTTAAATATGAAAAATAAAACATTAAGAAATAACAACTTAAATATTTTGAAATATAAAAAATCATAAAAATATATTATGTCATTCTTCTCTTCAAATTAAATTATAAGCATCATAGATGTGAAAATAACATCACGAAATAACAACTTAAGCATTATGAAACGTAAAAGTAAAACAAATAAAATAACTACGATAGAGCAATTAAAATAAAATTGATACATTTACATATTTGTGCTCAAATATTTAATTTGCATCCTTTTGCATTATAAAAAAAACCGCATATATAAATATATAGTACTCTTATACAGAATGGTAAATTTCAGTTTTGGTCCCATTAGAATATGACCAAAACACTTTTAGTCCCACAAGTTACTCTTTTGGTCCCAAATATTTTTTTTTTCGATAGTTTTGGTCCCATATTTTTCAGATAATTTTAGTCTCATAAGATATTTTTTCAACAATTTTAATCTCAAACTAACAATTTTGGTGAATCTGAGGTGTGTCTCATGCATATGAAAATAAATAACATGCATTCCCAAATCCAAGACATCATGTTATTCTATCTGAAATTAATTTGTGTTGTCTAGCGCACCAAAGATCTCAGTTAGTTTAGGATTAAAACTGTCCAAAAAATATCTTATGGGATTTAAATTGTCTGAAAAATATCTTATGGGACCAAAATTATCGAAAAAATATCATTTGGGACCAAAAAATAACTTTTGGGACTAAAAGTGTTTTGACCATATGCTAATGGGACCAAAAGTGAAATTTATTATACACATAATATTATTACTAATTTTCAGCTCATGGCTCATGCACGTATACTCAAAAATATATACACAGACATGCATGCATTAGTTTGTGAATCTAATATGGAACTAACTACATAACATGTAATACTCCATCCGTTTCGTTTTACTTGTTGTTTCAGGAGTTTTATTTTGTGTCAAAATGTTTATTGTTTTAGATATTTTCACACTCTTTCTTCCAATTTTAATCCTACAAATATATGGACAAAGAAAATTTTGTCAACTTTCTAGGAAAATATAAGGGAATAAAATTTTATTTGATATAGAAGGAAGAGATATATTAGTCCAAAAATTAATTGTTGATTCTAGATTAAAATCCTAAAACAACAAACATTAAGAAACGGAGGGAATATATAGAGAGAGTGAGAAAGAGAGGAGAGATCACATGTAAACATTACTCTAGTGTGTAATTTAGGGATCAATCATATTTATTAGATCTTGTTACAAGTAGGGTTAGGAATCTTTTGTATGTTCACTGGCTGACTTTAGGTCATTACTCAAGCTAGTTGGCAGTACTCATCATGTTGAACTTGGCCTTTCCACATAGTGTTCGAACAGCTCTAAGATAGCAATAACACTCATTGATCTTCTAATATATTCCCGTACTTTGTTTAGATGCAGGGTGGGCTGCAGACTATTAAACTGTGTGGATAACATAGGGAATCAAGTGGGCAAGAGTGGGGCTGATTTCCTTGTCTATATTTCCATCCTCACTCTCCTTATTAATAAGGAGGGAGACAAAAATTATGTCTCCCAACCCTAATAGGTTTGGGCCTCTCCACTTGTTCCATTTCCTCAGTCCACTTAGGTGTTAATTGGTCTACAACATGGATCTAGAAGAAATATTAAATTGACCTACTAATTTATTTAATTTCTAATATCCAAAAGTGTTATTTTTATTCCACTAAAGAAATAACATTGACCTACCAATTCAATACATAATTGCTTATGTGCTTTCTTCTTTAGTTCAGCCATTCCCTATGCTTATATCCTATCGTGATACTCCTCAATACACATCATGTGCTTCCTCTATTGCCGAGATTTTCATGTTGAATCTCTCTGGGAGCATGCGAAATAGTTTGCTAACCATGTTTTCATTGCTGATAGGACATCCTAATGCGGTGGATTCATTTGAGATCTCACACAATCTTTCAGTGTAACACCCCGTATTTTTGGATTATAGTTAAAAGTTTTCTACATTTATTTAAAAGGCTACAAGAAAAATTATTGGAGCTAAAATAAATTAAAATAGATAAAAGACGCGACTTTAGGTATTATTTAAGATTAAAAAAAATATAGTTGAAATAATTGTTAAGCGTGGTCAATAATGATTTTTGTGGAAATAGAACAACCTGATAATTTCAATGTTACTTTTAAAATTTTAATTAGAGGTCAAACGAACTCCTGACAATATTTTTGGTAAAATAAATAGTAATTTTTTTTATTCAATTTAAAAAGGAATCTTTTCTCGTTTTATTATTAAATGATATTTTCGGCATACCATTTTGAATTGATTTAATAGGAATTAACCCAATGAACATCCCGATATTTTTAGATTTATAATGCGAGATCAATTAAACTCCCGGAAAAAAATAAAGTAATTTTTAATCGAGTCCAAAAAAAAGCATTTTATCAAAAAATTATATCCGAATATTTTATTCCAAAATATCCTAAAATAACTAGATAACCATCCCCCCATTAATCCTTATCACCAGCCCCCTTTTTGGATCCAAAGCCATCCACCCCTTGTTCAATTGGCAATTGCCGTGTGAATCAAAAAAAAAAGAAAAAGAAGAAGAGAGAGAGAAAGAAAGAGATAGAGGGGAGAGAGAGAGTTGAGCGAGAGATAGAGTAGAGAGCGAGAGAGATATCCGAGAAAGAGAGAGAGGAGAGAGAGAGAGATAGGAGGGAGCTGCCGCTGCAGCTGCCGTGCCACCACCACCACCTGCTGCCGCCGGAGCACTGCTGCCGTCGCCGGAGCTGCAACCATGTCGCCGGAAAATGGCGACGTTTCCACATCGCGCGGCTATCATATCGGTCCATTTTTCGTCCTTTTTAGCCCAAATTTTAATGTCATGTATTTAAATATGTTCTATATTTCGTATGTTGAACTCGTTGCCATCCGACGGTCGAAAATCGACGAAATTACCGGAAAACAGAAAATATAAGCATTACCGATCAGATTACATTTTTCTTCAGTTTCAACCCTTTCTGTTCGTCAAATCGCAAAAGTTTGTTCACGAAAGTTGCTCCAAATAACATTTCCTATGTGCCCGTAAAATTTCGTAATTTGTGGACAAGTTTTGAATAATCTCGATTATTTAATTTAAACAGTTATTTTTGCACCGGTAACATGTGTTATCGAAAACTTCTAAAACTCTCAAACTATAGTCTTGACATATATAGGATGACCCTTGAATATTTTCGTAATTTTTGAACAGTTAAAAAGTATCGAGGTACAAATCTGATAAAAATCGATTAAAATGGCAAATTATGAAAAGTGACCTTTGCCAAATCTTTTGATTCCAATCAATCAAAAATAATATTTTAGAAATTATTATCTTTTGCGGTAAAAGCATACGAGGTCTCTAGAGTCGTATGATATATTTTTGAAAAGAATAAAATTTAATAATAGCTCCAATTATAGTAGATTAATTTACGAAAATATAGTGATTATTCTTAGTCGAAGACCGATCATTGTAGGACCTGCAGAGCTTGCTAGGATTAATGAACTTTTTTTGAAGTTATTATGCTGCCATGTGCTCGTCATCCAGGTGGGCTATATTTTTCTCAAATTATGTTCAGCTAATAAGCTTAACTGTTTATCAACTGTGAAGCATGAATACCTGTATCAAAATGATTTAGCTCACTGTTCGGGTTCTCCAGTATCCTACGAAAACATTGAGTGCTTAACTAGACTCGAGTTCGGATCCTTAAAGCTTTGGGACAGTATACACTATCCTTTATTAGACAGCTGGGCTGAAAGACGTGTATATAAGTTAAGACACTGTAGGAAGGGACAGTTGAGATAGAGCGTGCAAGTAAGGTGTAAAGAAGCTTTGTATACATGGAATGCTTTTGAGATTTGAAACCTTTCCATTGTTATACTTGTGTGGATACGATATTCATATTTATAAAATGATTGTGAACTGTTTATCAAAATTGCCCACTGGGTACGCTAGTACTCAGCCCAAATCTTTTCTAAAACATTTTCAGGTTGAGAGGCAGGCTGGAAGATGATGGAGCTGAGGCAAGGGCTGGCTTGTTGTTATATGCTTGCTCTTTTTGTGTTGTTCAAAAATCTTAGATACTCTAAATCAATTAAGTACTTGCAAACAATTTACTTGAGTTAAATAAAGATGTTCCGCGCTTATTCCGTTCACTCTGATATAGCTTGTCTTCAATTGTTTGAAGCATGTTACAATTTCAGCATTTTGCTATAATATTTCTTTATAATTGTTGGCGGGATAAGTTCCCTTTGATGATTGGTATTTTATTCAGGTACTTTCTAAACGCCGTAGTGCGTGGTTCTATTACAGTTATAGAGGTTATGCTGCCCAAATTTCTGGAAAATATAACCTATTCTTGTCCCGAAGTTATTTCATTTAATTATCTTTATGCAACAACCCCTTCCTCCTTCCTCCAGTAGCGCACCAGTCCCTTATCACTATTCTTCCGGGACTGGGGCGTTACAGATTGGTATCAGAGCCAGGTTTGCAACTCTATAGACCTGCAGTATTATTCTTTGAGTTTGAAATTATATCTATTCTCTTTCATTATTCGTTCAGCAGCCCTCAGCACGTCATATACGCCGCCCTCAACAAAAGGTACACATGTATTTTAGAATTGACGCACATGAGAGTACAGTTTGTTACGCTAAATATTTTTCAAGTTTCACAGTCAGATATCGTGATTCATTTATTACAGATATTTTCAGGTTTCATGATAAAAAAAAATCATGATTCGTTCTATTTAGGTTTCATGACCAGAGATCATGATTCAAAAGCTATTTCCAGGTTTCATGATGAGAGATCATGATTCTATTACCAGGTTTCATGATAAGAGGTCATGATTCTTATATTTCCAGATTTCATGATGAGAAGTCATGATTCGTATATTTTAAGGTTTCACGATTTGATATCACGGTTCGTTTATTGAAAAATGTTTTCAGGTTTGATTATCCATTATCGTGAATAATTTTGAAAATATTTTACATGTTTCATGATTATATTTCATGATTCATCATTTGGTTAAGAATTATTTTCAGATTTCATGACAAGAGGTTGTCATTCATTTACAAGAGAGTTATCTCCAGGTTTCACTATAAAGTGTTATATTAAGGTTTCACGATGAGAGTTCGTGATTCATCTAAAGTTATTCAAAGATGCCAAGACATCTGGATTTTGGTTTTGACCAAAAGATGCAAATAATTGAAAGAGGTTAGAATTACCTTAAGTGATGAGAATGAATTGTGAATGGATTCTAGATTGATCATAGCAAAGAATCTAGACTATAGTAGCTTGAACTATGGATTGGATGTTAAGTTATCATGTTGTTCTTGAGAATTTAGACTAATTAAGTGGCTTTCTTTAGATAGGTAGATTGGATTTTAAGTTGATGATTGTTAAGATTTTTATGGAACATAGATTGATTAAGTGTTTTATTCAAGATTATGAGCCCACATGAATTGGTTCCACTAAATGTGTCAATTTGTTATGATGTGAAATTTCAAAATAATGTGTTATGTCATCTTTGCATTTGGAGTGAATCCTACATGAAAGAGGGTTCACGGTAAGGCCGTGGTTTGCCTATGATTTAATAGGATGTCTGGGACATCTGGATTCTGGTTCAACCGAGAATCTGATGAGTATTATAAAGAGCGGATTGATTCAAAAAGATGGGAACGATTATGTAGTGACTTGTAGACTTGAACGTAGGAAGAACTTAGAATGGATAGGTATATTCTTTTAGATGGCTTAAGTTATATGGATTTTTAGGAAATGCGTCTCGCGCGTATATGTATTTGAGGAGCATCTGGGGAGAATTTCGAATGTCGATGAAGAATCATGATAGAAAGATCCATTTTCACTACTCCCGTCTATATACATTTGTGATCGAGGAGCAAGGACAAGTTCAAGACTGGATGTCTTAAGTTCCGGGTGACGTATACAATGATCGAGATAATATGCTTTTATTCAAGTGGATCGATATCTATTTTCTATCTCTCTTCTCGACTCAAAGGATGATGTTAAAGAAAATTTGAAGAAAGCTGCAAAGAAGAATGCATGAAGAGTTATGCGCATCAAGTTAAAGTGGACCAAGACAAAATATACGTCTTAATAAGATTTACGACTCGAGAGAAACATTCTTTTTGCTAGGATTAATGAAGTAGCGTATCGGATGGCCTTCCCACCCAACCTCAATGCTGTGTTCCACGTCTTGATGCTGAAGAAGTACGTGTTTGATCTTAAACCTCGTGACCAGAAAATAAGATATGATGCTAAATAACGATTTAGAGTACGATGAAAGGCTTAAGGCCATTATTGGTCAGAAGACCCAGAGTTTGAAGAATAAAGTGATTAGCTTAATGAAGATACCTCGAAACTGCCATGGATAAGAAGAAGCAACGTGAGAGTTGGAGTCAGAATTGCTTAAGAACTGTCCCGACACTCCATTTCAAAATTTATAAATTTCGGGACGAAATTTTTTTAAGGAGGGTAGGATGTAACATCCTGTATTTTTAGATTATAGTAAAAAGTTTTCTACATTTATTTAGAAGGCTACAAAAAAAATTATTGGAGCTAAAATAAATTAAAATAGATAAAAGACGCGACTTTAGGTATTATTTAAGATTAAAAAAAATATAGTTGAAATATTTTTTACGCGTGGTCAATAAATTATTTTTGAGCGCGAAATGACCGTGTGTCAGGTACTACTCAATGTATTAGATATTAATTAATTATAGCTGTCAGAGGCTTACATAATTAATTAATGGACATTATATCTTAAACACGGGGAATGGCTGAACTAAAGAAGAAAGCATATTCACAAATATGTATTAAATTGGTAAGTCAGTATTACTTCTTTAGTGAAATAAAAGTAATACTTAATTTATTTAATTATATCCTAAGTTTATTGGATATTAGAAATTAAATAAATTAGTAGGCCAATTTAATATTCTTCTAGATCCATGTTGTAACCCAAATTAGACTGAAGTAGACTGGAGATGGAACATGAGATAGAGGCTCAAACCCAGTAGGGTTAGGGCTGCAATTTTCTCCACCCCCTTTTTTAATTAAGGGAGGGGACGAAAATTACATATCAGAAAAATCGTGCCTCTTAGTTCTCTGGTTCTCCATAGATTCCACACCCGTATCAGTTGAATACAACCCACCCTATATCTGAGACACAGTCTGGGAATATGACAGAAGATCTTTGAGTGGAATATCTAGCAAGGGGCTCTGATCATCATCTCATTCAACAACAAGATTTGATCTGAAACCTTGTCCTCAACCCGTCGTTCAAATTGTTCGTAAAGTTTGAATTCTATTCTTTCGCTTTATTAGATTCGAATATGCCTTGCATGAAATTTGAACTAGGCAAGTTTATTACATACATGATACATAAAAATATGATTTGCATGAATATGGATTAATGAACAACCAATAGATCCTGCAGTGGTTTAATTCGAAAAAACCCCAACAGATTTAGGCAAATGAGCATGTTGAAGATAGGTTTTCCATCATTCGGATTTGCCTGCATCTGAATGTGCTGACTCAAATTCCTCAGCTTCTGCTTCTTCTTCTTCAGTTTCTTCAGCTGCTTCTTCATCATCATTAGCATCTGCACCAGCTTCAACTTCTTCCTCATTGTCCTCTTTTTCTTCCTTGGCAGACTCCTCTTCATGTGCAGTCTCTTCTTCTTTATCTTGCTCTTCAGTTCGTGCTGATGTGCTGAGATGGCCTTTCTCCCTTTGAGTATCTTCACTTTCCTTGACTGCTATTTCAGCCAAGGTGTGTAGGGGTTGATCTTTCTCCACAAAAAGCCTGGCAAACTCCTCATTCTAAAGAAGTTCATCAAGAAGTTCCTGAACTTTCTTCCTCTCAATAGCATGGTCCAGAGTCTTCTGAGCATGGAAGACAATGTAGTCTTGCAGATGTGCGATTATCCTTTGATGTACAGAGACTGTAGGAGTGGGGGGTGCTGATGCATGCGATGAACCCTTCTTGGGGCTGACATATTTGTCAAGTTAAATTTGTAGCAGCTCTTTTGATGAAAATGACATATCAGTAGAAACTTTCATGCCAAGAGACTTCTTGGGCTAGATGACAGAATCCATTTTTATTGCTACATTCTCTCTCTGGCTTTTGATGATTCCATAGATCATCACAAAATAGATTATCTTTCATATGAATTAATCCTCCATAGATAATTCATTATTGAAGATAGGTAATATCTGTTAACCTCTTCAATTTATTTATTTTCCTCATCTACTATTAATTCAGTAGTGAGCAATTAATTTATAAACGATTTATAAATTAGAGATCTCAAATTACTCAGTTCCAAAATTAACAAATAAGAGAATTATATTTCTGCTTTTCAAAAGAAGGAATTGATTTCATATCTATAAATTACATTACCAGCTATTTAACTCAAACATGAATCTAAAATGCAAATTTAGAGAATGTTGACAAACAAATTTTAACGAGCAAATCAAAAATCACATTGAAATAAACAGGAGTCTATAATCACTTAGGATTAAGATTATTCAGATATGATCATCTTGAGATTTAATTTAATATTCATATTCTTTAATGGAATTTGAAGGAAAAATTAAGTTAAACCGGTCTCAGTCCTATATGATTATATCATATATAAATGCACCTAACTGGATGTCTCCATCAACGGTTTGGATAAAACGATCACATTCATAATATCATCGGATTGCATTACCGACATTTTAATTAAAGATCCCATACTTTAATTAAATTCATCACGAATTTCATTTTTAATTTATTTTTCATAATCTTAATTCTCTTGTATTAATATTTATAATATACTAAGATTATTATAACATTAAATAAATTAAGAATTTTTTGTGATGTAAAATAAATGTATACAAGACACACTAATTAGTTAATATTTAAAAAGCTCAAAATCCGAAGGTGCATGTGGAAAGTTATGTATACGAGCTTGAAATGTCATTTCGCAGAAATTTGTGGATAATACACTGACGGGAGGTTACAGGGAAAACGAGTCGATGGACGCTGTTTCCTAGTGTCGGAAAATTGGCATACAAATGTTCAAAATCATTGGAAAAAACAAGGGCTGAAATGACAGCACCTATAGAAATATAAGTCTACATTAATTAATTTACATTTGTTCTGTCTCCTATATCTGAATATCAATATTCATGCTCATGCACATATCCATATCTTAATCTACATAAATGTGTATTTAATCTACATATGTTTAATGTCACGTATTGGTCGTTATTAAAAGCTGTAATCCATCTGAAAATATAACAATGCCAGTTGCGGATATGTGTTAAGACAAACTCCTATACATCATCACAGGTCTAATGAGGTTCATACATCCTTCAGACCGGTTGAGATCAGATCCGCGTTGATCGGTGTTGACCCACTACAAGAAATTTTTTTTATAAAAATTAGTATCAATTCTTACACTAAAAAGTATCTTTTAAAGTTCAAAAATTATCACTTGTATCATAAAAAAAATGATCTACTACTTCTCTTATATGACTTTATGTAGTTCAAATTGTGATTTTTTTTTCCATTTCAATTAAAGTTTAGAATTTAGGAGTTTAAGTTTTTTTAGGCTTCATGGTTATTTAGGGTTTTTAGAGTTTTTTAGAGGTTTTTTTAGTATTTTTTAGATTTTTAGGGGTTTTTTGTATTTTTTTGGGTTCTTTTTTTTTTTTTAGGTTTATTAATCTCAATTAGGGGTTATATTTATTTCAAAAAATATTAAATTCATTCACTTTTATTTTAGAGTTCACTTATTCCATATAGGGTATATATTTATTTCAAAATTATGTTTTTTTTTTAATTTTCAATTACCATTTATATTTATTTCGAAAAAATTAAATTAATTATCAAGCGCAATGCATGAGCCCACCCGTTAGCGTCGGGCGAATGCATTGCGTAAATCGCCGAGTTTCAAAAAAAACTCATTCACTTTAATTTTAGGGTTCATTAAATCAATTTGAGGATATATATTTATATTTATTTCAAAAAAATTAAATTAATTCATTTAAATTTTAGGGTTCACAATTTGTATTTTAGGGTATACAATTTGGGGGAAAATAGAAAAATCGAAAAAAAAAATCAGAAAAGAAAAAATAAAAACATCGAAAAAATAATAAAAATAATAATTTCTGACGCGCGTACTCCACTAGCCGCGCGTGGGGTCCACGCGTTTACAATTTTTGACTTTTTTTTACTGAAATCTGTTATTAGGCCCGGGCCAGTCTGATGAGCAGAGGCCCATACACCACATGCACAAGAGAGTGCCTCATGTGTTAAATATACAAATTACAAAACCATTATGCGTTAATCTTAGTTTCACATTGCTCATGTTCACTTCATCAAATTTGTGTAGTTTTAAATCTTATAACAGAGAAAAATATATATAGGCAATATTAAATTAAAATTAGGGTAGTTGGGCAAGATTTAAATTTCGGGAGTTTTGTAGGCAATCTGTACTTACTTTATAATATACCCATGGTGTAGGGCCCATGTAATCAGATTTAATTCTAAAAAATTTATAACTTTCGTACTTGAATTGACTAACTTACTGCAAAAGGAAAGAAATAAATATTATAGGGATTTGAATTAAAACCCAAACTACCGTTCATGATCACTCTCTTCTCTCTTGCTGCCCTAAAAATGGTCGCCCTATTCTCTCTTTCCCAATTTCTCAAGCCGTTTTTTTAGGGTTTTCAGAAGAAAAAAACATCCACTTCTTCTCTCTCACCGCCTCTCTCTCTCAACTGTCATCACTCTCATTTCTCTCTCTCACCGCCTCTCTCTCTCTCTTTCTCTCTGCATATTTCTCTCTCTCAACTGCCATCACTCTCTCTCATTCTCGTCATCGTCTCTCTACAAAAGGAAGCAACCAGAGATGGATCGATGCTCGGGAGCACAACCAGAGGCATCTTCATCTTCTCAGGTTTGATTCGATTAAATGAGTTAAGTTTAAGCATACATTTACGATTATCATTGGTATCTGAATTGATTTAAATATTACGATTGATTTGAAAAAAAATATTGTATGCTTAGGTCATTATTTCTAATCGTGGCCATTTTTTGGTAATCGTAGATGTCATAATATTAATCGTAGACCAATATAATTTTAATCGCGGACTAATTTATAATCCTGGCTCAATAATTTCTAATCGTAGACCATATAATATTAATCGTGAACCACTAAATATTAATCGTATCGTGTCATTAAATTAATCACGACTCATCAAATTAATAGTAGCTTATTGAATAATAATCGTAGCACAAGTTAATTTAATCGTAGCTCTTAATCGAGGCTCATTATATTAATCCTAGTATCGAGAAATATTGCTACGATGAATTTAAACATTTCTACGATTAATTTAAAATATTGCCACGATTAATTTAAACATTTCTATGATTAATTTAAATGAGCCACTATTAATTTAAAATATTGCTATGATTAATTTAATTTTTCTATGATTAATTTAAATTTGGTTCGATTAATAAAAAACATTACCATGATTAATTTAAATTTTCTACGATTAATATTAAACATTGCTACGATCAATTTAAGATTTTTACGATTAATTTATAATTACTAAAATTTAATTAAAATGACTAGGCTACGATTTATGACCTCTCATTAATATTTAATATTAATTATAGGTCACTTTTGTCACAATTATTAAATTTTGTGATTTAAATTTTGCAAATTTGAAATTTATATGAAATATTAAAAGTATTTATTTTAATTGTAATTTTGCAAATGTTGTTAGATTGATTGGCTAAGACAGCCGCTACAGCGCCTAAGGCCTTCGGTAATAGTGTATGCCAGACCAGAGGTAGTTGAGAAGATTAGAGCCACATTACATGCGATAGGTGGTGATGATGTCTTATAATTATTTAGATCCAGATGCTTCGGATAATTTCTGGACTACAGGGATGGTGATGTCCAAAAGAGGGTGATTCATTCTTTGATGAGTCATGAGATGCGCATGTCGGATCGTGCACTTGAGGGACAAGAGGCGTGGTTTTAGATTCATCGCTCTCAGTTGCGCTTTGGTCCGAGTGAGTATAACCTGGTGTCAGGATTACAATTCGGTACTTCGACATTCGATTCGAATGGCGCACACGTTGTTCCGCCGAGAGCCATCTACCATCGATTATTTCAAGGGAAGCGCACGACCATCCGTGAGATGGAGGATAGGTTCACAGAGATAAGGATGGCCAGAGACGCTTCGGATTATGTGAAGGTTGTGAACATAGTGTTCATATGCCCGATAATTTTATGCCTGGATCAGAACCAATAAGTAGATCTATGGGTGCGGGCTCTCGTTGAGGATGTGGATAGATGGAATTCATTTCCATGGGGGCATATTCTTACCAGATGCTGATGTACTTCATCAGCCTCCTCCCCATGACTCGAGCGGCTATTAGCGAGAAAGGCCATGGGACGTATCATTTCTATAGGCCGATTTGGGCACTCCAGGTAATTAGTTTTAATTTTATTGTTCTAAATTAGTGATGCATAGTTAAATCAAGTCAAAATGTAAGTGATCTATTAATTTATTTTACAGATTTGGGCTTGTGATGTGATACCTGAGTTGGCCCGTGGGGACAAATTAGTATGCCTCGATGTTTGAGGTGGACTTCAGTCGCCCTACCACTAATGTATCCACCTTATTGCAGGGATCAGTACGTTTTTAGGTTTCTTTCTCTATTTAGAATATCAAATCTATATCTATTAATTAGTCTTAATGATATTATTAATTTCATGTAGCTATGGGTGGTTTCATTGGCACCATCTCCGGATGAGCCGAGGACTCCATATTACTTGAGCATGCAGCTTGACGACAGTGCTCAGAGCATGAGATTTGTTCCCTTTGGAAAGGGGAACAAGAATAAGATGCTTGCAAATGTGGAATCATGTTGTTTCACTGAAGGTGCGGCCGCTGTGGGCCATTAGCCTTAGGCATGAGGCCTGTTCGCAGACCATAGAAGGATCTGCAAGCGAGCCAAGCATTAAGGAACTAGTCAGATGATGAGATACCGGGTCCCCACCCACTCCTTGATGAGACGATAGAGCACAGAGTAGATCCGGATAGTAGATTCAGCTCTCCTCGAGCATGGGGAACAAAGCGTCCGAGGAAGGATCGGTCTCAGAGCAGTGGGGAGCACGAGCGGTCTAGACGAAGTGAGGGGAAGCCCTCAAAGAGTTTTATGGAGCGTTGCCTTCAGAGGGCTATGACAACTGTGAGGGATGATATGATGATTTGTATTCAGGAGGTTGTGGTCCAGGCTGTTGAGAGGGCATTCTCTAGGCTGCGTAGAGAGCAGGGACTAGCCTAAAGCCAACTCTGTGCTCTACGATCACCCAGTCCTGCTCCGAGCCACCACAGTGCTTGAGAGGGGGCTCGACGATCGCCCACTCCTCCTTCGAGTTACCATAGTGCTCGAGAGGGAACTTGATGATTACCCACTCCTGTTCCGAGCCGTCGGGGGGCTCGACGATCACCCAGTCCCGCTCATAGACAGCCTAACTCGGAGCCACCACAACGCTCACAGATTACCCACTCCTGGTTTGAGCCAGCCAGCACAACCCACTCCACCGCATGAGAGTGGCAGCATATTTCCTTAGATTTAGCTCGACCATACAGCTGTTGAATGCTCGTGATGATTTGATTCTGACTACAGTCTGCACATGATTGCGACAGCTAGGGTGAGGAGCGAATATTATGAATCTCACCAACAATATATTGTTATGACAGGTGTGGTTTGACGAGCTTGAGGACCAGAAAAATGAAATACATGAGCAGGCTATTTGCTACTTCTTGATCGCGACCAATCGATGACTCAGAAAAGATATCAAGACTAAGACAGTGATCACGTCTACCGGTCTATATGTAAGTTGAAATGTTTTTTTTTGGAAAATTTGTATAATAGTCTTTTACACTCACATGAACTATTATTGCTTTTTATAGGAGGTCCTGGTCGGAGCATGGAAGAGACTTCATCCCATCAACCCTAATTGCAGATAGACATATGAGGATGATGATTATAGACAGTGAAGGCCTGCATCCGGACTTATAGATCAGATTAAAGGCAAAGATGGGTAGTGGATAATGCCATGGACCAGAGCTGATTATGTAAGTTCACTTCATGAGTATGATAAATGTTATATATTATTTGTTAACATTGTTCTTAACATTGTCTACTGCCACGTCTTCTCGCATGTGCTGGATTTTGGCATGATCGTCGGTCACCACCTAGACATCTATATGCGATGATATTGGATAAATATATCAGAAATCAGTATGCGCAGACAGATGGCACCAGTTGTGGCGTGTACGTCTGCATGTACATTGATCGGTTGTTAGGTGGTGGCCCTCCGTTGGAGATGTCACAGGATGAGGTGCATACATATCATGCAACCATGGGGGCTAGGATATATTCATTAAGTTATAGTGGTAGACCTATCTCTTTAGCATTGTACTGGATTTTTGGATATATTATTGGATGCATTTTACTTTGTTTTGGATATATGATTGGATGCATTTTACTTTGTTTTGGAAATATGATTGGATGCACTTTCAATAGCACTAATCATAATATTTCCAAATTAAAAAACTCCACAGTTAGAACATTAATCAATTAATATCCGCAGCCAATTGAACCAGATAGGTAGGACGCGTATGCTCCGTACTACTATAGATGCTGCATTTCTTAGGTGCTCTCCTACGTACAGACATGTCCTATGCTGGAGTATTTAGATCCACACCAGATATAGGTAGATAGGTTGTGTGTGCACATCTGTTGTGCCCCGGTCCATGACAACTAGCGCAAAACTATCTACGTGCACTGGATAATGCCTTGAATAGTGCTCGAGCTCTGGACTTAGGTGCATAAACAGCACGATGACTAATCTTTGGTGCCATCACCACTTGTGCTCTATCCGCATCGGCCAAAACCTAATCTTCTGGACGAGGTAATCCCATGATGACCGAATCATACATGCTAATTAAGTTCTCCACCTTGTAACATCTATCCACATAATCATATATGACCGCACCAGTGCAATTGTGAAAGGGAAAATAAAGTTAAAAATAGGTGACTAATACATGTAAAAAAGTGAGAACAAATAGAAAATGAAATGCAATACCAAATGACCACAGCCGCATGAGAACAGAGGATCAAATCCAACTCGAACTCACAACAATCACATGTCTGGTTCTGAAGATTGGCCATGTAACTCTCTCTCCCATCCTCAACTTTCCATAAATACCATAATGTCGTGGGCCGCACAACATAGAATCATCCATGCTCGACATTCCTTAACAACTTTTTCGTGGCTTCATCAGTGAACACATGATTCGATCCGTGTGCAGTCACTCATCGCTCGACAAACCAGTGCTCAATAATTAATCTAAACACCTTAAGCACTGAGCAAATAGGCAACCTCCTAGCCCACAACAGACGATCATTGAGACTTTTTGCCACATTAGATGTAATGAAACTGTAGCACCGTACATGACACTGTGAACTAGACCAATACACTAGGCCGATATTACATAGCTTCTAGTAAGCATTTAGACAGGCTTGCTCCAACGCTGACACACTAGCCTAGAATACGTCTCTCCGACAGCTGTAGGTAGTATCCTCAAATTGTGCAGCTACGTGTTTTCCTGTCTTCGTCATCTTATTCTTCAAATAATAATAGCACAATTCGTGCGTCGCTCTTGGGAAAACAGCCTCAATAGTATTTTTAATGCTATGATGCTGATCTGAGACGATGAAAAGGTCATCTATACCACCCAGAGCCATGTGCACTCGGCCCAAGAATCATGTCCAAGATTCGTCATTCTCTATCGGTCCGAGACCAACTACAACAGACAAGATTTGTTCATTACCGTCCTTTATCACAGCAAAAAACATAACCTCCTTGTTCTTTCTTTTAAGATGGGTCCCATCAATCACAAGCACTGGATGCGCATAATGGAGAAATGCCCTGATACACAATCCGAGAGCAAGAAACAAATGCTTCACTAGTGATCTACATGTCAATCAAAGTCCCTGAATTCAACAATTGTAAAGTGTGCATAAATGCAGGTAGCTACTCGTAGGACTTGTCACAATCTCCATATACCATCTCAATGGCAATGTTTCTCGCGCACAGAGTGAAGCTGTAATCGATATAGATGCCAAACTCACGAACAAGCTCCACTATCATCTCTTTCGGCCTTAGAAAAACCCTCTCGTTCACTAATTTACGCGTAAAATATTTCACAAGCACTCGTGCGAAAACCTAGCGTGGAGCAATTTGACTTATATCAAGATGGCATGTGTGAGTGACGTTGAACTTGTAGATTCTCTACATATGTCCATCAACAACGGCATACAACTTGAACGGGCAATCACCGCCATGCTTGCATATATAGCCCAGTCGTTTCTTGTTTGATTGATACACATTATACTCAACTTGGTCGCTCATCCCAAGACAGTGGGCCCACAATGTCTAAATCAGCAAAGGGAACCACCTACTTACTTGAAATCCCAATAGCTCTATACGAAAGACCAGTAGTAGATAATGATACAGCTCCCGTCAATCCTACCAATCTGTCTTTGCATCCAGAAGAATGAATCCATCCACATAATTCTGTGAACAATGATTTCATTAAGCTCGTTCTAGCATTCTGCTATTCTTGTTCATGTTCTTCTTCTTCTTCTTCTCCTTCATGTCCGTCAGTAGGATATGTACCTGCTTGTTCTTCATCATCAATAGGTGTCTCTTTCGCTTCTTTGTGCTGCAAGTAACCGCCATCAATAGAATTACCCGATCCCGTATCGTACTGTGGGAAGCATGGAACATAATCGTCCCTACACGAATTTTTATTTTCCGTGCCAATAGATGGCCCGACTCTGGAACTGCTCAGTTGTCTTGAAATCACGTACATGACTATCTCGGCGGTCTGTTCGTGAAGCAGATCGAGCAAATTTGCATCATTTTGTAAAGAATCCCTGATTAGTCTGCCGGTATTGGTGCTCGTCATGTAAAATAATTGATACTCCCCCATATTCGGGTAAGTCTATAACAACTCGTGAACCTTTCTCAACAGTTATCTAAAACACAACTTATCGGATGACATCACCACAAGTTGCTCGTCACCATCTACATATTCTGATCTCTCCCATCAATGTCTAACCATCCGCAATTTATAAACAATGCTATGATTCATATATGAGGCCACGATTAATTTAAAAAACTAAACCTTAAACCCTAAAAGCAAAAAATTAATAAAAGCATCGATTAATTTTTTAAAAAATCCATGATTAATAAAAGCATCAATTATTTTTTTTAAAAAAAGCCACGATTAATAAAAGCATCGATTAATTTAAAAAAAACAACCACAATTAATAAAATCATCAATTAATTGAAAAAAAGCCACGATTAATAAAAGTCACGATTTTTTTTTAAAAAAAAGCCACGATTAATTTAAAAAAACCACGATTAATAACATCTAGGATTAATTTTAAAAATAAAGCCACGATTAATAAAAGCAATGATTAATTTTTAAAAAAAATGATAATTAATAAAAGTCACGATTAATTTAAAAAAAGCCACGATTAATTTTTTAAAAAAGTCACGATTAATTAAAAAAAATCACGATTAATTTATAAAACTAACAAAGGATTACTTTATAAAACAAAAATGCTATGATTATAAAGCCACGATTAACTAATGAAAACAATGTTACGATTGTATATATAAATTGCTATGATTAAATTTTACAAAGATATGATTAAATTTAAAGGTCACGATTATGAAGCTACAATTATTTAATAAATTGTATGATTATTTGACATATGGTACAATTATATTTTCATAAGCTACGATTAACTAAAACTACGCTACGATTAGATTTTAAAGGCTACGACTAATGTAATTAAGGTTAAGATTAAGTAAACATTGCTATGATCAATATATTAAAGGCTTCGATAATGAACCAATGCTATGATTTCTTAGTTATACGTAGGATTAAACCTTTTCATAAGGCTACAATTTATTGAAACGAGGCTACGATTAAATATATAAAAGGCTACGACATGCAAATCTCTCCTTCTTGCTTATTTTCAAATCGTAACTCAACAACACATATGCAATGTAATCTAAATGAGAAATATTTACAAAATTATTTCACAAAAATGGACATTACAAAATGTACCTTTCAAAAATGGAAAATTTTGTGCACTAATTTCTTTTTGATGAATAATCTTGCACACGCCTTGCTCAAAAATTTTCTTCTCGAACTTTTGCTCTAACTTTTTTGCTCAAATTATAATTGTAGTGTAGTGGGGAATAAACTCAGGTGTTCATGTCTATTTATTCAAAAAATTTACCTACCTTCTTACACAACAATAAAAACAGGCATTAAAAATTCGGTCAACAAATTTCTATTTTCCCCTTCTTTTTATTTAATGAAGTTCAGTCACTACCTCACTTATACAAAAAAAAAATGCATTCCATCATATGTATTCAAGTAATCATAGAATATGGTTATTTGTATATAATAATCGTAGCATTTCTTAAAATATAATCATAGCCTTTTATAAAATAAAAAATTTAATCGTACTATACGATTATTTTAAGATAATAATCGTAGCATTTTACAGTACTAATTGTGGCATTTTAGAAAAATAATCATAACTTTGAAATTATAATCGTATAATTTCCACAAATATAATTGTAGCATAAAATTATTTTTATATTTAATAATCATAGCAGTTCACAAAACTAATCGTAACTTTCAATTTATAATCGTAGCATTCTAAAAAATATAATCATGGCATTTTTAAATTATCATAGCATTCTAAAAAAAATAATCGTTGCATTTTTAAATAATCTGTAATACCCCACATCTTAATTACTGTTTAATTACAGTTAAGTGAGTGATTACTGTACAAGTACAGTAATTTTCAGCAGATAGGGTCATAAGTATCCGTTATATTTTTTTTAGTTAGGATTTTAATTCCCTTTTTAGTTATGGAAAGTCGGGATTGTAATTTCAGATAAATTGGATTTCCATTTTAGTTGCAGTGTGTGTTTATCGTGAATTAGATATTCTGATAATTTAGTTTAGGAATGGGAGAATCAGATATTCTCCAGTCATTTAATATTTAAATTCAGATAATTTAATCAGAGTATTTTAAATAGGGAGAATTAGATATTCTCTAGTTCTGATATTTTAAATATCGAGGTTATAAAATCGGTAAATTTTTTCAAATCCAATAATTTTAGATAAATTAATCTTTTGAAGCAGGTGAATTATTTTAGCAATATCGGTTTAGTTTGAAATTTTTCCGGAGATGAAAAATATCACGATAATCGAACAACCTATATTTCAACCGGGTATTGCAAAAGTCAACTCCCAAGGATGAGAGGCCATGCCTCCCCTTACCTCTCCTCATGCCTCTCCCACGTTTTTCCTTTTCCCCAAATCAACCAAAATAGCAAAATAGATATATTGTATTGTATAGAAATATATAGTCATAGCCAAGCCATTCCTCTTCATTTCTTCTTGCACACATTTTCGAGAGAGAGAGAGAGAGAGAGATCAAGGTAGCTGCATTTTCTTCTTCTTCTTCTTCTTCTTCTTCTTCTTCTTCTTCTTCTTCTTCTTCTTCTTCTTCTTCTTCATTCTATCTTCATCTTGTGGAATGTTTTAGAGAGAGAGAGAGAGAGAGAGAGAGCAACCCTCATTTCATCATCTTCTCCATTTCATCTTCTTCCAGCAGCCGCAACTTCTCCATTCTTCATCATCTTCCATTCACTTTCTTTTTATACAAAAAGTATCAAGAGAGAGAGAGAGAGAGAAAGCAGCCAAGGAAGAGGAGAAGTTGCAGCCGAAGGCAAGCTTGTTCCCAGCTATGTTCATCGCTATTTTCACCGCTTTTCAAGCTTTTTTGAGTCATTTTTGAAAGGTATTTTCGAAACCGTGTTATTTGTTTTATCTACGATCCAAGGCATGATAGTTAAAGTTTTGGAGATGTGTTTTTATGATTTGAAAGCTTGTGTATCGAGTTCATGGATGTTGTGAAGTTGTGTATCGAGTTTCATGGCGGTCTATCATGTTCTCGGCCTTAGTTCCACGCAAGCGCAGGGACGAGTGTGTGCGCACAAACGTGGAGCACAGGTAGCACGCCCGTGCAAGACAGCGCGCCCGCGCACTTTGTGTTCGGTAGATTCGCCATCCTTCGGTAAAACGAGCATAACTCTCTCGTTTGACGTCGGATTGAGTCACCGTAAATTTTGCCGGAAAATAGACTTAAGTGGCTTTACAATAGTATATGTGTCAGTCCATAATTCTTCCCGAGTTGATTATGAAAAATCAACAAAGTCAGGTCACGTGTTTCTTTTCAGAAATTCATAACAGATCTGCCACCTTTCAGTAAATTGGTTTTAACTTTTTCGTTAATTATGATCGTGAGTCACTATAAATTTTGTAAAATTCTAGACTTCTGTGGCTTCCCCACGGTATATGGCATGTTCCCTACACCTTTGTGAGTCAAATCAGAATATTTTATGAAGATAGACATTGTGCAGAACATTGTTTAATCTATGAGCTTAATCTTGACCTTATTTCTAGAATCTAGTTGTGATGGATGTGAAGGTATTTTTGATACCTTAAATGATGAAGAAGTATGTATATCTATATCCTTCCTAATTTTCGATGAACCCACATGTATATTTTAGAAGTTTAGAATTCAATTATTTGAGTATATATTTCAAATTAGCATTTAATATATCTATAAATATTTTTATAGATTTTTGGCCATTGCATATGAGATATATATATATATATATATATTGAGTTGGTTGTACCGCAATTGTTTAAATATCGGTATACATCATTGTTCATTGGGCGTTGGTGCCATGTCATGCCTTGTCATGTTGGGTTATGTCGAACACTTGAGGTGTTTGACATTTCTATCACTTCTTAGTTAAATGCCTATTTTAGGACATCATATCGTATGGTGCCGTCGTAAATTTCGTGTAAATTTAGATGGCGGAGGCTTTCCAATACTTTAGGATTTGATCCCTGATTTCTCTCCTGATGAATATAAAAAAAATCATCATAGTCGAACTAAGTCCAGCTAGAGCGGATACTAGACCCTAATAGGCCTTCGTTTCGTGTTAAGTCCTGTCAGTTTTAGGACCAACATGCTAAGTATATTTTTATTTATTGAAGGCTAGCAGATCCGCAAGGGATAAGACCAGTGAGGAACTAGCAGCTGCAGTATTAAAACATCGGTGAAAGGTGGACTTTCTTTTTCAACGGACTCTTAGTCCAAATAATTATTTGAGTTTTTACTCAACAGCAGTTAATTGTTTCGGATGAAAATAAATTATTTTCAAGCATAAAATGCTTTATTTTGTATCATATCCTTATTTGTATTTAGTTAGCTCGCAAGGGGCTTTTTAACTCTTAAATCGATCGGACCTCATACTAACTTAGCGTGTTAACCGAGGTTAGTGTACACTTAAGTCGGTGATATTAGAAAGAGGGAAAAGGGTTTCGTGGAGCTATTCCTGACTAAGACATCAACGATGTTAAGCATTTGTGGAAAAAGCTTTAGCAGAGATATTCCTCGGCGTCCGTGGAAAAGGCTTAAGCGGAGCTATTTCTCAGCATTCAGTTCGGATACGGATAATCATACAACAGAAAAGAGCGCTCAAAGACAGAAAATGATTTAGTAAAACGTAGGGCCTTTTCAGATAAAACCTTTGTGTATTTACTCAGATACATGACAACAAAACCAGTTTTAGTAAATGTTCATAATATCATATATATTATGATATGTTTGGCAATGTGTTCACTGAGCATATTTGTACTAAGCCCTGCATGTTTGTTTTTAAATGTGCAGGTTGAGTGTTGATGGTGCAGGGTGATGTGCTGAGACAGATAGTTGTTTTGTATAGGACTCAGAAAATTCATGTATTTTGCTATGTATATTACTTCATCTAATTAAGTCTAACTGAGTCAAGTCTTCAGTATGTCTTGAACTCTCAGATCCTTTTGTTATTCTGAGGAATATATATTTACTCAGTCATTTTTGACTTTTGAAAATCAGTTCAGAATTCAGAGTTTGCAGACCAAATATCGTTCTTGGAATAGAGTAGTTCAGTTCTTTATTTAATAAATTCCAGTTCGCGCCTTGATCCATCCTTCATTGGGATCGAGTCGTGCCAGTCATACTTCATATTAATCAGATATTAATGTGGGGTCGTGACAGAGTGGTATCAGAGTGTTTTTGCTCTAAGCTCTAAGTTATAAGTTCTTTCACTTAAGTCTAAGATTGTTCCTTAGACTGTTCAGTGATCAGTTAACAACTCTCAGCACTCCCTCACATCGGGATCAACCAAAGAAAGGTATCTAATTGTCAAATTTCAGTTTTTAAGTAGGCCATTCAGATAATGGCAAGATTTTGAAAATCTTTCAGTTCAGGCTATTCAGATAATAGTAGAGTTTTGAAAAAAATTCAGTTAAGCCATTTAGATAATGGTAAGATTTTTATTCAGTAAGGCCATTCTGATAATGGCATGATAAGACCAATCAAATATTGGCAAAAGTTTTGCATTAGAAAAAGGTTTATGAAAGCCCTTTATGTTTAAAAGAGTTTTAGTGATTTTTGTTTCGTTGAGGCAACCTCACGATGTAACAGTTAAGCGGGCACCCAAGGTTGCCAGATTTCAGTAACTGCAGTTTAGATAATTGCAAAGTTCAATCGAGTGAGACTTTAGATAAGTCGTGCTTTTGCATGATCGGACTTCAGATAAGGTAGGTTGTTTCATGAATTTAAGCCTCAGAGAACGTGGAGGAATTTAGAGGAATCTAGATTGCCTTAGTTCCCTTTAAGTTGGCTTTCATTTAAGTAAAGACTTAGCCAATGGAACCCGATGAAGAAATTCAGCAAGTTTAAGAACCTGAAGGAAAAATGACAAGTTGCAGAATCAGATCAAGTTTCAGGAGGTATGATGATCAGGGATTCCAATTCCAGTAGCTGATGTATCAAGTCCTCGTTTCAGTAAGGTTTGCGAATTAGCGTTTCGAAACCTCGAGCTGAATTTATTTTGAGTTAGCGTCTCAAAATAAATTAGTCCACAAATCTTCAAGATTGAATCTTGAAAATTTTAGTTCGAGTCAGCATCTCGAACTACATCCTTCAGAAATTTTACCTTTCGAGTCAGCATCTCGGAAAAGATAACCTAAAGAATTTTTATCTCAAGTTAGCATCTCGAGGTAGAACTTTAATATTTTGAGTCAGCATCTCAAATAGTAAGTTCAGAGTTTTCAAGTTAGAAACTTGAAAAGTAGCGAGGAGATTTCTATTTCAAGTTAGCGTCTTGAAATAGAGTTTAAGAATTCAAGATTTTCCAGTAGAAGTTTCAAAAGTCGATCAGGGATGTTAAAAAGCTGTTAAGAATATTCGATTTAGTGTCTCGAAAATAGAATTAGAAATGTTCTAAGTCAAAGAGTTCGTCAGTAAGAACTCATTTCAGTGCGAAGTTGACTATGAAATTTTTTCTTCTTTTCCTATCGGTTGGGGAGATGTTATAATTTCCATTTCAGTAGTTGAATGTGTTCCCTAGAGGACCGTTTTTGGGACTTAGGTATTCCCACTTGTTGAGATGGGAATGCGTTAGCTTGTAAGCATTCTGTCGTCCAGGCATGGCTAGTTTTTGCAGCACCCATGCATCAGAAAATGTACTTGTAAGACCTCATTTGGGGCGATTTCCCTAATATATATATTTAAGACTAGAAGGGCTATCGATTTATGCTTCAGAGTTTCAAAGTGTTTTGCGTGCTCAAGATATGTTAAGGATCAGTTAAAGCATGAGTTATTTATACAGCAGTAAGCAGTGACTTAGTTATAAATTATAATTTGAAATTATAATTTGAAGAATGGTACCACCCAGAGCAGCATAAGGAAGAAATGCGAATGTGAATCCCGTAAGACAGAATAGGCCTAGAGGAAGACCTCCAAGGCAAGAAAGACAGGAAAGAGTGGAGGAAGAACAACAAGAAAGACATGAGGAGGAACGAGAGCAGACACCTCCCCCACTTCCACAACACAAAATTGAGGATCTTTTTCTGCGACAGAACCCTCCATCATTTGATGGAGCAGGAAACGCCACCGATGCTGAGGCGTGGATCCGGACAATGGAGTGAATTTTTAATTTCCTCCGCTGTGACAGCCAGGAGCGACTCTCCTGTGTAGCATTCCAGTTAACCAGATCTGTAGATTTCTAATGGGAGTCTAGAAGGAGGACCATGACTCCGGAGTAGCTTGATGCTTACACGTGGGATCAGTTCAAAATTGGATTCTATGACAAATACATTCCTAAGACGTTCAGAGTCAAGAAGGAAGCAGAATTTCATACTCTGAAACAAGGAAATATTTCCGTCATAGAGTACGAGCGAGTATTCTATGAGTTGTCACGGTATGCACCTCTCCAGGTGGATACTGATGAGAAGATGGCATCTAAGTTCAGATCAAGACTAAGGCATGAGGTTGCTATGTCTTTGGCAAGTCGGGAAGACCTAACCTATGTCGAGTCGTTGAACAGGGCATTGGACATTGAGGCAGTAATGCGTGAAGAAAGAAAAGCTCTAGTGTCAGCCCCAGTGCCAACACAATCACCAGCACCAACCCAGACTCCATCACAGAACTTCCGAGGGAAGAGAGAGTGGAATGATGGAGGTAACCAGAACAGGAACCAAGGCTACAGGAAGCCTTGGCAGGGAAACAGGCAGCAGGGCCAGTAGAGTGCTCCTGCTCAAGGAAGAATTGCGCCATCACAACCCAACATTCCTCTATGCCCAAGGTACAACAAACGCCACCAGGGCATGTGTCGGGCCAGCAACACGGGTTGCTATAACTGTGGCCAGGAGGGTCACTATGTGAGGCATTTCCTGAAGGCACAACAGAGATGGAACCCTCAACAACTTAAGGCCCTACAGGCATCGGGTCAACAGAGTCAGCAACCCCAGCAACAATAGTGTCAGCAGCAACACCAGAGGCAGACGCAGTAAGAGAATTCTAGGTCTTACGCAATGAATTCCAGTTCTTCCGGAAAAGGAAGTAGAAAGGTAACCTTTCAGGTATGGGCAAACTTCACGGCATGCCTGTAGTTGTTTTACTTAATACTGGAGCATCGCACTCCTTTATTTCATCTGCATCTTGTGATAAGTTAGAGCTTAAAACTAAACAAACTAGTCATAAGATGAAGATTTTAACACCAACTGGCTGAACTATGACTGCGACTCATGTTTGCTCGAACATAGAAATAGACTTGGGAACAACTAGGATTAAGGCTAATAATCTAAGTATCCTACCGATGTGGGATACCGACGTAATCCTAGAAATGGATACATTGTCAGAAAACCATGCCACGATCCTATGCAATGAAAGAAAGATATCATTCCAAGTTCCAGGAGAAGAGCCAACAAGTTTTCACGGCACAGAGATGGGAAAGTTCACTCCAATGATTTCAGCGCTGCAGGCCAAGAAGATGATCAAGAAAGGAAATCAAGCTTTCCTTGTTTATCTAAACAAGATAGATGATATAGAGATGGCAATGGAAAATGTTCCAGTTGTGCAAAAGTTTGCAGATGTTTTTCCAGAAGAATTGCCAGGATAACCTTTGAATCGGCAGGTTGAGTTTGTAATAGATTTGGAACCAGGAGCAGCCCCGATTTCCAAAGCTCCGTACAGGATGGCCCCAAAAGAGTTACAAGAACTCAAGATTCAGCTTCAAGAATTATTAAACCTAGGTTTCATCCGACCTAGTGCGTCACTATAGGGAGCACCAGTCCTGTTTGTGAAGAAGAAGGATAGCACATTGAGGATGTGCATAGATTACCGTGAGCTAAATAAGTTGACGTTTAAGAACAAGTATCATTTGCCTAGGATGGATGATCTATTTGATCAGCTCAAGGGAGTGAGCGTGTTCTCAAATATTGACCTAAGTTTTGGGTATCATCAGCTAAAGATCAAACAGGAAGACATACCCAAGACAGCTTTTCGAACCAGATACGGTTATTATGAGTTTACATTAATGCTATTCGGATTGACAAACGCTCTAGCAGTATTCATGGACCTCATGAATGGAGTGTTTCATCCATATTTGGATCAGTTTGTCCTTGTGTTCATAGATAACATTCTCATCTACTCTAGAAACGAATCAGATCATGCAGAACATTTGAGAACAGTGTTAGAAACACTAAGAAATGAGCGACTTTACACCAAGTTCAGCAAGTGTGAATTTTGGCTAAAAGAAGTGATGTTGCTTGAACACATTATGTCAGAGAAAGGCATAAAAGTGGACCCCTCTAAAGTAGAGGCAGTACAAGAATGGAAGTCTCCAACTACTCCTAATGAAATCAGAAGTTTCTTGGGATTAGCTGGATACTATAGGACATTCATAGAAAGATTCTCCAAGATAGCTAGGCCAATGACACAATTGCTAAGGAAAGGAATAAAGTACCCATGGTCAGAAGAATGTGAAGTCAGTTTCCAGGAGCTTAAGAAAAGATTAACCACTGCTCCAGTGTTAGCTATTCCAGTCAGTGATAAAGAATTTATGATTTACACCGATGCTTCGAAGAATGGATTAGGCAGTGTCCTAATGCAGGAAGGCAAAGTCATAGAGTATGTGTCCAGACAGTTGAGAATTCATGAGTTAAATTATCCTACGCATGACTTAGAGTTGGCAGCAATAGTGCATGCCTTGAAAATCTAGAGACACCATCTCTACGGAGTTAGGTGTGAGATTTTAACAAATCACAGAAGTCTAAAATACTTTTTCGAGTAGAAGGATTTAAATATGAGACAACACAGATGGCTTGAATTGGTAAAGGACTACGACTGTGGAATTAGTTACCACCCAGGCAAGGCTAATGTGGTAGCAGATGCCTTGAGTCGCAAAATAAGCAGGTTGGGTTTTCTCCTCACTCAGAAGGAGAAACTTATCAGGAATTTTGAAAGCCTACAGCTAGAGGTGGTTTACCCACCTGAGATGATTGTATGTCATGTTGCAATATTATTAGTAGTTTTAGATCTTCGAGAGAAGATAATTGAGGCACAGAGAAAAGATCAAGCCATGGAAGAGATGCGCTTGAAGATCAGATCAGGAAAAACAGAAAGTTTCAAGGAAGCATCGAATAATGCTATCCTTTATGAAGACAAGATAGGTGTTCCACCCTGTGTTGAGCTCAGAAACGAGATCATGAGCGAGGCTCATGATACTCCATATACAGTACACCCGGGAAGTATGAAAATGTATCAGGATTTAAAGCAGAAATTTTGGTGGGAAGGAATGAAACGGGATGTAGCTTCCTATGTTGAGTGATGCTTGTCGTGTCAACAAGTTAAGGCATTGCACCAAAGGCCTTACGGTGCGCTACAACCATTAGAGATTCCCGAGTGAAAATGGGAACACATAGCGATGGATTTTGTGATAGTCTTACCCAAGTCAAGATGAAAGAATACGGCCATATGGGTCATTATTGACAGGCTCACAAAGTCAGCTCATTTCCTTCCGATCCGAGTTACAAATGGATCAAATAAGCTAGCTCAGATTTATGTCAGAGAGATTGTAGGCGTTCCGATGTCGATAACATCGGACATAGATTCAAAGTTTACCTTAAGATTTTGGATTAGTTTATAGAAGGAGCTGGGAACTCAACTCACTTTCAGTACAGCGTTTTACCCACAGACAGATGGTCAGTCCGAAAGGACGATCCAAACATTAGAGGACATGTTGAGAATAGTGGTCCTAGACAAGGGTGGAAGCTGGGAGGAAATATTAGCGTTGATTGGGTTCTCCTATAACAATAGTTATCAGACAACCATCAATATGGTGCCATACGAAGCTTTGTACGGGCGAAAGTGCAGATCACCACTTTACTGGGATGAAGTGGGTGACAGAAGGATTCTTGGGCCAGACTCACTGTCAGAAATGATTGAAATTGTCAGAAAAATCCATCAAAGGATTCAAGAAGCCCAGAGTCGGCAGAAGTCGTATGCAGATAAACGCTGTACCGATTTTCAATTTGCAATAGGAGAAAAGGTCTTCTTGAAAGTATCTCCTTCCAGGAAGATAATAAGATTTGGCGTAAAGGGAAAGTTACGACCACGTTTTATGGGACCTTACGAGATCCTTGAGCGAATAGGCGCAGTGGCGTACAGATTGGCATTACCACCCAGTTTTGGTAATGTTCATAATGTATTTCATGTTTCTCAGTTAAGGAAATACGTATATGATCCCAAGCATGTTATTCAGTTAGATCCAGGTCTAACTTATGAAGAGAGACCAGAAGCCATGTTAGATCGAAAAGTCCAGGAGTTGAGAAACAAGTCTATTCCTCTAGTCAAGATCCTGTGGAGTCACCATGGTCAGGAAGAAGCGACATGGGAACTCGAGGATAAGATGAAAGCAAAGTACCCAGAATTGTTTCTCTGAGGTATGTAAATTTCAGGATGAAATTTATTTTAAGGGGGGTGAAATGTAATACCCGTATCTTAGTTACTGTTTAATTACAGTTAAGTGAGTCATTACTGTACAAGTACAGTAATTTTCAGCAGATAGGGTCATAAGTATCCGTTATATTTTTTTTTCAGTTAGGATTTTAATTCCCTCTTTAGTTATGGAAAGTCGGGATCGTAATTTCAGATAAATTCGATTTCCATTTTAGTTACAGTGTGTATTTATCGTGAATTAGATATTCCGATAATTTAGTTTATGAATGGGAGAATCAGATATTCTCCAGTCATTTAGTATTTAAATTCAGATAATTTAATCAGAGTATTTTAAATAGGGAGAATTAGATATTCCCTAGTTCTGATATTTTAAATATTGAGGTTATAAAATCGGTAAATTTTTTAAAATCTAATAATTTTAGATAAATTATTGTTTTAAAGCAAGTAAATTATTTTAGCAATATTGATTTAGTTCAGAATTTTTTCGGAGACGGAAAATATCATGATAATCGAACAACCGGTATTTAAACTGGGTATTGCAAAAGTGAACTCCCAAGGATGGGAGGCCATGCCTCCCTCACCTCTCCCCATGCCCCTCGCACGTTTTTCCTTTTCCCCAAATCAACCAAAATAGCAAAATAGATATATTGTATTGTATAGAAATATATAGTCATAGCCAAGCCATTCCTCTCCATTTCTTCTTGCACACATTTTCGAGAGAGAGAGAGATGAAGGCAGCTGCATTTTCATCTTCTTCTTCTTCTTCTTCATTCCATCTTCATCTTGTGGAATGTTTTAGAGAGAGAGAGAGAGAGCAATCCTCATTTCATCATATTCTCCATTTCATCTTCTTCGAGCAGCAGCAGCTTCTCCATTCTTCATCATCTTCCATTCACTTCTTTTTCTACACAAAGTTTCGAGAGAGAGAAAGAGAGAGAGAGAGAGCAGCAAGGGAAGGGGAGAAGTTTCAGCTGAAGGCAAGCTTGTTCCCAGCTGTGTTCATCGCCATTTTCACCACTTTTCAAGCTTTTCCAAGTCATTTTCGAAAGGTATTTTCGAAACTGTGTTATGTGTTTTATTTACGATCTAAAGCATGATAGTTGAAGTTTTAGAGATGTGTTTTTATGATTTGAAAGCTTGTGTATCGAGTTCATGAATGTTGTGATGTTGTGTATCGAGTTTCATGACGGTCTATCGTGTTCTTGGCCTTAGTTCCGCGCGAGCACGGGGATGAACACGAGTGTGTGAACGCGGCGCGTAGGTAGCTCGCCCGCGCACTTTGTGTTCGACAGATTTGCCACCCTTCTGTAAAACGAGCATAACTCCTTCGTTAGACGTCGGATTGAGTCACCATAAATATTTCCAGAAACTAGACTTAATTGGTTTTCCAATGGTATATGTCTCAGTCCATAATTCTTCCTGAGTCGATTATGAAAAATCATCAAAGTTAGGTCACGTGTTTCTTTTCAGAAATTCGTAACAGATCTGCCAGCTTCTAGTAAATTGGTTATAACTTTTTTGTTAGTTATCATCTTGAGTCACTGTAAATTTTTTAAAATTCTAGACTTATGTGGCTTTCCAACGGTATATGGTACATTCCCTACACCTTTATGAGTCAAATCAGAATATTTTGCGAAGATAGACGTTGTGCAGAATATTGTTTAATCTATGAGCTTAATTTTGACCTTATTTCTAGAATCTAGTTGTGATGGATGTGAAAGTAGTTTTGATACCTTAAATGATGAAGAAGTATGTCTATCTATATCCTTCCTAATTTTCGATGAACCCACATGTATAGTTTAGAAGTTTAGAATTCAATTATTTGAGTATATATTTTAAATTAGCATTTAATATATCTATAAATATTTTTATAGATTTTTTGCCATTGCATATGATATATATATATATATATATTGAGTTAGTTGTACCGAAATTGTTTAAAAATCAGTATACATCATTGTTCATTGGGCATTGGTGCCGTCTCATGCCTTGTCGTGTCGGGTTATGTCGAACAATTGAGGTGTTTGACATTTCTGTCACTTCTTAGTTAAACGTCTATTTTAGAACATCGTCCTGTATGGCGCCATAATAAATTTCATGTAAATTTAGATGACGGAGGCTTTCCAATATTTTAGGATTTGATCCCTAATTTCTCTCCTGACAAATATAAAAAAACCGTCATAGTCAAACTAAGTCCAGCTAGAACGGATACTTGACCCTAATAGGTCTTCATTTCGTGTGAGTCCTATCAGTTTTAGGACCAACATGCTAAGTATATTTTTATCTATCGAAGCCTAGCAGATCCGCAAGGGATAAGACCAGTGAGGAACTAGCAGCTGCAGTATTAAAACATCGGTGAAAGGTGGGCTTTTTTTTTCAACGGACTCTTAGTCCAAATAATTATTTGAGTTTTTACTCACCAGCAGTTAATTATTTCTGATGAAAATAAATTATTGGCATGCATAAAATGTTTTGTTTTGTATGATATCCTTATCTGTATTTAGTTAGCTCGCAAGGGGCTTTCTAAATCTTAAATCGATCGGACCTCGTACTAACTTAGCGTGTTAACTGAGGTTAGTGAACAATTAAGTCGGTGATATTAGAAAGAGGGAAAGGCTTTAGTGGAGCTATTCCTGACTAAGACATCGACGACGTTAAGCGTTCGTGGAAAAGACTTTAGCGGAGCTATTCCTCGGTGTCCGTGGAAAAGGCTTAAGCGGAGCTATTTCTCGGTATTCAGTTCGGATATGGATAATCATACAACAGAAAAGAGCGCTCAAAGACAGAAAATGATTTAGTAAAACATAGGGCCTTTTAAGATAAAACCCCTGTGTGTTTACTCAGATACATGACAACAAAACTAGTTTCAGTAAATGTTCATAATATCAGATATATTATGATATGTTTGGCGATGTGTTCACTGAGCATATTTGTACTAAGCCCTGCATGTTTGTTTTTAAATGTGCAGGTTGAGTGCTGATGGTGCAGGGTGATGTGCTGAGACAGAGAGTTGTTTTGTACATGACTCAGAAAATTCCTGTATTTTGCTATGTATATTGCTTCCGCTAATTAGGTCTAACTGAGTCAGGTTTTCAGTATGTCTTGAACTCTCAGATCCTTTTGTTATTATGAGGAATATATGTTTACTCAGTCACTTTTAACTTTTGAAAATCAGTTCAGAATTTAGAGTTTGCAGACCAAATATCATTCCTGGAATATAGTAGTTCAGTTCTTTATTTAATAAATTCCGGTTCGCACCTTGATCCATCCTTCATTGGAATCAAGTCGTGCCAGTCACACTTCGTATTAATCAGATATTAATGTGGGGTAGTGACATATTCGTAATATTCTGAAAAAATAATCGTAGATATCACCTATCGCCTTTCAAATATATATATATATATATATATACATACATATATATATATATAGTGTAAACCAATCATAGTGTAAGAACTATAAACATATCTCACACCATACAATCAATAAAGATCTCTGGCCTAGATTGGCTTAAAAGGGGTGGTGGCAATTCTGTAATATTTGAAAAGATTTTCGCGCGGCGCATTAACATAATTTGGTAATTCTTATAACAATTGCGGAGGATTTGATAACATATCGTCATGCTAACCAAGTATTATCATCATGCTAACGAAGCGTTATCGTTATGCTAATGAAAGTATATTTTTTCATATTGTTAACGAAAAATTAAATTCTAAAGAGTAATTATAAATTCTAATGGGATGAAATAAATCATAATTCAGATATAATAAACTCTAATGATCTAAAAAATAGAATTGAATTCTAAAAATTAATTATAAACCCTAATTGGATGGAATAAACCATAATAGTAATATAAATGTACAACATTAGCATAATGGTATTGTCTTATCAGCACAACGAATAAACTATGTTAGCATATGACAATTCATCATTAGCATAAGGTATAAACCATAAATGGATGAAGAAAACCCTAACTAATATATTCTAATTTGATTAAATAAAAAATATATAATAATCAATAAGTAACTAAAGCATAAAAACTGAATCATACAAAATAATTATAAATTCTAATTGAAATGTAATAAATGATAATAACAATATAAGTGTACGTACTACGTTAACATTATGATAATCATTCATTAGCACAATGAATGCAATATGTTAGCATATAACAAATGTTTCGTGGGCATTATCAACCTATGATAATGCTGACGAACCATTATTTAAAAGCTAACGAAAATATTTTCGCATTGGACACGAATAAAAATGTACATTTTATATTTTTCGTCTTTATTTATTTGAACAAACATATCCATGACTGATCTTAAATTAGAGAGCATGAAAAGATCTTTAATTTGGTATATTATTTGCGTTGATCCAATTTGAAACGAGTGAGTTATGATCGTTCAAAATTTTTAAGAGTTTTTTTTTTTAAAAGTGATGACATCAGCTTTGTTATGAGGATTGGACAACTGTACGCCCGCCTCCTTCTTTTTTCCCTCAATCACTATTTACTTTTACCTATTTTTATCTAATTCTACGTCTTAAACTATGTGACTGCCTTAATACTTTATAGGAAGAACTGTTAAAACGACCTGCATGGGACTATCATATGATTCACGATACCACGATATGATATATTATATATGATGCGAATAATATATAATAGTTCTTCTTTTATCTTTTTTCTTTTTCAATGTGGAAAATGAGACGGTGGATTTGAAACTCGAAATTCATCTTCATACACTTAAATTTTCACCCTTTGAGTATGTTCGAGCGGACGTTTAATGTATAACAGCTATCCATTTCTGTATGTCTTAGCTAACTCCCAAAATCGGTATAAAGTGCTAAAAATCTTCACAAACCCAATAAATTAGAAATGAATCAAAAAACAATATTTAAAAATAAATAAACCTAATTAAAATTGGAAAACCAAAAACCTAAAAGATTAAAAAACCCCAAAAATTAAAAAGAAACCCGGTATATTCAAAAAGCACATAGAATATTATAAATAAATTAAAAAAATAAAAAAAATGTATATTTTAGCATGCCACTAAATTAAGTGGAAATTGCTGCTAAAATAATCACCTTTGATTTACACCAATTTTTTAGGCACAACTTTTAAATCATTTTTTTGTTGTCATGGCATAATTAATTTTTTTTACAATTAAGGCATCGATTAGTTTTCAATCAAATTGATATGATGTAACCGACATCCACACACTCGTGTACAATCCATGGGTACTATAAAATGTTAGTACCATTTGCATGCACTAATTTATTTTGACAATTTATGTTCGACAAAGTGTTCGAAGATCGATCGATTCTTGATGTGGTTCGCTGATTCCGCTTTGTGAAGAAAAGAACAAGTTGTGATTGTTCCCTCTGATGTTTCAGGACAGTCCCCCGAACAGATTATATATGACAGTTTCCTTCTGGAAGAGATCCTGAGCGGATGTGTTTGGAAAGAAAGGTTTCGTTCGTTTGACTACCTTTTGGAGTAGATGCGGTGCTTATTTATACCCCCCACCTACTTTGAAAGCATCTACACCAACATGGAAAAAATCATAGACCCTAAATTACCTACCAAGTAGACGAAGATTAGAGATTAAGTCAACTTGAAGTGTTGAAGTATAAGAAGGCCGATTTTTCTCATAATCAGTGTGCGAAATATTTAGATTCTCTGAGTTTATTATTTCAGAGTCGTGGGCTCATGAGTTTATGTAATTTCTCGAAATTGTTCCTTAAACTCTTCAACGTGATAGTCTAATTTGATTATTTTCATGAGAGAAACAAGTGAGAGGTCGTTTTTAATCTATTTTGTTCGTGATCTCAGGAGAGATTGCAAGTTGAAGTCGTGAGTAGTTGGGGAAGTCTAGTTTTCACGGTTGTGAGGGGATCTCACAACTTTCGTTCATCAAAGAGTTCGTGTTTTAAGAAAGAGCGACATACGGAGGGATTCCTTCATTTATAAGTATCCTTAATAGTCTTCACGAAGGAGTAGTGGACGAATCTTCAAGTTTGAGCGAAATACCCCAGAGTAGGTTGATTAACGGAAATGAGTAACCAATCTCGTGCATATTTTACAATTTTCTTTTATTCTGTTCTTATTTATGTTCTTGTGGTTATCAAGAACGTATCCATGCAGTATTCTAAAACACATATGTACATGATTTAATTACATAAAATAATTAGTTATTTTAAAAATACAACCAGTTATATATACACCAATTTAAAGTCTTGTGGAACACTTTTTAAACTTTTCAACTTGTAAATTGTAACATCGATACAGATAGCAACCTTCATTTCTTTCAAAGATTCAATCTCAAATTACTCGAGCACATCAATCAATTGGTGAAGATTGGACTTTAACGGGTCATTACTACCACTGGTTGACTCTAACCATCGCTAAAAACTATGAATTTTTTTTTAAAATTGGTATTGAACTTGCAAATTAGTGTAGAATTCCGAATAGTGGTACGTAGAAACTCGCAAAATGCGCATGCACAACGTAACTGCTATGGGGGAGACTTGTGTGAGACCGTTTAACGGGTCTCTTACGTTAGACGGATCTCCTCTGACCCGACCCGGTTCCGACCCAACCCGGTCATATATATATTAAAAAAAAATCAGAATTTTTTCTCTCAAAGCTCGATCGCTCGCTCGCTCTCTCTCCCAGCTGATCTAGGTTTTCTCCATCACCTTACGGCGGCAATACGTTTTTTCCGTCCAGCTCGCCGCCGCAACCACGTTTCCCCCATCTAGATCGCCGCGCCACCTAGCTTTCCCGTCGAGCTCGCGACGGTGCAAATAATTTCCCCCTCCGGCGAATTCAATGTATAATTTCAGAAAATTATGTAATCTTCCTATCGCTGGAATTCCGATTAATTCCGGCGACGAAACAATACAAACGACCGGTATGTGTTCTTATTTTATAAGATTTGTAATTTTGATTCAATTTTTCATCAATTATCAGGTATATCAATTTTTGCATTCAAACTGTTTGATAATATGCTAGTATGAAGTGATTCATTGAACTTTTAGTTTAGTAATCTATTAGGATTACTGTAATCCTAAAAGTGGTTTAAATTTTGTAAATTTCAGATATTATTATACTTGATAATGAAGACAATATTGAAGATGTAGAGACAACATCTATTAATGAGAATGAATCTGTTATGTTGCAAATTCAGAGTAAGTAGTACTTTACTTCTGTTCTTTTATTTTGTAACATATCAACTGCAAAATGTACTTTGTAAATTAGTGATACTTCTATGATATATAATGATACTTTATAGCATGATAGTAATCCTTCACTTAAAACGTAATTATGATTATGCCTGAATACATCAACAAAAGTGTAAATCGCATGCAGATATTGTATACAGTATTAATACTTCTATAGTATTCAGTAATACTTGCTATGATGATAATAATCCTTCACTAGCTATTATTCATATTTTGCAACTATTTCACTTGAAAACATAATTATAACTCACTCGATAGTAATTATACTTCTATTATATATAGTGATACTTTTTAGTGTGATAGTAATCCTTCCCTTAAGATGTAATTAAGATTCTGCCTGAATAGATCAACAAAAGTGTAAATCGAATGCATATATTGAATTTTGTACACTAGTGCTCACTTCTATGGTAATTAATGATACATTCCAAAAATTTATTGACAATATTTTTTTTATGCCTTATGAAATCAACATTTTTGTACACTACTGTATATTATATTTATATACAGTAGTAATACTTCTATGGTATTTAGTAATACTTGCTATGATGATAGTAATCCTTCTCTAGCTATTATTCATACTTTACAACTATTTCACTTGAAAACATAATTATAACTCACTTGATACTAATAATACTTCTATGATATATAGTGATACTTATTTCTGAGTCAATAGATCAACAAAAGTACATATCAGATGCATATATTGAATTTTGTACAATAGTGATACTTCTATGGTATTATTTTATATTTATATACAGTAGTGATACTTCTGTGGTATTTAGTAATATTTCAATAGTATTTTGTGATACTACACCAGCACTTACTGAAATTATTTTATTACTTAGTAATATCTTGCACATTATTTCAATTATTAACAATTATGAATCACTTTTGCTTCTGATGCAATAAATCAATAAAATGTAATTTTTGATATAAACTAAAAATTGTTGTAGGTGATTCTTTTGATGTAAAAGGTTGCCTTCTTGGTTTGAAAAGGAAGAAAATTGATGATATATATGACTTATATTGTAGTCATGCTCTTGAAAATGGGTTTAGTGTTAGGAAATCGACAACAAGAACTGAAAATGGATGTGTAGTTGAAAAGTACTTCTTGTGTTCTTGTGAGGGAGCCAAAAAAGAAAACACTTCTAGCTCAAGAAAGGTGAAAGTCACGCGCACAGGTTGTAAGGCGTATTTAAGAGCAAAGATAAATAGTGATGGTTTATATGAAATTATTGAGCATAATCTCATGCACAATCACACACTCAAGAAAAAAATGGAGCCATATGCACCGTTCGCATAGATCGATAAACTGTGAGAAGGGTGTTGTGATTGAGGGCATGCTCACATCAGGTATAAGAGCTACAGACTCTTTCCGATACATGGCGCATGACGCAGGAGGGGAGGATTGTGTTGGTCACACATTAAAGGATCACTTAAACTATGTCAACCGATTGAAGATGAGCATTATTGAAGGAGGAGATGCACAAACACTCATAGATGAAATGCATGCACAGGGTGTTGAAAATAAAGATTTTTTCTTTAGAGTAAAGTTAGATGATGAGGGAAGATTGTCAAATGTTTTTTGGAGGGATGCCATGATGAAAGAGGATTATATGATATACGGTGATGTTGTTGTCTTCGACACAACATACCGTACTAACAAGTATAACCTCATTTGTGCACCATTTGTAGGGATCAATAATCATTGGAAAAATGTGATGTTTGGATGTGCATTCATATCAGATGAGAAGATTGAATCATTTATTTGGCTCTTTGAAGTTTTTAAGAAATCAATGGAGGGGAAATCTCCTGTATCAATATTTACCGATCAAGACCTAGCTATTGGCACTGCAATAGAACAGGTATATTTCTCTATTTTATCATAATTCACTTAAATGAATCTTTTATTTGAGATGTCATCTGCTGGTACATGTTTATATGATAATGATACTTCATCAATAGTTAATAGTACTTACATCACATCTAGTGATCCTTTACTGTATATAAATTTTTCAGTTAATTTTTTTTTATTCAATGCAGAGTTTTTCTGATACAAGACATCGGTTATGCTTGTGGCATTTGTACCAAAATGCAATAAGCCGGTTTGGGAATTTGAAAGCGAACAAGTCCTTCATTAATGAATTTCAAAAATGCTTGTCCGGATGCACAAATAGAGAGGAATTCGAACATTGCTGGAGTTCTATGATATCAACATATCATTTGGAGGACAACTCGTGGTTTTCCAGACTCTATTTGCTCAAGGAGAAGTGGTGCACTGGCTTGAACAATGACTTTTTCTCTGCTGGAATTTTATCATCCCAAAGAAGTGAAAGCACAAATAGTGCCATTGGATTCAATGCAAGGAAGTCAACAAGCTTGACATAATTTTATGACATTTTCAAAAGAACAGTCCAATCTTGGAGGAGAAATGAAGCATCTGACGAATTCCAATGCTCAAGAGCACAACCTACATCATTAATGCCATTGACTGGACTTCTTAAGCATGCTTCAGAGGTATATACACTGACTCTTTTTACTGATTTTGAAGCTGAATTCTTGAGATGTATATCCTTGAATTGTGAACTCATTCACTCTGATGAAAGACTGAGATTCTATAATGTTAAGGATGTCGGGGGCGTTACAGTTCATAATGTCAGTTTTAGTGATGTTGATAAATTCATAGTCTGCTCGTGTAAAAGATTTGAAGCTTGTGGGTTGTTATGTTGTCATATCCTCAGAATACTTCATATGCATTCAATAGTTGAGATACCTGAGCTTTATATTAATAAAAGATGGACAAAAATGGTGAAAGCTCATTTGTGGGATACATTTGGAAGTGGAAGTGAGCAACCTGACCAGAATATAGATTCTATTTCTTGGAGAAATCATATGATGAGAAAGTACTATGCTACTGTTATGAAAGTCAAAGATAATGAAGAGGGAAGAAAGATACTTGAAGAAGAGCATAACAAGGTTGTAGCATATGTTGAAGACCTGCTGAGTACAGTACCTTCCGTGGCGGATACGGATGTTTCAAGCTCTTCTATTGCAATATTGGATCCTGCACGTTCAACAACAAAGGGTAGGAGAAAAAGAATCAAAGGGCACCTTAAAAAAAAAGAATACAGGTGGCACTTCAATTTCAAAAGAGTTTGGATCCAAAACCCCTAATCCCAGATTTTTTTGAGAATGCATTCAGATTGTTTTGAGAAATGTATCCCAGATTATATTATTGAAACTGTGATTTTCGAATAGTGTTACTTCACGGATTCTTAGTGATACTTTATTCATCAGTATTGAGACTATGATTTTCTTCATCATATAACTTGTGATTTTGGGTCCAAAACCCCTAATGCCAGATTATTTTGAGAATTTATTCAGATTGTTTTGAGAAATGTACCCCAGATTATATTATTGAAACTGTGATTATAAAATAGTGTTACTTCATGGATGCTTAGTGATACTTTATTCATCAGTATTGATACTGTGATTTTCTTCATCATATAACTTGTGATTTTAGGTCCAAAACCCCTAATGCCAGATTGTTTTGAGAATTTATTCAGATTGTTTTGAGAAATGTACCTCAGATTATATTATTGAAACTGTGATTATAAAATAGTGTTACTTCATGGATGCTTAGTGATACTTTATTCATTAGTATTGATACTGTGATTCTCTTCATCATATAACTTCTGATTTTGGGTCCAAAGCCCGTAATCCCAGATTGTTTTGATAATTTATTCAGCTTGTTTTCAGAAATGTACCCCAGATTATATTATTGAAACTGTGATTATCAAATAGTGTTACTTCACGGGTGCTTAGTGATACTTTATTCATCAGTATTGATACTGTGATTTTTACTTAGTTGTATTCATAGTGATACTTTCTTGAATCACTAATTATAGATCACATATAATTTATCAATTTCTTATTTTTTATAATTGAATAATATAATTGAAGGAGAAATTATTGAAATAATTAAATGCAATGTTCTCTGCCAGTGCCACAATCAACTTTGGTAAAATGCACACAAAAAATATTCATTCCTCGAAACAAAAACATACTTCATCGGAAAAGAAATCATAGCTGCAAACAATGTGAAGAATAACTAGTCATGCAAAGGAAAATAACTAAACATCAAGCCAGTTTCGAGGGCAAATATTAAAAACTAACCAAACACTAAATTGTTCATACTAGCTGTTCAAACTAACACATGTTAAATTCCCACCCCCAACATTTCAATATTTCAAATCCAAAAACCAACACATATTCATTACAAAAACTAACCAAACATCCAAAAGATTAACCTAGCATGTTAGAGTATCCACACATCCTATCTCCAGCAATCAGCTACATTCATACACCAACACCACCAGCAGCTTCTAATTGTTTATATTTCTTGTTATTCTTAATGATTTCAAGAGCATCATGTTGAATCTTTTTTCCCAAACCATTTAGAGGTGAAAGCAAAATCCTTGCAGCATATTGGGCTCTCAATCTCCTTCTTCCATCAAGCTACAATAGGAAAAAATGTGTCACATTACCACAAAAAATATTAAAACTACATTTAAATTCCATATATACCTTAGACAACTCCAAACTCTCATGAGGAGCACCAAGGAAGTTTTCCATTTGGTGCATGATATAAATTGCACAATCGATATTTCGACCAGTTCTATTCCAATTGAAAGCTGGGAATTTAACACCATATGACTTGAAATCTGCACATTTTGGATGATTGATCTGATTTAGGAAAACTCCCATCTGTTCACACTGCACAAGATAAAATATTTCAGTAATTTATGCAGTCAAGTATCACTAAGCAAAACTAAGAGTAGAACTAACTAAAACTAATGTATCACTATGTGCAAAATATGGAATAACTAAGATAAACCTAGTGAATGTAAAAGTATCACTAAATCAGTATAAGGTATCACTAAATAATTATAAAGTATCACTAATAACTATCACCACACAATGTAAGTAACATAAAAGTATTACTATAAAATAAAGTATCACTGTTTATACACAGATCCAATAATCACCAAGTATCACTAAGCAAAAATAAAGTATCACTCAGTAACAGATAGAGTATCACTACATAAGTGTCAAGTATCACTATTTCAGAAAAATGTACTACTAAAGAATTGATACTTACAGCTATCTCAGCAAGCTTGAACATCACATCATCTCGATCGATCTGGGTAATTTGATTATCCAGATATTGAATTTTTTTCTCAAGAAAGTTTATCACAACAGCAATAAAATGATAAGAATGGCAGATTGGGATAAAAATCTGCAATTATAAACACAAGAGGTTAGAATTCCAAAATAACTATTTTAATTTTTTTAATATGCAAATATATTACCCTATCAACATTGTACAAATCTGACAACTGAAATTCAGTTCTTGACACCCAGAAATCCCAAACTTCTCGAATATTTTCTTCATGCTCCTTGCCTTCAAGAACACCTGCAAGGTATACCTACAAAAAAAAATCAGTAATATGCATATGTGACTATAAGAAATAAATGAACACTTATGCATCTACACAAAAGAGTTATAAGTCCTTACAGAATGTTGGGCACTGAAACAGAAGCTTTTATTCATCTTAAAAACCCTTTCTGACTTAATCATCAACAAAGCCCACGCGTCAACAATAGTAATATTTATCATCTTTGTATCATTCATCATTCTGATCGCATCAAAGTTTACAAAAACTTCTCCACGATACTCAAAAACTTGTCCACTTTTACTGTACACATCCAAAAATGTATCATTTACAATAATTGAAGCATCACTAATATAATATTAACAAAAAATTAAAATATCACTTACCGATGACCAACCGCATCAATGAGGCAGTAGTCGACAATATCCTTCTCCTCCCTCGTGATACCAGACAGTAGCTTAGCGTAGCTCAATAGAAAACGGCACCTGAACGGAAAGCCATCAGGAACAGACCACGGTTCTCTCCTCTCTGAAGTACCTTCTCCTCCAGCTTGCTCATCAATATTCTACTATAGATTTTCCGTGCATGGACGTCTTGAAGGAGGAGTTTGAATGAGCTTAATGCCTTTATCATTTTCCCTACCGACATTCTCCAGATCTGAATGAATAAAGTACAAGTATTAACATTAAAACATATAAAAAAAGTAACACACATATAAAAATCATATTTAGTACAAAAAACAGAAAATAATACTAGACGCTACATCGTCGATAATCTTATTTACATCCTCGGGCGGTGTAGGTGTTAGCAAATCAAACTTTGGGCATTCAAAATCTTCTTCTTTTTCAGGATCCTTCTGTGCACGCTCTGGCTTCAACTCAACCTCGACATCTTCTGAAACTTTCTCCCCCTTCTCAGCCTTCATCTTCCAAAAGTTGTCCACAACTTCATCAATGTACTCATGCAGCTTCGATCTTGAGAAAAACATCGAGTCGGGAGATAATGAAGGTGATTCTTCTGTCCCCATATTAATATGCAAATCCCTCATCTTTCCTAGCCTCTCCAGATGAACATGAGTAACCATGTTCAAATCTCTCTTCATCAGCAGCAAAGCTTCCTCCAAAGGCTGGGAAAAAATAAAAAATACAAGTCAAGTATCACTAATAAACAGTAATACATCACTAAATAAGATAAAATATAAATCATGAACTTACATCTTTAGCAATCCTAGAAATCTCTTCATTGTTCTGCTCAGTAGCTGGGAGTTGAAATGTTATAGATCTCCCATCTACAACATATGAAGTAGACACCTCTCGACTTGCCCCAGCTCTTGGCTCTAAGCTTGGACCTTGAACAGGCATATCACTTTCATCAACTACCCTATCATCTACCCCACCTAAATCCCCCTCCAACCTTGGAGCACCCTTCGTAATAGGGTAGACTCCTTCTACCCATTCACCACGACCAAAGCCACCTGCATTCAACTCAGCACACAATCTAGCTCTAATGGACTCTTTGTCCCAGTGCTGGATTAGAGGGAGTGTCGTAGGTAACACACGACCTTGCCATTTAAATCTATGAAAGTAAAATAGTGGCAGCACAAGAAGGCAACAATTCAAGTGCCTAAGATTCCTAGAACTATGAAACATACGAATCACATAGTACATTTTTTCCAAAACATACCCACACCAGTCAAATGAAGAGATCCTCTCAACAGACATTAGGGATCTCATCACATTCAAGTCAACTAATTGATTGGCAGTAGGAGCAAGAAAAGTTGACAAACAATACAAAACAAACAACCTCTTAAAATCATCCCCCCCATCTCTCATCTCAAGTAACATCTTCGGCACAGAAGACACAGGCAAGTTATCCCCGATTCTATTTCTGTTCTTAAAATCAGTAAGAAAATCCTTAGTCCCATCATCGTTCCTCAATACAAAAACCCCCTCATTTCTAGGCAACATAAATAAATCGTGAATGTCATGTGAGGTAATAACTAAGTTTATATTACCTTCGAATGACAAAACACGGCTTGCTCCATTGAAGTTCTCCACAAACCACGATGTCCTCTGCCAAGACATCCTCCCAAAACCTCTCAATTGAAGCATACCAGAAAATCCAATCTCCTCTACAGCCCTTCTTTGATAATCATTCAGTTTTGGAGCAAGTGAAGATAGCCCAGCAGGCCTCCACTTGGTCAAAAAAGTCCTACCACTGTAATGAAAAATACAAGACATTAGTAATTACAAATTTTCTGGCTGTAGCGTAACAATACTAATAAAAATGAATTACCTGCCATCACACTCTTCCTTTTCCTCATCCGTCTTTTTTATTAGTTTCTTCTGAATAGTAATGACTAATTTTTTTTTTTGCACTTCACCAGATCTTTTTGTCGTCTTTGTTCTCTTAGATTCATGTTTGACTTGATGTTCAGAGGAAGAATCTTCACCATTGTTATGATCACTCTCATCATGTTCACTGCAATATGAAAAATAAATTAAAACATTGAAGTATAACTAATAAATTATCCAGTAAGTACCATTAATTAGAAACAACACTAAGTAAACACAACCACTAGGAAAAGATAAAGTATTACTAATTAACATAAAAGTATCACTATTTAAAAAATAAGCATCCCTACTTACAAAAGTTGGGAATCACTAAGTCAAAACTAAAAAATGACCAAGTAAATGTAAAAGTATCACTACGTAAAAATAAGTAACAATAAGTAAAATAGTATCACTAAGTAACGGAAAAGTATTACTAATTAACATAAAAGTATCACTATTTAAAAAACAAAGCATCACTACTTATAAAAAAGCCAAGAATCAGTAAGAATGTTGACTACATACATATATATATAATACCTCACTAACACAGCTTTATCCTTATGTTCTTTAGAAGATGGTTTATGCCTCTTATATGTTTGGACATCTGCTTCTGCATGCTCACTGCAATAAAAAAGAGATGATTTAGAAAAATTAACATAATAATTTGAAACAACAAAATATGGAACAAACTGATTAAAGTACTAAAATAATAATTCGAAACACCAAAATTCATACCTTGTAGCATCATCTTTATTCTCCTCAGCTAATGATTTACCAGGTCGCTGCAACCTCTTTTTTATTCTTTCCATTAGTATAATATTTGTTCAAAAATCCAATGCATCATTTAAATGAAACACAGCGTTTAATTACCACATCATTACCTAAAAAAACAAAGTATCACTATGTAGAACTTTCAGTACCAATAACTAAACACAAAGTATCACTACCTAAAAAGTAAAGAACCAATATGTAGAAACTGCTATATGCCAATTTACACCAACAAATCCAATCCAAACCAGAAAATTGCTGTATTTGAAATCCTCAAAAGCAAAATACAACCGAATGGCCGCACGTATTAAAACACAATGCAGAATTCAAAGCATATAATGAAGATAAATAATTACCACAAATAAGTTAAAAGTATACAATCTGAACAAACACATCATTACCTAAAAAAACAAAGTATCACTATGTAGAACTTTCAGTACCAATAACTAAAAATAAAGTATCACTACCTAAAAAGAAAAGGACCACTATGTAGAAACTGCTATATGCCAATTTACACCAACAAACCCAATCCAACCCAGAAAATTATTGTATTTGAAATCCTCAAAAGCAAAATACAAACAAATGGTTGCACGTATCAGTAACAATTAACTTAAGAATCACTAACAATCAAATTAAGTATCACTACCAATACGCACAAATGAACCATAGCCGCACAATATTAGACTCAAATCAAGTTAGGATTGAAAGTTATTCGAACTTAAAATGCCCTAAAACTCTAAAATCACAAACCCTAAATTACACTGCCCTAATTTGACAAGCATAGAAAAACTTACAATCGAATCTTCAAATCTGCGCACAGAAGCAATTTCGGATATCCAATACGACAGCAGTGGTCTGAATTTTGGTGATAATGGTGGTGGTGCTCGCAAATATTCCAGTGACTGATGTTTTCAAAAAAAATTTCGATTCGGATGTGGGGGGGAAAATAAAAAGCATATAAACTGAATGAGAAGATGGAGGATATTGCAGTTTTGAAGAGAAGGTACGGTTGTGGGGGAGGAATCGCCGGCGGTTGTGGGAAGAGTCGACGGAGAGAATCGCGGGAGAGAGGGCTACACCGAGCGGGTTCAAATTTTGGTTTTTTTTTTTTAATATATATATGACCGGGTCGGGTCAGACCCGGGTCGGGTCAGGGGAGATCCGTCTAACGTAAGAGACCCGTTAGACGGTCTCATACAAGTTTTTGTCAACTGCTATATATGGCTTTGGCTTCAATTATTCTACCGTTTCCGGTCTCCATCAGTTCCCCTCGCCTCATTTGTCAACAGCTTCCTATCAGCAGCCAGAACTCATCCTCTTTTACAATGGTCAACATTGTTAATTAATTTTATTGAAATGGGGTCATTTGATATTTTTTACTAGGGTCTCAATGGCATAATAATAATAATAATAATAATAATAATAATAATAATAAGGCAAACACTTTTATGCACCGGTCTTATATAGTACTATTTAAGACGGGTCAGGTCAACCCGCGCTTTGATCCCGGTCAATGCGGATCAACCCGCAAAAAAGTAGAAAAAAATTGTAAAATCTGTATCAACAGTCTCACTAAAAAGTATCACCAAAAATTCGAAAAGTATCATCTGTATCATTAAAAAGTAAGGGGTCTGCTAGTTATTTTATACTAGTTTATTTAGTTCAAATTGTGATTTTTTCCATTCCAATTAATGTTTAGAGCTTAGTAGTTTAGGGTGCTTTTAGGGTTCATGGTTTTTTAAAGGGTTCATGTTTTTTAGGAGTTTTTTTAGGGTTCATGGTTTTTTAGGGGGGGGGTGTTTAGTTTTTTTAGAGGTTTTTTTAGGGTATATTTTGTGTTTTTTAGAGTTTTGGGGGTGTTTTTAGGGGTTTATTTTGTGTTTTTTAGAGTTTTTTGGGGTGTGTTTGGGGGGTTATTTTTAGGGGTTTATTTTGTGTTTTTTAGGGTTTTTTGGGGGGTTATTTTTAGGGGTTTATTTTGTGTTTTTTAGGGTTTTTTGGGGGGTGTTTTTAGGGGTTTATTTTGTATTTTTTATGGTTTATTAATTCTATTTTAGGATAAAAATTCATACTCTTTTTAAACAAATTAAATCAATTTATTTTCATTTTAGGGTTCACTAATGTTATTTTAGAGTATATATTTTTGGGGAACAAAAAAAAGGAACAAAGAAAATTGAAAAAAAAAGAAAAAAACTGTCAAAAATCTGCCAGAAAACTGATACAACCTGGACAAGTTCTAGCCGAATCTAGAGAATGTAGCAGAAGACTTCTAAGAATCGAAACACGTCAGCGAATGAAGGATTTCAATCCGACTCAACAATACGAATAAAACAAGCTAATCTAGACAACTAAAATACTTAGATAATTACACGAACTATGAAATACAAAATAATACAAATACCAAGGAAAGATGGGCGAAGGTATAAGGAGGGTTATAAGGATAGGAATTGTGTGTGGTTTGGTTAAGAACGGCTTGGAGTAGATAGGGTATGATAGAACTTATGTGTGGGATGGTTTTGGTGTAGAGCTCGAACTCGAACCTTGTGGCTTGAAGGAGGCGTACGAATTGATGATGATGTTGGTAGTTGTCGAGGATGGTTGATGGAAGGTGGATACGTCGGTGTGAATCACAACCCGAGAGTCTCCTTGAATCTCGAACGTACTCAAGGCTAAAATCTTTAAGTTGATCTTCAGATAGCCAATACCTGTTAATCCTTCTTGTGGATTAAGGGATACCCTTGAATAAGACTTAAAGTTGCTAGCTCTAAGAATGATAATTTTCTTGATGGAAAACAATCAAAAGAATGTAAAAGTTTGAGACACAATTGGATGCAAAAGCAAAATATCTTCAATAATGTCTAAAGAATAATGTTTAACAATGGATCCCTATTTATAATACACAGGGCACGAAATTTTAAGCCTTATGGGCTTCAAAACCTGATCCAAATAGTTCTCCAACTAAGCTAGGAAATTACCTTAATTAAAACCTAGTCAACCTATGACTCAATTTAAACAAAAATTACATGAATTTAAATACTGAAAATGACTCAAAATAAATAAATACTATAGTATAAAATAATACTATAGCATAGATACGAAAATCCCGACCAAAACAAAATGGGTCTTGAAAATCGGCAGGACCGCACGGTCCGTGCGCCTAGCTGGTGGATCCGCACGGTCCGTGTGGGAGTCTCTAGTCGAGTTTTCTTCATGGCTGCATGGGCCGTGTGGTTAGATCATCCTTCTGCACGGTCCGTTCAGAGATCTTCCTCCATGAGCTTCAATACGGTCACTATTCTCAAGCTGTTTGACTTGGTTCTTCCTTGAGCTTCTTGCGAATCATTCCTTGAAGATAATCTTGCAATCTCTTAGCTCGTAACCTTGTAACAGGACCTTGGATTTGCAACTCTGGATTTAGCTCGTCATTGCTAGGCACGGACTCATCATTCCCCCCTACTTAAAAGAATTCGTCCTCGAATTTGGATCATCATCTTGGTCGAATTCATCTGCACAAAAGGGAGATAAGTCAGCAATATTAAAAGTGGAAGAATACTTGTACTCACCAGGTAGATCAATGCGATATGCATTGTTGTTAACACGGCTCAAGACGGTGAATGGACCATCTCATCTAGGTGACAATTTTGACGTTCTCAAGTTTGGGAATCGGCCGGGACTCAAGTGAATCCAAACCTGATCTCCGGATTGGAAGATAACTTTCTTGCACCGGATTTTGCGGGTGGCGGTGACTTGAGAACCCTTTTGTTCGATCCGGGCTCGAACTCTCTCATGTATCTCTTGATCTTCTTAAACTTTTCTCTCATTATATCTTGATCTTCTTAAACGGCTTTAGGACTCAAGGGTTTGAGTACGATGGTTCGTCCATCTCTCTTGACGACGTATGTGTTCGTAACTCTGTCATGCACAGCTTGTCGATCAAATTGCCATGGTCTACCTAGTAGTATATGCACTTCATCCATAGGAATAACATCTCATAGTACAATGTCAAAATAACGACCAATGGAAAAGGAAACGTGTACCTGACCATTTACTCGAACTGTGCCTCGGTCCTTAAGCCACTATAATCGGTATGGCTTCGGATGCCTCACTGTGGTGAGATTCAATTTTTCAACGGCATATTGGCTAATTTCATTGATCACACTGCTGTTATCAATGATCATCGCACAAGTTTTATCTTAAATTGCAACTCTCATGTAGAAGATGTTCTCCCACTGCGATTGTTGCTCTTCTTCTCGATTTATACTCAGACTGCGGATGGAAACCAAACTAACATAAGGAATCTCGGGTTTCTCTTCTTCAAACTCAGCCAGGGTGATTCCTACTACAGGTGTGGACACATCTTGGGGCTGCTCTTCATCTTCACTAGCGGATTCAAGTTCATTTTGATCATTGAGGAACAAAACTCGCCGGTTTGGACATTGGTTTTGAAAGTGGCCCCAACCTTGATATTTATGGCATTGGATGCCTCGGGCTCAGTTTGGGATTGAAGTTGGCGTCAACTGAGGTGCACTTGGCCATTTGAAACTCGACCTAATAGGGGCGGCGGCGGGTGTAGGGTCGGTCCTACGACTCAGTTGCAGTGTAGAACGGTCGAAATGCCGTTTGGGTGGTCCTAATTGACCTCGGGTTCGCGCGGACTCAGTAGAAGGAGTAGAAGATGATGTGGAAGACGTACCTTTGTTCCAAGAGGGTCAGGACAATGTCAAGGAGTAGTGGAAATGTTGTCAGCCTTCTTGAAGCTATCTCTCCACAATCGTGGCATAGTGCACCATTTCTTCTACACTTGAAAAATCCTTTAACTCAACTTTACAAGAAATATCTCAATTCATTCCTTCAATTTACTGGATTATGGTGGCGTTGAGGGACTCTTCTTTTCTAACTTGGTTGAGCATCGTCTCAAGCTCCTTGTGATATTATTCAATGGAACGGGTTCCTTGCTTGATGTAGTTCAACTTCTTCTCTAGCTCCCATTCATAATGTACTGGAATGAAACATCCTCGCATAACGTCTTTCATCTCTTGCCATGTATCGATAAGTGGATATCGATCTCGGCGTCACTTCTTCTATTGATTTTCCCACCAATCGGCTGCATACCCTCTAAACTATAGGGATGCGAGTTTCACCTTCTTCAACTCGGGAAAATCATAACATTCAAAAATCTTCTCGACCTTCCTTTCCCAATTGAGGTACATGACTGGATCATGTTGGCCTTCAAACACTGGAATAGTGGTTTTGATGTTGTTCACCATTAAGTTATCTTCCTCGAATCGGGGTCTCTCAATGCGGTATTGTTCGGGTCCAAATTTACTATTTATATTTTCCGGTTTATACTCTCTAGATGACTACTTAGGACCACATCCACAATTGGATGGGGTCAATTGTAGAAGCGATAAACTTAACCCGAGTCGATCTCTCAAGTAAGACTTTATGTGAAAGAATTATCTAAAGACTACACATGCTTTTAACAAAACTACTAAAATAAAATCTAAATATTCTAACACGGGGCTTGATGATGATTATGCTAGGAATTTGAAATGGACAATAAAGCAAGGTGACTAAATGCAAAAATACAAATTTAAATTGAGATTAGAGGAAATAAGTTTGATTAAGGTATGAGGGTGTAGATTCTCTCAATGGTTTTGTCACTATGCTTAAGTCAAGTTGATAATGATATTCTCACAAATATGATAGACCCTTCCAATTAGTTTAACTTCAATTACTGTCACCGTCTATCCGTTAAACCTCTCTTAGCTATATCATACAAGCAAGATTAACATATTAGGTTTAGGAACCCCATGCACCTAACGTTGAAGGAACCAATTTTCGGATTTAGATTCACAATCAAGACTCCTCTAAATCCTATCAATGTTCAAGTAGTGATCAAGTACCTAAACATGAAAAAGCATGATTCCAACAACAACAATCAACAAGAACAAGCATAGATCAAAACCACATCGATCCTCTACCCCCTAATAGAGAGATTAGCCACTAAACATGCTCAAAAATACGCAAACACCATAGAAGAACATCATCTCATAAATCAAATGTAAATGAAGTCAACTTCTACAATATTGTATATCCTTCAAGAGTTTTGGGACAAATCCCCACAAACATCCAAGAAATGTAAAGAAAATACAAGAGAGACCTCTTCCGAGCTTAGCTTCCGCAGATGGCTCGTGGTCGGGACCTTCTCGTCTTCTCTTCTCCTAGCTTGGCTTGGTTCCTTTCTTCTTCTTTTCCTCCTCTTCTCTCTTGTGAAGGTGATGATGGTGGAAATCGTGGAGAATGGTGGTGTAGAGATTTAGTGTATGTAATGTGTGTGAAAAGAGAGAAAGAGAATGGAGAGAATGGTGTGTGTGGGATGAATGATGGTGAATGGAATGGAATGGTGAATGATGATCCCCTAGTCCCCAAAATCTAATATTAGATATGAGAGGGAGAGAGAGATCCGTAAGGGAGAGAGAGAGAGAAAGAGAGAGATAGATAGAGACTTAAATGCAAGGATTTGGAGGAGATATTTGGGAGGATTTTTGGGGGACAAAAGTCTAAAAGCAAACTTAGGGGAATTAATACCTAGTTCCCTATTGCTTAATATAGCTACCAAAAGTCTTCACAAATTAGAACATCCAATTTAAGATAGGGAAGGAACTGTAGTGGAATTGTCTAGAGCGGAGGAGGAAATCACAGTGTGAAGGAGAGAAAACTGATCTGAAGGCGGGGCACCCGCGCGCTCGCGGGGCTGGAAGTGGCGCGCGCGCCGGCGCACACCCACGCGGGTGCGGGGCTGCCAAAATGCCGTGCTCGTCGGCGCGCACCAGCGCGGGCTCGGGGGTCTCTTCGCCGAGAGGCCAAGGGTGCGGCAGCGGGCTATGTGCGGCAGCGAGGTAGCTGGGCCGAGAGGCCCTGCGCGCGGCGGCGGCTGAAGGTGCGACAGCGGGGGTTTGGGGCTTTTTCCGCGATTTCTTCAAGTGTGATTCAGTGCAATTCAACTCCCATTTTTATTTTTTTCTTGGTCGAAAATTCCTTTCTTCCACGACTCCAATCTTAATTTTCGACTTTCATGCTTGCCACCAAAATGCCATAAAATTCTTGCTTTTGTGATCAAAAGCTCAAGATTTGCAATACTTGGCACAATCCACCATTATAGCAATAAACACAAATAACACATAAAATGAACACATAACAAAATAAAATTCAATAAAATAATTACCAAACACCATATAATAAATAAATAAAAATGACACAATAAGACACTAAACAGGTATGCACGTCTGTAAGGTGCTCGAGGTTGATCTTGGTGATTTTCTCTTCTTTGTGGTAGGAAATCAGCTTCATACTCACTCTCACCATATGGTGGTGAAGTTTTGGATGGTATGGGGTATGTGTGGAGGCATGGTGGTGGCTGGAATGAAGTGGAACGATAGAAAACGAAAGATAGAAGTGAATCTTAACTGAAACGAACCTCGAACCTACTTGGATCTGAAACGTGCTTAACCCGAATACTACTGGATATCACGAACGAGATAATTCATTTCAAGTTTGAAGTTCCAACAACAAACTCTACGTAAGAACCGATTTGTGTTGTGTGCGTTGCACACATGAGAGAAGTGAAATAACAATCGCTTTTGATTCAAACAAGTTTGAGAAATAAACTGAATGACAATCCCTAAATAATAATCCTAGGGGAACGAAATCACAAGTCTTGGGCTTGGGATTTTCGAACTATACTTCAAATAAATGAAATAAAACTAATGGCCCAATTCTCCTAACAATAATTTAGGCTTCTAATTAAATAAAATCCACAACTAAATTAAGATAAAAACTTGTATGAGACCATCTAACAGGTCTCTTACGTTAGACGGATCTCCCCTGACCCGACCCGGTCCCGACATATATATTAAAAAAAATGGATTCTCTCACCTTCAACTCCCGGATTCACCCCTTTTCTGCGATTCTCAGCTCGCTGCATCTCCCTCTCTCCCGCGATTCTCTCCTCCGTAACTACCGTCGGTGAATGTCCCCCCCGTAACCGCAGTTTATGCTCATAACTGCACTCCTTCTTCATATTAGTCACAACCGCACCATTCACAACTGTCACCATCCTCGCTCTTCCGCACCATTTGAGGCAACTATTAGTGAAATTTTTGTGAGCACCATCACCGTCAGCAAATTTTCGATAACCGGCGTTCCAGTCACAACCTAAATCGGTTCTACGAGGTCAACATCTTCGGCGCCGACTTGGAGTTGATTCTGTAAGTTTATTTAGGGTTTTTGTAGTTTTAAGGATTTGATTTTTTTACTTGAATTAGAAGTTGGTTGAAGTTTAAATAATAGGTAGAGATATTTTGTGAGTTCAGATTTGTAATTTAGGGATTTGATGTTAGTAATTTGTAATACATTATTTTAGTCGTTCAGATTAGTCGTTTTAGGGATTTGATGCAAATTTACTATTACTTGAATGAATTGGGATTTGGGATACTGTCTTTTCTAGAAATTTATCAATGGCTGGTTTCTTGAAGGATTGAAGAAGATTTTGACTTTTTTCTCAGTTTATCTTTGTTGTGTGCCATTGCTACTACTATATGTAAATGTTTAAGTGTTTTTCTTTGTGTTGATTGTGTGTTGTAGCCATTGAAATTGTTGACACTCTTGTTTTGATTTGTTACAGTGTTGTGGTTGTTCTGCCGATGTGTTATTGTAACGCCCCAAACTACTCCGTTTGGCCAAGTCACTTAACATACAACCTACTCACTTATAATTGTGTTTCTTATATTTAATTAAGCGGAAGCTAAGGTCAAGTTTCATTATGAGGAATGAAATCATAATTCTCAATACAAATTTTCACAATTATAACATGCAATCTATTGGATCTAATTTGTCACACAACATAGTATTTAAATGGAAGCATTACATAAGCCCATCCACATCAATCATACAATTGTCTAACCTATCGGGCTCATAGGTTTACACAACCCGCCCGTCTAGCACCCTAAGTTAATATACATATTATAGGGTTCAATAACATACTTCACACATAGAAGGCTCCAAGGTCGAACGACCCGCCTTTAAACATATACATAATATATCATGTATTATAGTATATCTACAAAAATCGGGCTATTTCCATTCCCAATGATCATTGATCATAAAAACAAAAGGAGAATGATCAATGTAATATTAATAATGTAAGTATGTCAAAAGAAGAGTCTATTATCGATCCCAAAGGACCTCTTTATCGACCCTGAAGGATCTCTTTGTCGACCTCGAAGGATCTCTGTTTTGCACCGAAGTGTCTCATACTTATAACTGGTCGGAAGACCCTTCAAACTTATACAATCAAAGCACAACAATAACTATAACTTTACACGTGTTCACAGTTTAGAGTTACCCCACCTTATGAGACACTTTCAAATCTTTCAACCTTTGAAATACTTCTTAGCCATGCACAAGTCGTCCACCTCGAACCCCAATACGTCACCAAGCACCTTCAAATTCCCTTTCTCATTTTAGATGTCGAGTTATACAATTTATTTCATAATTTTGACCAAACACATGCTATACTTTACTTTAAGGCTTTCATACATATCCACATACACAACCATGGATATACAAGCTCCTCTTATGATTTTGGACTCAAAATACACATCGAAACTCTTTGACACATTTAATCGAGCACATTACGTGCACTCATTTAAACCACAAGATCAAGAATCAATTTAAATCCTTTAAACCCATAATTTCAAATACAAACACCTCCATCATAGGGCTCTAACATACATAAAAATCAACTCCATACAATCATCATAACACCTCCATTCAACAATCAACACATTAAGGGAAAATTAGGGCAAAAATCCAAACCTTAGCAATAATAAACCATAGGAATCTCAATTTAACAACACATATAGCTTCAAGGATGTAAATAAACCATATGTTCAAGATATCAAGGCAAGAGAATCAATGAAATTGAAAACCCTAAACTTTAGGTATAAACCCTAGATTCTATTCAACATCAAATTAGTGTTTAATCACCAAGAAGGAAAAGGGTATGGAGTTACCTTAGTTGGTGGATGATGGTGATAGATTCCACCCCAAAAGTTGAAGAATTGCTTGAGGGGATTGGGAGGAAAATCACCCAAGTTGAGAGAAGAAAATGAAGATGAAATGAGTGAAGTGTGGTATTTAAAGAATGAAAATTTCGAAGCAGGGCACGACCAAGGGGGGTCGCGTTTGAAGATCATGCTTGAAAGACACTGTGCGGCGTGACCCAAGGTGGTCGCATTTTAGCCAAAGAAAAATGGCTCTTTGAAGCTATTAACACGCGACCGGAGGTATTGCATTTCAAGGTCGCGCTGCAGACCTCTCAGAACACGACATGAAGGGGGTCGCGCTTCCCGATCGCGTCTCAGCTTCACTGCGAGGCGTGACTCGATGAGCTCACACTTATGGGTTTTGCTTCAGACCCGATTTGATTTTCAAATTCAGTCCGACTCCCGGACATTTCCAACTCCATTTAAATTTCTAAATTAAACATAACTTAAACTTAATTTTTAAAAACACATTTAATACACAACTTAAATTTTCAAAACACATTTAATACACAACTTAAATTTTCAGTGAGACCCCCGACCGGCTCAGCGTTAGGGTGTTCAAGGTATGGAAAACATAAAATTAAACGCAATTACATTCATTCATTATCATATAACTCGACACTTTAGTATTTAAAATTCAAACTGTATTATACACTCAGTATAACATCACTGTGTGCTATGACGTATCAGCTCGAGTGGGACAACTTGCAATAAAATAATGGCATAATACAAACATACACACATGATTAATATTCAACCATATTAATTCCAAATCATTTACTAAAATTATAATTTATAATTTAGCAAAAAGGGTTGGGGTATCACAGTTATCTATTTTGGGTTGTTCGTTATTCTTATATAAGAAGGAATCAGGGATATTCTAACTTTAACAATTAGGTGCAGACTTTTCAAACTGCATTTAGGTGGAGAAATAAGACAGATTTTAGAGTAAATGAGTCATGTGCCCTGTTTTTGAACATGTAAACAAGACATAGCATTGCATAAGCAGTTAAATTCCCCATACCATAGTAGTGCGAAAAAGTAAAATGAGTTTAGAAGGTTATACATGCACATGAAGCAGAGTTGAACCTTGCCTTATTGGTGGAGGGAAAGGAAAGTTGTCGTCATCGTCGCATAGACCCAATGCAGGTGCAGAGTCCATTTGCACTAATGGAGGTGGCTTAGTTACTTCTGATGATTCATATTGGACTTATTTCCAAAAGAGACGCTTCTTTCATGTCACATAGAGCAGCAATTTCAACTTTAAAGTATTTTTCTTGTTTGTCTTTGTAAAAGACTTAGTTTCAAGATGTAAAGTAGCCATTTCTGTGATTTTCTCATTATTTTCAAGTATTTGCTCAACTTTATGTTTGTTACTATCTCTTTATGTATATACAAATCCGCCTACTTTATCCATTAATTTTTGGGGTCTTTCTTAGTATATGTCATTTTCAAATTTAAAACAATTAATATGCAGAAAGCAAAAGTGGGTTTGGTTAACAAAACCTAAAATATTGGCAAGGCCATAAAAACTGTTAGTGGGTCAAATTAAATTAGGATCACTGGTTAGAAATAGATTACACTAGCTAATATATGTTTTGTTTTGTTCTGAGATAGAAGTAGGAATATGTCTAGGCTTATTTTCTATATTTTTTCCCCTTTCATTATATTCTAACAAGATGATAGATCAACTCATTATCAGATTGGTATATTAATAGAAACCGCAATTTAATCCTATATATATATATATATTGCAGGAAGATTCTCATTAGTTGTTGACTATGATGCTTTTATTCCATGCTTTGTAGTTGGATTTTTTAGTGATGGAACGAATTAAGAAGAGGTTGCAGCGACCTAGTAAGTCAGTACCTGAGGAGAAGAAAAATGATGCTACCATGTATGAATTTTGGTATTTCAAATTATGATGTTGTATATTTTGTGTTACAAATTATTTATGTTAGTAGTGTTAATTGTTCTTAATCATGTCATTTTTATTGCAGTGAGAATACAAAAACAAATGTTTACGTTCCAAGGACATATAAGAGGCGTAAACCATCTGTTAAGGAAGCCAAGGACAAAGATGTTGTAGTCAGGTAGTATATATATGCAGTCAACATTTTTTAGTGATTTGATATTTGACAGGTTCTTAGTGATACTTTTATGTTAGTTAGAGATACATCAGTTTGTGATAGTTATTCTTATTTAGTGATACTTTATGTTTATTTAGTGATACTTTATATTTAATTAGTGATACTTTTACATTCTTTAGTAATACTTTTACATTCTTTAGTGATACTGTATTTTTGAAATATTGATACTTGACAGGTTTTTAGTGATACTTTTATGTTAGTTAGAGATACTTACATCAGTTTGTGATTATTATTCTTATTTAGTGATACTTTATGTTTATTTAGTGATACTTTTACATTCTTTAGTGATACTATATTTTTGAAATATTGATACTTGACAGGTTCTTAGTGATACTTTTATGTTTGTTAGAGATACTTACATCAGTTTGTGATACTTATTCTTATTTATGTTTATTCCTGACTTTTATAAGTAGGGATGCTTATTTTTTAATAGTGATACTTTGATGTTAATTAGTAATACTTTGATGTTACTTAGTGATACTATTTTACTTATTACTTATTTTTACATTCATTGGATAGTGATACTGTATTATGTTATAATTTATCTTTTCTTAGTGGCTCTTTTTACTTAGTGATACGTTGTTCGTAATTAGTGATACTTACTGGATAATTTATTAGTTATACTTCAATATTTTAATTTATTTTTCATATTGCAGTGAACATGATGATGAGGAAATGTGATGAGAGTGATGATAACAATGCTGAAGATTCTTCCTCTGAACATGAAGTCAAACATGAAGCTAAGAGAACAAAGAGGACAAAAAGATCTGGTGAAGTGAAAAGAAAGAAAATTGTCAAGCTTGTTGACTTCCTTGCATTGAATCCAATGGCACTATTTGTGCTTTCACTTCTTTTGGATGATAAAATTCCAGCAAAGAAAAAGTCCTTGTTCAAGCCAGTACACCACTTCTCCTTGAGCAAATAGAGTCTTGAAAACGACGACTAGTCCTCCAAATGATATGTTGATATCATAGAGCTCCAGCAATGTTCAAATTCCTCTCTATTTGTGTATTCGAACAAGCATTTTCGAAATTCATTAATGAAGGACTTGTTCACTTTCAAAATCCCAAACCGCCTTATTGCATTTTGGTACAAATGCCACAAGCATAACCGGTGTCTTGTGTCAGGAAAAATCTACATTAAATAAAGAAATAATTTAACTGAAAAATTTATATATAGTAAAGGATCACTAGTTGTGATGTAAGTATTATTAACTATGGATGAAGTATCATTAACACATTAAAACTATACCAGCAGATGACATCTCAGATAAAAGATTCATTTAAGTGAATTATGATAAAATAGAGAAATATACATGTTCTATTGCAGTACCAATAGCTAGGTCTTGATCGGTAAATATTGATACAGGAGATTTCTCCTCCATTGATTTCTTAAAAACTTCAAAGAGTCATATAAATGATTCAATCCTCTCATCGGATATGAATGCACATCCAAACATCACATTTTTTCAATGATTATTGATCCCTACAAATGGTGCACAAATGAGGTTATACTTGTTAGTACGGTATGTTGTGTCAAATACAACAACATCACCGTATATCATATAATCATCTTTCATCATGGTATCCCTCCAAAAAAATTTGACAATATCCTCTCATCATCTAACTTGACTCTAAAGAAAAAATCTTTATTTTCAACACCCTGTGCATGCATTTCATCTACGAGTGTTTGTGAATCTCCTCCTTCAATAATGTTCATCTTCAATCGGTTGACATAGTTTAAGTGATCTTTTAATGTGTGACCAATACAATCCTCCCCTCCCGCATCATGCGCCATGTATCGGAAAGAATCTTTAGCTCTTATCCCTGATGTGAGCATGCCCTCAATCACAACACCCTTCTCATAGTTTATCGATCAATGCGAACGGTGCATATAGCTCCATTCTCTTCTTGTGAGTGTGTGATTGTGCATGAGATTATGCTCAATAATTTCATATAAACCATCATTATTTATCTTTGCTCTTAAATACACCTTACAACCTATGCGCGTGACATACACCTTTCTTGAGCTAGAAGTGTTTGGTTTTTTGGCTCCCTCACAAGAACACAAGAAGTACATTTCAACTACACATCCATTTTCAGTTCTTGTTGTCGATTTCCTAACACTAAACCCATTTTCAAGAGCATGACTACAATATAAGTCATACATATCATCAATTTTCTTCCTTTTCAAACCAAGAAGGCAACCTCTTACATCAAAAGAATCACCTACAATAATTTTTAGTTTATATCAATAATCACATTTTATTGATTTATTGCATCAGAAGCAAAAGTGATTCATAATTGTTAATAATTGAAATAATGTGCAAGATATCACTAAGTAATAAAATAATTTCAATAAGTGTTGGTGTAGTATCACAAAATACTATTGAAGTATTACTAAATACCACAGAAGTATCACTGTTGTATATAAATATAAAATAATACCATAGAAGTATCACTATTGTACAAAATTTAATATATGCATCTGATGTGTACTTTTGTTGATCTATTCACACAGAAATAACTATCTATTGAATCATAGTTATATTTTAAGAGAAGGATTACAATTACTCTAGAAAGTATCACTATATATCATAGAAGTATTATTACTATCGAGTGAGTTATAATTATGTTTTCAAGTGAAACAGTTGCAAATTATAAATAATAGCTAGTGAAGGATTACTATCATCATAGCAAGTATTACTAAATACCATAGAAATATTACTCCTTGGCAGTTGCAGGTTCAGTTGGTCGATTAGGCTCAGCTAACTGATTTGGCAGACTTCTAAAATTCAGTTTTCTGTGGGCAGGGCTGGCGGTGCAGGTCTCTTGCTGCTTAGCTCCTGTTTCTTCATGAGCATTGATGTCACTTCCCAATTCGGCAAGTAGGGCAGTTGGAGGAATTTTCTTGGTCAATCTATGACTCATAATCCTCTGTACTTGCACAATAGTTGGAGAGAATGGATTTGCAGACCCTATCCATCTCAAGCTCGAAACTTCTTCTCTTTGCCAAAAACTCATGTCGTGATAAGCAATGATCAAGAAATGAGACCTGGTGGACATTGAGTGTCTCCAGTTGTACCAGTAGAAGTACCAGTTTAGCAACTTAAAAAGCTCTTGATCTTGCTTGGCCACAAATGAAAATTGAGTAAGAAGTAAATTTGTTACCTCTTTTTGTGCATTCTTGGCTGCATATTCACCACTATAGAAAGTGCAAATATCTTCTTCCGTTAATTGAAGAGGGGGACAAGTTCTCCTGAGGTAGTTAGCTCCATAGTTTGAATGAGGAATTCCGAGTAATGGAATAAGCTCATCTGGATCGGAACAGTCTTGGAAGTCCGTTGTTGATATATTCTTGGAGACTGATGATAGGATGACATTGGCAGTTGAGGCATTTGAGGCTGTGGCATTTGTATTGCCAATTCTTAGCCTTTTCTTCTTGAGTGAGTGCAGATGAATGCTTCTTTTCTTGAAAATCCAGTCTGAGATGAGAACTGGTAATGCATCATCATTTGGAAGCTTCAAGATGTCTTCAATCATCTTGCTCATTCTGAGAACAATTCCTACCATGGACTCAAATTTTCGTGTTCTCTTTGAGTTGAAAGCCTTGAAAACTTGACGCTTTAGTTGTGAGAATACAAACTCTGCCCAGTTTGTCTTGCGTCCTTTAGCTAGATTTATCATCACCTTGTACCTCTCCTGGGTAAGCTGGCTTAGGCTTCCGATTGCTCCAAACATCATCTTGTTTGTGATGTCGAGCAGAACTCCATACTCTGGTCTTAGATCAGTTTTAGCTGTGGAAAAACTGAATGCCTTTCTGCAGGTGGGGCTCTTCCACCTTTTCCAGTATGGTTTAGCTGCTTCACTCAACTCTTGAACGGTTGCACCTTGCCTTGGAAGTTGAAAAACTTCAGCAACTGTTCTTTCAGTTATCTTGATTTGTCGACCGTGGATAACTGATGTAATCTCCTTGCCATCAGCACTAATTTGTGCTTGAAGAAGAAATTCACACAATCTAGGTGGTGTTTCCAGGTAATGAAGAATCCCTGTCTTGTGAAGAGAAACAAACAGGTTTTGGCCGTTTAAATTTTGAAGTATATCCTAGAATTTCTTCTTTTCAAGGAATTTATCTCTCATCATTTATTTCTTGAAAGAATTAGGGGAACTAGGTAATTCTTCCATTAAAGAAAATTTTACTAGAATTCTTGAGAGAGATGAGAGAGAGAGATAGTGACTTTTTGAAGAAGATTGGGAAATGAGTATGTCGCTTTTCTTTTTGCAAGAAAGGAGGACCAGATCTGAATTGATTTATAAGTGATGAATCAATACTCATATATCTTTGAAAAATTTGTGTCCCTTACTTTTGTTTGTTTGTTTAAAATGCCTTTGTCAAATTTTCAACGGTAAGAGTTGAAGTGATTTTGTTGACTTGGCATTCTTATCAATAAAATATTTATTTTATTGATTAAAAAGAGTTACAGAGCTTAATTATAAGAAGAACACTTAGAGGTTTTAATCAGCAAAGATTGATCAGTCTCTAATCCTTCTTGTGTTCTGTCTTCTGCCTTTTAGCAGGTGGCTCACCAGTTTTGTCATGGCTGGATGGCGTGGCTGCAACTTGCTGAGCATTCAGTTGATATTGTAGCTTCTGGATGTGCTCTGAGTGAAGCTTTAGTTGCTCCTGAATACTGTGAAACTGCTCTTCGTGCTGATCTGTGCACTGAGCAATGGAGCTTTCTGGTTGCTCCTGAGCTATATTTCTGCTGCTCTGTTTTCATGGGGGATGAGACCTTCAGGTGGCAGTTCATCATCTTATGATATGTCTTCATCTCCATCTTCTGTTTCACTTAGCCCTGCAGTGGATTGTCCTGGTTAGTTCTGGATTTCCCAAGCTCTCAGTTTCGCCATAGCTCTTCTCTGTTGGTGGGAGCACAATTGTCTGCTAATTTGGATCTTTGTACACCACCATTGCCAGTGAGCATGTATAGCCTTGAGGCTGTTTTTCAATCAACTGATTAGTTAGATTTTCCAATCCCTGCACTTTATCACCATGATCAGTTTTTGTTTCTTCAGAGCTCGGTTTATGAGTTACTTCATCAATAGGTATTTTGACTGTAGAATTATGCTGATATTTTGGCTTGACTTGATCTGCACGCAGTGGTTGGCACTCAGTTTCTTTGCTGGATTGAGCTTCTTGAACTAGCGCTGCAGTAGAAGCATATTAAGATTTCGCTTCGTTATTTTCAGACTCAGTTGGCCCTTTAGTTTGACGTTCTTTTGGTCTAATTGGTGAATTGAGCAACTCTTCAAACTCCAAGTCAGTGATGTGCTTGTGAGTTTCTTTAGTGGAAGGTATTCTGTGCTCTGGGGAGTCTGCAATGATGTTGATATCGTCTCCTTCTTTCTGAGGAGTTTTTTCAGGCAGTTTTGAGTTTAGACACATTGCAGTGGGTCTTGATGTTGAGGCTTCAGCTGTGGCTAGTTGATCATGAGTTTGTTGATTTTGCCTTTGAATTCCTCCAGCACTTTTCTTCTATTGTTGAACTCTGATTTTGTAGATTTCATTTAGAACCCAGCACTGATGTACTTGGGGATTGTCCTAGAGTTCTCTTTCTTCTTGAGTTTGTAGTGCAGGTAGCTTAATCTTTGACCAAATTATAAGGTCATTCATAACTTCAGCCAGTGATTGTTCTCCTGGCTTTGTATGATATCTTCGAAGATCCAGCATTCCTCTCAGCACATCAATTAGATTTTGTTCAGGGCTCCTTTGTCTTGCCCATAGTATGCTCCACTTATCTTCTCTTCTCCAGAAACTCATTCCATGTAGAGCTGTCAGAAGGAAATAGGTGTCTGAATTGAGACAATGTCTCCATAAGTACCAGTAGCAGTACCTTGTAAACACTCTGTGTATCTCTTCAGAATCCGCCACGAATTCATGAAAGTTTTTCTTGATGAACTTTGCTACTTCTTTATCGGCTCTTTGCTTTGCCATCATTGCTTCTAAATGAGCTCTTCTGTTCCTGGATGTCTTATCCAATGGAGGGCATGTCATTCTAAAGTAATCCGCTTTAGAGCTTTGTGGTGGGACTCCTGTGTGTGGCACTACTGATTATAGTGTCGGTACCATTTCAAATGCCTTGATGCTGAGAGGGGGTAGCTCTAGTGAGAATGGAAGTTCAGTTTTTTCTTTTCTTTACCTCTCCTTCTGGGTTTGTCCAGCTCTGTTTTTGTTTTGAGCTGATCCCTTTGTTGTTTTCTTATTACGAGATGTTTGAACTGTCTCTGGACTGTTTGTGATGAAAGCAACCTGCTGTAAAGGTTGAGCCTGAATTGGTGTACCAATCAAAAGATAGAGTGGAAGGTGATCCTCTGAGCCTGAATTGTTCTAATAAGGTTCTGCATCAACCTTCTTTTCTTTTCCTTTTTTGTTGATTGTTTCCTTGTTCTTCTCCTTATTTTTGAGACTTGGATTTTTCAATCCTTGCTGCTTTCGAGTGACTGTTGGGATAAAATCAGTTTTTTCTATTGAGAGTGTATCAGTCTCTGTAGCTACGAGGCTGAGTTCTTCTTCAAGTAGTTTGCTTATTTTGCCGGGGAAGCACATGTTCTGCTTGAACTCCTTCTCACTCCAATTTTTCTCAACAGCATCTACATACTTCTTAATTTGATCATAGATGTATTGAGCCCAATTCACTTTGATCCCTTGAAATATTACCCAGCACACTTTGTATTTGATAGTTGTCATTTCTGAGTGACTTCCAGTAATTCCAACTATCATCCTATTAGCAAATGATGCTAGAATCCTATATTCTTCTTGAAAGCACATAATGGAAGTGGTTTTATTGAAGGCTTCTTGACATCTAGCATCTTTCTAGTTGTTGTAGATTTTCCGTGGATCAATTTCCACTTCTTCAAGCCTTATTCCTTCAGTTGTTAGATAGAATATTCTTCCCAGTGATTCTGGGGTGATCTCCAGTTGTGCTCCTCTCACTTCTGTTGTGATTCTATCACTGTGAGCTTTTGAGTTTAGATAGAATTCACAGACAGGTTCTAGATGTATTTTGATCATTGTGCTGCATATGAACTCCTGCAATCCAACTTGATTGATTTTAGAGATGATGTAATTGCATAGAGGAGAGTTTGAGCACTTTGTTCTAAAAGCAATTTCAAGGATAAACTTTTCTCTGTAAAGGCTCACTTGGAACTTTTGAGATGATTCACCAGTTTCTCTAAAGTTTCACTTTCGTCGAACAATTTGGGCACTTTTCTTGACCATTGAGATTTTTATGGGGATTTTTGGGGCTTGGATGTTGATTGAATTTTCTCAATAGGAGGTCTTGGTGGTTTCTATGTTTTGTGAGAAGTGGAATGAATATTCGATCAGCAAGGTAGTTTTTGGCAATTTAGCTATTTGTTGTGAATCGAAGATTTTGTGATATTTCGATGCTCTCGTTTCAATGGTAAATGAATCAGTTGCTTGATATGTGAATTTATTCATTGAGAGTAAATGAAGAGAGATGGAGTGGGTCCAACGGAAATAATTGTGATACACGTCATTTTACCGCTCCACTTGATCAAGGTAATTTCAAACTTATCTGTTTGAAGTTCTCTCTTCTGGTGCTTCCACGTGGCTTTGAGCTGCTGACGTCATCAGATGATTTGGCTACATCTGGCAATCTCCAGTTGGCATAACCGGTTTCAACTAAGATATTTTTAGTTCAGCTCTTCCTTTTGCTATGTCGGCTTCCAGCTCTCCCTCTAGTGCAGCTGCTTGCTCCAGCTGATCACGAGTTGTTTTTACCATTGTGAAATGATTGAGCATCTGATCAGTTCTTGCGTTTTGAATTCTCAGCTTCCACGCTTTTCATAAGCTTGCAAACTTTTTCAGCTTGCCTTTTATTTTAACTGATGATGTGAGCAGTTTTAACATCTTTTGTTGACTGAACACATGCACCTTCAGTTTCAGTTTCTTACTTCAGTTGGCCGGTCAGTTCTATTCACCATAGGCCAGTTTTGAGGTTTGGGCCTTTGAATGTTTGGTGATTTTCGTTGAATTGACTGTCTCTGATGAGCTGGAGGTCTTGGCTAAAATGACGACCTCTGTTGATAGGTTAGATGTCTTTGCTGAGCTGGTGGCCTTTGCTCATAGGTGAACTGCCTATTTTTAGCCTTTGGCCTTCTTTGATATGGCTTTCTCTGCCAAACTGATGGTTGGACTGCGTCTTTTAGTTGGGAGGATTGGCTGGACTTTTTAGGTGGATCTGTAGGGATACCTTCAGTTCCCTCGCCTTCGGTCTCTTCAACTGGTTGGGTTGATGCAGGTCTGACAAAACCAGAAAGTGTTCCTTCTTGACTGGTTTGAATAACTGCATTTCCTTTCTCCGAGGCAGTGCACCTGTTGTATCCTAACCCTGTAGTACCAGTTTTAACTCTTTGATGACTTAGAATCTCATCAAGAGTTTGAGTTCCCTTTTTGAATATGAGAGAAACCCTTTCTCTCTCATGGAACTCTTGCCATAACCTATCATTCTCATCTCTTAGCTCATCAAAACTAAGCTGCAACTTATCACATTCAGGTGACTGAGCCTCAAGTGATTCAGTTCTATCACGATTACTTCTCAGTCTTTTGACATCATCTTTTAGGTCATCATTTGCTTCCCTCAGTTGTAAATGCATCCTTGTAATAGCAGCTAACTGGTCTTCTAGCATTCTTAATTGTTCATTTATTTCATTGATAGTAATGGAAGATTCATGAATGTGATGAAAAGAGGTTGAGGAGTTGTTGGTGCTAACCTCTTCTTCATTGTCAGCCATGAGGCAGAACAATGCCTCTTCTTCAGAGTTGTTGTCGTCGGAGTCGATTACTGATGGATAATCTGAGTCATCCAGGATGGCATTCTCTGAGTTGTCCATCATAGCTTTTCTTTTAAAAAAGCTCCTCTTCACCTTGGCCTTCATATTTTCAGGGAGCTCTAGACACTCATACCTGTAGTGTCCTTGCTTGTGACAATAGAAGTATTCTCCTATGCTTCTGTTGGCTACCCTAGCTTGTTCAGCAGGCAGTTGATTTCTCTCGCCTCTGGGCTCATCATCAGTTTGAGGAATAACTGATGGTTGATCTCTGATCCGCTTGAGCTTTTCTAGCAGCTTGGCAACTGACTAGATTTGATCATTAATGTCTTTAGTCAGGCTCTCCTTCTTCTCCGCTGCTTCTCTTCTATGGTCAGTTGAGCCACTTGATTGTTCTCTGGCTTGAGAACTTATAGGCCGGAAGACATTTCTTCCTCGAGTTTCTCTAAACTGATTTCTTTTACCGTAAAAGGCTGCATCCTGGGCTGATGATGTGGATGCTTCTCTTTTTCAGTTTAGGCTATACTCATGAGCTTTAAGAGAACCAAAGAGTTCTCTTGTGGTGATGTTGGTCAAATCTCTTGACTCTTTTATAGCAATCACCTTCATATCCCATTCCTCGGTGAGATTGTCTAGAATTTTGGAGTTCATCTCACTATTGGGATATGTTCTTCCCAGATTGTTCATCTCACTGATGATGCCAAGAAATCTTATTTTAAGGCTGGAGATGGTCTCATCTGAGTGCATTTTGAAGGACTCATATTTGTCGACTGCTACCTGGAGCTCGTTTCCTTTGATAGCTTTGGACTCTTTGCACAAATCTATAAATAAGTCTCATATCTCCTTAGCAGTTTTACAATTCTTTATGTCCTTCATGTGATCATCATCTAGAGTTTGAAATAACGCGGCTTGGGCCATGAACTGTAAGTTCTTCAACTTCTTCTCTTCACCCATGAGAAGATGAGTTGGCTTCGGGATCCTTGCTGGTTGGTTGACATCAGCAATGTGGGCTTCATTGTCCATCATAATCATGATTGGACCATCCTCGATAACTTTCCACATATTCTCGTGGATTGAGCAGATATGTGCCCTCATTCTCCAGCTCCAGTTATCGTAGTTCTCAACTGAAAAGATAGGTAGCTTATGGTTTTTCATTACTTGCAGATTAGCACAGATGACTAGATCTGATTCAGTTGATCTGCAGAAATGGCTGATCTTTAGAATCAACCGCTTTGATACCACTTGGTGGTCCCGTGACGAGTCAGAATCATTTTAGAGGGGAGGTGAATAAACTGATTACAAAAACCGAACTTAGATGCGGAATATTTAGGGCCCTTTTTTACTAGCAAATATCATCCGTACTATGTAGTGATCAGTTGAGAAGATCTGCTAGCTCGGAGTGCTATGTGTGTGCTTAGTGTGCAGTTAAAAACATGTAACTGAACTGAAATTTAAAGCAGAGCACACAAGCAGTTTATAGAGATTCGAAGCTCAACTTCTACGTCATCTCTTCCTTCCGCAGAAGGGCAATTCACTATGCAAGTGTAAAGTTCCTTTATTACAGTTACATAGTGAAGAGAGTTGTTGTCCCGGAAGCTGCACTCTCGACAACTCACAATTGTGATTCCCAACTGCTCACTAGAGAGATAAGGTGCTATTTCCCGTCTTTTCATGATTTTAGATCTCGCTCGATCTTCAAGAGTACAGTCTTGAAACTGGTATCAACTCGGTTGCTCCTTTGCGCATCTGCGTCTGAGCTGGGGTAGTTGATCTCTTAAGCACGGTGACTGAGAGAATAACTATGACTAGAAATCTTCAACAGCTAACTCGAAGAGCGTTAAGGCTCATTCTTATCAGTTAGAACTTTTGATTTTTAAGTTCTTTAAGCGTGAGGCATTAGTGCTTCGACGAACGTCTTCACGGAAAGACTTAACTAAAGTGCTCTCAAAATTCTCAAAAGTCCCACGATCTTCTCTGGGGTAGCTCACTTTTTAAAGATAGGTGAGTTGGTGACCACTGGTGATTACTGTTGGATCATAAATGATAAAGCTAGTTGCAAGGCTTTTCATTTAATGGGGCCGTTAGGATGCCATTGCTCTTCTGACAAGCTTTTGCTTCAAGATCTCAGTTGCATTAACTTCAAGATCTTTGGCTTATCTGAATTTCAGTTGCGGCTCCCTTCTTGATCTTCAGTTCTGAGCTTTATCTGGCAGTTGGAATCTTCAGTTCCTTTGTCTGTCAGTTCTGCGTGTTCCTTGGCAGTTTGGAAAGCTTCAGTTGAGATCATCTTCAGCTGGCGTTTCTGTGCTTGGGCTTGATGCCTTCTGAGCTCTAGTTTGCTTCTACTTCAGTTGGTAGTTTGAACCAGTGTTCTTTAGCTGGTATTTTGGACTTGTCTCCCTTCAGCTTGAACTTTCATGGACTGGTCTTCAGTTCGGTTACTGGCGCTTTATCAGTTGGACTTCAGAACTGATGCATCTTCAGCAGGGGTTCTTCGAACTGGTGCTTCATCAGCTGGAACTTCATTCTTCAGCCGGTATTCCTTGAGCTAGTATTTTTATTAGCTTGTACCTTAGTCTTCTCTTCAGTTGGCATGTTCCTTCAACTGGAATATCCTAAGCTGGTATTTCTTTCAGCATGGATCTTTAGATTTGGTACACTTCTTCAGATGGTATTTCCTTCAGCTGGAATGTCTTGAGCTGCTACTTTCTTTAGCTCATGATTTGTCCTTTCTTCCGCTGGCAGTCTTCATCAGTTGATGTCATCATAGACTAGCATATTCATCAGTTCAAACTGATCTGCTCCTCAACTGGTATTTTTTTAGTCGGGAATGATCTAGAACTGGTATGTCCCTCAGTTCTTCTCTTTCAGCTGATATTCTCTTCACCTAGGATCTTCCTTTGACTGGAACATTTTTTCAGCCGGTATTGGACTAGAACTGGTATGTGCTTCAGTTCTCTTCAGCTGGGACTTCCCTTCAGCTGGTGACTGTCTAGAACTAGTATATGTGTCAATTCTCTTCAGCTGGAATATCTCTTCAGCTGGTGATGGCCTAAAACTGGCATGTGCTTTAGTTCTCTTCAGCTGGAACATCTTTTCAGTTGGTGACAGTCTAGAACTTGTATGTGCTTCAGTTCTCTTCAGTTGGAACTTCTCTTCAGCTGGTGGCGGCCTAGAACTGGCATGTGCTTCAGTTCTCTTCAGCTGGAACATCTCTTCAACTAGTGGCAGTCTAGAACTGGTATGTGCTTCAGTTCTCTTCAGCTCGAACTTCTCTTTAGTTGGTGGCGGCCTAGAACTGGCATGTGCTTCATTTCTCTTCACTTTTGCTGGAACATTTCGTCAGCTGGTGGCGGCCTTGAACTGGTATGTCCATCAGTTCTTCACTTTAGCTAGAACATCTCTTCAGCTGGTGGCGGCCTTGAACTGGTATGTCCATCAATTCTTCACTTCAGTTGGAACATCTCTTCAACTGGTGTCGGCCTTGAACTGGTATGTCCATCAGTTCATTTCTGTAGACTGGTGGCAGTTGATATATTCTCTCTCAGGTACCTGCAACTTCCAGTCTTCCTTGCTCATTATTCTAGCAAGTTACAATCTTCTTTTTCGCTCTATTCTTTTCTCTTTTTTCACACGAATTGATCATATCTATTGGATTTGACAGATTTAACTCTGTATGATCATCTTTAGTTTTCTGCTTGATTCCTTTTCAGTTCATTCAAGTCTTTTTTTATATTTTGACATATTTTGACATCTTATCAAAACCCCTTGTAAGAAAAACCTTGATAGTTTTTCCTAACAGAAGAGATGTTGAGCATGTGTGTAATAGATGTAATACTTGATATAGGTCTAAGTCTACTTCACATCCGTTTAGTTTATACACACCCCTGCTCGCCTCTAGTTCATATTGGATTGATTTGTCTATAGATTTTATCTTAGGGTTACCGAGGTCTAGATCGGATAAGGATTCTGTGTTTGTGGTTGTTCATCATTTTTCTAAAATGGCGCATTTCATTGCATGTAGAAAAATCGATGATGTTGTGCATATTGCCAATCTGTTCTTTGTGCATGTAGTTAGATTACATGGTATTACTAAAACTATTGTTAGTGATAGGGATTCCAAGTTTTTAGCACATTTTTGGAGAGTTTTGTGGGAAAAATTAGGGACTAAGTTGCTGTTTTCTACTGCATGTCATCTACAAACCGATGGTCAAACTAAGGTTGTGAATCGCACTTTAGACACACTACTTAGGTCTTTAATTAAAAATAATCTGAAGTCTTGGGAAAAGTGTTTACTTTACGCTGAATTTGCATATAATCGTGTGGGACATTCTTCTACTAATATGTCTCCTTTTGAGGTTGTTTATAGATTTAATCCGTTAACACCTACTGATTTGTTACATTTACTTGTTGAGCATCTAACAAATGCTAAAAGTTTGAGAAGAGCTGAGCAAGTTAAGGAGATGCATAAGAAAGTACGTGCTCGAATTGAGCACAAAGAAAGGAAACATGGCCGAGTCCTAGAACGTGCGATGCAAGCAAGTGATATTCTAGTCCAGAGATCGCGTTTGGATTCATCTGAGTCCCAGACGGTTTCCAAAACTGAGAAAGTCTAAGTTGTCGCGGCGTGGAGATGGCCCATTTACTGTACTCAATCAAGTTAATGACAATGCGTATCGCATTGATCTTCTAGGTGAGTACAAATTTTCTTCAACTTTTAATGTTGCTTATTTATCTCCATTTGTTGCAGATGAGTTCGATCAAGATGAAGATTCAAATTTAAGGACGAATTCTCTTCAGCAGGGGGGAATGATGAAGCCATGGTCAGCAATGATGATTCAAACCCAGAGTTGCAAATTAGAGGTCCAATTACAAGGTTACGAGCTAAGCGTCTACAACGTTACTTGTAAGCTTATGTTCGAAGGAAGCTAGAGGAAGAGTTGGATGTGCATTGCAGACCCAAGTTAATTACATTGCTAACTTGTGAAGATGATGATCAAAAGTTGAAGAATAATACATGAAAAAGAAGATAAGAAGTGCATGTGTGCATGTGCATAAAAAGCCGACGTGAATTGCATGCACACAAGGAGTTTATTTTCGGCCCTTAATCCAATTAATAAAAGGTTGATTTTTTATCTAGACTATAGTATTTATTTAATTAATTTAGACTATAGTTTAGATCAGTTTTTTATTTATTTTTATATGCAATGTTCGTCCATTATTGCATAGGTTTGACTAGAATTGTATTTAAGACAATTTCCTACCTTGAATAGAATTCTAGTTTAGGTATTTTTGTAAAATAGTTAGAAATCCTTTTTGGATCATATTTTTAGGGCTTTTTATTCATTATTTTCATGCATTATTAACCCTATAAATAGGGGAATCATGTTACATTGATATTTTAGGCATTATTGATTAAAATTACTTTTGCATTCAATTTGTGTCTCAACCGTTTAAAGCTTTTGATTGTTTTCTGTCGAAAATCATCATTCTTGAAGCCTATAAATTTCAAGTCTTGTTCCAAGGGAACGTTCTAATTCACACGAGGAATTAGGGTGAACTCGCTACGAAGAACAACTTAGAGATTCATTTTCGCCGTACAAGATACGCCGGGGATTAATCGGGTTGTAATTCACAACACTACCACCTTCGACCTTCATCAAGCAACATCCTACATCATCCATCATCATCCATAGCATCCTTCTATGCCCAAGACCTGATCGTGTGTCGATCATAAGGGTTCGGTTCCATACACGTCCAATTCATCGTGTTTTCCATCAATACCGTAAGTCCTTAACATCCTTAACATATCCTATCTTCTCTAGCCATTCTTAACCCATAAATCACATCCCGAATACCACCAACTTCCAGCCATAATTCTCATCCTAAAACAGCCCCTTTCTTGTTGGATTTGTATTCTGTTTTTATGTCGTAGTCTAAGTGTCGTAATTGGGTATAGTTTCTTCGTTTATATTAGTTCGAGTCTTATTCTTATTATTTCAGTTTATTTTCGATTTATTGAGCATTAGAGTAGGATTGAGTCCTTCCATAATTGACGTGTTCTTTCCTAGAAGTCTTTCGCGCGTTCTCGTATCCTGTACAAATTGTCCGGGTTACATCAGTGATAGCTACTAAGGAGTCAAGAAACCTTAATAACATTACCCCCAGAGAACTCTTTGGGTCTCACAAGGCTCATGAGTACAGCCTAAACTGAAAAAGAGAATCATCCACATCATCAGCTCAGGATACAACTTTCTATGGAGAAAGGAATCGGTTTAGAGAAGCTCGATAAAGAAATAGCTTCCAACCAAGGAGCTCACTAGCCAGAGAAAATCTAGGAAGATCAGCAACTGATCGAAGAAGGAAAGTAACCAAAAAGAAGGAAAACCTAACTGAAGACCTCAATGATCAAATCCAGTCAGTAACAAAGTTGCTTGAAAAGTTGAAGAAAATCAGGGACCAACAGTCAGCTTAACCTCAAACTGATGAAGTCTCGAAAGGAAAAAGAAACCAGCCAGCTGAATGATCAATTGAACGGTCTAAGATAGCCAGCCAAAGCATTGGTGAATGCTTTCACTGTCATAAATAAGGACACTACCGATATGAGTGTCCAGAGCTCCCTGAAGATAAAAATACCAGAGTAAAGAGAAGCTTTTTCAAAAGAAAAACAATGATGGCCAACTTGGAGAACGCCGTGCTGGTTGACTCAGACTACCTATCTAGGATAAACTCGGATAGCTATAGTACAGATGATGAGGTATTATTTTGTCTCATGGTAGACAATGAAGAAGAGGTTAGTACAGCTGACTCTCTAACCTCATTCTATCATATTCATGAAGCTTCTATCTCTAGCAATGAACTAAATCAACAATTAAAAATGCTAGAAGAATAGTTAGCTTCTATATCCTATTTGCATGTTGAACTAAAAGATAAAAATGATGAACTAAGGGATAAAGTTTTAAAGACTAAGCATTGATCATGAAAGATTAAAATTTCTTGAAGCTCAGTCACTGGAACATGAAAAGTTAAAGATGAGAAATGTTGAACTAGAAGCTGAGAATGAAAAGATCAAGCAAGAGGTCCTTGAGAAAGAAGAAGTATCTCTTAAATTCAAGAAGGGATCTCAAACTCTAGATGAAATCTTGAGTCATCAAAGAGTTGAGTCTGGCAGTCCAAGGCTAGGTTACAACAAGTTCACTGCCGCAGAGAAAGGAAAGGCAGTTGCCCAGAGCAGCGACAAAGGAATCCTAAAAGGATTCATCAGACTAGCTGAATCATCTCCAACTGAAGTATCAAAAGACAAAGGAATCCCGAGAACCCCTCAAATCTAGCCCAGGCAAATCAGCCAATCCTTTCAGCCAAGACCACCAGCTCAAAAGAAACCAACCCATCAGCCAAGACACTCAGTTCTGTTTAAACCCTCAGCTCATCCAAGGCTAACCTTTCAGCAAAGGCCACCAGTTCATGCCAGGTCATCAGTTCAAATGAGACCTACAAATCACCCAAGGCTAACCTACCAGCAAAGACCATCTGTAAATCAAGTTGGGAGACCTCGTGACCCCAGAAGAAACATTTAACCCAGATCATATCATCCTCACAAGCTTGGTCAAAGTTCCCATGGAAGAAAAGTTGAAAGCTCTTTTATAACTCAATATGATAAATACCTGAACTACAGAAATGATCCAAGGTATTATCCAAGCAGGAGCAGCACCAGAGTTGTGAAGAACACAAAGAACTGGCCAGAGCAAAGAGCACCAAGGGCTCAAAATAAAAGAATATTAGTTGAAGTGTTTTATCCCAATAAACATCATAGGTACAGGTCAACGAACTCAACTCAAGGCAGAAGAGTTAACAAAAGTCCAAGAAAGATCAGAAGATCCAGATCTGAGGGATCATTGAATCATGAAAAGCCAAAAGTTTAGCAAATGTGGATCCCTAAATACCTGATTCACCATCTAGGACCTGATATCATACGGGGACCTACAAACTAATCTTTGTTTTGCAGGAAAAGAGCATCCTATTTAAGAAAAAGACCAAATATATTTGGTATCTAGATAGTGGGTGCTCCAAACACATGACTGGAGACAAAGATGATCTAGAAGGCTATAAAGAAGTCAAAGGTCCACTTATTACATGTGGAGATAACTCCAAGAGTCGAACTATTGGAGAAGGCTTCGTGGTTAAGGGAAAAGTCGTAGTTAATGGAGTGTCTCATGTGGACGGATTGAAGCACAAATTGTTGAGCATCAGTTAACTGTGTGATAATGGATATTCAGTCGACTTCAACAAAAGCTCATGTGATATTAGAGAAAAGTCAACTTGAAGAATTCTCTTAACTGACATAAGAAGCTAGTCCAGCTCGGCCACTTAAGAAGAGAAAACTGACTCTAACTGATAACTGATAAATTCAGTTCAGTTGATATATCAGTCAGCTCAATGCAGAAACTGAAGAAGAGATTAAATTGTTCATCAACTGCCGCACCAGTTCACTCCAATTAATCAGTTGACAATATCACAACTGATTCAAGATAAGCTTTTTCTTTCTCACTGTTCATAAAGCTTACTTTTGAATATTTACCGTTGAGATCATTAATTTTTCAATCTCATACCCAACGGTCTCAATTTCAAAATGGATTCACTGTTTATCTAGTTGTCATTAATATCTCTGTGCTAAGCAATAAATTAGCAACTACAAAAGTAGAAATGAGAAACGGAAATATGTGGGATATAAATTGCAAATCTGCAAGAAAATAGTTTGCTATTTATGGCAACTACCCATTTTTTAAATTTATTGGCTCTCAGCCGCTTGATCATAAAGTCATAAAACAAGTGGACGGCTAAGATGCATGCATCATTTACTCAGCTGATCGCCCATCAAATCAGATAGCTGATCAGTTAGAGAGTAATCGAGTACTCTCAATATATGCATGGAAAGCTGAATATATATGCAAAGGATATAAATGATAAAATCACTTCCAAATTTTCCATCCTTCTCATTTGTTATCTCTCATCTTCATTCAACTTCTCACTCTTCTAATATCATCATTTACATCTGTAGACATGAAAATGCAATTCCACAAGATGAATATAGAACTTCTACAAGAGAAGATGAAGAAAGACAAAATCCTCGACCTAGAGCTTCTCAATGCTTGAATAGGTCAACCATAATAATGAATTAATAATTGAAAACTGAAAATTAAATATTAAAAATAATTATAAACTCTAATTAGATGTGGTGAACCCTAATAAACAATATTGTTAAATTAAACCAAATAATATTTTGCCTTGATTTTTACTTCACAAAAATTTAATTATAAGATAATTCACCATAATAATGAATTTTTTCATTAGGAAACAATCTGGAAAAATTGTTGAAGATATTTTGGAATATTTTTGTTTGGGACCAAAACTGATAGTAAAATGGGACCAAAATGGACACCACATTTAATGGAAAACATCACAGTGTGGCAAAAAAACTGATAGTTCGAAACTTTTGGGACTAAAATCGACATCGATGAGACCAAAAGGGGAGAGTAGCATGTCCTATGGGATGAAAAGTGAAATTTTCTCGTATGATATCTTATAAGGTAGATGTAGTACCTCTTATAACTTATGACACGATATTATTAAGAGCAAATGGCCAAAGAAACACCCGAACTATATATGTTAGAAAAAACTATCAAGAAAACCCTAATGTTGGTTTTGATGAAATGTCAAAACATGTAGAAATCTTTTCTGAAAAACTGCAGGAGTTTTAAGCTGGAAAAAGTAAACTGACCAAAAAGAGACTCCAAAAACAACTCAGTTGAAGCTAGAAGTCAACTGCTTTGGAGCATGGTCAACCTAGCTAAAGGGATGCATCAGTTAGTTAGGAAATAACCTAACTAAGCGTTAAAGCACAAAAGTCAAATCAGCTGCAATCAAACTGACAGTCGGGTTAGTCAAGCTAAGAAGACGAATCAAGCTAATTGAAGAAACTGACATCAAGACAGTTTAACTAAAGACTGGAAGCATCCAACTGATCGCCAAAAATAAAAAATCAGGTGAATTGAAGCTAAGAGACAAGTCAACTGATAATGACCAGAACTAGAGTCAGCCAGGTTAGAGCTCAAACATGACACAAACTGCTGACTAAGCTCAAAATAAGACCAGCTGAACTGATCAACCAGTCAAACAGTTGTGAATCAGTTGAACTGGAAAATGAGCTCAGGAGATCAGCTAACTGAAGCTATAGCCGAACCAAGCTGCCCAGTCCAGAACTGAAAGATAAGTAGCTGGAGAACTGCCAATTGGACCAATCCAGAACTGAAAGATGAGCAGCTGGAGAACTGCTAACTGGAGTCCTAAACAGGAAGCTAAGCAGCTGATGAGTCTGCCAAACTGAAGCTTCCCGCAGTAAATGCTCAACCAGAGATCTTGATATTAATGAAAAAGATCTTGGAGCAAATACTCTACAGAGATGGATTGGCTGAGCAACGGCCAATTCAAAAGGGCTTCAACGGCTACAAGAATCAACTACCATCGATTGATCAAAATAATCAACGATCGGTGGAATCTAACGGTCACATAGATCACTCATCTATATAAGAAGAGTGAATCTCATTGATTTAAGACTTTTCAATTCCAAGACTTTCACCATCCTAATTCATGTTATATTGTAGATACTGAGCTTTCTTTCTCTCCCCCTACAGCTCAAGTTCAATCACTATCAAGCTGTGAAAAGTCACAACTGAGAAGAAGATCTTAATGAGTCAATCAGCTAGCTGTTGAAGAATTCCAGTAAGAGCAAACTTCTCAGTTCACGAAAGTCAACGATGAACTACTCAGCTCAACTCAAGGAGCACTACAGTTGATACCAGTTTCGAGACTGTATTCTTGAAGATCGAAAGAGATCTAAAATCTTGTAAAGATGGGCAACAACACCTTATCTCTCTAGCGAGCAGTTGGGGATCACAAGTGTGAGCTGTCGAAACCGGCTGAGGAGACCGCGGATCACTAGAACTACAGTTTTCGGGACATCAAAAGTTGAAAAGGAGACCGTAACTCTGTGAGAGTTGCCGTCCACTAGGTTCAACACTACCTTCATTGTGTAATTGTAATAAAGGAACTTTACCATTACATAGTGAATTGCTCTTTTCAGTAAGGAAGAGAGGACGTAGAAGTTTAAGCTTTGAACCTCTATAAATTGCTTATGTGTTATACTTATCATTCTTTATTTTCATATCTTAAATTGCACACTTTACTCACACAAGCTGCACCCTTGAGTCAACTGATCATCTCAACTGATTGTGTGCATCGATAAGTTCATACGTGAGTCAAGGGCCCTATCTATTCCGAATTCAAGTCAAAAGTTTTTAAGTTAGTTTATTCACCCTCCCTCTCTAAACTAACTTCGACTCACCCGGGACTAGCAATATATCAAGTCCTACCTAGATGTATGAACTTTATTTTAGCCTAAATGCATATCTAAATTATTTAAAGTACAATTGGCCTCTCCAACTATTCAAAATATATCAAATTCACATTTTTCGTTTAACACCGTTAGTTTGTTTAGTTAAAAAAAATGCGCACAAATTCTTAGACCTAATTATGATTTATTCAAACGATGATACCATGTAATGTGGTATGGTTAGAAAGCCCTCGCTATGAGCTTTCTAATTATATTCTCAATTTATCCATCGGATGTTAAATGATAGAATAATTATATGGAGAAATATCGATGATGAGGATTTGTATTACGCATTAAATTTTAAATTTCAATACCGATTCAATGTTGGATTTTGAAATTAAAAGAAAGGTTTTAAACTCCATAGGGTGGGCTACTTGGCCGTGGTTTCAATTTTTCCGGTCAACATTCATAGGTGATAGAATTGAGCTTGACACATTTTAATTAACGGAGAAAACTAACGATGTTAACATTAACTGTCAGTTTGTTCTTTTTTAAATAGTCTGAGGGGTCGATTGTACTTTTTAAATAGTTTAGGTGTGTATTTGGACCAAAAAATAATGCGTGCGTCTAGATAAGATTGGGCATATAGTTCGGATATTTTTTTGACCATTTACCCTATTATTAATAGATAAAAGAAAGAGACCTAGATGATGCATTATATGATGTGACCTATGTTAGTAGATTATAAGCTAATATTATTGTTTGACCGTCTAGCATTGTCATTTCTATTATTAATTTAGAAACTCGGGCGCTTGACCATTCCTTATTCTATGGCATATGATCGAGATCCTAGTGTGTCACTAAAATATGATATTTATAAATAAATCCTAACTCGAGACAGTAGGCCTAGGACAAGCATGTTATCATTAATGCTTCAACTATTATAGCTATACGATGGGTGATATCAATCCAATACGTGAGTTATGTTTCAAAAATGTGTTCTATTTATGATAATATATGTTATTGTTAAAGCATGCTTCAAATTACTTTTATGGCTCAATAATTTCTAATCAACATATGGCTTTATGTTTCAAAATTGTGTTATGTTTATGATAAAACATGTTTATGTTAAAGCATGCTTCAAAGTTCAAAATATTCTTTTTATGGTTCATCGGAAGATACTGAGCTTTATGGTTCCAAGTATGACACAATGGTACAATTATGGCACTTCGGTGCAGTATGGCACTATGGTGCAGTATGGCACAATGGTGCAATTATGGCACTTTGGTGTAGTATGGCACAATGATGCAATTATTGCACTTCAGTGCAATTATGGTACTACGGTACAAATATGTCACTTTGGTGAAATTTATATGATAGGGAACCATATTGAGTTAACCTTCTGTATGTTAATGAGCAGATACTTTTTATGGGCATTATAGTAGTTATGTTCAATATGTAAACTTTTATTGAATGATCATGTATTTCTCAGAAATAAATGGATTTCTTTCGTTTTCTTCTTTTCTTTGATTTATTTCAAATAAAACTCACACTGAGTGTTTTCTGGTACCCAGCCTATCTATTTTCAAAATATTTTCAAGAACATGATTACGGCTTGTGTCTGACGTAAACCAATAGGGACTTATTATTTCATTGACAACTTTTAAGATTTCCAAGTATGAATTTATATACTTCTACTTTATGATCATGAAAAATTTAACTATTTATGGACACTTGTGAGTGTTGGGGTCTTTTAGCACATTTTCAATATTGATTATTGAATTTTGACTAGTCATGGTCATATAGATTTTGACAGTGTTTTGAAAATCGGACCGGACCGGCCGATTCGACCAGTTTAACCGTGAAACGGTTATTAGTCCGATCCGGTTGTATGTGTGTTGCGGGTCAACTCTGACCCAGTGTGAACCAGTCAAAAATCGATCAAAATCGGTGAACCGGTCGAATTTTTTTTAATTCTGCAAATTTAATTAAATTATTTCAATATGTGACTGAAATGATTCGAACCCAAGACCTTCAAAAATTGTATAATTTTGTACAATGTGCTCAACCAACTGGCCAACAAACCCTTGTATTATTATTTGAATATAATAACATATATATGCACAAATTTAATATAACTAATTTTCATTTGAATTAAAATCAATGTTTACCATATAATTAAAATCAATATTTAACAATATTTAATTTAATATTTTTTAAATTAAAATAAATGAAGAGAAGATCTAATATCTAAAGTAATGGATTATGAAATAATGATTTGTGATGTTCCGGTTTGTCCTACGCAAACTACTTCGATCCAGACTCGCAAGAGGACGGGGTCTATTGTAGCGCGGAGAGCTAACTCGAGTCGTGTCTCTCGAGAAAAGCTTCGTGTCGGCGATTACCTTTCTATACTATAATTGTTAACAAGCACATGAATTTAAACACAATCCTAACCATTCTAACATGGGTTGGATGGTTGGCTAAACTATCGAATAAAAGCAAGTAAAATTAACTAAGCAACACCGTCAATCCGTTAAACCCTATTGGCTATATTATACGCACAAGATTAACACTTAGGCTTATGTACCCAGTCCACCTAAGGTTACTATTAGGCTTATGTACCCAGTCCACCTAATATTGAAGGAACCTAAGTCGGGCTCTAGAATCTCCTCTCGGTCTCATCTAGAGCGTAGCAATGCTAAGTGGTGGTCAAGTACTTAACATAAACAAGCACAATTCGAACAACATGCAACTAACCTTCACAAACATAGATTGAAACCAAAATTCATTATCTACCCCCTAATGAAGGACTAGCCCCTCATGCTCGAAACAAAACAAGAATCATACAAGTTCTTCATTTTATAAATTAAAAGATAAATAAAATATAAACTTCTACAATATTGTTTGTCTCATTAGTTTGGGAAAATCCCCACAAATGAGCTAAAGATAAGGAAAGAAATACCAAAAAGGAGGATTCTCAAGCAAACCCAGGTTTCGCGGACAGCTTGAAGTCGGACTCCTCTTCTCGTGCCTCTTCCTTGAGCTTCAGCTTCCTTGCCTCTTCTCCTTCTCTTGTCTCTCTCTATAACTGTGGTGGTGATGAATGGTGAAGAATGGAGTGAGGTGTGGGGAGAGGGAAGTTGTCAATTTCTCCCTCTCCTTTTGTGTAGAGTTATAAAACTGGGGGGAGAATTGTCCCCCAGAAGCGTTGTCTGGAATGAATGGGGAGATGGTTGATTTATTGGTTAAGAGAGAGAAAAGCAAAAGGTGGAGTTATTGCTTGATGGTTTCCCCAACTCCTCCTACTCCTAGCTAGAGTTGTGTGCATTAATTCTCCAGCTGGCCAAGTGGTAGAGAGCATTAAAGAGTTCATCTTCTGAAGATATAGCTTGAAACTGATTGAAGAGAGCAAAACTGATCGCGGCTGAAAATTGATCAAAGGGCTGGACTGATCACCCTCGCACCGCGGCGTGCTACGTGCTCGCGGTGTTGAAGAGCCACTAGCACTGCTCGCCGGTGGGGCACCGCGCGCTCGCGCGGGTTGGCCACTGTGCGCTCGTGACAGTTGCACACCCGCAGGGGTGCTGCACTGTGAGTGCTCGCACGCGGCCGAGGGGAGAGCGCGTCGCGAGGCATTTCAGCTCCATCTTCCGGTCGTGGTTTTCAGTTCAATTTCAGCTTTTCATCAGTTGAGCTCATCAGTTGCAGCTCATCAGTTGGGTTTCTTCAGTTGAGAAGTTTCAACTCAGCTCTTAGGTCTTCAGCTACAACTCCAAGCTCTTGACTTCATCAGTTCAGTTCATCAGTCAGGAGAATCCAACTGATTCCATCAGTTGTGGCTCCAGCTTAGCTCCAAGCTCTCAGCTGCAACTTGGATTCTGGAGTTTAACCCCCAAAATTGATCAGTTTGGGCTGCGACTCCGCCCCTCTAGATCCCCATACAAGGGTGACGTCGACCCCCTTAACCTCCCGACTCGCTGACAAGGCAGCGAGACCCCCGACCAGCTCAGCGAAGCGGGTGATTCAGGACCTATCAACAAGTTGGAGCTTCAGTTGGGAGCTTCAATTGGGAGCTTTGCCTCCTAGCCACTTTTTAGCCATAAAATCCTGCTTTTTGACACAAAATCTCAAGTTTTGCACAATCCTGGCCAAACTCACCAAAAGAGCAAACGTAAAGGAAATAACATAAAAATATCATGAAAATAAAGGACAAACACATACTAAATATACTAAATTCCTATGGTAAAATAGGACAACTATACACCAAACAATTAGCAATATTTTTTATTGTTATCATGTAGCATTATTTGTAATTAAAATCAATACTTAGTTATTTGACATTTAATTATATATTTTTTAAAAATCTATTATTTGATGTTCAATATATATTTTTATAAATTTATAATTTTAACTACTTAACTTATTGAATAACTATTAATAAATTAAACATATTATTTCTTTGCATTGATATAAATTGTGTATTTTTAAAATTATTTAATATATTTATCATGATACTAATTTATATAATTTCATTATATATATATAATATACCGGATCATCCGGTTTTTTCAGAATGGTTCAACCGGTCAAATCAGTAACCTAGTGACCAGGTAAATTCACCGGTTCGATGTCTGGTCTGATTTTAAAAACATTGGATTTTGATTGATTATTGAATAGTAAACGCCTTTGAGTGTGGATATCATTAATATTTTCTCACCACTTTTGCTAGTCATGCAATCACCTCCACCATCTCACCTACCGGATTTCGACCACCCTCCATCGTCTGATGTGTCCTCACGACCTTCAGATATTATTCCACCTAATTCATCCTCACGAGAATTAAGAAATATTCCAAATACTCAAGAAAATCTCACGAACCCTAATTCATCAATTAGGGTTCCTCCTTCCATGAATACGAAAAAAGAATCTTCTTACACCGCTGCTATTAAGGCGACGATCCCGGATAAACATCCTGATGTATTTACAACGTCACTCTCTCGAATTCTCCCTATCAAGAGGGGTGATTTCTGCTCCATTGAAATCCCAGAAGATTTGTATCAAGATTAATTAGGAAAATTTCAATTTTCCTTAATTGGTCGACTAATCATGTTGAAAAGAGATAAGCCTTGGTCGGTGATGATTTAAAGCCAAAATTGTAGGCGCTTTGGAATACTTCTAAGGACTAGCGTTTGCTTTCTATAGGCAAGGGTTACTTCACTTTGCAATTCTCTTGTGCCCCTAATCAATCGAAAGTTCGGCATCTTCAATCGTGGAATTTGAATCCGGGTTTCTTGAAAATTAGAGACTGGGTACCGGATTTTATCCCGTATAAAATTAACTCGACTCTGGCTCAAGTATGGGTTCAACTATATAATTTACCCGTGGAATATTGGCATACATAATTTCCTGTGGGAATTAGTCGTTCAGTTGGTATGTCCTTAAAAATTGATGGAAATACCCTACATCAAATTGTGGGACATTGTGCTCGTGTTTTCTTAGAAGTTGATATGGCTTTAACACTGCAGACCTATGTAATCAGTGATCATGGAGCTGCGTCTTTCTTTGTGCATGCGTATTATGAAAGCCTCCTAGTTTTCTGCACTCAATTTCAAGTTGTAGGACATTCCTCTAGCAAATGCAAGAATTCTAAGTTGAAAGTGAAAAGTAATAATGTCGGTGTTGTTGGAACTACGGAGGAAATTATCGGGAATTCTGATGGGTTTGTCTTCCAAAAAGAGAAAGATGGGAAGAGCACGAAGGAATGGGTAATGAAGGTGTATGGGAAGGAGGCTGCTTCTCAAGGAGTTGAAAATAATAATATACTAGTTTCTAATAATTTATCGGTGCTTGCCAAGAAAGGGAGTGCTTTCGACATGTTGATGAAAGTTATGGTCCCTACTTCAGCTGAGGAAAGGGAGTGTAGGTTAGTGGAGGATAATCCAGAGCCGAGAGTGGTGGAATTTGTTCACAAGGAGACGGATAATTCCATCCTTGAGAGGACAGGTTCAGTCCCTAATGAGTTGGATCATGTTCCAGCAATAGATGGAGTGTCATAAAGGAGTTGTTGGTATGGCAAGCATGGAATCTGTGGTGCAAGGTAATGTTAAGGACAGCTTAGTGTCTGAAGAGTCGGAGTTTCATGAAGAGGTGGAACAGAACTCATGAATGGTTGTCATTTCTGGGAATGATGAATAGGAAAAGGACACTAACAATATTATTGCTCCCAAGTGCACTTATGTTAAGAGGACAATGCCTTCCACTGCAGAGTTACATCAATCAGGGAGACTTAAGAATGCTGGAATTGATGCTAATAAAAATACTCATGACCAGGAAGTGTTGACTCCATATGTGCTAGCTGAAGCCAACAATGTTGCCCTCATAAATATGGATCTGGTTGCGGGATTTAAAGGTTCAGGTACAATAGTAGAGAATGAAAATTCTTTGCGGAATGATTCTCTTGTATATTGAAACTAATGGCGTGGAATATTTTCAGGATAGCTACGGAAATATCCCAAAAGATGCTATATAGCCATATACAAGCATGTAAACCTGTGGTTTTGGGTTTGATTGAGCCGAGGGCTCATTTTTGGTAATATTTCTTCTGCGTATTGGAGATCTTTGGGTTTAATTCCTATTTTTCATAATGATCGAGGGATTAGAATGTCTAATATATGGATATTTGTTGATAATAGTGTTGCTGCTTCCATTATTCATTCTTCTCCTCAATGTGTTATGGTGAAGGTGACTTTTCAGAATTTTGACGGAATTATTATCATTGTGCATGGAGCGTTATCATATATTAAAAGACGGGATTTGTGGACAGAACTTAGTACACTCCAAAGGAATTTCATCATTATGGGAGATTTTAATTCCGTTCGAGGATCTCATGAACGTTGTAGCAAGTCGAAGCCTTCTTCAAGAGCCTGCATGGATTTTAATACATTCATTAGAGATTTGGGAGTTTCAGAGCTGAATACAAATGGTTTATTCTATTCTTGGTTGAGCAGGAGATTTTATCCAGAGATCACTGAGCGTAAGATTGATCGTGCTCTTGTTTTGGACTCATTTCAGAATAATTGGGAGGGCATTACGGCGACGTTGCTACCATGAATTTGTTCTGATCATTCTCCACTTATTGTTAAATGTATCTCTGCTGTGAAATTTCGACCTCGCGCCCTTTCATTTTGGAATATGTGGATTAATCATAATAATTTTTTAAGCACGGTGCATGAATCTTGGGAGAATGATGTTGATGCAAATAGTCGGATTCGCATTGTTATGGTGAAGCTCAAGAGATTGAAAGGGGTTCTTAAGGATTGGAATTCTCGTGTATTCGACAATTTTAATAACAAGATAAAGTAATCTTAAGAATCAACTTGGCAAGCTTCAAGAGCAGATTTCGTTAATGGGATACACCGAGAGCTTTTTTGATGAGAAAATTGTGATTCAAGCTGAAATTAATGGTTTATTGTTGGTTAAGTCGGATCATATGAAGCAACAAAGTAGAATTGGATGGCTTAGTGACGGAGATCATAACACTGAATTTTTTCATGTAAGTATTAAAGCTCATCGTGCTAGAGCCACCATTTCAGTCATGTCTATTGTCGAAGAGTTAGTGCATGATAAGGAGAGAATTGTGGATCATGTGATTCAATATTTCAAAATCTTTTCTAGAATGAAAAATTGCATGATGAAGATATTTCGATGGTTGATCAACTTGTACCTAAGCTGATCACATTACAACAAAGTCATAATCTTACTGTGCAGCCATCGCTTAAGAAAGTTAACGAGGCGGTGTTCTCATTGCATCCCGACAGTGCATGTAATACCCCGAAATATTTTAGAAGGTTTTATTCAAGTTATGTTACCCTCTGGTAAGTTAGAAAATAAGTCAGGTCCTTAAAGGATTCAAATAAAGGAAAATCGCAGCCAGGAAAATCTATTAAAATTTAATTTGGTCAAAAATTGCCTTAAAAATATTTTCTAATATTTTTCTCGGGTTGATAGAAAAATTTTCAAGCATCGTGCCAAAATTTGAATTTTCAAATTTCGAGTTCAAATGAACACTTGGCACAATTTTAAGCTTAAAGGTAATAGATTTGAATATAAAGGGCACATTCGTCATTATCCAATTTTTTTTTCAAAAGATTATCCTATTCGTAATTATCCTATTCTTTTTTCCATCATTATCTTATTCCATCATTATCCTCTTTTTCTTATTCGTTATTATCCTATTTATTTTTCCTCTATAAATAGGAGGTTAACGTTTCATTTTCATTCATTTTCAAAATCGAAACGTCGAGCAGCTTCTAGAGAAGGTATGTCCCTAGTTTCCTATTTCAATTCTGAAATAGTCATTTTGAAGGTATCATTGTATAGATCACGAATACGTGATTGAAAAGATGATTTAACGGACGATCATGATGAAAAATCATCGTGACCGCCGCCAATCTCCATGGCAACCACCCCCCCAAACACCACCCCACCACCACCAATCATCAACACACCTTCATGCCACTATCAATCAACCAAACCACCGCCACCAATTCTAATATCACGGCATCACAATCGCTGTAAATCGATAATCTCTTTCGGGTCGTCGGATCAAAATATGCCTTTAGGGTTTTATGTTCTATGTATATTTGTATGCAATTTTCATGTCACTTTTTAATTTCGGGTATATTTTGGGTATCCGAATTTTAAATTGTAGTCTTTTTCAGATCTATCATTCATTGATAGCCCTATCATATTTTTAGTCTCAAAAGTTGTTCCGTCTCAAAATATAGTATTTTTATTTAAAGTTTCATATTTTTCCAATGGGCGGATCTTGCGGTATGAATTTATTTGTACCGAATTAATTTTAGGATACGGGTTTGACCACCCCGTATGCCAAAACTTCCCAAAGGGTTTTTCTTTATAAAATGCCCTGAGTAAAGTTCCCTTAAGAGTTAAAATATTTTGATGATCCGGGTGCTGCGTCTTAAGATAGTAGATATTATAATATTTACTTCATAGCTAAGAAAGGTGAGATTTTGACCTAATGGTAGTCATTCATCGAAACTAAGTTGCCGGATAATCTTGTAGGCACAGAAGAAGAAAACTTCTAGTTGAGATCAAAATCAGAATCTAGATCTAGCTATCCCAGATCAGATTACTTGGTGGGTTTTTATTATATAAAAATGTATTTCGGGTTATGAAGCCCCGATATTTATCAAATGAATGTGATTGAATATCCAACTCATGACTGTATTTGATGTGCTCTCCTGACTCATATAATTCTTACTACTGTTTTTTGTGACGAAACTACAATGGTTCACGATATCGAGCCCCAAGCAAATAGGGGACCGACGGAGAAATGGCCACTCTTGCCGCTTACATTAATAATTATGGAACTTTGACTTTGACTTTCAACTTCTGTTTCAGTCAGGTAAAAAATCTCACTTCCCTCAAAAAGAAAAAGAAAGAAGAGAAATTTTGCCTCTTTTCTTTTTGTTTCCTTTTTGTGGTGTACTTGAATTTTCTTTGTCGATATTGGGTAATCTCCATGGCAACCACCCCCCAAACACCACCCCACCACCACTAATCATCAACACACCTTTACGCCACTATTAATCAACCAAACCACCGCCACCGATTCTAATATCACGGCATCACAATCGCTGTAAACCGACAATCTCTTTCGGGTCGTCAGATCAAAATATGCCTTTAAGGTTTTATGTTCTATGTATATTTGTATGCATTTTCCATGTTACTTTTTAATTTCGAGTATATTTTGGGTATCCGAATTTTAAATTGTAGTCTTTTTCAGATCTATCATTCATGGATAGCCCTATCATATTTTTAGTCTCAAAAGTTGTTCTGTCTCAAAATATAGTATTTTTATTTAAAGTTTCATATTTTTTCAATAGGCGGATTTTGCGGTAGGAATTTATTTGTACTGAATTAATTTTTGGATACGGTTTTGATCACCCCGTATGCCAAAACTTCCTAAAGGGTTTTTCTTTATAAAAATGCCATGAGTAAAGTTCCCTTAAGAGTCAAAATATTTTGATGATCCGGGTGCTGCATATTAAGATAGTAGATATTATAATATTTACTTCATAGCTAAGAAATGTTATATTTTGACCTAATGGTAGTCATTCATCGAAACTTAGTTGCCGGATAATCTTGTAGGCACAGAAGAAGGAAACTTCTAGTTGAGATCAGAATTAGAATCTAGATCTAGCTATCTCAGATCAGATTACCATGTGGGTTTTTATTATATAAAAATGTATTTCGGGTTATTAAGCCTTGATATTTATCAAATGAATGTGATTGAATATCCTACTCTTGACTATATTTGATGTGCTCTCCTGACTCGTGTAAGTCTTACTACTGTTTTTGGTGACGAAACTACAATGGTTCATGATATCGAGCCCCCAGCAAACAGGGCAGTGTCCAACCTTAAGCAGCCGGGTTGGGTACATGAACTGACTCACCGTAAGCATTCTAGGGGAGAGTGGCGCGCAATGATGGAACTAAAATGATTTAGTATATATGGAATTCACAAACTTTTTGATTTAAAAGCTTTCCATGATACGCTTAAAATATGATTGGATATTCTATTTTATAAAATGGTTGTGAAGCTTTTCTCAAAGGTACCTACTGAGTGCATTAGTACTCACGCCCAAATCTTTTCAAATTTTTTTCAGGATCAGCTGCAGGATGGTAGACGGTGGTGCTAAGGCTGAAGGGCTATCTTTTGATGTATATATTTCTTTTATGTGTGGAGTTTAACTGAGAACATGGTTACCGTTTGAGTCTGAATAAATGCACTGCATTCTTGTCTGCTTACTCTGATTATTGTTATGGAGTGTTCGGTTCTCCGAATCCCATTTTCTTTACTGTTATGGAGTGTTCGGTTCTCCGAATCCCATTTTCTTTACCATTATGGAGTGTTCGGTTCTCCGAATCCTATTTTCCTTACTATTATGGAGTGTTCGGTTCTCTGAATCCCATTTTCTTTATTGTTACGAAGTGTTCGGTTCTCAGAATCCCGTTTACTTTCCGTTCCTGACAGGCGAAAGCCTGGCATTTATTTACTTTCCTTGTTCAGACAGGCACAAGTCTGGCTTTACATTACTTTCCATGTCAAGGCAAAAGCCTGGCTTTATATTACTTTCATGACAGATGAAAGTATGGCATCTCTTTACTTCATGTATTTGGATAGACGTCCGTCTGGCCTTTTTCATGCCTAACCTATTAACAGTTAACCTTTAAACTATTATTATTTACATTAAAGTTCGCTTTCTTGGGTTCATTCTAAGAGTCATGGTATCTAATTTCAGTCATTTCATACGCTTTAAAAGCATGGATTGATCCATTTAAAGAGGTTATGCTGCCCAAATTTTTGGAGCACTAACCCTATTTCTATGATTGCTTTTGTTCAACAACCCCTTCCCCCTTTCCCCAAGTAGCGCATCGGTCCTCTGCCCTTCTCACGGGATTGGGGCGTTATAGTGCAGTAGGTCCAGATGGATTTACGGGTAATTTTTATCATTTTTCTTGGGATTTTATTCAGTTTGATGTTTACAAGGTGGAGTTAGAGTTTTTTTAGTTCGGTTAAACCCCGCCGGGGCTTAACTCGAGGTTTTTGGTTTTGATTCCTAAAAAAGATCATGCGATTGCAGTTGAAGAATATCACCACATTGCTTTGAGTAATTTCTTATTCAAAGTATTTAGAAAAATTTTGGCAACAAGACTAAATGTTATAGCTGCGTCTATTGTGACTAAACAACAACTTGGGTTTATTCATGGTCGAAATATTCATGATGCTATTATGTTGGCCTCTGAAGGAGTTAACACAATGAATCAAACTCATAAGGGTTGTAATATGGTGTTGAAGGTAGATATTACCAAGGCGTTTGATACTCTTAGTTGGGTTTTTCTGCAAAGAGCATTGCATGCTTTTGGATTTCCGGATCAATTTTGTGTTTGGATTCAAAACATTCTTAAATTCCGCTATTATATAATATTCATGATGCTATTATGTTGGCCTCTGAAGGAGTTAACACAATGAATCAAACTCATAAGGGTTGTAATATGGTGTTGAAAGTGGATATTACCAAGGCGTTTGATACTCTTAGTTGGGTTTTTCTGCAAAGAGCGTTGCATGCTTTTGGATTTCTGGATCAATTTTGTATTTAGATTCAAAAAATTCTTAAATTCCGCTATAATATTATTGTTTCTCATTAATGGTGACCCGAAAGGATATTTTTCTTGTTCTCGCAGAGTCCGGCAGGGGGATCCTTTATCCCCTCTTTTATTTGGAATTGTAAAGGAGGTTCTTAGCTACTTGATTTTATATGAGGTGAGCTGTAATAGACTTCGGTCAATGTCGTATGGTCTTTGTCTCTCCTTTCTTACGCATATTCTTTATGTGGAAGATATCTTTATTTTTTTCAAGCCTTGGACTCTAATGTTAAGGTTATGGCGGACATTTTGGGAGAATATAAAAGATTATCAGGATAATCTTGTAGTCGATTAAAGTCGCGGGTCTTCTATGGTAAAGGAGTGTCACCTAGAGTTTACTTGGAAATGAAGAAGTTGTTAGGTTTTACTGTCGGCTTCTTGCCTACTAAATATTTAGGGGTACCTCTATTTGAAGGAACCCCTAAAATCAGTCAAATGTAGTCATTGGCGGATACTATTATTGCAAAATTTGATTGTTGGCATGGAAGTAAAATTTCGATGACCGGAAGACTTTGTTTGATTAAATCTATTATCCTGAGCTCTTCCATACACTCCATGATGATTTATAAATGACCAACAATGTTGATTACTTCCTTGGATATGGCTACTGGGAAATTTTTGTGGAAAGGAGACATAAATAACTATTCTTATAGGGCGGTGAGTTGGGCTAGAACGTATGCTATGGTGGAGGAAGGAGGGCTCCCGGTTTCTTCATTTAAGGAGATTAATTGGGGTTTACTTATGAAGCTTGCTTAGAATTTGATCACATCGGATTCTTACGTTATGCAATTAGCATGCTCGCGTTTCGTGCTGACTTCTAGTAAGGTGAAAAGGGTTGCCTTCTCTTCGATTTGGCCTGGGATCCGCTAGCCTATGTCAAATATTCTGAAGGGTTTGTATTTTCGAATATGGTTCTTTGATCGATCTCTGGCATGATAACTGGATTGGTTATGTGATAGCAGATGGACTTGCAACTATTCTGCAGGCACACGTCAAATTTGGGGATAAAGTTGGGGATTATTTGGTGAATGGAGTTTGGCGTTTCACAGCCTCATTCGCTAATTCATTTCCGGATATTATTATTGACATTTTAAAAATCCCGATTGTGACGGAAAATGATGAAAGAGTCTGGACCAAATCTCCACATGGCAAGGTCACAGCTAAGTTGGCTCATATGCATTTGAGAATACACTTTCCCGTGGTTAAATAGGGTAAGTGGATTTGGTACTCTCGTATTCCGGTAAGGTGTTCTATGGTTTCCTGGAGACTGCTTCTTGCTCGGATTCCAACGGTGGACACGCTGCATGGATTTATAGGTTCTCATATTTATGTCAAGTGTCATGGGGCAACAGAGACTATGGATCATTTGTCCTGGAGCTACCCTTTGGCTACTTTAGTTTGGCGATGGATTTTTGATGCCTTTCAAATTGATGTGATTTATGCAGCTTCGATTCATGAGGCTTTTGTGCAGTTTATGAGTTATGATATTGGCTCTCAAATCCTTCTTCTCTGGAAATCGGTAGTGATTCATGCGATTTGGGGTATTTAAGACTATGCACAATCGTGCTATCTATGATGAAGTTACTCCTATACCGATGAATATCATTGCTATGGTGCAAATTTCTTGTCGTGGGTTGTCATTCATACAAGCCTCGTGTGGTTATATACGGAATGCAGTTGCGGATTTGCTTATTCTCAAGAGGTTGAAGGTTATCCCTAGACCTGCGCCTGCCCGTGCTGTTACCTCGGTTCATTGGAGACCTCCTCCTGTTGGCTGGATCAAGATTAATATCGACAACTCTTCTTAGAGTGCTTCTGGTCATATGAGCACAAGCAGTGTCTTTTGAAGCTCTGATGGATCAGTTTCTTTTTGTTTCCACACTGATGAAGGGATGGGATTTGATTTCTTGGCAGAGTTACTCGCTGTGATTATGGCATTGGAATCGACGGATCGACTATCTCTAGACTTTATTTGGCTAGAGGCTGACTCAGTTTATGTGGTTACTTTATTATCTTCTCGGTCTCTCCAGGTGCCTTGGTTTTTGATGAACAGATGGCGGCGTATTGTTGATTTTCTTTCTAGAGTTCATTTTTGTGTTTCTCATGTGTATAGAGAGGGAAATAGTGTTGCAGATTTATTAGCCTCTCATAGTACTCAGTTCGATTTTTGGTTTTCTGCGATTTCTTGTATTGTTAATGCTGTTAAACAGGACTTTTGTGGTCCTGATTATTTTGGTTTTCACTAAAGGGGTACTCTTTTTCCCATATGGTTTTTCCCACTACGGGTTTTCCATATGTGTTTTGATGAGTTCCCGGTCCCTTGAGTTATTAGTATGTGATATTCGGGACTTCTACGTTGGGTCACTTTCTCAATTTTGCTTTTATTCTTATACAATTTATTTGGGATATCATTAATATTTTAAAACAAATGATAACCAAATTTTTATAACCCAAAAAAATTATTATTTTTAAATTACAAATATTTTATTATCCTTTTTTTTTAATTGTGTATTTTCATTAACACACGGACCATAGGATTGAGGTCGCTACAGTGTATAATGGATGCATGTAAAAGAAGTTATGATACGGACGGCAAAATATTGATAATCATGGAGCCACCCAGAATAATAAATATTTAATCTTATGAGAGAGAGAGAATCATGACGACAAAATTAAGCTGCGCAGCCACAGCCGCCATTTCTGTTTCCACCACTTTTTGTGAATATTAATAATCAATTCTTTACTTTTCGTTTAGGATATACAATGAATTAAATATATAATGTATTGGATAAAAAGTTAATAACATCAGACCTCATTTTTTAGATATAATACATATTCCCCCTTGTAAACAATCATATCAAGGTAAACAATACCTATTAGCATTATTAGTTTATTACCATTTAAAAAAAAAAAATTGGGGTGTACCATCTAACAGATCTCTTATGTTAGACAGATCTCTATTTGACTCATGAAGTAGTCCTCTTTTCTTTTTTTTTTAATTTTTCTTTTTCAGTGGTCCCCTTCCACTACCAAAAAAACGATCTTTAGTGACAATATTATTAGCGACGATAAATGTCGTCACTAATAATAGACTTAAGTAACGACATGTCTCTTACATGCACTACAAGAAAATTCAGATATTCGAGCGGGTAAATTCTGCTGGATTTTGTGTGTTTTCCGCTGGTATTCGACTGTTCCAGCGGAAATTCTAGCGGGCCCGATCCGTTGGAAAACATGCCAATGGAATTGACATATTCCAACAGAAATCCCGTCGATTCCAGCGGCCAGAAAATTCCAGCGGGTTATTCCAACGGGGCCCGAACCGTTGGAATGTCCGTTTCATAGCCCATTCGCAAATTCCAGCAGTACATATGCAGCGGTACATATGCCACTGGAATTCGATTGTTAGGGTTAGGGTTTTAAATTAACTGCTGAAATTCAATATTTAGGGTAGGGTTATACATTTCCAGCGGTATATATTCCGCTGGAATGTTTTATTAGGGATTAGGGCTCGGGCGATTCTAGCAAAAAACTCCCACTGGAATTTTTATTTTATATTTTTTTTGAAATTGGTTTTTCCATAAAAATATAAAAATACAAAATAAAAACCAATTATAGAATACTATCCATACAAATCCATCAAACAATCTAATAAAATCCATCAAACAATCTATTAAAATCTATTAAAATCCATCAAACTATCCATTAAAATCCATTAAAATATATACATCAAATAAATCCACCAGGATACCACTAACAAATTCATCAAACAACAATCAGTCGATTCATCAAACTATTAGATATCAATCCATCAAACTACAAAATATGGCATCAAACCCAACCTAACTAAAAACCGGTAATATCATGATCCTCAGCATCACAACAAATATCATCATTGGAAGGGGGCAGATGAATGTGATTCATATGGGGTACCTGTGTTATTCTTCTGGAGGATGAGGTTTCGAAGTTCTACAACTTCAGCGGTTAATCGTTCATTCACATCCAGTAGATGTTTATTCGTATCCTCCAAACGATTTAAACGGTCATTCATGAGGTGCTCATCCTGAGCTGTACTGGATTGGCTACATTTGCTCTTATTTCTTGATCCGGAACTAGTTGCAAAATTGGAGACTTCAGAACCAAATCCAGCGCATCTGCCATGTCTATTCGTTCCCCCTGCTGTCTCGAAGAAAAGTTTGGAATCATTAATATCTTTACCCTGTGATACAGAGTCTTCCTTCATCTCCTTAAACTTATGCTGTGATAAAAAAAATATGAATCTTAATTATGTTCAAAATTAAAATCTCAATGATAGAAATAAATATGGAAAAGATCTTACATATAACATCTCAGAATGTGAAGTTAACCATTTATCATCTTGTTTATCATAGTTCAAACTTTCAAACACCTCAGGAATGCTAACTTTTTTTCCCAATTTGACCTCCTACAAAATTCACAAAGCATAATGAATTGGATTATTAGGCAAACACTTTAATTAAGTATATACAAAATAAATTTAATAAAAAAATAGACTCACGTATCGCTTCTTGCGCTCAGTAATGGTAATAGCTCCACCTCTATTCACTTTTCTATCTTTGTTCACGGCTGAATTCTTCTTGTTTTATTAAGAAACTTCCTTGAATTTTGGATCAAATTTCCATATGTTGCGGAGGGTTACCAGTTTGTTGCTTGCTAGCCAGCGACCTTTACATTTTCCTCTACGGATGTCAGCAAAACTTTGTCTTATTACTGTTGCACCTTTAGACTCCCAGAATTGAAAGATCTCATCATCATTCTTCTCATCCCAATGATAAAATTTATATAAAAAAATCGAGTTAGCATTTAAATATAATAAATAATTACAAACATCATTGATTAAAAATTAACTTAAACTCTCCAAACCACATCATCTTCACTTCTTCTGGAACCTCTGACCACTCATTCCATGCTCTATCATATTTGGCCTTAATGATCTTCCCAACCCTTTTATTGGCCTCTTCAGGATAAAGCTTATTGTAATATAGCATGATTAGATAATCAAACTTAATGATGGAGTAATATAACTAGAAATTATATTTCATACCTGTTTTCTTCCATACGTATAAGTAACATGCTTGCAGACTCAACAATCGGAAGCTCTCATCCTTGAATTGTTGACGAACCTTGACCAGATGTTAGCACTCTCTCTTCACCTCCAAGTGAAGAATTGGAAGCTATGGGTGTAGAAATAGTACCTCTATCACCACCTCTAGATGTCACCACTCTCTCTTCACTTCCAGGTAAAGAACCGGCAGCTACGGGCAGAAGTAGTACCTCTATCACCAACACTATGGGCATCTGTACTTTACCTCCCTATACTATCACCATTATTAATTCGAGCCCCAATACTGTGGCCACCATGAAGTCCACCTCGAAGTCTATGAAGACCTGATATCTGTAAATATTTAACATAATAAAAATTAATATATATCGCAAAATTTTAAAAAACGATTAAATAAGTATCATATTTAAAAAAACACCTAAAATTAATCACTATTGTTATCAGAATTAATATGACTGTCTTCATCATTTTCTGAATCTTCACTACTAAATATTTCATCTTCTTCAACAATATTGGTGTGATTAAACTCCTCGGCTAGAGTTATAGAATCCAATAATATAACATCAAACTCTTCAAGATAAGATAATTCATTTATTGTGTTGTTTGCATCATCTTGGAATGGAGCATCTGGTGATTGAATTGTGCTTCTCGACTTTGTCTTAATCACCGAAAACCAAGCTCTTCTTTCATTATTTGGATTAGGCCATGGAGTAAAATAGATATGTTTAGCTTATTGGGCTTGAAACGCGACCTTGAAACGCGAAACCTCCGGTCGCGTGTTAACAACTTTAGAGAGCCATTTTTCTTCGGCTCAAACGCGACCTCCTTAAGTCGCGCCTCACAGTGTCTTTCAAGCGCGACCTTCAAATGCGACCCCCCTTGGTCGCGCCCTACTTCAGAATTTTCATTCGTTAAATACCACACTTAACTCATTCCCTCTTCATTTCTTCTTCACTTGGGCGATTTCTCCCAAAGCTTTCTCAACCATTTCATGTTGAATTGAATCTAGGGTTTATACCCAAAGTTTAGGGTTTTCAATTTCATTGATCTCCTTGCCTTGATATCTTGAACATATGATTTATTTACATCTTTAAAGATATATGTGTTGTTAAATTGAGATTCCTATGGTTTATTCTTGTTAGGGTTTGGATTTTTGCCCTAATTTCCCCTTAATATGTTGATTGTTGAATGGATGTGTTATGATGATTGTATAGAGTTGATTTTCATGTATGTTAGAGCCCTAGGATGGAGGTGTTTGTATTTGAAATTATGGGTTTAAAGGATTTAAATTGAGTCTTGATCTTGTGGTTTAAATGAGTGCACGTAATGTGCTCGATTAAATGTCTCAAAGAGTTTCAATGTGTATTTTGAGTCCAAAATCATAAGAGGAGCTTGTATATCCATGGTTGTGTATGTGGATATATATGAAAGTCTTAAAGCAAAGTATAGCATGTGTTTGGTCAAAATTATGAAATAAATTGTATAATTCGACATCTAAAATGAGAAAGGGAATTTGAAGGTGCTTGGTGACGTATTGGGGTTCGAGGTGGATGACTTGTGCACGACTAAGAAGTATTTCAAAGGTTGAAAGATTTGAAAGCGTCTCACAAGGTGGGGTAACTCTAAACTGTGAACACGTGTAAAGTTATAGTTATTGTTGTGCTTTGATTATATAAGTATGAAGGGTCTTCGGACCAGTTATAAGAATGAGACCCTTCGGGGCAAAACAGAGATCCTTCGGGGTCGACAAAGAGATCCTTCGGGGTCGATAAAGAGGTCCTTTGGGATCGATAATAGACTCATTAATGTCCTCCCTAGGGGATAATAAGCCTACGGGCATCCCTACAGGGATAAAGATGTTCATTAACGGGGGCATCATGATGTTTGGGCCCTACGGGGTTAAGGCTAGTCTCCACAAAGTAAAGAAGTATCCATATGATTATATTTTCACTTGTGCAATTGGCTATAACTGTTTGTAGTGTTCCCCACTAAGTATGTTATTAAATACTCACCCCATTCATTCAATGAATTTCAGGTTGAGGAGTTGAGGCCTGAGTAGGAGCGTTGTGAACACAAGAGAACCCCCACAAGCTTGCATTTATTTTTGCATGCTCTTCTTTTGAAATACTTGCATTATTAATATTACATTGATCATTCTCCTTTTGTTTTTATGATCAATGATCATTGGGGATGGGAATAGCCCGACTTTGCAGATATGATATGTTAACTTGGTAAATTATGCAAAACATTTCAAAGGTGGGTCGTTCGACCTTGGAGCCTTCTATGTGTGAAGCATATTGTTGAAACCTATACTATGTATGTTGATTTAGGGTGTTAGACGGGCAGGTCGTGTCAAATCTATGAGCCCGATAGGATAGATGATTGTATGATTGATGTGGATGGGCTTATGCAATGCTTCCATTTAATAATATATTGTGTGGCAAATTAGATCCGATAGGTTGTATGTTATAACTGTGAAAAATTTACATGGAAAATTAGGACCTTGTGCATTATCATGCTAATTGACCTTATCTTTCACTTATTTAAATATAAGAAACACAATTATAAGTGAGTAAATTGTATGTTAAGTGACGTGGCCAAACGGAGTAGTTTGGGGCGTTACAGTAATATGCAGCTTCCTCCAGCAAAAGCAACAGTGTTAAAGTTCCTAAATCATCTTTTGGAAAGAGAGCAAACACCTCAGAAGCACATATATCATATATGCTCCATTACTAGACAAATACAGATATTCACATACAATCAAAATTGAAACTTAAATTCAAACCCATTTCGCACAAAAAAAAAAATCAAATGCCAAATTCCACGCCCTATCACAACTACAACAATGTTGCAAACCAAAAAAAAAAATCAGCATCCCCAAACTAAAACCAAAATCCAAAATCTCTAAACATAAAATCCAACTAAATCAAGTTCTCTAACAATAGCAACAAGTCAATCATGATCTGCTACGTCAAGGAAACTGTGTTAGTTTTGTATACTAGAAAGACATATCTTTGTATACTTTTCTAATTATATGATGATATGAATTGAAAGTTATTGCAGTCACTGTTTGCATTTAGATTATTTTATATAATTGTGTTATGCAATCTTAAATATACTTACATTGTAGATGATATGGTGTGGGGAGACACATGGTAAGATCATATCATTAGAACTTTGTATTGTATTAAAGAGCTCATGGCTTAGATGGTCCTGAATACACCATCGGTACACCGTAGAATAATATGATAAGTTAGTTTATCTTGACTAACTGATTATTCTAGTACACTTGTTAGTGTATTGAGGAGGATCACGATAGGATACTATTCTCTGCTCTGACCCTGATAGTCAGAGAATAAATATCCATAGAGTTTGGATTCTGAACTCATGTTTGTTGGCGAGCATATGTGTACATCACTTATTGCTTTGACTTATCAATGCGTGAGATCCTTTCATGGATCAATAAACTCGATATCTTGGGTAATAATAGTGTATACATGATGTGTCATGTAATATGCATGAGCACCGTGTCCTGGTGCGCCATGTTGATGATGTTCTCTTGGGGAAACACAAGTTCACGTTGAAACCCTGCAGATGAAATTTATTCTGTACATGAATAAAGCTTATGTGGTACTACTCAAGGTTTCAGATGTTAATTAATTATAGTTGTCACAGGCTGATATAATTAATTAATGAATATTATATCTTAAACACGGGGAATCGCTGAAGTAATGGAGAAAGTATATTCGCAACTATGTATTAAATTGGTAGGTCAGTTTTACTTCTTTAGTGGAATAAAAGTAAAACTTAATTTATTTAATTATATCCTAAGTTTATTGGATATTGGATAATAAATAAATTAGTGGGCCAATTTAATATTCATCTAGATCCCTGCTGTAGCCCAAACCCAGTAGGGTTGGGACATTGAATTTCGACCACCCCCTTATAAATAAGAGCATGGGGAGTTCGAAATTTACTATTGCAAAATCAGCCCCTCTTGTGTTCTCTATATCTCCACAGACTCCATATCGATCTAGTAGATTTCAGTCCACCATGAATCTAGATACAGTTCAGAAATACAACAGAAGATCTCGGAGTAGAATACTATGGTGGCCGATCCATGAGAGAAAAGGGGCGCCTATTTCATCTTCATTCAACAGCAAGATTAGATCTGTAATCTTGTCCTTAGACCATCTGACAATTGTAAGAAATTCGAATCTATGTTTTCTGCTTTATTCGATTCATTTTGCATGATTTTGTGCTTGACGTGTATAAACATTCATGAACATAAAATTATGATTTGCATGAACATGGGATTAATGAACATCCAAATGATCCTGCGGTGGTTTAATTCGAAAAAATCCCAACAATTGGTATCAGAGAGGGTTTTGGCACTGTTCTAGGATTAATCCAAGTATAATCTCGACATGTTTAATTAAATTTGATGTTAAATTTATTGTTCTTAAATTTTCAGCTCTAATTATGTTCATGTGTCGATTTTATTATTGTTCAAAATTTGGATGGATTTTTTATTTGGTTCGAAAAATCCTAATTTTGAATTGGCTAGAATTTTCGATCATGATACAATATTTGGAATGATATTTGATGTTCTTCAAATTTCCAGATTTTATTGGGTAATGGTTAGAAAATTTGAAGATCAAAATTTTCGAATTTTGATGTTTAAAAATTCCCCAATTTGTGTTCTAAAATTTTCAGTCACTATGAATTAAATTTGGATGGATTTTTGATCAAGTTCAAATTTCCAGATTTAATTTTGATAAGGTTCAAAAATTTGGTAGATTAGAATAAGGATAGGTAATTTTTTATGTATATCAAAAGTTACCTAATTCTAATCCAAATAGGTTCGAAAATAGAATTTTAAATTAGGTAATTTTTAAAGTGGATTAAAATTTGCAGATTTATTATTCTAGTTATTTTCAAAATCTATGGTATTTTATTTGGAATAGTTTTTTGATTAATATCAAAATTTTCAAATATGTTTATTTATGTTATTTTCGATATTATTAAATCAAATTGGAGAAGATTTTGATGAAAATCAAATTTCCAGATTTGTTTAATGATGTGGTTCGAAAATTATGGTTATTGGATTAAGATTTGATATTATTTGATGTATATCTTAGTTTACTTAATTTTAATCTAGATGGATTTTAAAATAGAATTTTAAATTTGGAAGAATTTGAAGTGGATCAAATTTCCAAATTTATTATTTGTGAAATTTTTGAAAATCTATATATTAAAAATTGGATAAGGTAATTTTTTATATGTATAAATAATTATCAAAATCCAATTGTGATAAGGATTTAAATTAGGATATGATTTGGAAGAATTTGAAGTGGATCAAATCTACAAACTTTATCCTTAAGATTTTCGATGCTTATGTATAGTATTTGGATTGGATTTTTGATTTATATCAAGATATCCAAATATTATTTAATTAGGGTGGTTCAAAAATATTAAATAAAGTTGGTGGATAATTTTAATTAATTTTCAGATTTATTTTGTGTAATTTTTGAAAATCACAATTTTAAATTGGTGGAAAATTATTTTAATTTTCAATTTTTATCTTGTGGATAATTTCGAATTTATTAATTTAATTAATGGTAATATTCGAAATTTATTATTCATGCATAGATATTATAAGTTATTTTATGTGTATCATATAAATATGATTGTTGGTTTTGTAGACTGTGTTTGTTTGCAGGTTTACCAACTATCATGACTCCTTTATTTTATGTGATGTATGTTTATGTTGAATGAATGCTTGGCCGTATGCCAGTTTGGCTACATAATTTTAATCCATGAGAAAATTCATGGATTAGGTCTAGATTTTATTTCATGTTGTCGCAATGTAATAGAAATAAAATTGTTAAACCAAATTTTTGAGTTGTAATTTTTATTCTAGAAATAGTAGATTTCTCCTTTTTGGAATGGATAGTCTGTATTGAATAAAGATCGGAGATCAACTCAAAGAAGAAAAGTAGTACAACACCAAAAAAGGAAGGTTCACCAGTTCACATCCCAAAACTCTAATTGGAGCTAGGGTTCTGGCGAGGCGTGGTGAGGAGGGGCGGCAGCCATAGCCCTGTTCCGGAGCTGACTTTTCTGTTTTATCTCATCAATCAACATGAGATATAAGCCATGATAGTTGGAATATTACTGTTGCTTATTATGTTGTTGTGAAGCATGCAATCTATGTTTATCATTTTATGTGATGTTTGCATGTTCTTAATGGGATAAAATGAAACCTCAAGCATAAATAACTAAGTGGGAGAGATTCATACCAAAGTATGTAGAAATCTCATATGGTTTCCATTAAATTTGATTTAATTGAGAAGTGATGGGCATGCGCGTTGACATCGGTCTTCCTCCATATCAGATGTGTCATGTAACAGATTTCTCTGGAAATTAAATCTCTTAAAAGAATAGTTGTAGAACAATATTAGAACTAACTGACTCCTCCATCTGGAGCAGTTAAATTCGAAATAGTGATCTTGGTGCGAAGATAATGGTGTGCACACTTAGATGTAATTTATTGATAAACGTCCACATGATCGTGACTTATTAGTTAGATGATTACATGACCGTGTTTATTATCTGGCTATTAATTTTCTTGTTGTAAGGAAACTCAATTGGAGGCAAGTTAAAGGCTTAATAACCTATTTAAAAATGAATTTTATAAACATTCACATTATCGTAGCTTATAAAAGACATTTTTAAAGTGTCGGTGGAAAAGTATATAATTTTCGTGAGGTATACGATTATATACTGTTTATCCTAAAGTTTATGACTGTACTGCATGTTTTAATTTCAATTATTTCATATCATCAATGGCACTCTCCAATCTATCCTCAATCCTCAAAGAAAACAAACTCGGTCGTGAAAACTACAATGATTGGTTTTGTAACCTTAACCTCATTCTAGTTGCTAAGGGACACAAGTTCGTACTTGAAGAGTTATGTCCTCAGAAGCCAGATGAGGGTTCTGACGAAGCCCAATAGGCTGCATATGATAAGTGGGTTAAGTCTGATGAGATAGCGCGCTGTTACATTCTAGCATCTATGTCGAATGTGTTGCAACATCAGCACCAACCTATGAAAACCGCTTATGATATCATGTTCAACCTTAAGGAGCTCTTCGGTTATCAAAACCGCTCGGCACGCCATTTGGCAATGAAGAAGTTAATGGATGCGATAATGGCTGACTCCACACTTGTTAGGGATCATGTTTTCACGATTATGGGGTATCTGGCTGAGATCAAGACCATGGGTGGAGAGCTGGACGCCGATTCTCAAATCGACATTGTTCTTCATAGCTTGTCCTCGAAGTTTGAACAGTTCAGGCTGAACTTCAACATGATCAAAAAGCGATGTCAGCCTAACTGAACTACTCATAGATCTTCAGGCAGCTCAATTGCTCCAAAAGAGCAACCTTCAGGCCCACATAGCTGAGAAAGGGACGTCTTCTTCTGGTGGAAAAAAAAAGAAGTGATACGCACCTAAAAAGGCTGAAGATGTGGCGCCTAAGGTGAAGAAGCCAAAGGTGAAGATTCCTCCTAGGAGTTCAAGTCAAAGACTAAGTGCTTCAAGTGCGGCCAACCAAGTCACTAGAAGGTGGTGTGCCCTAACAAGAAGAAGAAGAAGAAGAGATGTACATCTCACACTCTGGTTGTAGAAACATATTTAGCAACTTGTTATATCCAGTCATGGGTAGTAGATACTTGAGCTACTGATCATGTTTGCATGTCTTTGCAGGGGTTCCTGGTAAAAAGACAACTGAGTGAGAATGAGATCACTGTCGAAATGCTACGAGAGTGGCGGTTGTTGCAATGGGAGACGTTGTTTTACCTTTCAGTAGTGATAGAACTTTGGCTTTGAAAGATTGTCTTTATATGCCTGGTTTTAGGCGAAACTGGATTTCAGTTTCTAAATTGATTATGGATGGATATTCTGTTTCTTTCGATAATAAAGTAGTTATCTTTAGTGGTAAACATTTTATCTATTCTGACACATTAGATGGACGCTTATACTTTCTTAAACCAATTGAAAACACTACACAAAGACAACTATTGAATTCATCGATCAGAAACTCTAACAAGAGAAAAGAACCTTCAGACTTGAATCAAACCTATCTTTTGCATCTAAGGCTAGGTCATATCAATCTTAAGAGGATACAAAGGCTTGTAAATGATGGACCATTGTCTTCCTTGGTACTGGAATCATTTACTTTGTGTGAATCCTGTTTGGAAGGTAAAATGACCAAGCGTCCTTTCCAGTTAAAATGAAATAGATCCGAAAGGCTATTAGATTTGATTCACTCTTACCTATGTGGCCCTATGTCAGTTCAAGCTTAAGGAGAGTTCAAGTATTTCATCACTCTCATTGATGATTACTCTAGATATGGATATATCTACCTATTGTATCACAAGTCTGAATGCTTTGAGAAATTCAAAGAGTTTAAGGCGGAAGCGGAGAAATGAGTAGGCAGAAGTATCAAGTCACTGCATTCTGATCGTGGTGGCGAATACCTCTCCAGCGAATTTAGGGATTACATGGCAGAGAATGGGATTATCTCCCAGTTGACTATGCCTGGAACGCCACAGCAGAATGGTGTGGCAGAAAGAAGAAATAGAACTCTGTTAGAGATGGTCAGCTCGATGATAAGTTATTCTGAGTTGCCTATTTCGTTTGGGAATATGTCCTAGAAACGGCAGTCTATATTCTTAACCTGGTTCCATCAAAATCAGGTCCTTCTACGCCCACAGAACTATGGACTGGACGAAGCCCAGTTTGAACCATATTCAGATTTGGGGTAGCCCAGCACACGTGTTGGATAAGGAAGCTGATAAGCTGGCTCCTTGTACTCATGTAAGGCTGTTTGTTAGATATCCTAGGGGAATGGAAGGTGGTTTGTTTTATAGTCCTAAGGATCAGAAGATTATTGTCAGTACCAATGCTCGATTCTTAGAAAAAGACTATGTTATAAACCACAAACCAAGGAGTCAAGTCATCCTTGAAGAGTTAAGAGGGGAAGGATCGAATCCTACACCAGTTGTACAAGAAGAGGTACCACCAGACACTGCACAATATGTCACAGAAGTACATGAACTGTCTCGTCACAGTGCAAGGGTTGTACGCCAACCTAATAGATTTATTGGTCTGGGAGAGGCTTTAGATTTCCCAGAGGGACTAAATGAATTGGATCCCAGGACCTATGACGAGGTAATTCAAGATAAAGATGCAAATTCTTAGAAAACTACAATGGAGTCTGAGATTGGATCTATGGATCGCAATCAAGTCTAGGAGCTCGTAGAACCACTTGATGGGGTAAAACCCAGTAGTTGTAAGTGGGTCTATAAGCATAAGAGAGGAGCTGACGGGAAGGTTGAAACCTTCAACGCTAGATTGGTGGCAAAATGGTACACTCAGAAGGAAGGGATCGATTATGAGGAAACCTTTTCACCGGTAGCCATGCTTAAGTAAATCTGGATTCTCTTGTCAATTGCCGCTCATTTGGATTATGAGATCTGGCAAATGGATATCAAAACAGCTTTCCTAAATGGAAGTCTTGAGGAAAACATTCACATGAAGCAACCAGAGGAATTCATTGCTAAGGGCCAAGAGCACTTGGTGTGTAAGCTTAAGAGATCCATTTATGGACTAAAGCAGGCATCAAGATCTTAGAATATCCGATTTGATGAGGTTATCCAATCATATGGATTCGTGCAAAGCCCGAATGAGAGCTATGTGTACAAGAAATGTTATAGAAACATGGTGGTATTCCTCGTACTTTATGTTGACGACATCTTGTTTATTGGAAACAATAACAAGGGGTTGTCAAACATTAGGGTGTGGTTATCCGAGCAGTTCGATATGAAGGATCTAGGTGAAGTCGGACGTGTGCTTAACATCATGATCATGCAAGATCGCCAGAAAAGGATGTTATTTCTGTCCCAAGCGACTTATATCGATACAGTGCTAGCTAGGTTTGGCATGCAAGATTCCAAGAAAGGTTTTAAACCTTACAGGCATGGAATTCATCTATCCAAGGAAATGTGTCCCCAAGCACAGTTTGAGATAGAAGAGATGAATTCACATGAAGCCTACAAGGTAAGTAAACACATAGAGAGAAAGTATCATCTTATATGAGAAATCGTTAAGAGAGAAGAGGTGGAGGTGGTCAAGATTGCATTGGAGGACAACCTGACTGATCCATTCACGAAGAGCCTACCGGCTAAGACCTTTGATGGTCACGTGGAGAAAATGGAAGTGAGATGCAGACCTGGTGGTGCAGTTTAAGTTAATAGTTTAGATTGAAGGGTTAGCTAGTTAGTTTTTATGCTTGAAAGACATGCTTCAAGTATAAGTAGGATATTGTTAGTTTTGTATACTGGAAAGACATGTCTTTGTATACTTTTCTAATGATATGATGATATGGTGTAGGGAGACACATGGTAAGATCATATCATTAGAACCTTGTATTGTATTAAAGAGCTCACGACTTAGATGGTCCTGAACACCCCATCGATACACTGTAGAATAATCTGATAAGTTAGTTTATCTTGACTAACTGATTATTCTAGTACACTTATTAGTGTATTGAGGAGGATCACGATAGGATACTATTCTCTGCTCTGACCCTGATAGTGAGAGAATAAAGATTCACAGAGTTCAGGTTCTGAACTCATGTTTGTTGGCGAGCATATGTGTACATTACTTATTGCTTTGACTTATCGATGGGTGAGATCCTTTCGCGGATCAATAAACTCGATATCTTGGGTAATAATAGTGTATACATGATGTGTCGTGCAATATGCATGAGCACCGAGTCCTGGTGCGCCAGGTTGATGAGGTTCTCTTGAAGAAACACAAGTTCATGTTGAAACCCTGCAGGTAGAATTTATTCCGTACATGAATAAAGTTTGTGTGGTACTACTCAAGGTTTTAGATGTTAATTAATTATAGCTGTCAAGAGCTGACATACTTAATTAATGAACATTATATCTTAAATATGGGGAATGGCTGAACTAAAGAAGAAAGCATATTCATAAATATGTATTAAATTGGTAGGTTATTTTTACTTCTTTAGTGGAATAAAAGTAAAACTTAATTTATTTAATTATATCCTTAGTTTATTGGATATTAGATATTAAATAAATTAGTGACCCAATTTAATATTCTTTTAGATCCCTGTTGTAGCCCAATATGACTTTAATGAACTGGAGATAGAAAAAGAGATAGAGGCCCAAACCCAGTAGGGTTGGGACACTGAATTTCGACCACCCCTTTATAAATAAGAGGGTGGGGAGTTCGAAATTTACTACAACAAAATCAGCCCCTCTTGTGTTCTCTTTATCTCGACAGATTCCATACTAATCTAGTAGATTTCAGTCCATCCTGAATCTAGATACAGTCCGGGAATAGAACAGAAGATCTCAGAGTAGAATACTGTGGTGGCTGATCCAGGAGAGAAAATGGGCGCATGTTTCATCTTCATTCATCAGCAATATTAGATCTGTAATCTTGTCCTCAGACCGTCTGACAATTGTAAGAAATTCGAATCTATGTTTTCCGCTTTATTAGATTCGTTTTGCATGATTTTGTGCTTGACGTGTATAAACATGCATGAACATAAAATTATGATTTGCATGAACATGGGATTAATGAACATCCAAATGATCCAGCGGTGGTTTAATTCGAAAAAATCCCAACAAACTGAAATATATTAAGCCATACTTCTCCCATGATTCTTCCGGTGCAGTTTTTCCCTTCCCCTCTTCCTATTTTCCCTCTTTCCAATTAGGTTTTCAACTCTCGAACCCTATTTCTCTGTATCGATCGATTAACGTTTCATCCTCCACTCAACTTAGCGGAGAATTCAAGAAATTACAAGCAGAGAAAGAAAGCGAATCTCGGAGGGCTACATGAGATGTCAATCCGAATAAGAGAGAGAGAGAGAGAGAGAGAGAGAGAGAGAGAGAGAGAGACGAGACGAGATGATGAGGCAAGTGCATCGTGGAGTTCTTCTTCTACGAGGGTGCTGAACAAAGAGGGCTTTGGAAGTGAACAAAGAGGTGGAACGGCGCTGAACAAAGAGGGCTTTGGAAGTGAAAATAAAAAAATTTGGGGAAAATTGAAATTGGGGGAAATTAGAATGTAATTTAAAGCGGGACTTTGAAACACTCCAAAATTGGCCCGGAATTAAAAAGTATTCCAGCGGTGTGTCGAGCCTACAAGAATTTACCGTTGGAATATGAGTGTATCATATAGAATTTCCAGCGGTACTACGGGTTTGCTGGAATTTCCGTTGGAATTTCATTTTAATTCCAGCAGTAAACAGGCCCACTGGAATGTCTGCTGGAATTTTATTTAATTCCATCGGTACACAGGTCCATTGGAATATCATGCTGGAAAAAGTCAAATTTCTAGTAGTGATGTTATTTCTAATGATATTTTTTGTGACGACAATGTTGCCACTTAAAATAATTTTTAATTCATTTGTGACGAACTTTTAGGGACGCTCTATTTGCGACGATATAATGTCGTCGTAAAAAATATTTTTAAGCGACAACAATGTCATCACAAAATTTTTATTAGAGATGATATTATAACAATCGACATGTCATTACTAAAAATCTAGTATTAGTGACGACATTTGTCGTCGCCAATAATCTTGTTTCTAAAGACCATTTTTTTTTTGCAGTGTACCCCCTTCATCCCATTTTCCTTTTTTTAGTTCTTTTTTAATTTTTTTTTTTATAAATAGTTGTTTAATTTTTTTGAATTAATTCAAAAGTCCACGCACATTATGATTTATGTAGAAAATAATTTATTTAATTTTTTTGAATTAATTTAAAAGTCCACATTATGATTTATGTAGAAAATAATTCATTTACTTTTTTCTTAGCATGTTAAAACACTTCATAGTTGATAATACTTCAATTCATATTAAGTGATAGTTCGACACATAATTAGTGATACTTACTTTATATATAGTGATAACTGATGTCTGGAGAATCAACAAACATTCCAAAAAGAAAAAAGATAAATGAATCAACTAAATTAAAACCTTAGATTATAATTTTTTTGAATTAATTTAAAAGTCCACATTATGATTTATGTACAAAATAAATCTTTTTTTGAATTAATTTAAAAGTCCATAGTGTGATTAATGTAGAAAATAATTCATTTATTTTTTTTCTTAGCTTGTGAAAAACACTTCATAGTTGATGATACTTCAATTCATATTAAGTGATACTTCGATACATAATTAGTGATACTTTATTTTATACATAGTGATACATGCTATCTGGAGAATCAACAAACATTCCAAAAAAAATATGAATTAACTAAATTAAAACTCCACATTATGATTTATGCATAAAAATCATTTATTTTGTTCTTAGCATGTGAAAATACTTCTTAGTTGATTATACTTCAATTCATATTAAGTGATATTTCAATATATAATTAGTGATACTTTACTTTATACCTAATAATACCCGCCTGGACAAGCGTGGGCAGGTGCGTGGGCTGACCGTTTTTGCGGGTTTGGATCCGGTAATTCTATTCACAACCCCCATTTTACTCTTTATAACCCCCTAAATTAATTAAAATATAAATATATATTGTTTAGACCTTTTTGCCCCTACAACTCCCAACTAATTTAAAAATATAGCAAAATAGAATACAACCCCCAATTAATTTAAAGTATATCAAAATAAAATACAACCCCCAATTTGTAACCCCACTATTTAAAATCTATAATAAAATAAAATAAAATAAAATATAACCTCTATTTTATAGCCACCACTACTTAAAAAAATCTACCAACATAAAATACAACCCCCAATTCATAGCCTACATGACAAAAGAGTATACAAATTTTAAGAATTAGAATCGTAAAGGCAAAATCATTCGAGGTGGGGGAAGGAAAGAAATAAAGAAGACGTGGGATCCGAAGGATAGAGGAACAGAGTAAATCTAAAATGTTTCTAACTATATGATATTATCTAAGAAACACAATAAAAAACTTGCAGGAGACATGGAATTGATCTAGATAAATTGACACCAATCAAAACTGAGACATCACCATGAAGTAAACCTCGATAATCAACTTCTTCACCTTGTATTAGGAACACTCGATAATTGAATGGAACAATTGATTATTTTTTTTAGAGGGAAAAAATTGATTATTACTTGCCACTTTGTCACTGACATGTTCTTTACAATCCTTATGTTTATTTCTTTTGTTTTCTCCATCAAATTCTCCATCCTTTTTATGCTCTATCATACTCATGACTCGATCATGTATGATGAAATAGGCTCTATAATTTGATTTTTTCTTTAAAGGAATACAACTATCATTCTTTTTTTTTCTTTTTTTTTTGTGCTCTATTTTCTCTTTGTTTTTCTTTTTTTCTCGTCTATGGATTGTTTGAGTTTTTTTTTCTTTCTTTTTGTGTTTGATGTTCTTTTTTTTTCTTGTATGGATTGTTTGATTTTATATTTTATTTTTTTGTTTCCTTTTGTATTATTTAAAGTGGGGGGTTTTATATTTGGAGGTTGTATTTTAATTAGTTTGTTAAGGTTTTAAGATAGTGGGGGTTGTGAGGATAAAAAAATCTAAAAATTATATATTTATATTTTAATTAATTTAGGGGGTTGTGAATAGAATCACCCGTTTGTATCTTATTTGGCCCGTTTAACACAAGATACCCATTAAATGTTCTAACACAAGTCTTTGTCAAAAAAAATTACCATAACTTCAGGTAGAGTTGAGAGGTTCCCTAAAAAAACCTAGAGTCGAAAGGGCATGAAAACAGAATAGAAAGAGACTTGCCTTCTGCCAATCATGAGCTTTTTTTTTTTTATAATTAATATTTAATTAGCAGTAAGATAAAGAACAATAAATTCGAATGTATATTTTTATGTTGATTCTGTAATATCAACTGTTTAATTTATTCTCTTGAGGCAGTTCATCGAGCTGAGAAAAAGAAGATTGTGAAAAAGGGATTTTCTTCCAACTTTAGTTGAATCCACGTGAATGTATAAAATGACTTTTATTTTGTGTTCCAAATATTATTTTTGTAAATATGTATTTAATTAGATGATGATGGAATATTGGTGATAACGATAGTAAACTCTTATTTCAATATAATTTCTAAAATAATATAATCAAATTATATACTACCATATATCAATAAACTATCCTAATAGAATGAAACACCATATAATTTAAAATAAACAAAAGATTTATTTTGGTGTTTCTGATATAAGCAAAGAATAATTGAACAGTAATTAAATGCCATTTTTTTTTATTGAGATTAGAGAGGTCCCTCTATATATAAAGAAGAGCAACACTACTTGTAAACAATGCTTCACTACATCTCTAATCTCGACCTCCCTCACAGACTGTACACTGTTATCATGAAATTCATTCCTCAACTAAATATTAACTTCTCTCTCACTCTCTCTCTGTCTAGCTGTTCTCTCTCTAGGCAATTTCACCGAGATTCTCTGCGCTTTCATCCTAATTTGGATACACATTGTCATACTAGTAACAACTGCAACCTCCTTAAATAGCAGCTTAATATAGATACGACCAAATATATATAAATTTATAAGGAAATGGCGGTGGAGGGTGGCATGGCGGCGGCGGCGGCGTCGGTGGTAGTGCGAGAATACGATGCGAGAAAAGATGTGAAGGCAGTAGGGGAAGTGGAGAATCTGTGCGAGGTGGGACCCAGCGGCAAACTCTCCCTCTACACCGACCTCTTGGGCGACCCCATTTGCCGGGTCCGCCATTCCCCTGCCTGTCTCATGCTGGTAATTTATCCATTTCCTTCAAAATTCTCTCTCTCTCTCTCTCTCTCTCTCTCTCTCTCTCTCTTGATTACTTGATGCAAAGACTTGGTTTTACTAATGTGTATTTTCGATAAATAATGCAGGTGGCGGAGATGGTGGTGGTTGGCGACGGAGAGGATAAGGAAAGGAGAGAGATAGTGGGGATGATTAGAGGCTGCATAAAAAGCGTTACGTGCGGAAGCAAGGTCTCCAGAAATGGCAAAAACTGCACCACCCTCTCTCTCCCTCTCCCTCTCTACACTAAACTTGCCTATATCTTAGGCCTCCGTGTCTCTCCTTCTCATCGGTATCATTTTCCATTTTTATATATTTCAAATTAAATATAATTCTTCTATTATCTTATCATTCCAAAAATGGATCTCTGCCCTTCTCATTATTTTATTTGTTTAAAACAATCTATTTATGATAATACTATAAATGACCACTTTTTTGGTCATATATTCTTTCTTAAACATGTGGGGACAATCAATCCCTCATTTTTATACAATCATTGCTAAATTTTTGTCACGTTGTAGGAGAATGGGAATCGGGCTTAAACTAGTGCGGAAAATGGAAGAATGGTTTGTTGAAAATGGCGCTGAATATTCATACATGGCCACAGAAAACGACAATCTCCCATCTCTCTCTCTCTTCACCCAGAAAAGCGGCTACACCAAGTTCCGTACGCCGGCGATCTTAGTCCAACCCGTGTTCGCTCACCGAGTCAAGACCAGCAAGAAAACCGTCATCATCAAACTCACCGTCGCCGACGCGGAGGCCCTCTACCGCCGCCGGTTCTCCACCATCGAGTTCTTCCCGCGCGATATCGATGCGATCCTGAACAACAAGCTCAGCCTCGGCACTTTCCTCGCAGTGCCGGCAGGGTCCGAGTTGTGGCAGGGTCCGTCCGAGTTCTTGACCAACCCGCCCGAGTCGTGGGCCGTTCTCAGCGTTTGGAACTGCAAGGATGTGTTCACGCTCGAGGTTCGCGGCGCGTCACGCGTGTGGAAGGCTCTGGCGCGGGCGACTCGGGCTGTGGACCGGGCTTTCCCGTGGCTGCAGCTGCCGTCGTTACCGGAGGTTTTCGGGCCGTTCGGATTTCATTTCATGTACGGGCTTGGCGGAGAAGGCCCGAATGCGGCGAAGTGCGTCAAGGCTCTTTGTGGGATGGCCCATAACCTCGCGAAGGAGTGCCGGTGCGGAGTGGTGGCGACGGAGGTGGCGAGGCGGGAGCCGCTCAGGTTAGGAATTCCACATTGGAAAAGTCTATCGTGCGCGGAGGATTTGTGGTGTATTAAGAGACTTGGGGAACACTACAATGACGAGTGTGTGGGTGACTGGACTAAGTCACCGCCTGGTAGATCCATTTTTGTTGATCCCAGAGAGTTTTAAGTAGACGGTGGAAGTGTGGTTTGATTCGATAACACAAATGCACATTTGAATTCAAATACAATCGAATATTAGTGTAACTATAAATGTATGTTATTAATTATGTGTTTTGGATTTGAATTGTAACTCTTTGAATGATTTCACACAAGCTTTTGTGTTTTTTGCATTAATTGGGATGAAATTTATATAATTTAGCAATAGAAATGCATTTTGCTAATTAAGTATTGTAGTTAGATTGATATTTAGCGAATATTATGAGGGCGTAGGATAAGTAGGGATAAAAGATGATTATCGCCTTTAATTTTGGATTGGTTGTGTTATTGTAATTGTTGTGGAAGGGATTTTCCCTCTCCTCTTTTTTGTGAAAGCATATTTATCTGCATGTTTATCTTTTTCAAGATCCTATTTCTAGGCAGACAACTGCAGTGTTCCTTCATTGTATATTCTTGAAGTTCATACATTTATGTTTGATTAAATAAAGTTGTTTGCATATTTTATGATACTAGCAGAGATCATTATATTGCATGTAATTTGTATGATTTTTCCAAAAAAATATTATGATATGTAAAATTTAAAAAGCTGTTTACAGAGGGTAAAATTAAAAATTATTACACATATTATAATATTAATTAAAACATTAAAATAAATTATTTTATCTAAAGATGACTATACAAATTCATCACATGGAAATAGAATTTACATTTGCATAACAAAAAGGAAAATGATTAAATTGATATAAATTAAAAGGAAATGAATTGGCGATGAACTTAATTTAATGATTTCAAATAATGTAGTTTATTTTTAAATTATCACAATAAAAATAAGATAATCATACTGTAACGCCCCAAACTACTCCGTTTGGCCACATCACTTAGCAAATAGTTTATTTACATGTATTTGTGTTTTCTTAATAAATTGAGCGGAAGCTGATGTCAAATTGCATAATGAGGTATAACAGCCTAATTCCAAATGTAAATTTTTCACAATTATAACATGCAACCTATCGAATCTACCCTGTCACACATCATAGTATTTAACGGAAGCATAGAATAAACCCATCCATATCATTCATACAATCATCTAACCTATCGGGCTCATAGGTTTTAGACAACCCGCCCGTCTAGCACCCTAAATTAACAAACATAGCATAGGAATTTGACGACATATATATACACAATGTAGGCTCCTAGGTCAATCGACCCGCCTTTAAAATATTAACATAATATATCGAGTTAAACATAGCAATACTACAAAAGATCGGGCTATTCCATTTTCCAATAATCATTGATCATAAAACAAAAGGATGATCAACGTAACAATAATATCATGAGTATTTCAAAAGCACAAAAGAAAACACAAGCTTGTGGGGGTTCTCTTATGTTCACAACGCTCCTACTCAGGCCTCAACTCCTCAACCTGAAATTCATTGAATGAATGGGGTGAGTATTTAACAACACACCCAGTGGAGAACACTGTAAACAGTTATAGCTAATTGCACAAATGAAAATATAATATATGAACTTTTCTTTACTTTGTGGAGACTAATCTCAACCCCCGCAGGGTCCAAACTTCATGATGCCCCTATTAATGAACATCTTACCCCTGTAGGGATGCCCACAGACATACTACCCCTTAGGGAGGACATTAACAAGTCTATATCGATCCCGAAGGACCTCTGTATGCCCCGAAGGGTCTCATTCTTATAACTGGTCCGAAGACCCTGCATACATATATAATCAGAGCACAACAATAACTATAACTTTACACGTGTTCACAGTTTATAGTTACCCCACCTTACGAGACGCTTTCACAATTTCTCAACCCTTGAGATACTTCTTGGCCGTGCACAAGATGTCCACCTCGAACCACAACACGTCACCTAGCACCTTTTAATCCTCTTTTCATTTTAGACGTCGAGTTATACAATTAATCTATAATTTTGACCAAACACAAGTTATACTTTGCTTTAAGGTCTTCATACATATCCATATATACAATCATGGATATGTAAACTTATAACATGATTTTGGACTGAAAATACACATTAAATCTCTTTGAAGCATTTAATCGAGCACATTATGTGCACCCATTTAAACCACATGCTCATGACTCAATTTAAATCCTTTAAACCCATATTCTAAACACAAACACCTCCACCTTAGGGCTCTAACATATATGAAAATCAACTCCAGAAAACCATCACAATACCTCCAACCAAACACCAACATATTGAGGGAAAATTAGGGTAAAAATCATATCTTTAGCAACAATGAACCATAGGAATTTTAATTTAACAACACATATAGCTTCAATGGAGTAAATGAACCATATGTTTGGGATATCAAAGCATGAGGATCATTAGAATTGAAAAACCCTAATATGGATGTAAACCCTAGGTTCGATTTAACACGAAATTGGTGTTTAATCACAAAGAAGAGGTATGGAGTTACCTTAGTTGATGGATGATGATAAGAGAATCCTCTCCCAAAACTTGAAGAACTCCTTGAGAGAATTTGGGAAGAAATCGTCCAAGTGATGAAGAAAATGAAGGGAAATAAGTGAAGTGTGGTATTTAAAGGTTGGAAATTCTGAAACGGGGCCCGACCTAGGGGGGTCGCGTTTGGATAATACAGTAAGGCGCGACTCAAGGAGGTCGCGTTTCCAGGTCGTGTTTGAGCGGAAGAGAAATGGTTCTCTGAAGCTGATGACATGCGACTAAATGTCGCGTATCGCACTCGCGTTGCAGACCCCTCAGAACGCGACTCGAAGGGGGTCTCGCTTCCCAGTCGCACCCAGACTGTAGATTTTTGAAAGAGCTTCGATTTGAGTACTCATGGGCCTCGGGGTTCCAATCGAGTCGAAAGTTATGACCTCCGAATGAAACCCTACCGAAACTCAGCGAGACCCTCGATTTATGCTATTTTCAAAAACACATACAATACACAACTTGAATTTTCCAAACATATTTATTACTCATTTAATGTACACACCGAAATTACATAAAATTAAGGTATGACGGTCATAAAATTAAACGCAATTACAATAATTCCTTAACACATAACTCGGCATTTTAGTATTAAAAATTCAAACTGTATTATACACTCAGTATAATATCACTGTGTGCTAAGACGTATCGGTTCGAGTAGGACAACCTGAAATAAAACAACGTCATAATATACAAACATACTCACATGATTAATATTCAACAATATTAATTCGAAATCATTTACTAAAATTATAATTTATAATTTAGCAAAAAGGATCGGGGTATCACAATCTCCCCAACTTTTAAAAATTTCATCCTCGAAATTAGCCTAACATTTCTGTTAAATTTTTGATATCTAGCTATAATATCAACTTCTTTCTTTCAAGGCCTCAATGGGTCTAGTTTGACTCTGCTGCACTTTTATTATGAGAATGCCACGGGTTCGAAGAGTATGAACTCTTCTATCAATCACAGCAATTGAGACTTCTTCATACGTCAAGTCTTTTGAAACTTGCACTATGTCATATGAAATGACATGACTAGGGTCAGGCATGTATCGTCTAAGCAACGTCACATAGAAGACATCATGCACACCTGCCAAAACTGGAGGTAGTGCTAGGCGATATGCAACATTTCCTATTTTCTCTAGAACCTCAAACGGTCCCACATATCGTGGCTGCAACTTACCCTTCTTCCCAAATCTAACCACTCCTCTCATTGGTGTAATCTTCAAGAATACCTTGTCAACAATCTCAAAGCTTACATCTTTTCTCTTTACGTCGGCATAGGATTTCTGACGATCTTGAGCTGTCTTGATTCCTCTTCTTATCTTCTTCAAAGCTTGAGCATCTTCTATCTTTTCTTCCTTATGAAATCTCTCTCGAAACATCGCTTAACACAAGCTCCTTATAATCTTGCATTCGAGCGGACCTCCAAAAACTATTCGAGCAATAGAATAAAAGAAAAAATTCACTAAACTTTCTCCTCGAGCACTGGACGTGCGGTCTCAACGAGTCCATCCTTCTTTTATCTTGCTTGGATTTACTTTTGCTTCTGAATTTACTTCTCGCAGCCTTGAGAAACTTTAACGAACTTGAACTAGATGACAAACTCGAATAATCAGACACTTACTTCGATAGTTCCTTTCACGTTCTATCATGTTGAAAACTCGCTTTCTCTTCATCTTTACTTCCTGAGGTTCGACTCCTTCATCTTTTTGGGGCGTACCTCATGATGTACTTCTTAAATTCTCAACGCAACTTAAATCTAAACTTCTTCGTCGCAGTTGTCTCTTTTCCTTAAAGCAGTCGTCTGACTTTGTGGCTCCTGCTGGTGGTCACCATTGCTTGTAGGCATAACGATCACATGTCTGAACTTTTAACTGCATGCTCGGAACTTAGATCTTCTTAGAAACGCGCATCCTAAACTTTAGAGAATACTATCTGGTGGTTACTTCGATTCTACTTCCTACTAGGAAATAATATCTCTTATTACTCCAACCTTGGCTAAAAGGAATACTGCTATATACTCTCTGCTCTATTCCAAGATCCATACTTGAGTTCTATGAGTAGGAACAGAATAAACGAATGCCTCAGAGTGAGGGCTTTATCTTGATCAACAATTCTTTAACAAGCTAAAAAAACTGAAAGAGATATAACACTAGGTTATATATGTCAAAAACATTGCCTTTTTTAGAGGACTTATAAACTTGAAGGGTTCGTGCATATAACAAAGATATGGAAGAAATCAACGGTTAGCAACTGAAAACCGTGCTAAAATATTTTCACAAGGGCGTCAGCGTAGCCTATCAAGGAAATACTATTATTAATTCTTGATGATCTAAGAAGTATCATTCAAAATATTGCAAATTATCCCAGCGGATATAATCAAATGGTACAAATGGAGAATTTCAATTGATACGAAGCTATTGAAGGGCAATTGATTCAATTAACAAGAGAATAAATCGATTCCAAAAGAGAATGAACAAATCGATTCTATTGACACGAGAATGAATAAATAGACTCAACAAAAAAAACTTCTATCATACTGAAACTCTCAATCTACCGAATACTAGGTCTATCTTCTTAACGATCTTTTTCTTCGGGTCTTCTCTTTCTTCATTTTGTATAAGAAAGGATCGTCGACTTGTGCCTTACGAATTCGATCATGAATTAGTGGTTGAACAACTAAGGCTGCTAGAATCCCTTGAGTAGTGTTGGAAGGATCCACCACCTCGAGATTCATCTTCTCAAACTCCTTGGTTAATCGACCCGCCTTTAAAACATTAACATAATATATCGAGTTAAACATAGCAATACTACAAAAGATCGGGCTATTCCCATCTCCAATAATCATTGATCATAAAACAAAAGGATGATCAACGTAATAATAATATCATGAATATTTCAAAAGCACAAAAGAAAACACAAGCTTGTGGGGGTTCTGTTGTGTTCACAACGCTCCTACTTAGGCCTCAACTCCTCAACCTGAAATTCATTGAATGAATAGGGTGAGTATTTAACAACATACTCAGTGAGGAATACTGTAAACAATTATAGTTAATTGCACAAATGAAAATATAATATATGAACTTTTCATTACTTTGTGGAGACTAGTCTCAACCCCCGCAGGGTCCAAACATCATGATGCCCCCATTAATGAACATCTTACCCCCGTAAGAATGCCCGCAGACATACTAGCCCTCAAGGAGGACATTAAAAAGTCTATATCGATCCCGAAGGACCTCTGTATGCCCCGAAGGGTCTCATTCTTATAACTGGTCCGAAGACCCTGCATACATATACAATCAGAGCACAACAATAACTATAACTTTACAAGTGTTCACAGTTTAGAGTTACCCCACCTTACGAGACACTTTCACAATTTCTCAACCCTTGAGATACTTCTTGGCCATGCACAAAATGTCCACCTCGAACCACACTACATCACCTAACACCTTTTAATCCTCTTTTCATTTTAGACGTCAAGTTATACAATTAATCCATAATTTTGATCAAACACAAGTTATACTTTGCTTTAAGGTCTTCATATATATCCATATATACAATCATGGATATATAAACTCATAACATGATTTTGGACTCAAAATACACATTAAATCTCTTTGAAGCATTTAATCGAGTACATTACGTGTACCCATTTAGACCACATGCTCATGACTCAATTTCAATCCTTTAAACCCATAATTGCAAACACAAACACCTCCACCTTAGGGCTCTAACATATATGAAAATCAACTCCACACAACCATAACAACACCTCCAACCAAACACTAACATATTGAGGAAAAATTAGGGCAAAAATCATATCTTTAGCAACAATGAACCATAGGAATTTCAATTTAACAACACATATAGCTTCAATGGAGTAAATAAACCATATGTTTAAGATATCAAAGCATGAGGATCATTAGAATTGAAAAACCCTAATTTAGATTTAAACCCTAGGTTCGATTTACCACGAAATTGGTGTTTAATCACAAAGAAGACGTATGGAGTTACCTTAGTTGATGGATGATAATAAGAGAATCCTCTCCCAAAGCTTGAAGAACCCCTTGAGAGAATTTGGGAAGAAATCGTCCAAGTGATGAAGAAAATGAAGGGAAATAAGTGGAGTGTGGTATTTAAAGGTTAGAATTTCCGAAATGGGGCGTGACCTAGGGGGGTCGCATTTAGGGGTCGTGCTTGGATAATATAGTGAGGCACGACTCAAGGAGGTCGTGTTTACAGGTCGCGTTTGAGCCGAAGAAAAATGGCTCTGAAGCTGATGACACGCGACCAAAATGTCGCGTTTCTCACTCACGTTGCAGACCCCTCAGAACGCGATTCAAAGGGGGTCGCGCTTCCCAGTTGCACTCAAACTGTAGATTTTTGAAAGAGCTTAGATTTTAGTACTCATGGGCCTTGGGGTTCCAACCTAGTCGAAAGTTATGACCTTCGGACGAAACCCTACCGAAACTCAGCGAGACCCTCGATTTATGCTATTTTCGAAAACACATACAATACACAACTTAAATTTTCAAAACATATTCACTACTCATTTAATGTACACACCGAAATAACATAAAATTAAGGTATGGCAGTCATAAAATTAAACGCAATTACAATCATTCCTTTACACATAACTCGGTATTTTAGTATTAAAAATTCAAACTGTATTATACACTCAGTATAATATCACTGTGTGCTAAGACGTATCGGTTCGAGTAGGACAACCTGAAATAAAACAACGTCATAATATACAAAAATACTCACATGATTAATATTCAACAATATTAATTCAAAATCATTTAGTAAAATTATAATTTATAATTTAGCAAAAAGGATCGGGGTATCACACATACTGTGTAATGGTGATCTTTTCGTATACTATGATATTATTGATACCTACTTGCCAATATTTTATTGAATATTATTATTATTAAGTTGGAAGGAGGAGGGATATTGTGGGTCACCTTTGCACTTTTATATAAAGGTGACTACAGCGTTTGGATATTCCCAAGAGGCTATGTTCATTATTAATATTTAGTAATATTAGGTATATTAAAGAATTTGTGAGTTTTAAACGATATTCTTTGGATAATTCATCTAACCCAATGATATTTATAATGTCCTCAAGAAATCAAAGATTCTTTTCTTTTCTTGTATATTTTCCCTGTATGTGAATATAATCTATTTTCGTCTTTCTACATAGTCATTATTTTCATTTATGATCAACATGTTCTAGACTCATTATTGAACAAATTTATCCGACCGACCGACCAACCCGACATGATTCAGGTGGTGCGGTTTGATGGAGAGGAAACAGCGGGTCGGTGGTCAGTGCAGGGGGAGAACCGACCATCTTTCGGTTGGAAGATCGATGGCGAGGCCGGTAACCACCGGTGTGGCCGACTCGAACAAAATATATATATATATATATGTATATATGTATAATATTCAATTTTTAACATATATATTTAATATAGATATACAAAATAATTTGAATAATTAAATTACTAAGCCTAATTCCTTAGTTGAAGACTGAAGAAGCTCTCGTCGTCTCTCATCTCCCTCTCGACCTCTCAGACTCCGCCATCATCAACCTCTCTCACTCTTTTCTCTCAGCCTGAGTCGCCTGGCATCCGCAGTCAGTGACTCTCCATGTCGCTATACTCTAACTATCATCCTTTCGGGCTCTCTCATGGCGTCCTCTTCCCTCAGCCTATCTGCTGGCGATGATGAATGAGCAAGTGCAGGACAACAGTGGCTGCGTTGAAGATTGAGGTATTTATTATGTTGATGTTGCAACGGCTACTGATGCGACCAATCAATATGTGGAAGCTAGAATCGAACAACACCAACTAAAAGAAAGATTCAATCCAACAATCAACTGAACAATAATGAATATTTAACCTAAATAGACTGACTTAAAACACCCAATAGATACAAACAACAATTAAATAGCAAAATCCCCAATTTATAACCTAAGAACCCTAGAAATTGACTCGATCAATTGACCTATCAAATGACGTCAGATTAAGATCAAATTTTAGGACAATGTTTATTAATACGCAGAAACAACATATCAAAAATTTAAGTAAAATGCACGTGTGGTTTGTGAGATAGCTCGGTGGTGATTTTAGGTGATTTAAGCTATATTTGAAATTCAGGACTTGAGGACTATATGGACATGGATGGTGTTGATGAGGGATGGTGTGGAAGGTGTATAGAGGCGTGGTGGTCGTGGAAATGAAAAAGATAGATGAAGCTTACCCGAAACGAACCCCGAATCTACTTAAATCAGGAACTTCAGTATGGAGCGAACTTTATGACGAGATTAACCCGTACACTACTAGATACATGAACGAATCCCTTGATTTCAAGTTTGTAGATGCCAAGCAACAAACCCTACCAAGAACTATTAATTTGTGATGGAGACGGGATGAAGCGTTAAACAGCTATTTCATTCAAAATCTAGTCTAAAGTGATAATAACATTGTTCAGCCCTATTTATACATAGGGAGGCAGAAAATACACGCCCTAACTCAAAAATCCCGAAAACTAATTAAATAAAATAAATTAAAAATAAAAGGTTTCGGATGTCAACGGGCACGATCCGTGCTAGCTGCTGCCTTGCACAGGCCGTGCTAGACTGCATGGGCCGTGGTAATTATTTGCACCATTTTCCAAACTCTCGGTACTGGTTGCATGGGTCATGCCCTTGGACTGTCTTGGGGCACGATCTGTGCTAGGTGACACACGGGCTCCAATCTTTAATTTCAGTCACGTTCACCAACTTGTGCTCCCCGGACTCGATCCCATATTTTCTTCCAACCTCTTTCCAATGTAGTACTGGAGATATCCTTGCAACTTCTTAGCTCTGAGTCTCATCATTGGACCTTGCAGCTGCAACTCCAGATTTAAATCAGTGGTGCTACTACCGGACTCATCATTTCTCCCTTCCTCAAAAGAATTCGACCTCGAATTCGCGTCCTCCTCGTGGAAGAGCATTTGTACTCACCAGGCAAGTCGAGTCTGTAAGCATTGTCATTCACTCGAGCGACCACAGTGAATGGTCCATCTCCACAAGGCATGAGCTTCGATTTCCTCAAGTTGGGAAATCGTCCTAGGCTGAAGTGAACCCAAACCTTGTCGCCGGGTTTGAATAACACTTGCTTGCGGTGTGAATTCACCTTGGTTGCATTGTGCACTCCTTGAAGATCGATCCTCATCTTCAACTTCTCATGCATCTCTTAGACCTGTTTAGCTCTTCGAACACCTTGCACACTCGAGAGATGGTCAATAGGCAAAGGAATAAGATCTGTTGGAATCAACGGATTAAAACCACACACTACCTCAAAAGGCGACATGTGTGTAGAAGAATGCATGACTCTATTATATGCAAACTCAGCTAATGGCAATCATTCTTCCCATGACTTCAGATTATATTTCATTAACGCACGCAGCAAGGTACCGAGCGTCCTATTGACTACCCCAGTCTGTCCATCCATCTGAGGATGACATGCAGTCGAGAATAGGAGCTTAGTACCTAACTTTCCCCACAACACTTTCTAAAAATGACCTAGAAATTTCGTATCCCTATCAGAAATAATGGTCCTAGGGATGCCATGCAAACGGACTACTTCACGAAAGAACAGATTGGCAATATTAACAGCATCACCAGTCTTTTTGCATGCAATAAAGTGAGACATTTTAGAGAAACGATCAACAACCACAAACACAGAGTCTTTACCAGATTTTGACATAGGCAAACCCAATATAGAGTCCATGGAAATATCTATCCAAGGAGCAGATTGCGCCGACAAAGGCGTGTACAAGCCAAACGAACTAGAAGTGAATTTAGCCTTTCTACAAGTTATGCATCTAGAATAGACTCTCTTAACATCATGTTTCATACAAGGCCAATAAAAATGTTCATGCAAAAGATCTAACGTCTTATTGACACAAAAATGACCCATAAGACCCCCTGCATGCGACTAAAAAATAAACAACTATCGCATAGAACAATCTGGCACACACAACTTTGCATCCTGAAACAAAAATCCATCAACCACATAAAAAAGGAATCAACAGTACGAGATTTTCCAACACATAATGCAAAGATAGGTCCAAAGAATGGATCACAAGCATAAAAGCTCTTAACATGCTCAAGACCTAGACACTGTACGTGCATAACAGATAACAACGCGTACCTGTGGGAGAGTGCATTAGCTACCACATTTTTCTCTCCCTTCTTGTACTTGATCACATAAGGGAATGAATCTATGAACTCCACCCATCGAGCATGGTGCGAGTTTAAACTCTGTTGTCCCTTCAGGTGCTTTAGTGATTCATGATCAGTGTGAATCATGAATTCTTTGGGGCACAGGTAATGTTGCCAAGTCTCTAAAGACCTCTTCAGCGCATAAAGCTCCTTATCATAAGTGGAATACCGCAATGCTGCGCCATTGAGCTTTTCACTGAAAAATGCGACCGACTTCCTTTTTTGCATCAACACAGCGCTAATGCCTATGCCAGAGGCATCGCACTCAATCTCAAACATCTTGTTAAAGTCAGGCAAAACTAAAATAGGAGCATTACACAATTTAGATTTCAACAGATTAAAAGCATACTCTTGGGACTTGCCCCACTCAAACTTCTTATCTTTTCTATTCAGTTCGGTCAAAGGAGCGGCTATAGTGGAAAAATCCCATACAAAATGGTGATAAAATCCCACCAAACCATGAAAAGACTGAACTTCAGAATAGGTCTTAGGCGTGGGCCACTCCTCAATGGCCTTAACCTTCGATCTGTTAACCTCAACCCCAAGACTACTCACCAAAAAACCAAGAAAGACAACCTCATTCTTGCAAAAAGTATATTTTGACAAATTGACATATAACTTCACATCACGCAACAATTCAAAAACACGCCTAAGATGTCTAACATGCTCAGAAATACAAGTACTGTACATAAGGATGTCATCAAAATAAACCACAACATACTTCCCAATCACATCTCTTAAGACATGGTTCATGAGACGCATGAATGTACTAGGGGCATTGGTAAGCCCAAATGGCATGACAAACCCTTTCGTATAATCCATACTTCATCTTGAACGCATTCTTACATTCATCCCCCTCACTCATTCTCACTTGGAAATATCCAGAACGCAAATAAATTTTCGAAAAGATAGACGCCCCAGACAACTCATCTAACATATCATCTAAGCGGGGAATGGGGAAACAATACTTTATCGCTATTTTATTTATGGCCTGGCAATCCATGCACATGCGCCACTCATTATTTTTCTTAGGGACGAGAATCACGGGCACTACATACGGTGATAGGCTCTCTTTTATCTGCTTCTTCTCCAGCAATTCCTTGACCTGGCGGTCAATCTCCTTAGTCTCCTCAGGACTAGTGCGGTAAGTTGGTCAGTTTGGAAGGACTCTCCCAGATGGAAGTCGATCTGGTGTTCAATTCCTCAGATTGATGACAAACCTCTTAGAATCTCCTCAGAAAACACGTCCTTGAACTCCTCCATCAACGGCTGCAAAGTAGAAAGCACAACAGTATCAGAAGTATCATAAGCGTTAAAATTAACTAGAACGATAGGCTTACTGTTAGGAAAAACTATCAATGAACCGCTAGATAAGGTTTTGATGAGATGTCAAAACTATTTATGAAAAACTGACTAAAATTCAAGCTATAGATCTGAGCTGACCAATCCAGAACATCAAAGAGGAACTCAATCAAAGCTGAAGTCAACCAAACTGAAGTATGGTCTACCAGCTGGGAGGATACGCCAACCAGTCAGCACTCAATTCAACTGAGGATTCGAAGAGATGAACCAGTCAAAACAAACTGACAGCTAAGTCAGTTGAGCTGAGAGAGAAAAGAATCGACTAGACTGAAAAAACTGATACGAGATCAGTTTAAACTGAAAGACTGGAAGTATCGAACTGATGGCCAAACTGAAGTGAACAGACAAACCAGCTAAAGGTCAGAACTGGAGTCAGCCAGCTTGTGATTAGTCAAGCTGACAAGAAAGCTCAAGAGAAAGCAGTCAAACTGACAAGCTAGTCAACAACTTGTGAATAGTGAAGCTGACAAGAGAGCTTGAGAATGATTAGTCAAACTGACAAGCTAGCCAAAAACTTGAGATCAGCCGAACTAGAGGGACAAGCTTAGAACAGCCAACTGGAGTAATAGCCGAACTGAGCAGACAAATTCAGAACTGCCAACTGGAGTAACAACTAAACTGAGTAGACAAGCTTAGAATTGCCAGCTGGAGTAATAGCCGAACTGAACACACAAGTTCAGAACTGCCAACTGGAACTCAAAGTTGCTAAAACTAAGGCTCAGAACTGCCAGCCAGAGAACCCTGGAGTTATTGCCCAACCGGCGAATCTTGGAATAAATGCTTCAATGTAGATCCTGGAGTTAAATATCCAATGGAGATCGATTGGCAAGGTAACGGCTACTTCAATCAAAAGCTCCAGCGATCAATAAAGACCATCTGCCATTGATAAACTAACAAAGCCACCGATCAATGGAACTCAATGGTCAAAAAATCACTCTTCTATAAAAGACGAGTGAATCAAAGTTTTAAACACTCTTGCCTCCGAGACATTTTGCGATACTTATTCTTAAAGCCTTCATTCAAGTAGAGCTTTCTTTCTGCCTCCCACAAAGCTCAAGTTCAACATTTGCTAAAAACTACGAGAGTCCAATTGAGAAGAAAAATTCAAAGGGTCAAAACATTCAGCCAGCTGTTGATAAACCAGCCAGGACAGCCTTCTCAGTTTCAGCAATACAACGATCAACTATCCAGCTTAATTGAAGGAGAACATCAGTTGATACCCCTTGTTCAAGACTAATCTCTTAAAAATCGAAAGAGATCTAAAATCTTGTAAAGACGTCAATAGCACCTACCTTCCTAGCGAGCAGTTAGGAACTTTAAGTGTCAACCGTCGACCCGCTAAGGTAGCGAGCAGTTATCAGGTTTAGCCAACTATCCTTCATTGTGTAATTTGTAAAGAAACTCTAGTTATATAGTGAAGTTACCCTTCTGCGGAAGGAAGAGAGGACGTAGAAGTTTGAGACTTTGAACCTCTATAAATCATTTGTGTGTTGTACTATTTTGATTACTTGCATATTTATGAACTGTACACAAGCTCAGACAATCCACACTCAAGCTATCAAAAGAGCTCAACCACATTGTGCTTAGATAAGTCACTAAGCGAGTTAAGGGCCCTTATTATTCCGCAATTTGAAGTAAAAGTTTTTAATAAGTTTATTCACCCCCCTTCTAAACTGATATCAACTCGCTAGGGACCAACAAGTGGTATCAGAGTGGTTGATTCTAAGGATCAGCCATTTCTGCAGATCAACTGATTCAGATCTACTTATCTGTGCTAACATTTCAAGCTATGGGAAACCATAAGCTACCTTTGTTTTTAGTTGAGAATTATGATAATTGGAGCAGGAGAATGAATGCGCATCTCTGCTCGATCCATGAGAACATGTGGAAAGTTATAAAGATAGTCCAATCATCATCATGATGGACAATGATGCTCACATAGTTGATATCAATCAACCAGCAAGGATCCCAAAGCCAACTAATCTTCTTACCAGTGAAGAGAAGAAGTTGAAGAATCTAGAATTCATTGCTCAAACTGCACTATTTCAAACTCTAGATGAGGACAGAATGAAGGACACAAAGAATTGCACAACTGCCAAAGAGATATGGCATTTACTAGCTGATCTATGTCAAGAATCCGAAGCCATCAAAGGAAACAAGCTCCAACTGGTAGTAGACAGATATGAGTCCTTCAAAATGCAGCCAGAAGTGTCCATCTCAAGCCTTGAAACCAGATTTCTAGGCATCATCAGTGAGATGACCAACCTCAGGAGAAGTTATCCCAATTCTGAGATGAATTCTAAAGTTTTGGATAATCTCACTGAAGAATGGGACATGAAAGTAATAGCTATAAAAGAATCAAGAAATCTAAATAGCATCACTCCTAGAGAATTGTTTGGCTCTCTCAAAGCTCATGAGTACAGCCTAAATCGGAAGAAGGAAGCATCAACATCGTCAGTTCAAGATGCAGCCTTCTATGGTAAAAGGAATCGGTTTAGAGATACTCGAGGAAGGAACAACTTCTGACCTAGGAGCTCACCAGCTAGAGAAAATCAAGGCGGATCTTCATCCGAACGAAAAAGAGAAACAACTGAAAAAAAGGAGAACCTGACTGAAGACATCAATGGTCAAATTCAGTCAGTTACCAGGTTGTTAGAAAAGCTAAAGAGAGCTCAGGATAAACAATCAGTTCCACCTCAAACTGATGAAATCCCAAAAGATGAGAGAACTCATCAACCAGTTGAACTGTTCAGGGGTGGCAATCGAAATCTAGGAGAATGTTTTCACTGCCACAAACAAGGACACTACAAATATGAATGTCCAGAACTTCCTGAAGACAAGAAAGCCAAAGTAAAGAGGAGCTTCTTCAAAAGGAAAGCAATGGTTGCAAACTATGAGAATGCTATGCTAGACGATTCAGACTATCCATCTGGAATTGATTCTGACGGCTACAGCTCAGATGATGAAACACTATTTTTCCTCATGGCTGACAATGATGAAGAGGTTAGTATAGTTGATTCTCAAACCTCCTTCTATCATATTAATGAAGCAACTGTCTCTAGCAATGTACTTGATATGAAACTTATGATGCTAGAAGATCAATTAGCCTCAATATCCTGCTTGCATGTTGAATTGAAAGATGAAAATGATGAACTGAGAAATAAAGTTAGAAAACTGAGCATTGATCATGAAAGAATGCATTATCTTGAGTCCCAGTTTGTGGAATTTGAAAAGTTAAAATTAAGAACTGTCGATCTAGAAGCTGAGAATCAAAAACTCAAGCAAGAGATCCATGAGAGAGAAAAAGTAACTCTGAAGTTCAAAAAGGGATCTCAAACTCTAGATGAGATACTAAATCATCAGAGAACTGGAACCAGTAGCACATGACTAGGATATAGCAAGTTCACTGCCGTAGAGAAAGGAAAGGAAATTGCTCAACCTAGTGATAAAGGAATCCTAAAAGGATTCACCAGGTCAATTCATGATCAGCTAGCTGAGCCAACTAAAGGCAAAGGAATATTGAGGAATCCTCAAACTCAGCCCAGACAATTCAGTCAGTTCTCCCAACCAAAAACATCAGGTCAACTGAAGCCAAAATTCCAGGCAAGACCAACAGTTCACTCAAACCAATCCATTCATTCAAAGCCTTCAGTTCAACAAAGACCACCAGCTCAACACATAATGCCCCTAAGGCAAACTGATAGATCAGCCCACTTCAGAAAGAAAAACTAGTTTAGATCTCAAGCCTATCCTACCAAGAAGTTCAACCAGAACATCTATAAGAGAGATCAAAGAAACTCGTTTGAACCCTACCATCACTATAACGAGTACCTGGATTCCAGAAATGAACTAAAAGGGTTCATTCCAATAAATTGGAAACATACAAGGCACTAGCTTGATCAAAGAGCTCAAAGGTCTCAAGACCAAAGCATTTTAGTTAAATTGTTTTATCCTACTAACTATCAGCGCAGGTACCATTCAACTGATTCAACTCAAAATAGAAGAGTTGAAAGAAAATCTAAACTGGTCAAGCGATCCAAATCAGTTGGCTCACTAAATGATAAAAAGCCAAAAGTTTGGCAAGTTTGGATTCCAAAAAGCTTAATGTATCAACAAGGACCTGATATGAAATGGGTCCCTAAATGCTAATCCTTGTTTTTTTGCAGGATAAGAGCATCCTATCTATAAACAAAACCAAAGATATCTAGTATCTAAATAGTGGTTGCTCCAAGCACATGACCGGAGATAGAGAAGATCTCGACAGTTATGAAGAAGTCAAAGGTCCACTTGTCATATTTGGAGACAACTCCAAAAGTCGAACCATTGGAGAAGGGTTTTTAGTCAAGGGAAAAGTTGTAGTAAATGGAGTCTCCCTTGTGGATGGACTAAAACACAAACTGCTTAGCATCAGCCAGCTGTGCGACAATGGCTACTCAGTTGACTTCACCAAAAACTCCTGCAACATAAGAGACAAGTCAACTGGAGTAATTCTTCTCACTGACATAAGGAGAGGCAACATGTATATTGTTAACTAGTCAACCGGCTACTCAGAAGCTTGCTTTTTTTCAATGGGATCAACTGAAGCAAGCTGGCTATGGCATCGATGATTGAACTACCTCAACTTCAAAACAATCAACTACTTAGCCAAGAAAGAGCTAGTTGAGGGGCTTCCCAAGGAGATATATAAGAAAACAGGTGTGTGTGGACTATGCCAAAAATGGAAGCAAGTGAAGTCATCCTTCAAGAATAGGAGTCATCCATGAGGAACAACTGATTGTCTCCAACTGCTACATATGGATCTGTTTGGTCTAGTCACACCACAGTCCTAAAAAGATAAAAGATTTACTATTGTAGTAGTTGATGATTTCTCAAGATATACGTGGGTGGAATTCTTGAGGAGCATAGATGAAACTTACGACAAGCTAACGGCGCAGATCAGAAGGCTACAAACTGAAAAAGAGAGATCAGTTCAAAGGATTCACTCCGACAATGGAACTGAATTTGTGAATCAGCAAATGATCAGTTTTCTCAACAAACTTGGAATCGCTCATGAACACTTAGCTGCAAGGACTCCAAAACAAAACGGTGTAGCTGAACGGTAAAACCGGACACTTAAAGAAACAACTCGAGCAATGATAGCTGATGCCAACATAGCTGAAGGTTATTGGGCTGAAGCAGTCAACACAACCTGCCACACTCAAAATCGAAGTGCCATCGTCATCGCACATGACAAAACACCTTATGAACTGTATTTGGCTGTAAATGTTATATTCACAACAATGGCAAGACTCAACTGAAATCTTTCAGTGCTAAAGCTGATGAGGGAATATTTCTTGGGTATAATTCGCCTCACGCACAAGCTTACAGAGTGTTCAATAAACAAAATCTTGTTGTGGAAATAACATGTCATATGGTATTTAATGAATTTGCTAATGAGTACAGGAATAAAGAAATAATAGACACATCAGTTCAAGTACTACCTAGTAAAACTGAGAACTCGCAGGACTATGTGGATCACATTGTTCCAGAGCGGCTTGAGGTTTCACTATAAGAAAGTGATAAAACTGGTACTAAACCAGTTGAGAACAATATGGTCAATGAGGACACAAATCGTGCTGAGGCCATAAACCCCACAACTGAAACATGGGGAAGAACTGATGAAGATGCCGAACCAACTGATGAAAGGGTGACTGATGATGTCACCACAGTAGAACCAGCTGAAGACCCAGCTGAAGCTATCTTGCCCAAATGGCTCCGAAGCCATCCAACTGACAAGATAGTTGGTGATCCAAGAAGTCAAGTTCAAACCAGAAGTTCAACTGAGCATGCATTATTCACATACTTCATATCTCAAACAGAACCAGCAAACGTCAAAGAAGCCTTAGAAGATTCAGACTGGATCATGGCCATGCAAGAAGAACTGAATCAGTTCACAAGAAATGACGTATGGTTTCTTGTCGATAGACCAAAATCTTAGAAGGTCATTGGTACAAAATGGGTTTTTCGCAACAAACTGGATGAACAAGGTGTGATCACAAGGAACAAGGCAAGACTAGTAGCTAAAGGATACTCACAAAGTGAAGGGATCGACTTTAATGAGACATTCGTACCAGTTGCAAGATTGGAAGCCATCAGACTATTCCTAGCCTATGCAGCTCACTTCAACTTCACAGTCTATCAAATGGATGTCAAGAGTGCTTTTCTTCAAGAAATGCTCAAGGAGGATGTGTATGTCGAGCAACCGCTAGGATTTGAAATTGGGGATCAAGTCTTCATGCTGAAGAAAGCCCTCTATGGACTGAAACAAGCTTCTAGAGCATGGTATGAAACTCTGACAACATTCTTGCTGAAAAATGGGTTTCAAAAGGGAGTCATTGATCGAACTCTATTCTGAATAGAACGATCAACTGAGATCTTAATGGTTCAAATTTATGTGGATGACATAATTTTTGGATCAAAAAGCAAAGATCTATGCATACAATTCACTCAACTGATGCAAAGCGAATTCGAGATTAGCATGATGGGAGAAATGACATTCTTCCTAGGACTCCAAGTGAAGCAGCTGAAGGATGGGATCTTTATCAGCCAGGCCAAGTATACTAAGGAGCTAGTAAAGAAGTTTGGAGTTAATAAAGGAAAAACTCTCAAGATTCCTATGAATACATCAGTTCAGCTAACTCTTGATGAAGAAGGAGAATCAGTTAGCCAAACATATTACAGAGGAATCATTGGGTCGCTACTTTATCTAACAGCTTGCTGACCAGACATCTCCTACTCAGTCGGTCTATGCGCACGGTTTCAAGGCAACCCAAAGAAAAGCCACCTTCAAGCAGCAAAAATGATTATTAAATATCTCAAAGGAACCATAAATCTTGGACTATGGTATCCCAGAGATGACAGTTTGAGTCTAATTGGTTATTCAGATTTAGACTTTTATGGATGCAAGATCGACAGAAAAAGCACCAGTGGAACATGTCAGTTTCTTGGAAGCAAACTGATATCCCGGTTTAGCAAGAAGCAACACTCAGTTGCCACGTCAACAACTGAAGCAGAATATGTAGCTACGAGAAGCTACTGTGCTCAGATACTCTGGATGAAGCAACAATTGAAGGACTACAAAGTTGAAACTAAAGAAGTACCTATATTCTATGACAACAATAGTGCAATCGCAATATCTCAGAATCCAATTCTGAATTCAAGAACTAAGCACATTGACATAAGACATCACTTCATCAGAGTTCACATCGAGAAGAAGGACATATGCATTAAATATGTCAACACGGAGAAGTAGATAGCTGACATCTTCACCAAACCATTGCCTGAAGCAAGGTTTATGGAGCTATGTATACAAATAGGACTACTTGAACTAGCATCAAAGGATGAAGATGGTCAACTGGACAAAAAAGGCCAAGAAACCTTTCCAGTTGAAGAGAAGAACTGAACTGAAAGGCTTCAGCTCATCTGAATGAGTAGTTCATAACTGAAAAAGTCGTTAAACTGATCATTTGAACACATAAGCTATCAGTTCGAACTAAAGTAAGAAGCTGTGCAAAGAAAGTAAACTGAAGCTGATCATTCTACCCCATCAGCTCAACTGAATCATCAGTTCATTTGCTCAAACTGAGGAAAGGAGCAAGGCAGAGTTGGTCAAATGGTAAAATCATCAAACTGATAGAGAAAGGAAAGGAACTGGCTTCAACTCAATAAGGAGACATCAGTTCAAGAACCAGCTAAAGGAAAGCAGCAGAACTGAAGGATCAGCTGAACTGAGAAACAGCTGAATTAAAAGTTCAAGCAGTTGAGGAAGTAAGGAACTGATGAGAAAATATCTCAGTTGGAACTGATGAACATAGAGATCATCAGCTACAGTCGAAACTAACTCATGACGTAATTAGTTTCAAGCCAAGAGGAAGCCACAAGAGAGAAACAGATAAGTTTAAAACTTTCAATAGTGGGAACGGTAAAAACACGTGTCACTCAAATATTACCGTTGAATTCTCTCTCTCTCTCTCTTCATTCATCCCAAACGGATAGAATCGAAAGGCCAATCGATGGGTCGATTGAATTAATCCGATCGTTGAAATCAGGGCATACGAAACGTCTTAACCATTGGATGAGCCTCACCTCTCTATATAAATAAGTCGGCTGAGTCTTCAAGATAAGCTTCACACTTTTTACTACCGACTTTTCTCTCTCATCTCCAGCCAGAGATCTTAGCCTTCCAGATTTGTAATACCCCAGATTTTTGAATAAGGTTTAGAGAATTGTTAATATTAGTTAATTAATTAAAGAAGGAATTTAATTAAGGTTAGTTAAGGTTGGATGTCAGTCACGACGTTAAAAGGGGTCAGTTTTTTCGTAAAGACCATCTTTTCAGAAAATGTGATCTTAACTATTTTATGACCATTCGTGGTCTCATTAGAAAGGTTTTAACTCAAGGAGTATGCCGGTGTTTTCAGATTTTAATTTTGAAGACATTTGAGTTCCCGGTGATGAAAAACGCATTTAAAAGAAGAATGAATAGTAACTTTTGCGTGCGTTAGTGTTTTGAGAAATTTACGAAATCCTCCTCGTTGATCCGAGTCTAGTTTTGTCAGGCCCCTCTTATGGGAAATGACTCAAGGATTCCGTTCGCGTTCACGGATTGTCATTCTGAGGTCAATCGAACACTCGGGAGCCAAATCTGTCAGTCTGAGTGAATAGTAAAAAGTAATTCCAAAAAGGGAATCTTTGCTCATCTCTCTTCAGACGACCCCGTCTTCTTCACGAATCAAGTTGGTTTACTAGTATTCGAGCCAACGAGTCCCCCAGTATTTTTAGATTTCGTGTCTGAAGTCATTTGGACCTCGACATCGAATAAAGCAGCTTTTAACCGAACCCGGGGTAACTTTTGCAGTATTCTTGCACTGAAGTGGCTTCCCTTGGAAGCCAAAGCTTTTCCTATAAATACAAGGCTACCCCTTCAGCTTTCATTGCTCATTTGTCGTCTATTTCACTTCTAAATCGAGAGGGTGAGAAGCTTTGAAAGCCGAGAAGGTTCTGTCAAAGTAAAAGTGTTCTTCGTGAGTATTCTTCAAGACGACGAGTGGAGTGGCGTGGAAGGGATGCGGTGAGGGAATGTGCTAGGGGCGCCGTTGGGTCATAGCGGACGGCTCTGCCGCCGTTGCAACTCGACGAGACGCCGAGCTAGTCACCTTCCTTCGACGCACCTAACCCCGTCCATTCTTGTTCGTCGATTTCGATCCTATTTCTTTCCCGTCTTTTAAATTCCGTATTTACTTTCCGTTCTTCGCGTTCTTCATTATTGCTCGTCTAAAGTAGTATTTAAATATTTATTTAAGTTCTAAGATAATAACGTTTACGTTATATTTCTCGTTTTACTTCCGTTATTATTATTCTAGAGATTAGCCTCGTTTATTCCGTTAAAATCCGTTCAAGCCATATTCAACTATTTCGTTATATTAAGGAGGATTATCGTGTTTATGCCGTTATAATGCAAAATTCTTTTTAAGTTAAAGTGATAAGATTCCCGGTATGATGATCAACACCGAGAGAAAAATGCGCAGAAGACTTATAGAATCGAAACACACGTCAACTAAAGAAGGATTCAACCCGACTAATACTAGAACAAAATAAATGACTAAATAATGATATATGACTCTATTGTATGGCCGTACTTAGACTCGATAAAAATAAACAAAGAAAACTAATTAAGAACAAAGAATGACTCAATTTATCTATATGTGCTTAACTCGCTGAATTGAGCACGTATAGGTAAACTCAATGAACTGACCTTGGACACTTATTGAACTCGACTGGATCTTGATGGATAACAATGATATGGACGTTGGATGGCTGCTGGATGACGTCGGTAATGATTGGCGATGTTGATGAAGATAGAATGAGTTGATACGCGAAAGCAAACCCCATGGACACTTGATCCGCGAAACGTACTTCACTTGGAATCTCCTCGATAGATGAATTGAACTCGGGGCGACACACCCTGTGTAAAACAATACACAAAAAGTCTCACTACTTGAATTCTCTTCGGTTGCAAATCCGACCCTAACTCCACAAGAGAATTAGAACAAGATTTAAAGATAAAACTTAAAAAGTTGCAAGCTTCTTAAGAGTGTGTATTTTCGGCTGAAAATAAACAAAAAGAGGATCTTGGGTGAGACAATATTGAAAGGTAAATTCTTCTTAGTCAAATATGGTCTAAAGATCAATGTAACAATGATCCCCTATTTATAATAGAGGGATGGACGAAAATTCCTAGATAAAATCCTAAAAGAATTAGAAAAAGAGTTTCCTATCATAACTAGGATTGTTTCCTTATCCAAAATCTGTTTTTAAGGAAAGAATCAAAAGATACCAAAAATAAAATAAGAAAAATCTATCTAGATAAAGATAAATCCCAACAACTTGGGCCTTCATAAAACTCGCCTATTTGGACCTTTAATTACACGACATGGGCTGAAATATAGTGTATAATTTCGTGGCCCATGTAATATAATCCTTGCCACCTTTGCATGAAAAACAGCATCTCCCGATTTCCCATGCAAACGCGAATAACTTTTGATGCACACGTCCAAATGGCGTCATTCTTCTTCTCTTAAAGTATGATATCCCATGGTGTGATTTTGATCATGATGTATTGTTCTTCGAATCTTGATTTCCAATCTTTGATGGCCCTCATTCTAACAATCTTCGGACTTTTGAATGATAGCTCCGGATTTAATTCTTCAAGGTTTTTTAGGATCATATCATTCCCCTCCTCTTGAAAAGAATTTGTCCTCGAATTCAAATCTCCAGGATCAAAGATGAACACGAAATGAACATCAATCTCTTTTTGCACAAGATCAATAACATGGGGCACATCTTTAGCAACCTGTAAAATAAAGATATCACAAGAAAATGGTTGACAAATGATGTTAGAATTCGGCAGCTCCTCCATGCATGCTTGATCGAATTCTTTGTGATCTTCAACCATTGCTCCACTGATGTCATTCTCCTTTTCAAAACAAGGGTGTATCTCCATTAACTTCTCAACTTCTTTGGATTCCTCAACGGTGGCAACAATCTCTATTTCTTCTCTCTCGACTACTCCAATGTCTTCACAAGTAGCAACATTTATCAATTCATCAATAGGTGCATCAACTGAAATTGTTACCTCAAAAGTAGAATCTTCTTTGATGGCAACGATCTCAGATGGTAACTCAACGTGGATCTCTTCTTGAATGTCGCTGGCTTGGTTTGGCACATCCATGCCCAGCTGAATTGGTGATGCAGGCCATGTAGGTGGTACATAGGTACGTAGAAACTCCTCGAATGACTCAGGTTCGCTCCAACGAAACGGGACTGTTTGGCGATGAGCTCTAGGTGACAACTCTACATTTGTCTCTACTTGAACCACTTCATTTTGCAGACTCTCCAACCACTTCTCTATCTCAATGGCATATTGCACCATGTCTTTCAACTTGTCGAAGTGATACAATGCTACCTTTTCTCGGATTTCCCTTCGTAGACCAGCTAGGAATCTATCCATGGTATCTTCTAGATACTCCTCTATATCAGCTCGTCTCATGGCTTCAATCATTTTGTAGTAGTAGTCATTTACACTTTGATCTCTTTGCCTAAGCTTGTATAGCTTCTCCTCCAACTCCCATTAGTAATGGTCTGGAATGAAGCATTTCCGCATCAAATCTTTCAACTCACGCCATGTGTCGATAGGTGGAAGGTGATCTCGGTGGCATCGATTTTGCTGGAATTCCCACCATGCTGCTGCGTAGTCTTTAAACTCCAATGTGGCTAATTGCACCTTCTTTGGCTCGGGGAAGTAGTGATACTTAAAAATCTTATCAACTCTGCGTTCCCAATCTAGGTACACTTCTGGATCGTATAGACCCTCAAACTCTGGGATGGTTATCTTGTTGCGGTGTAGACCATCGGCATCTCTGAATCGATTAGGGCGTACTCGGACCGGATCCATCTAACTTGATGATGTGGGGCTGTTGTATGAATAGTGTAGGTAAACCGGTTGTTTTGGTGTATGGTGTATGTGGACCACGGGTGTATGGGTGTACGGGTGTATGGGTGTATGGACTATGTGGTGTATAAGGTGAACCGGGTGTAGGTAGGAAAGGGATGAAAATTTTGAACACTATAGAGTATAGGATTCGAAAATATGGTGGATGAGGATGGAAGATATGATCAGATATGGATGATGATGGAAAGATCTTGATTAGATATGGATTAGGATGGAAGATATCTCAACAAGGTAGGAAATCTAATGGATAAGGTAGAATACTTTTGGATAAGTTTGACCAAGTGTGAACACAATCTAACAAATCCCAAAATATCTCTCTAAGATGGATTCAAGCCTATCTAAAACAATAAAATCGAATTCAACAAGAAAATAAATCTGAATTTTCATTTTTTTTATTTTTTTTTCCGGCAACTTTTGTTTTTTTTTTATCGGCGGCTCTTTCTCTCTTTTTTTTTGCCGAATACTCTTTTTTTTTCAATGAATAACAATCAGATTATAATAGATACGATGCAAAATTTAAATGACACGTACGACAGAAAACTGACACGTAGATGACACGTCGGATTGAACCACGACCAGCAAAGCTGACGTGGCTCTGATGCCAAATGATAAGATTCCCGGTATGATGATCAACACCGAGAGATAAATGCGCGGAAGACTTATAGAATCGAAACACACGTCAACTAAAGAAGGATTCAACTCGACTAATACTAGAACAAAATAAATGACTAAATAATGATATATGACTCTATTGTATGGCTGTACTTAGACTCGATAAAAATAAACAAAGAAAACTAATTAAGAACAAAGAATGACTCAATTTATCTATATGTGCTTAACTCGCTGAATTGAGCACGTATAGGTAAACTCAATGAACTGACCTTGGACACTTATTGAACTCGACTGGATCTTGATGGATAACAATGATATGGACGTTGGATGGCTGCTGGATGACGTCGGTAATGATTGGCGATGTTGATGAAGATAGAATGAGTTGATACGCGAAAGCAAACCCCGTGGACACTTGATCCGCGAAACGTACTTCACTTGGAATCTCCTCGATAGATGGATTGAACTCGGGGCGACACACCCTGTGTAAAACAATACACAAAAAGTCTCACTACTTGAATTCTCTTCGGTTGCAAATCCGACCCTAACTCCACAAGAGAATTAGAACAAGATTTAAAGATAAAACTTAAAAAGTTGCAAGCTTCTTAAGAGTGTGTATTTTCGGCTGAAAATAAACAAAAAGAGGATCTTGGGTGAGACAATATTGAAAGGTAAATTCTTCTTAGTCAAATATGGTCTAAAGATCAATGTAACAATGATTCCTTATTTATAATAGAGGGATGGACAAAAATTCCTAGATAAAATCCTAAAAGAATTAGAAAAAGAGTTTCCTATCATAACTAGGATTGTTTCCTTATCCAAAATCTGTTTTTAAGGAAAGAATCAAAAGATACCAAAAATAAAATAAGAAAAATCTATCTAGATAAAGATAAATCCCAACAACTTGGGCCTTCATCAAACTCGCCTATTTGGACCTTTAATTACATGTCATGGGCTGAAATATAGTGTATAATTTCGTGGCCCATGTAATATAATCCTTGCCACCTTTGCATGAAAAACAGCATCTCCCGATTTCCCATGCAAACGCGAATAACTTTTGATGCACACGTCCAAATGGCGTCATTCTTCTTCTCTTAAACTATGATATCCCATGGTGTGATTTTGATCATGATGTATTGTTCTTCGAATCTTGATTTCCAATCTTTGATGGCCCTCATTCTAACAATCTTCGGACTTTTGAATGATAGCTCCGGATTTAATTCTTCAAGGCTTTTTAGGATCATATCATAAAGCATGTTGTTGCATGATAAATTCAAGCACGTTGTTTTTAAGAAATTTCGGGTTAAGTGTTCTTCGTGTTCGTCGGAAGAATCAATAAACACGAAGAACCCAGTTGAAGATCGCCCAAGAAGAGAGAGAAACCAGGTCCCGCGATCGTAGGGGGTGCGCGGCCGTGTGACCTCCCCCTCGGCCCAGAACCCCGCGGGTGCGGAGGGTGCGCAGGCGCGGGGCTGCGCGGGCGCGCGGGGTGCCGCCGGCGCGCGATGTCCCCCCCCCCCCCCCGTGTCGTCCGACGCTGGTTCTCCCATCTTTTCGAGTTTTCTTTCGAGTCGTGTCTTTCCGGGTAATTCTCAAGTTTAAATTAAGAAGATTTTCAAGCTTTCTCCGATTTATTTCGAGAAAATTATTCAAGATCTTTTTCGCCTAAAAATTGAGAAATCAAGTCGAGAAGTTCCTTAAATAAAATAAATCCTTTTCGGACCCTTATTAAGTGAAAGTCGTGCTATCCATGTTAAGTCCTAGCTAAGGGAATATTAGTTGGGTGTTATTTAATATCATGTTATTAGAAATCTTCGAAGGAGGCTTCTAAGTCGACGATTCGACTTTTGTAGGAGGAATCAAGCTTCAGACGAATACTAAGGAAGACCACCAGCTCGTTGCCTCATCTTCCGTCCCGTAATCAAGGTGGGTAAATCTATACTCATCTAAAGTTTGAGCTAATAAGCTCTAGAAGCATGTTAGGGCAAATGAGATATCCAATAAAGTATTTTTGCTCAGCTTGATTGATCTCTGTACAAGGAAGGAAGAAAGGAAGATATTATGCTTTACTTGAGCTCTCAAGCATGTTTAGAAATGATAGAACTACTAAAGTATTGTTTATGCTTAGTATGAGATGTTTGGAATTATCTTTAGCTCCGATTCGTACTTGTTTACGTGCTTCTCCTATAATTTAATGTTTATGCTTGTTAAGCTCGCAGAATTAAGAACTAAGGTTTGCCTTGTTAGGTTAGCATTAACCCTTCGTAGGCCGAGATCATGTAGTATTAAAGGATTAGCATTAGACATTGTTCTAAGCTTGGTTTTGCTAGCAAGGGTAGGAAAGGAAGGAACTTAGCTTTTCACTTAAGCAGGATATGAGCTCGGAACTATTAAGGAAGTCACTGCTGGGTTTTTCCGTCGCAAACTCGTTCGGATATTTGAGGTAACCCCTCTTCTATCCTATGGCATGCCTAAGGGTACATTTGACGACAGGTTTGAGCCAAGTTGGGCCCAAAAAGAAAAGAAAAGGTTTTACGGATACCGAGAGGGCTTTTGCGTTTTGCTCTCCGTAGACCGTCTGTTAATTATTGGATATCTCGAAGTTATTAAAGCATTCTCGCTAAAACCCACTGAGTACATTAGTGCTCATGCCCCCTCTTTTCAAATGTTTTCAGGTTGAGATGCTGAGGATGCTGGTGGCTGTGAATGTGGGTTGGCTGCCAAGACTGTTTTGCTATTATCTAATGTTTCCTTAAAATCCCACTATATGATCTGCTACTCTGATACACTCTTTCCGATTCTGTTTAAGTCCTATTATGATTAGCAAGACTCTATGAATAATCTCCCCAGATATAACTATTTGAGTATAACATGCATACTAAGTTCTATTTCTGCTACCCGAGTATAATTTCCTTTCGTCTATACAAGGGGCTTGCATGCATTATTAACCGTCATCATCTATGTTGGATGGTATCCGCTTATCCGTTTAATTTACTGTCTAGCAAAAATGAACCCGAGTATCCCCGTCTAAACTCTAAAAGCATATCCCGATGGTAAAACCAACTTATAAATCTTCCGTTTTATCCGCTTAATCCCGTAATAACACCCCGTCCCCACCAGTTAATCCCTATCTCGGGACCGGACTGTTACAAGATTAACTCCCCATGCCAAAATCTCTCCTTCGTAAATCATGACTCTATTCTCGACCAATCCTCATAAAAGGAAGTTCAATTTCAAAATCACCGGTGAAGACTCCACAGTCTTCTGCAAGGATCTGTATAATGACAAGATACTCAGCAGAGACAACTTTAGAAAATTCTCCAATATTCCAAGCTATTGTGAAGGAATCATTCAGTCAATTGTAAATTCTGGGCTGAAGACGTTCACTAAGGGTATTCCCACTCAGATATATCCAGAGGCAGTTGCCAAGTTTTTCCTCAACTCAACAAGCACAGAGAACCCTCTGCAATTCAAAACAGAAGTTCGAGGACAAGAGATCATAAAGGATATTTGATCTGCCAGATGAAGGAGATAATGTTGAAGAAATAGAAGTTGATGCTAAAGACTGCTACGACAGATGGGCAATGATTCACTTTGAGAGAAGGTATCACATCAATTATTCTATGTTCAACTTTAGAAAAGAATTTCAAGTACTAGCAGCGGTGGCTGCAAGAATGATGATAGAATCATGTGAAGATCACTCCAGCATGTCAGAAATAAAGTATAGAATCTGCAATGCAATCTGGGAAGAAAAGAGAATCAATTGGTCTCTATACTTCTTTTGATAATTAAAGAATCTTGTAGACAGTGTGGAAACTGGAACCAAAAGCTCAGGGCGCTTTCCACAAAAGATGAATTATCTCAACAGAGTAAGCTCCATCCTGGAGTACCTGCTTCCTGATGAGATGATTAAGGAGATTTATCCTCAACAGATCGACCCTGACGATTTTATCCCCAGAGTAAATACAACTGCACTACCTCCACTAATGATCAGGGAATCACAACCAAAATTAAGGTAGAAGCTAATCCCATCCACTCCAATAACAAGGGGTAAAGGGAAAGCTATAATTCTGGAGTCAGAAGTTCAATCAAACTCCGACTCAGATGATATCCTTCGCATCATTCAGAGATACAAGTCATCAAACGAAAGAGATAATGATAAAGAGGACTCTAGAAAGGGTCAAACTGGACAGAAAGCAGCTTCACCGACTCAATCTGAGACGGTTCAGAAACCAGCTGCTAATTACCAAGCTGTAGAGCATCAGCTAGATGCGGATGAAGAGACTGAAGAATATCAGCCAATGGCAGAAAAGACTCGATGATGTATCAAACAGGCTAAGAAGCAGCAATCAGGAAAAGCGTCAAAATAATTCAAGAAATTGATCGAAAACATGAAAGTCCAGGTAAAGCTGCTCTCTGAATCGATCCTACAACTGGAAGGATACTCTGGAATAGAAAGCTCTGAGGAAGACTCCTCCAATAATGAGGACATGCCAGACAGTTCCAGAAAAGCTAAGAGGAGGAAAACTGAGCACAAAAAGGACTAATGGCTGATCAAGTTCAAACTGATTAGAAAGCCCTTAGTCTACTTCTTGTAATTCAGTTTGTCATTATTTATTTTTGATATATAAAAAGATTATTTTTTTTATTTTAAGATAAATGTCAAACTTCGCATTTATTTAAATATTTTGACCGTTGCAAAATAATGACACGTCTCAAAGTCATTAAATGCCAATGACCAAAAGAGGCCAGAAGCTTGTCTCATTCCAACCATTATATCTATGAGCCTGCCCAAACACTCATAAAAAGCCCTCTCTTTCAAGCCTCTTAGAAATATTCCTCATTCGCTCTAAAAAATTCTCTCTCTCTCAAAGCTCTTGAAATTCCTCAAAATCTCAGCCAATACCAAAGATGGCCAAATTATCCAGATCTCTAAATTCCTTCAAAGAGCAACTTATGAGAGACAAATTCCTTGATAGGAAGAAATTTCAAATGATTCTAAATGAATCGAACAATCCAATCCTTCTGTCAAATCTTCACAAGACAGGAATTCTTCACTACCTGAAAACACCACCAAAGTTCTTTAGACAAAATTTGGTGAGTGAATTTTTGCTTCAGGCAAAATTGTCTGCAGATGGAAAGACAGTATCATCAATGATTCAAGGACGGCTACTCCACATCACTGAAATAACAATTGCAGAAGTGTTCAAGCTTCCATAAGAAGGTTCATCCGTTCAAGAGCTAAAGGAGTCTGTAGAATTATACTGGAGAGAATGGAAAGCTTCCACCTGCAACAAGCAATTCAGTTTTACGATAGCTAAAACTGATCTGAAGGCCGAGTATGGCGTCCTACTTGATATAATGAACAAGATGATGTTCCGGGCCATTGAAAGCCTAAGTAAACTCACCCAAGAGAGATACAAAGTCATGATTCACCTTGCTGAAGGGCGACAAACAAACTGGGCAGAATTTGTCTTCTAACAATTCAAGCATCAATCATCAAGGCCTCTGACTCAAAGAAATCTGGTAAATTTGAGTCCAAGGTAGGACTTGTTCTAAGAATAAGCAAAATGCTTGAAGACCTGCTAAAGCTCCCAAGTGATGAAGCACTACCAGTTCTCATCTCTTATTGGATTCCTAAGAAGGGAACTGCCCATCTTCAGTCACTAAGAAAGAAAAGAAAAGCCAAGGCAAAGACAAGCAACAACACTTCGAGCAACTCAACTGCCAACACCGTTCATTCTCCAAAATCAAAGAACGGATCGCCAATTGACTTCCAGGTTTGCTCTGATCCAAATGAGCTTATTCTATTCATCGAAATCCCTCATCCAAACTATGGAGCGGACTACTTCAGAAGCACATGCCCTCTTCTCCAGCTGACTGAAGAAAATATTCGCACTTTCTATAGTGGTGAATATACAGTCAAAAGCACACAAAAGGAAGTAACTAATCTCCTTCTCTCACACTTTGCTTTTGTTGCACAAAGTGACCAAGAGTTGTTCAAACAACTTCCCCGATATTTCTATTGGTATAACTAGAGACATTTCATGTCCATCCAGTCTCACTTTTTGCTAACTGCCTTTCATGGCATGAGCTACTGATAACATGAAGAAACTTGGAGCATTAAATGGATAGGATCATCAAATCCATTCCCTCCAACCAACCATTGTACAAGTCCAGCACATCATGAATCACCGGCTTGTCAACAAGATTCCAGCAACCGCCTTGTTAGCTGAATTTAAAACTAGCATCATGCCTCAAGGAGTTGTGGTTGCAAATCAATCAGTCAACTGCCCAACTAGCTCGCTTTGCCAAAAACTGAACTTTGATAATTTATCAAGCAAGTTAGCTGAGCCACCACGATGAACTCCAACTGCCACAAAGAGGATAAAACCACATCCATCACATACTAAAGTTGTGGCTCCTCAGAAGAATCCAAGGTATGATGAGAGCAACAGTGATGATGAGGATACTGCCACATCACCAAGTCTCCTATCCAAGAGCTATGTCACTCCCCTACTCATATCCAACTCAAAAGGTGTGCAGTTGATTATGAAAAAAGATCAGTTCAGATCGTCGCCAAAGGGAACTTCACAATCCCTCAACTAAAGGATGAAAAACTCATCAGTTGCCATTTAGCAGTTTCACCAAGCCCGGAAGACATCAAGGCCCGCACTGCCAACGAATAGAACTGGATCTGTACCAATGTCAAAGTGATCAAACTGCTCGAAAGGAAGTAGTGAAACTAGTCTAGCTCGGCCCTTCAAGAAGCGGAAACTATCTCAAGAAAGTCAAGCAGCTGACCAAACGAACTGATCAGTTCAGATCAGTAAGAGCTTCAGTTAGCTCAGCAGCGGCAACTGAGAATCATGATGAAACTGATCATCCAACCGCTGAATCATCAAGCCAATCAGTTGGACTGTATCCCAACTGACTCCAGATAAGTTTTCCTTAATCCTCAAGCTTATCATATTTAAATTGTTAACGTTGTGATTATAAAATTTCTTATATTATATTCAATGGCAACAATTTGAAAATAGGGTTCTTTCTCACAAGTTGCCATTAATATCTCTGTATTGATATTAAGTAATCTCTTCAAAGAAGAAAATGGAAATATATTTTTCTAATGAGATATAAATAGCAAAATTTGCAGAAAATATTTTACTATTAATGGCAACTACCCCATTTTCAAAAATTACTTCCTCTCAGCCACATGATTATAAAGCTACTTCACAATCAAACTGCTGGGATGCATGCATCATTAATTCAGCTAATCATCCATCAAATCGGACAGCTGATCAGCTAAGAGAAGTAATCGAGTGTCCTCGATCAATGCATGCAAAGCTGAATATATTTATGCAAGGAGATGAAGGCTCCGATCATCTGTAAATTCTCTCTCATCCTTGCTTTGATCACCTGCAAATTCTCTCTCTCAACACACTTGCATATCTAACAACACCATCTCTTTGCAGAAATGAAGCCTTCATTTCAGATGGTAAATGTTAAATTGCTTATAAAGAAGCCGAGAAAAGATAAGACTCTTAATCTAGAGTTTCTTAATGCACGTCTCGGCCCAGACAACTTTCAAAGAATTTATCGGCCATAGGAGGAAACTAGGTTATTGCCATTCTTGACAATCATGCCAGTCAAGAATATACCTTCCCATGTTGCGAAGTTCTATCACAACGCAACCATATCCGGCAACAACATCATTTCCACCGTCCAGAACAAAGTAATCACGGTGACAAAAGATACGATGATGACTACACTTCTCCTCCCCGGTGAAGGCCTAGACGTGATGAAACTGGAACTATCGTGCAAATATGCACTATGGGGTCTTTGGAAACATCCTCACGTGCACCATCATGACTGCTCAAACAGGCTGAAGGAAAGCCTGTCCAGTGAGATCATCCAACTCCTGGATATCACCGATCATATCCTGCATGGGAATTTTGAGACAGTCTAATTCTCAGTACTCAAAGCCCATCTAACGGCCTCTCTATACTTCGGGTGTAAAGCCGACTGGGCCTCCTTTATTCTTGCTCAACTACGAGCAAATGTTGAGCGAGCAGAATATGATCCATCAACTAGCTCGTTCTGAGAGAATATTGGGTTTATGGGTCGCATAAGCCACATCATTTTAAGCCAGTTTGATAAGATCATTCCAACTGGTGAACCGATTGGAAGAAAGGACATGCTCCTGACCATCTACTGCCATCTGATCTCGAAGAGATCACGCCAACCAGGAACTCCCGACTCAAGTCGTGGAAAGCAACCGGTGGTCGCCCATACCAGCTCCTCAGAAGAAAGGCAGCTGATGATTGAGAATGAGCCCCTATCTAGACTGAGTGATCAGTCTACCATACCAGCCAGCTCACAACCTCTAACCTTAGTCTATCGTGACTCAATTAAGGTTGAGTTTGAGGCAGTTCTAGATCATCAGCTAAGAAGCTGCTTCGGTCTCATTGAGGGCACCGATCCCTCCTTATTCGAGCAACTGAAACGGTACCTCCAGTACTAGATCTGGCGATTCCAACTCAATGAGGCCACAATGTTCCATCTCATCCGCACTCGTGGATACCTCTTCAGGATCAACGAAGGAAAATGGAGTAGACATTGGATGAATCATCCACTTTGCTCACCGCCAGCGCTCTCGGAGATAATGGATTCGATGATCAAACGAATCTAGCTCAGTCTACCAGCCGACGCTCCTCTTCCCGACAATAAACCAGCCAACTCCTCCTGCACCCCATTCCTTGAAGATCTACCAATCGCTTCGCCCGATGATATCTTCACCAGTTTGGCCTCCATGGCCTTCAGAGAGCAATAAATCTCTCTCACCACTGATCGTGGTCAATTCATGACAACTGAAGAGGCCTATGCATGGTTCTCCTCGCCCATGCCCATTCCTTCAGTTTCTTCAGTCCATGATGACAATTTGGAAACTGCCTTCACCTTCTTGCCAAACCTATCAATACCATCATGCGATCCACCCCAGCTTTTGGATGATGCCAAAAAGGGGGAAGATGGAAAGTATGATGATGAAAAGTTAACTCTTTGGGATCAGATCCAAAGAGAAATACATCATGAGGGGGAAGCTCAGCTGCAGGGGGAAGCTTGGAAAACACAAGGAGTCCAAGAAAGAGGAGAATCAAGCAGGAAGAGAAGGAGCAGCTAAGGAAGTAAATTAGTAGTTCTAACTACTATTGAGAATCGAAAGCTGATATAATATGCTTTGATTGATATATAATACATACTTCAATTATTCAAATATCATGCTTAAACTTCATATCAAGCCTTGATCATGCTTATAAACATTCGCCGATACTCTGATAACCATGCATATAAGCTTTGCTCTGATATTTAGATAATCATGCTCTAATAAAATAAAAGCATGCCCAAAATGAAAGTATGCCTTGAATGCTCTGATACTTGGATTTTGAATGCTCTGATACTTGAATCTCATGCTCTAACGTGCTCTGATTTCAAGAATTTACCTAAGCAAACTACATCATGTCTATCAAACGAACATTTGCAGTTTTTCCATCATCACTGACAAGGTTTTGACATCATCAAAAAAGGGGCAATTGTTCGGAAAAACTATCAAGGAACCTCTAAATAAGGTTTTGATGAGATGTCAAAACTATTTATGAAAAACTGACTAAAATTCAAGCTGTAGATCTGAGCTGACCAATCCAGAGCATCAAAGAGGAACTCAATCAAAGCTGGGAGGATACGCCAACAAGTCAGAACTCAATTCAATTGAGGATTCAAAGAGATGAACCAGTTGAAACAAACTGATAGCTAAGTCAACTGAGCTGAGGGAGAAAAGAATTGACTAGACTGAAGAAACTGATATGAGATCAGTTTAAACTGAAAGACTGGAAGTATCCAACTGATGGCCAAACTGAAGTGAACAGACAAACCAGCTAAAGGTCAGAACTAGAGTCAGCCAGCTTGTGATTTAAAGCTGACAAGAAAGCTCAAGAGAAAGCAGTCAAACTGACAAGCTAGTCAACAACTTGTGAATAGTCAAGCTGACAAGAGAGCTTGGGAATGATTAGTCAAACTGACAAACTAGCCAAAAACTTGAGATCAGCCGAACTGGAGGGACAAGCTTAGAACTGCCAACTGGAGCAATAGCCAAACTGAGCAGACAAATTCAGAACTGCCAACTGGAGTAACAACTGAACTGAGCAGACAAGCTTAGAACTGCCAGATGGAGTAATAGCCGAACTGAACAGACAAGTTCAGAACTGCCAACTGGAACTCAAATTGCTCAAATTGAGGCTCAGAACTACCAGCTAGAGAACCCTGGAGTTATTGCGCAACCGGCGAATCTTGGAATAAATGCTTCAACGGAGATTCTAGAGTTATATATCCAATCGAGATCGATTGGCAAGACAACGACTACTTCAATCAAAAGCTCCAGCGATCAATAAAGACCATCTGCCATTGATGAACCAACAGAGCCACCGATGAATAGAACTCAATGGTAATAAAATCACTCCTATATAAAAGACGAGTGAATCAAAGTTTTAAACACTCTTGCCTCCAAGACTTTTCGCAATACTTATTCTTGAAGCTTTCATTCAAGCAGAGCTTTCTTTCTCCCTCCCACAAAGCTCAAGTTCAGCATTTGCTAAAAACTGCAAGAGTCCAACTGAGAAGAAGAATTCAAAGAGTCAAAACATTAAGCCAGCTGTTGATAAACCAGCTAGGGCAGCCTTCTCAGTTTCAGCAATACAACAATCAACTATCCAGCTCAATTGAAGGAGCACATCAGTTGTAGCGCCCCGGTCCCGAAAGACCGTGGAAATGGACGCCACGGGGGTTGGAATTAAGAAGCGGAAAAGAAATGGGGTAATTAAATTAATGACGGGGTGTTAATCCAAAAGGATTAATGTTTGGAATAAAATTTAACAACCAAGTATGCCAAAGATAGGTTATGCCTTCCGAAAAATTAGACAGCATAACCTCTGTAACTAGAGCGAATCCCCGTTTATAACGGCTTATAAGAGAAGAATGGAAGCTGTAACAATTCAATAAGCCCTTTCATAGGCCAAACGGAAACAAATAACCAGATACCAACAATTAATAGACCCATTCATAGGTCGACAAAAGAAACAGACACCAATATGCTGAACAAATGAAGCCCTTCCATAGGCCAAAATGAATGATCAAATAGACATAACGAAAGACGGGGCTTCCTCCCCTTAGAATAATTATATGGTTAAACATACGAGACATGTTAATTAGGAAGTCAACAGATGTTCAGAATCAGAGAAACAGAATCATATCAACAAAATACCAAGATCAGAGTTCTTAGCATTTAGCAAAAGAATATCACAAGTGCGGAAACTCAATTCTTAATCGAATACTAAATAAAAGGGGACAACGGAAAAATATGTAGATCATAATAACCCATATCTCAGCCTCGTCACCTCCACGCTCCAGCCTACTTACCTGAAAATGTTTGAAAAGATTTGGGCTGAGTACTAATGCACTCAGTGGGCAAGTTTTACAATTCAAGTTATGCAAATCATTTTATTAAAGTAATCTATCTGTGTTCATGCAGGTAGTGAAGCTTAGGAGGTTTCAAAATTTAAAGCAACCTAAGTTCACCAAAACATTTTATCGTGAAGCGCTTAAGACTGTAACCAGTCACTGCCCGCAACCCGTACTACATCACCACGCGTAAAGTTGAGTATGGCCAAGTATACCCAATGAGTATAACTCATAAGTGTTTCATTTTTGTCTCACCGACAAGGAGTAGGGCAGGACAAATAAAGCATGCATACTGTAGCTACTCACATTGACACAGCGCTGGTATATGAGACTCCGACAACATACAGTAGCACGTAAATATTTTTAACACAGATAATCACATATGCAATTTAAGTAGAGCTTAATAACTCAAACATAACATTTTGAGAAAGATAGTATACGCCCACCTTTCTCGGGATTCTGAAAAGCTAACTCCTGAAGAATCACCCCTGATACTCTTTCTCTAGCTCAGTTGGTACTACAGAAGGTGAACTTCAACTCAGGATAATCGCTTTATTTTCGGGAAATAATCTAATATATTCCGAGCTATTATTTAATTATATTCTCTTCAAAAATAGATTGCGCGACTCTAGAGACCTCGAATAATTTAGACGAAGAAGGAAATAAATTCCAAACCGTCATTCTTGATTCAATGGGACTAACCGATTTGACAGAGGTCTCTTTCCAAAATTTGCCATTTTACACAGCGGACCTCGATTACACTTTTCACTTGCCCGAAAATTATGAAAATAATACGGGACGCTCCTATACATACGAGGACTAATTACCGAAACTTTGGGAATTTTTTGATAACTCATGCTTCCGGAATAAAAATAACTGCTTAAATTAAATAATCGAGGTTTTACAAAACTTGTCCGAAAATTACGAAATTTGACGGGCGCATAGGAAATAATTTTTGGAGTGACTTTCGTGAAGAAACTTTTTCGATTGGACGACCCGAAAGGGCCGAAAACTGAAGAAAACAGTGGCAAATCGGCGCCGGTAGCAGTTTCTGTTTTCCGGCGATTTGGCCGGTTTCCGGCCATCGGACGACAACGACATCAAAAGACGAAATGTAGGGAACTTAAAGATACACGACATACTAAAATTTCAGCTTCATCAGAGAAGAAACAAACCGAAACGAGGCGTCGGAAGGCAGCTGCTGCGCGGAGGCGATGGGCTGGCCGGTTCCGGCGACTGCTCCGGCGACGGCGGCCGGAATCCGGCGATGGCTCTGGTCAGTAGGGTGGTGGTGGTGGTGGTGGTGCAGCTCTCTCCCTCTCTCTCTCCCTCTCTCTCCCAATCTCTAATCTCTCTCTCAATCTCTAATCTCTCTCTCTCTCGATCACATATATATATATAGATAGGGTTGGGATGAGATAAACATGAGGGGGGCCTGCTAGGTGTAGATAAACTTTAGAATATCGGGTAGGATTTTTCGGATATAAAATACTGATAAAATGATTTTCGGATTCGATTAAAAGTTACTTTATTCAATTGCGAGGTCCAAATGACCTCCAACACAAAATTCGAAAATACCGGAAAACTCGTTGGCTCAAGTACTATTGAACCAACTCATCGTGGAAAAACGAGAAGGTCGTTTGAAGAAAATCGAAGAAGGATTGACTTTTTGAAACGGAAATTTACTATTCCGCACTTTTTGCTGAAAACTCTCCCGAGCGTTCAATTGTCCTCTGATTGGAAATCTGTGAACGCCAATGGATTCCTTGAGTGATTTTCTATAGGGACGGCTTGGTGAAACAAGACCCGAGTCAACGTACAAGGTTTCGTGAATTTCAGAAAATCACGTCTTTACGAAAAAATACTATTCACAGGTTTATTCTTCACGGTTTTCAACTCCGGGACTCTTGTAGATGTCAGATTAAAAATCTGAGAATACCAACAACTTCCTTTGGGTCGCTACGCTTCAGAAAAGACCAAGGTTGACTATCTTCCGGTGACAAACGTAAAATCTCGAGAAGATGATTTCCGAATAACGTCATCTAACGTCGCGACTTACATTCATTTTAACTGCTATGAAGCCCTAGTCTCTTCCATTAATATCTTAATAGAAATTAAGCTCTAAATAAAATACTCTGGATACGGGGCGTTACATTCCACCCTCCTTAAAAAAATTTCGTCCCGAAATTTCCATATCCTGGAGAAGACATATCAAAGTATATCCTTAGGGCTCAAAACTCCACTTTCTGCACTCGTCTGTCTGGAACCAATAAGGTTATCATACTTTAGATTGATTCTCAACCTCTAGCTCTCTTTCCTTTTTCTTCATGGAAAAAAATACCTCTTTGATGAGTCTATACTCGTTCTGCTTTTCCTCCTGAAAACTTGAGCATCTGTCATCTTTCTCTACTTATGAAATCTCTCTAAAAATATCGCTTCACACGAGCTCCTTATGATCTTGCATTCGAGCGGACCTTTAGAAACTATTCGATCAACAAAAGAAATAAAAGAAAATAAAAATTCACCAAGCTTGCTCCTCGTGCACGAGCCGTGCGGTCTCAACGAGTACATCCTTCTTTTGTTTCGCTTGACTTTTTCTTTTACTTCTAACTTTACTTCTCGCAGCTTTGAGAAACTTCAATGAACTCGAACTGGATGATAAACTCGAATTAATTGGACATCTCCTTCGATGGTTCATTGCACGTTCTAACACGTTCAAAACTCGTTTTATCTTCATCTCCAACTTCTTGAGGTTTGACTTCCTCGTTTTCTTGGGACGTACTTCGTGATTCGCTTCTTAAATTCTTTCATTGAAGTCATCTTCTTTAAAAGCTTCTGCTGGTGATCATCATCGCCTGCAGACATAGAGATCGCAAGCCTGGACTTTAACTGCACGCTTGAAACTTACTTGCCGACATTCTTTTAGATTGCCTCCAAATATAACGAGCTGAGAAATCCCCTTGGAAATCTGTGAACGCCAACGGATTCCTTGAGTGATTTTCTATAGGGACGGCTTGGTGAAACAAGACTCGAGTCAACGTACAAGGTTTCGTGAATTTCAGAAAATCACGTCTTTACGGAAAAATACTATTCACAGGTTTATTCTTCACGGTTTTCAACTCCGGGACTCTTGTAGATGTCAGATTAAAAATCTGAGAATACCAACAACTTCCTTTGGGTCGCTACGCTTCAGAAAAGACCAAGGTTGACTATCTTCCGGTGTCAAACGTAAAATCTCGAGAAGATGATTTCCGAATAACGTCATCTAACGTCGCGACTTACATTCATTTTAACTTCTATGAAGCCCTAGTCTCTTCCATTAATCTCTTAATAGAAATTAAGCTCTAAATAAAATACTCTGAAGATACGGGGCGTTACATCAGTTGATACCCCTTGTTGAAGACTAACCTCTTGAAGATCGAAAGAGATCTAAAATCTTGTAAAGATGTCAATAGCACCTACCTTCCTAGCGAGCAATTAGGGACTTCAAGTGTGAGCCGTCGACCTGCTGAGGTAGTGAGCAGTTACCAGGTTCAGCCAACTGTCCTTCATTGTATAATTTATAAAGAAACTCAAGTTATATAGTGAAGTTGCCCTTCTGCGGAAGGAAGAGAGGACGTAGAAGTTTGAGACTTCGAACCTGTATAAATCATTTGTGTGTTGTACTGTTTTGATTACTTGCATATTTATGAACTGTACACAAGCTCACACAATCCGCACTCAAGCTGTCAAAAGAGGTCAACCACATTGTGCATAGATAAGTCACTAAGCAAGTTAAGGGCCCTTATTATTCCGCAATTTGAAGTAAAAGTTTTTAATCAGTTTATTCACCCTCCCTATAAACTGATATCGACTCGCTAGGGATCAACACTTACCTACTTTGATTATTTTTTGAACTCCCTTTGCACTCATAAATAAATTCCGGTGCACAAGATCAGAATTGTCGGCACTGGAGAGTGACGAGGTGGCCAAATGGGCAGCCTTTGTGGTCCTTTTAGAAGCGGATGCTTTCTCTTTGGAGCTCTTGGGGTTAGCTATCAATTGGCTAGCTGGAACCGGGACCTTGCTCTCGGCCCGTTTCTCCTTCTCCTTATCCTCCTTAAACTTCTCCTGCATTCTCCTTTGATCTTCATTGACGTCCTTCGATGTCAGTGGCCATAAGCGGGTGGTCCGTCCATCTCAGGTCACCATATACGTGTTGGCAAACCCATCATCAAGAGCTTTCCTGTCAAATTGCCACGGACGACCAAGCAAAATATGTGATACCTCCATAGGGATAACATCACAAAGTATAATACCAACAAAATGACCAATAGAGAAAGTAACACTTACCTGATATCCAATGCGGATTTCTCCTCGGTCTGTCAGCCACTGTAAACGGTACGGCTTGGAGTGCTTTTGTGGAATTAGATTCAACTTCTCCACGGCGTACTGGCTAATCACGTTCACGACGCTGCCACTGTCGGTGATGAGCGAGCATGTCTTATCTTGGATCGAACAGTGCGCATAGAAGATGTTCTCGCGCTGGTCATTCTGATCCTCCTCTCGAATCAGGCTCAGTGCTCAGATCGAAATAAGACTGACATGGGCTTACTTTAGCTTTTCATCTTCAATCTCATCCATAGGTGGACAGTCAAGGGGTTGTTTGGCACCTCCTTCTACTTCTGCTTCATCAAGCTCCTCCTCACTTGCTGACTCCAGCTCATTCTGCTCGGTAAGGAAAAGAACTCGACAGTTCGGACATTGTGCTTGGAAGTGTCCCCATTCTCTGCACTTGTGACATTGTACGTCACGTGCTCTTCTTGAAGTACTATTCGAAGGCTGACTGGGCTGCACTATTCAGTTTTGATTTTCTCTGTTCGGTGCAGGCAAATTGTACTCAGGTCTGCGGGAAGGCTGTGGTGCAGACTGCTCAAAACGGTGAGCGAGTTGTGAAGACAGGCGACGTGTAGGGGCTATCCTCGGTGTGGAAGACTCATCTCAAACCCATAGTGTCCTTGAAGATGTCAACTGAGAAGGATGTCGGCGTCTCTTTTTGAGCTGTCGTTCTGCAATCGAGGCATAATGAATCATAACCTCAATGATGATAAAGTCCTTCAACTCAACTTCACAGGCGATGTCTGGATGCATTCCTTCAATATATCTATTGATTGTAGCAATCAGCGTCTCCTCCTTTCCAACCTGATTCATCGCTGTCTCAAATTCTTTATGGTATTCCTCAATGGATGGAGTACCCTGGCGAATCTGGCTCAACATGCACTCCAACTCCTGTTCATAATTAACAAGGATGAAACAACCTCTAATCACATCTTTCATTTCCTGCCAAGTGTCAATAAGGGGGTAGCTGTTGCGGCGTCGGCAGCCCTGAATGTTCTCCCACAATCAATTGCATAACCTGTAAACTCCATGGAAGCCAGCTGCACCTTCTTGACCTCCGAAAAATCATAACAGTCAAAAATCTTGTTGAGCTTCCTCTCTCAGTGGAGGTAAAGGTCTTGATCATGCAGTCCCTCGAATGCCGGTATGCTTATCTTAATGTTTTTCAACAAGCTACCGGGGTCTGCACGTCGGTGTTGATAAGGCGGATAGGCGTGGGCTGCACGTCTGTAAGGGTGACGTGGTCGGTCACGTCTCTGATATTGCTCAAACTCAGCCTCTGACTCCTCTGCAAAGTCTCCATAATTATCCTCTGCATGACGATCCTCATCATAATCTTAATGCACCTGCTGCTGACGACGCGACAGTTATGGCTGCGCCCTAGCATTGGCTCAGGCCTCTGCTAGGGCAGGCTCAGCTTGCACAGGATGAGCTCTAGCATCGGTGGTCTCAACAGCTGGGACCTCCTCCTAATGAGGTACTGCCTCATTCTGAACTGGCTGGCTCTAAACTAGTGGTGGTAATGGAATCCGCGCATTAAGGTTCATGAATTGTGCCATTACTTGGGCGAACGTGTCTTCAAGCTTGTCCTCCAACATTTGTTGACGTCTCTCAAAGTGTTGGGACATGGCTTTATAGTGCCATTGGGCATCCCAAAGTAGCTGATCCGATGATGATGCGTCTGTCGGAGTATTAGGCGAAGACGGTGTTTTGTCTTCCTTTTTATTTTTATCTCCAGGCTTTATTTTTCAAACCTGCAAAACAAATAGCAAAAGAAAAACAAAAGAAACAAAAGGTAGAAAAGGATACTCACTTTTTTTACTCTCGCGTATATCACTCAAATTTTTCAGCAAACTGTGGAGGTCACTCCAACTGTCTCTGATGTCTCGATAGATTAGCTGCTGACTTCTCTAACTCTAGTCAAGTGCTCGAACTTGACTCCAGAGTATCTCGAGTAATGAGATAGCCACAATGTAGCTACAATGTTCGAGTAAACCACGGCTAGGTGTAGGAACAAGGTTAGGCAAATTTTGTGGAGCTTTGGGTGGGTGTGGGTCGGCTGGATGGATGAAAGTAAGTGAAAATAAAGGTAAGGAAGTGCTATGAATTTTGGATGAATATTGTACCACAAATAAGAGCAATAATCCAACAAGGAAATAAATAAAACTCAACTAAGAAATTAACAAAACAATCCCAATTCAACTAGGAAATAGGAAAAACCAATCCCAACTAAAATACGAACACTAAAAATTGACCCACCCTTATAATTAGAACACTGTGAACAAAAAATATGACTCCCCACAATGCAATGTGACGTTTCCAATCGCTATACGACGAAGAGTGGCAAATCGCGACACAACACAAGAAATAAAAACAATTGCTACCCAAACTCAACAAGACCAATCAAGAACTTTATGAATATCCTAGAAACAATGCAAGATAAGGTAACACAGTAGGGCTCGATCACAATTCAGATTTTTTTTGTACGATTTTTTTTATCGAAAATTTATTCTCCTCTTTTTTTATAAGATCGACTTCTTTTCTAGCCCCTACTATGTCACACAAATTTGGATTGAACCACGACCAACCGAAGTTGACATGGCTCTGATACCAAAAACTATGATGCGACCAATCAATATGCGGAAGATAGAATCGAATAATGGAAACTAAAAGAAAGATTCAATCCAACAATCAACTGAACAATAATGAGTATTTAACCCATATAGACTGACTTAAAACAACCAATAGATTCGAACAACAATTAAATAGCAATATTCCCAATTTATAACCTGAGAACCCTAGAAATTGACTTGATCAATTGACCTATCAAATGACGTCGGATTATGCTCAAAATTTAGGAGAATATTTAATTAATATGCAAAAACAACATATCCAAAATTCAAGTAAAACTCACGTGTGGTTTGTGAGATGGCTCAGTGGTGATTTTAGGCGATTTAAGACACGATGAACACACAATTGAAGCTATATTCAGAATTCAGGACTTGAGGACTATATGGACATGGATGGTGTTGATCAGGGATGGTATGGAAGGTGTATGGAGGTGTGGTGGTGGTGGAAACGAAAAGGATAGATGAAGCTTACCCGAAACGAACCCTGAATCTACTTGAATCTGGAACGTGAGTATGGAGCGAACTTCATGGCGAGATTAACCCGTACACTACTGGATGCACGAAGGAATCCCTTGATTTCAAGTTTGTAGATTCCAAGCAACAAACCCTACCAAGAACTATTAATTTGTGATTGAGACGGGATGAAGCGTGGGATGAAGCGTAAAAAGCTATTTCATTCAAAATGCAGTCTAAAGTGATAACAACATTGTTCAGCTCTATTTATATATAGGGAGGTGGAAAAAACACGCCCTAACTCAAAAATACCAAAAACTAATTAAATAAAATAAATTAAAAATAAAAGGTTTTGGATGCCGATGGGCACGGTCCGTGCTAAAGGAGCACGGGCCGTGCTAGCTGCCTTGTGTGGGCCAATGCTAATTATATGCACCATTTTCCAAACTCTCGGTGCTAGTTGCACGGGTCGTGCCCTTGGACTGTCTTGGGGCACGGTCCGTACTAGATGACACACGGGCTCTAACCTTCAATTTCAGTCACGTTCACCAACTTGTGCTCTTCGGACTCAATCCCACCATCTTCTAACCTCTTTCCAACGTAGCACTGGAGATATCCTTGCAACTTCTTGGCTCTGAGTCTCGTCACTGGACCTCGCAGCTGCAACTCTGGATTTAAATCTGTGGTGCTACTACAGGACTCATCATGTAATAGACAATAGTTTTTTATGACAACCGTTGGCTTTTTTTATGTAGACAACGGGTTTTGTGAAAAACCGTTGTCTGTATTCAAATGGACAATGGGTGGGGTTTTTTCCGACCATTGTAAAATTTTTGCATCAGACAAAGGTTTTGTTTGACCATTGTCTTTTTAAATTTTTTTTTCTTGCAGCTTTTTTTTTCATATAGTACCTGCTTATTTACAAAATTTTCCAAAATAATAAATAATTAAAACCAAAGAATAATTCATTACATAATAACCATAATGTATACAAACTAAATAATACATGTAAGTTCTCCAAAATAACATGATTAAATATGAAATAAATTAATATTAATATTTTGCATTCACATATAATACATTTTAATGCAATGTAGAGGACTTTTTTATAACACATTGTTCGAAACTTTTTTATTTATGCAGTATTAATTTGCTAATAATTAAATGCCAAAACTTTAAGCACCTTTAGTCATTGCTTCACTGAGAGGACTATAAACATGAATTAATAGGGAAAAAAAAACTTTATGTTGTTTGGTGTAACTATCTCAATTCCCATTTTCATCAACTAATCAAGCAATGAGTCAAAAATATGCCGATATTCAAATGCTCAAAATGTAACATACAAGAGTTCCATTGTAGATTAAATAACCAATTAGAAACAAGCTATAGATTATCAATCTATATCCCACTTTTGAAATCGTCTCTAAATCAACATTTTTCTTGGAAAAAAATTTAACCATTTCAGCCTTATTACATGAACCAACCAGTCCACATAATGTTCCAAATTATTTTATGGAAGCAAGTGGTAGGCCTAGGCAGTAGATATGATTTAACCCAGCAGCTATGCAACAACTCAATCAATGATAGGGCAGCCAAGTTCTAATAGCTTCCATGATAAATTCAGGAACACAACAACATATAGCTTCATCTAATCCCCTTTTTCGATATCGTTCGAGAGGATTATTATCTGAGTTAGTTTTATTCAAGTATAGTCAACTCCCCTTTTCTGATTATCGTCGGGGTAGTCTTCTAATCTTGCTACATTTTTAAACATGCAAATCAAGCAGTACATCTAAACCATGAACTAAAAAACACACTGAACAAAAAGTACGAAGCACCATAAAAAGAAATTCAATGGAAATCCCTCTATCCAGTTATGTGCAAGTCTGCAACAAAATCTATCAATTGGTTAAAGAAGCTCTAACAAACTGATTTACAAGCATCTATAAAAATCACGAAATGTTGTGCGTTCCTAGCAATAATGAGACTGTTGCAGTGCAAAGTTTCTTCAACCGTAAAAATTGAGCTTCTTCATTACTTTTGCATAAGCTGCAGGAACAATGTCGGATTATCTGGGCCATCATTTTAACTTCTTAGACTACAACAACAAATAGACTAATGTTATTATATGTTAAATTAGTGCAGGCTAACTATGCAAAGTCAAGCTGGAAACATCAAAAGAGCAAAGTATATTTAGAAGAATGATTTCGGTAAAAAAAAGAAAGCTCAAGCCACTTCAAGTATAGAGAACACAATAACAGATAGCTTCATCTATCTCAGAAAATATTCAACTGTTGGTCCCGGTGCGAGCCTTTGTCAGTTTAGAGAGAGGGGTGAATAAACTGACTTCAAAAACTTTAAAACAGATGCGGAATAGATAGGGCCCTGACTCGCTTTTGAGATTTATCTGTGCTGACTGATCAGTTGAGAGAAGCTGATAGAGGCTTAGCTTGTGAGCTGATCAGTTTTCAACTGATAGCTAGAAGACGTGGCTGAAGCTTGTCAGTTCAGTCTGTGTGTGTGAATGTGTGCACTTAAAGAACTTGTAAGACTGAAAAACAGTAAGAACAGCACACACAGAGCTTTATAGAGCTTCGAAGCTTCCTACTTCTACATCCTCTCTTCATTCCGTAGAAGGGCAATCCACTATGCAAGTGTAAAGTTTCTTTATTATAATTAGACAATGAAGAATTCCTGTTGGACCTGAAAATGACACCCTTCAACCCGAGCGCGGCCTCCTTTCCAACTGTTGCTCTCCTAAAAGAACGGACCTATCGGTACACGCTCCTTCTCAGTCGATTTCTAGGTAAACAGCTTACACTTACCATTCCCAACTGCTTACTAAGACTTTAGGTGCTATTGCCCGTCTTTACATGATTTTAGATCTCACTCGATCTTCAAGAAGACAGTCTTGAATCTATTATCAACCTGGAGTACTCCTTTCTCTTAAGCTGAGTGGTTAATCTTTGAGGGACTGTATTGAGTAGCTTTGCTCTTGCTGGAATTCTGCGTTAGCTTAGTAGCTTGCTTTGAACTTGAAGCACGCCTTCTCAGTTTAAGACTTTTCGCACTTTGAAAATATTGAGCTTTGAGCTGTAGGGAGAGAGAAAGAAATAGCTCGTTCTGCAAAATAGCAAAGTTAGATTGGCGAAAGTCTTGGCCAAAATTGATTTCACCCTCTTTAAATAGATGAGTGAATTTTAACCGTCATGATTGGTGATGTTTGGAAATCACCGGTGGCATTTTAATGCTTGTATCCATTTGAAGCTTTTTTAATGAACTAGCCATTTTGACTTTAATATTCTCTGCTCTAAGATCATCAGGATCTTCTAAAGATTTCCTGTTAAGATCTTCATTGACTGCTTGTCAGTAGGAGCAGGTGATTCGGCTATCATTTCTTGGACATTTAGCTAACGGGCTCTAAGCTATCTCGGCTTTCAGCTCTGAGATTGTCCAGTTAGCAGATCTTTCAGCTGCCTCGAGCTTCTATCATGATATAGTCTAGTTCAGCTAATTCATCAGCTAAGCTTAAAAGCTTTTATTTCTAGACTTATCAGTTGGCTACCTGATTGAGCTTTTACCTTTTCTCTCTGAACTGATCTATGGTCAGTTAAGTGGAGGCTCAATACATTTAGAGATGTTTTACCAGTAAAATGATCTTTGATTAGTTTAGGATTAGCTCTGACTGATCTCAGATTAGATCAGTTTCAGCTTTCAAGCTGACTCTGTTCATCAATCTATCTTGGCTTTCTGCTAAGACTGATGATTCACTCATCTGTGGATGCCTACCAGTCTCCAAAGTTCTCTTCGCCCTTTACAGCTTATCTCAAGCTTTGAAGAGTTTACTCTGACTGGTCTGATCAAGGCAACCTGTAAGCTGGTTGACCATGCTTCTGAATAGCTATCTCTCATCTCAACTTGAAGTCTTATTTGGTCATTATCCCTGATTTTCAGCTTGTCATAACCTGCAGTTTTTCATTAAATCATCACACATGTTTTGACATTTCATCAAAACGATCATTAAAATCCCTTGAAACATTTAATCGAACACGTTACGTGCACCCATTTAAACCACATAATCAAGACTCAATTTAAATCCTTTAAACCCAACATTTCAAATACAAACACCTTCATCTTAGGGCTCTAACATACATAAAAATCAACCCCAACAACCATCACAACACCTCCAACCAACAATCAACATATCAAGGGAATTTAGGGCAAAAATCCAATCTTTAGAAACAATGAACCATAGAAATTCGATATAACTTCACATATAGCTTCAAGGAGGTAAATAAATCATATGTTCAAGACATCAAGGCAAGAGGATCAATAAAAGTGAAAACCCTAATTTTTGAGTATGAACCCTAGTTTTCAATCAACATGAAAATGGTGTTTTAATCACCAAGGTGAAGAGGGTATGAAGTTACCTTAGTTGATGGTGTTAGTTTTGTATACTGGAAGACTCGTCTTTGTATACTTTTCTGATGATATGATGATATGAAATGAAAGTTATTGCACTCACTGTTTGCATTTAGATTATATTCTATAATTGTTTTATGCAATGTTCCATATACTTACATTGTAGATGATATGGTGTGAGGAGTCACACGGTAAGATCATATCATTAGAACCTTGTAATGTATTAAAGAGCTCACGGCTTAGATGGTCCTGACCACACCATCGGTACACCGTAGAATAATCTGATAAGTTAGTTTATCTTGACTAACTGATTATTCTAGTACACTAGTTAGTGTATTGAGAAGGATCACGATAGGATACTATTCTCTGTCTCTGACCCAGTTACTGAGAGAATAAAGATCCACAGAGTTCGGATTCTGAACTCATGTGATATTGGCGAGCATATGTGTGTGTTGTTTATTACTTTGATTTATCAATGGGTGAGATCTTTTCGTAGATCGAATTCGATATCTTGGGTAATAACAATGTATACATGATGTCTCGAGCAGTATGCATGAGTACTGTGTCCTGGTGCGCCAGGTTGATAATGTTCTCTTGAGGAAGCACAAGTTCATGTTGAAACCCTGCAGGTGGAATTTATTCCGTACATGAATAAAGCTTGTGTGGTACTACTCAAGGTTTTAGATGTTGATTAATTATAGCTGTCAGAGGCTTACATAATTAATTAATGAACATTATATCTTAAACAAGGGGAATGGCTGGACTAAAGGAGAAAGCATATTCGTAAATATGTATTAAATTGGTAGGTCAGTTTTACTTCTTTAGTGGAATAAAAGTAAAACTTAATTTATTTAATTATATCCTAAGTTTATTGGATATTGGATACTAAATAAATTAGTGGGCCAATTTAATATTCTTCTAGATCCCTGTTGTAGCCCAATTGACTGATAGTGGATTGGATATTGAACTTGAGATAGAGGCCCAAGCCCAGTAGGGCTGGAACATGAAATTTCGCCCCTCCCTATATATAAGGGGAGGGGGGGGCACGAAATTTTGAGGATGTTATTCATTGGAAATCAGCCCCTCTTTGTCTCTCAAAGTTATCCACAGATTTCACAATTCTATCTAGTAGATTTCAGCCCACTCTGAATCTAGATACAGTCCGGGAATACAACAGAAGATCTTGGAGTAGAATCTATGGTGCTCGATTTTTTGAGGTGTTAGGTGGCGCCATACAGTGTTCATTCAATAATAAGATTAGATCTTTAATCTTGTCCATAGACCGTCTATCGATTTGTAAGTAGATTCGTTTCTATGTCTTTCGCTTTATTAGATTCGAATCTTCTTTGCATGCTTTTTTATTAGATTGTGATAAACATGCATGTTACATAAAATTATGATTTGCATGAACACGGATTAATGAACAACCAAATGATCATGCGATGGTTTAATTCGAAAAAACCCCAACAATTGGTATCAGAGCGGGTTTTGGCACTGTTCTAGGATTAATCCGGGCATAATTTCAAATTGCATAATTAAATTTGATGGTGAATTTATGGTGTTTAAATTTTCAGATTTAATTGCCATGTATTTCGATTTTTATGGTATTCAAGACTTGGAAGAATTTTCGGATTGAATTCGAAAATTCTAGTTTTGAATTGTTGGAATTTTCGATTATGATGAGATGTAGATTTGGGATGATATTTGATGGTCTTCAAATTTCCAGATTTATGTCTCATAATTTTCGAAAATTTGAAGATCAATTTTTTCGAAAATTGATGTTATAAAATTCCCTAATTTTGTGTTAAAATTTTCGAACACTATAATTAAATTTGGATGGATTTTTGATCTACATCAAAATTTCCAGATTTAATTTGGATAGGGTTCGAAATTTTTGATGGTTAGAATTGGATTTGGTGATTTTTGATGTATATCAAAGATTGCCTAATTCTAATCTAGATAGACTTGAAATTAGAATTTTAAATTTGGTAATTTTTGAAGTGGATCAAAATTTCCAGATTTATTTTTCTTGTAATTTTCGAAACCTACACTATATTATTTGGAATTCTTTTTTCATTAATGTCAAAATTTCCAAATGTGAAATATAATGTAATTTTCAATTTTGTTAAATTAATTTGGAGAAGATTTGGATGAAAATCAAATTTCCAGATTTATTTAATGATGGTTTTCAAAAATTATGATATTGGATTAAGATTTGATATTATTTGATGTATATCTTAATTTACCTAATTTTAATCTAGATAGATTTGAAAATAGAATTTTAAATTTGGAAGAATTTGAAGTGGATCAAATTTCCAGATTTATTATTGGTATTATTTTCGAAATCTATGGATTTAAATTGGATAAAGGTGATTTTGGATATATACAAATAATTATGAAAATCTAATTGTGATAAGATTTTAAATTTGGATAAGTTTTGGAAGATTTTGGATTGGAATCAAATCTCCAAACTTTATCCTTGAAGATTTAGATTCTTATGGATAATATTTGGATTAGATTCTTGATTTATATCAATATATCCAATTATTATTTAATTAGGGTGGTTAGAAAATATTAAATAAATTTGGAGGATAATTATTAATAATTTCCAGATTTATTTTGATGATATTTTCGAAAATACAAGATTAAAATTGGTGGATAATTATTTTAATTTCCAGTTTTTATCTTGTGGATAATATCGAATTAATTAATTTAATTAATTGTAAAATTCGATTATTATTTAATATTCATGCATAGATATCATATGTTATTTTATGTCGATCATATAATACATGATTGTTGGATTTGTAGACTGTGTTTGTTTGCAGGTTTACCAACTATCATGGCTCCTTTATTTTATGTGATGTATGTTTATGTTGAATGAATGTTGGCCGTATGCCGGTTCGGGTACGTGATTTTAATCCATGAGAAAATCCATGAATTAGGTCTAGATTTTATTTTACGTTGTTTTAATGTAATAGATATAAAGCTGTTAGACGAGTTTTTGAGTTGTAATTTTTATTCTAGCAATATTAGATTTTTCCTTTCGGAATAGATAGTCTGTATTGAATAAAGATCGGAGATCAACTCAAAGAAGGAAAGTGGTTCTGCACCAGAAAGGAAGGTTCACCGGTTCACGTCCCGAAAACCCTAAATGGAGCTAGGATTTTCGGCGAGGCGCGGTGAAGGGTGCGGCGGCCAAGCCTGTTTCTGGAGCTGACTTTCCAATTTTATCTCATCAATCAACATGAGATATAAGCCATGATAGTTGGAATATTATTGTTGCTTATTATGTTGAAGCATGCAATGGATGTTTATCATTTTATGTGATGTTTGCATATTCGATAATGGAATAAATTGAAACCTCAAACATAAATAACTAAGTGGGAGAGATTCATACCGAAGTATGTAGAAATCTCATACGATCTCCATTAAAATCTGGTTTAATTGAGAAGTGATGGGCATGCGCGTTGACATCGGTCTTCCTCCATATTTGATGTGTCATATCACAGATTTCTCTAGATATTAAATCTCCTAAATGGATAGCTGTAGAACACTATTAGGACTAACTGACTCCTCCATCTGGAGCGGTTAAATTCGAATAGTGCTCTTGGTGCGAAGATAATGGTGTGCACACTTAGATGTAATTTATTGATAAACGTCCACACGATCGTGGCTTATCAGTTAGACGATTACATGACTGTGTTTAATCCGGCTATTAATTTGCTTGTTGTAAGGAAACTCAACTGGAGGCAAATTAAAGGTTAACGTATTTAAGAATGGATTTTATAAACGTCCACACTATCGTGGCTTATAAAAGACGTTTTTAAAGTGTCGGTGGAAAAGTATATAATTTTTATGAGGCTTTCGATTATATACTGTTTATCCTAAACGTGTTATGTGACTATACTGCATGTTTAATTTCAGTTATTTCATATCATCAATGGCACTCTCCAATATGTCCTCAATCCTCAAAGAAAACAAACTTGTCGGTGAAAACTACAATGACTGGATTCGTAACCTTAACCTAGTTCTAGTTGCTGAAGGACACAAGTTTGTACTTGAAGAGATATGTCCTGACAAGCCAGATGAGGATTCTGACGAAGCCTAAAGGGCTGTGTATGACAAGTGGGTCAAGTCTGATGAGATAGCGCGCTGCTACATTCTGGCTTCCATGTCGAATGTGTGGCAACATCAGCATCAGACTATGAAGACTGCTTATGATGTCATGCTCAACCTTAAGGAGCTCTTCGGTTATCAGAACCGCTTGGCTCGCCACTTAGAAATGAAGAAGAGAGGTACATCTCACACTCTGTTTGTGGAAACATGTTTAGCAACTTGTTCTACCCAGTCGTGGGTAGTAGATACTGGAGCTACTGATCATGTTTGCATGTCTTTACAAGGGTTCCTGGTAAAAAGACAGTTGAGTGAGAATGAGATCACCGTCTACATGGGCAATGCTACGAGAGTGGCGGCTGTTGCAGTGGGAGACGTTGTTTTACCTTTCAGTAGTGATAGAACTTTGGTTTTGAAAGATTGTCTTTATGTGCCTGGTTTTAGGCGAAACTTGATTTCAATTTCTAAATTGATTATGGATGGATATTCTGTTTCTTTTGATAACAAAGTAGTTATCTTTAGTGGTAAACATTTTATCTGTTCTGGCACATTGGATGGACACTTATACTTTCTTAAACCAACTGAAAACACTACGCATAGACAACTGTTGAATACATCGATCATAAACCCTAACAAGAGAAAAGAACCTTCGGGATTGAATCAAACCTATCTTTGGCATCTAAGGCTAGGTCATATTAACCTTAAGAGGATACAAAGGCTTGTAAACGATGGACCATTGACTTCTTTGGTACTGGAATCGTTTCTTTTGTGTGAATCCTGTTTGGAAGGTAAAATGACCAAGCGTCCTCTCCAGTTAAAAGGAAATAGATCCGAAGGACTATTAGATTTGATTCACTCTGACCTATGTGGCCCTATGTCCGTTCAAGCTCAAGGAGGGTTCGAGTATTTCATCACTCTCATTGATGATTACTCTAGATACGGTTATATCTACCTGTTACGTCGCAAGTCTGAATGCTTTGAGAAATTCAAAGAGTTTAAGGCGGAAGCGGAGAAATGAACAGGCAGAAGTATCAAGTCACTACGTTCTGATCGTGGTGGCGAGTACCTCTCAAGCGAATTGAGGGATTACATGGCAAAGAGTGGGATTACATCCCAGTTGACTGCGTCTGGAACGCCACAGCAGAATGGCGTGGCGGAAAGAAGGAATCATACATTGTTAGAGATGGTTAGATCGATGATGAGTTATTCTGAGTTGCCTATTTCGTTCTAGGGATATGCCCTGGAAACAGCAGCCTATATTCTTAACTTGGTTCCATCGAAATCAGTTCCTGCTACACCTACAGAATTATAGACTGGACGAAAGCCTAGTTTGAACCATATTCGGATTTGGGGTAGGCCAGAACATGTGTTGCACAAGGAAGCTGATAAGCTGGTTTCTCGTACTGATGTAAGGCTTTTCGTTAGATATCCTAGAGGAACGAAAGGTGGTTTGTTTTATAGTCCTAAGGATCAGAAGATCATTGTTAGCACCAATGCTCGATTCTTAGATGAAGACTATGTCATAAACCACAAATCAAGGAGTCACATCATCCTTGAGGAGTTAAGGAGTGGATCGAATCCTACACCGATTGTACAAGAAGAGGAACCACCAAACACTGCACAACGTGTCACAGAAGTACAGGAACTGCCTCGTCGCAGTGGGAGGGTTGTACGCCAACCTGATAGATTCATTGGTCTGGGAGAGGCTTCAGATTTCCTAGAGGGTCTCAATGAATTGGATCCCAGGACCTATGATGAGGCAATTCGAGATAAAGATGCAGATTCTTGGAAAACTGCAATGGAGTCTGAGATTGGATCTATGGATCACAATCAAGTCTGGGAACTTGTAGAACCACTAGATGGGGTAAAACCCATAGGCTGTAAGTGGGCCTACAAGCGCAAGAGAGGATCTGATGGGAAGGTTGAAACCTTCAAAGTTAGATTGGTGGCAAAAGGGTATACTCAGAAAGAAGGGATCGATTATGAGAAAACCTTTTCGTCGGTAGCCATGCTTAAGTCAATCCGGATTCTCTTGTCTATTCCCGCTCATTTGGATTATGAGATCTGGCAGATGGATGTCAAGACGGCTTTCCTAAACGGAAGTCTTGAGGAAAACATTCACATGAAACAACCAGAGCGATTCATTGCTAAGGGCCAAGAGCACTTGGTGTGTAAGCTTAAGAGATCCATTTATGGACTTAAGCAGGCATCGAGGTCTTGGAACATCCGATTTGATGAGGTTATCCAGTCATATGGATTCCTGCAAAGTCCGGATGAGAGCTGTGTGTACAAGAAATGTGACGGAAACGTGGTGGCATTCCTCGTACTTTATATTGATGACATCTTGCTTATTGGAAACAGTAAGAAGGCGTTGTCAAACATTAGGGTGTGGTTGTCCGAGCAGTTCGATATGAAGGATCTGGGTGAAGCCGGACATGTCCTTGGCATCAAGATCATTCGTGATCGCTAGAAAAGGATGTTATGTCTGTCCCAGGCGACTTATATCGATACAGTGCTAGCTAGATTTGGCATGCAAGATTCTAAGAAAGGTTTTATACCTTACAGGCATGGAATTCATCTATCCAAGGAAATGTGTCCCCAAACACAGTCTGAGATAGAGGAAATGAAGAAAGTACCATATGCTTCGGCTGTGGGAAGTTTGATGTATGCTATGCTATGCACTAGGCCTGATATATGCTATGTCGTTGGCATGGTAAGCAGATATCAGTCTAACCCTGAACAAGGTCACTGGACTGCGGTAAAAAACATTCTCAAGTACCTTAAACGGACTCGAGACTACATGTTGGTTTTCCGCTCTGATAGTGTAGTACCTTTGGGTTACACGGACTCAGATTTTCAATCCGACAAAGATCAGAGTAAGTCTACCTCGGGCTATGTGTTTACACTAGGAGGTGGAGCCATCGCATGGAGAAGCATTAAGCAGAAATGCATTGCGGATTCCACCATGGAAGCTGAGTATGTAGCTGTCTCTGAGGCTGCAAAAGAGGCTGTCTGGCTCCGCGGGTTCCTAGCGCGCTTGGGCGTGGTTTCTTATTTGCCTAAGACTATCACGATATACTGTGATAACTCTGGTGCAGTGGCAAATTCGAAGGAACCAAGAGCCCGCAAGGCAAGTAAACACATAGAGAGAAAGTACCATCTTATACAAGAAATCATTAAGAGAGGAGACGTGGTGGTGGTTAAGATTGCATCTGAGGACAACCTGGCTGATCCATTCACGAAGAGCCTGGCGGCTAAGACCTTTGATGGTCACGTGGAGAAAATGGGAGTGAGATGCAGACCCGGTAGCACAGTTTGAGTTGATAGTTTTAGATTGGAGAGTTTGCCAGTTAGTTATTATGCTTGAAATACATGCTTCAACTATAAGTGGGAGATTGTTAGTTTTGTATACTGGAAGACTCGTCTTTGTATACTTTTCTGATGATATGATGATATGAAATGAAAGTTATTGCAGTCACTGTTTGCATTTAGATTATGTACTATAATTATTTTATGCAATGTTCCATATACTTACATTGTAGATGATATGATGTGGGGAGTCACACGGTAAGATCGTATCATTAGAACCTTGTAATGTCTTAAACAACTCACGGCTTAGATGGTCCTGAACACACCATCGGTACACCGTAGAATAATCTGCTGAGTTAGTTTATCTTGACTAACTGATTATTCTAGTATACTAGTTAGTGTATTGAGGAGGATCACGATAGGATACTATTCTCTGTCTCTGACCCAGTTACTGAGAGAATAAAGATCCACAGAGTTCGGGTTTTGAACTCATGTGATATTGGCGAGCATATGTGTGTGTTGTTTATTACTTTGATTTATCAATTGGTGAGATCTTTTCATAGATCGAATTCGATATCTTGGGTAATAACAATATATACATGATGTCTCGAGCAGTATGCATGAGCACTGTGTCCTGGTGCGCCAGGTTGATGATGTTCTCTTGAGGAAGCACAAGTTCATGTTGAAACCCTGCCGGTGGAATTTATTCCGTACATGAATAAAGCTTGTGTGGTACTACTCAAGGTTTTAGATGTTGATTAATTATAGCTGTCAGAGGCTTACATAATTAATTAATGAACATTATATCTTAAACACGGGGAATGACTGGACTAAAGGAGAAAGCATATTCGTAAATATGTATTAAATTGGTAGGTCATTTTTACTTCTTTAGTGCAATAAAAGTAAACCTTAATTTATTTAATTATATCTAAGTTTATTGGATATTGGATATTAAATAAATTAGTGGGCCAATTTAATATTCTTCTAGATCCCTGTTGTAGCCCAATTGACTGATAGTGGACTGGATATTGAACTTGAGATAGAGGCCCAAGCCCAGTAGGGCTGGAACATGAAATTTCGCCCCTCCCTATATATAAGGGGAGGGAGGGCACGAAATTTTGAGGATGTTATTCATTGGAAATCAGCCCCTCTTTGTCTCTCAAAGTTATCCACAGATTTCACAATTCTATCTAGTAGATTTCAGCCCACTCTGAATCTAGATACAGTCCGGGAATACAACAGAATATCTTGGAGTAAAATCTATGGTGCTCGATTTTTTAAGGTGTTAGGTGGCGCCATACAGTGTTCATTCAACAACAAGATTAGATCTTTAATCTTGTCCACAGACCGTCTATCGATTTGTAAGTAGATTCGTTTCTATGTCTTCCGCTTTATTAGATTAGAATCTGCTTTGCATGCTTTTTGATTAGATTGTGATAAACATGCATGTTACATAAAATTATGATTTGCATGAACACGGATTAATGAACAACCAAATGATCCTGCGGTGGTTTAATTCGAAAAAACCCTAACAGATGGAGGATGATGAAAGGATCCACCCAAAACTTGAAGAATTTTCTTGAGAGATATGGTGGAAGAATCACCCAAAAAGAGAGAAGAAATGAAGGTGAAATGAATAAGTATGGTATTTATAGGTAGAAATCCGGCACAGCTCGCGCGACCGCGCGAGGGGGCTCTCGGCCCAGGCTTCCCGCGCCCGCGCAGCCAGCGCCGGCGCGCGCGTCTTGCCCGCCCCGCAGGTGCGCAGCCTCCTACGGGCGCGCACCACCCCGTGGGCGCGCGGCGTGCCAATCACGACTCCCTTTAGTATTTTGACTCCCAGACATTTCCAACACCCTTTAACACGACTTAGATTTTCAAAACGCTTTTAATACTTTCCGAAAAAGCAGGGGGCGTTGCGCCCTAGCCCCTATCGGGGCGCTTCGCCCCCTGGATCCCCGACTTGCTGACCGGGCAACGAGACCCCCGATCAACTCAGCATTGGGGTGTTCAAGGTATGGCAATCATAAAATTAAATGCAATAACATTCATCCTTTAACACATAACTCGACACTTTAGTATTTAAAATTCAAACTGTATTCTATACTCAGTATAATACCACTGTGTGCTATGACGTATCGGGTCGAGAGGAACAACCTGCATAAAATAACGACATAATATAAACATACTCACTTGATTAATATTCAAATAATATCAATTCAAAACCATTTTCCAAAAATTATAATTCATAATTTAGAAAAAGGATCGGGGTATCACAATCTCCCCAACTTTTAAAAATTTCGTCCTCGAAATTAGCCTCTACGGGTCCACTTCGACTCCGCTGCACTTTCATTAAGGTAACCCCACAGGTTCGAAGAGTGTGAACTCTTCAATCTATCACGGCAACTGGGACTTCTTCATACATCTTATCTTAGGAGACTTGTACTGTGTCATATGAAATGACATGACTGGGATCAGACACGTATCGTCTAAGCAACGACATATGGAAAACATCGTGCACACCCGTAAAAATCGGAGGTAGTGCTAGGCAATAGACAACTTCACCTATTTTCTTCTAGGATCTCGAATGATCCCACATAACGTGGCTGCAACTTACCCTTCTTCCCAAATCTAACCACTCCTCTCATTGGTGCAATCTTCAAGAATACCTTGTCACCAATCTCAATGCTCACATCTTTTCTCTTTACGTTGGTATAAGGTTTCTAGCGATCTTGGGCTATATTGACTCTTTTTCTTATCTTCTTCAAATCTTGAGCATCTTCTATCTTTCCTCCTTGTGAAATCTCTCTCGAAACATCACTTAATACGATCTTCTTATAATCTTGCATTCGAGCGGACCTCTAGAAACTATTCGAGCAACAGAATAAAAGAAACATTTGCTAAAATTTCTCATCGAGCACTGGACGTGCGGTCTCAACGAGTCCATCCTTCTTTTATCTTGCTTGGATTTACTTTTGCTTCTTACTTTACTTCTCGCAGCTTTGAGAAACTTCAACGAACTCTAACTAGACGACAACTCGAATAAACAGACACCTACTTCGATGGTTCCTTGCATGTTCTATCACGTTAAAAACTCGCTTTATCTTTATCTTTACTTCTTGAGGTTTGACTTCTTCGTCTTCTTGGGGCGTACTTTGTGATGCGCTTCTTAAATTCTTAACGCAACTTAAATCTAAACTTCTTCGTTGCAGTTGTCTCTTTTCCTTAAGGCAGTCGTCTGACTTCGTGGCTCCTGCTGGTGGTCACCATCGCTTGCAGGCGTAACGATCGCACGTCTGGACTTTTAACTGCACGCTCGGAACTTACATGCCGACATTCCTTAGATCCCCTCTAAGCACAACGAGCTGAGAAATCTTCTTGGAAACGCACATCCTAAACTTAAGAGAATACTATTTGGCACTTACTTCGATTCTACTTTCTACTAGGAAATAATATCTCTTATTCCTCCAACCTTGACTAAAAGGAATACTGCTATATACTCTATGCTCTATTCCAAGATCTACACTTGAGTTCTATGAGCGGAAACAGAATAAACGAATGCCTCAGAATGAGGGCTTTATCTTGATCAACAATTCTTTAACAAGCTCAAAAACTGGAAGAGATATGACACTAGGTTATATATGTCCAAAAACATTACCTTTTTAGAGGACATATAAACTTGAAGGGTTCTTGCATATAACAAAGATATGGAAGAAATCAACGGTTAGCAACTGAAAATCGTGCTAAAATATTTTCATAAGGGCGACAACATAGCCTATCAAGGAAATGCTATTACTGATTCTTGATAATCGAAGAAGTATCATTCAAAATATTGCAAATTATCCCAGCGGATATGTGATACCCCGTCCCTTTTTCTAAATTATGAATTATAATTTTCGAAAATGAATTTGAATTAATAGTGTTTGAATATTAATTATGATGGCATATTTGTATATTATGCCGTTATTTTAGTGCAGGTTGTCTCACTCGAGCCGATACGTCATAGCACAGTGGTATTATACTGAGTATATAATACAGTTTGAATTTTTAATACTAAAATGTTGAGTTATGTGTTAAGGAAGGATTGTAATTGCGTTTAATTTTATGATTTTCCATACCTTAATTTTATGTGATTTTGGTGTGTGCATTAAAGGAGTAGTAAATATGTTTTGAAAATTCAAGTTGCGTATTGTATGTGTTTTCGAAAATAGCATAAATCGAGGGTCTCACTGAGTTTCGGTAGGGTTTCGTCCGGAGATCATAACTTTTGACTCGGTTGGAACCACGAGGCCCATAAGTACTCAAATCGAAGCACTTTCAAAAATCTACAGTCTGGGCGTGACCATCAGGTGCGACCTGGTCTAGGCCGCGTGGTAGAGGCTCTGCAACGCGACCTGGAGGCGCGACCCATTGGGGCCGCGTGACACCACTTCAGAGACCTATTTTTCTTTGTCTCGAACGCGAACTCCGAGGACGACCACCCCTAGGCCGCGTCCCGTTTCGGAAATTTCAACCTATAAATACCACATTTTACTCATTTTCTCTTCATTTCTTACTTCATTTGGGCGATTTATCTTCCAAATTCTCTCAACATGTTCCTCAAGTTTTGGAGTGGAATCTCTCATCATCCTCCATCATCTAAGGTAACTTCATATCCTCTTCACCTTGGTGATTAAACACCATTTCCATGTTGATTTGGATCTAGGGTTTATGCCCAAATTTTAAGGTTTTCAATTTCATTGATTCCCTTGCTTTGATATCTGAAACATATGGTTTATTTACTCCATTTAAGCTATATGTCAAGTTATATCGAATTCCAATAGTTCATTGATGCTAGAGTTAGGATTTTTGCCCTAATTTCCCCTTCTTTTGTTAATGTTGGTTGGAGGTGTTGTAATGGTTTTATGAAATTGATTTTCATATATGTTAGAGCCCTAGGATGGAGGTGCTTGTATTTGAAATATTGAGCTTAAAGGATTTAAATTGAGTCATGATCATGTGGTTTGAATGTGTGCACGTAATGTGTTCGATTAAATATCTCAAAGAGTTTTAATGTGTATTTTGAGTCCAAAATCATAGTATGAGCTTGTATATCCATGATTGTGTATGTAGATATGTTTGAAGACCTTAAAACAAAGTATAGCATGAGTTTGGTCTAAATTATGATTTAATTGTATAACTCGACATCTAAAATGAAAAGGGAATTGAAGGATGCTTGGTGACGTATTGGGGCTCGAGGTGGACGACTTGTGCATGGCCAAGAAGTATTTCAAAGGTTGAGAAATTGTGAAAGCGTCTTATAAGGTGGGGTAACTCTAAACTGTGAACACGTGTAAGGTTATAGTTATTGTTGTGCTTTGATTGTATAAGTATGAAGGGTCTTCGGACCAGAGATAAAACAGACCCTTCCGGGCATAACAGAGATCCTTCGGGGTCGATAAAGAAACCCTTCAGGGCAGAGGTCCTGTGGGATCGAATATAGACCTATTAATGTCCTCCCTGGGGGTAGTATGTCTGCGGGCATCCCTACAGGGCCAAAGATGTTCATTAACGGGGCATCATGATGTTTGAAACCTACGGGGTTGAGACTAGTTCTACAGAGTAAAGAAAAGTCCATATGTTATATTTTCACTTGTGCAATTGGCTATAACTGTTTACAGTGTTCCCCACTGAGTATGTTGTTAAATACTCACCCCATTCATTCAATGAATTTCAGGTTGAGGAGTGGAGGCTTGAGTAGGAGCGTTGTGAACACAAGAGAACCCCCACAAACTTGTGTTTTCTTTTGTGCTTTTGAAGTACTCATGATATTATTATTACGTTAATCAGCCTTTTGTTTTATGATCAATGATAATTGGGGATGGAAATAGCCCGATCTTTTGTGGTATTGCTATGTTTAACTCGATATATTATGTTAATGTTTTAAGGGCGGGTCGATTGACCTAGGAGCCTACGTTGTGTATATATATATATGTCGTTAAATTCCTATGCTATATTGGTTAATTTAGGGTGCTAGACGGGTGGGTTGTCTAAGACCTATGAGCCCGATAGGTTCGGTGATTGTATGAATGATGTGGATGGGTTTATTCTATGCTTTCGTTAAATACTATGTTGTGTGACATGGTAGATTTTGATAGGTTGCATGTTATAATTGTGGAAGAAAAATTTATATTCGCTATCTTGGAAAACCCCTCAATAAATCTTCTATAGTAGCCTGCCAATCCCAAGAAGCTTCGGACTTCATTAACATTTGATGGCGTCTTCCAATTGCTAACAGCTTCCACCTTCGACGGATCCACTTCGATTTCATTCGATGTCACCACGTGGCCAAGGAATGCCACTCGTTCTAACTAGAACCCGTATTTTGAAAATTTTGCATACAACTCTCCTTTCCTTAGCGTCTCCAAGACGATTCTGAGATGCTCAGCATGCTGCTCCTTGCTTCTTGAATAAATCAAGATGTCATCAATGAAAACTATCATGAATTGGTCGAGGTACGGATGGAACACTCAATTTATCAAGTCCATGAAGACTCCCGGTACATCGGACAATCCAAAAGGCACCACCGAGAACTCATAATGCCCATAACGCATTCTAAATGCCGCATTTGGAATGTCACTCCCATTGATCTTCAGTTGATGATTACCGGATCTTAAATCGATCTTCGAAAACTCACCGGCTCCGTTCAGTTGATCGAACAAACCTTCAATTCTTAGCAGCGGATACTTGTTCTTGTTCGTCAACCGGTTCAATTCTCTATAATCAATGCACATTCGCATTAATCCATTTTTCTTCTTCACAAACAAAACAGGTGCTCCCCATGGTGAAACACTTGGTTGGATCAATTTGTTGTCAAGCAACTCTTGAAGTTGAACTTTGAGCTCTTGCAACTCCTTTGGCACCATTCTATATGGAGCCTTAGATATTGGTGCCGCACATGGCACTAGGTTGATGGTGAACACGATCTGACGGTCAGGAGGAATCCCTGGCAACTAGTCTGGAAATACATCGGGAAACTCGTTCACCACTAGCACATTTGACACCTGGACTTCAGTAGACTTTGACTCCACGATGTTAACGAGAAATCCCTGACACCCTATCTTCTTCAACAACGTCATTGCCTTCATTGTTGTAATGATTCTCTGCGTTGATCTCGTTCTTGTACCATAGAAGATTAGCTTAGGCTCACCCGGAAAAATCAAATTCGACCTTACGATCACGACATCGAATCGTGGCATGATTTTCACTCAACCAATCCATACCTAGGATTACATCAAAATCACGCATCTCCAAGATATGAAGATCTGCTCTCAACACTCTATTACTGGTTTCTGGCTTCAGGCCATACGCTATGTTGCTAGAAGAAACTCTCTTTCCTGAAGAAATACTGATCTCTAACAATTCACCACTGGCACACTAGCTCGATAGGTTATTGTCATTCTTAAGGCTAAATCGAGGACTACTAAAGCACTTTTCATCATTTCATAATCAAGAAAGCACACAACTTCCAAGATTTCATTTCTTTAAAGCGTGTATCGGGAATTTAAAACATCATAGTTGATCGTGACAACAGATACAATTCATTCATCTTTATTGTCCAAATTTGGACCATTCTTTTCTTTTCTTTTGTCCAACTTCGGACAATTCAATTCTTTTCTTTTGTCCAACTTCGGACCATTCATTTCTTTTCTTTATCCTGCTATCACGATTTATTCAACTCTTTAACTTCTTTAACTTCTTTCCCGACATACTCCATAATACACACCCCCATTTCATATTACTCATACTTGAAAATCTTTAAGAGTACATACCTTAGGATCAGAGTCAAGCCGAGTAGCCGTCGTGAACAACCACCCACATTTCTCACACATAAATCAAACACATACAGAACAAGTCTACAGGAGCGTAGACCTGCTCTGATACCACTTTGTAATGCCCCAAACTACTCCATTTGGCCACGTCACTTAACATACTTGTAATGCCCCAAACTACTCTGTTTGGCCACATCTCTTAACAAATAATTAATTTACATGCATTAGCATTCTCATAATAAATTGAGCGGAAGCTAAGGTCAAATTGCATAATGAGGTACAAAAGATTAACGAGGAAGAATGAGAAGTTCCAATAGAGCGAAAAGTGTGAGCAGAGTTTTCAAAAAAAAAAAAAGAATTAAAGCGACGTCTTGTGTCAGCCTCAGTGTTGACCATTCCTGATGGAACTGAAGGCTTTGTCATCTACAGTGATGCCTCGAAGTAAGGACTTGGGTGTGTTTTGATGTAACATGAAAAGGTAGTGGCGTACGCATCAAGATAGTTGAAGACACATGAGCATAATTATCCGATGCATGATCTCGAACTAGCTGCTGTAGTTTATGCATTGAAGATTTGGAGGCATTATCTTTATGGGAGCAAGTGCGAGATTTACACCGACCAAAAAAAAAGCTTGAAGTACTTCTTCACCCAGAAGGAGTTGAATTTGCGTCAAAGAAGATGGTTAGAGTTGGTGAAGGATTACGACTGTACAATCTTATATCATCATGGAAAGGTGAATGTTGTAGCTGATGCCTTAAGCCGAAAGAGCTACCTTCCAACCAAGCGAAGCCATTTGATGTCCAACCGACTTATGCTATTCCATAGCAACCTCACCAAGAAGAAGGTACGTGATGCTCAAGAAAGAGAAGACCCGAAGAAGAAGATAGTTAAAAAGATAGACCTAGTATTCGGTAGATTGAGAGTTTCAGTATGATAGAAGTTTTTTGTTGAGTCTATTCATTCATTCTCGTGTCAATAGAATCGATTTTTTCATTCTCTTTTGGAATCAATTTATCCTCTTGTTAATTGAATAAATTATCTTTCAATAGCTTCGTATCAATTGAAATTCTCCATTTGTACCATTTGAAATTCTTTGATTATATCCACTGGGATAATTTGCAATCTTTTGAATGATACTTCTTTGATCATCAAGAATTAGTAATATCATTTCCTTGATAGGCTATGGTGACGCCCTTGTGAAAATATTTTAGCACGGTTTTCAGTTACTAACCATTGATTTCTTCCATATCTTTGTTATATACACGAACCCTTCAAGTTTATAAGTCCTCTAAAAAGGCAATGTTTTTGACATATATAACCTAGTGTTATATCTCTTCCAGTTTTTAAGCTTGTTAAAGAATTGTTGATCAAGATAAAGCCCTGACTCTAAGGCATTCGTTTATTTTGTTCCCACTCATAGAACTCAAGTATGGATCTCGGAATAGAGGAGAGAGTATATAGCAGTATCCCTTTTAGTCAAGGTTGGAGGAATAATAGATATTATTTCCTAGTAGGAAGTAGAATCGAAGTAAGTGCCAGATAGTATTTTCTAAAGTTTAGGATGCACGTTTCCAAGAACATTTCTCAGATTTTTGTGTTTAGAGGTGATCTAAGGAATGTCGGCATGTAAGTTCCAAGCGTGCAGTTAAAAGTCCAGACGTGCGATCATTACACCTGCAAGCGATGGTGACCACCAGCAGGAGCCACAAAGTCAGACGACTGCTTTAAGGAAAAGATACAACTGCGACAAAGAAGTTTAGATTTAAGTTGCGTTGAGAGTTTGAGAAGCACATCACGAAGTACATCCCAAGAAGACAAAGAAGTAGAACCTCAGGAAGTAAAGATGGAGATAAAACAAGTTTTCAACGTGATAGAACGTGCAAGGAACCATCGAAGTAAGCGCCTGATTATTCGAGTTTGTCACCTAGTTATAGTTCGTTGAAGTTTCTCAAAGCTGCGAGAAGTAAAGTCAGAAGCAAAAGTAAAGCCAAGCAAGATAAAAGAAGGATGGACTTGTTGAAACCGCACGTCCAGTGCTCGAGGAGCAAGTTTAGTGAATTTTTCTTTTATTCCGTTGCTCGAATAGTTTCTAGAGGTCTGCTCGAATGAAAGATAATAAGGAGCTCGTGTTAAGTGATGTTTCGAGAGAGATTTCATAAGGAAGAAAAGATAGAAGATGCTCGAGTTTTGAAGAAGATAAGAAGAAGAATCAAGATAGCCCAAAATCGCCAGAAATCTTATGCCGATGTAAAGAGAAAAGACGTGAACTTTGAGATTGGTGACAAGGTATTCTTGAAGATTGCACCAATGAGAGGAGTGGTTAGATTTTGGAAGAAAGGTAAGTTTTAGCCACGTTATGTGGGACCGTTCGAGATTCTAGAGAAGGTAGGTGATGTTGCCTATCGCCTAGCACTACCTCCGGATTTGACAGGTGTGAACGATGTATTCCATGTGTCGTTGCTAAGTTGATATGTGTCTGACCCTAGTCATATGATTTCATATGACACGGTGCAAGTTTCCAAGGACTTGACGTATGAAGAAGTCCCAGTTGCTGTGTTAGATAGAAAATTTCATACTCTTCGAACCCGTGAGGTTCCTTTAATAAAAGTGCAATGGAGTCGACACGGACCTGAAGAGGCCACTTGGAAGAAAAAAGTTGATATCATAGCTCGATATCCAAATATAACAGAAATGTTAGGCTAATTTCGAGGACGAAATTTTTAACAGTTGGGGAGATTGTGATACCCCGTCCCTTTTTCTAAATTATGAATTAAAATTTTGGAAAATGAATTTGAATTAATATTGTTTGAATATTAATTATGATGGTATGTTTGTATATTATGCCGTTGTTTTAGTGCAGGTTGTCTCACTCGAGCCGATACGTCATAGCACAGTGGTATTATACTGAGTATATAATACAGTTTGAATTTTTAATACTAAAATGTCGAGTTATGTGTTAAGGAATGATTGTAATTGCGTTTAATTTTATGATTTTTCATACCTTAATTTTATGTGATTTCGGTGTGTGCATTAAATGAGTAGTAAATATGTTTTGAAAATTCAAGTTGCGTATTGTATGTGTTTTCGAAAATAGCATAAATCGAGGGTCTCACTGAGTTTCGGTAGGGTTTCGTCCGGAGATCATAACTTTTGACTCGGTTGGAACCACGAGGCCCATAAGTACTCAAATTGAAGCACTTTCAAAAATCTACAGTCTGGGCTCGACCATTTGGCGCGACCTTTTCCAGGCCGCGTGGCAGAGGCTCTGCAACGCGACCTGGAGGCGCGACCCGTTGGGGCCGCGTGACACCACTTCAGAGAGCTATTTTTCTTTGTCTCGAACGCGACCTCCGAGCGCGACCACCTCTAGGCCGCGTCCCGTTTCAGAAATTTCAACCTATAAATACCACACTTTACTCATTTCCTCTTCATTTCATACTTCATTTGGGCGATTTATCTTCCGAATTCTCTCAACATGTTCTTCAAGTTTTGGAGTGGAATGTCTCATCATCCTCCATCATCTAAGGTAACTTCATACCCTCTTCACCTTGGTGATTAAACACCATTTCCATGTTGATTTGGATCTAGGGTTTATGCCCAAATTTTAGGGTTTTCAATTTCATTGATTCCCTTGCTTTGATATCTCAAACATATGGTTTATTTACTCCATTGAAGCTATATGTTAAGTTATATCGAATTCCTATGGTTCATTGATGCTAGGGTTAGGATTTTTGCCCTAATTTCCCCTTGTTTTATTAATGTTGGTTGGAGGTGTTGTAATGGTTTTATGAAATTGATTTTCATGTATGTTAGAGCCCTAGGATGGAGGTGCTTCTATTTGAAATATTGAGTTTAAATGAATTAAATTGAGTCATGATCATGTGGTTTGAATGTGTGCACGTAATGTGTTCGATTAAATGTCTCAAAGAGTTTTAATGTGTATTTTGAGTCCAAAATCATAGTATGAGCTTGTATATTCATGATTGTGTATGTGGATAAGTTTGAAGACCTTAAAACAAAGTATAGCATGAGTTTTATCTAAATTATGATTTAATTGTATAACTCGACATCTAAAATGAAAAGGGAATTGAAGGATGCTTGGTGACGTATTGGGGCTTGAGGTGGACGACTTGTGCACGGCCAAGAAGAATTTCAAAGGTTGAGAAATTGTCAAAGCATCTCATGAGGTGGGGTAACTCTAAACTGTGAACACGTGTAAGATTATAGTTATTGTTGTGCTTTGATTGTATAAGTATGAAGGGTCTTCGGACCAGAGATAAAACAGACCCTTCCGGGCATAACAGAGATCCTTCGAGGTCGACAAAGAAACCCTTCGGGGCAGAGATCCTGTGGGATCGAATATAGACCTATTAATGTCCTCCCTGGGGGTAGTATGTCTGCGGGCATCCCTACAAGGCCAAAGATGTTCATTAACGGGGGCATCATGATGGTTGGACCCTACGGGGTTGAGACTAGTCTCCACAAAGTAAAGAAAAGTCCATATGTTATATTTTCACTCGTGCAATTGGCTATAACTGTTTATAGTATTCCCCACTGAGTATGTTGTTAAATACTCACCCCATTCATTCAATAAATTTCAGGTTGAGGAGTCAAGGCTTGAGTAGGAGCGTTGTGAACACAAGAGAACCCCCACAAGCTTGTGTTTTCTTTTGTGCTTTTGAAGTACTCATGATATTATTATTACGTTAATCATCCTTTTGTTTTATGATCAATGATAATTGGGGATGAGAATAGCCCGATCTTTTGTGGTATTGCTATGTTTAACTCGATATATTATGTTAATGTTTTAAGGGCGGGTCGATTGATCTAGGAGCCTACGTTGTGTATATATATATGTCGTCAAATTCCTATGCTATGTTGGTTAATTTAGGGTGCTAGACGGGCGGGTTGTCTAAGATCTATGAGCCCGATAGGTTAGGTGATTGTATGAATGATGTGGATGGATTTATTCTATGCTTCCGTTAAATACTATGTTGTGTGACATGGTAGATTTTGATAGGTTGCATGTTATAATTGTGGAAGAAAAATTTATATTCGGAATTATGACATTGTACCTCATTATGCAATTTGACCTTAGCTTCCGCTCAATTTATTATGAGAACGCCAATGCATGTAAATTAATTATTTGTTAAGAGACGTGGCCAAATGTAGTAGTTTGGGATGTTACAAGTATGTTAAGTGACGTGGCCAAACGGAGTAGTTTGGGGCGTTACAGGATATAATCAAAGAATTTCAAATGGTACAAATGGAGAATTTCAATTGATACGAAGCTATTGAAGGGCAATTGATTCAATTAACAAGAGGATAAATCGATTCTAAAAGAGAATGAACAAATTGATTCTATTAACACGAGAATGAATAAATAGACTCAACAAAAGTTCTATCATACTGAAACTCTCAATCTACCGAATACTAGGTCTATCTTCTTAACAATCTTTTTCTTTTGGTCTTCTCTTTCTTGAGCATCACGTACCTTCTTCTTGGCGAGGTTTCTATGGAATAGTACAATTCAGTTGGACTTCAAATGGCTTCGCTTGGTTGGAAGATAGCTCTTTCGACTTAAGGCATCAGCTAGAACATTCCCCTTTCCATGATAATATAAGATCGTACAGTCGTAATCCTTCACCATATTCCTTGACGCAAATTCAACTCCTTCTGGGTGAAGAAGTACTTCTAACTTTTGTGGTTGGTGTAAATCTTGCACTTGCTTCCATAGAGATAATGCCTCCAAACCTTCAATGCATAAACCACGACTGCTAATTCGAGATCATGCGTCGGATAATTATGCTCGTGCATCTTCAACTATCTCGGTGCATACGCTACTACCTTCCCATGTTGCATCAAAACACAACCAAGTCCTTGCTTCGAGGGGTCACTGTAGATGACAAAGCCTTCAGTCCCATCAGGAATAGTCAACACTGGGCTGACACGAGATGTCGCTTTAATTCTTGAAAACTCTGCTCACACTTCTCACTCCATTGGAACTTCTCATCCTTCCTTGTTAATCTCGTCAAAGGACTCGATATCTTGGAAAATCCCTCAATAAATCTTCTATAGTAACCCGCCAGTCCTAGGAAACTTCGGACTTCATTGACATTCGATGGCGTCTTCCAATTGCTAACAACTTTCACCTTTGATGAATCTACCTCGATTCCATTTGATGTTAGCACATGGCCAAGAGATGCCACTCACTCCAACCAAAACTTGCATTTTGAAAATTTTGCATACTACTCTTCTTTCCTTAGCGTCTCCAATACAATTCTGAGATGCTCAGCGTGTTGCTCCTTGCTTCTTGAATAAATCAAGATATCATCGATGAAGACTATTGCAAGCTGGTCAAGATACGGATGGAACACTCAATTCATCAAGTCCATGAAGACTCCAGGCGCATTGGTCAATCCAAAAGGTACCACCGTGAACTCATAGTAACCATATCGCGTTCTAAATGCCGTCTTTGGGATGTCACTCTCCTTGATCTTCAATTGATGATAGCCGGATCTCAAGTCGATCTTTGAAAACACACCGGCTCCCTTCAGTTGATCGAACTAATCCTCAATTCTCAGCAGTGGATACTTGTTCTTGACCGTTAATCAGTTCAATTCTCTATAATCAATGCACTTCCACATTGATCCAACCTTCCTTCTTAATGAATAGCACATGTGCTCCCCATGGTGAAACGCTTGGTCGGATTAATTTGTTGTCAAGCAACTCCTGAAGTTGAACTTTGAGCCCTTGCAACTCCTTTGACGTTATTCTATACGGAGCTTTAGACATTGGTGTCGCACCTGGCACTAGGTCGATGGTGAACTCGATATGGTGGTGAGGAGGAATTCATAACAACTCATCTGGAAACACATCGGGAAATTCGTTCACCACTGGCACGTCTAACCCTTGGACCTTAGTGGACCTTGACTCCACTATGCTAACAAGAAATTGCTGACATCCTCTCTTCTTCAACAACTTCATTGCCTTCATTGCTGTGATGAGTCTCTGTGTTGATCTCGTGCTTGCACCATAGAAAATTAACTTAGGCTCACTCGGAAAATTAAATTCGACCCCACGATCACGACATTGAATCATGGCATGATTCCCACTCAACCAATCCATACCTAGGATTACGTCGAAATCACGCATCTCCAAGACATGGAGATCTGCTCTCAACACTCTATCATTGATTTCTAGCTTCAGGCCATATGCCATCTTGCTAGAAGAAACTTTCCTTCCTTAAGGAATACTGATTTCTAACAATTCATCACAATCTTTGCATGAAATGCCAAGCTCAGAATAGCTTTTTGGCACACTAGCTCGCTTGGTTAATGTCATTCTTAAGGCTAATTCGAGAACTACTAAAGCACTTTTCATCATTTCATAATCAAGAAAGCACACAACTTCCAAGATTTCATTTCTTTAAAGCGTGTATCAGGAATTTAAAACATCATAGTTGATCGTGACAACAGATACATTTCATTTATCTATATTGTCCAACTTCGGACCATTCATTTCTTTTCTTTTGTCCAACTTCGGACCATTCATTCTTTATCATGCTATCACGATTTATTCAACTCTTTAACTTCTTTCCCGACACACTCTATTCATACACCCACATTCACATTAATCATACTTGAAAATCTTTAAAAGTACATACCTTAGGATCGGAGTCAAGCCGAGTAGCCGTCATGAACACCCACCCACATTTCTCATATATAAATCAATCACATACAGAAATGAGTCTACAGGAGCGTAGACCCGCTCTGATACCACTTTGTAACGCCCCAAACTACTCCGTTTGGTCACATCACTTAACATACTTATAACGCCCCAAACTACTCCGTTTGGCCACGTCACTTAACAAATAATTCATTTACATGCATTTACGTTCTCATAATAAATTGAGCGGAAGCTATGGTCAAATAGCATAATGAGGTATAACATCATAATGCCGAATATAAATTTTTCTTCCACAATTATAACATGAAACCTATCAAAATCTACCATGTCACACAACATCGTATTTAACGGAAGCATAGAATAAACCCATCTATATCATTCATACAATCATCTAACCTATCGGGCTCATAGGTCTTAGACAACCCGCCCGTCTAGCACCCTAAATATACAAACATAGTATAGGAATTCAATGACCTATATCTACACAACATAGGCTCCTAGGTTAATCGACTTGCCTTTAAAACATTGACATGTTATATCAAGTTAAATACAATCACAACTACAAAAATCGGGCTAATCCCATTCCCAACAATCGTTAATCAAAAGATAAATAGGTCGATCAATAAAATTATCATAACATGCGTATTCAAAGGCATGAAAAGTAAACACAATCTTGTGGGGGTTCTCTTGTGTTCACAACGCTCCTACTCGGGCCTCGACTCCTCAACCTGAAATTCATTGAATGAATGGGGTGAGCATTTAACAACATACTCAGTGGAAAACACTGTAAACAGTTATAGCTAATTGCACAAGTGAAAATATAACATATGGACTTTTCTTTACTTTGTGGAGACTAGTCTCAACCCCGTAGGGTCTAAACATCATGATGCCCCCGTTAATGAACATCTTTGGCCCTGTAGGGATGCCCGCAGACATACTACCCCCAGGGAGGACATTAACAGGTCTATATTTGATCCCAAAGGATCTCTGCCCCAAAGGGTCTCTTTGTCAACCCCGAAGGATCTCTGTTATGCCCCGAAGGGTCTCTTTTATCTCTGGTCCGAAGACCCTTCATACTTATACAATCAAAGCACAACAATAACTATAACCTTACACGTGTTCATAGTTTAGAGTTACCCTACCTTTTGAGACGATTTCATAATTTCTCAACCTTTAAAATACTCCTTAGCCGTGCACAAGTTGTCCACCTCGAGCCCCAACACGTCACCTAGCACCTTTTAATCCTCTTTTCATTTTAGACGTCGAGTCATACAATTAAATCATAATTTAGACCAAACTCATGCTATATTTTGCTTTAAAGTCTTCAAACATTTCCACATACACAACCATGGATATACAAGCTCATACTATGATTTTGGACTCAAAATACACATTAAAATCCTTTGAAACATTTAATCGAACACGTTACGTGCACCCATTTAAACCACATGATCAAGACTCAATTTAAATCATTTAAACCCAACATTTCAAATACAAACACATTCATCCTAGGGCTCTAACATATATGAAAATCAACCCCAACAACCATCACAACATCTCCAACCAACAATCAACATATCAAGGGAATTTAGGGCAAAAATCCAATATTTAGCAACAATGAACCATAGGAATTCGATATAACTTCACATATAGCTTCAAGGAGGTAAATAAATCATATGTTCTATACATCAAGGCAAGAGGATCAATAAAAGTGAAAACCCTAATTTTTGAGTATGAACCCTACTTTCCAATCAACATGAAAATGGTGTTTTAATCACTAAGGTGAAAAGGGTATGAAGTTACATTGGTTCATGGAGGATGACGAAAGGATCCACCAAAAACTTGAAGAATTTTCTTGAGAGATATGGTGGAAGAATCGCTCAAAAAGAGAGAAGAAATGAAGATGAAATGAATAAGTGTGGTATTTATAGATAGAAATCCGGCCCAGCCCGCGCGACCGCGCACCTCCCACGACCGCGCGAGGGGGCTCTCGGCCCAGGCTCCCCGCGTCCGCGCAGCCCGCGCTTCTTGCCCGCCCCGCAGGCGCGCAGCCTCCCGCGGACGCGCGGCGTGCCAATCACGACTCCCTTTAGTATTTCGACTCCTAGACATTTCCAACTCCATTTAACACGACTTAGATTTTCAAAACACTTTTAATACTTTCCGAATAAGCAGGGGGCGTTGCCCCCTAGCCCCTATCGGGGCGCTTCGCCCCCTGGACCCCCGACTCGCTGATCGGGCAGCGAGACCCCCGATCAACTCAGCGTTGGGGTGTTCAAGGTATGGCAATCATAAAATTAAATGCAATAACATTCATCCTTTAACACATAACTCGACACTTTAGTATTTAAAATTCAAACTGTATTATATACTCAATATAATACCGCTGTGTGCTATGACGTATCGGCTCGAGTGGAATAATCTGCATAAAACAACGGCATAATACAAACATACTCACATGATTAATATTCAAATAATATCAATTCAAAACCATTTTCCAAAAATTATAATTCATAATTTAGAAAAAGGATCAGGGTATCACAATTAGAAATTAAATAAATTAATAGGCCAATTTAATATTCTTCTAGATCCCTGTTGTAGCCCAATATGACCTCAGTGGACTGGGAATAGAACAAGAGTTGGAGGCCCAACCTAATAGGGTTTGGAGAATTCATTTTCGTCCCCTCCCCTACATAAAGGGAGGGGGGCCATGAAAATTATGATGAAAAATACATCCAATACAGCCCCTCTAAGTGCTCTCTTGATTCCTAGAGTTTCCAAAACCGTTTAGTAGTCTGCAGCCCACCCTGCATCTAAACAAGGTCCGGGAATACAACAGAAGATCAAGAAGTAGAATATTGGAGCTGTGAGATTTTGAACACCAAGGATAAGTAAATCGCCATCCATGTGTTTTCCATCAACAACAGGATTAGACCTTTAATCCCGTGAGCAATCCGACAACGTTTGTAAGTACCGTTTCGATAGATTCTATTTTATTCCGTTGCAATAGATTCGAAATTGAAACTTGAATGTTAATTCAACATAGGATAATTAATATCACACATAAAATTATGATTTACATGAGTTAGAATTAATGGCATCCAAATAGATCATGTGGGGTACAATTCGAGAAAACCCCAACAATTGGTATCAAAGCAGGTTTTGGCTCTGCTCTAGAATTAATTCTATGGTTAATTCGAATTATTTGTTTAAATCTATAGGTGAATTTAATGTCTTTAAATTTTCAGATTTAATTGTTCTTCATGTTCTAATTTTTTTTTGGAGAATAAAATTGGAGGAAATTTTTGTAGTGATCGAAAATTTCTTGTTTTATTCTTATAGTTATTTTCGAAATTTTAGTACTCCCTCCGTCCCATAATTATAGTCCACTTCCCATTTTCACACAGATTAAGAAATCACATTTAATATGTATTGGAAATATACAATTTACAATAATTATCCTATATTGCCCTTATTTTTTACTATATTAATTGCATTCATACTATATTAAATAGGGTTATATTTGTAAAATAATATTTAAATACAATCCCAATTTAGAATAGGACTATAATTTTGGGACATCCCAAAAAGGAATAATGGACTATAATTATGGGACGGAGGGAGTATTAAATTTGGGAAGGAATTTTGATGTAGGTCAAAATTTCCAGATTTAATTCTAATGCAATTTTTCGAAAATTGTTAAGGATTTTGAAAATCCAAATTTTAATCTTAGTATTATTTTTGGCCGTGGGACATTACACTTGGAATGATATTTTTTCTATGATGAAAATTCCAAACTTTAATTCCCAGATGATCGAAAGTTTGATGTATGTCAAAATTCCATATTTGATTCTAATATTACTTTCAAAAGGTTGGATTAAATTTGCTAAGGATTTTGTTAATCCTAAATTTGAATCCTAGTTGTTGTTTTCTTCTCGATCATGGTGGGAATTGAAATTTGGAAATCTTATTTTGATAAGATGTCATTCCAGATTACAATTCCATGCTCGAAAACTCAATAACGAATTTCCTTAATTTTATGTTTCATAATTTCGTCCACTACAATTAATTTGGAATGGATTTTGATGAAAATCAAAATTTCTAGATTTAATTGGGATATGGTTCGAAAATTATGGGGATTAGAATTGGAGAAGGTAATTTTTATGTATATCAAAAGGTTACCAAATTCTAATTCAAGTAGGTTTCAAAATAGAATTCTAATCCAAGTAGGTTTCAAAATAGAATTCTAATTTTAAATAGAGTTTCAAAAGTGTTTGAAGAGGATCAAACTTCCATATTTTTATTCTAGTAATTTTGATACATAGTATATAATTTGGAAAGGATTTTGACTAATATCAAAATTCCAAATTATTAATTTTAATTAGGGAATGGCTGAAAATACCTAGGTATTTAATTTGGAATAGATTTTTGATTAATATCAAAATTTCCAGATTTTCAAATTTTCAAATTTAATCTTATGGTATTTTTGAAAATCTTGATTTAATTAAGGATAATTTTTGAAAATGGTCATGTATGGATATCATATGCAATTTTATGTTTATCACTTAAAATTTGATAGTTGTTGTATGTAGACGGTTTTTGTTTGCAGGTGATACCGACTATCATGGCTTTTTAATTTATGTGATGTGATGATTTAATTTATGTTGAATGTATGGTTGTTGATGGTCGTATGCCGGCTTGGCTATGAGATTTTTATCCATGAGAAAATCCATGGATTAGACTGGCATTTATTTTATTACGTTGCTTTAATGTAATAGGAAAAATAAATGTTAGAGTATTTAGATGGAATTTTCTAAATTCCATGTGTCTTGAGTTGTATCTTTTTATTCCTTTATTATTCTAGTTATATTAGGATTTTCCATAATTAAAATCTTTATCATATGAAAATTGAATATTTAAGATAATGATTACTTTATCCTAGTGGATTTGGATAAGGTAATTGATATCTTTGAATTTATTCAAATGTGATAGGATAAGATTTAAATTAGGAATAGATATCCTTATAGAATTAGATAAGGAAAGGGATTCTTCTTAAGAAAGGAAAGTGGAGCAGCCCCAATCAAGGAAGGACGACATCCCGGACATGTCCCGAAACTCTAAACCGGCGTTAAGGTTTTGGCGACGCTTGGTGGTAGCGCGGATGACGTCCAGATTTCTGGAGCTGATTTTCCAAGATTATCTCATAAATGCAACATGAGAAATATGCCATGATAGTTGATTTAAATTATTATGCTTATTATGTTGTTGTTTGCATGTCATGGATGATTGTCATTTTATGTGATGATCTTGCATGCTAATCAGATAAAATGAAAACCTCAAGTATAAATAACTAAGTGGGAGAGATTCATACCAAAGTATGTCAAAATCTAATCAGTCTCCATTAAATCTGGTTTAATTGAGAAGTGATGGGCATGCGCGTTGACATCGGTCTTCCTCCATATCGGATGTATCATATCACAGATTTCTCTAGAAGTTAAATCTCCTTATATGGATAGCTGTAGATCACTATTAGAACTAACTGACTCCTCCATCTGGAGCAGTTAATTTCAAAATAGTGCTCTTGTTGCAAAGATAATGGTATTCACACTTAAATGTAATTTATTAATAAACGTTCACACTATCGTGACTTATTAATTAGATGATTACATGACCGGGAATATTACCGACTATTAATTCACTTGTCAAAAGGAAACTTGACTAGAGGTGAATTAAAGGCAAATAATCTATTTAGAAATGAATTTCATAAACGTCCACACTATCGTGGCTTATGGGAAATATTTTTAAAATGTTGGTGGATATACATATAATTCTTTTTGAGAATTTCAATTATATGATTATCCGAAAAGGTGTGACTATATTGCATGTTTACTTTTTCAGTTATTTCTATATTATCATGACACTCTCCAACTTGTCTTCTATTCTCAAAAGTTTTATGTCAGTGAATTACTAAAGACTGGATTCCGAACTTAAAACATTATCTTAAACGGCTGAAGGTTTAATTGTTGTCACGACCCCAAATTAATATCTGATTAATATGAAGTGTGACTGGCATGACTCGATCCTAATGAAGGATGGATCAAGGAACGAACCGGAAGTAATTAAATAAAGGAAGGAACTACTATATTTCAGGAACGATATTTGCTGTGAACTCCAATTCTGGACTGATTTCAAGTACTCACAATGGACAAAATAATAATAGTACTTAATTGATTATCGAGGTATTGGACTCGTCCAAAAACAAAAGCTGATATATTAGACTTGTTATATAGCTGAGTTACGGAAGCAAAAGAAAGACAATAATAATAATGATAATAATAATAATAATAATAATACAAGGTCATCTGAGCCTTGTACCAAAAGAACTCCACTCTCAGCACTTCTCCCTTCCACACCAGCTCAACCTGCACATTTAAAAACAAACATGCAGGGCTGAGTACAAGGGTACTCAGTGAACACATTGCCAAAAATATTTACTGAATTGAACACTGATTCTCTTGTCATGCATCTGAATAAACACACAGGGGTTTTATCTAAAAAGGCCCTATGTTTTACTAAATCACTTTCTATTTTTTGAGCGCGCTTTTCTGTTGTATGATCATCCATATCTCACTGAAAGTTGAGGAATAGCTCCGCTCAGCCTTTTCCACGAACATCGGGGAATAGCTCCGCTCAGCCTTTTCCCTCAAACGCTTAACATAACTAAATGCCGAAGAATAGCTCCGCTCAGCCTTTTCCATGAACATATAGCATCATTGATGACTTAGTCAGAAATAGCTCTGCTCAGCCTCTCCCTCTTCTTAATATCACCGACCCAAGTGTACACTAACCTCGGTTAACACGCTAAGTTAGCACGAGGCCCGATCCATTTAAGAGTTAGAAAGCCCCTTGCGAGCTAACTAAATACAGATAAGGATATCATACAAACAAAACATTTTAAGCATGACAATAATTTATTTGCATCAGAAATAAATAACTTCTGGTGAGTAAAAACTCAAATCATTATTTGGACTAAGAGTCCGTTGAAAAGAAAGCCCACCTTTTACCGATGTTTTAAACGGCAGCTGCTAATTCTTCACATGTCTTATCCCTTGCAGATGTGCTAGCCTTCAATATATAAAAATATACTTAGTATGTTTATCCTAAAACTGACAGGACTCAACACGACACGAAGGCCTATTAGGGTCTAGTATCCGTTCTAGATTTTTCTTAGCTTAAGGGTTAATCTCGACCCTAGTTCCAAACCATATAAAGACATTCATCATCATCATTTAAGGTATCAAAAATAACTTAACATCATCACAACTAGATTCTAGGAACAAAGTCATCAATAAGTTCATAGACTAAACGACATTTTGCACAATGTTTATCTTTGAAATTTTTTTTGTTTTGACTCACTAAGGTACATGGGACAAGCTATACACTGTTGGAAAGCCACGGAAGTCTAGTTTCCGGAAAAATTGACGGTGACTCCAGATGATAACTAACAAAAACGTTATGACCGATTGACTAGAAGGTGGCAGAACTGCCAGAATTTCTGAAAGAAAACATATGCGTTGACTTTGACAATTTTTCATAATTTACTCAGAACGAATTAGAAAATGAAAGATATACCATTGGAAAGCCACGGAATCCTAGTTTTTGGAAAAATTTACGGTAACTCAATACGATGTCTAACGAGGGAGTTATGCTCATTTTACTAAAGGGTGGCGAAATTGCCGAACAGAGCTGCGCAGCGCGCCGTCTGCGTGAACTCCAAGCAAACTCCGAATCAGTCAGCTGATTTCCAGAACTTATCAGTCAACTGATTCCCAAAACTGATCAGTTAGCTGATTCCCAGAACTGATCAGTCAGCTGATTTCCAGAACTGATCAGTCAACTGATTCCCAGAACTGATTAGTCAGCTGGTTTCCATAACTGATCTGTCAGCTGATTACTAGAACTGATCAATTAGCTGGTTCCCATAACTGATCAGTTAGCTGATTCCCAAAACTGATCAGTCAGCTGGTTACCAGAACTGATCATTCAGCTGATTCCCAGAACTGATTAATCAGCTAGTTACCAGAACTGATCAGTCAGCTGATTCCCAGAACTAATTAGTCAGCTGATTTCCAGAACTGATCGGTCAATTGATTTCCAAAACTGATCAGTCAAACATATTAGTTTTTCTCCCAAACTGATTCTTCAACTGATTCACTTCATCAGTCAACTGATGAGCTTCAGTCCGGAACTGATTAGCCTAGGCTAGGACTGATTTATTTCGGTTCAACTGATTCACCTCATTAGTTAGCTGATGAGCTTCAGTCCGGAACTGATTAGCCCAAGCTAGGACTGATTTATTTCAGTCCAAACACCAAGCTTTCATCACCTCAAAACATCTCAAACTGAACTACACATGCTTGAACATAACCAACTAATTTTCCAAACATTAATGTCATTTAAAACACCAAAAATCCACACATATACTTCTTAAGCTTAGATCTGAAAATATGTGACTAAAAAGCTCATGGTTTTCGAAAATACCTTTTCAAAATAACAAAGGAGAAGAGTTGAAAGAAGCTTGAAGGAGATGAAACGACTGAAACAAAGCTCCTAACGATGACGCCGGAAACCCAATAGTGAAGAGCGGATGAAGGATAGCTTGAGCTCTCCTCGACAAGGCTGCAACTTCTTGCTACTACCACTCTCTCTCTCTCTCTCTCTAAAGTTTGTGCAGAAAATGGGGATGAAATGGAGAAGAAGAAATGAGGAGCTGCTGTGTTTCCTCTTCCTCTTTCTCAAAAATTTTATGGCAAATGAAGAAGTGAAATGGAATGAAGAAATAAGTTGGATGCCTTGCCCTTTTCCCTCTCTCAACCTCTACGTAAATGCTTGGGTAAGGCTTTACCATTAAATCAGAGTAGGCTAGGCTGCAGATTTCCCCTTTTTCCCATTAGACCAATAAATGCCACAAGAGCTTTGGTAGATTGGCAAGGAAGTGACGAAAAGTCTTCCCAACTTGGAAAAAACTAGTTGCTAAAATATCGGCACCAGGGGATATCTAATTCACTCTATTTGAAATGCTCTGCTTTAATTATCTGAATTTAATACTTGCATGACCGGAGAATATCTGATTCTCCCTGTCCCGAAAATATTTATCGGAATATCTGATTCATGATAAACACACACCGCAATAATGGAATCAAATTTATCTGAAATTTTGATTCCAGCTTTCAATAACTAAAAAGAGGATTAAACCCTAACAGAAATAATTAATTCACCTATGGGAATTAATTGATCTTGAATTCCATGGAACCTAACGGATACTTTCGACCCTAATCTGACTGGAAATTACTATACTAAATAGTAATTGCAACAATTTACTGCAATTAAGCAGTAATTAATTTACGGGTATTACATTCCACCCCCCTTAAAATAGATTTCGTCCTGAAATTTACATACCTCAGAGAAACAATTCTGGGTATTTTACTTTCATCTTATCCTTGAGTTCCCATGTTGCTTCTTCCTGACCATGGTGACTCCACAGGATCTTAACTAGAGGAATGGACTTGTTCCTTAACTCCTGGACCTTTCGATCCAAAATGGCTTCTAGTCGCTCTTTCTAAGTTAGATCTGGATCTAACTCAATCTCACTGTGCTAGATTACATGCTTGGGATCATACACGTATTTTCTTAACTTGGAAACATGAAATATGTTATGAACATTACCAAAACTGGGTGGTAATGCCAATCTGTACGCCACTGCGCCTATTCACTCAAGGATCTCGTAAGGTCCTATAAAACGTGGTCGTAACTTTCCTTTTACGCCGAATCATATTATCCCCTTGGAAGGAGATACTTTCAGAAAAACCTTATCTCCTATTGCAAATTGTAAATCTATACGGCGATTATCCGCACACGACTTCTGCCGACTCTGGTCTTCTTGAATCCTCCAATGGATTTTTCTAACAATTTCAATCATTTTTGACATTGAGTCTGACCATAGAATCCTTTGTTCACCCACTTCATCCTAATAAAGTGGTGATCGACACTTTCGCCCATACAACGCTTCGTAAGGCGCCATATTAATGGTTTCTTGATAACTATTGTTATAGGTGAACTCAATCAACGCTAATATTTCCTCCCAGCTTTCACCCCTATCTAGGACCATTGTTCTCAACATGTCCACTAATGTTTGGATGGTCCTTTCGGACTCTCCATCCGTTTGTGGCTGAAACGCTGTACTGAAATTGAGTTGAGTTCCCAACTCCTTCTGCAAGCTAATCCAAAATCTTGAGGTAAACTTTGAATCTCTGTCCGATGTTATCGACACCGGAACACCATGAAGGCGTATAATCTCTCTGACATAAATCTGGGCTAGCTTATTCGATCCATTCATCACACGGATCGGGAGAAAATGAGCTGACTTTGTGAGCCTATCTATAATGACCCATATAGTCGTATTCCCTCGTTTTGACTTGGGTAGGCCTGTCACAAAATCCATTGCTATGTGTTCCCACTTCCACTCGGGAATCTCTAATGGTTGTAGCGCACCGTGAGGCCTTTGGTGCAATGCCTTAACTTGTTGACATGAAAAGCATCGCTTAACATAGGAAGCTACGTCCCGTTTCATTACTTCCCACCAGAATTTCTGCTTCAAATCCTGATAAATTTTCGTACTTCCCGGGTGTGCTGTATATGGAGTATCATAAGCCTCGCTCATGATCTCATTTCTAAGCTCAACACAGGGTGGAACACATATCCTATCTTCATAAAGGATAGCATTATCTGATGCTTCCTTGAAGCTTTCTGTTTTTCCCGATCTGATCTTCAAGCGCATCTCTTCCATGGTCTGATCTTTTCTCTGTGCCTCAATTATCTTTTCTCGGAGATCTGGTACAGCTACTAATGTTGCCACATGACATACAATCATCTCAGATGGGTAAACCACCTCTAGATGTAAGCTTTCAAAATCCCTGATGAGTTTCTCCTCCTGAATGAGGAGAAAACCCAACCTGCTTGTTTTACGACTCAAGGCATTCGCTACCACATTAGCCTTGTCTGGGTGGTAACTAATTCTACAGTCTTAGTCCTTTACTAATTCGAGCCATCTCCGCTGTCTCATATTTAAATCCTTCTGCTCGAAAAAGTACTTCAGACTCTTGTGATCTGTGAAAATCTCACACCTAACTCCGTATAGGTGGTGTCTTCAGATTTTCAAGGCATGCACTATTACTGCCAACTCTAAGTCATGCGTAGGATAATTCAACTCATGAATTCTTAACTGTCTAGATGCATATGCTATGACCTTACCTTCTTGCATTAGGACACAACCTAATCCATTCTTCAAAGCATCCGTGTAAATCACAAATTCTTTATCACTAACTGGAAGGGCTAATACTGGAGCAGTTGTTAATCTTTTCTTAAGCTCCTGGAAACTGGCTTCACATTCTTCTGACCACTGGTACTTGATTCTCTTCCTTAACAATTGTGTCATTGGCCTCGCTATCTTTAAGAATCTTTCTATGAATCTCCTATAGTATCTAGCTAATCCCAAGAAACTTCTGATTTCATTAGGAGTAGTTAGAGACTTCCATTCTTGTACTGCCTCTACTTTAGAGGGGTCCACTTTGATTCTTTCTGCTGACACAATGTGCCCAATGAACATTACTTCCTTCAGCCAAAATTTGCACTTACTGAGTTTGGCGTAAAGCCTTTCTTTTCTTAGTGTTTCTAACACCGTCCTCAGATGTTCTGCATGATCTGATTCATTCTTAGAATAGATGAGAATATCATCTATGAATACAAGGACAAACTTATCTAAGAATGGATGAAACACCCTATTCAAGAGATCCATGAATACTGTTGGGGTATTTGTCAATCTGAACGGCATTATAGTAAACTCGTAATGACCATACCGAGTTCGGAAAGCTGTCTTGAGTATATTTTCTGACTTGATCTTTAACTGATGATACCCAGACCTTAAGTTAATTTTTGAGAATACACTTGCCCCCTTGAGCTGATCAAAAAGATCATTAATCCTTGGCAACGGATACTTGTTCTTCAATGTCAGCTTATTCAGCTCACGGTAATCTATGCACATCCTCAATGTGCCATCCTTCTTCTTCACAAACAGGACTGGTGCTCCCCATGGTGACGCACTAGGTCGGATAAAACCTACGTCTAATAACTCCTGAAGTAGTTTGAGTTCTTGTAACTCTTTTGGGGCCATCATGTACGGAGCTTTTGAAATCGGAGCTGCTCCCGATTCTAAATCTATTGCAAACTCGACTTGCTGGTTCGGTGGCAATCCTGGCAATTTTTCTGGAAAAACGTCTGCAAACTCTTCCACAACTGGAACATCTCCCATTGTCCTCTCTATATCATCTATTTTGTTTAGATAAACCAGGAAAGCTTGATTTCCTCTCTTGATCATCTTCTTGGCCTGCAGTGCTGAAATCATTGGAGTGAACTTTCCCATTTCTATGCCGTAAAAACTTGTTGGCTTTTCTCCTAGAACTTGGAATGATATCTTCCTTTCGTTGCATAGGATCATGGCATGATTTTCTGACAACCAATCCATTCCTAGGATTATGTCGGTATCCCACATCGGTAGGACACTAAGATTATCAGCCTTAATCCTAGTTGTTCCCAAGTCTATTTCTATGTTCAAGCAAACATGAGTCGTATTCATGGTTCCACCAGTTGGTGTTAAAATCATTTTCCTTATGACTAGCTTGTTCAGTTTTAAGCTCTAATTTATCACAGCATGCTGATGAAATAAAGGAGTGCGATGCTCCAGTATCAAATAAAACAACTAAAGGCATGCCATGAAGTTTGCCCATACCTGCAAGATTATCTTTCTGCTTCCCTTTCCCGGAGAAACTGGGGTTCATTGCATAAGACCTGGGATTTCCTTGCTGCATCTGCCTCTGCTGTTGCTGCTGATACTGCTATTGCTGGGGTTGCTGACTTTGTTGCCTCGATGCCTGGAAGGCCTTAAGTTGCTGAGGGTTCCGTCTTTGTTGTGCCTTCGGGCAATTCCTTGCATAGTGACCCTCCTAGCCACAGTTATAGCAACTTGTGTTTCTGGCCTGACACATGTCTTGGTGGCGTTTGTTGCAACTTGGGCATAGAGGAATGCTGGGCTGTGATGGCGCAATTCTTCCTTGAGCAGGAGCACTCTGCTAGCCCTGCTGTCTATTTCCCTGCCGAGGCTTTCTGTAATCTTGGTTCATGTTCTGGTTACCTTCATCATTCTACTTTCTCTTCCCTTGGAAGTTCTGTGATGGAGTCCTGGTTGGTGCTGGTGTTGAAGTAGGTATTGGAGTTGATACTGGGGCCTTTTTTTCTTCAGGCATTACTGCCTCGATATCCAATGCCCTATTCAATGACTCAGCATAGGTCAGGTCTTCCCGACTTACCAAAGACATGGCAATCTCATGCCTCAGTCCTGATCTCAACTTAGATGCCATCTTCTCATTAGTATCTACCTGAAGAGGTGCATACCGTGACAACTCATAGAATACTCGTTCGTACTCTGTGACGGACATCTTTCCATGTTTCAGAGTATGAAACTCTGCTTCCTTCTTGACTCTGAATGTCTTAGGAATGTATTTGTCGTAGAATCTAGTTTTGAACTGACCCCACGTGTAAGCATCAAGCTGCTCCGGAGTCATGGTTCTCCTTCTAGACTCCCACCAGAAATCTGCAGATCTGGTTAACTAGAATGCTATACAGGAGAGTCGCTTTTGGTTATCACAAAGGAGGAAATTAAAAACCCACTCCATCGCTCGGATCCACGCCTCAGCATCGGCCAGGCTTCCAGCCCCATCAAATGATGGAGGGTTCTGTCGCAGAAAAAGCTCTTCAATTCTGCGCTGTGGAGGTGGGGGAGGTGTCTACTCTCTTTGTTTCTCGTGTTCTTCTTGTTGTTGTTCCTCCACTCTTTCCTGCTTTCCTTACCTTGGAGGTCTCCCTCTAGGCCTATTTTGTGTTACGGGATTGGCATTCGCATTTCTTCATCGTGCTGCTCTGGGTGGTACCATTTTGCAAATTATAGTTCCAATTTATAATTAATAATTAGGCCACTGCTGTGATACCCCGATCCTTTTGCTAAATTATAAATTATAATTTTAGTAAATGATTTCAAGTTAATATTGTTTCAATATTAATCATGTGAGTATGTTGTATTATGCCGTTGTTTTAATGCAGGTTGTTCCACTCGAGCCGATACGTCTTAGTACACAGTGGTATTATACTGAGTGTATAATACAGTTCGAATTTTTAATACTAAAATGTCAAGGTATATGTTAAGGAATGATTGTGATTGCGTTTAATTTTATGATTGCCATACCTTAATTTTATATAATCTCGTTGTGTGTATTAAATGAGTAGTAAATATGTTTTGAAAATAGTATAAATCGAGGGTCTCGTTGAGTTTTGATAGGGTTTCGTCCGAACGTCATAACTTTTGACTCGGTTGGAACCACGAGGCCCATAAGTACTCAAATCGAAGCTCTTTCAAAAATCTACAGTCTGGGCGCAACCTGGTCCAGGCCGCGTGGCAGAAGCTCTGCAACGAGACCTAGAGGCGCGACCCGTTGGGGCCGCGTGACACCACTTCAGAGAGCTGTTTTACTTTGTCTCGAGTGCGACCACCCCTAGGCCGCGCCCCGTTTTGGAAAATTACACCCTATAAATACCACACTTCACCCATTTCTTCCATTCTCTTCACTCTTGGACGATTTCTTCCCAACTTCTCTCAAGGAGTTCTTCAAGCTTTGGGAGGGGATTCTCTTATCATCATCCATCAACTAAGGTAATTCCATACCTCTTCTTTTGGTGTTTAAACACCAATTTCGTGTTAAATCGAACCGAGGGTTTACATCCAAATTTGGGGTTTTTCTATTCTAATGATTCTCATGCTTTGATATCTCAAACATATGGTTTATTTACTCCATTGAAGCTATATGTCAAGTTATATCAAATTCCTATGGTTCATTGTTGCTAGGGTTTGGATTTTTGCCCTAATTTCCCTTGATATGTTAATTTTTGGTTGGAGGTGTTGTGATGGTTGTTTGGGATTGATTTTCATGATATGTTAGAGCCCTAGGATGAAAGTGTTTGTATTTGAAATGTTGGGTTTAAAGGATTTAAATTGAGTCATGAGCATGTGGTTTAAATGGGTGCACGTAACGTGTTCGATTAAATGCTTCAAAGAGTTTTAATGTGTATTATGAGTCCAAATTCATATGGTAAGCTTGTAAATCCATGGTTGTGTAAATGAATATGTATGAAATCTTTAAAGCAAATCATAGCATGAGTTTGGTCTAAATTATGATTTAATTATATAACTCGACGTCTAAAATGAAAAGGGAATTGAAAGGTGCTTGGTGACGTATTGGGGCTCGAGGTGGACAACTTGTGCACGGCTAGGGAGTATTTCAAAGGTTGAGAATTATGAAAGCGTCTCATAAGGTGGGGTAACTCTAAACTGTGAACACGTGTAAGGTTATAGTTATTGTTGTGCTTTGATTGTATAAGTATGAAGGGTCTTCGGACCAGTGATAAAAGAGACCCTTCGGGGCATAACAGAGATCCTTTGGGGTCGACAAAGAGACCCTTCGGGGCAGAGATCCTTTGGGATCGAATATAGACCTATTAATGTCCTCCCTGGGGTAGTATGTCTGCGGGCATCCCTACAGGGCCAAAGATGTTCATTAACTGGGGCATCATGATGTTTAGACCCTATGGGGTTGAAACTAGTCTCCACAAAGTAAAGAAAAGTCCATATGTTATATTTTCACTTGTGCAATTGGCTATAACTATTTACAGTGTTCCCCACTGAGTATGTTGTTAAATACTCACCTCATTCATTCAATGAATTTCAGGTTGAGGAGTCGAGGCCTGGGTAGGAGCGTTGTGAACACAAGAGAACCCCACAAGCTTTAGTTTATCTTTTGCATGCTCTTCTTTGAAAATACTCATATTATTATTAATACATTGATCACTCTTTTTGCTTTATGATCAATGATTATTGGGGATGGGAATAGCCCGATCTTTTGTAGGTTATGATGTATATAACTTGATATTATGCAAAACAATTTAAAGGCGGGTCGTTTGACCTTGGAGCCTTCTATGTGTGAAGTATATGTTTGAACCCTATATTATGTTTGTTAATTTAGGGTGCTAGACGGGCGGGTTGTGTAAACCTATGAGCCCGATAGGCTAGATGATTGTACGATTAATATGGATGGGCTTATACCATGCTTCCGTCAACTACTATGTTTTGTGATAGTGTAGATTCGATAGATTGCATGCTAATTCATGAAAATATTTACATTGAGAATTATGACGTCATGCCTATTCATGCTTTTTTGACCTAAGCTTCCGCTCATTTTATTATAAGCACACAAAAATATGTAAGTAAATTATATGTTAAGTAACGTGGCCAAACAGAGTAGTTTGGGGCGCGCCCGCGGGGTGGTGCGCGCCCGCGGGGCAGTGCGCGGTCGCGGGAGACTGCGCGCCCGCGGGGCTGGCGAGAGACGCACGCCCCCGGGGGGCTGCGCGCTCGCGGGGAGCGTTGGCCGAGAGATGGGTTCTGCGGTCGCGGGGGCTGCGCGGTCGCGCGGGTCCGGGGATTTTTTACCTATAAATACAACACTTGTTCATTTCTCCCTCATTTCTTTCAACCAAGAGGGGGCGATTTTCTCCTCATTTCTCTCTCAAAATTCTTCAACTTTTGAAGTGTAATCCATCATCATCCATCAACAAAGGTAACCTCAACACCTCTCCTTCTTGGGGATTAAACACCCATTTCTTGTTGTTTTGGAAACTAGGGTTTGTTATCCAATTTTGAGGATTTTGGATTTTGTTGATCTTCTTGCTTTGATATCTCGAACATATGGTTTATTTACTTCCTTGAGGCTATATGTGAAGTTATATCGAATTCCTATGGTTCATTGTTGCTAGGGTTTGGATTTTTGCCCTAATTTCCCTTTGTTTTGTTGATAATTGTTTGGAGGTGTTGTGTTGGTGGTTTGGGGTTGATTTTCAAGTATGTTAGAGCTCTAGGATGAAGGTATTTCTGTTTGAAATGTTGAGTTTAAATGATTTAAATTGAGTTATGTTTTTATGGTTAAATGGGTGCACGTAATGTGCTCGATTAAATGCTTCAAAGGGTTTTAATGAGTATTTTGAGTCCAAAAAATCACGTTGTGAGTTTGTATATCCATGTTTGTGTATGTGGATATGTTTAAAGACTTTAAAGCAAAGTATAGCATGAGTTTGGTCTAAATTATGATTTAATTGAATAACTCGACGTCTAAAATGAAGAGAGAATTGAAAGGTGCTAGGTGACGTGTTGTGGCTCGAGGTGGACAACTTGTGGGTGGCAAAGGAGTATTTCAAAGGTTGAGAAATTGTGAAAGCGTCTCATAAGGTGGGGTAACTCTAAACTGTGAACACGTGTAAGGTTATAGTTATTGTTGTGCTTTGATTGTATATGTATGAAGGGTCTTCGGACCAGAGATAAAAGAGACCCTTCAGGGCATAACAGAGATCCTTCGGGGTCGACAAAGAGACCCTTCGGGGCAGAGATCCTTTGGGATCGAACATAGACCTGTTAATGTCCTCCCTGGGGGTAGTATGTCTGCGGGCATCCCTACAGGGCCAAAGATGTTCATTAACGGGGGCATCATGATGTTTAGACCCTACGGGGTTGAGACTAGTCTCCACAAAGTAATGAAAAGTCCATATGTTATATTTTCACTTGTGCAATTGGCTATAACTCTTTACAGTGTTCCCCACTGAGTATGTTCTTAAATACTCACCCCATTCATTCAATGAATTTCAGGTTGAGAAGTCGAGGCTCGAGTAGGAGCGTTGTGAACACAAGAGAACCCCCACCAGATTGTGTTTACTTTTCATGCTTTTGAATACGCATATTATGATAATTTTATTGGTCGACTTATTTGTTTTATGATTAACATTTGTTGGGAATGGGATTAGCTTGATTTTTGTAGTTGTGATTGTATTTAGCTTGATATAATATGTCAATGTTTTAAAGGTGGGTCGATTGACCTAGGAGCCTATGTTGTGTAAATATAAGCCATTACATTCCTATGCTACGTTTGTTAATTTAGGGTGCTAGACGGGCGGGTCGTCTAAGACCTATGAGCCCGATAGGTTAGATGATTGTATGAATGATGTGGATGGGTTAATTCTATGCTCCCGTTAAATACGATGCTTTGTGACATGGTAGATTATGATAGGTTGCATGTTATAATTGTGGAAGAAAATTTATATTCGAAATTATGATGTTATACCTCATTATGCTATTTGACCTTAGCTTCCGCTCAATTTATTATGAGAATGCAAATACATGTAAATGAATTATTGTTAAGTGACGTGGCCAAACGGAGTAGTTTGAGACGTTATAAGTATGTTAAGTGACATGGGCTCGAGTAGGAGCGTTGTGAACACAAGAGAACCCCCACCAGATTGTGTTTACTTTTCATGCTTTTGAATACGCATATTATGATAATTTTATTGATCGACCTATTTGTTTTATGATTAACATTTGTTGGGAATGGGATTAGCTTGATTTTTGTAGTTGTGATTGTATTTAGCTTGATATAATATGTCAATGTTTTAAAGGCGGGTCGATTGACCTAGGAGCCTATGTTGTGTAAATATAAGTCATTGAATTCCTATGCTATGTTTGTTAATTTAGGGTGCTAGACGGGCGGGTCGTCTAAGACCTATGAGCCCGATAGGTTAGATGATTGTATGAATGATGTGGATGGGTTTATTCTATGCTCCCGTTAAATACGATGCTTTGTGACATGGTAGATTATGATAGGTTGCATGTTATAATTGTGGAAGAAAAATTTTTATTCGAAATTGTGATGTTATACCTCATTATGCTATTTGACCTTAGCTTCTGCTCAATTTATTATGAGAATGCAAATACATGTAAATGAATTATTATTAAGTGACGTGGCCAAACAGAGTAGTTTGGGACGTTATAAGTATGTTAAGTGACGTGGCCAAACGGAGTAGTTTGGGGCGTTACAATATGCATCGAGACAGTTGAAGGTGCACGAGTATAATTATCCGACGCATGATCTTGAATTAGCAGCCATGGTTTATGCATTGAAGATCTGGAGGCATTACCTCTATCGAAGCAAGTGCGAGATCTACACCGACCACAAAAGCTTGAAGTACTTCTTCACTCAGAAGGAGTTGAATTTACGTCAAAGAAGATGGCTGGAGTTGGTGAAGGATTATGACTGTACAATCTTATATCATCCTGGAAAGGCGAATGTTGTTGCTGATGCTTTAAGCCAGAAGATCTATCTTCCAACCAAGCAAGAGCAGTTGATCAAGGAGTTTGAGAAGATGAAGTTAGACGTGGTGGATCCTTCCAACACCACTCAAGGGATTTTAGCAGCCTTAGTGGTTCGACCACTAATTCGTGATCGAGTTCGTGAAGCACAAGTCGACGATCCTTTCTTATGCAAGATGAAGAAAAGAGCATTGGAGGGTACTATCCATGAATTTACCATTGCAAGTGATGGCACACTACTCTTCGAGGGGAGGTTGTGTGTGCTGAAGAACGAAGAGCTGAGAAAGGAGATTCTTGAAGAAGCACATAATACTCCGTATTCTGTGCACCCAGGAGGCACGAAGATGTTTAAAGATTTGAAAATGGTTTTCTGGTGGAGAAATATGAAGAGGTCGATTGGCCAATTCGTATCGAAGTGTATCACTTGTCAACAAGTGAAAGCTGAGCATCAACGCCCTTCTGGATTGTTGAACCCACTCGAGATTCCTGAGTGGAAGTGGGAACACATTGCAATGGACTTCGTGGTAGGATTGCCTCCGTCAGTCAAAGGTCATCATGCAGTTTGGGTTGTTGTCGATAGGTTAACCAAGTCTGCTCATTTTCTTCCGGTGAAAATGACGTTTAGCATGGATCGATTAGCTCAGATTTATATCGATGAGATAGTATGTCTTCATGGTATTCCTATGTCGATAGTGTCAGATCGTGACATAACGTTTATGTCCAAATTTTGGCGAAGTCTGCAAGAAGCAATGGGGACTCAGTTAAAGTTTAGCACGGCGTATCATTCTCAATCCGATGGTCAATCCGAGCGGACCATTCAGACGTTCGAGGACATGCTCCGTGCATGTGTTCTCGAATTTAGTGGAAGTTGGGAGAGCCACTTGCCACTTGTGGAGTTTGCTTACAATAATAGTTTCCAAGTGTCTATTGGAATGGCTCCGTACGAGGCATTGTACGGGAGGAAGTGCAGATCTCCTATTCATTGGGATGAAGTGGGAGAGCATCAACTCTTAGGCCCCGAGATCGTTGAGAAGATGGTGGAAGTAATTGAGAAGATAAGAAGAAGGATCAAGGTAGCTCAAGATCGTCAGAAATCTTATGCCGACGCAAGGAGAAACGATGTGAGCTTTGAGATTGGTGACAAAGTATTCTTGAAGATTGCACCAATGAGAGGAGTGGTTAGATTTGGGAAGAAGGGTAAGTTGCAGCCACGATATGTGGGACCATTCGAGATTCTAGAGAAAATAGGTGATGTTTCTTATCGCCTAGCACTACCTCCGGATTTGGCAGGTGTGCACGATGCTTTCCATGTGTTGTTGCTTAGACGATATGTGTCTGACCCTAGTCATGTCATTTCATATGACACGGTGCAAGTTTCTAAGGGCTTGAGATATGAAGAAGTCCCAGTTGCTGTGTTAGATAGAAGTGTTCACACTCTTCGAACCCGGGAGGTTCCCTTAATAAAAGTTCAATGGAGTAGGCATGGTCCCGAAGAGGCCACTTGGGAGAAAGAAGTTGATATCTTAGCTCGATATCCAAATGTAACAGAAATGTTAGGCTAATTTTGAGGACGAAATTTTTAAAAGTTGGGGAGATTGTGATACCCCGATCCTTTTGCTAAATTATAAATTATAATTTTAGTAAATGATTTCAAGTTAATATTGTTTCAATATTAATCATGTGAGTATGTTGTATTATGCCGTTGTTTTAATGCAGGTTGTTCCACTCGAGCCGATACGTCTTAGCACACAGTGGTATTATACTGAGTGTATATATAGTTCGAATTTTTAATACTAAAATGTCGAGTTATATGTTAAGGAATGATTGTGATTGCGTTTAATTTTATGATTTACATACCTTAATTTTATATAATCTCGGTGTGTGTATTAAATGAGTAGTAAATATGTTTTGAAAATTTAAGTTGTGTATTGTATGTGTTTTCAAAAATAGTATAAATCGAGGGTCTCGCTGAGTTTTGGTAGGGTTTCGTCCGGAGGTCATAACTTTTTACTCGGTTGGAACCACGAGGCCCCTAAGTACTCAAATCGAAGCTCTTTCAAAAATCTATAGTCTGGGCGTGACCATCAGACGTGACCTGGTCTAGGTCACGTGGCAGAGGATCTGCAACGCGACCTGTTGGGGCCGCGTGACACCACTTCGGAGAGCTGTTTTTCTTTGTCTTGAGCGCTACCTCCGAGCGCGACAACCCCTAGGCCACGCCCCGTTTCGGAAAATTACACCCTATAAATACCACACTTCACACATTTCTTCCATTTTCTTCACTCTTGGACGATTTCTTCCCAACTTCTCTCAAGGAGTTCTTCAAGATTTGGGAGGGGATTCTCTTATCATCATCCATCAACTAAGGTAATTCCATACCTCTTCTTTTGGTGATTAAACACCAATTTCGTGTTAAATCGAACCTAGGGTTTACATGCAAATTTGGGGTTTTTCGATTCTAATGATCCTCATGCTTTGCTATCTCAAACATATAGTTTATTTACTCCATTGAAGCTATATGTCAAGTTATATCGAATTCCTATGGTTCATTGTTGCTAAGGTTTGGATTTTTGCCCTAATTTCCCTTGATATGTTAATTGTTGTTTGGAGGTGTTGTGATGGTTGTTTGGGATTGATTTTCATGATATGTTAGAGCCCTAGGATGAAGGTGTTTGTATTTGAAATGTTGGGTTTAAAGGATTTAAATTGAGTCATGAGCATGTGGTTTAAATGGGTGTACGTAGCGTGCTCGATTAAATGCTTCAAAGAGTTTTAATGTGTATTATGAGTCCAAATTCATATGGTGAGCTTGTAAATCCATGGTTGTGTAAATGGTTAGGTATAAAATCTTTAAAGCAAAGCATAGCATGAGTTTGGTCTAAATTATGATTTAATTGTATAACTCGACGTCTAAAATGAAAAGGGAATTGAAAGGTGCTTGGTGACGTATTGGGGCTCGAGGTGGACAACTTGTGCACGGCTAAGGAGTATTTCAAAGGTTGAGAATTGTGAAAGCGTCTCATAAGGTGGGGTAACTCTAAACTGTGAACACGTGTAAGATTATAGTTATTGTTGTGCTTTGATTGTATAAGTATGAAGGGTCTTCGGACCAGTGATAAAAGAGACCCTTCGGGGCATAACAGAGATCCTTCGGGGTCGACAAAGAGACCCTTCGGGGCAGAGATCCTTTGGGATCGAATATAGACCTGTTAATGTCCTCCCTGGGGGTAGTATGTCTGCGGGCATCCCTATAGGGCCAAAGATGTTCATTAACGGGGGCATCATGTTGTTTAGACCCTACGGGGTTGAAACTAGTCTCCACAAAGTAAAGAAAAGTCTATATGTTATATTTTCACTTGTGCAATTGGCTATAACTGTTTACAGTGTTCCCCACTGAATATGTTGTTAAATACTCACCCCATTCATTCAATGAATTTCAGGTTGAGGAGTTAAGGCCTGGGTAGGAGCGTTGTGAACACAAGAGAACCCCACAAGCTTGTGTTTATCTTTTTCATGCTCTTCTTCGAAAATACTAATATTATTATTAATACATTGATCACTCTTTTTGCTTTATGATCAATGATTATTGGGGATGGGAATAGCTCGATCTTTTATAGGTTACAATGTATATAACTTGATATTATGCAAAACAATTTAAAGGCGGGTCGTTTGACCTTGGAGCCTTCTATGTGTAAAGTATGTGTTTGAACCCTATATTATGTTTGTTAATTTAGGGTGCTAGACGGGTGAGTTTTGTAAACCTATGAGCCCGATAGGTTAGATGATTGTAAGATTAATGTGGATGGGCTTATACAATGCTTCCGTTAACTACTATGTTTTGTGATAGTGTAGATTCGATAGATTGCATGCTAATTCGTGAAAATATTTACATTGAGAATTATGACGTCATGCCTATTCATGCTTTTTTCACCTAAGCTTCTGCTCATTTTATTATAAGCACACAAAAATATGTAAGTAAATTGTATGTTAAGTGACGTGGCCAAACGGAGTAGTTTGAGGAATTACAACTGCCCACTGTTGTATAATAACTCATGCTTTAACTGATCCTTAACATATCTTGAGCATGCAAATGCGTTGAAACTCTGAAGCATAATTAACAACCTTTCTAGTCTTCTATATATATATATATATATCAGGAAAATCGTCTCCAACGAGGTCTTACAAGTACATTTCCTAATGCATGGGTTCTACAAAAACTAGCCATGCCTGGACGACAGAATGCTTACAAGCTACGCATTCCTGTCTCAAAAGGTGGGAATACCTAAGTCCCAAGAATGGTCCTCTAGGGAACACACAAAATAGATGGTCGTCTTCATACAAAATACACTATCATAGCACAAAATCTAAACTAGTCAGACGAGCTATTGGACGACCGACCATCCTAAATCGTCTGAGGGCCATCTCCTTCCTCTAGTTGTGACTCCTCCAAGGGATCCTCCTCTGACTCCTCCCCAACTGCCAGTACCAGATGGCCTGCAGCTGCTGCAAAAATGGGAGGAACAAGATGGTCATAAACTCCCCTAGGTGGCTCATCCCTGAGAAGATAGCTAGACATCTGAGCATATGGCCCTGGAGGAGGTACACGCTGAGTAAGGTACTGATGCATGAGTAGGGCGATAAACTCAAGCAAATTCACCATCAGCTCAAGAGTCTGAGAGTGCTGGCATATGTAAAAGTATGAGGCCTCTGTCGCCCATCCACGCCACAACTGTGGAAGCACTCTAAGCAGGCGATGAATACCCACCACATAACTGAGCCTCGCATGCAACCATAGCTCGTGGTAGTGTGACAAAAACCCTGCTAGGGTCTCCCCGCTCTCTGGCTCACAAGTCCTGAACTAAAAGGTATACTGTGCTATAGATATCGGATGTGGTACACTCTTCCGTGCCATACATCTCTGTCCCGTCATCTGAGATATAAAGGAGAATTCTCATGAGAAACTCATTTATATAGGTACGCCTAGAAGTATACATACAACCGTATTATGACTCTTTGAACTGATATACTAAACTAAAATGGTAATTCTAACCTCTTCTAAAACTTAAAGGGACTAATAATTTCCACACTCAAAATCATACTGAAATGAGTTCTTACTAATGAACTCTTTGACTTAGAACAATTCTAAGTCTATTTTCGAGATGCTGACTCGAATATTCTTAACTCCTTTGAACATTCCCGACCAACTCTCAAAACATCTACTGGAAAATCCTGAACTCTTAAACTCTATTTCAAGACGCTAACTTGAAATAGAAAACTTCTAGCTAATTTGAGATGCTGACTCAAAAATAAATTTGGCTCGAGGTTTCGGAACGCTAATTTGCAGACCTTACTAAAATGAGGAATTGATACATCAGCTACTGGAACTGGAATCCCTGATCATCATGCCTCTTGAAATTGGTTCTGAAACTGAAACTTGTCTTTTTCCTTCAAGTTCTTGAACTTACTGAATTTCTTCATCAGGTTTCACTGACTGGGTCTTTACTTAAATGAAAGACAACTTAAAGGGAACTAAGACAATCTAGATTCCTCTAAATTCCTCTACGTTCTCTGAGGCTTACATTCATGAAGCAACCTGACTTATCTGAAGTCTGATCGTGTAAAAGCCCGACTTATCTAAAGTCTTACTCAATTGAACTTTGCAATTATCTAAACTTCATTACTGACATCTGGCAACCTCGGGTGCCTGCTTAACTGTTACATTGTGAGCTTGCCTTAATAAATAAAAATCATTGAAACTCTTTTTAAATATAAAAGGGCTTTCAAAACTTTTTTCGATGCAAAACTTTTGCCAATATCTGATTGGTCTTAAAACTTTTGCCAATATCTGATTGGTCTTACCATGCCATTATCTGAATGGTCTTACTGAAAATTTTGCCAACCTCTGGATGGCCCGATCTGAATACTTTTATAAAAATCTCACCATTTATCTAAATGTCTTAACCGAAAATTTTTATAACTTTGCTATTATCTGAATAGCCTGAACTGAAAGATTTTTTTCAAAATCTCGCCATTATCTGAATGGCCTGAACTGGATGATTTTCAAAATCTTGCCATTATCTGAATGGCCTGCTTGAATACTGTAATTTTGACAATCACATACCTTTCTTTCTTTAGTTGAGACTGATGTGAGGGAGCGCTGAGAGTTGTTAACTGATCACTGAACAGTCTAAGGAACAATCATAGACTCAACTAAAAGAACTTAGAGCTCAGAGCAAAAATGCTTTGATACCACTCTGTCACGACCCCAAATTAATATCTGATTAATATGAAGTGTGACTGGCACGACTCGATCCCAATGAAGGATGGATCAAGGTGAACCGGAAGTAATTAAATAAAGGAATGAACTACTACATTACAGGAACGATATTTGCTGTGAACTCCAATTCTGGATTGATTTCAAGTACTCACAAGGGACAAAATAATAATAGTACTTAATTGATTATCGAGGTATTGGACTCGTCCAAAAACAAAAACTGATATATTAGACTTGTTATATAGCTGAGTTGCGAAAGTAAAAGAAACACAATAATAATAATGATAATAATAATAATAATACAAGGTCATCTGAGCCTTGTACCAAAAGAACTCCACTCTCAGCACTTCTCTCTTCCACACCAGCTCAACCTGCACATTTAAAAACAAACATGCAGGGCTGAGTACAAGGGTACTCAGTGAACATATTGCCAAAAATAATTACTGAATTTAACACTGATTTTCTTGTCATGCATCAGAGTAAACACACAGGGGTTTTATCTAAAAGGGCCCTATGTTTTACTAAATCACTTTCTATTTTTGAGCGCTCTTTTCTATTGTATGATCATCCATATCTCACTGAAAGTCGAGAAATAGCTCCGCTCAGCCTTTTCCATGAACGTCGGGGAATAGCTCCGCTCAGTCTTTTCCTTCAAACGCTTAACATAACTAAATGCCGAAGAATAGCTCCGCTCAGCCTTTTCCACGAACATTTAGCATCATCGATGTCTTAGTCAGGAATGGCTCCGCTCAGTCTTTCCCTCTTTCTAATATCACCGACCCAAGTGTACACTAACCTCGGTTAACATGCTAAGATAGCACGAGGCCCGATCGATTTAAGAGTTAGAAAGCCCCTTGCGAGCTAACTAAATTCGGATAATGATATCATACAAACAAAACATTTTAAGCATGACAATAATTTATTTGCATCAGAAATAATAAATAACTTCTGGTGAGTAAAAACTCAAATCATTATTTGGAATAAGAGTCCGTTGAAAAGAAAGCCCACCTTTCACCAATGTTTTAAACGGCAGCTGCTAATTCTTCACAGGTCTTATCCCTTGCGGATCTGCTAGCCTTCAATATATAAAAATATAATTAGTATGTTGATCCTAAAACTGACAGGACTCAACACGACACGAAGGCCTATTAGGGTCTAGTATCCGTTCTAGATTTTTCTTAGCTTAAGGGTTAATCTCGACCCTAGTTCCAAACCATATAAAGACATTCATCGACATCATTTAAGGTATCAAAAATACCTTAACATCATTACAACTAGATTCTTGGAACAAAGTCATCAATAAGTTCGTAGACTAAATGACGTTTTGCACAATATTTATCTTTGAAAAATTTTACTTTTTGACTTACTAAGGTGCAGGGGACAAGCCATATACTGTTGGAAAGCCCTGGAAGTCTAGTTTCCGGAAAAATTGATGGTGACTCTAGATGATAACAAACAAAAAAGTTATGACCAATTGACTAGAAGGTGGCAGAACTGCCAGAATTTCTGAAAGAAAACACATGCCTTGACTTTGATGATTTTTCATAATTTACTCAGAAAGAATTAGAAAATGAAACATCTACCATTGGAAAGCCACAGAAGTCTAGTTTTCGGCAAAATTTACGGTGACTCAATACGATGTCCAACGAGGGAGTTATGCTCGTTTTACTGAAGGGTGGTGAAACTGCCGAACAGAGCTTCGCAGCGCGCCGTCTGCGCGAACTCCAAGCAAACTCTGAATCAGTCAGCTGATTTCTAGAACTGATCAGTCAACTGATTCCCAGAACTGATCAGTCAGCTGATTCCCAGAACTGATCAGTCAGCTGATTCCCAGAACTGATCAGTCAGCTGATTCCCAGAACTGATTAGTCAGCTGGTTACTAGAACTGATCAGTCAGCTGATTCCCAGAACTGATCAGTCAGCTGGTTCCCAGAACTGATCAGTCAGCTGATTCCCATAACTGATCGGTCAACTAATTTCCAAAACTGATCACAAAACTGATCAGTCAAACATATTAGTTTTTCTCCCAAACTGATTCTTCAACTGATTCACTTCATCAATCAACTGATGAGCTTCAGTCCGGAACTGATTAGCCTAGGCTAGGACTGATTTATTTCGGTTCAACTAATTCACCTCATCAGTTAACTAATTCACCTCATCAGTCCGGAACTGATTAGCCCCAGCTAGGACTGATTTATTTCAGTCCAAACACCAAGCTTTCATCACCTCAAAACATCTCAAACTAGACTACACATGCTTGCACATAACCAACTAATTTTCCAAACATTAACGTCATTTAAAACACCAAAAATCCACACATATACTTCTTAAGCTTAGATCTGAAAATATGTGACTAAAAAGCTCATTGTTTTCGAAAATACCTTTTCAAAATAACAAAGGAGAAGAGTTGGAAGAAGCTTGAAGGAGATGAAATGACTGAAACAAAGCTCCCAACGATGACGCCGGAAACCCAACGGTGAAGAGCGGATGAAGGATAGCTTGAGCTCTCCTCGACAAGGCTGCAACTTCTTGCTTCTACCACTCTCTCTCTCTCTAAAGTTTGTGCAGAAAATGGGGATGAAATGGAGAAGAAGAAATGAGGAGCTGCTGTGTTTCCTCTCCCCCTTTTTCAAAAATTTTATGGCAAATGAAGAAGTGAAATGGAATGAAGAAATAAGTTGGATGCCTTGCCCTTTTCTCTCTCTCTCAACCTCTACGTAAATGCTTGGGTATGGCTTTACCATTAAATGAGAGTAGGCTAGGCTGCAGATTTTCCCTTTTTCCCATTAGACCAATAAATGCCACAAGAGCTTTGGTAGATTGGCAAGGAAGTGACGAAAAGTATTCCCAACTTGGAAAAAAATAGTTGCTAAAATATCGGCACTAGGGGATATCTAATTCACTCTATTTGAAATGCTTTGCTTTAATTATCTGAATTTAATACTTGCATGACCGGAGAATATCTGATTCTGCCAGTCCAGAAAATATTTATCGGAATATCTGATTCATGATAAACACACACCGCAATAATGGAATCGAATTTATCTGAAATTCTGATTTCGGCTTTCCATAACTAAAAAGAGGATTAAACCCTAACTGAAATTATTAATTCACCTATGGGAATTAATTTATCTTGAATTCCATGGAACCTAACGGATACTTTCGACCCTAATCTGACTGGAAATTACTATACTAAATAGTAATTGCAACAATTTACTGCAATTAAGCAGTAATTAATTCACGGGGTATTACAATTGTACTTGATGAGGAATGTCATAAGAAACCAGTTGCGAATTCTAATGAAGTAGTGAGAACCTCTTATGGTGTAATCTCAAGAAACTCTTCGGACATCAGAATTACACAACAAAATGCATTTCCATGAAAAATCTAATAAGCACTAAGATAGTCTATTCCATTCCTGTAAAGGATCACGTTCTCCGGATGATAAGATGCTTATCGGAGATCGAAACCCTGGATGGTGAACAAGATACCGAGTCTTAATCGACTTGGTGTTTACTAGTCTGTTCCTGAAACTTAAATAGTTCTTTTTGAACTTTAGCATGATAAAGAATTATGTCACTTTATCAGAAATGCTTGTTGATCTTCAGACAACTGAGATGCTAGTGAAAAGTATCACAGAAGCGCAAATGGCTGAGAGAAATACATCTTCGGGTAAGAAGAGGAATGCATCTCAACCAAAGGAAGCATGTAGGGCAATGAAGAAAATGACATAGTTACCTCAAAAGGACTTTAAGTCTAAAGGATATGTGCTTCAAGTACAATCAGCTGAGACATTGTAAGTATGAGTGTCCTCTAAAAAATGAAAGGTATCTCTCACTCGTTTGAGTGAATATGATGTCACTATGTACATGTGCAATGCAATGGTAAAGTGGCGGCTATTGCAGTGGGAGACATAGACATACCTTTTAGTAGTGATAGATTTTAGTCTTTAAACAGATTGTTTGTATGTGCTAGAATTTAGAAACTTGGTTTATGTTTCTAAGTTAGTTTTGGATTGATATTTTGTTACTTTTGATAACTATATTGTTATCATGGTTGGGAAACATTTTATCTATTCTGGCACATTGGATAGACATCTTTAAATACACTAAATTCTATGCTTAACACTACAAAACAACTATTGAATACATTTATCAACCTCAATAAAAGGAAAGAATCTTCACAAATGAATCAAACCTATCTTTGGAATCTAAGACTTGGATATATTATTCTTAAGAGGATTTAAAGTTTTCTAAACGATGGTCCATTGCTCTCACTGGTCCTAGAATTGTTTATTTGTGCAAATCCTGCTAAGAAGGTAAAATGACCAAGTTTCCTTTAAGGCTAAAGGAATAGATTCAAAGAAGTTATTAAGTTTAATTCACTCTACTTCTGTGGCCCTAGTGACAAGTACCTCTTAGGCAACTTTAGGGATCACTTAGTGGAGAATGGGATTGCATCCCGGTTAACTACGTCTGTTATTCAAACAGTAGAATGACGTAGTGGTGTGTAGAAATTGAATGTTATTCGAAATGGTTAGATCGATAATGAGCTATTCAAAGTTGTTTATTTCATTTTGCGGATATGTCCTAGAAATGATGATTGTCTGTTGGATATCCCAAATGAACGAAAAGTGGTTTATTTTATAGTCCAAAGAATCAGAAGGACATTGTAAGCACTAATACTTGATTCTTAGAAGAAAACTATATAATAAATCACAAGGTTAAGAACAAGATCGTTCTTAATGGTTTGAGAAAGAGACATTCGAATCCTACACCAAAGTGTATAAGAAGAGGTACCATCAAATACTGCACAGCGTGTCACGAAGGTAAAGAAAATTCTTCATTGCAGTGGTAGGGTTGTACGCCAACCTAATAGATTCCTTAGTCTAGAAGAATCTTCTGATTTTCTTGAAAGACTAAATGAATTGGATCCCAGAAACTATGATGGAGTGGTTCAAGATAAGGATGTGGTTCCTTGGAAAACTGCAATGGAATCCGAAATGGGATCTATGGATCTCCATGAATAGTGAGAGCTTGTAGAACCACTAAATGGGGGTAAATCTCATTTAGTGAAAGTGGGTCGATAAAGGAAAGAGAAGATCTAACGGATTGTTAGATCTGGAATCTCTTGTCTGATGCTACTCATTTTAACTTATTTGTTTGGCAAATAGATGTCAAGACAGTTTTTTCTGAACGGAAGTCTTGAGGATAATATCTATATGAAATAAACAAAGGGATTCATTGCTAAAGGCCAATAGCACTTAGTGTGCTAGCTTAGAGGTCCATTTGTGGATTTAAGGAAGCATCAAGATCTTGGAATATCCGATCTAACGAAGTTATCCAGTCGCATGGATTCGTAGAGAAATTGGATAAAAGATATGTGTACAAGAGGTGACGGAAACGTGGTGGTTATCCTAGTACCATATGTTAAGTAACAACTTGCTTATTGGGTAACAATGAGAAGAAGTTATTAAACATAGGGGTGTAGCTGTCCAGGCATTTTGATATGAAGGATTTGAGTTGATGTACTCATTCCAGGTTGCCTATATCGAAAATGTGCTAGCTAGATACAAATTCCAAGAAATGTTTTTATACCTTTTGAGCATGGAATATAGCTACTCAAGGAAATGTGCTACCCAAACACATAATAAGATAGATGTGAGAAATGAGATTCCTTATGCTTCTGCAAAAGGAAGACTCATGTATGTTATGCTTTGCACCAGGCCCGATATCTACTATGCAGTAGCATAGTGGGAAGATGTCGTTTTAACCCTAGTTAAGGATAATGGACCGTGGTAAAAAGCATTCTCAAAAGAACTTGAGATAGTATGCTTATTTACCACTCGGACAATCTAATTGCCTTGGGTTATACAGATTTAATTTTTCCAGAACCGATAAAAAGGATCAGAGTAAATCTTTCTTGGCATATGTGTTTGAATTGGGAAGAGGAGTCGTGGCATGGAGGAGTAAGACAGAAATGCATGTTAACTCCACCATGAAAGTCGAATATGTGGCTGGCTCTGAGGCTACGAAAGATTGTTTAACTCCATAGCTTCTTGTTGGACTCGGGCGTGGTTCCTGATTTGCCTTAGGAGTATCACGGCATACTATGATAACTCCAGTGCAGTAGCAAATTTGAAAAGGAATCCAGACTCCATAGGGCAATTAACACATAGGATTAAAATACCACCTTATACAAAATATAAGGGAGGAAGATGTGGCAGTGGTCAAGATTGCATTGGAAAACAAAAATGGCTATCCCATTCACGAGCCTTCCAAGCTCAGGCCTTCAATTGTCAAGTGGAGATAATGGGAGTTGATGCAGACCCGGGGCTATTGTTAAGTTTATGTTATGTTGTAGAGTTTGGAATTATATCCTAAGTTTATTGGATATTAGAAATTAAATAAATTAGTAGGCCAATTTAATATTCTTCTAGGTCCTTGTTGTAGCCCAATATGACCTAAGTGGACTGAAAATAAAACAAGAGTTGGAGGCCCAACCTAATAGGGTTTGGAGAATTAATTTTTGTCCCCTCCCCTATATAAAGGGAGGGGGGCCACGAAAATTATGATGAAAAATACATCCAATACAGCCCCTCTAAGTGCTCTCTTGATTCATAGAGTTTCCACAACCGTTTAGTAGTCTGCAGCCCACCCTGCATCTAAACAAGGTCCGGGAATACATCATAAGATCAATAAGTAGAATATTGGAGCTGTGAGATTTTGAACACCAAGGAGAAGTAAATCGCCATCCATGTGTTCTCCATCAACAATGGGATTAGTCCTTTAATCTCGTGATCAATCTGACAATGTTTGTAAGTACCGTTTCGATAGATTCTATTTTATTCCGCTGCAATAGATTTGAAATTGAAACTTACATGTTAATTCAACATAGGATAATTAATATCACACATAAAATTATGATTTACATGAGTTAGAATTAATGGCATCCGAATAGATCATGTGGGGTACAATTCGAGAAAACCCCAACATTGGATGCTTTCAGTCATCAGTTTCATCAGTTCGTTGACTTGTCTTCTTCAGTTCCATTGACCTAGCTGTCAGTTTGATAGTAACTGGTTCGACTCCTGTAGAGCTTTAACCCTCAGTTGGGTTATTTCATAACTGGTTGACACATTCTTCTAGCTGGGTTGACCATGCTCCAGTTTGGTTGACTCTTGCTTCAGCTGAATTCTTTTTGGAGCCTAGTTTGGTCAGCATAGATCTCTTTCAGTTTTTCACGAAATATTTAACACGTTTTGATATCTCATCAAAACCATATCTGAGCTTCTCCCTGAAGCTAAACTTCCCTTTGAATCTGATCCTAAAAATTCAAATTTCCATCATCATACCTTTCATCTACCCCCCTTTTGGCATCATCCAAAAGGGTAAACTGTTGCAGATCGTATGATAGAACTGGTATACTTGGCATAAGTGTGAATGTGGTTGCCAAGTTGTTGTCGTATACTGGGAGAACTGGAGGGTAGGGCATAGGTGAAGATAACCACTCATAAGCTTCATGAGTGGGCATGAGATGACCAAGGTTTGGAAGAGTAGAGTGATCTTGATCTCTGAAATTTATAGCCGCCAGATTGGTAAAGAGCTAATGCCTTCAAGAGGATATTGGTGTGTCTTCAATAGGTGGTGTAGAAGAAGAATTAGTTGGCTCGTTGTCTGGAAGAGTAGCCTTAGCTGGAACTTCACATTAGATTCTTTTGATCATAGAGTCCATAATCTCTAAAAGAGTTGACGACATGCAGAATGGATGATTCATCTAGTTTTTACTTCACTTTTCTTCTTGTATCTAGAAGGATGCGCCGCGGGTTTCGATGAGATTATGCAAGGTGACTTCATCAACTTGGAATCTCCAGAGATGATATTGAAGATATCTTTTTAAGTTTGCGAATAGTGAGGAGTCAATATCCTCAATTAGACTAAAGCAGCTTCGAAGCTGGTGATCAAGAGTTTGGTCAAAATCAGCTTCAATAAAGTCCTATCGGACTGAGGTAGGGAGATATGAACTTACTGGTACAGTTTATTGGTTACTAATTTGAGTGATGGGCTCGCTTTTATTCATCAGCTGCTTTCCTCTGCAGAAATTGTTAGTTTCAATTAACGACTTCATTTCTCAGCCAAGGCCATCAATTTCAGCCATCAGCTATTTCTCTTTGCTTGTGCAAGCAACCTTGGATGCAGTCTTTCAATTCATGAAGATGGTTGGGGGTATGTTCCTTCATCCAACTGCTTCACCATTGTAGTAGAACTCCGCAATGTGCTCGGGTAGATATTTGAGAGGCATGATTTTGAAGAAGTGTAGCAACCTAGTTTCTTCCAATGGACGTGCAAGCTGAAGATATTTTTCTGGACCCAAACGAGCTTGAAGAAGCTCCAAGTCTAAAAACTTATCCTTCTTTAGTTTATCCACGAGCAGATTGATGTTCAATATATGAAATGGGATTTTCATTTCTATAGAGAGATGGGTATATCAGTGTATTGCAAGTGAGTTTGGCAATAAAAAGTATATGCAAGGAGTAAAATAGAAGATTTGGAAGGGATTTGAGCTTTCATCTCCTTCGCATATATATATTCAGCTTTGCATGTATACTTTCGAGAGTACTCGATTGCTTTTTAGCTGATCAGCTGTTCGATTTGATAGATAAACAGCTAAATAAATATTGCATGTATCTCAGCTGTCCACATGTGGAGTAACTTTATGATCATGTTGTTGAGATTTGATCAATTCAAAAATGGGGTAGTTACCACAAATAACATAATATTTTCTGCAGATTTTGCTATTTATATCTCATAGGTAATCATCTCATTTTTTCCACTTTTGTAGTTGCTAACTAAAATCAGCTCAGAGATATTAAAGGCAACTCTATGAGAGATGAGCCCATTTTCAAATTGTAGATGTTGGATGTAATATTGAGAGATTAATGATCACAGCGGTAATAATTATTTCAAGGATAAGCTTAATGAACAGTTTAGGTAAAAAATTATCCTGATCCAGTTAGGATACAGTCCAACTGGTTAACTTGATGTGGTGTGAACTGATGAGGCAGCAGTTGGTTGATCAGTTTGATCATTCTAAGGTTACAATTGAACTGACTAAGGTTACAATTGAACTGAATGGATCAGTTCGTTTGTTCAATGGCTTGGCCTTCCTTTAGTCAGTTTTCTCTTTTTGAACGGTCGAACTAGACTTGGTTTACTACTTCCTTTTGAGCAGTTTGATATCTTCCTCTTCGACGCAGATCTAGTTGTGTTTTTCTGCAGTTCAGGCCTTGTTTTCCTCATAGATTGGTGGAGTTGCTGAAGAGCAACTGATGAACTTCTCAGCTTCTAATTAAGGAAATATGGAATTTCTTTGTAAGGTGAGCTGAACTGAGCAACATTGACAGTCAGTATGGCTGCCTTTGAACTTAACTTGAATAGGAGAGTGACGTGGCTCTTGGAGAAGAGACTTGGTGACATGGTAATGTCCTCATCATTACTTTCTCCTTCATCATTGTGCTCTTGATTCTTTCCGGATGCCACAACTTGAGTATGTGATAGATTTGGTTTTATCCTTTCAGTTGTAGGTTTAGTTTGTCAAGATGGCTCAGCTGACTAACTTGATAGACTATCAAAATTCAGTTTTCGACAATATGAGCCTGTTGGACAATTGGCTGATTGATGGGTGGCTGCAACTCTTTGAGGCATGACATTAGTCCTTAACTCGGTTACAGGGCAGTTGCCGGAATCTTGTTGGCAAGTCTGTGATTGATGATGTGTTGAACTTGAATAATAGTTGAAAGGAATGGATTGGATGATCCTATCTATTTTATGCTCCAAGTTTCTTCACATTGCCAGTAGCTCATGCCATTAAGGGCATCTACTATGGTGCTACCCTATAGTGGTGCCACATGTGTAACGCCCCAAACTACTCTGTTTGGCCACGTCACTTAACATACAATTTACTTACTTATTTTTGTGTGCTTATTTTAAATCGAGCGGAAGCTAAGGTGAAATAGCATGATAAGGTAAGACATCATGATTTTCGTTATAAATTTTTCGCAATTACAACATGTAACCTATCGAATCTACACTATCACTCAATATAGTATTTAATGGAAGTATTTCATAAGCCCATCCACATTAATCATACAATCATCTAACCTATCGGGCTCATAGGTTTTACACAACCTGCCCGTCTAGCACCTTAAATTAACATACATAGCATAGGGGTTCAATGACATAATTTGCACATAGAAGGCTCCAAGGTCGAACGACCCGCCTTTAAAATGTTTTGCATAATATCAAGTCATATACATCATGACTACAAAATAGGGCTAGTCTCATCCCCAATAATCATCGATCATAAACAAAAGATAGTGATCAATGAAATAATAATAATGTGAGTATTTCAAAAGAAGAGCATGCATGCAAAATAAACACAAGCTTGTGAGGGTTCTCTTTTATTCACAACGATCCTACTCGTGCCCCAACTCCTCAACCTGAAATTCATTAAATGAATGGGGTGAGTATTTAACAACATACTCAGTGGGGAACACTGCAAACATTTATAGCCAATTGCACAAGTGAAAATATAACATATAGATACTTCTTTACTTTGTGGAGACTAGTCTCAACCCCATAGGTTCCAAACATCATGATGCCCCTGTTAATGAACATCTTTGGCCCTGTAGGGATGCCTGCAGGCTTGTTATCCCCTAGGGAGGACATTAAAAAGTCTATATCGAGACCGAAGGACCTCTTTATTGACCCCAAAGGATCTGTTTGTTGATCCTAAAGGATCTCTTTCATTTCACCGGTCCGAAGACCCTTCATACTTATACAATCAAAGCACAACAATAACTATAACTTTACACGTGTTCACAGTTTAGAGTTACCCCACCTTATGAGACGATTTAAAAATCCTTTCAATCTTGAAATACTCCTTTGCCATGCACAAGTTGTCCACCTCGAGCCCCAATACGTCGCCTAGCACCTTTAATCCCCTTTTTCATTTTAGACATCGAGTTATATAATTATTTCATAATTTTGACCAAACTCATGCTTTACATGCCTTAAGGTTTACATATATATCGACATGCACAACCATGGATATACAAGCTCATTCTATGATTTTGGACTCAAAATACACATTAAAACTCTTTGAAACATTTAATCGAGCACATTACGTGCACTCATTTATACCACATGATCATGATACAATTTAAATCCTTTAAACTCAAAATTTCATATACACGAACCTCTATCCTAGGGCTCTAACATAGATGAAAATCAACTTCATACAACCATCACAACACCTCTAACCAACATCAACAAAACAAGAGGAAATTAGGGCAAAAATTCCAACTCTAGCAACAATGAACCATAGGAATTCGATATAACTTCATATATAGCTTCAAGGAGGTAAATAAACCATATGTTCAAGATATCAAGGCAAGGGGATCAATGAAATTAAAAACCCTAAATTTTGAATACAAGTCCTAAATTCATATCCACAAGAAATGGTGTTTAATCACCAAGAGATAGATGATATGAAGTTACCTTGGTGGATGCATGATGATGATGAGAGAATTCACTCTAAAACTTGAAGAATTTCTTGAGAGGATTGGGAGGAAAAATCACCCAAGTGAAGAAGAAATGAAGAGGAAATGAGTGAAGTGTAGTGTTTAAAGCATGAAATTTCTGAAACGGGGCGCGGCCTAGGGGGGGTCGCGCTTGGAGGTCACACTTGAGACAAAGGAAAACAGCTCCCTGAAGTGGTGCCACGCGACCCAACTGGTCGCACCTCGAGATCGTGTTGCAGACCTCTTGGCACACGGCCTGGAGGAGGTCGCGCCTCTTGGTCGCGCCGCAGGCCCCTCGGCACACGACCTGACTGAGGTCGCGCCTCAAGACACTTGAAAGATCAAGATTTCAGATGATTGGCCACTTTAGACCTGTAGATTTTTGAAAGATCTTCGATTTGAGTACTCATGGGCCTCGTGGTTCCAACTGAGTCAAAAGTTATGACCTCCGGACGAAACCCTACTGAAACTTAGCCAGACCCCCGATCAACTCAGCGTTAGGGTGCTCAAGGTATGGAAAACTAAAATTAAATAAAATCACATTCATTCACTATCATATAAATTGACATTTTTGTATTAAAAGTTCAACCAATATTATACACTCAGTATAATATAACCGTGCTATGACGTATCAGCTCGAGTGGGACAACCTGCACTGAAACAACGGCATAAAATACGAACATACCATCATAATTAATATTCAAAAAATATTAATTCAACATCATTTTCCAAAATTATAATTTATAATTTAGCAAAAAGGGTCGGGTTATCACAACATGTGTGCCACATCATCAACCACTTCCTTTTTCAATTACCCAATATTTTCTCCACTATAGCATTACCTCACTTTTAACTTTTAATGGACCCCACTATCATTACTACTTTTACCATCAATATATATATACATATATATTTATATATATATTTAGGCCCCACTATTTCACTTAAGAACCCACTTCTTGTAGGAGAAACTCATTTCTTATTTTGTTCCCTTGAATTGTGTTCCACTATGCTGGAACTTGGTTCTTATTTTGCCACATAGATATAAAAACCTCCCACAGTGGATGCTCTAAAGGCAGTTGGCAAGAAGTGAAACTGGATAGACATCAAGTGTCTCCAATTGAACCAATAGAAGTACCGATGCAGTTATTTGAACAACTTTTGGTCATACTTTGCAACAAAACTGAAGTGAGTGAGTAGGAGATTGGTCACTTCTTTTTGTGAACTCTTGAATGCATATTCACCACTATAGAAAGTGCAAATATTTTCTTCAGTCAGTTGGAGAGGAAGACAAGTACTCCTGAAGTAATCAGCTTCATAATTTGGATGAGGAATTTCAGTGAATGGAATAAGCTCATCTGGATCAGAGCAAACCTTGAAATCAACTAATGATCCATTCTTTAAATTTAGTGAAGGAACGGTGTTGGCAGTTGAGTTGCTCGATGTTGTATTGCTTGACTTTGCCTTGGATCTACTTTTCTTCTTGAGTGACTGAAGATGAGCACTTCCTTTCTTGGGGATCCAGTCAGATATGAGGACGGGTAATGCATCGTTATTTGGTAGGTTCAATATATCTTCAAACAACTTGCTCATCCTTAGAACAAGTCCTATCTTGGACTCCAATTTTCCAGTTTTCTTCGAGTCAGAATCCTTGATGACTTGATGCTTGAATTGTGAGAATATGAATTCTGCCCAGTTTGTTTGTCTTCCTTCAACAAGGTGAATCATGACCTTGTATCACTCTTGAGTGAGCTAACTCAAGCTTCCAAGTGGCCCGAACATCATTTTGTTCGTGATATCGAGTAAAACACCATACTCGGGCTTCAGATCAGTTTTAGTTATGGTAAAATTGAATTGCTTGTTGCAGGTGGAAGCTTTCCATTCTCTCTAGTATGATTCTACAGATTCCTTCAAGTCTTGGACAGTTGATGCTCTTCTTGGAAGTTAAAAAACTTCTGCAATTGTGCTCTCAGTGATTTGAATTTGTCGGTCTTGAATCACTGATGACACAATATTTCCATCTGTAGTTAGCTTTGCATGTAATAAAAACTCACTCACCAAGTCTTATCTGAAGAGTCTTGGTGGAGTTTCCAGGTAGGGAGAATTCCTGTTTTGTGAAGGATTCACCAGAAGGCTTGGGTGGTTTGATTCATTAAGAATCAGCTGAAGTTTCTTCCTTTCTAGGAATTTGTCTCTCAATAGTTGCTCTTTGAATGAATGTAGAGAGCTGTGTAATTCGGCCATCTTTGAGGTTGGCTGAATTTTGAAGAAACTCAAGGATTTTGAGAGAGCTGTTGAAAAGGCTAGGAATGAATATTACTGAGAGGCTAAGAGTAGAAGGGTTTTTATGAGTGTTGGAAGAGACTCATAAATTTGTTGGTTGGAGGGTAATGACTCTTACCTTTTTCTTTTGGTCATTAACTTTTAATGACTATGAAATATGTCATTGTATTGCAATGGTCAGAAATTTAAAATAAATGCCGACTCGACATTTATTTAGAAATAAAATAAATTTTCATTAATCATCAAAAATTTTGATAAATTGAGTTAAAAGAAGTCAACTTATGGCTTCTAATCAGTTGAACTTGATCAGCCACTAATCCTTCATGTGGTCAGTTTTCCTTCTCTTAGCAACTGGTCCATTAGAGTTGCCTTTATCTTCCTCATCACTGCTCGATGACTTAGCTTCAGCTTTCTCGAGTCCAGTGTGAGCTTGCAGCTTCTTAATCAGCTCAGTGTTCAGTTTTACCTATTGCTACAGGTTATGAATCAATTCTTCATGATAGGCAGTGAACTGAACTGATGAACTTCCAGGTTGGCTGTCAAATCGAACTGCGGTAGTTAGGTCTTCATACTGAATTTTTACGCCTCCGCCTACATCTTCAAACTACAGCTCATCTGTTCTGGAGTCAACCTCTTCTCCAGCTTCAGTTTTTATTAAATCCTTACATGGAAATGCATGAGATTGCTCAGCTTTTCCCAAACTAATTATTTCTTCGTGGCTTGGCTCTGGAGGAGTCTTTGGTTCCTCAGTTAGAGCTTAGAACTGGAGCACCCATTGAATAGGATCAAAGTAAATGACTAAGTCAAGTGTTCCTTGATATTCTGGTTGATTTACCAACTGAACTAACTCGTTAGTTAGTTCCTCTAGGTAGCTTGCTCGCCAGTTTGAGTAGTTAGGAGAACAGTTGAGGGAGCCACTTTATCAGTTGGCTCTTTGGCAGGGGTAGTTGGGAGTTCAGCTGACTTCTCATATTGAATGACCTGGTCAGTTTCTTCTTCCTGCTGACCCTCAGTTGGTAGAACTGGTGACTTGTGCAGTTCTTCGAACTCAATGTCACTGGCAGTTCAATAATCAGCAGCTTCTTCTTCAAAGTGATCGGGGAAGTTAAGAATTAAGTTAATTTTAATCTCAGCTGGATGGGGAGATTCTTCAAAGTTCAGTTGTCTCACCACTTCTTCAATGATTTTTTCTATAGAACTTGGTTCTCGATCTTCTCTTACTTCTGCAATTTCTTCCTACATTGACTCAGATGGTTGTTTGGACTACTGACTTTGTTGTTGTTCCCTCAATACCTTTAGTTCATTGTAGAGCCACTTTTGTTGGACATGCAAGTGCTTCCATCTTTCACGTTCCTCTTCAGTAGTGATTGTTTCTGGCTTAATTCCTTTGAAAGTGTATATCTCCTCAAAAACATCCATCATTGAGCCTTGTGATTGATTGGAACACATTCTGTGGAGCTGTAGTTATCTCCTTAGATTCTTATTTCTTAGTATTCTGGAATTTTCACTGACTGTCCACCATAAGCTTCATCCTTCTTCTCATTTTCAGAAGCTCATTCCATGGAATGCAAGAAATGAAAGAAAGGGTTCTGTGAGATAGACATGTTGCCATAAAAACCAGTAGATGTACCTGGTTAGAGTATTGAACAATTCTTCATAGCTAGTAGATCTTGGGCAAAGTGTTGGGCTACATATCAGTTTGTTGTGTCTTCAGCCTATTTCTTCACATCTCCAGCCTTTGAGAAGACTTTTATATTCCCTTCAACTTGTGCCATTGGATGGCACGTTAACCAGGAGTAGTCAGCTCCAATTTCTTCATGAGGTATCCCTCTTTCAGGTATGATGTCTTCTGAATTCTCACAGGGTGCAACATCATCAATGGTGAGCTTGGGATGAAGCGTTGGATCCGGTATGGGACTAGTCTCATTCGTCTTTTTGGGTTGAGGTGGCTTAGCAGCTCTCTTCTTCACTTGATCAATCAGTCTTTTAGTTGAAACTGATCTAGTAACCGGACATCTGTTTGACAGTTCTGGTTGAGTTGAGGTGCCAGCTCTGGTTGCAGATAAGTTTGGTTGCTTGGCTGATAAATCTGGATGAGTTTATGTGCCAGCTCTAGTTGCAACTGAACTTCATCCAGTTTATCTCAGTGATTGAGAGCTAATTGGAGACTTAAATCTCTAAGCAATATGAATTTCATCTTTTGAGTTAAATGAAATATCTTTAGGAGTCTTGGTGGCCTGCTATTTCCCTTTATCTTCAACTGCAGGATTTTTCTTCTTTGACTGATCAGTTTGCACAGATTCTGGCTCCTTAATTTTGACTCCTTGGGCAGATGATCTTGGGATGAAATCATTTCTTTTTATATACTTGAAATTCGTTTCAACCTTCATTGATGGAAACTTTTTTTCCAGGATTATGCTTACACGGTTGAGATAACATATATTTTGTGGAAACTTTGTGTCACTCCAATTTTTTTCAATGATATCCGATCCACATACTTCTTTAATGGATTGGAGAACAATTACACCCAGTTGATGTTCAGCCGGTTGTAGATGGCTGCACAGACTTTGTACTTGGGTTCTGATATCTCGGAATGGCTGTCAATTGTTCCCATAATCATTTTGGAGTCTATGCCTACCAGTATTTGAAACTTATCTTGGAAACGTGGCATGAGATGACTGAGTTTGAATGGAATTGTCATGTTATCCCTTTTCCATGCTTTATAGGCTTCCTTTAGATTGACCTATGTTTCTTTAAGAATATTCCTTTTGCTTGGAAAGTTGAACATTTGACCAAGTGATTCAGCTCTAACGGTGAATTTCTGCTATCTTACCTCCGTTATGATCTCCTTGGGGTTTGCCTTGCCATTTGAGTTCAAAAGAACTTAGCTACTTGTTCTGGATAAACTCATGTTGGAGGTATTTCAATGAATATGTTAAGCTTTGCCTGAGAGAGTTTCGTAAGAATCATTCTACATAATGGAGAATTTTTGCAGATTTATGTGAATATAGATGGATCGAAAAAATTTTCTCTATAAAGATTTTCACAGAACACTGTGGAGTCCTCTCTGGTCAATCGGAAGTTCAACTTTTTACGAGTGCGAGCAGCAGGATTTTAAGCCATGAATCTGGATTGGGAGCTTTTGATGAGACTTTAAGATTCTAGCTTTTTGAATGAGAGAAGTTTAGAGAGTAAGTCAACAGTAGAATGAGGTGGAGCTTATCCAATGGTTGGAATAATTTTGATTCACTGAATCTGACGATTCTAGAAAAAGTACAGAGTATGTGGCTAAATGAACACTTCAATTGAATCCAAAATCTATCCGATGGTTGTTAATAAGAAGAGAAGAGGATGGGTCCAATGGTAATATTTGAACGACATATCATTTTTACCGTTCCCACTACTAAATTTGAACTTATCTGATTTTCTCTTTCTGGATTCCACGTGGTTCAGAACTCATTACGCCATCAGTTGGCTCCAATGTAGCTGATGATCTTCAGTTGGACAGATCAGTTCCAACTGAGATGACTCAGTTTCTTCGTGCCTGGTTAACTGGAGATATTTTTCATTCAGTTTCTCCTTCAGCTCAGCTGCTCTCTTCAGCTGGATATGTGAACTGGTGGCTCAAGTTGAGCTAACTAGACTGGTTGATCAGTTTCAGTTCTTTTTACTTCTCCTCTTAGTTTGCATGTTTTGCGCTTTGCAACTACTCTGAACTGATTGAATCATCATCTTGGGCCTCTTGACTTGTTGAAAATGGTGCACATCTGGTTTAGTTACTCTATTCTCATCAGTTCCTCTCTTCGGCTGGAGTGATCTTCTACAATCCTTCATTCAGTTGATCATCTTCATCCTTTGAAGCTAGTTCAAGCAATCCTAATTGGATGCATAGCTCCACAAATCTTGCTTCAGGCAATGATTTCGTGAAGATGTCAGCAATTTGCCTCTCCATGTTGACATATTTGATGCATATGTCCTTCTTCTCTATGTGATCTCTAATGAAATGATGCCTTATATCAATGTGCTTGGTTCTGGAATGCAATACTGGATTCTACGGGATTCTGAGAGATTACAATAACACTATTGTTGTTACACAATATAGTCACTTCTTCAGTTTTAACTCTATAATCATTTAGCTACTGCTTCATCTAGAGTATTTGAGAACAATAACTTCCTGCGGCGACATACTCAGCATCAGTTATTGACGTGGCAATTGAATGCTACCTTTTGCTGAACCAGAATATTAGTTTACTTCTAAGAAATTGACAGGTTCCACTGGTGCTTTTTTCTGTCAAACTTGCATTCACTAAAATCTGAGTCTGAATAGCCAGTTAGACTTAAGCTGTCATCTCTTGGATACCATAGTCCAAGATTTATGGTTCTTTTGTGATATTTGATGATCCTTTTAGCTGCTTTAAGATGACTCTTCTTCGGGTTAGCTTGGAACCGTGCACACAGTCCAATAGAATAGAAGATGTCTGGTCAGCTGGCAGTTAGGTAGAATAGTGAACTGATAATTCCTCACTAGTATGTCTGGCTAACTGATTCTCCTTCTTCATCAAGAGTTAGTTGAATAGACATGTTCATCAGAATCTTAAGAGTTTTTCCTTTATTAGTTCCAAACTTATTGACTAGCTCCTTAGTGTACTTAGCTTGACTGATAAAGATCCCATCTTCTAGTTGCTTCACTTGGAGTCCTAGAAAGAATATCATTTCTCCCATTATGCTCATTTCAAATTCACTTTGCATTAGTTTAGCGAATCTTGTGTATAGATCTTTGCTCTTTGATCCAAAAATTATGTCATCCACATAAATTTGAACTGTTAAGATCTCAGTTGATCGTTCTATCCGGAATAGAGTTCGATCAATGACTCCTTTTTGAAATCTATTCTTTAGCAAGAATGTTGTGTGGGTCTCATACCATGCTTGAGGAACTTACTTCAATCCATAGAGAGCTTTCTTTATCTTGTAGACTTGATCACCAATTTCAAAGCCTGGTGGTTACTCGACAAACACATCTTCCTTGAGCATTCCCTATAAAAATGCACTATTGATATCCATTTGGTAGACTGTGAAGTTGCAGTAAACTGCATAGGCTAGGAACAATTTGATAGTTTTCAATCTTGCAACTGGTGCAAATGTCTCATCAAAGTGGATCCCTTCACTCTGTGAGTATCCCTTGGCTATCAGTCTTACCTTGTTCCTTGTGATTACGCCTTGTTCATCTAGCTTGTAGCGAAAAACCCACTTTATACCAATGACTTTTTGCATTTTTGGTTTATCAATATGAAACCATACATCATTCTTGGTGAACTGATTCAGTTCCTCTTGCATAGCCATAATCTAATCTGAATCTTCTAGAGCTTCATTGATGTTTTTCAGTTCAGTTTGGGATATTTAGCATGTGAACAAAGGATGCTTAGTTAAACTTCTACTTTGAACTCAGCTTCTTGAATCCCTCACAATTTTGTCAGCCGGATGGCTTCGGAGCCATTTGGACAAGTTGGCTTCATCTGGGTCTTCAGCTGGTTCATCCATGATGACGTCTTCAGCCATCTTCTCTTTAGTTAGTTGGGCAACTTCATCAGTTCTTCTCCCTGCTTTAGTTGTGCAGTTTGCGATCTCAGCATAATTTATGTCCTCATTGACCAAGTTGCTTTCAGCTGGTCTAGTGCTGGTTTCAATGCTTCTTCTAGTAAAGCTTCAAACCGCTCTGTAACAATGGGATCAACATAGTCCTGCGAGTTCTCAGTTTCACTAGGTAGTACTTGAACTGATGTATTAATTGTTTCTTTGTTTCTATACTCATTAACAAATTCATCAAATACCACATGACATGTTATATTGTTAGTTTTGTATACTGAAAAACTTGTATTTGTATACTTTACTGATGATATGATGATATGAAAAGAAATTTATTGCAGTCACTGTTTGCATTTAGATTATGTTATATAATTGTTCTATGCAATGTTCCATATATTTACATTGTAGATGATATGGTCTGGGGAGTCACACGATAAGATTATATCATTAGAACCTTGTAATGTATTAAAGAGATCACGGCTTAGATGGTCCTGAACACACCATCGGTACACCGTAGAATAATCTGACAAGTTAGTTTATCTTGACTAACTAATTATTCTAGTACACTTGTTACTATATTGAGGAGGATCACGATAGGATACTATTCTCTGTCTCTGACCCAGTTAGTAAGAGAATAAAGATCCACAGAGTTTGGGTTCTGAACTCATGTGATATTGGCGAGCATATGTGTGCGTTGTTTATTACTTTGATTTATCAATGGGTGAGATCTTTTTGTAGATCAATAAAGTCGATATGTTGGGTAATAACAGTATATGCATAATGTGTCGAGCAGTATGCATGAGCACCGTGTCCTGGTGCGCCAGGTTGATGATGTTCTCTTGAGGAAACACAAGTTCATTGTGAAACCCTACAGGTGGAATTTATTCCTTACATGGTAAAACTTGTGTGGTACTACTCAAGATTTTAGATGTTAATTAATTATAGCTGTCAGAGGCTGACAGAATTAATTAATGAACATTATATCTTAAACACAGGGAATGGCTGGACTAAAGGAGAAAGCATATTTGCAAATATGTATTAAATAGTAGGTCAGTTTTACTTCTTTAGTGGAATAAAAGTAAAACTTAATTTATTTATTCATATCCTAAGTTTATTGGATATTGGATATTAAATAAATTAGTGGGCCAATTTAATATTCTTTTAGATCCCTGTTGTAGCCCAATTGACTGATAGTTGACTGGATATAGAACTTGAGATAGACGCCCAAACCCAGTAGGATTGGGGAACTGTATTTTCACCCACCTCCTTATATAATAGAGAGGGGACGAAAATTATGTGATCAGAAATCAGCCCCTCTTTTGTCTCTAAAGATATCCACAGATTGTTAGTTTTGTATACTGGAAGACTTGTTTTTGTATACTTTTCTGATGATATGATGATATGAAATGAAAGTTATTGCAGTTACTATTTGCATTTAGATTATGTTCTATAATTGTTTAATGCAATGTTCGATATACTTACATTGTAGATAATATGGTGTGGGGAGTTACACGGTAAGATCATATCATTAGAACCTTATAATGTATTAAAGAGCTCACGGCTTAGATGGTCCTGAACACACCATCGGTACACCGTAGAATAATCTGATAAGTTAGTTTATCTTGACTAACTAATTATTCTAGTACACTCGTTAGTGTATTGAGGAGGATCACGATACGATACTATTCTGTCTCTGACCCAGTTATTGAGAGAATAAAGATCCACAGAGTTCGGGTTTTGAACTCATGTGATATTTGCGAGCATATGTGTGCATTATTTATTACTTTGACTTATCAATGGGTGAGATCTTTTCGTAGATCGAATTTGATATCTTGGGTAATAACAATGTATACATGATGTCTCGAGCAGTATGCATGAGCACCGTGTCCTGGTGCGCTAGGTTGATAATGTTCTCTTGATGAAACACGAGTTCATGTTGAAACCCTGCAGGTGGAATTTATTCCGTACATGAATAAAGCTTGTGTGGTACTACTCAACATTTTAGATGTTAATTAATTATAGCTGTCAGAGGCTGACATAATTAATTAATGAACATTATATCTTTAACACGGGGAATTTCTGGACTAAAGAAGAAAGCATATTCGTAAATATGTATTAAATTGGTAGGTCAGTTTTACTTCTTTAGTGGAATAAAAGTAAAACTTAATTTATTTAATTATATCCTAGGTTTATTGGATATTAAATAAATTAATGGGCCAATTTAACATTCTTCTAGATCCCTGTTGTAGCCCAATTGACTGATAGTAGACTGGATATTGAACTTGAGATAGAGGCCCAGCCCAATAGGGCTGGAACATTAAATTTTCGCCCCTCCCTATATATAAGGGGAGGGGGGCACGGAAATTAAAGATAATAATCATAAGAAATCAGCCTCTCTTTGTCTCTCAAAGTTATCCACAGATTCCACAAGCCTATCTAGTAGATTTCAGCTCACTCTGAATCTAGATACAGTCCGGGAATGCAACAGAAGATCTGGGAGTAGAATTGTGGTGGTCAAAATTTTGAGCATAGGTGGCGCCATTCCTGTATTCATTCAACAGCAAGATTAGATCTTTAATCTTGTCCACAGACCGTCTATTGATTTGTAAGTAGATTCGTTTCTATGTCTTCCGCTTTATTAGATTCAAATTTGTTTTGCATGCTTTTTTATTAGACTGTGATAAACATGCATGTTACATAAAATTATGATTTGCATGAACACGGATTAATGAACAACCAAATGATCATGCGGTAGTTTAATTCGAAAAAACCCCAACAACTGGTATCAGAGAGGGTTTTGGCACTGTTCTAGGATTAATCCGGGCATAATTTCGAATTGCATAATTAAATTTGATGATAAATTTATGGTGTTTAAATTTTCAGATTTAATTGGCTATGTATTTCAATTTTATGGTATTCAAAACTTGGAATAATTTTTGATGTTAAATTCAAAAATTATAGTTTTGAGTTAGCTTGAATTTTGATCACTATGTAATAAGATTTGGAATGATATTTGATGATCTTCAAATTTCCAGTTTTTATCTCATATGGATCGAAAATTTAAGGATCAAAATTTTCGAATTTTGATGGTTAAATTTCCCTAATTTGTTATTTAAAATTTTCGACACTATGTATTGAATCTGGATGGATTTTTAATGAACATTAAAATTTCTAGATTTAATTCTAGTGTGGTTCGAAAATCATGGTGATTATAATTGGATTTGGTGATTTTTGATGTATATCAAAAGTTGCCTAATTCTAATCTAGATAGGTTTGAAATTAGAATTTTAAATTTTGTAATTTTGAAGTGGATCAAAATTTCCAGATTTTTAATTCTTGAAAATTTCAAAACCTAGGTATATAATTTGGAATAGTTTTTTGATTAATGTCAAAATTTCCAAATGTGAAATATAGTGTAATTTTTTATTTTTAATAAATTAATTTGGAGAAGATTTTGATGAAAATCAAATTTCCAGATTTATTAATTAATGTGGATCGAAAATTTGGTTGTTGGATTAAAGATTTGATGTTATTTGATGTATATCTTAATTTACCTAATTTTAATCTAAATGGATTTGAAAATAGAATTTTAAATTTGGAAGAATTTGAAGTGGATCAAATTTCCAGATTTATTATTTGGATATTTTCGAAATCTATGTGATTTAAATTGGATATGGTGATTTTGGATATATACAAATAATTATCAATATCCAATGGTGATAAGAATTTAAATTTGGATAAGTTTTGGAAGATTTTGGATTGGAATCAAATCTCCAAACTTTACCCTTGAAGATTTAGATTCTTATGGATAATATTTGGATTAGATTTTTGATTTATATCAAGATATTCAATTATTATTTAATTAGGGTGGCTTGAAAATATTAAATAAATTTGGTTGATAATTATAATCAATTTCCATATTTATTTAATATATATTTTCGAAAATACAAGCTTTAAAAATTGGTGGATAATTATTTTAATTTCCAATTTTTATCTTGTGGATAATATCGAATTAATTAATTTAATTAATTGTTAAATTCGATTATTATTTAATATTCATGCATAGATATCATATGTTATTTTATGTGGATCATATAATACATGATTGTTGGTTTTGTAGACTGTGTTTGTTTGCAGGTTTACCAACTATCATGGCTCCTTTATTTTATGTGTTGTATGTTTATGTTGAATGAATGTTGGCCGTATGCTGGTTTGGCTACGTGATTTTAATCCATGAGAAAATCCATGGATTAGGTCTAGGTTTTATTTTACGTTATTTTAATGTAATAGATATAAAGTTGTTAGACCGAGTTTTTGAGTTGTAATTTTTATTCTAGCAATATTAGATTTTTCCTTATGGAATAGATAGTCTGTATTGAATAAAGATTGAAGATCAACTCAAAAGAAGGAAACTGGTTCAGCACCAAAAAGGAAGGTTCACCGGTTCACGTCCCGAAAACCCTAAATGGAGCTAGGATTTTCGGCGAGGCGCGGTGAAGGGGGCGGCGGTTCCATCCTGTTTCGGGAGCTGACTTTCCAATTTTATCTCATCAATCAACATGAGATATAAGCCATGATAGTTGGAATATTACTGTTGCTTATTATGTTGAAGCATGCAATGGATGTTTATCATTTTATGTGATGTTTGCATGTTCGATAATGGGATAAAATTAAACCTCAAACATAAATAACTAAGTGAGAGAAATTCATACCAAAGTATGTAGAAATCTCATACGGTCTCCATTAAAATCTGATTTAATTGAGAAGTGATGGGCATGCGCGTTGACATCGGTCTTCCTCCATATCGGATGTGTCATATCACAGATTTCTCTAGAAATTAAATCTCCTAAAAAGCATAGCTGTAGAACACTATTAGAACTAACTGACTCTTCCATCTGGAGCGGTTAAATTCGAATAGTGTTCTTGGTGCAAAGATAATGGTGTGCACACTTAGATGTAATTTATTGATAAATGTCCACACGATCGTGGCTTATCAGTTAGACGATTACATGACCGTGTTTATTATCCGGCTATTAATTTCCTTGTTGTAAGAAAACTCAACTGGAGGAAAATTAAAGGTTTAACCTATTTAAAAATGGATTTTATAAACGTCCACACTATGGTGGCTTATAGAAGATGTTTTTAAAGTGTCGGTGGAAAAGTATATAATTTTTGTGAGGTTTTCGATTATATACTGTTTATCCTAAACGTGTTTTGTGACTGTACTGCATGTTTTAATTTCAGTTGTTTCATATCATCTATGGCACTCTCTAATATGTCCTCCATCCTCAAAGAAAACAAACTTGTCAGTGAAAACTACAATGACTGGCTTCGTAACCTTAACTTAGTTATTGTTGCTGAGGGACACAAGTTTGTACTTGAAGAGGTTTGTCCTCAAAAGCCAGATGAAGGATCTGACGAAGCCCAAAAGGTTGCATATGATAAGTGGGTTAGATCTAATGAGATATCGCGCTGTTACATCTTGGCATCTATGTCAAGTGTGTTGCAACATCAGCATAAGCCTATGAAAACCGCTTATGATATCATGTTCAACCTTAGGCAGCTATTCGGTCATCAGAACCGCTCGGCATGCCATTTGGCCATGAAGAAGCTAATAGATGCGAGAATGTCTTACTCCACACCTGTTAGGGATCACGTTCTCGTGATGATGGGGTATTTATCTGAGATCAAGACCTTGGGTGGAGAGCTAGATGGCGATTCTCAAATCGACATTGTTCTTCATAGCTTGTCCTTGAAGTTTGAGCAATTCAGGTTGAATTTTAACATGATTAAAAGGGATGTCAGCCTGACTGAACTACTCATAGATCTTCAGGTGGCTGAATTGCTCCAAAAGAGCGATCCTCAGGCCCACATAGCTGAAAAGAGCGCGTCTTCTTCTGGTGGAAAAAGGAAGAAGAGAAACGCACCTAAGAAGGCTGCAGATGAGGCGCCAAAGGCGAAGAAGCCAAAGGCAAAGATTCCTCCCGAGAAGTTCAAGTCGAAGACTAAGTGCTTCAAGTGCGGCCAATCAGGTCACTAGAAGGCAGCGTGTCCTAACAAGAAGAAGAAGAGAGGTACATCTCACACTCTGGTTGTGGAAACATGTTTAGCAACTTGTTCTACCCAATCATGGGTGGTAGATACTGGAGCTACTGATCATGTTTGCATGTCTTTACAGGGGTTCCTAGTAAAAAGACAGCTGAGTGAGGACGAGATCACTGTCTACATGGGCAATGCTACGAGAGTGGCGGCTGTTGCAGTGGGAGACGTTATTTTACATTTCAGTAGTGATAGAACTTTGGTTTTGAAAGATTGTCTTTATGTGCCTGGTTTTAAGTGAAACTTGATTTCAGTTTCTAAATTGATTATGGATGGATATTCTGTTTCTTTTGATAACAAAGTAGATATCTTTAGTGGTAAACACTTTATCTGTTCTGGCACATTGGATGGACACTTATACTTTCTTAAACCAATTGAAAACACTACGTAAAGACAACTGTTGAATACATCGATCACAAACCCTAACAAGAGAAAAGAACCTTCGAAATTGAATCAAACCTATCTTTGGCATCTAAGGCTAGGTCATATTAACCTTAAGAGGATACAAAGGCTTATAAACGATGGACAATTGTCTTCTTTGGTACTAGAATCGTTTCCTTTCTGTGAATCATGTTTGGAAGGTAAAATGACCAAGCGTCCTTTCCAGTCAAAAGGAAATAGATCCGAAGGGCTATTAGATTTGATTCACTTTGACCTGTGCGGCCTTATGTCAGTTCAAGTTCGAGGAGGGTTTGAGTATTTCATCACTCTCATTGATGATTACTCTAGATACGATTATATCTACCTGTTACGTCGCAAGTCTGAATGCTTTGAGAAATTCAAAGAGTTTAAGGTGGAAGCGGAGAAACGAACAGGCAGAAGTATCAAGTCACTATGTTCTAATCGTGGTGGCGAGTACCTCTCAAGCGAATTTAGGGATTAAATGGCAGAGAATGGGATTACATCCAGTTGACTGCGCTTGGAACACCATAGCAGAATGGCGTGGCGGAAAGAAGGAATCGAACACTGTTAGAGATGGTTAGATCGATGATGAGTTATTTTGAGTTGCCCATTTCATTATGGGGATATGCACTGGAAACGGCAGCCTATATTCTTAACTTGGTTCCATCAAAATCAGTTCTTGCTATACCCATAGAACTATGGACTGGACGAAAGCCCAATTTAAACCATATTCGGATTTGGGGTAGCCCAGCACACGTGTTGGACAAGGAAGCTGATAAGCTGGCGCCCCGTACTGATGTAAAGTTGTTCGTTGGATATCCGAGAGGAACGAAAGGTGGTTTATTTTATAGTCCTAAGGATCAGAACATCGTTGTTAGCACCAATGCTTGATTCTTAGAAGAAGACTATGTCATAAACCACAAACCAAGGAGTCACATCATCCTTGAGGAGTTAAGGGGAGGATCGAATCCTACACCGGTTGTACAAGAAGAGTAACCACCAAACACTGCACAACGTGTCACAGAAGTACAGGAACTGCCTCATCGCAGTGGGAGGGTTGTACGTCAACTTGATAGATTCATTGGTCTGGGAGAGGCTTCTGATTTCCCAGAGGGTCTCAATGAATTGGATCCCAGGACCTATGACGAGGCAATTCGAGATAAAGATGCAGATTCTTGGAAAACTGCAATGTAGTCTGAGATTGGATCTATGGATCGTAATCAAGTCTGGGAACTTTTAGAACCACAAGATGGGGTAAAATCCATTGGTTGTAAGTGGGTCTACAAACGCAAGAGAGGATCTGACGGGAAGGTTGAAACCTTCAAGGCAAGATTGGTGGTAAAAGGGTATACTAAGAAAGAAGGGATCGATTATGAGGAAACATTTTCGCCGGTAGCCATGCTTAAGTCAATCCGGATTCTCTTCTCTATTGCCGCTCATTTGGATTATAAGATCTAGCAGATGGATGTCAAGACAGCTTTCCTAAACGGAAGTCTTGAGGAAATCATTCACATGAAGCAACTAGAGGGATTCATTGCTAAGGGCCAAGAGAACTTGATATGTAAGCTTAAGAGATCCATTTATGGACTTAAGCAAGCATCGAGATCTTGGAACATCCGATTTGATGAGGTTATCCAGTCATATAGATTCGTGCAAAGTCCGGATGAGAGCTGTGTGTACAAGAAATGTGATGGAAATGTAGTGGCATTCCTCATACTTTATGTTGATGACATCTTGCTTATTGGAAACAATAAGAAGGCGTTGTCGAATATTAGGGTGTGGCTATCCAAAAAGTTCGATATGAAGGATCTGGGTGAAGCCAGACATGTCCTTGGCATCAAGATCATTCGAGATCGCCAGAAAAGGATGTTATGTCTGTCCCAGGCGACTTATATTGATACAGTGCTAGCTAGATATGTCATGCAAGATTCCAAGAAAGGTTTTATACCTTACAGGCATGGAATTCATCTATCCAAGGAAATGTGTCCCCAAACACAGTTTGAGATAGAGGAAATGAAGAAAGTACCATATGCTTCGGCTGTGGGAAGTTTGATGTATGCTATGCTATGCACTAGGCCTGATATATGCTATGTCGTTGGCATGGTAAGTAGATATCAGTCTAACCCTGGACAAGGTCACTGGACTGCGGTCAAAAAAATTCTCAAGTACCTTAAACAGACTTGAGATTACATGTTAGTTTTCTGCTCTGATAGTCTAGTACATTTGGGTTATACGGACTCAGATTTTCAATCCGACAAAGATCAGAGTAAGTCTACCTCGGGCTATGTGTTTACATTAGGAGGTGGAGCCATCGCATGGAGGAGCATTAAGCAGAAATGCATTACGGATTCTACCATGGAAGCCGAGTATGTAGCTGCCTTTAAGGCTGCAAAAGAGGTTGTCTGGCTCCGCGGGTTCCTAGTGGGCTTAGGCGTGGTTTCTGATTTACCTAAGACTATCACGATATACTGTGATAATTCTAGTACAGTGGCAAATTCGAAGGAACCCAGAGCCCACAAGGCAAGTAAACACATAGAGAGAAAGTACCATATTATATGAGAAATCGTTAAGAGAGGAGACATGGTGGTGGTCAAGATTGCATCGTAGGACAACCTGGCTGATCTATTCACGAAGAGCCTGCCGACTAAGACCTTTGATGGTCACGTGGAGAAAATAGGAGTGAGATGCAGACCTGGTGGCGCAGTTTGAGTTGATAGTTTAGATTGGAGAGATTGCCAGTTAGTTATTATGCTTGAAAGACATGCTTCAAGTATAAGTGGGAGATTGTTAGTTTTGTATACTAGAAGACTTGTCTTTGTATACTTTTCTGATGATATGATGATATGAAATGAAAGTTATTGCAGTCACTGTTTGCATTTAGATTATGTTTTATAATTGTTTTATGCAATGTTCCATATACTTACATTGTAGATGATATGGTGTGGGGAGTCACACGGTAAGATCATATCATTAGAACCTTGTAATGTATTAAAGAGCTCGCGGCTTAGATGGTCCTAAACACACCATCGGTACACCGTAGAATAATCTGATAAGTTAGTTTATCTTGACTAACTGATTATTCTAGTACACTCGTTAGTGTATTGAGGAGGATCAAGATGGGATACTATTCTCTGTCTCTAACCCAGTTCCTGAGAGAATAAAGATCCATAGAGTTCAGGTTCTGAACTCATGTGATATTGGCGAGCATATGCGTCCATTGTTTATTACTTTGACTTATCAATGGGTGAGATCTTTTCGTTGATCGAATTCGATATCTTGGGTAATAACAATGTATACATGATGTCTCGAGCAGTATGCATGAACACCGTGTCCTGGTGCGCCAGGTTGATGATGTTCTCTTGAGGAAACACAAGTTCATGTTGAAACCCTGCAGGTGGAATTTATTCCGTACATGAATAAAGCTTGTGTGGTACTACTCAAGGTTTTAGATGTTAATTAATTATAGCTATCAGAGGCTGACATGATTAATTAATGAACATTATATCTTAAACACGTGAATGGTTGGACTAAAGGAGAAAGCATATTCGTAAATATGTATTAAATTGGTAGGTCAGTTTTACTTCTTTAGTGGAATAAAAGTAAAACTTAATTTATTTAATTATATCCTAGGTTTATTGGATATTAAATATTAAATAAATTAGTGGGCCAATTTAATATTCTTCTAGATCCCTGTTGTAGCCCAATTAACTGATAGTGGACTGGATATTGAACTTGAGATAGAGGCCCAGCCCAATAGGGCTGGAACATTAAATTTTCGCCCCTCCCTATATATAAGGGGAGGGGGGCACGAAAGTTAAAGATAATAATCATAAGAAATCAGCCCCTCTTTATTTTTCAAAGTTATCCACAGATTCCAGAAGCCTATCTAGTAGATTTCAGCCCACTCTGAATCTAGATACAGTTTGGGAATGCAACAGAAGATCTGGGAGTAGAATTGTGGTGGTCAAAATTTTGAGCATAGGTGGCGCCATTCCTGTATTCATTCAACAGCAAGATTAGATCTTTAATCTTGTCCACAGACCGTCTATTGATTTGTAAGTAGATTCATTTCTATGTCTTCCGCTTTATTAGATTCGAATATGCTTTGCATGTTTTTTGATTAGACTGTGATAAACATGCATGTTACATAAAATTATGATTTGTATGAACACGGATTAATGAACAACCAAATGATCCTACGGTGGTTTAATTCGAAAAAACCCCAACACAGATTTCATAAACCTATCTAGAAGATTTCAGCCCACTCTGAATCTATATACAGTCCGGGAATACAACAGAAGAGCTTGGAGTAGAATTTGTGGTGGCCAATTTTGTGCAGATAGGTGGCGCAAGTTTTGCTTTTATTCAACAACAAGATTAGTTCTGTAATCTTGTCTTCAGACTGTAGCGCCCCGATCCCGAAAGACTGTGGAAATGGATGCCACGGAGGTTGGAATTAAGAAGCGGGAAAGAAAGGGGTAATTTAATATTTGAAAATATTTGAAAAGATTTGGGCTGAGTACTAATGCACTCAATGGGAAATTTTCACAATTCAAGTTATGCAAATCATTTTATAAAAGTAATCTATCTGTGCCCATGCAGGTAGTGAAGCTTAGGAGGTTTTAAAGTTGAAAGCAACCTAAGTTCACCAAAATATTTTATTGTGAAGCGCTTAAGAGTATCACCAGTCACTGTCCGCAACCCGTACTACATCACCAACGCATAAAGTTGAGTATGGCCAAAGTATACCCAATGAGTGTAACCAATAAGTGTTTCATTTTAGTCTCACCGACAAGGAGTAGATCATGACGAATAATGCATACATACTGTAGCTACTCACATTGACACAACGCTGGTGTATGAGACTCCGACAACATATAGTGGCACGTAAATATTTAACCCAGATAGTCACATATGCAATTTTAGCAAAGTAGAGCTTAATAACTCAAAAGATACAATTTGCAAAGATATTGTATAACCCACCTGGATAGTAAATAAGCTTTCAAATTCTTGGTTGGTTTTGCTTGAATTCTGTTACTTCCTCCGAGCCTACAACAACCAGTCTTGACTTAGTTTTGCTAAAAGGTTCTTATTGAACTCAACTCCTAAGCTCCTCTTTAACCAAATTTTCAGTTAAACTTTATTATTTTTAACAGTTTGACCACCCTCAATACTTCATAGTTTACACTATATATTGTTAGCTTAAACTATTACATAATTAATGCTCTTCATATATAAACTTATTATTGTAATTTTCACCTGAACAACACCTAATCTGACTAATATCCATAAACTAGAAAAAAATAATAATTATAAATTAGATTATTTATTGATCCTTAATTTATATTTTATATTAACATCAATGATTATTAGTGCCATTTTTCTATTACTTTCGTATACTAACCGGTTACATATTTGTAAATAATTGTTAATTACATGGATTCTTGGTCCTTGCATAAGCATATGTATTAATTTCCATGTTTCACAAAATATTATTATATTCTACATATATATAGATGTATTTCTAGAATTAATCGAAATATGCACCAAGTTAAAGTATATTGAATTAATTGATTGAGGAATCACTTTTAAGCTAATCAATTATGATTTCTTAAAATTAAATAAGATCATGTGCTAAATGCAAAATATTCTAAAATCCTTCAAAATCAAGTGTTTCGATAATAAATTATATATATAAATCATGTATAAGAACTTACCTCAACAGAAAAAAATATTTGCTGAAGATATTAGTACCATCTTTTCCTCGTCAACCTATTGATTTAATTAAAGAGTGATAGAAGAAATAAATGATTGACATCTCTAATTTATAGTTTTAATAATTAAAAATTCAATTGGATCAAAATTGAGACATTACTCATCAATCTACTATTTCCCCTCCATAAGACACGTTAGCTATGTTTGTTGATTAGTCAACATATATCTATTAAAATATATATAGAAGAGACCTATATTTTAAATTTATTTTAATGTTTATATATATATATATATATATATATTTGTATATATATTTGTATATATATTTACATACAACTTATCATTGTAATAGGTTATAGATTTACTAAGCATCCCTATTACCACAACACGTGTACATATAATATTAAGACTTGATGCATGTTTTCCATGTATTTTAATTTAGCACTATCTTATATTCTTTTATTTTAATATTATTAGTATTATAATTAATTTTTATATTATGTCACTATATACGTATATATTAATCTACTATATATATATATGCAAAATACATGATTGCAACAATAACTAAACAACTAAGGTTATAAGTAAGTATATATATATATATATATATGTATATCATTTTTTTTATTTCCTAATTAAATGATATGTATATATATAATGTATATGTGTATATTTGTATATAAAAATCATACTAAATCAATTTGCACTTAATAAATAAATTTCTAATTAATCTAATTAAGTTTAAGTCTAGGGTTCGGAATAAGAATATGAGAATGTATCGGGTCTCTCTAACCTACTAAACATCACACCTCACATAGAAAGGGATCTACAACGGTCCATTTTCTTCCTAGCTTACCCTTAAGATTAGCATAGACTATTCTTTTATACTAAAAATGTTTAGATATTACACTTATTCTAAGTATTAGATTTATATTCCTACTCAAATTTAGATAATGAAATTTTGGGGTATTACACACCCCCCCTAAAAGAATTTCATCCCGAAATTCACATACCTTCGAATAACTCAGCATATTGATGTCTCATCTTGCTTTCAAGTTCCCATGTTGCTTTTGTTTGATCATGATGATTCCATTACACAAGCACCAATGGAATTTGCTTTTTTTTTTTAGGACTTGAAATTTTCTATCAAGAATCTCATGGGGTTTTTCTTCGTACGTCATGTTAGAACGTAGAACTAACTTACTTTCTTTGATAACGTGTTCCAGGTCAAATACGTATTTCTTGAGCATTGGCATGCGATATACATCATGAACTTGTAATAAGTTCTGCGATATGGCTAATTGGTATGAAACATCACCAATTCTTTCGAGAATTTTAAACGGTCCAATATATCTTTGTTTCAATTTTCCTTTCTGGCCAAATTTCACAACACCCCGTGTTGGAGATACATTTAAAAATACCTTTTCATCAACTTGGCACTGTAGGTTTGTTCTGCGCTTATCTGCATAAGCCCTTATGTCTGTCTTGTGCTTCTTTCATTCTTACTCGAATTTAGTCGATCATGTTGACAGTAGTTTGCACAATCTTTGGACCCCAAATTTTTCTTTCTCCAACTTCATCCCAATATAGGGGCGATCTGTATTTGCACACCATACAAGGCTTCATATGGTGCCATTTTTATAGTTGATTGATAACTATTATTATATGCCAACTCTACCAAGGATAAAACGTCTTCCCAGCTGGTATTTCCTGTCCAACACAACTCCACGGAGCATATCTTCCAAAATTTGTATCGTTCTCTCTGACTGGCCATCTGTTTGGGGATGAAAAGCGGTAATGAAGCTTAGCTTTGTTCCTATTCTTTCTTGGAGACTTTTCCAGAACCTTGATGTAAAACATATATCACAAACCAACGGGATTATAACTGGAATTCCATGCAAGCGAACAATTTCTTTTACATAAGTCTGTGCTAATTTGCTTAACTTCATTGTTGTTTTGATCGGTACGAAGTTTGCTGATTTGGTTAATCGATCTACGATGACCCACACTATTGAGTTTCCTTTCACTGATCGCGATAAGCCTACCACAAAAAATCCATCGTTATATGCTCTCATTTCCACTCTAGAATTTCCAACGATTGCAATAATCCTAAAGGTCGTTAATGTACGACTTTCACTTGCTATCATGTTAAACATCTCTCTACAAAAGTTGTTATTCATCTTGCCATATTAGAATGTGATGCTTCTGGTGTTGGAATTGGTGCCGTGTTAATGCAAGAGATTCGGCCAATTGTCTACTTCAGTGAGAAGCTTGGAGGTGCCACCGCAAACTACCCGATCTATAACAAGGATTTGTATGCACTAGTTCGGGCATTGCAGACATGGCAGCACTATTTGTGGCCTAAGGAGTTCGTGATCCACACCGACCATGAATCGTTGAAGCATTTGAAGTGGCAACACAAATTGAACAAAAGACATGCCTGTTGGATGGAGTTTGCTGAAACGTTTCCATATTTCATCAAGTACAAGCAAGGGAAAGAGAATATAGTAGCTGACGCACTATCGAGAAGGTACACCTTACTTTCAACCTTAGATGCTAAGTTGCTTGGTTTTGAGTACATTAAGAGTACGTACATTGATGATCATGATTTTAAGGATATATATGTCACATGTGAGAAAGTTTGAGATGGTAGATTCTATAGGCATGATGGGTTTTTATTTAGAGAAAATAAATTGTGTGTGCCTAATTGTTCCATGCGTGAGCTTTTGTTATGGAGTCACATGGTGGTGGTTTAATGGGGCATTTTGGGGTAGCTAAGACTTTAGCTGCATTGAGTGAGCATTTCTTTAGGCCTCATATAAAACGTGATGTGGAACGTGTGTGTGCTAAGTGTGTTACATGTAGACAAGCTAAGTCTAGAGTCCAACCACATGGTTTATACATGTCTTTGCCTATTCCTACATCACTTTGGATAGATATATCTATGGGTTTTGTGTTAGGATTGCCTAGGAGTAAACGTGGTCATGATTCTATATTTGTGGTTGTTGACAGATTTTCTAAAATGACACATTTTATATCATGTTCTAAGTCAAATGATGCATCTCATATAGCTGATTTATTCTTTAGGGAAGTAGTGCGTTTGCATGGTATTCCTAAGACTATTATTTCTGATAGAGATGCTAAGTTCTTGAGTTATTTCTGGAACACTTTGTGGTGTAAGTTAGGTATGAAACTCTTGTCTTCTACTACTTGTCATCCACAGACTGATGGTCAAATGGAAGTAGTAAATAGGACTTTATCTATACTATTGAGGGCAATAATTAAAAAGAATATCAAAACTTGGGAGAAATGTTTGCCACATGTTGAGTTTGCGTATAATAGATCTGTGCATTCTGCATCTTAGTTTTCTCCATTTAAAGTTGCATATGGATTTAATCCTTTGACTCAGTTGGATTTAATTCCTTTGTCTATTCATGAACATACTAACCTTGATGGGAAAAGGAAAACTGATTTTATTAAATAGATACATGAGAAGGCTAGAGCAAACATAGAGAGGTGAACCGAGCAGTATGCCGAGAAAGCCAACAAGAGGTGATAAAAGGTTGTGTTTGCACCCGGTTAATGGGTTTGGCTACACATGAGGAAAGAACGATTTCTAGTTCAGAGAGGTTCTAAGTTGCTTCCTAGAGGGGATGGACCATTCCAAGTTGTAGAGCGCATCAGTGACAATGCATACAAGTTGGACTTGCCAGGTGAGTATAAAGTGAGTTCTTCATTTAATGTTGCTGATTTAAGTCCTTTTGATGTAGGTGACAAGCTGGATTTGAGGAAAAATCCTTTTCAAGAGGAGGGGAATGATACGACTCGAGCCAAAGAGATGTCTAATCCAATCAAAGTTCCAGAAGGACTATTAACACGAGCAAGAGCTAAGAGATTCAAGGAGAACCTCAATGGATTCATTTAAGAGGTCTGGAGCTAAGATACGTCCAAGCGACCTATGGAGGGAGAGGAACCCGAGCTCAAGTAGAAGACAGTGATCTCGAGCTGCGGAATGGACTGGCGCAACTTACAGCGCAAGTCAGGACGTGAACAGCCGATCGTGCCTATGGGCGTGAGCTACAGCGCATGTGGAGCCGGTCACGCCCGTGACATACTGGGCTTTGTGATGTAACCAATACGACGCGGAAGCTTACCGAATCGAACACACATCAACTTGAAAAATAATTCAATCCAACAACAAACTGAACGATAACGAATAATTAACTCAAATAAACTGATCTCAAAGCAAATTTCTAATCAAAATCCAAGATATCACAAAAATCCCCAATTTCAACCCGAAAAAGCCTAATTCTTGACCTAATCAATTGAATTAGCAAATGAAGTCGGATTATGCCCAAATTTTAGGACAAAGCACACATATATAGAAGGAATAACATATCCAAAAATCAGACAAAACGCACGTACAGATTGGGAGATGGCTCGGTGGTGATTTTTTAGATGATTTACGGCTCGATTGGATGGTATATGTTAAATCTGGACTTGGGGTTGAATATGGATGATGGTGACAATGTGGTTGATGGTGTAGGATGTGTATGGAGGCGTGTTGGTGATGGTAAATGATGTAGAGGCGAATGGAAATGAAATGGATAGAAGAAGCTTACCCGAAACGAACCCCGGATCTACGAGAATCCAAAACGCGAGTATGGAGTAGAAATTCATAGAAGATCAACCCGTACACTACTAGATGCATGAACAAATCTTTTAATTTCGAGTTTCTAGGTGTCAATTCATAAACCCTACCAAGAACTATTGATATGCGTGTTTTGAGACAGGATGAACGACAAAGCGTCTTTTTATCAAATTCAATCTGTCTAATACAGCGTTTGAAAGGTGCATAAATACTAACCTAAGGGAAAATGAAATTATTAAGTTAATGGGCTTAATAATTTCAAAAAATAAAAGAAAACAAACTAAAGGCCCAGTTCTCCTAACATTAATTTGGGCTTCAAATTAAATAAAAACCACAACTGAAAATAGTCTACTTAAATGAAATAAATATCTACACTAAATCCATCTATGCCTCTTCATCTTCATCTTATATTAAAAGCATAATAATCAGCTTGAGGCTACTTCGAACCATCAACTCTTCCTCGAGCTTCTTTCCAACGAAACACTGAAGGTAGCCTTGCAGCTTCTTGGCTCTAAGTCACATCACTGGACCACGCAGCTGCAACTCCGGATTTAGTTTGCCAGAGCTCATCCCATACTCATCACTTTAGGACGGGCGCAACTTACAGCGTGACCCAAGGCGCGAGTGAACTGACCATGCCCATGACCTATTTGGCTTTGGACTGAGCACGAGTTACAGCATGACCCGGGGTGCGACTGACCCCATATCACACCTAACTGGAGTGTATTCCGAATTTGCATATTCTTTATGTTTTATTTCCTAGTTTATATGGGATATTAATTTAGGGGTTAGTTTATTTGGACCAACTATATAAGGCTTTGTACTCTCATTAATTGAGAACAACTTTGATATTATTAAATTTTAACATGAATTTTTCACTTTTCTCTCGGAGAGATTCATTCGAGTTTCACAATACAACATGAGATTCAATTTGACTTATCAAATGGATTCACATCCCCATTTGTGGCGTCATTCACAACAATCCGAGTTCATGTTTCCAATTGATCAGGGTTGCAGATTCAATCAATTTGTGGTTCGACATCATTGTGAGGCTAGGGTTTGGATTTCCATTCCATTTGTTCGTGTAACCTGATACTCCTGGGAAAATAATCGCTATCATCGTCATTGTGCCGGTGAGGATCGCATCAGCTTCTGATCAGTTTGATTGGCCTCTAGTTCTTCTTATTGTCAGTTTTTTTTCTTTACTTTTCTGGAGCTCTCTGGAATTTCCTCATTGTTTGAGGATTCTTCTTCAGAATCTTTAGTTCCAGAATATGCTTCCAGTTTCAGGATTGATTCAGAGAGCAGTTTTACCTGTTCCTTCAGGTTTTTGATCAGTTCCTTGAACTGCATTGATGCTCTGCTCGGCTGTGGGTCTTCAGTTTAATGACCCATGAACTGGACTTTATCTGCAGCTGGCTACTGATCTCTAGTCTGATGGTCCAAGAAATGGGCATTATCTTCAGCTGCAGCAGTCTTTTCATTTTCTTTAGCCGTTCCCTTGGCCTTTTCATGTTTCTCTAGCCTTTTTTTGTCTGGCTCTGTTCCCTTCTTGATTTGTCTTGGTGAGCTGGAGAGACTGTCTGCTGAGACCTCTGCTGAAGATTCCGCTTCAGTTGCCCTTGTCCGTTCTTTTCTCTTGTCAGTTTCTACTTGGGTTCGTGTACCAGCTCTCTATTCAGCTTGACTCTTTTCGGAGTCACTTTTGTTTTCATGTCTTTCTTTAGTTGGCATGAACCTCAGTCCATTGAAGAAATCATCATTTGAGTCAGAGTCCGATACCTCTTCACGTTCCGTCATCTTTACTTTCCCTTTTCCACGAGTTAATAGCACTGTTGGAATCAGCTTCTTTCTCAGTCGTGGCTGTAACTCTCTGATTCTCACAGGAAGTAGTGCTACTTTATCCACTTTTGGGATAACATCATCTGGATCAACTTGTTGATGATGGGTTTTTTCTGCCATCAAGTTAGAGATGAGCTTTTCGAGAATGAAGCTTACCCTGTTGAGATAATACATCGTTTGTCAGAAGCGCTTGGGGCTCTTGGTTTTGGCTTCCATGATGTCTACAAACTTTTTTAACTGACTAAAGAAGTACAGAGACCAATATATCTCTTTCTCCTACCAGATGGCATTGCAAATTTTGTACTTTATCTCCGACATGTCGGAGTGACTTCCACACAGTCCCACTAGCATTCTTGTGGCAACTGCAGCTAGTACTTGAAATTCCTTTTAGAATTTCAAAGTCAGGTGATTAATGTGATAGCTGTCATCAAAGTAGATGCTTGCCCATCTATCAAAGTAGTTTTCCCCGTCTACTTCTACATCTTTAATATCACCCACTCCTTCAGGTAGATCAAATATCCTCTTTAGAACTGAAGGAGTGATCACAATTTCTTGACCTCTGACTTCAGTTTTGATCTCCAGAGAGTTTTTCTCACTTATTGTCTTAAGGAAGAATTCTGCTACAACTTCCGGGTATACTCGTATGGGAGCACCCTCAGTGAATGTCTTTAGCTTGGCCTTCTCAATTGCTTCGATGACCCCTTCACTTAGGTAAGAATTGTTAGTGAATCTTCTGAAATTGGCTCTGCTGAGCATCTTGTCATGATAGAGATCTTTGCAGAATGCCTTTAAATCTTCACCTGTCAATTTGAAATTATAATTCCTTCGGTTGCGGTTGGCAAAGAATTAAGGGTAGAGAATTAAGCCATTTGAAGGATGTTGGAGAAGTTTTTTCTAAAGCTTTTTGATAGGAGAAAGTCTCTTGATTTAGGCTCTGAGAAGGAATGCTTGAATGCTTAATTGGCTTTGAGTGAACTGAGAAGGGGTTCGGCCAATTTATTTATAGCCTTCAAGTAGACAGAGAATCCAACGGTAAAAAAGATTTGAGAGGGGCTAATTCGAACAGTTTCGATTAATCTGTCGATTACTTTTCAAATTTATCCATTGGAGATAAATGAGGAGTGAGAGAGTGGGTCCAACGGTAACAATGGTTTGACACGTCATTTTACCGTTCCACTAAGCAAAGTAAATTGGAACTTATCTGTTCAAATCTCTCTCTCCTGAGCTTCCATGTGGCTTTGAGCTACTGACATCATCAGATGACTTGGCTGCATCTGGCAACCTCCAATTGGCTTGATCAGCTTCAACTGAGATATCTTTTCAGTTCAGCTCCTTTCTCAGCTGAGATGGCTTCCAGCTCTTCCTTCAGTTCAGCTGCTTGTTTCAGCTGATCATGAGCTACTTCTCCATTTTGAACTGATTGAACTTCTGACCAATTCCAGTTCTTTTGACTTCTCAACTTCTACGCCTCTCATCAGTTTGCAAGTTTTTCAGCTTGCTTTTCACTTGAATAGATGGCTTGACCAATTTTGGCTCTTTATGCTGACTGAAATGATGTGCCTTTTGGTTCAGTTGCAGTTTTCCCTCTCTTTTTATCATGGGTAGAGGTTGCCTTTCGCATTCTCTCGATCAATTGATCATCTCCATCATCTGAAGCTAGTTCTAATAACCCCAGTTGGATACATAGCTCCATAAATCTTACTTCTGGTAATGGCTTTGTGAAGATGTCAGCTATCTACTTATCTGTATTGACATATTAGATGCATATGCCTTTCTTCTCAATGTGATCTCTGATGGAGTGGTGCCTGATGTCAATGTGCTTTGTTCTCTAATACAGAACTAGATTATGAGAAATTGCAATAGCACTATTGTTGTCGCAGAAGATAGGTACTTCGTCAGTTTCGACCTTATAATCCTTCAATTGCTACTTTATCCAGAGTATCTGTGCACAACAGCTTCCAGCAGCTACATACTCCGCTTCAGTTGTTGACGTGGCAACTGAGTGCTACTTCTTGCTGAACCAGGATATCAGTTTGTGACCAAAAAACTGAAATGTTCCACTGGTACTCTTCCTGTCAATCTTGCTTTCACCGAAGTTTGAGTCTGAATATCCAGTTAGACTCAAGCTGTCATCTCTAGGATACCATAATCTAATATTTATGGTTCCTCTGAGGTATTTGATGATCCTCTTTGCTGCTTCGAGATGACTCTTCTTACGATTAATTTGGAATCGTGCACATAAGCTGACTGGATATGAAATGTCTAGTCAACTGGAAATTAAGTAGAGAAGCGAACCGATGATGCATCTATAGTGAGTTTGGCTAACTGATGCTCCTTCTTCATCAAGAGTCAGTTGAACTGACGTGTTCTTGGGAATCTTGATAGTTTTTCCCTTATCAGTTCCAAACTTCTTGACAAGATCCTTTGTATACTTGGCTTGATTGATGAATATCCCATCCTTGAGCTGTTTTACTTCCTAGAAAGAATGTCATTTCTCTCATCATGCTTATCTGAAATTTGCTCTGCATCAGTTGTACGAACTGAGTGCATAGATCTTTACTCTTTGATCCAAATATTATGTCACCCACATAAATTTATACCATTAAGATCTCAGATGATCGTTCTATTCTGAATAGAGTTTGATCAATGACTTCTTTTTTAAACCCATTCTTGAGCAAGAATGTTGTGAGGGTTTCATACCAGGGTCGGGGTGCTTGCTTTAACCCATAGAGTGTTTTCGTCAGTTTGAAGACTTGATCTCCAATCTCAAATCCAGGTGGGTGCTCGACGTACACGTCCTCCTTGAGCATCCCTTGTAGAAAAGCACTTTTCACATCAATTTGATAGACTGTGAAATTATTATGAGCTGCATAGGCGAAGAACAATCTAATAGCTTCTATTCTTGTAACTAGTGCAAATGTCTCATTAAAGTCGATCCTTTCACTTTGAGAGTATCCCTTGGCTACTAGTATTGCTTTGTTCCTTGTGATGACACTTTGCTCGTCCAGTTTGTTGCCAAAAACCCCCTTGGTTCCAATGACTTTCTTGGTTTTTAGTCTATCGACAAGAAACCATACATCATTTCTTGTAAACTGATTCAGCTCTTCTTGCATGGCTACGATCCAATCTGAATCTTCAAGAGCCTCCTTGATACTCGTCGATTCAGTTTGAGATAAGAAGCATGTGAAGAGACCATGCTCTGTTGAACTTTTGGTTTGAACTCGACTTCTTAGATCTCCAACAATCTTATCAGGTGGGTGGCTTCTGAGCCATTTGGGTAGACTGTCCTTAGCTGGATTTTCGGTTGGATCTTCAGCATTGACATCAGTTGCTGTGTTTTCTTCAGTTTCCAAGATAAAATTTGGAAATTAATAATAATTTTCTACCAAATTAAATCTTAGATTTTTAGGATTAAATTGGGAAATTTTGAAATTAATCAAAAAATAATGCTCCAAATTTAATACCTAAATTTCGCCCATCCCTAATTCAATAATTTGGAATTTTGACATTAGTCAAATCCCTTTCTAAATTATATGATAGGTATCAAAATTACTAGAATAAAATATGGTAGTTTTGATCCTCTTCAAAAACATACCAAATTTAAAATTCTATTTTGAAATCTACTTGTATTAAAATTTTGTAACCTTTGATATACATCAAAAAATTACATTCTCCAATTTTAATACATGAAAATTTCGAAATCCTCTTTAGGATATACATGGAAATTTTGATAACATCAAAAATATATTCCAAAACCAATCCTAAAAATTCGAAAATACCAAAATAAAATTAGGGAATTTTTGGAACACTAATTTTTGACCAGAATGAACCAAAAATATGGAAATTTGATGTTCATCAAATTTCAATCCAAATATTAGATCATGAGATCAAAAATTACGCGAAGACCATAAAATTGGATTTTCTGATTTATATGGAAAATTCCTCCAATTTTAAAAACAACATGCTCGAAATTTATATCCAATTAAATCTGAAAATTTAAACACATAAATTCATCTATAAATTTAATAAATTTAATAATAAATTTCAAATGTTATCTAGAATTAATTCTAGAACAGTGCCGATTCCTGCTCTAATACCATTTGTTGGGGTTTTTTTGAATTATACCACCACAAGATCTAACCAGATGCTCATTAATTCTACAACATGTATATCATGATTTTATGTGTTATATTAATTCGTAACAATGTTCAATAAGCATGATAGCAAATCGATTCTAACACATGCGGAAAGATAGAACCGATTAACCACTTACATCGCATAGTAGGGTTGCTCACGGGATTAATGATCTAATCCCGTTGTTGGAGATGAACACATAACAACACCCTCTTCTCCATAGTTGTATTCAAACCTCTCCAAGCATAAGATTCCACTCCTTGATCTTCTGCTGTATTCTCGAACCTTGTTTAGATGCAGGGTGGGCTACAGTCTACTAAACTGTGTGGGAACCCTGGGGAATCAAGTCAGCATGAGAGGGGTTGTATTATTTCTTAGTTAATTTCGTGCCCCCCTCTCTAATTAATAGAGAGGGGGACGAAAATAGTCTCCCTAAACCCTATCGGGTTTGGGCCTCTCCACTTGATCTATTCCCCAGTCCACTTAGGTGTTAATTGGGCTATAGCAGGGATCTAGAAAAATATTAAATTAGCCTACTAATTTATCTATTTTCTAATATCCATAACATGGATATAAATAAATAAAGTATTATTTTTATTCCACTAATGAAATAATACTGACCTACCAATTTAATACATATTTGAGAATATGTTCTCTCCTTTAGTTCAACCATTCCTCATGTTTAAGATACAATGTCCATTAACTAATTATGTAAGCTTCTAACAGCTATAATTATTTAATATCTTGTTCCTTGAGTAGTAGCGCATGATTTTCTTATCATGTAAAAAATAAATTAATATTTTGCCTGCAGGGCTTCCCATGATCTACGTGCTTCCTCAAAAGGACATGATCAACCTAGCACACCAGGACATTGTGACCATATATAATGCACGACCCATCATATATGTAAACACCACTGCCCAAAATATCGAGGTTGTAGATGCTATCAAAAAATCTCACTCATTGATAAATCAAAGCAGTCGACATAACATATATATGTCCGCCAATATATATGGGTTAAGAACCTGAACTCTATGGATCTTTATTCTCCCACTTAAGGTCAGAACAGATAATAGTATTCTATCGTGATCATCCTCAATACACAAGCCAGTGTATTAGAATAATCAGCTAGTCAAGATAAACTAACTATCAGATTATTCTGCAGTGTCCAATGGTTAGTTCAAGACCATCTAAACCGCGAGCCCTTTAATAATTTGCAAGGAATTCAATGATATGATCTTTACTCTGTGTTCACCCACACCATATCATCTACAATCCAAGTATATGGAAATATGCATATAAATATATAACAATTAATAAATGCACAAACAGCGACTGCAATTATTATTCAATCTATATCATCTTAATATTGTTTAATGTATACAAAGATAAGATTTCCAGTATACAAAACCAACAATCTCCCACTTATACTCAAAGCATGTCTTTCAAGTATAAACAACGCATTGGATAACTCTCCAACATAACATAAACTCAAAATGGCCCCGAGTCTGCATCAACTCCCATTATTTCCACTTGACCATTGAAGGTTTGAGCTTGGAAGGCTCGTGAATGGGACAGCCATTTTTTGTCTTCCAATACAATCTTGACAACTGCCACATCTTTCCCCTTATGTCTTGTATAAGGTTGTACTTTAATCCTATGTGTTTAATTGCCCCATGGACTCTAAATTCCTTTTAAAATTTGCTATTACACTGGAGTTTATCACAATGTGTCATGATACTCCTAAGGCAAATCAGGAACCACGCTCGAGTCCAACAAGAAGCTATAGAGTCGTACATTCTTTTGTAGCATCGGAGCCAGCCACATACTTGACTTTCATGGTGGAGTGAGCATGCATTTCTGCCTTCTCCATGCCATGACTTCTCTTCCCAATTCAAACACATATGCTGAGAAAGATTTACTCTGATCATTTTTATCGGTTCTGAAAAAACTAAGTCCGTATAACCCAAGGTGATTAGACTGTCTGAGTGGTAAAACAAGCATACTATCTCAAGTCCTCTTGAGAATACTCTTTTCCACAGTCTGTTATCCTTAACTAAGGTTAAAATTGATATCTTTCCACTATGCCACTGCATAGCAGATATCGGGCTTTGCACATAGCATAACATATGTGAGTATTCCTTTTGTAGAAACATAAGGAATCTCATTTCCACTCATCTATCTCATTATGTGTTTGGGAAGCACATTTCCTTGAGTAGATGAATTCCACACTCGAAAGGTATAAAATCTTTCTTGGAATCTGTATGTTAAATCTAGCTAGCACATTTTCAATATAGGTAGCATGGGATGAGTACAATAGCCTAAATCCTTTATATCGAAATACCTGGACAATCACACCCATATGTTCAATAACTCCTTCTCAATGTTACCCAATAAGCAAGTTGTTATTTAACACACAGTACTAAGATAACCACCACGTTTTCGTCACATCTTTTGTACACAGCCTTCATTGTATTTTTCAACGAATCCACATTCCTGGACAACTTCGTCAAATCAAATGTTCCAAGATTTTTGATGCTTTACTTAAATCCACGAATAGACTTCTAAGCTAGCACACTAAGTGCTATTTGTTGGGGTTTTTTCGAATTGAACCACCGCGGATCTAATTAGATGTTCATTAATCCTAATGTCATGTAGATCATAATTTTATGTTGCACATATGTTTTAATTAACCAAGTTCAATTAACATGCATAGCCGGTTTATTCAATTATACTAAAGTGAAAACATATAAATCAAAAAATGACTTACAAATTAAACGACGGGTTGAGGACAAGATTAAAGATCTAATCTTGTTGTTGTATATATGAAAATGGCGCCCACTGTGATATTTCACTCCTTGATCTTCAGTTATATTCCCGGACTGAATCTAGTTTCAAGGTGGGCTGAAATCTACTAGATCGGTATGGAATATGTGGAGATAAAGAGAACACAAGAGGAGCTAATGTCTAACCTTAACATTTTGTCCACCACCCTCTTATATATAAAGGGGTGGGTGAAATTTCAGTGTCCTAACCCTACTAGATTTGGGCCTCTATCTCTTTTTACATCTCCAGTCCATTGAAGTCATATTGGGCTACAACAGGGATCTAGAAGAATATTAAATTGGCCTGCTAATTTATTTAATTTCCAATATCCAATAAACTTAGGATATTATTAAATAAATTAAGTATTATTTTTATTCCACTAAAGAAATAATACTGACCTACCAATTTAATACATATTTCTGAATAAGCTTTCTCCTTTAGTCCAGCCATTCCCCGTGTTTAAGATATAATGCCCATTAATTAATTATCTAAGCTTCTGATAGCTATAATTAATTAATATCTTATCCTTGAGTAGTACTACACAAGTTTTACTCATGTACGGAATAAATTCCACCTGCAAGGTTTCAATATGAACTTGTATTTCCTCAAGAGGACATCATCAACCTGGCGCACCAGGACACGGTGCCCCTACATATTGCACGACCCATCATAAGTGTAAATGTTACAACCCAAGATATTGAGATTATTGATCCTATGAAAGAATCTCACCTTTTGATAAATCAAAGCTGCAAACACTACAGGTATATCTCCGTCAACATATAGGGATTAAGAACTCGAACTCTGTGGATTCTTATTCTCTCATTTTAAGGTCAAAATAGAGAATAGAATCCTAAGTAGATCCTCCTCAATACACTTGCCTGTGTATTAGAATAATCAGTTAGTCAAGACAAACTAACTATCAGATTATTCTACGACATACTGATAGCTAGTTCAGTGCCATCTAGACCGTGAGCCTTTTAATACATTACAAGAAACCGATGATATGATCTAACCATGTGTTTACCCACACCATATCATCTACAATGTAAGTATAGTGAACATGCATGTAAATGTAATAATTTAAATGCAAACACTGGCTGCAATTGTATTCATTCTATATCATCATAAACCATCATCAATAATGTATACAAAAGACAGGTCTTCTAGTATACAAAACCAACAATCTCCCACTTATACTTGAAGTATGTCTTTCAAATATAAAATAAACTGGCTAACTCTCCAACTCTAACTAAAATCTCAAACGGCAACCCCGAGTTTGCATCTCACTCCCATTTTCTCTACATGACCATAGAAGGTATTAATTGGAAGGTTCTTCTTGAATGGATCAGCCAAATTGTCCTCAAATACAATCTTGACCACTGCCACATCTCCTCTCTTAACGATTTCTCGTATAAGATGGTATTTTCTCTCTATGTGTTTACTTGCCTTATGGGCTCTAGGTTCCTTCGAATTTGCCACTGCACCCGAGTTATCACAATATACCGTGATACTCTTAGGCAAATCAGGAACCACGCTCAGTCCAACAAGAAGCTCTTGAGCCAGACGACCTCTTTTGTAGCCTCAGAGGCAGCTATATATTCGGCCTCGATGGTGGAATCCGCAATGCATTTCTGCTTTATGCTCCTTCATACAATGGCTCCGTCTCCCAAGGTAAACACATAGCCTGAGGTAGATTTACTCAGATCTTTATCAGATTGAAAATCTGAGTCCGTATAACCCAAAGGCACTAGACTATCAGAGTGGTATACCAGCATATAATCTTGAGTCCCTTTCAGGTACTTGAGTATATTCTTAACCGCAGTCCAATGACCTTGTCCAGGGTTAGACTGATATCTGCTTACCATGCCGACTGCATAGCATATATCAGGTCTAGTGCATAGCATAGCATACATAAGGCTTCCCACAGTCGAAGCATATGGGACGTCTTTCATCTCATCTATCTCAGCCTGTGTTTGGGGACACATATCCTTGGATAGATGAATTCCATGCCTGAAAGGTATAAAACCTTTCTTTGAATCCTGCATGTTAAACCTAGCTAGCACTGTGTCCATATATGTCGCCTGGGATAAGCACAACATCCTTTCCTGGCGATCTCAAATTATCTTGATGCCAAGGACGTGTCCGACTTCTCCTAGATCTTTCATATCGAACTTCTTGGACAACCACACCCTTATGTTAGATAATACTTTCTTACTATTTCCAATAAGTAAGATATCATCAACATATAGCACGAGCAAAGCCACCACATTTCCATCACTCTTCTTGTACACACAGCTCTCATCCAGACATTGCACGAATCCATATGACTGGATAACCTTATCAAACCGGATGTTCCAAGACCTTGACGCCTGCTTAATCCATAATCCAAATGAGCGGCTATAGATAAGAGAATCCGGATTGACTTAAGCATGGCTACCGATAAAAAGGTTTCCTCATAATCGATCCCTTCTTTCTGAGTGTACCCTTTCGCCACCAATCTTATCTTGAAGGTTTCAACCTTCCCGTCAGCTCCTCTCTTATGTTTGTAAACCCACTTACACCCAATGGGTTTTACCCCATCTTGTGGTTCTACAAGCTCCCAGACTTGATTGTTATCCATAGATCCAATCTCAGACTCCATTACAATTTTCCAAGAATCTACATCTTTGTCTTGGATCGCTTCATCGTAGGTCTTGGGATTCAATTCATTTAGTCCTTCAAGGAAATCTAAAGATTCACCAAAACTAATGAATTTATCAGGTTGGCATACAACCCTCCCACTGCGATGAGGCAGTTCTTGTACTTCTGTGACACATTGTGCAGTAATTTGTGGTTCCTCTTCTTGTACTATTGGTATCGGATTCAAATTTTTCCCTCGAAGTTCCTCGAGTACTATCTCACTTCTTGGCTTGTGATTTATTACATAGTCTTCCTCTAATAATCGAGCATTGGTACTCACAATGATCTTCTGATCCTTAGGACTATAAAATAAACCACCTTTCATTCATTTGGGATATCCAACAAACAGTCTAACATCCGTACATGGTGCCAGCTTATCAGCTTCCTTATCCAGCACATGTGCTGGACTACCCCAAATCCAAAAATGTCCAAGACTAGGCTTTCATCCAGTCCAAAGTTCTATGGGCGTAGATGGGACTGATTTTGATGGAACCACATTAAGAATATAGGCTGCCATTTCCAAGGCATATCTCCAGAATGAAATGGGCAGATCTGAATAGCTCATCATTGATCTAACCATCTCTAACAATGTTCTGTTCCTTCTCTCCACCACGTCGTTCTGCTGTGGCGTTCCCGGCGCAGTCAACTGGGATGTAATCCTATTCTCTGCCAAGTAGTCTCTAAATTCATTCGAGAGGTACTCACCACCACGATCAGACCGTAGTGATTTGCTACTTTTACCTGTACATTTTTCCACTTCCGCTCTGAATTCTTTAAAAGTCTCAAAGGATTTTAACTTGCTGCGTAACATGTATATGTATCCATACCTTGAGTAATCATCAATGAACGTGATGAAATACTCATACCCTCCTCAAGCTTGAACTGACATAGGGCCACATAAGTCAGAGTGAATCAAATCTATTACCTCTTCAGATATATTCTCTTTATCCTTAAAGGGTCGCTTAGTCATTTTACCTTCCAAATAGGATTCACACAAAGGGAACGATTCTAGGACCAATGAAGACAAGGGCCCATCGTTTACTAGTCTTTGTATCTGTTTAAGGTTAATGTGTCCGAGCCTAAGATGCCAAAGATAGGTTTGATTCATTTCCGAAGGTTCTTTTCATTTGCTAGGGTTTATGACCGATGTATTTAGTAAATCCATTTGCGTAATGTTTTCCATAGAATTAAGTAAATAAAGATGTTCATCCTGTTGAGGATTGTGCCCTTAAAGCAATTGTGAATTGTTTTTATCTTATTTATAAAAGCGACATTTATTTTCGAACTAATATGCTTCTTGTATGCATTTATTTTACATCACAGAAAATCCCTAGTTTATTTAATGTTACCATAATCTTAGTATATAAGTGTTATATACAAGAGGATTAAGATTATGGAAAATAAACTAAAAAGAAGTCTGTGATTAATTTAATTAAAGTAAGGGATCTTTAATTAAAATGTCACTAATGCAGCCCGATGAGATTATGAATGTGACCGTTTTATCCAAACCATTGATGTGGAGACATCCAGTTGGGTGCATTTATATATGATATGATCATATAGGACTTGGACCGATTTAACTTAATTATTCCTTCAAATTCCGTTAAAGAAAAGGAATATTAAATTAAATCACAAGATGATCATATATGAATAATCTTAATCCTGAGTGATTATAGACTCCTCTTTATTTCAATGTGATTCTTAATTTGCTCGTTAAAGTTTGTTTGCCAACATTCTCTAAACTTGCATTTTAGATTCAGGTTTGAATTAAATAGCTGGGAATATAATTTACAGATATTGAATCCATTCCTTCTTTTGAGGAATAGAAAGATAATTCTCTCATTTGTTAATTCTAGAACTGAGTGATTAGAGATCTCTAATTTATAAACCGTTTATAAATTAATCGCTCACTGGTGAATTAATGGTAAATGAGGAAAAGAAATAATTGAAGAGGTTAACGGATATTACCTGTCTTCAATTATGAATTATCTATGGAGGATTAATTCATATGAAATGATTAAATCAATGGACTGCTCAAATTCGTAGAGTAAATATGTTCTATAATTAAAGAGAGTGCAATTCTGAATTTTTAGTGGAATAATATCGGAATTAATAGGTTGAATAAATCAATTAAAGAGTTTAATTATTTATTCGATTTATTAGAGCTCTTTATTATAGGTCCATGGTCCCCAATTCGCCTTCCTCTTTTATTGACGGGTTAATAATAATATTTAAGTTCCTAAAGTGTTATGAAAAATAAGTTTTCATAAAGTTTGGGCTTATGTGTAAATATTAGTTAATTCCAAGAATATATGATATTCCACAGTTTGACTGTAGTAGGAATTAAATAAATATAAGATATTTATAATATTTACATATTAGTAATAATTAATAATTATTTGAGATAATTATTGACTTGTTTCCTTATCTTATATGATTCTGAATTTGTTTAAGATAGGAAACTGATATGTATTGGGATTTGACCTAAATCTAATTATAAATATAAGATAAAGAGAGAAGAGTTAGATGAGATGATTAATCCTCACGCCAATCAAACGTGAGACGAGGATTTGCAAAAAGGATTAAGAGAGAAAGTAAAGTTTTAATTAATTTTGTGAAAATCAATTCAGGTCATTCTAATCAGCGAAATCAAAGAGTTTGATTTTGATTGAATTCTTTTCTCTTGTATTTATATTTTGATTCAGATTATATATCATCCGAATACAACAGCCCAATTCTACGATTTCATGTGTTGAAATAATCGTAGGAAAACTAAGTTAGGAACTTAATAGATTTATTTCGGTGTCCACTCACTACCTTTCAAAGGGAGGATCAAATCGGAAGACCATGGTGTTTACGAGCTTTAAGATTCAAAGGTGTTTTAAGAAAAAGGTATTTTCTTTATCTCTTCTTTAGCTTTAAATAAATTTAATTTGCATGTATATTATGTTTTTATATCACGATCTATTGTCGGATTTATACCGCTTCCACTCCAGTTCGATTTGATCGAAAAGACAGATTTTATTCGACCCGAAATCCTTTCGGACCGGTTTAATTTCCAACAAATGGTATCAGAGACAGGTTGTTTTGATATAAGAATATGATTCCATGGAATTAAATTTATTTAGGAGTGGGCTATAGGATTTGATCTTATTTTTGTGATGAATGAATGGATGCATGGATGTTTTTGGATTGATGCCTTAAATTGGTTTTTGATAGGATCATGATGTACACCCTAAGTTTAAAGGGTATAGAAGTTATAATTTTATATAGATTGGTTTTTGCCTATTCCTCCCCATTTATCCCGCTATGTAATTTATTTTTTTCTGTTTAGATTTAGGGGTATAATTTAAGGCATCGATCCAATTCATCATTTATAATTTCTTGCAAATTATTTGATGTATATATGATATATGTGCCATACATTATTATGTCGTTCATGAAACCCACTCCGAGCATGTTCATAATTTTAAAGAGTTTAATATTATGATTGATCTATAAGATAGATATAATCTATGAGATATATTATTATTATTATTATTATTTTGATGGATGATTTAAATCTGATTTTTATGAAAAATTAGATTTTCACAAAAAAAAATGAAAATAAAATAAAAATACTGGTACGGTCTATCGGAGGCAGCAATCGAATTGTTCGAATTTTAAGATGGACTAATTCTGTATTTTTCTTGTGTTTATTTTTGTTCTTTTTGGATCATCCTAATTCCTTAATTATTTTGATAATTTAAGGATTTGATTAAAATTTTAATTTTTATTGTCTAAAAGTTAGATTGTTGAAATTTAATTTTAATCAAATAAACAATAAGAATGGTTTTTGTTAAAACATATGATGTTTTATTAACTTAAAAGTTTATGAAACTTTTATTATAAAATTTTGATTAGATAATTTATTTTAATCTAATTGTTAGATTGAAATATAATTATTTTTTAATCAAGTAACCCAATAAGGTTGTATATTGTTAAAACATTTGATGTTTTATAACTTAAAACTTTTCGAAACTTTTATTATAAAATAATGAGTGGGAGAAGGTTTTTATGACAATAATACATATAGTCTCCACTATTGATAAAAGCAAGGTGAGATTTTAGTGACGCCTCGCGACGACTAGCTTTCGTCCCCCTACGGAAGGCTTTCACTAAAAATCAATAATCAAGGCTTTGTCTCCGAAAGGATAAATTTTTGAAATTTAATTCTTAATCTTCCTACCCTACGGTGGCGATTTTGAATTAGTTTTAAAAGACTGAAATAGTGGGTCACACTCATAAAAATATTAATAAATTGTTTGTTAATATTTTTGACTAAAATAAAAGGTGATTAATAAAATAAATGAAGATATGAGATGTGTTGATAATTTATTTTATTAATGGATATTGTCTCTATTTAATTATCTTTTGATTTGACCTACCCTACGGCGGCATATCAATTGTGAGATTAAATTACCTTGAAATTGGTAGGATAAATTGTTATTGCATCATGCATCGCATTTATGATTCCTAAAGTACATGTTATGTGATGTTTGTTCGTAAATTTATGTCGCTTTATTTATTTTTCAGCAATATGTCTAGTCTAATGCTTGCACTACTTCATGAAAAATTATCTGGTGACAACTTTATCAAATGGAAAAGTAACATTAATATTGTACTCGCATGTGAGAACCTGAAATTTGTTTTGACTGATAATGTTCCGCCTGAACCGCCTGCAAACACCGCTCGTAATGTATGAGATATTTATGAAAGATGGGTGATGGCAAACAATAAGGCTCGTGCCTATATGCTTGCCGGTATGAATGACGTGCTTAGACTAAAGCATGAGAATACAGAGACTGCTCGTGGAATGATGGAGTCTCTGAATGAGATGTTTGGTCAACCTTATATTCAATCAAGGCATGAGGCTATTAAGATGGCTATGAGTGCTAAGATGAAGAAGGGACAATCAGTAGGAGAACATGTTTTGAACATGATCAACTACTGTACTAAAGCAGAAACCCATGGTGCAACTATTAATGATGACACTCAAGTGAGTATGATTTTAGAATCACTCTCACCTGCTTTCCTAAAATTCAAAAAAAAACTATGTGATGAATAAGTTGAGTTATACATTAACTCAGTTGTTGAATGAATTGCAAACTTTTGAGGCCATTTCAATTGGAAAGGTCAAAGAAGGGGAGGCAAATGTTGCCGAGAATAAGCAGTCTTCTTCTAAGAAGAGAAAAGGTAAAGCGCAAGGGGGACAATCAAAACAAAAGAAAAACAAAGTTTCTTGTGAAAAGAAGAACAGTTCTTCAAAGAAACCAAAGGGAAAATGTTTCCATTGCAGTGGGGATAGACATTGGAAAAGGAATTATCCGAAGTACCTTGCTTAGTTAAAGGAGAAAAAAAAGGTAAATTTGATTTTCTTATTCTTGAATCTTGTTTAGTGGCTAAAGATTCTTCTACTTGGGTAGTCGACTCGGGCGCTACTAATCATGTTTGTTCTTCTTTGCAGATGCTTAACTCTTCTGAAGAGCTAGCAGATGGTTCTTTCACTATGCGAGTAGGCAATGGTGCAGTAATTTCAGCAAGAGCAGTGGGAGTAGTTAAACTTAATTTTATAGATAGGATCCTAGCTTTGAACAATGTTTATTACATTCCTAGTTTTCACAGAAATTTTATTTCTGTTTCAAAGTTGCATGAACAATTGTTTTCCCTTTCTTTCAGTAATAGTGAGATTATTATTTCCAATAATGGGCATAATATTTGTAGTGCAAGAGTTGAAAATGGACTCTATTTAATTAAGTCAAACGAACAACCACTACTAAATGTCGAAATATTTAGAGTAGAACATCCTAAAAGGCAAAAGGTTTCCCATGATAATGATACATATCTTTAGCATCTTAGATTAGGTCATATTTCACTAGATAGGATAAATAGGCTAGTAAAGGATGGTCCTTTAAGAGAGCTAAATGTTAGCATTCTCCCTATTTGTGAATCCTGTCTAGAAGGAAAAATGAAATATGACCTAGATGAAATATGGCCTACTATGAAATATGGCAGATGGATGTCAAGACAGCCTTTTTGAATGGTTATCTAGATGAAGATACCTACATGCAGCAATCAGAGGGTTTTGTAGCTGAAGGGCAAGAGCAGAAAGTCTGTAAATTGCTTAGATTCATTTACGGACTAAAGCAAGCCTCTCGGTCTTAGAACCATAGATTTGATGAGACCATTAAATCATATGGTTTTGACCAAAATATTGATGAACCTTGTGTCTACAAGAAAATCAAGGATGGTAAAGTGGCATTTTTAGTGCTTTATGTGGATGATATTCTATTTATTGGGAATGATGTGGAAATGTTATCTGCAATTAAAGATTGGCTGGCCAAGCAATTCCAAATGAAAGATTTGGGAGAAACAAATTATATTCTTAGAATTCGAATTGTTCGAGATCATAAGAATAAATTGTTGGCACTGTCTCAAGCATCTTATATTGATAAGATGATGTTGCGTTATAGAATGCAAGATTCCAAAAATGGTTACCTACCAACCCGACATGGAGTCATTCTCTCCAAGGAACAGTGTCCTAAAACACCTGAAGAGGAAGAGAACATGAGACACATACCCTATACCTCTACAGTAGGCACCCTAATGTATGTCATGTTGTGTACTAGGCCTGACATTTGTTATGCGGTGGGTATAGTCAGTCATTTTCAATCAAATCCAAGAATCGATCATTGGATAACAGTGAAGAATATTCTCAAGTATCTTCGGAGAATGAGAAACTATATGATTATCTATTCAGGTGATGACCTTCAAATAGATGGATACACTGATTCTGATTTTCAATCAGACAAGGATAATCGAAAGTCGATATCTGGGTCAGTGTTTACTCTTGGTGGCGGTGCCATAGTCTGGAGAAGTATCAAGCAATCCAGTACTACAGACTCCACTATGGAGGCTGAATATATAGCAGTTTCTGAAGCAGCTAAAGAAGCAGTTTGGCTAAAGAAGTTCCTTACTGATTTGGAAGTTGTTCCAAATTTGGATAGACCAATCACCTTATATTGTGACAATAGTGGTGCAGTGGCCAATTCAAAGGAACCTCGAAGTCACAAGAGATCAAAGCATATAGAAAGGAAGTATCATCTGATCCGAGAGATAGTACAAAGAGGAGACATGACAATTCTCAAGATTGCGTCTGCTGACAACCTCGCTGATCCTTTCACCAAGACTCTGCCTGCAAAAGTGTTTGAGAGGAATATTCATAATTTTGGACTAAGAGACATGTCCCATATGCTTTAGGGCAAATGGGAGATTGTTGGAGATTGTGCCCTTAAAGCAATTGTGAATTGTTTTTATCTTATTTAGAAAAGCGACATTTATTTTTGAACTAATATGCTTCTTGTATGCATTTATTTTATATCACATAAAATCCCTAGTTTATTTAATGTTACAATAATCTTAATATATAAGTGCTATATAAAAAATGATAAAGATTATGGAAAATAAACTAAAAATGAAGTCCGTGATGAATTTAATTAAAGTATGGGATCTTTAATTAAAATGTCACTAATACAGCCCGATGAGATTATGAATGTGACCGTTTTATCCAAACCGTTGATGTGGAGACATCCAGTTGGGTGCATTTATATATGATATGATCATATAGGACTTGGACCGATTTAACTTAATTATTCCTTCAAATTCCGTTAAAGAAAAAGAATATTAAATTAAATCACAAGATGATCATATATGAATAATCTTAATCCTGAGTGATTATAGACTCCTGTTTATTTCAATCTGATTCTTAATTTGCTCGTTAATGTTTGTTTGCCAACATTCTCTAAACTTGTATTTTAGATTCACGTTTGACTTAAATAGTTGGGAATGTAATTTACAGATATGGAATCCACTTGTTGTAAGAAAATTCAACTAGAGGCAAATTAAAGGTTTAATAACCTATTTAGAAATGAATTTTATAAACGTCCATACTATTGTGACTTATAGAAAATATTTTTTAAAATGTCGGTGGAAAAGTATATAATTTTTGTGAGGTTTTCAATCATATACTGTTTATCCTAAAGTTTGTGACTATACTGCATGTTTAATTTTCAGTTATTCTATATCATCATGGCACTCTCAAATCTGTCCTCAATACTCAAAGAAAACAAGTTAGTCGGTGAAAACTACAATGACTGGATTCATAACCTTAACCTCATCCTAACTGCTGAAAGACACAAATTCGTACTTGAAGAGAAATGTCCTCAAAAGCCAGATGAGAATTCTAGCAAAGAGCAAAGGGTGGCCTATGCTAACTGGGTCAATTGTGATGACATTGCACGCTGTTACATTTGGCTTCTATGTCAAATGTGCTGCAACTTCAACATCAGTGTATGAAGACTGCTTATGATGTAATGGTCAACCTTAAGGAGCTCTTCAGCTACCAGAACTGCTCAGCGTGCCATTTGGTGATGAAGAAACTGATGAGCATGAGAATGGCTGACTCCACACCTATTAGGGATCACGTTCTCAGTATGATGAGTTATCTGGTTGAGATCGAGACCTTGGGTTGAGATCTGGATGCCAAATCTCAGATAGACATCGTGCTTCATAGCCTGTCCCTAAAGTTTGAGCAGTTTAGATTGAACTTCAACATGATAAAGAAGGACGTTACCTTATATGAACTACTCGTGGATCTTCAGGCGGCTGAGTTACTTTAGAAGGGAAATCCGGAGGCACACCTAGCTGAAAATAGGGCATCTTCTTTTGGTACTAAAAAGAAGAAGATGAACGCACCAAAGAAAGCTGCAGAGGGGGCGCCTAAGGTGAAGAAGCCCAAGACAAAGATTCCACTCGAGGAATTTAAGTCAAAGACAAAGTGCTTCAAGTGCAGCCAGCCAGGTCACTGGAAGACGGTGTGTCCGAACAAGAAGAAGAAGGGTATGTCTCACACTCTTGTTGTTGAAACATGTTTAGCAACTTGTTCTACTCATCAGTCATGGGTACCGGAACTACTGATCATGTTTGCATGTCTTTACAGGGGTTCTTGATAAAAAGACAGCTGAGTGATAGGGAGATCATCGTCTACATGGGCAATGCTACGAAAGTGGCGATTGTTGCAGTGGGAGACATCACCTTATCTTTTAGTAATGATAGGAGTTTAATTTTAAAAGATTATCTTTATGTGCCTGGTTTCACGCGAAACCTTGTTTCAGTTTCTAAACTTTTTATGGATGGATATTCAGTATTTTTTTATAACAAGGTTGTTATCTTTAGTGGTAAACATTTTATCTATTTTGATATATTAGATGGACATCTTTATTTACTTAATCTTATGCAAAACACTATGCAAAAGCAAATACTAAATACATCAATCACAAACCCTAATAAAAGGAAAGAACCTTCAGAATTGAATCAAACCTATCTTAGGCATCTAAGGCTGGGCCATATTAACCTTAAGATGATACAAAGACTAGTAAATGATGTACCTCTATCTTCATTGGTCCTAGAATCGTTCCATTTGTGTGAATCCTGTTTGGAAGGGAAAATGACCAAGTGTCCTTTTGAATCAAAACAAAATCGATCTGAATGGCTATTAGATTTGATTCACTCTGACTTGTGTGGCCCTATGTTATTTCAAGCTCGAGGAGGGTACGAGTATTTTATCACACTCATTGATGATCACTCAAGATATGGATATATCTACCTATTATGTCGCAGGTCCGAATGCTTTGATAAATTCAAGGAATATAGGGCAGAAACAGAGAAATATACAGGTAGAAATATCAAGTCACTACATTCTGATCACGGGAATGAGTATCTCTCAAGAAAATTTAGGGACTACTTAGCAGAGAATGGGATTACATCCCAGTTAACTGCGCCGGGAATGCCACAGCAGAATGGCATGGCGGAGAGAAGGAACAGAACCTTATTGGAGATGGTTAGATCGATGATGAGTTATTCGGAGTTGCCTATTTCATTCTGGGGATATGCCCTAGAAACAGCAACCTACATTCTTAACTTGGTTCCATCGAAATCAGTTCCTTCTACGCCCACAGAACTTTGGACTGGATGAAAGCTCAGTTTAGGACATGTTCGAATTTAGGGTAGCCCAGCACACGTGCTGGAGAAGGAAACTAATAAGCTGGTGCCTCGTACTAATGTGAGGCTATTTCTTGGATATCTTAAGGGAATGAAAGGTGGTCTAATTTATAGTCCTAAGGATCATAAGATCATTGTTAGCATCAATGCTTGATTCTTAGAAGAAGACTATGTTATAAACCACAAACCAAGGAGTGAAATCATCCTTGAGGAGCTAAGAGGAAAAGGATCGAATCCTATACCAGTAGTACAAGAAAAGGTACCACAAGACACTACACAATGTGTCATAGATACACGAGAACTGCCTCATCGCAGTGGGAGGGTTGTACACCAACCTGACAGACCTGACAGATTTGTTAGTTTGGGTGAATCTTCAAATTTTCCTAAAGGACTGAATGAATTAGATTCCAGGACCTATGATAAAACAATCTAAGACAAAGATGCAGATTCTTAGAAATCTGCAATGGAATCTGAGATTGGATCTATGGATCACAATCAAGTCTGGGAGCTTGTAGAACCACAAGATGGGATAAAACCCATTGGGTGTAAGTAGGTCTACAAACACAAGAGAGGACCTGACGGGAAGGTTGAAACCTTGAAGGCAAGACTTGTGGTGAAAGGGTACACTTAGAAAGAAGAGATCGATTATGAGGAAACCTTTTCACCAGTAGCCATGCTTAAGTCAATCTAGATTCTCGTATCGATTGTCGCTCATTTAGATTATGAGATTTGGCAGATGGATGTCAAGACAGCTTTCTTGAATAGAAAGTCTTGAGGAAAACATCCACATGAAGCAACCAGAGGGTTTCATTGCTAAAGGCCAAGAGCACTTAGTGTGAAAGCTTAAGAGATCCATTTATAGACTTAAGCAGGCGTTGAGGTCTTGAAACATCCGTTTTGATGAGGTTATCCAGTCATATGTATTCGTGCAAAGTCCGGATGAGAGTTGTGTGTACAAAAAATATGACAGAAACATGGTGGTTTTCCTCGTACTGTATGTTGATGATATCTTCCTTATCGGAAACAATAAGAAGGCATTATCAAACATAAGGGTGTGGTTGTCCAAACAGTTCGATATGAAGGATCTGGGAGAAACCGGACATGTCCTTGTTATCAAGATCATTGGAGATTGCCAGAAAAAGATGCTCTCTCAATCTTAGGCGACCTATGTTGATGTGGTGATAGCTAGGTTTAGCGTGCAAAATTCTAAGAAAGGTTTTATATCTTTTAGGCATGGAATCCATCTATCCATGGAAGTGTATCCCCAAACACAGTATGAGATAGATGAGATGAAGAAGGTCCCGTACACCTCGGCTGTGGGAAGTTTGATGTATGCTATGCTATGCACTAGGCCTGATATATGATATGCTGTCGGCATGGTAAGCAGATATCAGTCTAACCCTGGACAAGGTCACTAGACTGCAGTTAAGAATATTCTCAAGTACCTGAAAAGGACTCGAGATTATATGTTGGTATACCGCTCTGATAGTCTAGTGCATTTGGGTTACATGAACTCAGATTTTCAATCCGATAAAGATCAGAGTAAGTCTATCTTAGGCTATGTTTTTACATTAGGAGGTGGAGCCATTGCATGGAGAAGCATCGAGTAGAAATGCATTGCTGATTCTACCATGGAAGCTGGATATGTAGCTGCCTCTGAGGCTGCAAAGAAAGTTGTCTGGCTCCGGAGCTTCCTATTGGACTTGAGCGTGGTTCCTGATTTTCCTAAGAACATCATGATGTATTGTGATAACTCTGGTGCAGTGGCAAATTCGAAAGAACCTAGAGCCCATAAGGTAAGTAAACACATAGAAAGAAAGTACCATCTTATACTAGAAATCATTAAGAGAGGGGATGTGGCGGTGGTCAAGATTGCATCGGAGGACAATCTAGCTGATCAATTCACGAAGAGCCTTCAAACTAAGACCTTTGATGGTCACGTGGAGAAAATGGGAGTGAGATGCAAATCAGGGGGCCCAGTTTCAGTTTATTATTTTGATTTGAGAGTTAGCCAGTTAGTTATTATGCTTGAAAGACATGCTTCAAGTATAAGTGGGAGATTGTTAGTTTTGTATAATGTAAGACTTGTCTTAGTCTACTTTTCTGATGATATGATGATATAGATTGAATCTTATTGCAGTCACTATTTGCATTTACATTATTATATAATTATTTATGCATATTCCATATACTTACATTGTAGATGATATGATGTGGGTGAACACTCGGTAAGATCATATCATCAGATCCTTGTATTGTATTAAAAGGCTCATGGTTTAGATGGTCCTGAATACACCATCAGTACACTATAGAATAATCTGATAATTAGTTTTGTATTGACTAATTGATTATTCTAATACATATGTTAGTGTATTGAGAAGGATCACAATAGGATAATGTTCTCTACTCTGACCCTATTAGTGAGAGAACAAAGATCTACAGAGTTTGGGTTCTTAACTTATAATTATTGGCGAACATATATATGCTTTGTTGATTGCTTTGATTTATCAATGGTGAGATTCATTGATAGAATCAATAAACTTGATATCTTGGATAATATCATTTTCATATATGATGTGTCGTGCAATATATATAAGCATTGTGTCCTGGTGCGCCATGTTGATTATGTTCTCTTGAGGAAACACAAATTCATGTGAATCCCTGAGGGTGGAATTTATTCTGTACATGTATAAAGCTTGTGTGGCACTACTCAAGGTTTCAGATATTAATTAATTATAGTTGTCAGAGGCTTATATAATTAATTAATAAACATTAGATCTTAAACATGGAGAATGGCTGAACTAAAGAAGAAAGCACATTCACAAATATATATTAAATTGGTAAGTCAGTATTACTTCTTTAGTAGAATAAAAGTAATATTTAATTTATTTAATAATATCCTAAGTTTATTAGATATTGGGTATTAAATAAATTAGCAGGCAAATTTAATATTCTTCTAGATCTCTATTGTAGACCAATATGACTTTAATGGACTGGAGATTGAAAAAGAGATAGTGGCCCAAACCTAGTAGGGTTGGGACTCAGATTTTCGTCCACCTCCTTATTATAAGGAGGTGGGTGATCAAAAATCATACAATAACAATCAACTCCTCTTTAGTCTCTTGATATCCACGAAATCCATACTTATTCTATGTTTCCGTTTTTAGTAGAACCGAAAACCGAATTGCATGTTTAATTGAACTCGATTTATTAAAACATATGAGCTGCATAAATATATGACATACATGACATCAGGATTAAAGAACAACCAATAAGATCTTGTGGTGGTTTAATTCGAAAAAACCCAACACCAGCCAGCTCACAACTCGCCACCTTAGTCCGAAAGGACTTTCTTGAAGATGATTTCAACCAAACTCTAGATCACCAGCTATGAAGCTGCTATGGTCTGATTGAGGACATTGACTCCTCATTATTTGAAAATTTGAAAAGATATCTTCAGTATCATCTCTAGAGATTTCAAGTGGATTAAGTTACCTTGCTTCTCATCTCATAGAGACTTGCGGCATATCCTTCTGGATAAAAGAAGGAAACTGGAGTAAGAATTGGATGAATCATCTATTCAGCACGGCGCCAACTCTTTCAGAGATTATGGATTCTATAATCAAAAGAATCCAATGTGAAGTTGCAGCTGAGGCTCCTCTTCCAGACAACGAGACAACTAACTCTTCTTCTACACTGCTCCTTGAAGACATACCGATATCCTCTAATTATGAGCTCTTTACCAACATGACGTCTATAAATTTTAGAGATCAAGATCCCTCTCCTCTTCCAAATCTTGGTCATCTAATGCCCACTGAGGAAGCTTATGCATGGTTGTCTTCACCTATGCCCAATCCTCCAGTTCTCTCATCTTATAACAACAACTTGGCTACTATATTCTCTCTCATGCCAAGTATACCAGTTCCATCATACGATCTACAACAGTTTACCATTTTGGATGATGCCAAAAAGGGGAAAGATGAAAAGTATGATGATGAAAACTTAACTCTCTAGGATCAGATCCAAAGGGAAGTTTAGCTTCAGGGAGAAGCTCAGTTTAAGGGAGAAGTCCGGCTTCAAGGAAAAGCTTGGGGCATTCATGGTATTAGAGAGAAAGAAGAATCAAGTAAGAAGAGAAGGAGCTGAAAAGCAACTGAAGGGAAAGAGAAAGAGCTGAAGAGCAGCTGAAGGAGATGGATATCAGTTCTTGTTAATCTCAAACTTTGCTCTTTCTTTCTTTTTTTGTCATTTGCTCTGATACCAATTTGATCGGCTTAATATGCTATGATATCAAGCCTCCATAATATGCTCTGATATAATGCTATGATATAATATGCTTGCTCTGATACCAAGTTTTAAGTTTTTTTTTGCACTGATACTAAGCTTTAAGTTCTCAGAGTGTCTAAATAAACTTGGTATTTTGTGTCAAAATCTTTTGATGCAATTTTCCAATTAATTTTTCCATCAACAATTGCTAAGTTTTGACATCATCAAAAAGGGGGAAAGTGTTAGGAAAAACTATCAAGTAAATTCCTAGATGTGGTTCTGCTGAGATTCAAAACATGTCAAAACATTTCCTGAAAAATTGAAGGAGATCCATGCTGGAGATATAAGCTGACCAAACAGAGGCTCCAAAAAGAATTCAGCTGAAATAAAAGTCAACCAAACTGGAGCATGGTCAAACCCAACTGGAAGGATGTGCCAACCAGTAAGAAAATAACCCAACTGAGGGTTAAGCTCAAAAAGTTAAACCAGCTACAATCAAACTTATAGCCAGGTCAGTTGAGCTGAAAATGAAATCAACCTAAGGAAACTGACAGCAAGTTAGTTCAACTGAAGACTGGAAGCATCCAACTGATGGCCAGAGTTAACATCAGATGAACATAAGAAGCACAAGATCAAATCAACTGCTGATGGCCAGAATTAAAGTCAGCCAGTTTGAAGCTCAAGACAAGCCAACCGCTGACCAAGGAAGCTCAGAATAAGATCAGTCGAACTGATAAACTAGTCAACAGTTTATGATCAGTTGAACTGGCAAAGAAGTTCAGAAAGATAGCCAACTGAAGCGATAGCCAAACTGAGCAGCTAAGCTCAGAACTATCAACTGGAGCTTAGAACTACCAACTGGAGAATCCTAGAGTTAATGCTCAATGAAGATCTTGGAGTTAATGCTAAACGGAGATTGATTGGCTAAGTAATGGCTACTTCAACAAGCTTCAGTAGCTATAAAGATCAACTACCATTGATGAACCAATAGAGTCATCGATCAATGGATCTCAACGGTTACAAGATCACTCCTCTATTGATAGGACTTATTCTACTAATTATTATCACGGCTTTTTGGTGCCTTTTTCTCCTTATTATTTAACCCCTAGTTGTTTATTTAAGATATATGATGTGTTGTTGAGTTGTGTAGGGATGTGGTGTAAAAGTGGAGAAAAGAGGCAGGTTTTGGGAATGAAAAGATACAAGTGAAGAAAAAAAGAAGAAGTTCGAGCAGGGCAGGCTGCAAGGGCATGCAGCTGGATGATGGAAGCAGAGATCTGGAAGCTTAGCCCAGATTACGTCTTGGGCTTGTTAAAGCCCAGTTCTCGGCCCGCGCGCAAACCTAGACGCGGAAACCTCTCTTCACCTTCTTTTGAAGTATTGTGCATGGGAATTAACTAGTTTAGGACCTGGTTTCCTTTTAGAGTAGCATGGGAAACGTCTTGGGCTTGTTAAAGCCCAGTTCTAAGTCTATCGAGTAGTTGCAAATATTTGGTAGGTCGAGATTAATTACTAGCCAATTTAAATCGGCCATACGTAATCGTGGTTTAGGTTTAATAAGTGGTAAAACGGTCGCTCAAAGGCTAGGGGGATAATAGAGTTAATTTTACAGTCCTGCGTCAGAGTCTGTAAATTAAGAATCGGGTCTTTCTTGTGCTCATTGTTGTCGGCTCATTAAACTCATAGAGCGTCTCTTACAGTTGTCAGTCGATTAGGGAAGTAATTAATGAAGCGTCTTCTTAATTATCAAAATAGTATGGAGATATGAGGTCATGTCAGAAGCGTCTTCGGTGACTATAACTGATTTGCATGGTTTGATTAATTAATTCTTGCATCTGTGATCGGCGTTATAAGTAGAGTGGAGTTCGTTGGATCCGGAATACCCTTTTATAATTGGTTTAATTCAGTTCATTCGCATAAGTATTTTCTTTAGTTGGTTATTTCATTCTTCAATTTATTTTGTTATAAAATTCACGCGATTCTGGAGATTTGGGCACGCAGACTGAAAGTCAAGAGTAATCCTCGCCGGTCCTTTGGGAGACGATCCTGCTCGCCACTGTACTCTGCAGTGTGGGCTTGCCGACGAAAGTCGGAACATTTATTTTTGGTGAAAAACGACACACCAAATTTTGGCGCCGTTGCCGGGGATCGGTTTAAAGCAGTGCTTACTCGAAATTTTCAGTTTGTTATTTATTTGTTTAATTTTTCTGGTCTATGACCCGTTCCTCTACAGATAAAGCTTTAGTGTTCGATCCAGAGCCAGAGAGAACATTGCACCGGTTGAGGAAGAATATTAAGGAGTCTACAAAGATTCTTGAAGCTGATCAACACCTCAACATGGCTAATAATGAAAATCCACCGAACCCGCAAGACCTTGCCGCAGGAAGAGCTCTCATTCATGCTAACGTAGCCGACCATGGACTTGATCATGAGCCTCTCATCAGGGAAATCGGTCGTCTTCGGAGTAATAGACCCATCTGCATCGTGCTGCCCTAATTGCCAACAATGCGGAGATCTGACCTGCATTCATCCAAGTGTTACCGAAGTTTGGTGATTTACCGGGAGAAAGTGCACACAAACATTTGTCTGAATTTGATCTCATGTGCTCAACTTTGCGACCTACTGGTTTTACTGCTAATAACCTAAGGTTACTCACTTTTTCTCACACTTTGCAAGGAAAGGCACGAGATTGGTTATTTGATTTGCCGCCGGAGTCTATCACCACATGGGCGGAATTAGAAGGACAATTCCTGCGAAAGTTCTTTCCTGAAACTCGAGTTGCACATCTAAGAATGGCTATCAGTAGCATCAAACAAAAGCCGAATGAAAGCTTGGCCGAATACTGGGAGAGATTTCAACAGCTTTGCTGCAAATGCCCAGACCATGGCTTCACTGATTATCAGCTTCTGACCAATTACTTTTACCGTGGCATGTCTTCTTTTGATAGGAAAATCGTCGATGCTGCCAGCGGGGGATCTCTTACCAACAAAACCCTCGGCGAGGCCAAATAGCTCATAATCGACATGGCTTCTGGAGGACAGCAATACGAAGAAGAAGATGACAGCAGACATCGACCTGTAAGGGTAATCGACCGAGCTGAAGGGTCCGAAGTGAATGAGAAAATAGATGCTCTTACCTCTCTAGTTCGAGGCTTAGCTGTGGCACACGCAAGGCCAAACCGCTGCGGATTGTGTTCTGAGCATGGGCATTTCACTGACGAGTGTTCAAATTTGCATAAGCCACCTACTGAACAAGCTTGTTATGGATCAGGCGATGCGTAGCAAGATGCTCTCAGAGGAATCAATTATGATGCCCAATGAGGAGACAATTTCAGGAGGAAGCGGAATAATGATCCTTATTCCAATTCCTACAACCCTGGTTGGCGAGATCATCCTAATTTTCATTGGCGACAGCCTGGAGATCCACCTGCAGCAGGAGACTTGCCACCGAGACCCCCAAGGGGTGAGCCGTATGCCCATGCAGATCATTCCACACTATCTATGAGTGAGATCATGAAGAGTCTGGAGCAAAGCACCAATCTAGTGAACAGCCTAGCGCAGAGCCAAAAGGCCTTTCAGCAAGAGACGCAAGCTGCTTTAGGCAGCATGGGCACACAGATCACTCAGCTTGCCACCCAATTGAACAAGCTGCAAGGGCACACCGGGAAATTACCATCTCAAGCAGAGCAGAATCGGAGAGGAAATGTCAGTGTTGTGACTCTTCGGAATGGGAAAGAATTAATAGAGACTGAGAAACAAAAGCAATATAACCACATGCTGAATGGGCAAACCGCAGAAGCTGACGACAGACCCCACGATAAGGGCACACAGCCTGCCGCACAGATTGCTCCTAATGAGGTACAGATTTTGTCTAAAACTCCTAACCCTATTAATGCAGCTCCATTTCCTTCTAGGTTAACACGGCACAAGAAAGAGGAAGATGAGAAAGAGATCTTTGAGCTTTTCAAGAAAGTCGAGATCAACTTACCTCTGATCGATGCTATCAAGCAAGTCCCTCGATACGCAAAGTTCTTGAAGGAGCTGTGTGCCAAAAAGATAAGGTATGGAAGAGATGCAAAAATCAAGGTAGGTGAAAATGTCTCGGCCATAATTCAACGGAAGTTGCCTCAAAAGTGTCGAGATCCAGGTATGTTCACTATCCCTTGCATCATTGGGAGCAAAAAGGTAGAAAAAGTCATGTTAGACTTAGGAGCATCAATTAATGTTATGCCTTTCTCTATTTACAAAGAGTTACAGCTAGGTCCGATGAAAGATACTCAAGTTATCATTCAATTAGCTGATAGGTCTAATGCTTACCCGAGAGGTGTAGTAGAGGATGTCTTAGTTAAGGTGAATGAATTGATCTTTCCTGTTGATTTCTACATTGTTGATATGGATGATACATTGTCTGCACATAGATCTCTGATTTTACTAGGCCGCCCGTTTATGAAAACTGCACACACAAAGATTGATGTAGACAAAGGAATGATGAGTTTCGAATTTGATGGGGATGTTGCCACATTTAATATATTCGAAGCTATGAAACATGTCAAAGACCCCGAGGCACTTTTTATGGTTGATGTTCTCGATTCCATTACTGATGATTTCATTGAGTGCAATTTCAGGGATGACAGTTTAGAGCAGGTACTTTATGGAGGGATACCCGACCACATTGCAGATTCAGAAGAGGAAAAAGAGATCCGGGAACTCCTACAGCAGTTATACGCTGCCAATGAATTTCCTGTCAGAAATGCGGCCGGCCGTTTGCCCTTGCCGCCCATCACGGAACCCATTCTTCCATCTCATGTGAAGGCCCCGACTCTGGAGTTGAAGATTCTTCCCGAGCACCTGAAGTACGCTTACCTGGGCGAAGCAGATACTCTACCTGTCATCGTGAGTAAAGACCTTACCGCAGCCCAGGAAACACAACTTGTTACCCTTTTGAAGAAGCACAGAGGGGCTATCGGCTGGACCCTCACCGACATCAAGGGGATCAGCCCCGACATCTGCATGCACCGCATATTTCTGGAGGAAAATCATAAACCATGCCGCGACCCTCAGAGGAAATTGAACCCATTCATGAAAGAAGTGGTGTTGAAAGAGATTCTGAAGTTGCTCCAATTGGGAATCATTTACCCAATCTCCGATAGTGTTTGGGTTAGCCCAGTACACGTAGTTCCAAAGAAGTCTGGATTCCAGCTCGTAAAGAATGAGAGCAACAAATTGATACCGATGAGGCTGTAAACAGGGTAGCGGATGTGCATTGATTTCCGGAAGTTGAATGATGCCACACGCAAAGATCACTTCTCGTTGCCTTTTATTGATGAGATGCTCGAGCGATTAGTTGGGAAATCCTATTTCTGCTTTCTAGATGGCTACTCCGGCTACTTCCAGATTTTCGTCGCTCAAGAAGACCAAGAAAAGACAACCTTCACTTGTCCATTTGGGACCTTTGCTTGCCGAAAGATGCCCTTTAGTTTGTGCAACGCCCCGGGCACCTTTCAACGATGCATGATGAGTATCTTCTTCGACTTGATAGAGAGCTGCATCGAAATCTTTATGGATAACTTTACAGTCCATGGCGACTCTTTTGAGCAGTGTATAGAGCATTTAGACAAAGTCCTTCAAAGGTGTATTGAGACAGATTTGGTTTTAAACTTCGAGAAGTGTCATTTCATGGTACAACAAGGAATTGTGCTCGGGCATGTCATCTCTGCAAAAGAAATCGAAGTGGATCGAGCTAAGATCGACTTGATCACAAAGCTGTCGTACCCCTCCACTGAGAAAGAGATTCAAGCCTTCTTAGGATACGCCGGCTTCTACCGCCGCTTCATTCAGGATTTTTCAAAGATAGCTCAACCCATGACTAAGTTGCTGCAAAAGGACGCCCCTTTTATCTTTGATGACAAGTGCAAAGAAGCTTTTGATTTGTTGAAGGAGAAGCTGACTTCTGCCCCGATCATTCAACCACCGCAGTGGGGCCTCCCATTCGAGCTCATGTGTGACGCCAGTGACTATGCTATTGGAGCTGTCCTTGGACAAAAGATTGAGAAGCACAGTCATGTTATTTACTATGCTTCGAAAACTCTCAACCCAGCTCAGTGCAACTACACAACTACCGAAAAAGAGCTTCTTACCGTGGTGTTCGCTTGTGAGAAATTTCAATCCTACATTGTTGGATCCAAAGTTGTGGTGTACACTGATCACGCTGCTCTCAAGTATCTCTTGTCCAAGAAGGAGTCTAAACCACGCCTTATTCGTTGGATTCTCCTCTTACAAGAATTTGATTTGGAAATTAAGGATAAGAAAGGAGCCGAGAATCATGTTGCAGACCATTTGAGTAGACTGTTGACTGCATCCGACGGTATGCCCATACCGGATGATTTTCCCAATGAGATTCTTCTGGCAGCTGTAGCAAGGGCACCCTGGTACGCTGACTTGGTAAATTTTCTCACAACGGGAATTTTCCCCAAAGGTTTTGAATCCGCCCGAAAGAACAAGTTGAAGAGCCAAGCCAAGTATTTTATCTGGGACGAGCCCTATTTGTGGAAGACTTGTGCCAATCAAGTCATTCACCGCTGTATTCTTGAGGAAGAGATTCCATCCATCCTCAGCTTCTGTCATGCCCACGCATGTGGCGGCCACTTTGGCCCAAGAAGAACAGCCCGCAAGGTCTTAGACTGTGGATTTTATTGGGAAACCATCTTCAAAGACGCCCACTTCTTTTGTAAGAATTGTGATCATTACCAACGCCTTGGTAACATTTCTTCCAGGAACGAGATGCCTCAAGTTCCTATTTTGATTTGCGAGATTTTTGATGTTTGGGGCATGGATTTCATGGGCCCGTTTCCAAGCTCTTTCGGCCACTCCTATATTCTTTTAGCAGTCGACTACGTTTCCAAGTGGGTTGAAGTTAAAGCTACCTCAACCAATGATTCTAAGGTCGTTGCCAAATTCCTCAAAACTCATATTTTTCAACGCTTTGGTGTTCCTCGAGCTATCATCAGTGACCAAGGCACGCACTTTTGCAACCGCACCTTAGACGCGCTGTTCAAGAAGTATGGAGTCACCCATCGAGTTGCTATGGCATACCACCCACAGTCCAATGGCCAGGCTGAAGTTTCCAATCGAGAGAGCAAAAACATTCTGGAAAAGACCGTATGCCCAAACCGCAAAGATTGGAGCCTACGACTCGATGATGCTGCATGGGCATATCGCACGGCTTTCAAAACGCCTATCGGAATATCCCCTTATCGTCTGATTTTCGGGAAACAATGTCATCTTCTAGTGGAGCTGGAACATCGAGCTTTTTGGGCTGTGAAACAATGCAATTTGGATCCTCGACTGGCCGGTCTTGAACGCCGCTATCAGTTACAAGAGCTCCAAGAAATCCGTTTGGAGGCCTATGATAGTGCAAGTTATTACAAAGATCGTACCAAGCTGCTGCACGACAAATATATCCGGAGAAAACATTTTGAGGTAAGCCAGCAGGTGTTACTTTTTAATGCTCGCCTTCGTCTCATGCCCGGTAAGCTCAAATCTCACTGGATGGGCCCCTTTGAAGTAGTATCTATCAGTCCACATGGAGCTGTGGAAATTCGCAGTTTAGATACTCACAAAGTATTAAAGGTGAACGGCTAGTTGCTCAAGCCATATTGTACCGACATCACTTTCTCCAGTTTTGATGGGGTTGATCTTGCAGCCCCGATGATTCACCACTAACTGCTTCACGTCGTCGAGCCTTCGACGTTAACTAACAGCGCTTCTTGGGAGGCAACCCAATTTCTTGTTCCTTTGTTCTCTTATTTTTCAATTTCGCTTTATTCTTTTAATTGCTTTACTTTTTTTAATTTTTCTGTCTTTTTCATTCTGCAATCTTATTCTATATAAAAAAAATGCCAATTGGGGAGGCACCATCGTGTTCTACGCTGCATGGGCACACAGCCTCCGGGAGCGCGGTTTTGGAAGTAACCGCTAATTCCAGTGTGGGGGGGAATTTCGGAATTTCATTTTATTTGCAGGGACTTTCCTGCAATTAACCCAAAGTCAATTTGGGAAATTTTTTCCCTAACCCCCAATTCAATTTAACCCCATACGTGGTAAATTTCTTCTCATTCAAAATTTTACTCTTTTTCTTTGCAGAAGTTACCCAACTCTTCCTCTTCCCGCCTCGCCCCAACCGCCAACGCCGATCACTCTTCCGACCTCCGTCGCCCTAAAGTCCCTGTCCCCGAGCCAGATCCTCCATCTCCCGAGCAAGCCATACCACAAAAGTCATCGACGCCGGTAGAATCACCTCCACCATCTCCGACTGCCGTTCCTCCGGAAGTAAACCAACCGCCACCCTTTCTCCGCCGTATACTAAAACGCCGAGCCGAAGCGGGACCCTCCAGCACTACCGCGCGATGAAAGCTTTCCACCGCCGAATCACCATCACCGGCGAAACACCAACCCTCACCGCCGCCCTCTCCGGCCAACTCCACATCACAAACGAGCCCGCCAGCCGCTGTCTCACAATCACGTGCTCCCACTCCTCCGCCAGAGAGCGCTCTCGCTCCCTCTCCTGTTTCAGAACCGCCGCCCTCATCCTCTGCTCCGGCCAAGTCATCCAAGAAGAAGGCAAAAGGAAAAGCCCCAGCCGCCTCTCCGAGTTCTGCCACCCCGGTGTTCCTACCACCGGATGAGGTAAAGCGCCACACCGACTTGAACACTAACCGTGTTCTCGTCGGCACGCGCCTTTTCGACTGGAAAAATATTGTTGTGTTAGGGGTTAATGATCGCATTAGGAATTTCTTCATTGGAATTGGATGGGATACTCTACTTAATATTTCTGTGGATGTTCATCGTGATTTAGTTGTCGAATTCTTATCATATTTTACTTTTGATGCATCGAGGGGGCTCGATGATAGGCATGACGTAGTGTTTTGTCTCCGTGGTCGTAAATTTCACATGTCCATTACCAACTTGAATATTGTACTTGGTTTTGAGTCTGATGCCTCTGTGCTCGAGGATGAGTATAAGTAGTCTCTTTCTGATATTTCAGCTATTTTCTCTCAAACAGCTAGTGAAACTTGGGCTCGGCTTTCTATAGATGAGTCTTACAGTTCTCGATCCTCTAAGGGATCCCATTTGAAGGATGATGCCCTTCGTCTTTGCCATAGATTCTTATCTGCTAACGTGTTTGGTAGATTAGATATGCTAAATTTGGTTACTGTTCAAGAGCTTTTTCTACTTGATTGCATGGATTCTGGGACCAAGGTGAACTTTGGGTACTAGCTTGCCAAGCGATGGCATTTTAGTGCCCATCACACCCTCTGCCGCGCCCCCTTGGGTTGCTTTGTTACTCTACTTGCTGAGAGACTCAACATTCCCCTTTTCGACCCTAAGTCGTTGCCTGTCATGTTCTTTCGATTGGAGGATTTTGCTGCCATGAAATTGTTGTTTGTGAATGACCAGGGACAGTATCAGCTTACCTGGCCGGGCATTGAAGGCCCGCGTCGATCTATTTCTGCAGGGCCTGCTGCTTCCTCCCTCCTCCCGGCGATTGAAGAGTTGATTACTGTTGCCACCACTCGACTTGAGGACAGCCTTGGCCACCGGCTGGATGAGATTGATGGTCGCTTGGACGTGATAGAGCAGGTGATCCGTCATTTGGCGGATCAGAGTTAGTTCTCTCTTATCCCTCCCCTTTTACCCTTTGACTGCATGTGTTTTGTTCGCTTTTAGTTGTGTTTTTTCTGATTTTATTGTGAGCTTTATGTCTTGCTTTGTACCCCTTCTCACAGCGAGGACATTGTGTCTTTCCAAGTGTAGGGGGAGTCTTAATGTTTTGTGATTTGTGTCGAAAAATAAAATGGTTTTTATGTGAGTCGTTTTCTTTGGTTTTTGCTTAGGATCTTTGATTAAGTGTTGATAGCTTGAATTGATGAGAATGAAGATGTATGAGCTGTGATGGTTTGACTGGTTGAGAGGTTGGATTTGTGATAGATTATGCCATGTTTTGGATGAAATCTGGGATGATGAATTGTGCTTGCAATCAAAAACTTTTTAAGCCTACAAATTGTGAGTTCTTGAGCCGATGAGCATACATGAATTAAAGAGCTCGGTGTTTTTTTTTATGAGTGTTATCTGACTAGTTATTCGATGCTTAAATTGCTTTGCTGCCACTTTGTTGTCGTTCTTTTTATTTCATTTGCAAAAATGATCAAGGCATTAGGGATACCCGAGCTACTAGACCAAAAGAGAATGCCTTGTCCTTTCATTGTCAATTAGTGAGCTCCTTTGAGCTTAATAGATCCATTTTCATTACTTACAGCCACTATAAAATAACCTGTGCTTTTCTTTTGGTCATCTTTGTCCTTGAAATCAGGCATGTTTGGTGTGAATTGTTATTTGGAGCTGCAATATTGAAGAAATTGAGGACCGAAATTGACAAAGGCATCAGAAAGCCTTATACCCTGCTCCTTAGAGAAAAAAAATAAAAAAAAGAAGAGAAAACATAATGAAAGAAGCAAAGCTTCAGAAAAAAAAATAATAAAAAAAAGAAGAGAAAACAGAATGAAAGAAGCAAAGCTTTAGAAAAAAAATAATAAAAAAAAGAGAAACGGAGGAAAAAGATTGAGGAGAGGGATATGGAGAAGAGCAAAACTTAATAAACTCTCACTTTTTGAAGAAGATCGGTTCTATGCTGAAAAGGAAAAATGTTGTTGCAGCTACACTCCTAAAAAACATTCATACTTACATGTGCTTGATTTCACTTAGCCACTTTAGCCAAAAAGTATCCTACCTCGTGCACCTAAGCCCCATTACAACCAAAGAGAGAAAGACCTTGTGATTTGTAAAGAACTTGAAGAGTGGTAACTTTGATGACAAATGAGCAATTTTGTACTGAAAATAGCTAGTCATGATCCCTGAGTGAATGGCCTCCTGACCTAAATTTGTTTTCTTTTGAGTGATGAAGAGTGAATCTTGGTGAGGCTGGATTGTGAAGCATGATTCTAACTTGATTGACAAAAGTGTTGGCATATTTCTTGAACAAAGAGGATTAGTGGTTTGAGGATTGATATATCACAGTTTATGTTCTAAGTTCTCGTTGATTTGGGTTACTGATACTTGGTCAGTCATCCTTGTCGAGTCTGTTTCTTGTCCTTGATGTTTTCTTTGTCTTTGTTTGTGTTGCTCGAGGATGAGCAAGGGTTAAGTGTGGGGGGATTTGATAGGACTTATTCTACTAATTATTATCACGGCTTTTTGGTGTCTTTTTCTCCTTATTATTTATCCCCTAGTTGTGTATTTTGGATATATGATGTGTTGTTGAGTTGTGTAGGGATGTGGTGTAAAAGTGGAGAAAAGAGGCAGGTTTTGGGAATGAAAAGATACAAGTGAAGAAAAAAAGAAGAAGTTCGAGCAGGGCAGACTGCAAGGGCATGCAGCTGAATGATGGAAGCAGAGATCTGGAAGCTTAGCCCAGATTACATCTTGGGCCTGTTAAAGCCCAGTTCTCGGCCCGCGCGCAAACCTAGACGCGGAAACCTCTCTTCACCACCTTTTGAGGTATTGTGCATGGGAATTAACTAGCTTAGGACCTGATTTCCTTTTAGAGACTTTAGTTTTATGGATTGTAATTATATATTAGGTATTTGAGTTTATTTTGCCAAGAACGTACACGCTAGAGAGGAAGAACGCAGCAACAAACAGCTTTAATCCGGTTTTATTTTCTCTTCTTTTCGATATCATCATAACGTTATTATACAACTTGTGGTTGATCGATTCCAGCATGCAAAGTAGCTAAGTAATTCGTATTCCGGTGACGACGACGAAGCTCCGCTTATATAACTGTGAGATCTAATTGTTGTTTTCAATTAATTGATGCATGTATCTATTATTCTTGGATTTTGGGTCGTAATTCTTCTAAGTCTATCGAGTAGTTGTAAATATTTGGTAGGTTGAGATTAATTACTAGCCAATTTAAATCGGCCATACGTAATCATGGTTTAGGTTTAATAAGTGGTAAAACGGTCACTCAAAGGCTAGGGGGATAATAGAGTTAATTTTACAGTCCTGCGTCAGAGTCTGTAAGTTAAGAATCGGGTCTTTCTTGTGCTCATTGTTGTCGGCTCATTAAACTCATAGAGCGTCTCTTACAGTTGTCAGTCGATTAGGGAAGTAATTAATGAAGCGTCTTCTTAATTATTGAAACAGTATGGAGAGATGAGGTCATGTCAGAAGCGTGTTCGGTGACTATAACTGATTTGCATAGTTTGATTAATTAATTCTTGCATCTGTGATCGGCGTTATAAGTGGAGTGGAGTTCGTTGGATCCGGAATACCCTTTTATAATTGGTTTAATTCAGTTCATTCGCATAAGTATTTGCTTTAGTTGGTTATTTCATTCTTCAATTTATTTTGTTATAAAATTCACGTGATTCTGGAGATTTGGGCACGCAGACTGAAAGTCAAGAGTAATCCTCGCCGGTCCTTTAGGAGACGATCCTGCTCGCCACTGTACTCTGCAGTGTGGGCTTGCCGACGGAAGTCGGAACATTTATTTTTGGTGAAAAACGATGCACCATCTATATAAGACGAGAGAATCTTACTTTCAAATGACTTTCGACTTTCACTTTCGATTCTTGAAATCAAAATTAACTTTCGCTTATTCTCATAACTAAGTTTTCTTTCTCCCCCCCACAGCTCAAGTTTCAAGCATTGTCTAAAGTTGTGAAAGTCTCAACTGAGAAGAAGAACTCAAAGATTCAAGCATTCAGCTAGCTATTGAAAGTCAAGTCAGAGCAGTCTTCTCAGTTCAAGCTATACACCGATCAACTACTCAACTCAACTCAATGAGCACATCAGTTAATATTCCAGTTCTAGACTAACCTCTTGAAAATTGAAAGAGATCTAAAACCTTGTAAAGACGACAATAGCACCTAACTCTCTGAGCCAGAGACAGTTGGGACTACAAGTGTGAGTCGTCGACCCACTGAGATGACCCTATAAAGAAACTCACCATTACCAGGTTCAGCCAACTATCTTTCATTATATAATTTGTAAAGAAACTCAAGTTATACAATGAATTTGCCCTTCTGCGGAAGGAAAAAAGTGGACGTAGAAGTTTGAGACTTCAAACCTCTATAAATCGTATGTGTGTTGTACTGTTTTGTTTAATCTTGTGAAGTTACATAAATTGTTTGATCATGTTCATCATCATGTACTTGAACATTATTATGAACATGTAAGGTCAGAATGTAAAAACTTAAAGCAAGTAAAGAACACGAGGTTGGCAGCCATGTTCGATCAAATGATCTACGTTAGGAGGACTTTACAAGTCCGTAATAAATAGTTTACTACTCTGTTGAATGGTTACAAAGCCTATTACATGAAAAATCCCGTCACTCGACCCCTTTCCTACCCAATTCAACCTCTTTCACTAAATTGAATTGCGAGCTCCCCTTACAACCTAGAATCCTTCTAGTTCTCATAGAAAATCTCTCCTGAGACTCCTCTAAGTGTGTATGAAAGTGAGTTTCAAAAACAGACTAGAAACACAATGATCTCACCGATCAAACCTAGTCTACCCGAATATTATATGCTTCAAATATGAAGTCTTTTAACTCTCGGCCCTTTTGTGTATTCATAAAATTCGTGTCCACTAAACTAGTATGAATCACAGGCTATTTATAAACAATAGATATAGCCAAAACAAGGTAATCAGAAGTCCTACTTTGACTAGGATTTAACAAGGAAACAATTTTCTTAATTAAATCGAACTTTCCTAGTTTAGATATCTTCCCTGAATAGAACTCCTTCTTTCCTTCTTGATCTTCATCATGAACAAGGCAACTTCTATTCTGAAATGTCCATCTTGAATCTGCAGCTTCAACTCCTTGAATCAAGCATGGCACATCTCTTTGTTAAACTCTCTGGACAACCATGTACATGATCATGTCTCTGAACATGATTAAGTACATGTCTTGATCTTTAATCAGATTGGCAGCGAAATGTTCACAGTAATGTCCAGAACATGGTATTCAAACATGAATAACCAGAATCTTTTGTGTTCTTTTAAAATTGCCATATTGCCATACAGATTATGACAATCTCGAACACTTAAGTGCAGATGGCACTAACAATCTCCCCCTTTATCTTTATCTAGTGGCAAATCAGCTTTATGTTTTAAAAGAACACGATCCTTGAACTGTAGGATCATGTACTTTAAAATGTACTTGAATGTTGCGAAGAACATCATATGATTCAGTTGTGTTTCACTTTCTTATCAGCTTATATACCTGCTCTGCTATATTAATTTTTTTGTATATTTTTTGTTTTGATAGCAGTTTCAATTTACAAAAAAAAACTTATATTACATTACTCCCCTTATTTTCCACCGAGAAAGGCAAGGAAGTAATATACAGAAACTACTCGAATTTGTCAGGGTCTTGTTCATCATCTTCTTCTTCAGATCCTCCTTCTTCAGAACCTGCTTCAGCATCATCATACTCAGTCTCTTCTCCATCAGCAGCTTCCTTCTCAGCCTCCTCTTCATCATCAGCCTCTTCTTCAGCAGCCTCTTCTTCATGAGCCTCCTCTGCAATCTCCTCTTGGACAGCTTCTGCTTCATTATCTTGTGTTGCAGCCTGTTCTTCACGTTGCTTTTGAGCTGGAGAGAAATCCTTCAGAGTTGCAGCTTCAACTGTACTTGCAAGCTTGTGCAAGTTACGTACATGGCCAGGTACATCTGCTGCTGGAGAGGTAAATTTATCTCCTGATGAAAGATCAGCAATCATTGCTTGAATCTTCATCTTCTCAGAGGTGTGCTCAGAAATCAAACAAGCATGAAACTCCAGGCTTCTTTCTATAAATTTCAGCACAGTTTCTTTCGGTGAAAACTCATCAACAGTAGCATTCACTCCTTTCTTGGATGACATAAATTGCTTGAACTGGAGGTGAAGATGAGGATCTCCTATTTCAGAAGCAAATTTAATCACCAGAGGCTTTTTAGGAGGAATAACTTTGTCAGTTTTAGAAGAAATAATTTTTTTCCTGCTTTATGATGTTGTAGATCAATGAAGGATAGCATAGAGGTCCCTTAACCACTGTTGATTCTACACTGCTGATGATCTTGCTAAAAATGAACTCACCATAATTGAACTGCTTTCCAGTTCTAAGGTGATACAGAAACCTTCTTTGAGCTTGAGTCATTACTGTCCTGTACTTAGTTGGTAGCCAATTATGGATCAGAATTCTGAACAGAGCACCATATTTGTGAGTTAGCTTGGAGGTAGGAATTGTCTGTGGATGAGATGGCCATTTTTTGAAGATGCCCTGGGTCAGTTCCTCAGCAACCATCCCCCAGTCATCCATTTCTTGATACTCTCCCTCAGATGAACATCCCAGAAACTCATTAATGAGTTCAAGAGAAAACTGCAGCATCTCTCCTTTCACATAGACTTTCTGAAAGTCTTCAGACTTTGGATCATCAATTTATTTGGTTAGATTATAGTAGAACTCAGTAATAACCTTTGGAACAAATACTTGCACCTTTTGCACTGTCCCTAGTAAGTCGGCCTCCTCTAATAAGGTATACACCCCAGTAGCCAACAGTGTATCCTTATCCACCTTTTTTCTTAGAGATCATGGACCTCTGCTTCACTTTCTTCCATAAATCAGCATGCTTGGAAGAACGAAAGATTGTTTGTTTAGAAGTACCTGGCACATGGACAATCTGTTTGTGAGCTTCAGACTATGTGAGTGAACATCTTCAGATACATCCACAGTCTTTGCAGCTGTCTTGGCCTTCTTGGAGGGTCCAATTGGTTCAACAGCTTTTCTCTTCTTTGTTGATACAGTAGTGGATGGTGGAGTGGCAGACGCTCGGTTTCGTGTTAAAGGAGTTCTTGGGACTAACTGCACCATAGTAGTAGAGGCCTTCTTCCTGGGTGTTTTCTTCTTGACCGGTAACCTAGCCAATGGATCATATTGAGCAGACGCAAGCAACTTTTCCTATTGTAGAACAGGAGTCTTCTCAGCAGATTCAGAGGATGAACTCTGAACGGTTTTTTTCTCTGTCGGATCAGCAATTAAAGGTCTTTTGATGACCTTCTTCTTTCCTTTTGCAATAGCAACAGCAATGTCTTTCATCTTCAAACTTAGGGGAATATCATCTTCCCTATCTTCATCATCACCTTCAGTATTAGAAGGTTGTGTAGGCGACTTCTGCACGACACTGGCTGGAGTAGATGTTTCTGCAGTACTCTTCTCTGCAACATGTTCCTTGACATGTTCAGGCACATCTAAAGGCACAACTGGATCATCAATAGTAGATCCCTTCTCTTTCTTAAGGGCTTGGGCAGCAGTTGCTGTGATGATTTTCTTTTATAAAGGGGCTGTAGTCTTCTTGGTTTTCTTGACTCCAGTTCCCTTTGTTCTCGCCTTCTTTTTGTTGACATCGTATTATTGTGCAGCTTCCTTCAACAAATCTTGGATTGACAGACTTTGGGTCTTTGTTTTCTTTACAGAAAAAGTAATTTCTTGTTCTTCTGCTTCCAGGTCTTCTTCCTCTTCATCTTCGTGGAACGTTTTACTCAATTCATCTGTATCTTTGCTCAAAAATTCATCACAGAGTGACCTCTGGATAGGCTTCTTGTAAGTGGATTCACCTCGAACCTGTCTGTCGAACTCATCTTCCTCATAAAATTGATCTTCAGGCTTGGAATATATAACTTTTCCATACCTCATTCTGGGTTTCACGACCTTCTTGGGACAGACAAGTTTTCATTTAGGAGCCATTGAAAATATATGGGTGTTTGAGAGAAATGATTAGCAAGAAAATCAATGGCAAACAAGGGACTTTTACAGAGAACTTAGAGACTTTTGAGAGAGAGAAGGGTTTGGAATTTTGGAAATTTGAAACTAAGAATGATCTCTCTTAACGGCTAAACAAATATATAAGAGGGTATTTCATTCATAGAATAGGCTTAGGTTTCCGTTACACTAAGAAACCAGAGGAAAATCCTGAAAAATCAGAGATGGCGATAGCACGTCAGAACTAGCCGTTAACAAAGATATACTCAGGGTTTGAAATATGATCATGTACATATGTAGGAACATTTATGGGAATGTTCAATCCCTTTGTGTAGGAATGGTTCTTTCCTGCTGAATGTGACATAGACACATTCATAGCCCTCTTCTTGATTTTACTGAACCAAGCACACCCCAAGGGATGCTCTGAGTTTCTCAAATCGAGCTACATCCAATCCCTTGGTGAACAAATCAGCTAGTTGATCTTCCATCTTCATGTGTTCAATCCTTACCACTTCTTCTTCAACCAGCTCTCTGATGAAGTGATGTCTGATGTCTATATGTTTGGTCCTCAAATGTTGCACTGGATTCTTTGAGATGTTGATAGCACTTATATTATCACAGTACAAAATAGAAGTATCATGACTGACTTCATAGTACTTCATCATCTGCATCATCCAGATGATCTGAGTAGAGCTGCTCCCTACTGCAATGTATCCAGCTTCTGTTGTAGACAGAGATATGCAGTTCTACTTCTTACTGAACCAGGAAACAACATTGTTTCCTAAAAAGAAACAAGCACCTGAAGTGCTTTTTCTGTTATCTAGAGATTCAGGCCAATCAGCATCACAATATGCAGTAATACTTGCATTTGTATCTGAAGTATACCATAATCTGTAGTCAGCAGTTCCATTGATGTACTTGATGATGTTCTTAGCGGTCTTCATGTGAGTCTCCTTAGGACAAGACTGATACCTAGCACACACTCCTACACTGTATACTATATCAGTTTTGCTTGCAATGAGGTAAAAGAGACTTCCAATCATGCTTCTGTAGAGAGTTTGACCAACTTCAGCTCCTGCATCATCTTTTCCAATCTTAACTATGGTGCTGATAGAAATTCTTTTGTGCTTAGAATTCTCAAGCTCAAATTTATAACCAAGTTTCTGGCATACTTGGATTGAGAGATTAATATCCCTTCTTCTGACTACTTTATCTGAAGCCCTAAGAAGTATTTTAGATCCCCAACTAGGCTCATCTCAAATTCAGTTTCCATGTCTCTGATGAAGTCCTCAACCATCTTGTCAGACACTGAACCGAACACTATATCATCCACATATACTTGAACCACAGTTGCTTGTGATTTTTCTTTTCTGATGAATAGTGTTCTGTCTTCTCCTCCTCTGTTGTATCCTTTGCTTACTAGGTATGTAGCCAGTCTTTCATACCATGTCCGAGGAGCTTGCTTCAAGCCATATAATGCCTTCTTTAGTTTGAACACGAACTTTGGATGATGTGGATTTTCAAATCCTTTAGGTTGTGCAATAAACACATGCTTCTTCAGGAATCTATTCAAAAAAGCACTCTTAACATCCATCTAGTACAGTTTGAACTTCATGATGCATGCCATTGCTAGAAGAAGTCTGACTGATTCAATCCTTGTAATTGAAGCAAAGGTTTCATCAAAATCAATGCCTTCAATCTGAGAATAACCTTGAGCAACCAGTCTGGATTTATTTCTTGTAATATTTCTAGCTTCATCAGTCTTGTTCTTGAATATCCACTTGGTTCCAACAATGTTGACTCCTTCAGGTTTCTGTATCAGATCTCAGACATCATTTTTTTTGAACTGGAGAAGTTCTTCCTGCATAGCTTCTATCCAGTAGTCATCTTTAAGAGCTTCTTGGATGTTCTTTGGTTCAACTTTTAAGATGAAACAGACAAAGGATATCTCATCATACATCATCTTTCTCAGTCTGCTCCTGGTTATCCTACCTTCATGAATATCTCATATTACTTCTGAAGTAGGATGATTCTTGATGATTTGCTTCGAAGGCTTTTTGTGCCTTATTGTATGCTCTTCAGCCTCTCTGTCTGTATCATCATGAACCTTAGGATGTTCAAAGACATCTGTGTGAACATCATCTTCAGAGGTATTGACAGTATTGTCCTGATCATCAAATCTGACATTGATTGTCTCAATTACAGCCCTTGTATCTTTGTTGTAAATCCTGTATGATTTACTATTTCTGGAATACCCAACAAACATCCCCTCAACACCTCTGTTGTTCATCTTGCTGAGATACTCTCTATCAATGAGAATATAACATGTGGTTCCAAACACATGAAAGTACTTCACTATTGGTTTCTTCTCATTCCAAATCTCATATGGAGTAGTGAAAGTACCTGGTCTGAGATGAACTATGTTGCTGATGTGACATGCAGTGGTGATAGCTTCTGCCCAGAACATAGCAGCAACTCCTTTAGCAGCAATCATGGTCCTTACCATCTCCTGAAGAGTTCTGTTCTTCCTTTCAACAACACTATTCTGCTGAGGAGTTTTGGGGGCTGAGTACTCATGACTAATACCATTCTCACTGTAGAATGTATCAAAGTACTGGTTCTCAAATTCCTTGCTATGATCACTTCTGATTCTGATAATCTGATCATGCTTTTCAATTGTGATTTTGCAGGCATTTAATCTCTTAAATGTTGTGAAGGCTTCACTCTTGTCTCTGAGAAAGTCAACCCAAGTAAACCTTGAGTAATCATCAATGCAGACAAGGACATACTTCTTTCCTCCGTAGCTTTCCACAGCCATAGGCCCCATTAGATCCATATGAATAAGATCTAAAATTCTCTTAGATGTTCTATCTTGCACTTCTTTATGCTGAGATCTAGAATGTTTTCCAATCTGACATGGACCACAAACTTTGTGTCTGTCAATTCTGATCTAAGCTAGCCCTCTGACAATCTCTTTGTTGATAATCTTCTGGAGATTTCTGAAGTTGATGTGTCCAAGTTTCTGATACCAGATCTCTGACTCTTCTATAGATGTTCTTTGACATATTAAAGAACATTTTGCAGAAATATGTAGCTAATAACAGTTGTCAGCTGATCTCTTTCCTTCCATGAATAAGTCATTGTTCTTATTCATAACTCTGCAGCTCTCCTTGGTGAAGACAACAGTCATGTCATCATCACATAGTTGACTGATGCTTATCAGATTAGCTTTGAGTCCATCAACTAGCATAGCCTTCTTTAGTTTAGGCATTCCTTCAACAATCAGCTCTCTTTTTTCCATTACTTTGCCCCTTTTTCCATCTCCTAAGGTAACAAAGTCTGACGAGCTAGCTTTCAGATTCTGCACCACAGAGAAATCTACAGTCATGTGTCTTGAGCAGCCACTGACAAAGTACCAGTTTCCTTTGTCTTCAACTCTTAGTGAAGTATGAGCAATCAGACTGGTCTTCTTGATAATCCATAACTTTTTCTGTGCAGGCTTCTTCCTTTTCTGAGTAGCTGATTTCTTCTGGGTGTTGATGAAATGCTGAGCCACAAATCTTCTTCTCATTCTTTTCAGATCAAAGAGATATTTTTCATAGTGTGGTCGAATGTGGCCTTTTTCTTCACAATAATGGCAGATAATTCTTTTTCTATTGCCATTATTAGCAGTCATCTTTTTGTTAATGTTGGTCTGGATGTTCTGAACATTATTTTCTACAAGCACTGGCTGGCTTATACTTGCTTTGACAAACACTGTCTTGGATTGTCCACCATTATATCCAAGATCTGGATGACTCTTCCCAGAATGTCCTGGGTTAGTGAGAATCTAATCAAGATTCTCAGATCCATTGTTCAGCATGTTGACATTCCTTTTAATGGACTTCAGTTGTGCAGACAGCTCTTCAATCTCCTTCTTTTACTGTTGGATTATGGCCTTCTGTTCTCCATCAGATCTAATTAACTCCTCCTTTTCTTTGAGAAGATCCTTGTTATGAGATTGTAGAGTTTTGTTGATCTCAGCAACTTCAAGCCATTTTTCATACATTTCTTTGTAGGTCTGAACAAACTCCTTATGACTGAAATCTTCATTATCTGAGTCTTCATCTTCTGCAAGTTTGAAAGGATCTTGGAACTCTGAGACTTTTGCTGTAAAGGCATAGGTCTCTTTTTCTGATTCACTACTACTTACTTCAGAATCATTATCACTAAGAGAGGCATTGTAGTTCTTTTTATTCTTCTTCAGAGTGTTGGCACATTCTGCTTGAATGTGTCCAAAACCATCACACTCTCTACACTGAATTCCTCTCTTTGTATTTGATGGTTGAAACTCTTTCTGCTCACTGTTGAAGTTTCTATCTTGCTGAGAATTTCCAGATGGTTGTCTTCTGTTATTTCACCTTCTGAAAGACTGCTTGTTTACTCTTTTAAGCATTCGACTGAAGTTCTTGGTGATAAGAAGAACCATATTATTCATTGTGTCTGAATCAAGTACATGTTTTTGTTTCTGTACATGTTCAGGGACATCCTTAGAAACTGTTGGGATTTTTTCGAATTAAACCACCACAGGATCATTTGGTTGTTCATTAATCCATGTTCATGCAAATCATAATTTTATGTAACATGCATGTTTATCACAGTCTAATCAAAAAGCATGCAGAGCAGATTCGAATCTAATAAAGCGGAAGACATAGAAACGAATCTACTTACAAATCGATAGACGGTCTGTGGACAAGATTAAAGATCTAATCTTGTTGTTGAATGAATACAGGAATGGCGCCACCTATGCTCAAAATTTCGACCACCACAATTCTACTCCAAGATCTTCTGTTGCATTCCCGGACTGTATCTAGATTCAGAGTGGGCTGAAATCTACTAGATAGGCTTGTGGAATCTGTGGATAACTTTGAAAGACAAAGAGGGGCTGATTTCTTATGATTATTATCCCCAAATTTTCATGCCCCCCTCCCATTATATATAGGGAGGGGTGAAAATTTCATGTTCCAGCCCTATTGGGCTGGGCCTCTATCTCAAGTTCAATATCCAGTCCACTATCAGTCAATTGGGCTACAACAGGGATCTAGAAGAATATTAAATTGGCCCACTAATTTATTTAATATCCAATATCCAATAAACCTATGATATAATTAAATAAATTAAGTTTTACTTTTATTCCACTAAAGAAGTAAAACTGACCTACCAATTTAATACATATTTATGAATATGCTTTCTCCTTTAGTCCAGCCATTCCCCGTGTTTAAGATATAATGTTCATTAATTAATTATGGCAGCCTCTGACAGCTATAATTAATTAACATCTAAAACCTTGAATAGTACCACACAAGCTTTATTCATGTACGGAATAAATTCCACCTGCAGGGTTTCAACATGAACTTGTGTTTCCTCAAGAGAACATCATCAACCTGGCGCACCAGGACACGGTGCTCATGCATACTGCTCGAGACATCATGTATACATTGTTATTACCCAAGATATCGAATTTGATCTACGAAAAGATCTCACCCATTGATAAATTAAAGTAATAAACAACGCACACATATGCTCGCCAATATCACATGAGTTCAGAACTCGAACTCTGTGGATCTTTATTCTCTTAGTAAATGGGTCAGAGACAGAGAATAGTATCCTATCGTGATCCTCCTCAATACACTAACGAGTGTACTATAATAATCAGTTAGTCAAATAAACTAACTTATCAGATTATTCTACGGTGTACCGATGGTGTGTTCAGGACCATCTAAGCCGTGAGCTCTTTAATACATTACAAGGTTCTAATAATATGATCTTACCGTGTGACTCCCCATACCATATCATCTACAATGTAAGTATATGGAACATTGCATAAAATAATTATAGAACATAATCTAAATGCAAACAGTGACTGCAATAACTTTCATTTCATATCATCATATCATCAGAAAAGTATACAAAGACAAGTCTTCTAGTATACAAAACTAATAATCTCTCACTTATACTTGAAGCATGTCTTTCAAGCATAATAACTAACTGGCAAACTCTCCAATCTAAACTATCAACTCAAACTGCGCCACCAGGTCTGTATCTCACTCCCATTTTCCCCACGTGACCATCAAAGGTCTTAGCCGGCAGGCTCTTCGTGAATGGATTAGCCAGGTTGTCCTCCGATGCAATCTTGACCACCGCCATGTCTCCTCTCTTAAAGATTTCTCATATAAGATGGTACTTTCTCTCTATATGTTTACTTGCCTTGTGGGCTCTAGGTTCCTTCGATTTGCCACTGCACCAGAGTTATCATAGTATATCGTGATAGTCTTAGGCAAATCAGAAACCATGCCCAAGCCCACTAGGAACCCGCGGAGCCAGACAGCCTCTTTTGCAGCCTTAGAGGCAGCTATATACTCGGCTTCCATGGTGGAATCCGCAATGCATTTCTGCTTAATGCTCCTCCATGCGATGGCTCCACCTCCTAATATAAACACATAGCCCAAGGTAGACTTACTCTGATCTTTGTCGGATTGAAAATCTAAGTCCGTGTAACCCAAAGGTACTAGACTATCAGAGTGAAAAACCAACATGTAATCTCGAGTCCGTTTAAGGTACTTGAGAATGTTTTTGACCGCAGTCCAGTGACCTTGTCCAGGGTTAGACTGATATCTGCTTACCATGCCAACGGCATAGCATATATCAGGCCTAGTGCATAGCATAGCATACATCAAACTTTCCACAGCCAAAGCATATGGTACTTTCTTCATTTCCTCTATCTCAGACTGTGTTTGGGGACACATTTCCTTGGACAGATGAATTTCATGCCTGTAAGGTATAATAAAACCTTTCTTGGAATCTTACATGCCAAATCTAGCTAGCACTGTATCGATATAAGTCGCCTAGGACAGACATAACATCCTTTTCTGGTGATCTCGAATGATCTTGATGCTAAGGACATGTCCGGCTTCACCCAGATCCTTCATATCGAACTGCTTGGACGGCCACACCCTAATGTTCGACAATGCCTTCTTATTGTTTCCAATAAGCAAGATGTCATCAACATAAAGTACGAGGAATGCCACCACGTTTCCATCACATTTCTTGTACACACAGCTCTCATCCGGACTTTGCACGAATCCATATGACTGGATAACCTCGTCAAATTGGATGTTCCAAGATCTTGATGCTTGCTTAAGTTCATAAATGGATCTCTTAAGCTTACATACCAAGTGCTCTTGGCCCTTAGCAATGAATCTCTCTGGTTGCTTCATGTGAATGTTTTCCTCAAGACTTCCGTTTAGGAAAGTTATCTTGACATCCATCTGCCAGATCTCATAATCCAAATGAGTGGCAATAGACAAGAGAATCTAGATTGACTTAAGCATGGCTACCGGTGAAAAGGTTTTCTCATAATCGATCCCTTCTTTCTCAGTATACCCTTTTGCCACCAATCTTGCCTTGAAGGTTTCAACCTTCCCATCAGATCCTCTCTTGCGTTTGTAGACCCACTTAAAGCCAATGGGTTTTACCCCATCTTGTGGTTCTACAAGTTCCCAGACTTGATTGCGATCCATAGATCCAATCTCAGAATCCATTGTAGTTTTCCAAGAATCCGCATCTTTATCTCGAATTGCCTCGTCATAGGTCCTGGGATCCAATTCATTGAGACCCTCTGGGAAATCTGAAGCCTCTCCCAAACCAATGAATCTATTAGGTTGGCGTACAACCCTCCCATTGTAACGAGGTAGTTCTTGTACTTCTGTGACACGTTGTGCAGTGTTTGGTGGTTCCTCTTCTTGTACAACCGGTGTAGGATTCGATCCTCCCCTTAACTCCTCAAGGATAATGTGACTCCTTGGTTTATGGTTTATAACATAGTCTTCCTCTAAGAATCGAGCATTGGTGCTAACAATGATCTTTTGATCCTTAGGACTATAAAATAAACCACATTTCGTTCATCTAGAATATCCAACGAACAGCCTTACATCAGTACGAGGAGCCAGCTTATCAGCTTCCTTGTCCAACACATGTGCTGGGCTACCCCAAATCCGAATATGGTTCAAACTGGGCTTTCGTCCAGTCCATAGTTCTGTGGGTGTAGCAAGAACTGATTTTGATGGAACCAAGTTAAGAATATAGGCTGCCGTTTCCAGTGCATATCCCCAGAATGAAATGGAAAACTCAGAATAACTCATCATCGATCTAACCATCTCTAACAATGTTCGATTCCTTCTTTCCACCATGCCATTCTGTTGTGGCGTTCCAGGCACAGTTAACTGGGATGTAATCTCATTCTCTACCATATAATCCCTAAATTCTCTTGAGAGGTACTCGCCACCAGGATCAGAACGTAGTGACTTGATACTTCTGCCTGATAGTTTCTCCGCTTCCACCTTAAACTCTTTGAATTTCTCAAAGCATTCAGATTTGCGACGTAACAGGTAGATATAACCGTATCTAGAGTAATCATCAATGAAAGTGATGAAATACTCGAACACTCCTAGAGCTTGAACTGACATAGGGCCACACAGGTCAGAGTAAATCAAATCTAATAGCCCTTCGGATCTATTTCCTTTTGACTGGAAAGGACGCTTGCTCATTTTACCTTCCAAACAGGATTCACACAAAGAAAACGATTCTAGTACCAAAGAAGACAATGGTCCATTGTTTATAAGCCTTTGTATCCTCTTAAGGTTAATATGACCTAGCCTTAGATGCCAAAGATAGGTTTGATTCAATTCCGAATGTTCTTTTCTCTTGTTAGAGTTTATGATCGATGTATTCAACAGTTGTCTTTGCGTAGTGTTTTCAATTGGTTTAAGAAAGTATAAGTGTCCATCCAATGTGCCAGAACAGATAAAGTGTTTACCACTAAAGATAACTACTTTGTTATCAAAAGAAATAGAATATCCATCCATAATAAATTTAGAAACTGAAATCAAGTTTCGCCTAAAACCAGGCACATAAAGACAATCTTTCAAAACCAAAGTTCTATCACTACTGAAAGGTAAAACAACGTCTCCCACTGCAACACCCGCCACTCTCGTAGCATTGCCCAGGTAGACGGTGATCTCGTCCTCACTCAGCTATCTTTCTACCATGAACCCCTATAAAGACATGCAAACATGATCAGTAGCTCCAGTATCTACTACCCATGACTGGGTAGAACAAGTTGCTAAACATGTTTCCACAACCAGAGTGTGAGATGTACCTCTCTTATTCTTGTTGTTAGGACACGCTGCCTTCCAGTGACCTGGTTGGCCGCACTTGAAGCACTTAGTCTTTAACTTGAACTCCTCAGAAGGAATCTTTACCTTTGGCTTCTTCGCCTTAGGCACCTCATCTGCAGCCTTCTTAGGTGCGTTTCTCTTCTTCCTTTTTCCACCAGAAGAAGACGCGCTCTTTTCAGCTATGTCGGCCTGAGGATCGCTCTTTTGGAGCAATTCAGCCACCTGAAGATCTATGAGCAGTTCAGTCAGGCTGACATCCCTTTTAATCGTGTGAAAATTCAATCTGAACTGCTCAAACTTCGAGGACAAGCTATGAAGAACAATGTCAATTTGAGAATCGCCATCTAGCTCTCCACCCAAGGTCTCGATCTCAGATAAATACCCCATCATCATGAGAACGTGATCTCTAACAGGTGTGGAGTCACACATTCTCGCATCCATTAGCTTTTTCATGGCCAAATGGCGTGCCGAGCGGTTCTGATGACCGAATAGCTACCTCAGGTTGTACATGATATCATAAGCGGTTTTCATAGGCTCGTGCTGATGTTGCAACACACTTGACATAGATGCCAAGATGTAACAGCGCGATATCTCATTAGATCTAACCACCCACTTATCATATGCAACCTTTTGGGCTTCGTCAGAACCCTCATCTGGCTTCTGAGGACAAACCTCTTCAAGTACAAACTTGTGTCCCTCAGCAACAAGAACTAAGTTAAGGTTACGAAGCCAGTCATTGTAGTTTTCACCGACAAATTTGTTTTCTTTGAGGATTGAGGACAGATTGGAGAGTGCTATAGATGATATGAAATAACTGAAATTAAACATGCAGTACAATCACAAAACACGTTTAGGATAAACAGTATATAATCGAAAACCTCACAAAAATTATATACTTTTCCACCGACACTTTAAAAATGTCTTCTATAAGCCACGATAGTGTGGACGTTTATAAAATGTAACAACCCGGATTTTCAAAATATAATTAAATAATTCCTAATTTTAATTAGGATTTATTAAGAGGAATTTTAAGCATAATTAGGATGTTTCGGTTCTAAGCCGCGATTTTAGGATTTATTTTTCGTAAAATCGTCTTTTTGAGAATTTTGATTCCAGCTCAGTTGCAGCCGATTTTGGTCATGGTTGAAAGGCGTTGACCCAAGGAGCATGCCGGTACTTTCGGATTTTAAATCTGAAGTCGTATGAGTTCCCGGTGATTTTTATCGCGTTTAAAGAAATTGAATAGTGTTTTTCCGTAGGAGCGCGTTCGTTAGAAATTTGCGAAATCTCATGTGTTGACCCGAGCCTTGTTCTTTCAAGCTTATCCTATAGGAAATTTCTCAAGGAATCTGTTGGCGATCCCGGATTTTCATTCTAAGGTCAATTGAACGCTCGGAAATTTTATTTTTCCCTTGAGTGGAATAGTAACTTTATTTTTGAAAAGAGATTAATTTCTCATTTTCCTTCAAAACGACTCATTCTTTATTCCGAGTCAAGTTGGTTCAATAGTACTCGAGCTAACGAACCTGCCGGTATTTTCGGATTTAATAAACGAGGTCATTTGGACCTCGCCATCGCATAAAGCGCCTTTTATCCGAACCCGATAATTTTAAAGCAGCGTTGTTACACTGAAGTAGCTTCTCGAGGAAGCCATATTTTTCCTATAAATAGGGGAGCACCCCTCCCTTCATCCTCGCTCATTTCATTTCTTCACCCCCATTCCTGTAGTAGAGAGAGAGAGTAGAGGGAGCCCTCTTCGTGAGGGCACCCCCAGTGTTGAGAGAGAGCGGAGTGAGAGGGCGCCGCGGGGCGGAGGAGCGCTGCGGGGCTAGCGGGCGCCGCGGGGGCGGGCGCCGCGGGGCTGACGGGCGCCGCAGGGGCAGCAAGGGGCGCCGCGGGGGCTGGAGCAAGGCGGGCGCCGCGGGGGCGGCAAGGAGCCCCGCGGGGGCATGGGCGCCGCGGCGGCGCTTGGGCGCGCGGGCGCGCTCGTGCTGTCCGGCAGCTCCGGCACATTTTCGTACAGAGGCCATAACTTTCGCCTCGGTTGGAACTACGGGGCCCACGAGTACTCAAATCGAAGCTCTTTCGATGATCTACGAGGTAGCAGGGGCCAATTGTCCGGATTCTCGATATTTCAAATCGGATTTTCCGTCCCCATTTGTGGTAATTTCGGATGCCTTAATCTTTTAAATTATCGCATTTTAAGTTATAGTTAAGGGTCAAGAGTTTAGATATCGTTTCAATGTCTTATTAGGAGCTCGAATAAGGTCCTATGTCGTTGATCAACTTTTGTAAATATGAGGTGAACCCCGAGGAGGCCCGAGGAAGGATTTTCAGCTCGTTGCTTCGTCTACGCACTTGTTCTTGAGGTGCTCGTCATCGAGGTGGGTGGTTCTAAACCAAGTATAAGATTTGAGCTATTAAGCTATAGAAGCATGTTAAGGCAAGGGAAATATCCAATTAAAATATTTTATGCTCTGCCTGTTTAGTCTCTATACAAGGAAATGAAAGGAATAAAGTTATATGCATGATTTTGTTGAATTGCTATTTGAGTTAGATAAAGTTAAGGAAGTTGTCATAAGTTAAGTGAGCTCTCAAGTATGTTTAGATATGCTAGAATTATTTTTATATAATTTATGCTAGCATGAGGTGTTTAGAATTGCTTTATTGCAATCGATGATTATCCGCGTTCATTTCCTCGTATTTGAATGTTTATGCTTGTTAAAAGCTCGTATAGTTAAGGATTAAGGATTGCCTTTTAGGGTAAGTTATAAATCCCTTATAGGCCGAGTTCATGCTCAATGAGAGAATTAGCATAGATGATTGCTCTAGGCTTGGTATTGCTAGTTTGATTTTAGCATTGAGGATTTAAGGTTAAGGTTTTGATGTTGAAAATTATGATTCAATTAAGGTTAAGTAAGGAAGGGGGTTAAGGAAGGTTATAGCTTTTGTTGTAAGCAGGTTATCGAGCTCAAAGAATAGTTTATTTGCATTATCATGCTGTGACCTTCGTGTCGCTAAAGTTGAACTTCTGAAATTAAAGGGAGTCACTTAATCCCCTCACATACTTAGAGGATATTTGAGGTAACCCCTCTCTCATCCTAAGGCATAAGGGTGCAGTAGACAGCAGGTTTGAGCCAGGAAAGGCGCCAGAAAAGGAAGTAAAAGGTTTTGCGGGTATGGAGAGGGCTTTTGCGTTTTGCTCTCCATATGCCGCCAGTTATTAATTGGATATTCCAAAGTTTATTAAAGAGTTTTCTCATAAAACCCCACTGAGTACATTAGTGCTCACCCCCTCTTTTTCAAATGTTTTCAGGTTGAGATGCTGAGGCCGGTGATGTGTTGCTGGTGGGGTTGTCTGAGTTGTTTGAAGTTTCAAGTTTGTTGCTCTATATGGTTACATGTTTTTCTTCCGCTAAGTTTCTGCTAAGTACTCTGATATTAGTATCTAGTCTTGATTAATGTAACTTGATTCTTGAGAATAGCATGTCTTAAATGCTATGAATTCTAGTTATAAATAAAGTCCCTGAAGCATGTTCTTTTGACATACCCATTTATGTCTTTATTGATTCCAAGTTATTTGAATAGTCGACTTGTGAATAAGTCTTACATGCTTGTTGTTGTTGTTCACCTACGAAGAGGCTTTTTCTTTAAACTATGATTCTGTTCGTTCAAGTTAAGCTTGAGTTAATTTCTTGCTTTGTCCTAGGAATGGGACAGTATGATTTATTTGACTCCGATCTTTTATGGGTCTTAGCCATCGTGGCTTTTGAGGAAGTCTTGCTTAGTTATAAAGTCAAATTCCTATCTGTTTGTCTTTGGATTCTGTTTAAATTTCGGTTGGCCTATGAGTTAGCATTCCTTTGACTCGAGTGAATCCTTTGACCCATTTGACCCTTATTGATTCATTGAAAACAGTAGTTCCTCCAAGTCATAAAGTTAAGTTGCCTAAGTTCTTGAGGCGCTAACTTAGTTTAAATTCTAAAAACACCCCCCCTGGATTTCCGATTAATCTACCTATTTTCTTCGGCTTTTACGCCTAACACCCCGTCCCCCTTAAAATGACCACCTAAGGGACCGGGCTGTTACATAAAATTCATTATTAAATAGGTTAAACCTTTAATTTGCCTCCAGTTGAGTTTCGTTACAACAAGCAAATTAATAGCCGGATAATAAACACGGTCATGTAATCGTCTAACTGATAAGCCATGATCATGTGGACGTTTATCAATAAATTACATCTAAGTGTGCACACCATTATCTTTGCACCAAGAACACTATTCGAATTTAACCGCTCCAGATGGAGAAGTCAGTTAGTTCTAATAGTGTTCTACAGCTATCCTTTTTAGGAGATTTAATTTCTAGAGAAATCTGTGATATGACACATCCGATATGGAGGAAGACCGATGTCAACGCGCATGCCCATCACTTCTCAATTAAATCAGATTTTAATGGAAACCGTATGAGATTTCTACATACTTTGGTATGAATCTCTCCCACTTAGTTATTTATGTTTGAGGTTTCATTTTATCCCATTATCGAACATGCAAACATCACATAAAATGATAAACATCCATTGCATGCTTCAACATAATAAGCAACAGTAATATTTCAACTATCATGGCTTATATCTCATGTTGATTGATGAGATAAAACTGGAAAGTCAGCTCCGAAAACAGGCTAGGAACCGCCGCCCCCTTCACCGCGCCTCGCCGAAAATCCTAGCTCCATTTAGGGTTTTCGGGATGTGAACCGGTGAACCTTCATTTTTGGTGCTGAACCACTTTCCTTCTTTTGAGTTGATCTTCAATCTTTATTCAATACAGACTATCTATTCGAAAAGGAAAAATCTAATATTGCTAGAATAAAAATTACAACTCAAAAACTCGGTCTAACAGCTTTATATCTATTACATTAAAACAACGTAAAATAAAACATAGACCTAATCCATGGATTTTCTCATGGATTAAAATCACGTAGCCAAACCGACATACGGCCAACATCCATTCAACATAAACATACATCACATAAAATAAAGGAGCCATGATAGTTGGTAAACCTGTAAACAAACACATTCTACAAATCTAACAATCATATATTATATGGTCCACATAAAATAACATATGATATCTATGCATGAAAATTAAATAATAATCGAATTTTACAATTAATTAAATTAATTAATTCGATATTATCCACAAGATAAAAATTGGAAATTAAAATAATTATCCACCAATTTAAATATTGTAATTTTCGAAAATATCATCAAAATAAATCTGGAAATTATTAATAATTATCCACCATATTTATTTAATATTTTCAAGTCACCCTAATTAAATAATAATTGGATATCTTGATATAAATCAAGAATCTAATCCAAATATTATCCATAAGAATCTAAATCTTCAAGGATAAAGTTTGGAGATTTGATTCCAATCCAAAATCTTCCAAACCTTATCCAAATTTAAAATCTTATCACAATTGGATTTTGATAATTATTTGTATATATCCAAAATCACCTTATCCAATTTTAAACACATAGATTTCGAAAATAATACCAATAATAAATGTGAAAATTTGATCCACTTCAAATTCTTCCAAATTTAAAATTCTATTTTCAAATCTATCTAGATTAAAATTAGGTAAATTAATATATACATCAAATAATATCAAATCTTAATCCAATATCATAATTTTCGATCCCCATTAATAAATAAATCTGAAAATTTGATTTTGATCAAAATCTATTCCAAATTAATTTAATAATTTTTTAAAATTACATAAAATAACATATTTGGAAATTTTGACATTAATCAAAAAACTATTCCAAATAAAATACATAAGTTTCGAAAATAGCTACAATAATAAATCTGAAAATTTTGATCCATTTCAAAAATTACCAAATTTAAATTCTATTTTCAAACTTATCTAGATTAGAAATAGGTAACTTAAGATATATATCAAAGATTGCCTAATCCTTTTCTAATCAACAAAATTTTCGAAACATATCCAAATCAAATCTGGAAATTTTGATCTTGCTCAAAAATCCATCCAAATTTGATTCTAGTTCATCGAAAATTTAAACACAAAATTAGGGATTTAATTATCCTCAATTTTCAAAAAAATTGAGCTCCAATTTTCGAACACCACCATGAAATAAATCTGAAAATTTGAAGAACATCAAATATCATTCCAAATTTAATTTCATGATTATCGAAAATTACATAGACTTCCAAAACTAGAATTTTCGAATTAAATCAAAAATTCTTGCAAGTTTTGAATACCATAAATCTGAAAATTTAAACACCATAAATTTATCATCAAATTTAATTATGCAATTCGAAATTATGCCCGGATTAATCCTAGAACAGTGCCAAAATCCGCTCTGATACCAATTGTTGGGGTTTTTTCGAATTAAACCACCACAAGATCATTTGGTTGTTCATTAATCCATGTTCATGCAAATCATAATTTTATGTAACATGCATGTTTATCACAGTCTAATCAAAAAGCATGCAGAGCAGATTCGAATCTAATAAAGCGGAAGACATAGAAATGAATCTACTTACAAATCGATAGACGGTCTGTGGACAAGATTAAAGATCTAATCTTGTTGTTGAATGAATACAGGAATGGCGCCACCTATGCTCAAAATTTCGACCACCACAATTCTACTCCAAGATCTTCTGTTGCATTCCCGGACTGTATCTAGATTCAGAGTGGGCTGAAATCTACTAGATAGGCTTGTGGAATCTGTGGATAACTTTGAAAGACAAAGAGGGGTTGATTTCTTATGATTATTATCCCCAAATTTTCGTGCCCCCCTCCCATTATATATAGGGAGGGGCGAAAATTTCATGTTCCAGCCCTATTGGGCTGGGCCTCTATCTCAAGTTCAATATCCAGTCCACTATCAGTCAATTGGGCTACAACAGGGATCTAGAAGAATATTAAATTGGCCCACTAATTTATTTAATATCCAATATCCAATAAACCTAGGATATAATTAAATAAATTAAGTTTTACTTTTATTCCACTAAAGAAGTAAAACTGACCTACCAATTTAATACATATTTACGAATATGCTTTCTCCTTTAGTCCAGCCATTCCCCGTGTTTAAGATATAATGTTCATTAATTAATTATGGCAGCTAGAGGCGCCCAAAAATAACCGGACCAGCGGTTTGTAACCGCCGATTACACGGTTTTCCCCGGTTCCGATTTGTACGGACGGTTACGGTTTGTAAACAGTAACCGTCAACCGTCAAATGAAGGTTCGGTTACGGTTTGGGGAGCGGTTTTGCACAAACCGTCGGTTAGAAACCGGCGATTTGGCGGTTTAACCGCCGGTTTGGGGTTTTTTTTTTTATTATCCCCTCTATACTCCATTCATGTATTGTAATGATAAATTTGACTTTCATATATGATTGATTATTCTATTTTTCATTTATTTTGTCTCTGTAGTAAAAGTTAATAATTTTGGTAATACTAAATTTTAATATACATATGCAAATGATCGATTACCTGTCTCGGGTAACTGCACAAATATTCACTAACTCTTATAATTAATTATTGTGTTTAGTTTTGGTAATAATAAATTCAATTGTCATTTAGAAAAAAAAAACTATATACCTTCCATTGACACATGTAACATTTGATAAATTATTTCCAAATAAATAAAAAAGTAATCTAGTGAGACAGGTGTTTTCTTCGATCGTACTGTTTTATGATTTAATTTAATTTCATGATTGTTTATTAGGGTTCAAATCACCCAATTAGTGTTTATAATTATTTTTTAGTATTTAGATTTTAATTTTTATTAATAATTCATTATTATGGTTGGTTATTTTAAATTAAATTTTAAAATTTATTTTTGTTAATAAATGTTGACTATGATTATTTATGTTATAATTAATTTATATTTTATAATGAATATATTAAAATCATGATAATAAATTATAATTTAATGTTAAATTGTAATTTGTTAATTTGTAATTTCATAGTTTGATTTACAATTTGTAATTTTATAATGTCGTATTATTTATCAAATTAACTTGTATTCTTAATATTCTTGTAAGTTGTAAATTGTATGTTATAAGTTGTAAATTGTAAGATATAAATTGTTAAATGTTAATTCTAATTTGTAAATTGTAATTTAGTGTTAAATTGTAACTTGTAAATTTATAAATTGTAATTTCATATTTTCATAGTTTGATTAATTTATAATTTTGTAATGTCATATTATTTATCAAATTAAATTGTATTATCATTTCTCAATATTCTTGTAAGTTGTAACTTGTAATTTGTAAATTGTAAGATATAAATTATAAAGTTATATAATAATATCAAAATTTAAATAAACTTGTGTTTCGTCATGCCTCTTAGTTTTTAACTTATAAATTTATAATTTTGTTGATTTAATTCGTCCAGTCGTCCGTTAAAAAAAAAAAAAACCGGAAACCGGCCGTTAACCGGATAACCGCCGGTAACCGGCCAAAACCGGTCGTGGTCAAAACCGGCGGTTCCGGTTGACAAACCGGAACCGTCAACCGTCTAGGCACGGTGCGGTTCCGGTTCCGGCATTCCGGAACCGCCTAACCGGCGGTTTCTAACCGGAACCGGCCAGAACCGGAACCGTGGGCATCTCTAATGGCAGCCTCTGACAGCTATAATTAATTAACATCTAAAACCTTGAGTAGTACCACACAAGCTTTATTCATGTACGGAATAAATTCTACCTGCAGGGTTTCAATATGAACTTGTGTTTCCTCAAGAGAACATCATCAACCTGGCGCACCAGGACACGGTGCTCATGCATACTGCTCGAGACATCATGTATACATTGTTATTACCCAAGATATCGAATTCGATCTACGAAAAGATCTCACCCATTGATAAATCAAAGTAATAAACAACGCACACATATGCTCGCCAATATCACATGAGTTCAGAACCCGAACTCTGTGGATCTTTATTCTCTCAGTAACTGGGTCAGAGACAGAGAATAGTATCCTATCGTGATCCTCCTCAATACACTAACGAGTGTACTAGAATAATCAGTTAGTCAAGATAAACTAACTTATCAGATTATTCTACGGTGTACCGATGGTGTGTTCAGGACCATCTAAGCCGTGAGCTCTTTAATACATTACAAGGTTCTAATGATATGATCTTACTGTGTGACTCCCCACACCATATCATCTACAATGTAAGTATATAGAACATTGCATAAAACAATTATAGAACATAATCTAAATGCAAACAGTGACTGCAATAACTTTCATTTCATATCATCATATCATCAGAAAAGTATACAAAGACAAGTCTTCTAGTATACAAAACTAACAGAAACTTCAGCTTTAAGAACAATACCTTTCTTCCTTGAGCTGTTGTCTTCATCTTCTACATTCGTCTCAAATATCCTCAATGATTCCATCAGTTCATCAAATCTCATACTCTTGATGTCCTTATCTTCCTCTATTGCAGCAACTTTGTAGGAAAACTTCTTGGGAAGAGATCTGAGAACCTTCCTCACAAGCTTTTTATTGCTGATAGGCTCTCCGAGAGCAAAACTTTCATTTGATATGCTTCTCAATCTGGCATGAAACTCACCAATGGTTTCAGATTCTGCTATTCTGAGGCTTTCAAATTTTGAAGTCTTGACAGCCTCACAGAGCTAGTTCCTTCAAAGGTAGTTTCCAGAATATCCCATGTAGCTTTTGCAGTCTTACAGATTGAGATTAGACTGAATGTCTCAAGATCCACCACAGAGAATATTGCATTGAGAGTCTTAGAGTTGACATTGTACCAGTTCTTCTGTGGCACAGTCCACTCTCCTTCTTCAATCTCCACATGCCTTCCTTGTTTGGCAACAGTTGGATTTTCCCATCCTTCAGTGATACTCTTCCATGCGAGTTCATCAAGTGATCTCAGAAATGTCATCATCCTTGATTTCCAGTAGGGATAGTTGTTGTCTTCTAGCAGTGGTGGTCTGACCGTAGATCCTCGTTCTTTGATTGCACTCATGGCTGGACTACAACCAAAACCTTCATGCAGATATGTAGCATTCAGGACTCTTTTCACACTAAAAACCAAAAACGACCCGCTCTAGTACCAATTGAAGTTACATAAACTATGCGATCATGTTCATCATCATGTACTTGAACATTGTTTTTGTAATGCCCCAAACTACTCTGTTTGGCCACGTCACTTAACATACTTGTAACACCCCAAACTACTCTGTTTGGCCACTTCACTCAACAAATAATTCATTTACATGCATTTGCTTTCTCTTAATAAATTAAGCGGAAGGTAAGGTCAAATTGTATTATGAGGTATAACATCATAATTCCGAATATAAATTTTTCTTTCACAATTATAACATACAACCTATCGAATCCACCCTGTCACCCAACATAGTATTTAATGGAAGCATAGAATAAACACATCCACATTATTCATACAATCATCTAACCTATCGGGCTCATAGGTCTTGGACAACCCGCCCGTCTAGCACCCTAAATTAATAACATAGCATAGGAATTCAACGACCTATATTTACACAACATAGGCTCCTAGGTCAATTGACCCGTCTTTAAAACATTGACATGTTATATCAAGTTAAATATAATCACAACTACAAAAATCAGGCTAATCTCATTCCCAATAATCGTTAATCATGAGATAAATAGAACGATCAATAGAATTATAATAATATACGCATCCAAAGGCATGTAAAAGTAAACACAATCTTGTGGGGGTTCTCTTGTGTTCACAACGCTCCTACTCGTGTCTCGACTCCTCAACCTGAAATTCATTAAATGAATGAGGTGAGTATTTAACAATATACTCAGTGGGGAACACTGCAAACAGTTATAGCTAATTGCACAAGTGAAAATATGACATATGGACTTTTCTTTTCTTTGTGGAGACTAGTCTCAACCCCGTAGGGTCCAAACATCATGATGCCCCTATTAATGAACATCTTTGGCCCTGTAGGGATGCCCGCAGACATACGACCCCCCAAGGAGGACATTAACAGGTCTATTATCAATCCCGTAGGACCTCTTTGTCGATCTCGAAGGACCTCTGTATGCCCTGAAGGGTCTCATTCTTTTCTCTTGGTCACGAAGACCCTTCATACTCATACAATCAAAGCACAACAATAACTATAACCTTACACGTGTTCACAGTTTAGAGTTATCCCACCTTACGAGACCCTTTCATAATTTCTCAACCTTTGAAATACTTCTTAGCCGTGCACAAGTCGTCCTCCTCGAACCCTAATACGTCACCTAGCACCTTTAGATCCCTTTTTCATTTTAGATGCCCTAAACCCTAAACCCTAAATCATAATTTGACCAAACACATGCTATACTTTGCTTTAAGGTCTTCATACATCTTCATATACATAATCATGGATATACCAACTCATAATATGATTTTGGACTCAAAATACACATTAAAACTCTTTGAAATATTTAATCGAGCACATTACATGCATCTCTTTAAACCACAAGAACATGACTCAATTTAAATCATTTAAACCTCATATTTCAAATACAAATACCTTCATCCTAGGGCTCTAACATACATGAAAATCAACCCCAAACAACCATCACAACACCTCCAAACAATTATCAACATATCAAGGGAAAATTAGGGTAAAAATCCAAACTCTAGCAACAATGAAGCATAGGAATTCGATATAACTTCACATATAGCTTCAAGGATGCAAATAAACCATATGTTCAAGATATCAAGGCAAGGGGATCAATAAAATTGAAAACCCTAATTTTTGGATAACAAATCCTAGGTTTGATTTAACAAGAAATGAGTGTTTAATCCCTAAGAAGAAGAGATATAGAGGTTACCTTAGTTGATGGATGATGATGGTGGAATACACTCCAAAAGATGAAGAGTTTCTTGAGAGAGTTGAGAGAAAAATCGCCCAAATGGAAGAGAAGAAATGAGGAGAAATGGATGAGTGTGGTATTTAAAGGTAGAAATCCGGAAGGAAAAATTCCCGGACCCGCGCGACCGCACACATGCGCTCTCGGCTAACACTCCCCACGGGCGCGTAGCCCTGCACCGGCGCGCGTCTCTCACCCATCCCGCAGGTACGTAGCCTCCCGCGGCCGCGCACGGCCCCCACGGGCGCGCAACACCCCGCGGACGCGCGTAAAAACTTTTATTCAGAATGTAAAAACTTAAAGCAAGTAAAGAACACGAGGTTGGTAACCCTGTTCGATCAACTGATCTATATCAGGGGGACTTCACAAGTCTGTGAGAAACATTTTACTACTTCGTGGAATGGTTACAAAGGCTATTACACGAAGACTCCCGTCACTCGACCTCTTTCCTACCCAATTCAACCTTTTTCATTAAACTGAATTGTGAGCTCCCCTTACAACCTAGAATCACCCTAGTTCCCACAGAAAATCTCTCCCGAGACTCCTCTAAGTGTGTATGAAAGTGAGTTTCAAACACAGACTAGAAACATAATGATCTCACCGATCAAACCTAGTCTACCTGAATACTATATGCTTCAAATATGAAGTCTTTTGACTCTTGGCCCTTCTGTGTTTTTGTAAAATTCATGTCTACTAAACTAGTCTGAATCGGGCTATTTATAAACAACAGATATAGCCAAAATAAGGTAATCAGAAGTCCTACTTTGACTAGAATTTAACAAGGAAACAATTTCCTTAATTGAATCGGACTTTTCTAGTTTAGATGTCTTCCTTGAATAGAACTCTTTCTTTCCTTCTTGATCTTCATCATGAACAAGGCAGCTTCTATTTGAAACGTCCATCTGGAATCTGCAGCTTCAACTCCTTGAATCTAGCATGGCACGTCTCTTTGTTAAACTCTCTGGACAACCATGTACATAATCATGTCTCTGAACATGATTAAGTACATGTCTTGATCTTTAATCAGATTGGCAGCGGAATATTCACAGTAATGTCCAGAACATGGTATTCGAACATGAATAACCAGAACCTTTTATGTTCTTTTGAAATTGCCATATTGACATACATATTATGACAATCTCGAACACTTAAGTGCAGATGGCACTAACATCTTGTATATCTATAAATTGTACACAAGCTCACACAAGCCGCACTCAAGTCAACTGAAATTCATCGTCTAACTGATAAGTGCATAGATAAGTTTTTAAGCGAGTCAGTCAATGGCCTTTATTATATTCCACAATTGAAGTTAAAGTTTTTGGATCAGTTTATTCACCCCCCCTCTAAACTAATTCTGACTCGTCGGGACCAACACTTGGACTCGAATTTGCCAATCTTCTTCGACTCAAAAGCTTTGATGACTTGATGTTTGAATTGAGAGAATATGAATTCTGCCCAATTTGTTTGTCTTTCTTCAGCAAGGTGAATCATGACCTTGTATCGTTCTTGAGTGAGCAGACTTAGGCTTCCAATTTCTCCGAACATCATCTTGTTCGTGATGTCAAGTAGAACACCATATTCTGGCTTCAGATCAGTTTTAGTTATGGTAAAACTGAATTACGTGTTGCAGGTGGAAGCTTTCCATTCTCGCCAGTATGACTCTGCAGATTCCTTCAAGGCCTGGACCATTTTTTTTTCAACAAAACACCCCTAAGGGTGGGGCATTCAGTACCATGCCCAGCCTGTCAATAAAACAAAGTATATCGTCTCATACAGCGTCACAAGCGGGATATGTCCCAAAAGTGAACATATCCCTGACCAAAAACTGTAAGCTGAAATAGAAAAATAAACATGTGGAGATGCAATCACAAACCGAGAGCTATCTCTAAAAACCAAGACAAAACCAAGATGTGGAGCACAGCTAAAAGAAAACTGAGACTCTAAACATCTAAAAATAAACCATAAATAAAACAGGCAATATAGAGGCCCCATCAGCTAACTATATTGAAATCTGAAGTTAGGATAACCTAAATGGTCCATCCTCACAAGGGAGAGCAAATATGGTGGAGTCGAGACATCATCATAAAAAGTAAGGACAAAGGTCTGAGCTCCTCTGTCTGTCCAGAAATCAACAGCCCGGTTTGCCGCACGATGAATATGAGAGAACCGAACCTGCCTGCCATGACAAAGTAATCTGATAGATATGAGAGTGTGACCGTTGACCGTTAACCCTTGTCTTAGGAGTTAAAAGACTTCTGCAATTGTGCTCTTAATGATTTGAATTGATCTACCTTGAATCACTGATGACACAATCTTTCCGTTTACGATCATCCTTGCTTGTAATAGAAACTCACTCACCAAATCTTTTCTAAAGAACCTTGGTGGTGTTTCCAGATAGTAGAGAATTCCTGTTTTGTGAAGATTCACAAGAAGGTTTGGATTGTTTGATTCATTAAGAATCATTTGGAATTTTTTTCTCTCTAGGAATTTATTTCTCAACATTTGATCTTTGAATAAGTTTTGAGAGCTGGGTAATTCGGCCATATTTGAGGTTGGCTGAAATTTGAAGAAATTGAAAGGATTTGAGAGAGCTTTTTGAGAAGGCTAGGAATGAATATGTGTCTGAGAGGCTAAGAGTAGAAGGGTTTTTATGAGTGTTGAAGGAGACTCATAAATTTGTTGGTTGGGGGAGTAATGTCTCTTGTCTTTTTCTTTTAGACGTTGTCTTTTAATGATCATTCCACGTGTCAAGATGTTTCAACGGTAAGAAATTTCAAAATAAATGTGGACTAGACATTTATTAAGAAATAAAAATAGGCTTTTGATTTAAACATCAAAAATATGATAAACTGAATTACAAGAAGTAAACTTAGGGCTTCTAATCATTTGAACTTGATTAGCGACTAATCCTTCTTGTGCTCAGTTTTCCTTCTCTTGGCAATTGGTCTGCTTGAGTTGCCTTCATCTTCATCACTACTTGATGACTCTGTTTCTTCTTTCTTGAGTCCAGTGTGAGCTTGTACTTGTTTGATCAGTTCAGTGTTTAGTTTCATTTGTTCCTATAGGTTGTGGATCATTTTTTCATGATAGGCAGTGAATTGAACTGTCGAACTTCCAGGTTGGCCTTCAAACTGAACAGTTGCAGTTGGTCCTTCGAACTGAACTACTGCGCCTTCACCTATGTCCTCGAACTGCAGTTCATCAGCTCGTGATTGGACTTCCTCTCCTTCATCAGTTCCTATCAACTCCTCACATAGAACTATGTGTGATTGCTCTGCATCTCCTAAGTTGATAGTCTGCTAGAGACTTGGCTCTGAAGGAGTCGCTGGTTCTTTAGCTTGAGCTTGTGCTTGAGCCTGGAAGTGAAGTGCCCTTTAGAAAGGGTCAAATTAAGGAACCATAGCAAGTGTTCCTTATTCTTCAGGTTGATCCACCAAGTGAACTAACTGATCAGTTGGTTGTTGCACGGCAGTTGGCTCGACAGTTGGAGCGGTTGGAGGTTCAGCTGGCTGAGAGATTTCACCAGTTGGTGTTTCAGCTGGAGCAGTTGGGACATTAACTGACTCCTCGAACTGAAGGGATTGATCAGTTGGCTCTTCCAGCTGACCCTTAGTTGGCTGATGTTTGAATGCCGAATCGCACTACGCAAACTACTTCGATCCGAACCCACAAGAGGACGGGGTCGATTGTAGGACGGAGAGCTAACTCGGGTCGTGTCTCTCGAGAAAAGCTTCATCTGGGCTATTATCTTTCTATGCCACAATTGTTAACAAGCACATGAATTTAAATACTACCTAAACATTCTAAACACGGGTTGGATGGTTTTTACTAAACTAGTAAATCTAAAGCAAGTAAAATTAACTAAAGACACCACCAATCACAAAGATAGAGGATAGGATTATGAGAAGAGCATTAGGGTGTAGATTCTCTCATTGATTTCTCTCCTAGCTTGAGTCAAGTTGATTATGTTAATCTCGGTCGTACAATAGTCCCTTCAATTGGTTTAACTTCAATTACTGTCATCGTCTATCCGTTAAACCTCTATCGGCTATATCATACGAATCAATAGGCTTATGTACCCAGTCCACCTAAAGATTAACGATTAGGCTTATGAAATCCAGTCCACCTAACGTTGAAGGAACCTAGTTCGGGCTATAGAATCTCCTCTCGGTCTCATCTAAAGCCTAGCAATGCTAAGTAGTGGCTAATTACCCAACATAATCAAGCACAATTCCAACAACAAGCAATCAACTATCACAAGCATAAAATCAAACCTAAATCGATTATCTACCCCCTAATGTAGGAATTAGCCCAACACTATGCTCAAGACCACACAACAATCATAAAATCCATTCATTTCATAAATTAAAAGATAAATAAAATACAAACTTCTACAATGTTTGTTGTCTCGAGAGTTTTGGGACAAATCCCCACAAATGGGTTAAAGCTAAAAGAAAGAATTACCACAGTGGAGCTCCTCGTCCAAGCTTAGCTTCCACGGACGGCTTGGAGTTAGACTCCTCTTCTCGGGCCTTCCTCCTTAAGCTCTAGCCCTATTTGTCTCTTCTCCTCCTCCTTTCTCTCTCTTTGAAACGGTGGTGAAGGTGAAGTGGTAGATGGAAGGGTAAGTTGGTAAACGGGGTGAGAGAGGAGAGAATGGTTGATGAATGATATCCCCTGCTGTCTGTGGAGCGAGGATTTATTTGTTGAGGAGAGAGAGTTGTATGAAATGGGGAAATTTTCCAAAGATATGTTTGGGAGTTTGGGGACAAGTTTAAGAGGGTAGTAATTAGGAGAATTAAATCCCAAACTCCTCCTATTATTTTAGGCTCCAAAAGTCCACCCTTACTCTCTTTTTCCGGTTCTTTCATGTGGTATTTCTCTTTCAGGAATAATATCTTCTGGATTTTCGCAGGGTGCTTCATCTTCTATGAGTCTGGAGGAAGTGTTGGATCCGGTATGGGACTAGTCTCCTTCCTCTTCTTGGGATGAGATGGCGTAATTGTCTTCTTTTTCACTTGATCAGCTAGTTTTCTTATCTGAACTGATCTGGTAATCGGACATCTGGCTGACGGTTCTGGTTGAGCTGAAGTGCCGGCTCCGGTTGCGACTGAGCTTGGCCGTCTAGCTAATGGTTCTGTTTGAGCTGAAGTGCCAGCTCCAGTTGCGATTGAGCTTGATCCAACTTGCGCTTGTCTCAGTGAATGAGCGTTAATTGGGGACTTGAATCTCTGAGAAATTGGGATTTCATCATCAGAATCTAATGAGATATCCTTAGGTGCTTCAGTCGCCTACTGTTTTCCTTTGCCTTCAACTGCAGGCTTGCTCTTTTTGGACTGGTCAGCTTGATCCGATTCAGGTTCTTTAAGTTTGACTCCATGGAGAAATCGTCTCGTACCATCAACTTATGAGGTTCAAGGATCGATTCTTAGGAGTATATAAATAAAAAAAAAATTTATTTTAGTTTTCATTTTTCCTTCATCCCATATTGGTTACACATTGAAAAATTGGATGTAAATTGTTGTATAAGAGGTTTCTTATTAGTTTTGTAACTTTTCTACATCCTACATCGGTCGTGCATTGAAAAATTTGATATGTGTTGTTATATAAAACGTGTCCATCTATGTACCAAATATTTCAAGAGTTAAATATTAAAATTAAAAAATTAAAAAAACATGTTCGGCAAATCGACGCCTAATTGCTGCATAGGGCCACCAAGCTCCGTCTGGGTGGCCAAACCGATTTGGTCAGCAAGTAGGTGATTTTTGGCTTGGCCATTGGCCGCCGAGCTATCAAGCCCGATTTTTACTCTTATGGTTAATATAGAAAAATAACCACTTTTACTTAGTAAATTTGTAAGTGCAGCTTTTAAAAAAAATAATGTTGCTAGTCATTAGAGAAAATGTACAACAATACCCTTAATATAATTATTTATTATAATTTCAAAAATAATATTTAATAAGGGATAAGGTCCATTTTGCTCCTTTAACTATTTTCTTGGGAACACTTTAGTCCTTGTTTATTTGTATGGTCTAAATTAATCCCACAACTATTTTAAATGTCTCAACTTGATCTCTCTGTTGTTGCTCTAACAAATGGACATTGACGGACGTAACTAACCTCCGTTAAAACACATTTTTTTGCATACATTTGAATCATTTCACACATTAACACACACATATGAATTAAACACATTTCTTTCAAAAAATAATAATGAATTGGACATCTCTTAAACTCTCTAATATCATCTTCCTAAATCAAATAACAAAAAAGAGATAAACCATGAACGAAGCTGATACTATCTCATTGTAAAAATCTCAAGCACTCCAATACAAGATTAATGCCATTCAAGCTCATACATTGGCAAACACAAATGTCCACGGAAGCGATAACCATTCTCAATTCTTTCAACTCGAACTCCTTCTAAGAGCAATAACGAATATTATGAACAAATCCCTTTTCGCATACGACAAAGGGCGAAAGGCAAATCTGATGAATGAAGAAATTGATGTTGGTCTTGGAAATGCTAGGTGACCAGAACTGAACAAGGAAGGGAAATTTGATAAAATCGAAGAGCTCCAAAGCCGCTCTGATTTCGTTTTTGGTGATCAGATCAGAGAAATTGGAGATGGGGTTTCTCAATTGGAATTCCTTACGGTCGTCAGAAAAGAAATAGCAACCTGAGAGGGACTAGGGATAGCAATGAGTAACGGACCTTATGGGTACTCGTAAAAATTACCCACAATAGGTAGGGTAATTATCCAATCAATGGGGACGGGGACGGGCACAGGTAATTACCCGCATTTTTTTATGGGTATGGGTGCGGGTATGGGTACCTTAGTACCCAACCCGCCCCATACCCATATGTGTATTTATACATATAATTTTATATATAATTATGTTTATGAAAATTATTAATATTACAATTATAAATCAGAAAATAATAAATATTTAAATTTGATTTTATTTTGTATTTTATTTCATATATATTATGTTTTAATTTGTTTCCTAGTTTGTACTTTTTACAGGAAGTTAATTATATATACATACATTAATACATATATATATATATATATATCATAACATTTGAAAATATTTATTGATAATTGAAAATAAGGCAACATTATACCTATATGGCCACTGCCTAAGTTGTAGACATTTTGCATTCATTAGTCTACGTAATTATAATTTTAGAGTAGTTAATTGAAGATGATTTATTTCGTGTTTTTTTTTCCAAGTTAGTTTTTTTAATTGAAACACATAATACAAGAAATAAAGAAAATTAATTGATTTTCTGCTACAGGTTCACATAAATGTCTTTCATTTTTTTTGTTATTCATAGTATTGTAATGTTTGTAGAGTTATTTATTTAATATAATTTTTTATGAAGATTGTATTAATCAAATGGTTATTATGATTTTAGTTTTTTAATATTTTTAAATTTATAATTTTTTATAGTTAGTTAAATTATGAGTAATAGGTACGAGTATGGACAATTAGATACCCAGAGGATATAGGGACGGATACAATAATTGCTACCCATGCGGTATGGAACGGATACGGATATTTTTTTTAAATGCGGGTATGAGAACGGATACCATAGTACCCTACCCATACCCTACACATTCCCACCCACATTGCCATCCCTAAGAGGGACTTAGTTGCCGGCAACAAAGGAGAATGGGATTGTCATCATATAATTTATATTCTTGATGTCAGATATAAAGTTTGAGTTGTGCCTGCTCTGAAATTGGTTTGATTGTTTCGTTCTTGAGAACAAATGTTTTTAACCTATACGTGTGTATAAAGTGTGTTAATGTGTGAAATGATCCAAATATATGAAAAAATGTGTTTTAACGGAGATTAGTTACGCCCATCAATGCCCGTTTGTTAAAGGAGCAATGGAGGGATCAAGTATTGTCCTTCAAAATGTTGTGCGATCAATTTGAACAAAAAAATAGTAAAGAAAAAATTAGAGTGCTCCTTAATAAATAGTTGAAGTAGCACACCTTAAAAAAAATTCTCTCTAAAGTGGACCTTAAAAAAAGTTATATAAAGGGAATCAGAAGCGCGATAATGAATTTATAAAGGGGATCAGAAGCTAGGCATGCCTTCCGCTAGTGAAAACACAATTTCTGCTTCACATTCAAGCATAAGATCTTAAGAAAGGATAAATAAACCATGAAAATTTTATCTCATAATCCACACAAAGCGCTGACACAAATTTGTGTACAGTGAAGTACAACACACTTGTGGATGAATGCATGCAGAACTACTGAACTCGAATCAGTACAAGTTTTATGAGAGAAACAAGAATAATTAAGCATCGAGAATTGGATACCGTGTACCCCTCTCCTTGCTCAATCCTATTGGCCACGATTTCTGCGGCTTTCTGCATTCCTTACTGGGTAGAAATAAGGATGTGCCTGCACAAGATTACAACTGTCAGTCAGCAGCAAGACGTTTTAGCTGCTACTGGAGGCAATATCGATAATTAGACAGGAGTTCAGAGCAGATACAGTATAAATTGGATAAACTGTTCTTTTTCATGACTAGATACAATAATTCTCTGTTGCTTAGTTTGAAAAGTCAGACACAGTCAAGTGAGCGGCGAATGTACCATTGCTTCCTTAGCAGTTGGCCTTTCATGATGATCATATCGTAACAATTTGTCAACAAAATCAATTGCCTTCAGATAAAAAAATAATATCAGTCCAAATTTTTTAACACAAAATTAGTTACATTACATTTAGGTTCTCAGTAGCCAAATGGGTAAACTGCTTACCTCAGGAACAGCCAAATGTTGATTATCAGCATTGATAAATTTTGTCCATGGTTTTCTACTATGCCTAGATTGGCACACCAGAAAATTTGTATCATCCTCTAATAAAGTGTGTGTGTGTGTGTGTGTGTGTGTTTACAAACAGAAGATAAACAAGTGCAAAGTTTCATATAATTTACCTTCCAACAAGAGCGACAAGATTTTGGTCTAGTTCCAGGCGATACTTGTTCAAATAAGCATTCAACTCATCCGTACCCAAGACCTGCCATTTTATCAATATTCCATACCTCGAGTCATATCAAGATTTTAAACTGCATAAAACCAGATAATGAATCTGATCGCATGTTAAACATGCACTTCCAAAAATACTTAACAAAGAATAAGTAATTATCATGAACTCAGGATGTATTTTATACATAAAAAGGATGCAATTAAACCCAGAGAAGGAAAAGAATACAACTACTACAATTCAACAAAAGTTGAGAAATTATAGCTAGAATTTAGGATGCGTTTCAATCTGCACCATGTGTACAATAGTAAGGACCAAAAAATAAGTAAAAGTAAATTCATTAGTCTTGACTTCACACATACCTTCGCAATCTTGACCAGTTGATCATAATTATCATGCCCATAAAAGAAAGGCTCTTTGCGAAATATCTGTACGCCACAATATTCATGTAAGCATCCAGACAAATAAGAAATTTTTATACTTCTAATATTGGCATTGCCATTCAACTTCTCGGTTTCACCCACATATGAAAACAAAGCAGATCAAAACCCCTCTTTATGGCTTCAAGAAGAATAGATATCTTAGATTTGGATACTTGCTACAATACACATGACCAAAATCTACATCAAGAAAGAAAATGAACCAATTTTCTGCATTTAAAACATATAAAAGCTCAACATGATTTGAAAGATGGAACACCAGTTTTTATGTCCCAAGTCCATTAGAATTACCTAACTATCCTATAGAATTACCTAACTATCCTATAGTGCATATGTAGTAGAATAGAAGTTTGAATCTTTAAACAGGAGTAGAAAAAAGAGCATACCATTCCAGCAAACATACAGCCCAAGCTCCACAAGTCCAAGGAGTAATCATAGTCTTGCAAATCAACAAGAAGTTCAGGGCCTTTAAAATATCTGTACATAAGGCCCCAAAAATGAAAATATATACATTTAGCACACAGCTAGAAGCAATATAATCAATGTAATAACTCAGGTTACTGTGCCAGAACTCATGCATGAAACTTTAACCATCTTTCAACGACTAAATATGATGTCACTCCCAACAGAGCAGAAATCTGGGAACAGAGCCTGATTTAAGTGTTTGCTACATAGAATTTTAAATAGGAGAACCTTCCAGCATAGGATAATGCAGAGTACAGTAACTTCTTAATGATTTAACTAATCCTTTGAACTACAACTGATTCACATTTTCCAACTCTGTCATTCTGTCAAATATCTAGAACAAGAATTGTCATTTCACATATATTTTTATGCGGTACATGTGAGTATGTGACAGTAAAATCATCCATCGAATCTGATCCTATTTTATTATAGCAGAATAATCAGATGCTTAACATCAAAGTTCAAGATCCTGAAATTTCTCCATCATATTTGATAATATTTTCATTTTAAAATCGTAGTAAGACATGGAAAAAATATAGGATATTCAAATTTCAGTAAGTAAACTAGAAATAAAAAAAAAATGCACTGGGGTACACAGCAATAATTCAAAGACACATTTGTAGGACAAGAATTCAACAATTCTCGATCATATTTGATAAGATCCTCAAATTTCTCAATCATATTTGATAAAATTTTCATTCTGAAATTGTCGTAAGACCATGGAAAAATATAGGATATTTATTTCAGTAAGTAAACTAGAAATAAAAAAATATGCACTGGGGTACATAGTAATAATTCAAAGACACATTTGTAGGAGAAGAATTCAACATTTAAATTCCTAAACGGAAGACTAGAGAGAGTTAATAAAGAAGCATGCAATAAAATAGAAGCAAACTATCCTCTATACTGCACATTATATGACCTTGAAATTAAGTCAGCTATTATCCCATATTACTCCCCATCCTGATGCATTTACAATTAAATTTCTTTGTTAGACCATTATTTTTTCTTTTTATTTTAATGAAGTATTTAATTATTATATTATAATAATAATTGGGATCACATCATGATTTTAAGTTTGGTATATACCAAATAAAAAATTCTAGTATTTAATCAGAGCCTTGCTCTAGTGCATCTGAATAGAAATATGCAAAATAAAACTGGGAGGAGTCCTACTAAACTATTCTATGTATATAATCATAATCATAGATATTAATAACATAAATTATTTTATCACCAAATTAAATAACTGTTTGAAATTGCCCTAGAATTAGAAAAGTCATAGCTAGCATTATGTGAAATTCTACAAGAAAAATGGGAAAACCTAATCACCTCACTGACTCACTCAATACACAAAGTTTAGCATTTACGATCAAACTTGGATATGAATTATTAGAAATGGATATTGGGCCTATCTCACCCTCATAAAACCAGCTTGTAAGGAGAGGGTTGCTCGCACCTTAATAAGTGGCACATGCCACTTCCCCAAACAATGTGGGATACTGGGATATTTAACACGCCCCCTCACGCGCAGCGTGGAACTTTGCCACAAATTGCTAAGAATTCAATATTGGGGGCCCCAACATTGGAACTGGGGTTGGCTCTTGGCTCTGATACCATGTTAGAAATGGATATTATGCCTAACTCACCCTCACAAAACCTGCTTGTAAGGGGAGGGTTCCCCTCATCTTAATAAGTGGCCCATGCCAGTTTTCCCAACCAACGTGGGATATTTAACATGAATTATCAAATAGAGCCACTGAAGAAAATCATTTCTGGATTTAAGAATATTTCAGGTGCAAACCTCAATACCAATCAGACTTATATAACCTCATTCCTAATAAACAAAAATAGTAAAAATTGAATATCCAATCATTTTCTCTTCCTTTGACTTGGTATACCGTTATGGTTTAAAAAGGCATTTTTGTAGCATTGCACAAGGCGAGGCGGCCAGAGAAAGCCCCTAGGGTGCTGCCTTTCTGCTGCCGGGTGAGGCGTGAGTCTTGTTCCATCTCAGCGCCCAAGGCGAGGTGGTTTATGTGAGGCGAGTGCCTCATCTAGTCTAGGCTTTCTAAATTTTGGGGATTTTTTGGGCTTCTTTATATTGGGATTTTTGTAAATTTAAATTATAAACCCCGGGTTAATAAAATCCATAGCTCATCTCTACTTCGATTCTCTCAATCCGCTCCTCTTCTCTCAATCTGTGATTCACATGACGCACCCAAGAAAAAAATAAAATATTGCTCATCTCTAATCGGAGTTTATCATTTCAAGACTTAAAAACTAGTTGTGTTTGTTGTGGAATTGTTGTTTTTATGGAATTATTGAAGACATGAATCTTGTGATTTGTTATGGAATTATGTATGTTTTGTTACAAATTGTGCGTTTTTTTGTTATTATTATTATTATTATTATTATTATTATTATTATTATTACATTTTCTTCTTATTGTTGAGGCTTACGGCTCAGTTCGCTTCGTGAGGTTATGCTAAAACGCCTCGAGGATTGCATCTGCCTTTTAAAACCTTGCTAACCCTACATTAGTTTCATTTCCTCCCTCCAGAGTTGGTGATTTATACCGCTGTTCGTCATGATTCTCATCCACTAACTAAACCAAAATATATTAGAAATGGAGAAAACAATTTTAAAACTATTCTTTCAACTTTAGTAATAGAAAATAAGTAAGGGAAGCACATGTTATCAAATAGAGTGTAACAAACAAAATAAAACAAGATCATTAGTAGAACCAAAAGTGAAGAATGATGGCAAACCTAGAAGCAACACGAACATTATACTCTTTCCCTGGATGGTAAAACTCAGCAAGTCCCCAATCTATTAATCGGAGTTTACGCTGCTCATGATCTATCATGACATTGTGGGGCTTCACGTCCCGATGCATAATACCTTGAGAATGGCAATAGTCTAAAGCCTGTACATAATGGTGAATACAGTTTCAGATTCCTCCACGAAGATACATCAATTATCAATATCATAGCAAGAAGAGCTGAAGAAAGGGCTAGGGCAAGAAAGTAATTCATCAAAAACAAGCACATAATCATTTTGACATTAAACAAGCAAAAAATCAGTTAACTAAACTAACAAGCTTCTTGGATTCAAGCCCAAAGAAGTTAGTTGAGCTTTCATGCATGCCAATAAATCAGGGGCTAAACTTCTTTGAACCAGGGCCTAAAATTTACTCTTCATGAATCTAGCAAATTCGTGCAATAAATCAGAACTGAGCAGAGCAGCTTTAGTTAAAATTATGTCGTATTCTTCAAGTTCAGGATGGCCAGGTAATTTTAAGTTAATGTCATAATGATAGAATTCCACACCAAATGACCAATTTTTAGGGCAGGATCCATTCAGATTTGCTGTTTTCAATAGCTCACTGAAGACAGGACCCATTCAGGAATCACTGATCTTCGACAGTTCACAGAAAACATAAATACTCGAAAATCAAATTGATGATGAAAAAAGATACCACAACGCATGTCAAGTAACTTCCTAATGTAACATACATTAAAGACCTAAAGAAGATTCAAGAAGAAGAACCAGGAACTGAAGAATTATAAAACTCATTCTCCAAAGTTTAAATAAAATGTAATTATGTAAATGCACATGAAATAAGAGACTTGCCTTCAAAAGTTCATATATGTAGAATCTAATATCAAAGTCCGAAAGAGTGGGATACAGCACTTTGAAGTCTGTATTATTCACATGTTCAAATATTAGACTTGGGGTCTTTGATTGCTGATCCCTTACAATATCAAGCAACTTCACAATATTTGGCCCTCCACAGAGATTCTGCAAAATCTTAATTTCTCTCTTGATCTGCAGAAATGGGCACTATCAATCATGAGAACCTTAACAGTTACAGCTGCTTCTATTGGGAAAACAAAACATAGTTACAGCCACTGTACTAACATTGAAAAGTATATTGAAATAAACAGAAATTTTGAATGATCATCAACAGGAAACAACAAATTATATAGGAATATCAAATCAAACAGTCGGTTTATTGTTTCATAACATAAATTAAATTTTCTTTCTAGTTGACGGATCTCACAAAATCTGATTTAAAGCCTCAAACTTCAGTAAGCTCCTGACTAGAATCCAAACACAAAGGACACAGTGCACAACTAGTCTCAGATACAGACAGAGGGATTTCAGATAGATAAAATGTAGTCACAGATTCACAATGAAAATTACGAAGAAAATATGATATTAATAACACTGCAAGGGCTGTCACATGCATTTTTTTTAATAAAATCTTAATAAATGCATGAAATTTCAACAGTATAAGGTGCGTTATGAGGTGAGGCAAAAAAGATTCTTGGACAAGAAGTGCCAATTACAAAGAAAAAAGCATGGTTTTAAAAAACGCACAAGAGGCTCGCCTCAGGACGAGGCGCCCAGAAACCGCCTCCAAGGCGCCACCTCATGGCCCTCTAATGTGGCTTAAGCCTCAGCCTGGCTAAAGCAGCCGAGGCAGCAAGGATCACCTCTGCTGTGAATTCTTTTTTTTTGGGCGGGGCATCTGTTTCTACTTGTGTTTACTCAACTCTACCTCAGAAATCATAATAGAGGAGAGCAAAAAAAAAAATCATGTTCTTCATCTGCTCAACTGCTCCAGCTCGGCTCTCTCCTCTCCACGTCGGCGCACACGAAAACATCTAGACAGGTAACCTTCTCGGCCTTCATCTATTTTTTCTTTTCCTTTTCTTTTAGATGCTGCTCGAGCAGCAGGCAATATCAGGCTAGCAGCTTAATGGTTTTGTAATAAGCTGCCTTAGATTCAAATTTTAGTTATTTATTATACTTAGTTTTAATAAATATAAATTATTCATAGTATTTACAAGTTTAAATGTATGAAAAGGGAAAAAAAAAAGTTCAAGGACTTGTGGATGAGGAATTTGATTAGGAAAAGGAATTTGGAGGGGAGACTGAGAGAGAAGATGGAGATTGCTCCAAATCTCCAATTAATTTGACTATTTTAATTGGAAGTGGAACTAGGTGTATGTTAATTTTGCATTTAGTTTCATGAATTTTATGACTTTTTTATGGAATTTATTTTGTTTCATTGTTTATTATGATTTATATGAGTTTATGTTCAAGGTTATAAACTATAAAGTATGTTTATTCTTATTGTTGTGAGGCTTACGCCTCGCAGTACTTTGGGAAAACACCTCCAGGCTAAAAACTGTTGTTTAAAACCTTGAGAAAAAGTTCAAAAGCAATAGAGATTTTTAGCAATAATCTGTGAAGCTTAGGATAATTGTCAGGTTCAAAAAACATCACAAGAAAAATCTTCATTAGCCCCATGAAGTTTCGTGCCTTTCTTGCTCCACTAAAAATTGATAACAAAAAGCAAGAAGCTGATCAATGCTTCCGCATGGTTGAAGTAAAACTCCAGAAGTAGCTTGCTTCACAATGCAGCCACAATACGTATCAAGTGAGGGCACTTCTACTATTTCCTTTTCTTTAAAAAAGAATTCTTCTGGTACATGGCATTTCTACTGTTTATATACCTTCTATAAAAGTGGAAAGACTCTTCTTTTTTATTTCTATGTTTTTCAAAATAAATTCTACATTCACATTAGCTGTGGCTTCTTAGTACTTGTGAATTTTCCTCCATTTCTTTTTTTTTCTTCTTTTAGTTCCCTTTATCTTTACTGCCTATCCCTCCAACTCAACCCCAATTAAAAAGAAATCTTCTGTTTCCTTTTCTATTTGCTTATGCTTAACCAAAAAAGCATTATTTCCAGAAAACATGTGGAAAAGGACTTCTATCCTAATTGAAATGAAACAAGAGTCTTCAAACTCATGGTTTCCAGGAAAGTTCTAGTCAATTAATGTATTGGATTGGCAACTCAATAGTATTCAGTAATATAAATGTGACTCTGTCTCCCTCTTCCCTTAAGAACAATCATTCCTCACTAAAATTCCTCAATTCTGAGAGGCCATAATGGGAAGGTAAGTGATGATGTCAATAATGACAGTTTACCTGTCTAAGACCAAGTTAATTGTATACCATACAGCTCCAAACTATGATTATAGTCATATCAATGTGGAGTCCCAATGACAGCATTAAGGTCTTCATTTTCAATTCATTGGAAATGTCCATTCTATTCCCATAATCCATATAAGGCTTAAAAATAGGTCCGCAACTAGAATTGGTCATTATCTTCTGTTCCTCTCAGGCTCTCACTAGTCTTGTTCGTAGCCCCCAACAAACAGCAATAATAGCATTCATAAAAATTATAAACGAAGTCAACCAAGAAACAATCGTGAGCAACAATAGATTTCTTGATAATAAAAAAACAAAAAGACAAGACCTTCTTCTTCTTGACCGGTTTAAGGATTTTGATGATGCATTTCTCGTTATTGGTGACGTGAATACCCTCAAAAACCTCGCTATATTTCCCTCTACCAACCTTCCTCACCACCTCATAGTCATCCTGCTCCCTGTCGCAACCACCAATCGAATCCCAACAGACTCAAAAAAAAATAAACAATAAAAAATTAGAAAAATCAAAATCAATCGAACATCCTAATTAATTACCCCCATTGAACAGTAAGCGACTCGTAGTCCCAATACTCCTTAGGGCGGATGACATTTACGTCGGCGTAGACCCGTGCCTTGGACGGCGCTCCAGGCCGCCTAATCGCTTTCCCAATCTTCTGCGACATCGTTTCGAGCAAGGAGCGGCGGCTGACGGAGGCTAGCTGTTGGGGCGCCGGCGCCGGAGGCAGAGGTGGCGATTGCTTTTCTTCTTTCAGGTGGTAGTGGTGTATATTCTGGCGGTGTTGTTGAGCGAGCGGGGATGGAAGACGGCGGAGGAGTGACGGCGGCGAGAAGCGGAGATGGTGGTAGTGGTGGCGCGAGACGAAGAATTGGAGGGGCCTTACGGCCATGAAATGGCTAGGGTTATTATAATTTGTGTTCTTCTCCTGCCCTTCTTTGCCCTTTTTCTCCTTTTTTTTCTTTTGTTTTTTATTTTTCACTTTTCAAATTTGTTCCCTGGCAGCGACGTCGTTTTGTGGAATGGATAAGGTGAGAGGGTTTTGGAATTAGGTCGGACCCACCCACTAGTGCAGAAAGAAATATTGAAAATCCATAAATAATTCTATTCTATCGTTCTATATATCTGCCACGTGGCACTAATTAACTTTTTCAGCCCGAAATTTATGCGACATAGATTAACAGTTTTATTTTATATTTTATATTTTTGAGAAAACATATATTTAACTATTGACATATTCCTCATTTTCGTCCTATGACGATCTTTGATTACCACTTTATCTTTATATTTATATATATATATATATATAGGGTTTGGTTCAAGAAGGAACCACACCCTAAGTGAGAACCGAGAAACGATCTTAGTCATAGATCCGGTATATTTGGACGGCCTAGATCTGCTCCAGATTTTAAAAAACGCGGTGGCAATCTCGTAATAACATCCAACTTCGTTGCCCCTGAATCTTAGTAAGGGTAAAATCAGAAAATATATGAATACTCAGAATTTACGTGTATATTTTTCAATTTAAAGTTTTAACACTGTCATTTCTTATTTTAGCACTGTCATGACCTTTTTTAGCATTGTCATGCCCTTTTTTAGCATTGTCATGACTTAGAGTTTTAGCACTATCATTTCTTATTTTAGCATTGTCATGGTCTTTTTTAGCACTGTCATAACCTTTTTAGCATTGCCCAGTTTTCGAGATAAACACAACTCAAATGTTGGAGAATTTTTTATTTTTTATTTTTCACAATGTGTGGCATATCTAATGATTGAAGAGTGAAATCGGAGTCGTACAGGTGTTGAAAGGAGGAATGACCTATATTGATATTTTCACAGCAAACCTCGATTGCACTTTTTACTTGTCCAAAAATTATGAAAATAATCAGGCATGACCCTACATATATCTTTATTAAACTATACAATTTTTGGAATTTTCTGAAATCACATGCTTTAATTATAAAAATAACCGTCTGATTAAAACAATCGACTTTAATCAAAACTTATCGGAAAATTATGAAATTTGGCAGTCATATAGGAAATAATATTTCGAGCAACTTTTTAGATCAAACTTTTTCAATTTGACGACCCGAAACAGGCGAAAATGGGCCAAAACCAAAACTGATCGGCACCCCTTTATTTTTCACGTTTTCCGGTGTTTTCGCCGGTTTCCGGCCACCGGACGACAACGCACTCAACATACGAAATGAAGCACTATTTAAAACACACAACATATTAAAAATTCAACTATAAAGGATGAGAAATGGACCGAAACGAGACATCCGAAGCGGCGGCGCGACGGCGGCGTGACGACGACGATTCCGGCCATCCACGTCAGCGGCTCTCCGGTAGCCTTCCGGCGCTTGACAGCTGCTCCCGCAGTAACACCCCCCCAAACAAAACTTAACCTGGGCCCGCATGCGTGATTTACTCGGCATATGCCCGGATTTCTCTCGTTCGTCAACACTAATTAGAGAGAGAAAGAGAAGAGAAGAGAGAGATGAGCAAGAGAAATGAATCCCCAAGCTCCCTATTTATAGGAAAAGTGGCTCTGGGGCGGGTATAACTTTTTCGGATATAAAATACTGATAAAATGATTTCCAGATTCAATTAAAGTTGTTTTATTCAATGTCGAGGTCCAAATGACCTCCGACATAAAATCTGAAAATACCAGAAGACTCGTTGGCTCGAGTACTATTGAACCAATCCAACTCGAGCTGACGAGGGAGTCGTCTGAAGAGAAACGAGAAAAGTTTCTCTTTCAAAAATTACTTTTACTATTCATTTCGACTCACAGATTTTGCTCCCGAGCGCTCGATTGAACCCAGATTGGCAATCCATGATCACGAACGGATTTCTTGGGCCATTTCCTATAAGATAGGCATGATAGAACAAGTCTCAGATCAATGAGGAGGATTTCGTAAATTTTTCGAATCACGAACGCTCGCATCAATTACTATTCACAGGTTTTCCCTTTACGATTTTCAATTACGGGACTCTTGTAGAGGCCAGAATAAAATTTTGAAAGCATCAACAACTTCCTTTAGGTCGTTACGTTCCAGAAAAGACCAATATTGACTATCTTCCGGTGGCAAACGCAAAATCTCATAATCGATTTTCACAAAAAAACACGAAAAGGTCGCGACTTACATCTGTTTTACTTTATTTTAGCTCCAATTATTTTCTTTAGTCTTCTAAATAAATTTAGAAAACTTACTAAGATATTCTGAAATTCTGGGATGTTACACGTAGACTATGTTCTCATTCAAACCTCTTGTTGTCAACGGATTTTTATTTCCATTTTTTTATATAATTCACACGAGCTATGTATATTATGAGGTGAGTTGTTTGCATGGAGTTTCAAGTTTGTGGTGGGTCGGGTCAAATTTCAAAATTGGGTGAAGCTGAAGGCCCATGCAGATAACATTAACAGGTGTATTAAAATAATGAAACTTCTATGAATTTGTTGTCTTCAAAATAGCTATACTATAAACACTACTATGTTAAGAAATTCATCAACTGATGAAACATCCAAAAAATTGGCCTCAATGTTACTATCTATTTAAATTATAGATGTGAAACAGACTACGATATGATATGGATAAGCCCAACTAGAAAAACACAGGGCCAACGTCATTTATGTACATTTAATTTGAATAATAATTGTGATTTTCTTAACATCCCCCTCTCCCAAATTAATTAAATTATAAATAATGTTTTTTTAGACATTTTTGTCCTTCTAATTAGTTGACTACTTAAAAATTATAGTAAATAAAATACAATTGTGCAATGCTCTCGCCATCAATGTATCAACTTCCTTCTTGTAGCCATGTCGAGATTCAGCTTCACCAACAACGATCAAATCCTTAATCAATGCATGCTCCTTCTCTTGCACAATTTCCTCTTCAATCCATTTGATTTCTGTTCAAGTCCAACAGTGCTAAAACATTCACAGTAGTGCTAAAATAGGTTATAACAATGCTAAAATAGTTCACAGTAGTGCTAAAGTACTGATAGTAAAAAATTCAAAATAACAGCTTAATCAGATTCGTCAACCTAAGTGCTAAAATAGTTCACAGTAGTGCTAAAATAGATTATAACAGTGCTAAAATAGATCACAGTAGTGCTAAAGTACATGGCAGTGCTAAAATAGTTCACAGTAGTGCTAAAATAGATTACAACGGTGCTAAAATAGATCACAGTAGTGCTAAAGTACATGTTAACAAAATGTTTTTTATAATACTCCTTTTTGTCAGAAAGATAAGGCCGTATCTACCCTTTTTAAATATGTCTAAAAATATAACATGCATGTAAACTGTTATTTGACATGCTTTATTAAAAAGGTTTTAATAACATGACTTCAAGTTTTCAACCAAACCAAATTCAACACTGGCCCTTAAATTATAAACCAACAACCACATGTGAAGCGCGAATTAATTTATCATAAAAATTCCTATAAAATCAATAAAAATAAATTTTGGAAACAATGATTATTTGTTGAAATAATTGGAATCAAAATCATCTGGTAATGTTATGGATTAATTATTATTATATATATATATATATATATATACAAAGTTATTATAATGTCTTTCTCATCATAAATAAAAGACTGTAAATGTTAACATTGTCACATATCAAAATATTCAAACATCAACTAACAGTGCTAAAAAAGATAATGAAAGTGCTAAAATGTCAACTATCTGTGCTAAAATAGTAGGATGCAAGTGCTAAAATAATAGAACGTCAATGTTTGCCCTTTCAAAGTTAAGAATAAACCTAAAATTAATCCCACCCCCAAAAAAATCTGACGGAATTCATGAAGCCTTTAGATTCAATAAAGATGTGATGCAGTTATTGACATGCCTACGCAACATTTGCTTCGATTTCTGCTGCTTTGGCTCCATTCCTGCTACGGAGATCACTTCCGATGATGGGAATAATATATATAGTTGTTTCTAAGAATGAAGTTTCAAAATTCTGGGATGCTATCACGAGAACAACTACTCTATCTTCAATCTATTTGCCTCTCTCACCTCTCAGTTTGGTAAAATTTACAAGTTATTTTCTCTCTTTTATTCCCAATTTTGAATTACATATCTCTTGTCTGTTGAAAATTGCTCGCCTTTGTTTGGTAGAGGTGAAGTGGCGGATTGTTGGTGCCGTTGATGACAAGCAGCTGAGGCGGCGCCGTCTCTGATGGCGGGTGAAATGGGAACCACTATTGCCAGAAGAAAGAAACGCGAATAGAGTGAGAGAAGATTTGGTGAAATGACATATGAATTCATAAATTACAAAAATACCCTTACTTCATTAAAAAGTCAGTAATAATACAATTATGCCACCGCATTTTTTTCAATCTGTGACAGATCTTGGCCCTTCCAAAAATGACCTATCTGTGGCTAAGATTGGTTCTTAGTTCTCACAGGGAGTGTGGTTCTCACATGATCCCATATATATATATATATATATATATATATAAGTAGAATGTTCTTAAAATAGTAACGCTTTCATTTTCCAACATAAACGCACAATCAGTTCAATTTTTACTCATATTTATTATATTTTATTTTATTTTATATATTAGTTTCAAAATCTTATAAACTACTTTTGATTACATATATGTGTATATAATATCCATTCTCTATTATTTTCTTATTTATTTTTCATAGTTTCTGATGCGTTCCTCGCCAGCACACGACAAAGAAAGCTGTAGAAATTCTCAGGACTTGTATCAGTTTCGCCGAATTGGATGGATGGATCCAAACCCTGACCTCACAATGATGTTGAACCACGAACTAGTCGAATTCGTAACCCGTGATCAATTGGAAACACGAACTTGGATTTGATGAAGACGCCACAAGCGGAGATGATGAACCCGTTTGATAAGTCGAAATTGAATCTCACAAATATTATGAAATTCTGATAAAAGTTCTCCAGAGAGAAAATAAACTCACAAGTTTATAATTGAATTCAATAATGGTCTAATGAATAATGTTTACAAAGGATCCCTATTTATAATGTAGGGATGGACGAAATTATGAAGAAAAAGGAAACAAAAATTTGATCCAAAGAAGAAATCCTCACTAGACTAGGAAACTTCCTAAACTAGAATTATATTCAAGGTAGGAATCTACCTTAAATAAATCTTAGTCAAACTATGACTCTTAATGACCGAAAATTAAGAAATAAAATAAAAATCTGACTTGGACTATAATCTAAATAAAATAAAATAAATACTATAGTCTAATAAATCAATCCCCTTAATTAAAATATTAAGGGCCGATACTAACACGCAGTATGGGCATATCGACTGTTTTCCATCTTCATGCAATGCACTCTAACTCCAACCCTTGATAACCTTGTGCCGATATCAATACCTTTCAGCTTGGTTCCCCCTCCTTGGCTCCTTCCATGGGTTTTCTTGACGTCTCTTGTTCCCAAACCTCTCGTATGAACCTGTTGAGGCTTTCCTTAAACCTCTTAGCTCGCGATCGTGTCACGGGTCCTTCAGGCACCTTAATTGGATCCGACACCTCCTTAGCACGGGGCGTATCATTCCCCTCCTGTTGAAAAGGATTTGTCCTCAAATCTAGCTCGTCACCTACATCAAAAGGACTTAAGTCAGCAACATTAAATGTTGAACTAACTTTATACTCACCGGGTAAGTCTAATTTGTAAGCATTGTCACTAATGCGCTCAAGGACTTGAAACGGTCAATCTCCTCTAGGTAACATTTTAGTCCTCCTTTGAGCCAGAAACCTTTCTTTCCTCATGTGTAGCCAAACCCATTAACCAGGGTCGAACACAACCTTCCGTCGCCCCTTGTTGGCTTTCTCGGCGTAATGCTCGGTTCTCCTTTCTATGTTTGCTCTGGCCTTCTCATGAATCTGTTTAACAAATTCAGCTTTCTTTTTCCCATCCAAATTAGTGAACTCTTGCACAGACAAATGAATTAAATCCAAGGGAGTTAAAGGATTAAAACCATATGCAATTTCAAACGGTGAAAACTGAGATGCAGAATGAACATACCTATTATATGCAAATTCCACATGCGGCAAACATTCTTCCCAAGTTTTTATGTTCTTTTTAATCAATGCCCGCAACAACGTAGATAAAGTCCTATTTACTACTTCCGTTTGACCATCAGTTTGTGGATGATAAGTAGTAGAAAACAACAATTTAGTTCCTAACTTACACCACAAAGTCTTCCAGAAATAACTCAAGAACTTAGCATCACGATCAGACACAATTGTCTTAGGCATACCATGCAAACGCACAACTTCCCTAAAGAACAAATCAGCTATATGCGACACATCATTAGACTTAGAACATGCAATAAAATGCGCCATTTTAGAGAACCTGTCAACGACCACAAATATAGAATCATGACCACGTTTACTCCTAGGCAATCCTAACACAAAATCCATAGATATATCTATCCAAGGCGATGTAGGAATAGGAAAAGGCATGTATAAACCATGTGCTTAGACTCTAAACTTAGCTTGTCAACATGTAACATATTTAGCACACAATTTTTCCACATCATGCTTCATATGAGGCCAAAAGAAATATTCTTGCAAAACATATAAAGTCTTAGCTACTCCAAAATGCCCCATAAGACCCCCACCATGTGACTCCAACAATAATAACTCATGTATGGAACAGTTAGGCACACATAATTTATTCTCCCTAAACAAATAACCGTCTTGCCTATAAAACTTTCCATGTCCAGATTTCTCACATGCAATATAAACATCTCGAAAATCATCATCATTCCCATACAATGTCTTAATGCACTCAAAACCTAGTAATCTAGCATCCAAAGTAGAAAGCAATGCGTACCTTCTAGACAATGCATCAGCTACTACATTTTCTTTACCTTGCTTGTATTTGATGACGTATGGAAATGTCTCGATGAACTCTATCCATCTTGCATGTCTTTTGTTCAACTTGTGTTGCCCCATCAAATGCTTCAACGGCTCGTGGTCGGTATGGATCACGAACTCCTTGGGCCACAAGTAGTGCTGCCACGTCTGCAATGCCCGTACTAATGCATACAACTCCTTGTCGTACATCGGGTAATTTACAGTGGTGCCTCCCAGCTTCTCACTGAAGTATGCAATTGGTCGAACCATTTGCATCAAAACTGCACCAATACCAACACTGGAAGCATCACACTCAACCTCAAATGTTTTAGAAAAGTCAGGAAGAGATAGTACCGGTAGATGTGTTAACTTTTCATTAAGTGTTTGAAAAGCTCGTTCTTGGGCTTCGTCCCATTTGAATTCCACGTTCTTTTTTATCACCTCAGTTATCGGGGCTGCAATGCTACCGAAATGTGGCACAAAATGGTGGTAGAAACTCACCAATCCATGAAAACTCTGAACCTCTCCAATAGAGGTAGGCGTCGGCTATTCTTGGATGGCTCGCACCTTCTCTTCGTCCACCTGCACCCATCTGCACTCACAACAAAGCCAAGGAAAACAACCTTATCGGTGCAAAAGGTGCACTTTTTAAGGTTAGCATACAATTGTTCCTTCCTTAAAGCTTGTAAAACATTCATCAAATGATCTTCATGCTCATCTACATTTTTACTATAGATCAATATGTCATCAAAATAAACCACAACAAATCTACCTATGAAAGCACGTTGAACATGGTTTATAAGACGTATAAAAGTGCTAGGAGCATTTGTCAAACCAAACGGCATAACTAACAATTTGTACAATCCAAGTTTAGTAATAAATGCCGTTTTCCATTCATCCCCCTCTTTAATTCTAATTTGATGGTACCCACTACGTAAATCAATATTAGAAAATACGCAAACACCATGCAACTCATCAAGCATGTCATCAAGATGGGGTATAGGATGTCGATACTTTACCGTGATGTTGTTTACGGCTCTGCAGTCGACACACATACGAAGGGACGAGTCCTTCTTGGGCACAGCAAAACCAGGCTCGCATATGGGCTCAAACTCTCCCTCACTTGGCCTTTCTCCAACAGCTCGTGGATTTGTCTTTCAAGCTCCTTTGTCTCCTCATGGTTGCTTCGGTACACCGGTCAGTTGGGTAAAGTGGCACCATCACAAAATCTATTTGGTACTCGATTCCCCTTATTGGTGGTAAACCAGGTGGCATCTCATCGGAAAACACATCATCAAATTCCTGCAAGAGAGATAAAATAGGACTTGGCAAAGACTTGTCAAGTTTGTTAGTTTGTAGCAATCTCTGCGGACCATCAAATACATGGGCTTCTCATTTTACACGGTCCACTTGATGTCACTTGCCGTGGCAAAACAAGATCTTCGGGCTTTCTCCTTCGGCTCAACAGCCACCGCCGCCCGCTCTTTCTTCTTCATAGACTCGGCTTCTTCTTATAGCTTCACTTGGTCCTCATACACCTGTGAAGGTGTTAGAGGAGCTAGTGTCACCGTCTTCTTGTTAAGTACAAACGAATACTTATTTGTGAAGCCATCATGAGTCACCCTCTTATCGAATTACCATGGACGTCCCAACAAGATGTGTCCGGCTTGCATGGGTACTACGTCACAAAGCACTTCGTCTTCATATTTGCCAATCCAAAATAGCACTCGAACCTACTTGTTCACCTTGGTCTCTCCACTGTCGTTCAACCATTGTAGCTTGTATGGCTTAGGATGCTTGAGAATCGGCAATCCTAGCTTGGTCACCATCACAACACTAGCTACATTAGTACAACTTCCACCATTAATAATCATACTACATACCTTATCCTTGATGTGGCATCGGGTATGGAATATGTTCTCCCTTTGCGCCTCATCAACACTTTTGGTGTGCAAGCTTAGAGACTTGCGTGCAACCAAAACAAGTGACTCAGGTGTTGTATACTCCTCCTCCTTGTCGCTTGAATCCGATAATTAGGGCATCTCCGGGTCGACCTCCTCATCATCCGTCACAATTTTCCCATTATCCTTCAAAATCATCATATGTCGGTTTGGACACTGACTGGCTATGTGGCCTCGACCTTGACACTTGAAGCATTTGATGTCTCAATTTCGGCTCCCGGACGTCTCCTGATGATTGGTTGCAGTCGCCGCCACCGCTTCCTACTTCGGCTTAGTGAATGGCTGCTTCTCCTCTTTTTTACCTTGGCTCGCTGACTTCCATGGGGTAGAGTTAGAAGTCGAGTTAGACTTCCATGTAGATAAATTTCCTCGAGTCGAGTTACCCCTCCTCTTGAGTTGATTCTCTACCTTTATCGCCATTTGCAGCACATCTTCCATCTCCACACATTGCTGCAGCTCCACCACCTCCCGGATCTCCCTATGCAAACCTGCAAAAAAATGAGCCATGGTGGCTTCTCTATCCTCCTCCACATCTGCTCGAATCATCATCACTTCCGTTTCCTTGTAGTACTCGTCCACACTGTTTGTACCTTGCCTCAAGGTCTGGAGCTTGTTGTAAAGCTCTCTGTAGTAGTGATTAGGCACGAACCACTTTCTCATCAACGATTTCAGATCGTCCCATGTCTCCAATGGCTTTTCCCGATTGCACCATCGACTGATGGTCAATTGGTCCCACCAATTGATAGCATAATCAGAAAACTCCACTACCGCTAATTTGAGCTTCTTCAGCTCTGAATAATTGTGGCAGTCAAATAGCATCTCCATCTTGCGCTCCCACTCCAGATACATGGCTGGATCATTTGTACCTTTGAATGAAGGTACATTAATTTTTTATGTTGCCCAAGTCGTCATCTTCTCTAGCTCTTCCCCTTCTTCGACCTCCAGTCACCGATTGCCTATCTTCCTCTTCCACCTCTTCTTCCTCAGACTCTTCATATCCTCTTCTTTACCGTTCGACATGTGGATAATGTCGTGGTTTGATTCTTCCTCCACGTCTGCCTCTTCCACCTCGACCTCCACGATTCTCTCGTGGAGTTGGTTGTGATTGCTCCTGTATTGAATCCTCCATCTTGTCGATCCGCTCATGTAAAACTTCCATTTCGGCTTTAAGCAGCTTTGATAGGTGCTGTTGTAGGGCCTCCATGGCATACTTTGGATCAAACACCGGGGTTAATTCTCCTCCTGAACCTCCAGCGGTGTTGTCTTTAGTACCTGCAATTTTTCTTAGACATTTTTTTTTCAGCTCCTCTTTTTTTTCGGCCTTTTTTTTTCTTTTTTTTTATATCACAATGAACTCAAAAGATAGGACTAAAAACGTATTACAACGGAAATTAAATGAAAAACTGAACAAATTAATTCCTACCAGAATTCTATGAAATAAAACTCCTACAATTATCTATGCACTCAGTTCCTACGGATGTCTAAACTCTCAATTTCCTCTCCAAAGAAATCAAATCCAAAAATCAAAAATACCCAAATCGATTCAAACGACCTATCTAGGGTTTGACAACCAAATAACTGAACGCGTCTCCAAAAAATCCAACAACATCGAAAGACTAAGATCGAACAACACAATTTCAAGATTTTTTTTACTGTTCACGTGTACTATTCACGGTACTGTTCACGCCTCTTTTTTGTGAACGGCTTTTGTTTTTTTTTGTAGAAACTAAAAATCAAGAACAAAGAAAATTAAAGGATAGATAGAACCTGATACAAAGCCGAAGCTTTGATACCACTTGATGCGTTTCTCACCGGCACACGACAAAGAAAGCTGTAGAACTTCCCAGGACTTGTATCAGTTTCGCCGAGTTGGATGGATGGATCCAAACCCTAGCCTCACAATGATGTTGAACCACGAACTAGTCGAATTCGTAACCCACGATCAATTGGAAATACAAACTTGGATTTGATGAAGACGCCACAAGCGGGGATGATGAACTCGTTTGATAAGTCAAAATTGAATCTCACAAATATTATGAAATTCGGATAAAAGTTCTCCAGAGAGAAAATAAACTCACAAGTTTATAATTGAATTCAATAATGGTCTAATGAATAACGTTTACAAAGGATCCCTATTTATAATGTAGGGATGGACGAAATTATGAAGGAAAAGGAAACAAAAATCTGATCCAAAGAAGAAATCCTCACTAGACTAGGAAACTTCCTAAACTAGAATTCTATTCAAGGTAGAAATCTGCCTTAAATAAATCCTAGTCAAACTATGACTCTTAATGACCGAAAATTAAGAAATAAAATAAAAATTTGACTTGGACTATAATCTAAATTAAATAAAATAAATACTATAGTCTAATAAATCAATCCCCTTAATTAAAATATTAAGGGCCAATACTGACGCGCGGTATGGGCATACCAACTGTTTTTCATCTTCATGCAATGCACTCTAACTCCAATCCCTGATAACCTTGTGCCGATATCAACACCTTCCAGCTTGATTCCCCCTTCTTGGCTTCTTCCATGGGTTTTCTTGACGTCTCTTGTTCTCAAACCTCTCGTATGAACCCGTTGAGGCTTTTCTTGAACCTCTTAGCTCGCGATCGCGTCACGGGTCCTTCAGGCACCTTGATTAGATCTGACACCTCCTTAGCACGGGGCGTATCAGTTTCAATTACTTAAATTTAAATATAAAAAAATATTTATGAAACATTTTTTAAACTCTTAAACCATCAATATTCGATTCCTTAACACAAATACAATTTTGAAATTCATAATTATTTACAGAAAACCTCAAAGGGATTCCGAGAACCCATGAGTTTCTAGCTAGATTAGCTACAATTCGATCACCTAATAGAGAATGCAATATTTGAAATAACACTTCGACTTCATGAATTTACTCTCACATCTTCTAAAGAAAAATCTCTAACACTGTATTTTGTGCCGAAACAACAGCAACAACAGATGATTTTCTCACACATTTGTTAGACTCAACATGATTATTCCTTGTATCATTGAAAGTTCTCTTCGTCACAACAATGCCTTACGATGAGGTTTGGACTGTATGCCACCGAGCATCAGAAGATGAGTAATAACGAGGTTTATGAAATCCTAGACGATGCATCGAAATAGTTATATTATTTTATGTTAGTTTTTTTTTGTATATATAAATAAATACAATAGAGATGTACACACTAGCTTAATTTATTTAATTTGTGCCTTAATTTTTTTTTAGTTTAAACAACCATATAGAGAAAAATTCACTTTTAGTCCCATAAGACACGCCTGAGCTCGATTTTGGTTTCAATAATATTACTTTTGGTCCTATTTCAAAAAAATAACTCACATGTGTTCCCATAGGATTACCGGTATCATTTTTGGTCATACAATTTAAACAACTATTATAGAAATTTATGGAGAGCTGCTTACACGTGAGTCACGTGCGAAATTTAGCCTCAAATTGAACAAAAATACCCAAATCTAAAGAGAAATCCATAATTCCCATTCGATTGCAAAAATACTCAAACCCCCCTCTCCCAAATTTTCCCTGATTTCAAAGAATTCCCAAAATTCTCGATCTCAAACAAGCTTGTCAATTTCAAAGAACGGCAGGATAATTCGAAGGAAGTGTTTTCTAGCTATGCCACACCCAAATTACAATAAGTGTCCGATTTCCATTTTGCGTTTGATGGTTTTGTTCTCACAATTGAAGCTTTAAAACTTGCGATGATTTTTTATGTTGATGGTTCCTCATTTTATTTATGTTAGGTGGGTGTCGTTTCTGGTATACATTGAAGCTCATGCATGGAGGAATGGCAGTCAATGATGCAGGTAAGCTTATGTACTTAGGTCATCTCCAACAGTCTGCACTATAATACAACATCACTAACATTAAAATGCAGCAGATTCTCAATTTCATCTCCAACAGTTTGCACTATAATTCTACACCAAAAGATAATATTCCATAATATTCCTTTTATTTCATTTACAATTATTATTTTATAATTGATAACATATAATGATTTATGAAATTTCATTTAATGGATATCTATACTTAAATTCAAAATTTCATAATAATTATTAAAATATTTTTTAGAACAAATATATTTGAATTAATATAAAATATACAAATTCTAAAAATCTATTTTAGTATTTTTATGTAGTTTTATTGTTCTTGTACTTTTATCAATTTTTGTATGTTTAATAGTTGGTCTAATTTTTATCTAATTTTATTTTTTATCATTTGTATTTAATTAAATTTATTATATATAATAATTTTAATATTAATTACACCACATTGTTTAAAATACAAAATAAATAACAAATAACATACACAAAATATAAAACAAAACACTAAACAAAATATAGCATAAAAAAATAAAATAAAATAAAAAATTTGCCGTCCATAGAGAGATGAGCGGTATATTTACCGCCATCTCTCTCCTCTCTCCTAAATTACCACTCCATATGCAGCTGCTGTTGGAGTGCTTTTCCACCGCAAAATAGGAGAATGGTGTCTCCAAAGGCGTCTCCTTTGGAGACGCCTTTAGAGGGTAGAATAACTACCTTTGATTTTGTGGACATACGTAGGTGGTATTAGAGGTATTTAGAAGGTCTTTGTGAACAATTAGGTTATATTGTGGCTAAGAAATTTTACAGGTATGGTGAAAAAGGTGAATTGAAGGATGTTGTCTGTGAGGCGGATTCTTGGTTATTGATAAGAGGGGATGAAGAAAATAGGGAGTTTACGCTATTTTTAGAGGGGAAAAAAGATAATATTGATATGATTGGAAAAGTTGTTGATGGAGAGGTTGAGTATATAGATAATGAACGAACGTAGTCTATTGAGCAACAAGATGAGACTGTAAAGAGGTTAAAAAAGAGATATTTGCAAACATATTTAGTTGGTGCTAAGAATGAAGTAGTGAATGAGGACTTAGAACATGATGTTGGGTGATAATGTGAGGGCTGCAGAAGAGGAGTTAGTCACACATGATGAATTAGTTGATAATGTGATAATGTGAGGCAGCGAAGGCTAGTTGTGCGACGAGGAGAATGTGCGAGAGAGAGAGAGAGAGAGAGAGGGAGGGACACAGATGGCCGGAGATCGAAGCACGTTTGCGGCTAGGGTTCAGAGATCAATTTGGGGGAGAAATGAAAGAGAAGCCCCTTTTTTTTTTCATATCAGAAACTTAACGACGGACCTAATCCGTCATTAATTTTATCTAAATTAAAATAATACAAAATTAAAATATTAACGACGGACCTAATCCGTCGTTAGTTTTTTCAGAAATTAAATAATACAAAATTAAAATATTAACGACGGACCTAATCCGTAGTTAGGTTTTCTGGAAATTAAATAATTCAAAATTCAAATATTAATGACGAACCTTGTCCGTCGTTAGATTTTTCAGAAATTAAATAATTCAAAATTCAAATATTAATGGTCCGTCGTTAAATTTAACGACGGTTAGTCCGTCTTTATTCCGTCGTTATTGTTACGCGTGAAAAATTCCCGCACTTTTTAATGCCTGAAAAGTGTAACGACGGACCGTCCGTCACTAAACCGTCGCAACTAGTGACGGACATAGGTCTGTCTCTAATATCCGTCATTAAAGCGCGATTTTTTTGTAATGTATGAATTTTATGATTAAAACTACATAATTTTGATATTGAGACACGAATAAGACATGCACTTTGAATTCGAGGATCATATTCGGTTTACAAGCAATCTCAAATTAGGATAAATTGGTTAAGACTTCGTTCATATCTTTCTATAAACAAGTATATCTCCCGCGCGATGTACGAATATCAATTTTATGAATTATAATGACAAAATTTATACGTATGTGTGTGTGTATATATATATATATTATTTAAGGATACAATGCATCACCTTTTAACTGACAATACATATCATTGTGTGTTCAATATGTATAAAATGTATATTATTTGATGTTATTGTCTTAAAATATAATGTTTTAATATTCAAAAAACAAATTAACAGAAAAAAGAATTTAATATCATATGATTCTAACATAATATACATATATATATATATATTATAGAATAGGAATATGGTGAGAAGCTAAAGGGGGTGTATTCAAATAAGATTTTGTTGGATTTTAAAAGATTTTGAAAAGTTTATGGATTTTATAAATTCATAGACTCCACATGAAGTCTCCCAACTCCACATGAAGTTTGCCTGACTTTGGGTATGGATTTCGGACGGATTTTGGACAATTTTAATGGATTTGAAATCCTTATTTTCAGTGCTCGATGGAAGACAGCGATCGCTCGACCCGGAAAAAATTGAACCTAACGACCGCTGGAAGCCAGCGGCCGCTGGGAAGGGAGGGCGATTACACCCAGCGACCGCTAGGCCTCATTTATACATTTTTATTATTCATATCTCCAACCAACAACTTTCTCGCTCCATGGCCCCAATCAATATTCAACATTAATAATCCCCAACAACAACAACAGTGTGAAGATTCATCATCACTCATCAGAACCACCTCCACCACAGGCTGCGGTGGCGGGTTGAGGCTGAGAGGCGTGTTCGCGACGTTCGATAAGAACAATGACGGCTACATAATGAGGCATGAGCTGAGAGAGTCACTCCAGAAGATTGGTATCGCAGCAGGAGAGATAGACGTTGATGAAATGGTGCAGAAGGTGGTTCATAGAACGTGATATAAAATCATAATTCTTCACCGTTTCGTCTCATTATTTACTGTCTCTCCTCTCTCTCTCTCTCTCTCTCTCTCTCTCTCTCTCTCTTTCTCTCTCTCTCTCTCGGTGTTCATAGACACCATTCGCCGTTGATCATTCATCTGAAACGTCCGATCGCCGATTAACTAAGGTCGGTGTTTTCTGTTTTTTTTTCTTTTTTTTTTTTGCGATTGAATTCAGCATCTGTTGATTATATCACTTTTTTTGACTTAAATTCATGTTTTGCTTCATATAATCATTGCCTTTTTTTGGTTTAACTGATTTTATTTCTCCGAGCTTTTGGGTTATGCCGTTGTTTTTTAACATTTTACGCTGCACATGTTCTTTAGATGATCGTGGACCATATTTTTTCCGTTCATTTTTCAGTATTTGATTTCTAGTTTTAGTTGATTTTGTTTTCTTTTCCTGGTTTTCCTGTTTGCTCGTTTTTCCTTTTTATTTTCTACTCGTCTGTTGACTGTCCATACATTGGTGGTGATTTGATAATTACTTTTTTCACCATCATTATCGATATAATAGTAATTGGACTGACTGCCCATTGCTTTTATGATTCTTTTAGCGGATATGATGAACGATGTGTTTTGATTATTAAATGTAGTTAGGTAGTCTATGGTGGTTTGGGTTGATGTGACTATGTGAGGATCAACTTTCTCATGTTAAATCAGTTTTGATCTACACTGAAGTTGATAAAAGGTTTGATTAACCAATTTTTTCAATCATGTTTTGTTAAAGTCAGTTGCGGACAATGTATTTAGATATTGTTTTATGCATCTTTGGTAGAAAAGTTATGCTTAACCTGTTAAAAAAATAGAAATATCACTAATTTTGTAGACACAGATGTAGAACACGCTAGTGGATAGCTACTTGGCCTCTCTAAAATGAAGAATCTGAATTATGAATGGTATTGCAGACACCTGTGTGGTCCATTTGGATCACTGATGAACAAATGTTATTTTTATTTATGATGTTCCCTTCAAAGATTGTTAGATTGACCTGCTACAGTTGCATTATCTAATGCATCAGCCTTTGAGTTGGACAAGAAACACGTGAATGTAGAGCACAATATTTCTTTGCTTTGAGATTGGAATTTACATGTACCAATCGATCATTGTTCTCAACAAAAGTGACACATCATTGTACATCCCTCTGAATTCATTCTAAGATTGCCAATTATCCTTGATGAATATTACTAGTCATATTTGATGTTTTGGGGGTATTTGGTTAAAGATGACTGGCATTATTTTGTTTTCTTGAAGGTGCAAAATATCAAACATGTGCCAGTGGGATGCTAGTTGTTCTAAACGCTTTTGTGGCTTCTAGAAAGTTTGATTATTGTAAGAGGATTTAGATATGTTTTTGTTGCATGTATATATATTCATTGTTATCGTGTTGTTAAGTATGGGTTATGGGTTTAATTGTTTATATATGGATTTGAAAGCTTGAGATTGATGATGAAGTAGAATAATTAAATATGATCCTTACTGTGATTAAACTGATCGGACCGACTAAGCCTAGCGGCCGCTGAAACAAACCGCCTTACTCCCAGCGACCGCTGGCACCCAACAACCGCTGGAGTACCATCATCGGCTACTCCAGCGGCCGCTGGGGTTAGTCGCGTGTTGAGGTGCTCGAGTTCAACTACTTAGCAGCCGCTGCATTACACCGCGTGCCGGATTTTTCAAATCTATTAAAATCTCGTATCCAGAGGTCAGATTTCATCCTTTGTATTTTTAACGTGATTTGGAGGTGAAATCCAATAGAATCCATGACTTTTTAAAGTCCATGGATTTTTAAATACCTCTGGATTTTAAAAGATTTTTAAACGTCTGGATTGAATACACCCGGATTTTAAAAGACTTTTAAAAGTCTGGATTGAATACACCTGAATTTTAAAAGACTTTTAAAAGTCTTGATTGAATACACCCGAATTTTAAAAGTCCAACAAAATCCTACAAAATCCTAATTGAATACACCCCCTAAATTCATCTATATTCTCACCATTCATTGTTAAGTATGAAATGGACATATTAATTTATGTCATTCAGAATAAATATAGTATTATATCATAGTGTAATTGTAATACCCCGATTCCGAAAATCTGAGGCGCTACACAAGATTAAATAAAAAATATTCAGCGGATGCATAATACGTTAAAATATTGACCAGAGTCAATATTCAACATTAAAAATACAATTTTTAATAGTCAAAACTTATAGAACCCCTATATCCACATCAGCTGTCTGCATCACCTTGTACCTAAAAAATATTTTAGAAAATGAGGGCTGAGTACCAGAAAATACTCAGTGGGTTTATCGTGTTCGTCCAAACACATGCAAGGATTTTTCATATCAAAATCCAACGATCTAATTTAAAAAAAAAATCATTACTGTGCTTAAGAATATTTATTCAAAAGCCGATAATTAATATTCATTCAGATGCCCATGCGCTTCAGAATAGTTATTCAGAAGCGAACAATTCAATATCATTCTCATAACAATGCGCTTAAGAATATTTATTCAAAAGTGAACATTTCAGTATTCATTCATATATCAATGCGCTTAAAAATATATTTATTCAAAAGCCGATGCGCTCAATTGACCATGCGTGGATACAGACCCTATGCGATCACATAACTATATGTTAATATAATTGACCATGCCGGAATTTATCATGCAGGTCCAATCATATCCACGAAGAGCAAAAATAGTCGTAAATCATTTATGAACGAAAGCATTGTAAAAACAAAGGATTTAGTTTAGCAAAACACACCTTATAGCTAAAATAGCTGGAGCTTTACACATGTTCTGCAGATCCTAAGCCTGAAATTTCGGGTTTGGGCCTACAACAGGAGAACTACCTATCAGTATCACGCTAGGCCTTGAAACTATAGCATAAGGTAAGTTTTTGGCTTATGAGACGAGCTCTCGAAATTTGAGCTTGTACAGATAACTCTTAGAAGTTAGATAAATTTAAATTGATCCAAAGGGCCAATTATAGTCCTGATCATTTAAGACATTTAAGAATTAACTCTTAAGATAAAATCAAATTATCTTATATATATTAAAGATAATTGTAACACTCCTTATAATAAATACATGATTATTTTATTTACCTTTAAAACTGTTAATCATGTAAAACTTAAAATAATGAAAGAAGAATTAAATTAAACACACACCTAATTTAAAATGACAAGCCACCCTACTTCACAAATTTTAGAAAATCAAAACAAGTTTCTCTTTCTTCTGAAACTCTCGAGACCTACATTATAGTAGACATGATTACCTTTCAAAAATCAAAACATATTTCTTTTTCCATCCATGGGCCATTAAAAATAATTTGTAACCAAACTACTCTATCTCTCTATACCTCTCGTTCTACACACACACATACAACCAAAACAAAACAACTAACTTAAAAGTCAAACCCATTTATTTTCACTCTCTTCAAAGCATAACCAATCACTTATCTCCCTTCTGTACCACAAAACAAATGCACACTTAATTGAAACAATATTACAAAAATAAAAACACAAATGATGGGCTAAACGATGTCGGTTCATCGATCGGAGACATGATACATGTAGGCTGTAGTGTGGAGTTTATAGGTATATAAAATTTGAGCTGATACAACAATCGGATCGTCCGAAAATGGCCTCGAAAGTAGACTGCAGTAACTTGCGGTGGAAGCAGCTCCCGGCTGTCCTTATCTTGGGTTTCAAAAATTTTGGAAAGCATTCCAATAAAATCTTGCATAATTTTAATCTATTTGGGGAGAAGAACTAATCGGTGTAAATTTTGTGAGTTTTGGCCGTGATTTTCATGGCAAAATGAAAGCTGGCGGTGTTCTTCTTTTCGTGAAGAAGGTGGAATGCATGATTTTACTTCTCTTTTTTTTTTTTTTAAATTCCAACACCTGTACTGCACCTCTTCACATGTGTAGGCTATCCAAAATTATGTGTAGGTGGATTGGTGGGCCGGGTCAGTTGGGTCCTAAAAGGGCCCAAATTTAAATATGGCCCAATTGCAATGTTTTGGGGCATTACGTCCCTACCCCCTTAAAAGAATTTCGTCCTGAAATTCACATATATCCAAATGGTAAGTTAAGGTACTGCTTCATGATTTTATCTTCTATATCGCATGTAACTTTACATTCCTCATGCATGTCGGCTCCGCTAAGCCTATATTAATATCAATTTCTTGTTTTGCAACTTGTGGATTTTGCAATCCAGGATCGTCTCTAGTACTTCTTGATAAGTAAGGTCTAAGTTTGCTTCTATATCTTTATCATGAACTGTAAGACTTAGGTCAAATACATATTTTCGAAGCATCGACACGTGAAACACGTCATATATTCCACCTAATTTTGGTGGTAAAGCGATCCTATAGGCAATTTCCCCAATTCGATCGAGGATTTCGTATGGTCCGGCAAATTGAGGTCTTTATTTCTCCCTCTTGCCAAAACAAACTATCCACCGAGACGGAGATAACTTAAGAACAACTCTTTGATTTTAAACTGTAAATCCCTCCGGCGTTTGCCCGCATAAGATTAATGTGTATCATTTGGTCTTTTGGTCATTCATTTTATTTTAGTTTGTTGGAGATTTTCTCTATGTGTCGTATCATCTCCAATCCCTTTTTTTTTTTACCTCATCCCAGTGTAGAGATGGTCTACACTTCCGACCGTATAAGGCCTCGTAAAGTGTCATTCGACGAATGGTGCCACTTTTATTCTCCACTTTATTTTTCTTATTATGTCGCAATATATCTTTATGCTTCTAGGGTGGATCGTGTAAGATGTGTCATGAGTTTCACTCATAATTTTGTACTTCAATTTCTCGTTGTGCAACATGTATATTTCGTTATCAAATGGCAATGTCGTATCGTTTATTTCAACATATCTTTTTCAATCATCTGTCTTCATTTTTCGATGCATCTTCTCAAGGAAATGCTCATTGGCTTAAGTGGTAACAATTCATACTTGCAGGTTCGACCTAAAACACCATCATATCAATTCATTCTTTCTTGGGCTCTTGACTTATCGAAGCCTCTATGTTTATTTGCATAAACTCCTTGACAAATTTTCTCTTATCGAGTTAGTGTATAATCAAGCACTGTTCGAACCCTTGAACTTAATACATTGGTCACTACATGGCCCTTCTTGGTGGTAAAAAGTAATGCAACATATAAATTACAGTCATCATACATGCCATGCTCTGAAGCTCTCGAGTTACTAGTTGATCCTCATTGTTTTTTCTTCTATACATGGGGCAATTGAATACGAAGTCATTCATTTGGTTATATGGTTAGCGAACATTTTTTTTTTATTTTTTTCATTATCCCACATGACATAAAAATTTGCCCAATAGTTTCTCCGTTTGACTTCAGATAGTCTACCTTGCATTCCTTTCCACAGGCATGCCATAACAACTTCTTCCTTTTAGCCATATGATGGTAATCCCATTTTCCGTATTTGGGTTGCTTAAACTAATATCTTTTAACTTCTTTTTCTTGTGTTTTTTTCCTTTACCGACCCACATGCACCTCCACAGTAAAATTGGATTAAAAATTATTGATCTTGAGTCCTCGTTGGAATTTTCTCTGCTTCAGATTAAATTATTAGTCACCGGTATAACCATAGAATGTAGGAGTGTCAATGAAATGCCATAATTCGCCCAACAAAAATATTCTTTGAAAGTCGGGGTACTTAATCTTGAGCATCCGGGTCCTTGGATTTACTTTCTCTTATTTCTTAAACATGTTCCTCACCCAATGTGCGCATTCGTCTCACCAAGTAACGATCGAAGAAATTGTAGCTTCGTAGTCATTCCTATGTTCTAGTGTATCTTTAACTTCTAACCACTCGTTCATCATTCGTGAGATATACATCGCTAAGCAGTGCTCAGGATTTCATCTATTATAAGGCTTGGACTCATGATCTGTCGAGATATTCTATTAGCAAAACTACAATTCACAAAAAGTTACCACAGAGTTTCCCTAAAGTTCTTGTTTTCTATCGTAAAACACGTAACTAAAATTCTGAAGTCATCTTAAAGTTCATACTAATGGGTAATAACTTAAAAGCATACTATCCCGTTATAGGTTCATCCATGTGAATGTTATCGTGGATATATATACATGCTCATTATATCTATTTGAAATAAACTTATTTCATAAACATTTATTTCCATTTAGAATATATATATATATATATATACATATATATATGTATATTTACACTTTCCAAGTTTCTCATCTAGATAAATTAATAGATACACAAAATTTTGTACCTGTGATGATAAGCCATGACGTGGACGTCGGACAATGAGTCAAATAAAATATAAGACGTATTTAAGAAACTTTTAACAATATTTCAAAAATGACCCAACAGGCTTACAGATTCGTAGACCCGCTCTGATACCACTCAGTAACGCCCCGATTCTGAAAATCTGAGGCGCTACACAAGATTAAATAAAATTCCTATTTTCATAACAATTTTACCTTTAAAAAGAAAACCATTTTTATGATAATTTTCTTAGAAATAAAATCCACCAATCATTGTTTTAGAAGACTTTTCAAACAACCAATCACAACTATGTTTCATAAACGACTAGTCAATGTTGAAAGTCTAATATTTGAACAAGTCAAAAATAACGGTGGAACATGTACTATTTTAATATTCATAAATATTTAAAATATTCAGCGGATGCATAATACATTAAAATATTGACCTGAGCCAATATTCAACATTCAAAATACAATTTTGAATAGTCAAAACTTATAGAACCCCTAAGAATAGTTATTCAGAAGCGAACAATTCAATATCATTCTCATAACAATGCGCTTAAGAATATTTAATCAAAAGTGAGCAATTCAGTATTCATTCATATATTAATGCCCTTAAGACTATATTTATTCAAAACCGATGCGCTCAATTGACCATCCGTGGATACAGACCCTATGTGATCACATAACTATATGTCAATATAATTGACCATGCCGGAATTTATCATGTAAGTCCAATCATATCCACGAAGAGCAAAAACAGTCGTAAATCATTTATGGACGAAAGCATTGTAAAAACAAAGGTTTTAGTTTAGCATAACCCACCTTATAGCTAAAATAGCTGGAGCTTTACACATGTTCTGCAGATCCTAAGCCTGAAATTTTGGGTTTGGGCCTACAATAGGAGAACTACCTATCAGTATCACGCTAGGCCTTGAAACTATAACATAAGGTAAGTTTTTGGCTTATGAGACGAGCTCTCGAAATTTGAGCTCGTAAAGACAACTCTCGAAAGTTAGATAAATTTAAATTGATCCAAAGGGACAATTATAGTCCTGATCGTTTAAGAAATTTAAAAATTAGCTCTTAACATAAAATCAAATTATCCTATATATATTAAAGATAATTGTAAAACTCCTTATAATAAATACATGATTATTTTATTTACCTTTAAAACCTTTAATCATGTAAAACTTAAAATAATAAAAGAAGAATTAAATTAAACATACACCTAATTTAAAATGACAAGCCACCTTACTTCACAAATTTTAGAATATCAAAACAAGTTTCTCTTTCTTCTGAAACTCTCGAGACCTACATTACAGTAGACATGATCACCTTTCAAAAATCAAAACATATTTCTTTTCCCATCCATGGGTCATTAAAAATAATTTGTAACCAAACTACTCTATCTCTCTATACCTCTCGTTCCACACACACACAACCAAAACAAAACAACTAACTTAAAAGTCAAACCCATTTATTTTCTCTCTCTTCAAAGCATAACCAACCACTTCTCTCTCTTCTGTACCACAAAACAAATGCACACTTAATTGAAACAATATTACAAAAATAAAAATACTTTTCTTCTCTTTTCCCCATGCCAATACCTGTCTGTTCTCACCCTCTCCCAAAACCCACTTTAATTCACACATTTTAAAACAACAACCAATCTAACTCTCTGTAGAACTTGTGGGCATCACTTGCACACACACAAAAGCTCAAATTCTTTTCAAAACTTAGCTAACTAACGGAAACCATGCGTGAACAACTTATAAGGAGAGGTTTTTACCCATATATGGTGTATATATATGATGGATTTTGATGGAGGAAAAATCTGGAAATGGGCCATCGAATTAGGAGCAGCAGCAGTGCTGTTATCAGCGGCAACAATTTACGACAACTTTGGCGCATAAATGATGGGCTAAATGATGTCGGTTCATCGATCGGAGACCGGATATATGTAGGCTTTAGTGTGAAGTTTACAGGGATATAAAATTTCAGCTGGTACAACGATCGGAGCATCCGAAAATGGCCTCGAAAGTGGACTGTAGTAACTTGTGGCAGAAGCAGCTCCCAGCTGTCCTTACCTTGGGTTTTAAAAATTTTGGAAAGCATTCCAATAAAATCTTGCATAATTTTAATCTATTTGGGGAGAGGAACTAATTGGTGTAATTTTTGTGAGTTTTGGTCATGATTTTCATGGCAAAACGAAAGATGGCGGCGTTCTTCTTTTTGAGAAGAAGATGGAAAGCATGATTTTATTTCTCTCTTTTTTTTTCTAAATTCCAACACCTATACTGCACCTCTTCACACATGTAGGTTGTCCAAAATTATGTGTAGGTGGATTGGTGGGCTAGGTCAGTTGGGTTGGGACCGAAAATTTGACCTAAAAGGTCCCAAATTTAAATATGGCCCAATTGCAATATTTTGGGGAATTACATCCCTACCCCCTTAAAAGAATTTCATCCCGAAATTCACATATATCCAAATGGTAAGTTAAGGTACAGCTTCATGATTTTATCTTCTATATCCTATGTAATTTTACGTTTCTCAGGCATGTCGGCTCTGCTAAGCCTGTACTAATATCAATTTCTTGTTTTGCAACTTGTGGATTTTGCAATCCAGGATCGTCTCTAGTACTTCTTGACAAGTAAAGTCTAAGTTTGCTTCTATAACTTTATCATGAACTGTATGACTTAGGTCAAATACGTATTTTCGAAGTATCAACACGTGAAACACGTCATATATTCCACCTAATTTTGGTGGTAAAGTGAGCCTATAGGCAATTTCCCCAATTCGATCGAGGATTTTGTATGGTCTGACAAATTGAGGTATTTATTTCTCCCTCTTGCCAAAACAAACTATCCACCAAGACGGAGATAACTTAAGAACAACTCTTTGATTTTAAACTATAAACCCCTCCGGCGTTTGCTCGCATAAGATTTATGTGTATCATTTGGTCCTTTGGTCATTCATTTTATTTTAGTTTGTTGGAAATTTTCTCTATGTGTTGTATCATCTCCAATACCTTTTTGTTTACCTCATCCCAGTGTAGAGATGGTCTACACTTCCGAACGTATAAGGCTTCGTAAAGTGTCATTCGACGAATGGTGCCACTTTTATTCTCCACTTTATTTTTCTTATTATGTCGCAATACATCTTTGTGCTTCCAGGGTGGACCGTGTAAGATGCGTCATGAGTTTCACTTATAATTTTGTACTTCAATTTCTTATTGTGCAACATGTATATTTCGTTTCCCACCTGATGTAAATTTTTTGCGCAATAGTTTCTCCGTTTGACTTCAGACAGTCTACCTTGCATTCCTTTCCACAGGCATGCCATAACAACTTCTTCCTTTTAGCCATATGACAGTAGTCCCATTTACCGTATTTGGGTTGCTTAAACTATTATCTTCTAACTTCTTTCCCTTATGTTTTTTTCCTTTACCGACTCACATGCACCTCCACAGTAAAATTAGATTAAAAATTCATCATCTTGAGTCCTCGTTGGAATTTTCTCCGCTTCAGATTAAATTATTAGCCACCAGTATAACCATAGAATGTAGGCGTGTTAATGAAATGCCATAATTCACCCAACAAAAATATTCTTTGAGAAGTCGGGGTAGTTAATCTCGAGCGTCCGGGTCCTTGGATTTACTTTCTCTTATTTGTTAAACATGTTCCTCACCCAATGTGCGCATTCGCCTCACCAAGTAACGATCGAAGAAATTGTAGCTTCGTAGTCATTCTTGTCGTCTAGTGTATCTTCAACTTCTAACCACTCGTTCATCATTCGTGAGATATACATCGCTAAGTAGTGCTCAGGATTTCATCTATTATAAGGCTTGGACTCACGATCTATCGATATATTCTATTAGCAAAACTATAATTCACAAAAAGTTACCATAGAGTTTCCCTAAAGTTCTTGTTTTCTATCGTAAAACACTTAACTAAAATTCTGAAGTCATGTTAAAGTTCATACTAATGGGTAATAACTTAAAAGCATACTATCCCGTTATAGGTTCATCCATGTGAATGTTATCGTGGATATATACACATGCTCATTATATCTATTTGAAATAAACTTATTTCGTAAAAAATTATTTCCATTTAGAATATATAATATATATATATATATATATTTACACTTTCCAAGTTTCTCATCTCGATAAATTAATAGATACACAAAATTTTGTACCTGTGATGATAAGGCATGGCGTGGACGTCGCACAATGAGTCAAATAAAATATAAGACGTATTTAAGAAACTTTTAACAATATTTCGAAAATGACTCAGCAGGCCTACAGATTCATAGACCCGCTCTGATACCAGTCAGTAACGCCCCGATTCTGAAAATCTGAGGCGCTACACAAGATTAAATAAAATTCCTATTTTCATAACAATTTTACCTTTAAAAAGAAAACATTTTTATGATAATTTTCTTAGAAATAAAATCCACCAATCATCGTTTTAGAAGACTTTTCAAACAACCAATCACAACTATGTTTCACAAACGACTAGTCAATGTTGAAAGTCTAATATTTGAACAAGTCAAAAATAACGGTGGAACATTTACTATTTTAATATTCATAAATATTTAAAATATGCAGCGGATGCATAATACATTAAAATATTGACCAGAGCCAATATTCAACATTCAAAATACAATTTTGAATAGTCAAAACTTATAGAACCCCTATCTCCACGTCAGCTGCTTGCATCACCTTGTACCTGAAAAATATTTTAGAAAATGAGGGCTGAGTGCCAGAAAACACTCAGTGGGTTTATCGTGTTCGTCCAAACACATGCAATGATTTTTTATATCAAAATCCAACAATCTAATTTTAAAAAAAATCATTATTGCACTTAAGAATATTTATTCAAAAGCCGATAATTAATATTCATTCAGATGCCTATGTGCTTAAGAATAGTTATTTAGAAGCGAACAATACAATATCATTCTCATAACAATGCGCTTAAGAATATTTATTCAAAAGTGAGCAATTCAGTATTCATTCATATATCAATGCGCTTAAGACTATATTTATTCAAAAGCCGATGCGCTCAATTCACCATGCGTAGATACAGGCCTATGTGATCACATAACTATATGTCAATATAATTGACCATGTCGGAATTTATCATGTAGGTCCAATCATGTCCACGAAGAGCAAAAACAGTTATAAATCATTTATGGACGAAAGCATTGTAAAAACAAAGGTTTTAGTTTAGCAAAACCCACCTTATAGCTAAAATAGCTGGATTTTTGGTTTGGGCCTACAATAGGAGAACTACCTATCAGTATCACGCTAGGCCTTGAAACTATAACATAAGGTAAGTTTTTAGCTTATGAGACGAGCTCTCGAAATTTGAGCTCATATAGACAACTCTAGGAAGTTAGATAAATTTAAATTGATCCAAAGGGCCAATTATAGTCCTAATCATTTAAGACATTTAAGAATTAACTCTTAAGATAAAATCAAATTATCCTATATATATTAAAGATAATTGTAATACTCCTTATAATAAATACATGATTATTTTATTTACCTTTAAAACCGTTAATCATGTAAAACTTAAAATATGAAAGAAGAATTAAATTAATCATACACCTCATTTAAAATGACAAGCCACCCTACTACACAAATTTTAGAAAATCAAAACAAGTTTCTCTTTCTTCTGAAACTCTCGAGACCTACATTACAGTAGACATGATCACCTTTCAAAAATCAAAACATATTTCTTTTCCCATCCATGGGTCATTAAAAATAATTTGTAACCAAACTATTCTATCTCTCTATACCTCTCGTTCCACACACACACACAACCAAAACAAAACAACTAACTTAAAAGTCAAACCCATTTTTTTTCTCTCTCTTCAAAGCATGACCAATCACTTCTCTCTCTTCTGTACCACAAAACAAATGCACACTTAATTGAAACAATATTACAAAAATAAAAACACTTTTCTTCTTTTTTTCCCATGCCAATACCTGTCTGTTCTCACCCTCTCCCAAAACCCACTTTAATTCACACATTTTAAAACAACAACCAATCTAACTCTCTGTAGAACTTGTGGGTGTCACTTGCACACACACAAAAACTCAAATTCTTTTCAAAACTTAGCTAACTAACGGAAAACACGCGTGAACAAAACTTATAAGGGGAGGTTTATACCCATATATGGTGTATATATATGATGGATTTTGACAGAGGAAAAATCTGGAAATGGGCCATCGAATTAGGAGCAACAGCAGCGCCGTTGTCAGCGGCAACAGTTTACGTCAACTTTGGCGCACAAATGATGGGGTAAATGATGTCGGTTCATCGATCAGATACCGGATACATGTAGATTGTAGTGTGGAGTTTACATGGATATAAAATTTGAGCTGATACAACGATCGGATCGTCCGAAAATGGCCTCGAAAGTGGACTGCAGTAACTTGTGGCGGAAGCAGCTCCGTCTGTCTTTACCTTGGGTTTAAAATTTTTTGCAAAGCATTCCAATAAAATCTTGCAAAATTTTAATCTATTTGGGGAGAGGAACTAATCGGTGTAAATTTTGTGAGTTTTGGCCGTGATTTTCATGGCAAAACGAAAGCTGGCGGTGTTCTTCTTTTCGAGAAGAAGGTGGAATGCATGATTTTATTTCTCTCTTTTTTTTTTCTAAATTCCAACAACTGTACTGCACCTCTTCACACGTGTAGGCTGTCCAAAATTATGTGTAGGTGGATTGGTGGGCCAGGTCAGTTGGGTTGGGACCGAAAATTTGGCCTAAAAGGGCCCAAATTTAAATATGGCCCAATTGCAATGTTTTGGGGCATTACAGTAATATGATTTACCTAAAATATTAATATTTATCATGCAAGACAAATTAGAAACTAATAGTATTATATAAAACTTTGATCTGCTTTTTTTTTGTCAATAGTAAACCGCAGCCGCTACCAAGGTGCGCAATGGGTAAATCCCGCCCCTGTGTAGTAGCCTACAAACCACACATGCGAGGTTAACCATACTTGACAAGCTAGGTGTGATAGGCTCACACCTAGTGGTGTTGGTGGTGGAATTTGAACTTGAGACCTTTGGCCTCAAGATAATACCACTCGACCACTAGGCCATTCCCAATAAGACAAACTTTGATCTACTTATTTAGATATATTATTGGTAATGCATATTAAATGCAAGTGGAAGTCTAACATCAAATATTTAATCATGAGACGTGTGTAGTTCTGAATTTTTTTTCTTTCTATTTAAATTTTATAGAACATGTATATTTTAAATTATAAAGTATTATAATTTTCAGTTTCAATTCGTTTTTCCTTTTCTTTCCTAATGAGTCAAACACATCTAAAAATTTAATTTCTTACAATTTTGGGTTTCAATGAGTATTAACTACACATATCATATGCATATAAGTTTTTTTTCCTTTCCGAATGAGTTGATGCGATTATAAATTAACATTTATAATAATTTTCAGGGGGGTGTATTCGTTTGAGACTTTGATGGATTTTAATGGACTTTTAAAATCTGGGTGTATTCAATCCAGACTTTTAAAAGTCCTTTAAAATCCGGAGGTATTCAATTCAGACTTTTAAAAGTCCTTTAAAATCCGGAGGTATTCAATCCAGACTTTTAAAAGTCTTTTAAAATCCGAAGGTATTTAAAAATCTATGAACTTTAAAAAGTCATTGACTTCGTTGGATTTCAACTCGATTTCACGTTTAAAATGCGTATGATGAAATCCGACCCCTGGACACGAGAGTTTGATGGATTTGAAAAACCCCGCGGCCGGTGTAGGATAGCGGCCGTTGGAACGCGAACTCGGCCATCCCAGCGGCCGCTGGGATCCAGCGACCGCTGGAGTAGTCATGATCGGATTCCAGCGGTCGCTGAGCCTAGCGGTCGTTGGAAGTAAGTCGGTTTATTCTAAGCGGACGCTGCGGCCCAGCGGCCGTTGGGCTTAGTTGTCTCACCCCTTTAAATACCCCAGGCAGCGATTTTTTTTTATCATAATTCATCAAATTCGCGGGTGCAATTTGCTCAAGGGTGCTCAACTGAAGTCCAGTATATTCTTCTGACAGAGGTACTCTCTACACCACAATTTTGAATTTTTTACACGTGTACTAATTATTGATTATATTTAGATTTGAATTTTTAAGTTCATTGCATGAAGAAATTTTGTACGTTTTTCTTGAATTACTGTTTCCCGTTGTTTTTATTACACTTTCATCCATAATAGATGCGATTTAGGTATATTTTTAAATTTTTTAAATGAAGCACCAACAATAAATATATATATTTTTTATATTACGATGATTAATTAGATGTACACAATAATATATTAGTATTATTATGGGAGACTCACGACAAGATTCGAAAAGGAAGACATCATATGAATCATGGACTAAGGAACAGAGCGACGTTCTGTTAGAACTTATGGTTGATGCTGCGCGTCGGGGATGGCGTGATAATAGTGGTATCTTTAGCAAAACCACTGTGGAAGAAAGAATACTTCCTATGCTTAATGAGAGACTTCGTTGTACTAAGACCTATTGCAATTACCAAAGCCGACTGAAATGGTATAAACATCGTTGGACTTCTTATTCAAATCTTTTGAGATTTAGCTCTGGTTTTGGATATGACCACATTACGAAAAAGTTCACGGCTTCAGATGAAGTATGGGATGCGTACTGTAAGGTACTATCATATTGCAATAATATTATCGATTTTTTTTTAACTAATAAAGTGAATTAAAAAGTTTGTTATTTATTTGATTCTAGGCCCACGCAAAAGACGCAAACTTACGCTATGGGGAATGTTCTGATTATGAAGACTTGTTAATTGCTGTGGGCAATGGTGTTGCCGTAGGAAAAAAACTCAATTGGGTTGGGTAGTGCTACTGATGCAAACACATTAGGAGATGTTGAAAATAGAGATGCGCGCCTAGAAGATTTGACTTTTGATGCTGAAAATGAGGCGTTTGTCGCACTAACCCAAGACGAGCTACCATCATCTAGTTCCACACCTCCTTCTGGGCTGCCTGAAGTGCCTGAGGCATCGACTCAAAGAAGAAATCTACCTAAAAGAAGTAGAACTCAATATGAAGCAACTTCGGGCTCTACTGATAATATCATGGAAGAGATTAAAAAACTATCCAACACCTGTGAGGGAGTTCATAATCTCTTACTGAAAAGAGATAGCATACTGGAGAAAAGAGAAAAAGAAAGATCCTATACGACTTGGGATGCAATTAAAGAGATCCCAAATTTGAATGAAGACACTCGACTCAAGGCATTTGACTTGCTTGACACCAAGTCAAAAAAAGATGGTTTTTTGAAGATGACCGTTGATGAACGAGCTAATTGGATAGCTTACAAAATTAGGGATTAGAGATCATTAGAAATTACGAATTATGTTTTTTGATTATTATTTTATTTATTTGAACTTATGAATTATGTTATTTGAACTTATGATTCATGTTTTTTGATTATTATTTTATTTCTAATGACCATTTATTTGAATTTATGAATTATATTTATTTATTATTATTTTATTTATTTGTTGATTTTTTAGTTGTATGAATTTGAATGTATTTCTTATTTTACATATTTGTAGTATTGTCGTTAATTATACTTCATTCATATTTTTTAAATGCAGCATGGAAAATCATGAAATATTGGAAGAAGAAATAGAAGTAGAAGAAATGGAAGAAGACATTGATGAGGAAGACGAGATAGAACTTTGCGAAAATGTTAGGCTCTTGCTCTTAACAATTAAGGCAGTGATAATCTTATTAGGAAAAATTGCTATGATGCGTCGGCGTATTGAACGTTCTTTGCAGCGACGATCAAAAAGTAGAACTGGATTTCACTTTATTAATAATATGATTGAAGGAGATCCACAAAGCTTTCGACAGCTGTATAGGATGTATCCTGATGCGTTTCTGAAGTTATGCTCTATCATTAAAGAGAAAACACATCTAGAAGATACAAGATACGTATGTGTTGAAGAAATGGTGGCGACATTCTTGATCATTGTTGGACATAACGACAGATATTGTAATGTTAGTCAGAGATTCAATCGTTCCCATTTCGCAACTAGTCAAAATTTCAATAAAATCCTAAAGGCTTTGAACACCATAGCACCGGACATGATGGTTACGACGTCTACAGGGATCCCTGCTAAAATTAAGGAAAGCACAAGATTCATGCCTTTCTTTAAGGTATGTATCTTTTATTATGTAAAGAATCTGAAATGTTGTAGTTTTCTTCTCTCACAAATTCATTTTATTTTAGGATTGCATCGGGGCTATAGATGGAACTCATATCCCGGCAACGGTAACAGGCCGAGAAGTAAGCAGTTTTCGTAACCGGCATGGTATGCATTCCCAGAATGTTTTGGCAGCTTGCAACTTTGATTTGCAGTTCATATATGTGCTAAGTGGGTGGGAAGGTTCAGCCCATGACTCAAAACTTTTAAGTGATGCATTATCAAGAACAAATGGCCTTCAGGTGCCCCAAGGTATGTACCCCGTATTTTACATTTTTTTTTTAATGGTGAAAAAGTCACTAGTTAACAAAAATATTTTAATTGTGTTGTTGTAGGTAAGTATTTTCTGGTGGATTGTGGATTTGCTAATAGACGTCAGTTTTTAGCTCCATTACGTGGTGTTCGATATCATTTAAAAGATTTTGGTGGTCAAGGTCGTCACCCCAGAAATGCAAGTGAATTATTCAATCTCCGTCATGCGTCGTTAAGAAATGTGATTGAGAGGACTTTTGGTGTCTTCAAATCCAGATTCACAATTTTTAAAACGGCACCTCCGTTCCCATTTCAAACACAAGCAGAATTAGTTTTGGCTTGTGCTGGTTTACACAATTTTCTCCGAAAAGAGTGCCGCTCTGATGAATTTCCAGTGGAATATGAAGGAGATCAAGATGTACCACCTCTCGATGCGGAAGAAGACAATGTGGAATGTCTATCTCAAAGCCAACTACAACAAAGAACGGAAGCTAATGCATGGAGAATGAGTATTGCTAATGCTATGTGGGATTCGAGGCCAATATACAATGGTGGTGATGCAAATGAAGATAATGAGACGGAAGATGGGAATGCTGAGTAATGTTTTTTCTTAATTGACTATGAATTATCGACTTTAATCGGAATTTTATAAACAATTTGTGCTTATAGTGTCAAATTTTTATAACGAATTTAGATAAAACTTTTTTTTAATAATTATTATATTTTTCTTTGACAACTTGTGTATCCGATTAAACATCATACTAAACAAGTAATACGAGATAGAAAATCATCATCACATAAAATTCGTTCAAAAACCATATGTTCAAAAAAATAGGAAAAAAAAACCATTATAAAAAAAAAATTCCAGCGGCCGTTCGGATGGCCTTTGCGCATTTCCCAGCGCGCGCTGGCTCCCAGCGCTCGCTGGGAATGTTAGGCAGAAACATTCCCAGCGGCCGCTGACTCCCAGCGACCGCTGGGAATCCAGTATGGTTTTTTTTTTGCTATGTTGTACATGTGTTCTATTTTATCGAACAAATGAAAAATATGTTTTTTGTACCATGTTTATGTTTACTACGGTTTTTGTATTTTTCTATAACACTTTATGCATCATTCATTCATCATCATACTTAAATAAGTAAAATGAAATGGGAAATAAACATAATCGAAATAAACATTGTTACCAAACAAATTGTTCAACAAAATAGAAAACATATTGTTCAACAAAACAAAAAAATTTGAGTTCAACGACATAATTAATTAAAAAAAACATCCAAACAATGGCGGCTGGGGTCCTCCGACTCCGACGTAAATCTTTCTCGAGCGTGCACACCTACACGATTCACAAATACCCAAAATCAACAAACCATTAACATAAACCATATTCAACAACGACTCCAAACACTACAAATTCAATAAAAATCATTAAACATCAAATATAATATTAACATAAACCATTTATTCAAACAATCAAAATATAATCCATGAAATGCAAAAAAACAAACCATTAATTAGGAGGTGGTGGATGTGGTGGTGGATAGAAGGCAGTCCAAGCATCCCACTGAGCCTGTAAGGATGCAATTTGTGCATCCTGCGTGTCAAACCGGGCGTTCATCTGCTGGGTATGCATATCAAACCGGGCGTTCATTTGTTGGGTATGCGCGTCATACCTATCGTCGATATGCTGCCTCAGTGATCCAAAGGATGCGTCGATATGCTCCCGAAATGACATCATATCATTCTGGAATCGCCCATAGTAATCTCCCGACATTGTATGAGGTGGTTGTTCAGGTTGCTCTTCCTCTTCCTCCTCATCTTCCTCCATGTCCTCATCTTCGTTTCCACCTTCATCACCACCAGTGGACGGACCGGCACCAGAATCACCTTGCATCTTGACGCGCTCTTCATTTGTTTGCTTGCTCACACATGCCCTCTTAGCAGGGGGTAAAAACGTGAATCGATCTTTAATAATCTGAGCTCCTTTTAGCTCACTGAAATCGATCGAATATGGCCTGATTTCTTTATGCCCATCCTGATACCCCATCGTGGCACTGAGAATTCCGAAATTATGTGCCAATCCCGTCACAATAGGAGCAAATGAAGGATGCGTGCCTGCCCGAGTCTGCATCTGCCTCATAGCCGACCAAATGAAGTTTGAAATGCAAACTTTTGTGCCCCTCAATGCACAACACAACAAATACACCTCATTCGCGTTCACTTTATTCGCCTGCTCTTTCCCAGACACATTATAAGCAAGGAATTTGTGCACAATTGCCACTGCCGGGTCTTGGATGTACCCATTCGACTTACCCGAATTATTCCAATTGTCAAACCCAGACAACTCATGCCAACCCGCTTCCACACTAAACGAATTAGGTCTCTCCCGTTCCCCACCAGTAGGAAATCCAAACACAGTTTTCATTCTAGGCAAACTAATTTGGTAGTCTCTCCTATTCATCCTAACCCCAAGCTTCTTGTGGGGATCAATCACATACATAGTAGATAAAAATTCATAACACAAGTCTTCACAACCAGAATAATCAACATGCTTAGCAAAATGTTCTAACCCCAAAACCTTCAAATACTTCGTCACTTTGGCTACAATTTTTAAATCTTTCAACAAATCCCAATCAAAATATCGAGGCACCGTAATCATAGATTGGTTAAATTTTGTATATAGTTGTCCCTCCCATTCTGTTTTTAGAAGAAATGGACATTCATACCTCGTCATGAGGTCCTCCTCTTCGACTTCTTCGTGTGCCCCGACGTTAGGATTCTTCATGCGAGGAGGCATGATTGAGATTGGCAGCGGTCGTCGGCTTCGAACGGTCGGTGGAGCGGTGGCTGGAGGCGAGCGGTGGCTGGGAGCTTTTCTTTCGCGTTCTCTGGTGTGTTTTGTGAATTAGGGCGTGTTCTGCCCGATTTGGGGCTTTATGCCCTTTTATATTTTTAATTCCCAACGGCTGCTGGGTTGCAGCGGTCGTTGAGTTTGTACGACTTGTTCCCCAGCGGCCGTTGAGCCCAGCGGTCGTTGGGTTTTCAATCCAAGCCTATCAGCGGCCGCTGGATTCCAGCGGTTGCTGGTTTCACACGAATCGCCTTCCCAACGGCCGCTCAATTTAAACGGTCGTTGACTTCAATTTTTTCATATATCCACCGCTCGTTATGTCTAACGACCGCTGGAAATATGGATTTCAAATCCACTAAAATCATTCGAAATCGGTCCCAAATCCATACACAAAATCCACCAGATTCTGCGTGGAGTTGGGAGACTCCATGTGGAGTCTATGGATTTAATAAATCCATAGACTTTTAAAAGTCCAACGAAATCCATCAAAGTCTCAAACGAATACACCCCCCTCAGTTTCAATTGACATTAATCACACACATAATTATGCCTAATAAATTTAAACAAAATTTGAAACAAAGAGCAACTTAAACGTTATAAATAACAAAAGTAGAAAATAGAATATGAAGCATATGGAGTTCACAAACCATTTTTATAATAATTACAATGCACTTAAATAATTTAGAATCATTTATAAATAAAAACTATAATTACAACTGGAAAAGGATTAAAAATGTGAAAAAATGCATATAATAAATACCATGCACTTAATACTTTAAAATCATTAAATTAAAACAATAATTACAATTGAAAAGGATTAGGATCAAATTGATAAACAGGAAAGGCATTAATAAATTAAAATGATAATTACAATTAAAAAGGATTAGAAACAAATTAATAAACAGAAAAAATGCATATGATAATTATAATGCACTTAAATAATTGAAAATAATTAATAAATAAATACAATTGAAAATGATTAATAAAATATGATAAACAAAAACATGCAATGAGAAAGGATTAGAAACTAATTGATAAACAGAAACATGCATACAATACTTACAATGCACTTAAATGATTGAAAATTATTACTAACTAATAAACATAATAAATACAATTTGTAAATGATTTAAAAAAAACATTAACAAACAACTGCACTGAGAAAGGATTATAAACAAATTGATAAACAAAAAATGTATACAATAATTATAATGCACTTAAATAATTGAAAATCATTAATAAATAAAGACAATAATTACAATTGAAAAAAGGACTGAAAATAATGATAAATGGAACAATGAAAAAAAATGATAGAAGAAATGCAAAATGATCGCCAGAAGGAATCGAACATGACTCGGCAAGTACCTTGCCTAACAATCAACACAGCCAATGAATATTTTCATACTATTAAGGCAGAAAACTATATTTTTAACTGAATTACCTATTTATTTTTTATGACAATTTTACCCCTATGATTTTACTTTAATATATATATATATATATATATATATATATATATATATAATATAACTAGATTGATAGATACATTCACTTTTGCCATTGTGGATATTTCGCCTTGAAACCACTACAATCAATTTTCAAATTTGTGGATGAAATTTTTTGTAGAGATTCTTATTTTCCGCGCCAACTAATTAATTGTGTTGTCCCAACATTCATGACAATTAACATTTTACTCTATCTATTGTGCTTATGTATTTTAATAATAACAAATTAATTTATACCAACAGGTCGAACGAGACACAATAGTACAAAGCCTCAATAAACACCATGAAAAACAGCAGAATCGTTCAAGGAATCCTCTTGTTGGATGTAGAATTTAATTGATCAAACACATGCCATTTAACAAAGCCCTCCCTCTGAGTCTGAAAATCCTACAGTAGGTAAAATCCCTTCCATCTTATCATACGCCTTACACATATCGAGTTTCAAATATATATATATATATATATATATTTCGTTTACCTTTTCATACACACTACACAGCATCTTCAGATTTCAGCACATGGATTCTTGGTGATAGGCAAGTTTCCATCATAACTGCACTGAGGGAGACCTGGATTCCTCACAAGCCGAGGGCCGGTAGGCACGCCCGTCGTCTTGGGACGAATATCCTGCAAAGTGATAAGTATATATATGTGAATTTTGATTGAAATTGTGAAATATGTTGCTTTTGCAGAATGGAGAGTGGAGATTATAAGATTGATAAAATTAAAAACCAGTCTAGCAGCTCATGCATTGTAAATTTTGATACTGTATCTAGCTAGCTGTATATATGTCTTTTCAGTAGCATGTGAAAGGTACGTAGTATAGTAGATTAGTAGTACCTGGTCGAAAATAGCTGTTGGAACTGCAAGTGTAGCAACTGCGTTGGGAGAATCCACTATCCCTGAAATCCTCCCTTCACAAGGGCAGCACGAGAGCAGAAGATAGACCTGATTCCTTAATTTCAGCTTGAGTTATTTATGGGAGAGAGAGAGAGAGAGAGAGAGAGAGAGAGAGAGAGAGAGAGAGAGAGAGACCTGTTCTTTAGAGTATCCAAATCTAGAGAGATAGTCAATCGCATTGAGCACTGCACGCTTGTAAGCAACGCTGGCGTCCAAGTAGTGTTGCCTTCCGCTCTCATCAACGCTAATGCCCTCAAACACTAGCCACTCAGAGAATCTTGGCTCCACTGGCCCTATCTCGAATATCGGGTTTACATGTAACGGTGTTGGTCCCATCGGAGTTAGATACTTCTTCATGCCATGCCTTATGATTTCACACCTGATCATCATCGTATATATACGCAACAGAATATTAGCTGTGGAATATTTCAATTTCAATGAGAGAGAGAGAGAGAGAGAGAGAGAGAGAGAGAGAGAGAGAGAGAGAGAGAGAGAGACTTAGTACTTGAGCTCTAGAAAGCCACTCATCTCAATCGCCCCGCAGAATGCAACTTCGCCGTCGCCTTGAGAGAAATGCATATCCCCTGTGCTCAAATTTGCTCCCTCTACAAACACAGGGAGGTACACCTTTGAACCTCTGCTTAGATTTTTTATGTCACAATTTCCTCCGTTTTCTCTTCCAGGAATCGTCCGTGCAGCCTCTCTTGCTATCCTCTCCCACTCCGGACTCCCCTCCTTAATCTACAAGCAGGATTCAATGGGTCGTGTATTTATTATAGTCCGTTGGAATAACTCTGTTTTCTTGTAGTGTCAAGGCGTACCTTGCCAAGAACGCATCCCTTTGTCGATGGGAGATTAGCGAGGGGCCGTGAATGCAACACCTCGCAGAGTTTGAAAGACTGAAGGCCAGTTTCTTCGAGCTCTCTCTCTCTAGCATTCCATATATTCAGCAATTCCATTGAAGGTGCAGTTCCCACAATCCCGGGGTGTGTCAAACCCGGAAATCTTACGCCTGATAACATCTGATTTCATTGGTCCCGTTTGATTTGGTTGGTGTGATGAATAAAATTGATTTTATAAAGTAGTTAGGATTGTACTCATATGATAAAAATAACATTGTGTTTGAATTGTTTGATTATGATTTTAATAATTTATGATCAATTGTTAATATTTAGTTTGGATTGAATGATTATGATTAAAATATAAGAAAACATTTCCATACTATAATAAAGTATTATTTGATAATAATTGATGAGTAATTTCAAATTTTATCAATGAGTGATGGAAATAATCACTCCAATATTATGGTGATAAATTATGGATTAAATGGGTGATATGAGCTCAGTCATCAATGAAGAACTCCTATCACTTGAACTAAACATGTGATTTTATTGGATTATTTTATCTGTCAAGCCTAATCAAGGATAATCATACAAACTAAACATTGATTGAGTATTTGGATATATAACATTTACTAGTTAATTGATCGATGTACGTATGTGATGAAAATTTACCAGGGATGTGAGGAGAGTAGGCATATATTCCTTCAAAATACCATATAGCTTTGGTTGCACAAGGGAAGTGATCAGTCAGAAATCCTCCACCATTTTCCCTATCAAAAATTGCCGTGAAACCCCATTCATCTCCTGGTAGAGGCCCCAAATTGCAAATCTCTACTGCGAGAAGATCACCGGGCTTGGCTGGATCCCCGACCGCATCGACCACTCTAATGGGTCCACTTAGATAATGAACCTGAGATAGTGAACAAATCACAATTCGTTGATCCTCGTAAGAATACTGAAGATTGCAACCAAAACATAAACCACTTTTCTATTCAAATCAACTGCGTCGTATCCAGAGATCACATACTATGTTACTTGTACATGTTATTATAATAGCTAGAGTTTGTGATCGACAATATCTTAGTTTGTATATTAGGTAACTAATGTTTCTATTGTGGCATATATTTTTTCTGTTTTTAATAATTTTGGGTGGAATTCAGTTTTGAGAATGTTGATTTCTTGTACTATATATAAAAATAAGAAAAAAGAAAAAAAGTTGTACTTACAGTTGATAGGTCTAATGTTTTTACGTCAAGAGCAGAGTTATCATCTGTGATTGCCCCTGCTGTCCAGTCCATCATCTCCACCCTGAATATGACCTCGGTTTCAACCGTCGCCACCGGAGGTATCTCCGGGTGCCATCGGTTGTGAAGCGGCAACTTCTGCTGCCATGGCTTCTTCTTTAGGTCTATTGGGACTGTTAGTCTTGGAGTTGGAGGAACCATGCTTGATTTAGGGGTTGTTTGTGTAATAGATATTTGTTCAACTTCATCATATTAATTTTTCAACATTAAAATCTTGGTCCAAAATAAGACAATATTTGTGACATAGGAAATTTCAAAGTATGATTTAAACAAATTTGATAGGTGACAAATGAAGAGAGATAACTTGTCCAATGGTCCCTAATTGTCCTTTGCTATTGTCAGATGATGTTGGAAACTAGTAAGCTGTAGTTATCAGCAACACATGATGGGAATTTAGATTGTAATTTTTCAGATAATTATTATTAATAGTAATCATGGTAGTAATAAATCAACAGGTTATTCTAATTAACGTTATGAACGGAAGTCAATAATAAACAGATCTTCATCTTCAAACTTTGTTGTTTTTTTTTTTTTGCTTTTTGTTTTGTTTTTATTTTGAGTTGGGGAGGGGAGTTTCCAAGATTGAACCCCGGTCTCTTACCTAGTTGAGTATTACTACCAAGATTTAATAAACGGATCTTCATCCTTCAAACTTAGTGTACGATTGATCATTAACTATGTTTATAAGAATAAAAAAGCTAGACATTCAAATTTTGTCCAACTAAATTAAGATTAATTTTAAAAAACAGATATTAACAATAGGATATGAGAAACTCACAATAGAAGGATCTTGAAACTTAATGTCTTGAGCCGTGTATTCTTTGGTGATGCCACCACCGCTGAAATCTACCATCTCCACCCTGAAAAGTTCTCCGGCACGGACCTCTGCCACCGGAGGTATCGAGGGGTGCCACCGGTTGTGCAGAGGAAGCTTTTGCTCCCTTGGCTTCTTCTTCACATCTATAGGCACAACCAATCTAGCACCAAGATCACTCATTTTTGCAACTAAATTTCTACGTGGGATCAAAAGTCTTTAGCTCTAAATTGAAAAATAGCACCCAGTGTTTCAAATCATTAAAATCTTGAAATATTATTTTTCACTAGGAAGTGTTTGACAATGACACCCATGATGCCAATTTTTTCTTTAATGGACCACTAATTGCCTGCTTGCACCTCTTGGCCGTAGTTCATTTTTATCATCAAACAAGATACTTGATATTGATATTTAAATTAATTAATAAATATACACTTTGACCAGGTCATTACAAGAAAATAAATAAATAAATAAACAATACTATTAACATAGGAAGTGATGCGAAAATTATCAGTTTTTAATTTAAGTGCGAGGAAGTCACACAGATGGTCGTCATACTCTTTTTATAGTTATGGTTATTTTCGCTTTGGTTAGAGGTACTTTTTTTCTATATGATTTTTCCTATTAAATTTTTCATATGGATTTTGATGAGGTCCTGATTCTATCAGCTTATGATATCTAGGATTTTTAGGGATGAGTTACTTACTACTAGAAAAAAGACTTAATACTACATTATTTTGGTGACATTATAAAGTAAGTGTAGTAAGAGGGATTCAGATACGATATTTTAACGTCCATCGCTACATTTTGTGAATCCTCTGACAACACTAGAACGTGAGTGTCGTTATATATAAGACCCAATACGGCATTTTTGGTTTCATTCCATTTTTTTTAAAGGAATGCCCAGCTTAGTGATTGAGACTCGACGGCTACACAGAACGTGAGTGTCGTTATATATAAGACCCAATACGGCATTTTTGGTTTCATTCCATTTTTTTTAAAGGAATGCCCAGCTTAGTGATCGAGACTCGACGGCTACACATGTACACACCATTTAATTGTTGGAGAGTGGAGAATCGGGAGACCACCAAAGCCCACACTTACTTTTTTTGGGGCATACTCTTGTGAGACGGTCTAACGGATCCCGTTACGTTAGACAGATATTATTTGACCCAACAAAGTGGTCCCTCCTCCTATTTTCTTTTCTTTTTGATTTTTTTAATGGTCCATCATTTCTCTTTTTTCTTTGATATTCAATTTTTAATTTTTTTTCTTTGGCATGCACTTGCGGCTCTCTCTCTCTTTGTCCCCCCCTTTTTTTTTCAATTGCACGTTTGTGCTGTTTTCTTTTTATTTTCTTTTTTTTTTTAATTTTTTTTTCTTTTTCTTTTTTCTTTAGCACAAAGTGCTTCTCCTTATCTTTTTTTTTCTTTTTTTTTTCCTTCTTCTTCTTTAGCACGTTTGTCCTCTTTCTTTCTTTAGCACAAACGTTATATTTTCATTAAAATGAAAATTTAGAAGAAAAATATTTTCATTAAAATGAAAATTACCAATGATTAAGCATTAATTATTGAATTAATAGCAGAGAAGTATGATTAACTATGAAGTAAGTATCACTATTAATAAAAAATGAAGCATTATTAATATAATGAGTAGTTACTACTCACTATCATGTTCAATTTTTGAATTGTAACATTTTCTTTTATGTAGCTAATGATTCAATTTTTGAATTGCAATATGTTTGAACTGATACTTTTCTTTCTAATTAGTGATACTTTCTTCTGCAATTAGTGATACTTTTTCTTCTGCAATTAGTGATACTTTTTCTTCTGCAATTAGTGATACTTTTCTTCTAATTAGTGATACTTTCTTCTGCAATTAACGATACTTTTCTTTCTAATTAGTGATACTTTCTTCTGCCATTAGTGATACTTTTCTTATAATTAGTGATACTTTCTTCTGCAATTAGTGATACTTTTCTTTCTAATTAGTGATACATTCTTCTGCAATTAGTGATACTTTTCTTCAATTAGTGATACTTTCTTTGCAATTAGTGATATTTTTCTTCTAATTAGTGATACTTTCTTCTACAATTAGTGATACTTTCTTCTGCAATTATTGAGTGAAATTGTTAATTAGTAAATTGTTTGCCATGGAAAGAAAGGAATTCCTACTAACAAAAAATAAATTAATATCTCAAGTCTACAATTATAATTTCATTGAAGAATTAAACTCACATCCTAATTACATGGGTTTTTGTAAAATTTCTACAATCACTTTCCTGACGCAATTCTACTGATGTCGATAGTCGATCGGCAAAAATTAATCTCACGGTTGGACAATGTAATGCCCCGATCGCGGGAGAAGGGTAGGGGACCGGTACGCTACTTGGGGGAAGAGGGAAGGGGAAATGGGTTGTTGAGCAGAAGCAATCAAAGAAATAGGGTTAATGCCCCAAAAATTTGGGCAGCATAACCTCTATAAATGGATCAATCCACGCTTTTAAAGCGTATGAAATGACTCAAACCAGATACCATGACTCTTAAAATGAACCCAAGAAAGCAAACTTCAATGTAAATAATAACAGTTCAAAGATTAACTGTTAATATGTTAGGCATGAAAAAGGCCAAACAGATGTCTGTCCAAATACATGAAGTAAAGAAATGCCAGACTTTCGTCTGTCGTGAAAGCAATATAAAGCCAGGCTTTTGCCTTGATATGGAAAGTAATGTAAAGCCAGGCTTGTGCCTGTCTGAATAAGAAAAGTAAATAAATGCCAGGCTTTTGCCTGTCAGGAACGGAAAGTAAATGGGATTCGGAGAACTGAACTCTCCGTAACAATAAAGATAATGGGATTAGGAGAATCGAACACTGCATAACAGTAAAGAAAACGGGATTCGGAGAACCGAACACTCCATAACAGTAAGAAAATGGGATTCGGAGAACCGAACACTCCATAACAGTAAATAAAATGGGATTCGGACAACCGAACACTCCATAACAGTAAAGAAAATGGGATTCGGAGAACCGAACACTCTATAACAATAATCAGAGTAAGCGGACAAGAATGTAATGTATTTATTCAGACTCAAAAGGTAATCATGTTCTCAGTTAGACTACACACATAAAAGAAACATATACATCAAAAGATAGCCCTTCAGCATTAGCACCGCCATCTACCATCCCACAGCTCATCCTGGAAATATTTGAAAAGATTTGAGCGTGAGTACTAATACACTCAGTAGGTACCTTAGAGAAAAGCTTCACAATCATTTTATAAAACAGAATATCCAATCATATGTTAAGCATATCATGGAAAGCTTTTAAATCAAAAAAATTGTGAATTCCATGTATACTAAATCATTTTAGTTTCATCATTGCGCGCCACTCTCCCCTAGAACACTTATGGTAAGTCGGTTCGTGTACACAACCCGACTGCTTAAGGTTGGACACTGCCCTATTTGTCTGGGGCTCGATATCGTGAACCATTATAGTTTCGTCACCAAAAACAGTAGTAAGACTTACATGAGTCAGGAGAGCACATCAAATACAGTCATGAGTTGGATATTCAATCACATTCATTTTATAAATATTAGGGCTTAATAACCCGAAATATATTTTTATATAATAAAAACTCACCTGGTAATCTCATCTGGATAGCTAAATCTAGATTCGGATTCTGGTCTCAACTAGAAGTCTCCTTCTTCTGTGCCTACAAGATTATCCGACAACTTAGTTTTAATGAAACACTATCATTAGGTCAAAATCTAACCTTTCTTAGCTATGAAGTAAATATTATAATATCTACTATCTTAATACGCAGCACCTGAGTCATCAAAATATTTTGACTCTTAAGGGAACTTTACTCAGGGCATTTTTATAAAGAAAAGCCATTTTGGAAGTTTTGGCATACGGGGTGGTCAAACCCGTATCCTAAAATTAATTTAGTACAAATAAATTCATACTGCAAGATCCGTCCATTGAAAAATATGAAACTTTAAATAAAAATACTACATTTTGAGACGGAACAACTTTTGAGACTAAAAATATGATAGGGCTATCCATGAAGGATATATCTGAAAAAGATTACAATTTAAAATTCGGATACCCCAAATATACCAGAAATTAAAAAGTGACAACATGAAAAATGTATACAAATATATATATAATATAAAACCCTAATGACATTTTTTTATCCGGCGATCCGAAAGAGATCGCCGGTTTAAGGCGGCTATGAGGCGGTGGTGTGGCAATGGTTGAATTGATGATGATGTTGGCGGTGGTCAATTGTTGCGTGAGGAAGTGATCAATCGGGGGGTTGATGGTTAGCGTGGGGGAGGCTTGTTTGATTGATTAACGTTGGGGGGGGTGATTGATGATTATGATGGATGATGGTGATGGTGCGTGAGGCGTAGGTGGTTGGTGGCGATGGTGATGTTCTTTGGCGGCGGTCACGACGATTTTTCCGTTGTGATCGTCCGTCAAATTATCTTTTCAATCATGTATTTGCGATCTACGCATTGACACCTTCAAAATGACTATTTCAGAATTGAAATAGAAAACTAGAGACGTACCTTCTCTAGAAGCTGCTCGACGTTTCGATTTTGAAAATGAATGAAAAATGAAACCTTAAGCTCCTATTTATAGAGAAAAATTAAATAGGATAATAACGAATAAAAGAAAGAGGATAATTACGAATAGCATAATGTTTTGAAAAAGAAATTGGATAATGATGGATGTACCTTTTTCTATTCAAAGTTGTGCCAAGACTTCATTTGAACTCGAAATTGAAAAATTCAAACTTTGGCACGATCCTTGAAACTTTTTCTATCAACCTGAGAAAAATATCAGAATATATTTTTAAAGCAATTTTTGACCAAATTAAATTTTAACAGATTTACCTGGCTACGATTTTCCTTTATTTGAATCCTTTAAGGACCCAACTTATTTTCTAACTTACCAGAGGGTAACATACGTTGAATAAAACCTTCTAAAATATTTCGGGGTATTACATTCTACCCTCCTTAATAAAAATTGCATCCCGAAATTTGCGTACCTCTATATGGTAAATCAGGGTATAACTCTTTGATTCTGCTTTCAAGCTCTCATGTAGCTTCCTGTCTCCCATGGTTATTCCATAGGACTTTCACCAGTGGTATTTATTTGTTTCGTAATTCTTGGATCTTTTGGTCAAGAATAGCCTCTGGTCTTTCCTCATATGATAAATCCTGGTTCAGGACTATCTCTTCATTCTTTATAACGTGTTTAGGATCAAACATGTACTTTCTCAATATTGAGACATGAAAAACATTATGAACTTAGCTAGACTTGGCGGTAAGACTAGTCTATAAGCTACCTCTCCAACTAGTTCAAGAATTTCAAATGGTCCAATATACCATGGTCTCAATTTTCCTCTTTTGGCAAAACGTATAATTCCTTTAGTAGGAGTTATTTTGAGAAAAACCTTATCTCCAACATTAAAATACAGATCCTTTCGACGTTTATCTGCATAGGCTTTTTATCTATCTTGGGCCTCCTTCATTCTCATTCTTATCTTATCAATTATTTCTATTGTTGTTTGAATAATCTCAGGGCCCAATATCTTTCTTTCACCCACTTCATCCCAGTAAAGTGGTGATCTACATTTTTGACCATACAAAGCCTTATATGGTGTCATTCTAATGGTTGCTTGATAACTGTTGTTATAGGCGAACTCCATTAAGGGTAAAATATTTTTCCAACTTTCACCTCTATCAGTTACAACTCCTCTGAGCATGTCCTCTAGTATTTGGATTATCCTTTCTGATTGTCCATCAGTCTGAGGATGAAAAGTTGTACTAAAATTTAGTTGCGTTCCCATGGCATCTTGTAGACTTATCCAGAATCTAGAAGTAAATCTGGTATCTCGGTCAGAGGTGATCGAGACAGGTACTCCGTGTAACCGTACAATCTCTTTCACATAGAGTTGAGCCAACTTATCTAGTCCAAGTGTCATCTTGATTGGCAAAAAGTGCACGGATTTGGTCAATCGATCAACAACGACCCATATCGCAGTGTTTCCTCGGACTGACTTTGGTAATCCTACTATAAAATCCATGTTGATATGTTCCCATTTCCATTCGGGGATTTCAAGTGGTTGTAATAATCCTAATGGTCGTTGATGTACCGCCTTTACTTGTTGACAAGTTAAGCATCGTTGAAAAAATAAGGCCACTTCTCTCTTCATATTTCACCACCAGAAGTTTCTCTTTAAATCTCTATACATCTTTGTACTTCTAGGATGAGCGGTATATGGAGTATCATGAGCTTCTCTCATGATTTCATTCTTTAACTCTTTATCGTAGGGAACACATATTCTTTTCTCATACATGAGAGCATTGTCATTTGCTTCAACAAATCCCTTTGAATCCTTAGATCTTACTTTCAATCGCATCTTCTCCAAAAATTGATCCCCTCTTTGTGCCTCCACAATTTGTTTTCTTAAATCGGGCTTATCTATTAAAGCAGCTATAAGTCCTTTAGTAGAGTTTGGTGGTCGAACCAATTGTAGCTCTAGTCTTTGAAATTCTTCAATTAACATTTCTTCTTGTGTTAGGAAACAACCTAACTCTGCTCTGGTTTTTCGGCTAAGGGCGTCTGCCACAACATTCGCTTTACCGGGGTGATAGAGAATAGAACAATCATAATCCTTGACTAATTCCAACCATCTTCTCTGCCTTATGTTTAAGTCCTTCTATTCAAAGAAGTATTTAAGACTCTTATGATCAGTGTAGATTTCACATCTGACACCGTATAGATAATGCCTCCAAATTTTCAAGGTATGCACCACAGCTGCGAGCTCTAGGTCATGGGTGGGATAATTTAACTCATGTGGCCTGAGCTGACGAGATGCATAAGCAACGACTCTCCTGTCTTGCATTAGCACACACCCTAATCCTAGCTTAGACGCATCTATAAAGATAACAAATCCTTCATTCCCTTCCGGTATAACCAATACTGGAGTTGTGGTCAGTCTTTTCTTAAGTTCTTGGAAATTCTTCTCACATTCCTCAGTCCAGATGAACTTAGCCTTCTTTTTCAACAATTGTGTCATTAGCCTTGCCAATTTAGAAAATCCCTCAATAAATCGTCTGTAGTAGCCTGCCAACCTTAGAAAACTTCTTATCTCATGTGCACTAGAAGGTGACTTCTAGTTACTTACTGCTTCAACCTTAGCAGGATCCACTTTAATTCCTTCTGATGACACAATATGGCCAAGGAACATTACCTCACTGAGCCAAAATGCACACTTACTAAATTTGGCATATAATTTCTCCCTCCTCAGTGTTTCCAGAATTATATGCAGATGTTTTTGGTGTTGTTCCTCACTTTTGGAATAGATAAGAATATCATCTATAAACACAAGAACAAATCTATCCAGATATAGATGAAAGACTCTATTCATCATATCTATGAACACTGCAGGTGCATTAGTTAACCTAAATGGCATCACTAAGAATTCGTAGTGGCCTTAATGTGATCGAAATGTTGTCTTAGGCACATCTTCTTTTCTTATCTTCAATTGGTGATAACCTGAACGTAAATCAATCTTTGAAAATACGTTAGCTCCTCTTAGTTGGTCAAACAAGTCATCTATCCTTGGCAAGGGATACTTATTCTTAACTGTCACCTTATTCAACTCCCTAAAGTCTATGCACATTCGCAATGTACCATCTTCTTTTTAACAAAGAGAATATGCGCTCCCCAAGATGAGACACTAGGTTGTATGAAACCTAAGTCCAACAGCTCTTGTAGCTATACCTTTAGTTCTTGCAACTCATTAGGGGCCATTCTATATGGTGCCTTAAATATCAGAGCTGCTCCTGGTTCCAAGTTAATGGTGAATTCAGTTTGCCTATCGGGCGGTAGCCCTGGTAGGTCCTGTGGAAAAACATCCTTGTATTCCCGAATGATAGGGACTTGATCTATCGTTACTCTCTCTTTCTCTTTTCCTACTAAGTTAACCAGAAAAGCATGGAAACCTTCTTTTTTTCATTAGCTTTATAGCTTTGAGGGCTGAAATAACTGGTATCTTCAAACCCATTCTTGCTCTAAAGAAAATTACATTTGGTTCTCCTAGCTTCTGGAATATGACTTCTCTCTCATGACAATGTATAGTCGCATATGTTGTTGTTAGCCAATCTATTCCCAAGATTATATCAAAATCCTTCATGCCGATTACATATAAATCCGTGATGGAAATCTTTTTGTTAATCTTGAGTTCCAAATTCAGGCACATTCTATTGGCTAATACAGTTTTTCCAGAAGGGATGCTAACTTCTAAGGCATTAGTAGCATCTACTTGTCTAAGTTTTGATCTTTCACTAGCCTTTTCTGAAATGAAAGAGTGTGTAGCTCTAACATCAAATAAAGCGAACATAGGTATATTAAACATATTGATCATACCTGCCAAATTTTCTGGAGCTTGCTCTACTTGCTATTGCTGAAGTGCATAAGTCCTGGCTAGCTGTGGGGCACGTTGTCCTTGGTTTGGCTTAAAATTTCCTCTCTGATTTTACCTTAAGTTTCCACCCTGATTAGGCCTATGATTGCTCCCTTGATTAGGCCTTTGATTTATATTCCCACCTTGTGCTGGTCTAGGAGGAAAACCTGTATTTCCTTTGCTCCTAGGACAATCTCGAGAAAAATGTCCGGGTTGATGACAGAAGAAACATCCATCTATATTCCTTATACACTTCTCTAAATGAAACTTCCGACAGATATGACAGGGAGTCCTATTTCCTTGTTGATTATGTTGCCCATAATTGATATTTCCCTTAGCCCATTGTTGCTTATTTCCCACTGCATTTCTATCTTTCTATTTCCGTTTTCCCTTCAGATCTTGAGAAGATTGTTGTGGCTGGGTTTTCTCTGTTGGCATAATAGACTCTATATTCAAAGCCCGATGCAGTGTCTGCGCATACGATATCTCATCATGCCCCATAAGAGTCATGCTGATTTCTGGCTTAAGGCCCTTCCTAAACTTCTTAGCCTTCTTGCAGTACGAGTCCACCAAATGTGGAGCATAACGAGAGAGTTGATTAAAGGCGCGGTCATACTCAGTAATTGTAGAGCTTCCCTGTCGAAGGTTCCAGAATTCCGACTCTTTCTTTTCTCAATAGCAATCAGGAATGTATTTCTGATAAAATTCTTCCTTGAAGTCTTCCCAGGTAAATTCCTGCCATTGCTCATAAGTCATAGTTTTTTTTTACAGACTCCCACCAATAGTCTGCATCATCAGTCAGTTGAAATTGAGCACATGTAAGCTTTTCCTCATTCGTACAAGATATGTAATCAAATATTCGGTCCAGAGATCGAATCCATTTTTCTGCCTCTATTAGGTCACCTAGCCCGTTGAAAGTAGGTGGGCGATGTTTATGAAAAGCTTCTTCTACTCTTGATACCGATATAGGGATTGGAATTGGTGCAGGTTGTCCATGGTTCTCTTGGTTCTATTTCTTTTCTTAGGCGACATTCTGAAAAAATTTTAGGCATCAGAAATGACTATCATAAAATCCACTTCGTGCTAAATTAATATGAATGTGAGATATCTCCTAAACTAAATGCTCAACAACATTTTTCACGCAATTCTAATCAGTCCACTTACTTGCAAAGGAAAGCACTTAGTCAGTCTACGTTTCACATGAATCATAAGAGATGCACTTAGAATCCAATCTATGTGTATAAGTCATGATTGGCTATGTTCATCTACATTCTCAATCAAATCATTCTATGTTCACATTCCATCTCAATAAGCATTCTGGATTCCCATCACTTTAACATTCTCACATTCCAATCACTTACACATTATAACATTTCTAATCATAGGGCATTGATTGCTATCATCACACTTTCTTTAAAAACATATCATAGACATATACTTCCGTTTAAAACATCATATTACATTTCAACATAATTGACATATTGTCCTATTCAAAATAATCATTCAATACCATCTGGGCACAAAGTCCCAAAATTTTACCATCACGGACAGTAAGTCCCTTTCATTCATAACCCTTATCATATGGACACATAGTCCAAAATGATTCCATTATCCTTTAGAAACCATCTTTGGCGCGACTTTTCATAAATACCGTAAATGTGGAGAATGTTCCTTATCCACATTTCTTTTTTGAAATCAATAAATATCATTGAATCTTAAAAAGATTTTAACTTACGTACCTTTCATTTTGAAGCAGATGAGTGCAGTGCAGATGACGTGCTAGGGCTTTCAGATAATCAATTAAGAGACTACACTAAGAACTAGATTCAATCAGTAATATACAGGCCTGCAGAGTTGCAGCTTACTCTGATACCACTCAATAACGCCCCGATCCCGGGAGAAGGGTAGAGGACCGGTACGCTACTTGGGCAAAGGGGGAAGGGGTTGTTCAACAGAAGCAATCAAAGAAATAAGGTTAGTGCCCCAAAACTTTGGGCAGCATAACCTCTATAAATGGATCAATCCACACTTTTAAAGCGTATGAAATGACTCAAACCAGATACCATGACTCTTAGAATGAACCCAAGAAAGCAAACTTCAATGTAAATAATAATAGTTCAAAGGTTAACTGTTAATATGTTAGGCATGAAAAAGGCCAGACAGATGTCTGTCCAAATACATGAAGTAAAGAAATGTCAGACTTTCGTCTGTCGTGAAAGCAATATAAAGACAGGCTTGTGCTTGTCAGAATAAGGAAAGTAAATAAATGCCAGGCTTTTACCTCTCAGGAACGGAAAGTAAACGGGATTTGGAGAACCGAACTCACCGTAACAATAAAGAAAATGGGATTCAGAGAACAGAACACTCCATAACAATAAAGAAGACGGGATTCGGAGAACCGAACACTACATAAGTAGTATAGAAAATGGGATTCAGAGAACCGAACACTCCATAATAGTAAATAAAATGGGATTCGAAGAACCGAACACTTCATAAAAGTAAAGAAAATGGGATTCGGAGAACCGAACACTCCAGAACAATAATTAGAGTAAGCGGACAAGAACGCAATGTATTTATTCAGACTCAAAAGGTAACCATGTTCTCAGTTAGACTCCACATATAAAAGAAACATATACATCAAAATATAGCCCTTCAGCCTTAGCACCGCCGTCTACTATCCCGCAACTCATCCTGAAAATATTTGAAATGATTTGGGCGTGAGTACTAAAGCACTCAGTAGGTACCTTAGAGAAAAGCTTCACAATCATTTTATAAAATAGAATATCCAATCATATTTTAAGCATATCATGAAAAGCTTTTAAATTAGAAAATTTGTGAATTCCATGCATACTAAATCATTTTAGTTTCATCATTGCGCACCACTCTCCCCTAGAACGTTTACGGTGAGTCGGTTCGTGTACACAACCCGGCTGCATAAGATTGGACACTACCCTATTTGCTTGGGGCTCGATATCATGAACCATTGTAGTTTCGTCACCTAAAACAGTAGTAAGACTTACATGAGTCCGGAGAGCACATCAAATACAGTCATGAGTTGGATATTCAATCACATTCATTTTATAAATATTAGGGCTTAATAACCGAAAATATATTTTTATATAATAAAAACCCACCTGGTAATCTGATCTGGATAGCTAGATCTAGATTCTGATTCTGATCTCAACTAGAAGTCTCTTTCTTCTATGCCTACAAGATTATTCGGCATTTTAGTTTCAATGAAAGACTACAAGTAGGTCAAATCTAACCTTTCTTAGCTATGAAGTAAATATTATAATATCTACTATCTTAATACGCAGCACCCGGGTCATCAAAATATTTTGACTCTTAAGGAAACTTTACTTAGAGCATTTTTATAAAGAAAAATCCTTTTGGAAGTTTTGGCATACGGGGTGGTCAAACCCGTATCCTAAAATCAATTCGGTACAAACAAATTCATACCGCAAGATCCGCCCATTGAAAAAATATGAAACTTTAAATAAAAATACTACATTTTGAGACAGAACAACTTTTGAGACTAAAAGTATGATAGAGCTATCCATGAAGGATAGATCTGAAAAAGACTACAATTTAAAATTCAGATACCCAAAATATACCCGAAATTAAAAAGTAACAACATGAAAAATGTATACAAATATATATAGAATATAAAATCCTAAAGGCATTTTTTGATCCGGCGACCAGAAAGAGATCGCCGGTTTAAGGCGGCTATGAGGCGGTGGTGTGGTAATGGTTGAATTGATGATAATGTTGGCGGTGGTCAATTGTTGCGTGAGAAAGTGATCAATCCGGGGGGTGATGGTTAACGTGGGGGGCTTGTTTGATTGATTAACGTTGGGGGGATGGGGTGATTGATGATTATGATGGATGATGGGGATGGTGCGTGAGGTGGAGGTGGTTGGTGGCGATGGTGATGTTTTTTGGCGGTGGTCACGGCGATTTTTCCGTCGTGATCGTCCGTCAAATTATATTTTCAATCACTTATTCGTGATCTACACATTGACACCTTCAAAATGACTATTTCAGAATTGAAATAGGAAACCAGAGACGTGCCTTCTCTAGAAGCTGCTCGGCGTTTCAATTTTGAAAATGAATGAAAAATGAAACCTTAAACTCCTATTTATTTAAATAGGATAATAATGAATAAAAGAAAGAGGATAATTACGAATAGGATAATATTTTGAAAAAAAAATTAGATAATGACGGATGTGCCTTTTTCTATTCAAAGTTGTGCCAAGACTTCATTTGAACTCGAAATTGAAAAATTCAAACTTTGGCACGATCCTTGAAACTTTTTCTATCAACTCGAGAAAAATATCAGAAAATATTTTTTAAGTAATTTTTGACCAAATTAAACAGATTTTCCTGACTGCGATTTTCCTTTATTTGAATGCTTTAAGGACCCAACTTATTTGCTAACTTACTAGAGGGTAACATAAGTTGAATAAAACCTTCTAAAATATTTCGGGGTATTACAGACAATCTATACTTCGGGCTTTCATAGCCCTCCATCAATTACATGATTTGATGTGTAATCTATGTAAATATCCAAAATTTTCAAATCACATAAGGAAATTTGCATACAAACACATTCGCCACACACAATTCACATTTTTTGTGCTGACTTTTTCCAGCAAATTAGATTGTCTTTGCCAAGGATATTCAAAATTATGAGTACCAATAGAAAGCTATCGTTATAGACTTTTCAACGGTACCTTCAATTTTACGATTGAATTTGAGTCGATGATATTAGGATTGTATACTAAAAATATGTCTTTTATGTATATAATTATTTCTCTTTAATTATGAATGAGAATAACATTCACATATTTTGCATTTATTTTAATAAATAATGCAAATCGTTCTATACTTAGTATTGAAGATAATATGGTGTGTGGAATGCACACAGAAGATCATATTATCAGTTCCTTATAAAGTATGAGAAGAGTTCACAACCTAGATGGAGTTAGACGAGCCATCATTATAGTTGTAGTGTGATTTGGAATTAGTCTATCTTGACTATGGAATCATACTAGTGCACTTTTATAGTGTATTAAACTGGATCGCAACGAGATAATTCTTATGGACTGACAGCACATAAGAATATAAATATCAGAAACTCATAAATCTTAATCCTTGTATAATAGTAGACATGCATATTTTAATGTGCATTACTTTGACCTATCAATGGGTGAGATTCTAATTAAAGAATCAATAAGCCCGATAGATTGGGTAGTGAAATTTCTGTATATGATGGGTTACTAATTATAGAAGAAAACCGTGTCTCGGTGCGCCGAGTTGATGATGTCCTCTGAGGAGCTCAAAAAGGATTATCATGTTAAATCTTGTAAGTGGATTCATTTTTTAATCCAACATGATAATAAAGGTTGAGTGGTACGACTCAAGGAGAAGCAATTATTAAATTGAGTCATCAGTATACTCAATTTAATTAATGGACATTCAATATCTTAAACATGGGGAATTAATTGAGTTGAAGAAGCCATATCCATAAATATGGAATTAGGGTGGTAGTGCAATATTAATTCTTTAGTCGATTGAATTAATATTAATGGGCTTAAGTTATGTCTGGGCTAGACATGGGAACTTAAGGCCCGTTGGAGGCCCAACCCTAATTTTCTTCTAGATCCATGTTGTAGCCTTATATATACCTTATGAAGGGAGAAGAAAAACCCTAGCCACATAGATGGAATTTTGAAATTCCTCTCTCCTAAAGAAAGAAAATATAAAAAATTCTATTGTGAGGGTTCTTCGTCTCCAAGCTTCTACAAGGTCTGGAGGATCGTCGCCCACACGACGTCTGGATCGAGGTTAGGTCATACAATAGAAGATCATGGAGTGGATAACATGAAGAATGTTGGAGTTGTAGATTTTATATCTATATCTATATTTTCTCAATGGCGTCTCTCCGATTGCAAGGTAATCAGTAATCTCTTTTTTTCCGCTGCGCGTGAGGTTTAGATTTAGTTTTAGCATGCAATGGGATGTCGGATCGTTTGATCAAAATATTTTATTCAATCAACACACATCCAAAAGATCATCAGTTCCATCAATTGGTATCAGAGCTGGATTTTGGCTCTGTGTGGTGATCGAATTCTCATGCGTATTTTTCAAAAATTTACATGCTTTGTGGTTAGAGATATAGAATTGCATAACTTGATTTTGCAGGGTAATTATTCCAACTATCATGGTGTGCATGTATGTTTAATTTTTTAAATTTTATGGTGCATGATGGTTTTTGATCGGTTTGATCAAGGTTTTTTCTCCATGAGAAAATCCATGGATAGATTAGATTTAATTTTTTTTTATCAAAATTGTATCTAGTCTATTGTTTTGAGTTGTATCCGTAGTTTAAATCTAGTTGTAGATTTATTTTTGTTGTAATCTTGTTATGGAAGAAGATTTTCATCCATATGGAAGAGGTGCAAAGAAGATGGCAACAAGGAGTCCTAAACAAGGAAGGAAATCTTTCAAAAGGAGGAATTTTCGGAAATTCCCGAGAGCAGTTTTTCGCCAAAAACTGTTTCTGGTGCTTTCCTTACGGAGGTCATAACTTTTGACTAGGGATGAACCACGGGACCCACGACTACTCAAATCGAAGGTATTTACGTGAATGAAAAGGCCAAATAGGAAAAACTGGTGCAATGATAGTTGGAATTTGGTATTGTTTTTCGTGGTTATGTTTTTTGTTTGTCTAACATGTTGTGGATGATTTTATTTTATTTTGAGCATGTCATGGATGCCTTAATAGCCTCGAATTAAATGACTAAGTGGGTAATAAGATTTAATTTTAAGAATTTTATCTTATTTATTCATAGCATTAGTTTATATGTGAAGTAATCAACATACGCGTTGGTTTTAGTGCCTTCCTCCATAACGGGTGTGTTGAATTATGAGTTAACTAGATTAAACTAAATGAAGAATGAGATTTAATTTTAAAATTATAGATATCTTGGTGGTCTCCATTGTTGGGGTTTTTTCGAATTAAACCACCGCAGGATCATTTGGTTGTTCATTAATTAATGTTCATGCAAATCATAATTTTATGTAACGTGCATGTTTATCACAGTCTAAACAAAAGGCATGCAAAGCAGATTCGATTCTAATAAAGCGGAAGACATAGAAACGAATCTACTTACAAATCGATAGACGGTCTGTGGACAAGATTAAAGATCTAATCTTGCTGTTGAATGAATACAGGAATGACGCCTCTTAGCCTTGTAAAAATCGTCCACTGCACAATTCCACTCCAAGATCTTCTGTTGTATTCCCGGACTGTATCTAGTTTCAGGATGGGCTGAAATCTACTAGATCGGTATGGAATCTGTGGAGATAAAGAGAACACAAGAGGGGCTGATTTTTCAGTAGTTAATTTCGAACTCCCCACCCTCTTATTTATAAGGGGGTGGTCGAAATTCACAGTCCCAACCCTAATGGGTTTGGGCCTCTATCTCTTTTTCTATCTCCAGTCCATTAAAGTCATATTGGGCTACAACAGGGATCTAGAAGAATATTAAATTGGCCCACTAATTTATTTAATATCCAATATCCAATAAACTTAGGATATAATTAAATAAATTAATTTTTACTTTTATTCCACTAAAGAAGCAAAACTGACCTACCAATTTAATACATATTTACGAATATGCTTGCTCCTTTAGTCCAGCCATTCCCCGTGTTTAAGATATAATGTTCATTAATTAATTATGTAAGCCTCTGATAGCTATAATTAATCAACATCTAAAACCTTGAGTAGTACCACACAAGCTTTATTCATGTACGGAATAAATTCCACCTGCAGGGTTTCAACATGAACTTGTGCTTCCTCAAGAGAACATCATCAACCTGGCGCACCAGGACACGGTGCTCATGCATACTGCTCGAGACATCATGTATACATTGTTATTACCCAAGATATCGAATTCGATCTACGAAAAGATCTCACCCATTGATAAATCAAAGTAATAAACAACGAACACATATGCTCGCCAATATCACATGAGTTCAGAACCCGAACTCTGTGGATCTTTATTCTCTCAGTAACTGTGTCAGAGACAGAGAATAGTATCCTATCGTGATCCCCCTCAATACACTAACGAGTGTACTAGAATAATCAGTTAGTCAAGGTAAACTAACTTATCAGATTATTCTACGGCGTACCGATGGTGTGTTCAGGACTATCTAAGTCGTGAGCTCTTTAATACATTACAAGGTTCTAATGACATGATCTTACCGTGTGACTCCCCACATCATATCATCTACAATGTAAGTATATGGAACACTGCATAAAACAATTATAGAACATAATCTAAATGCAAACAGTGACTGCAATAACTTTCATTTCATATCATCATATCATCAGAAAAGTATACAAAGACAAGTCTTCCAGTATACAAAACCAACAATCTCCCACTTATACTTGAAGCATGTCTTTCAAGCATAATAACTAACTGGCAAACTCTCCAATCTAAAACTATCAACTCAAACTGCGCTACTGGGTCTGCATCTCACTCCCATTTTCTCCACGTAACCATTAAAGGTCTTAGCCGCCAGGCTCTTCGTGAATGGATCAGCCAGGTTGTCCTCAGATGCAATCTTGACCACCACCACGTCCCCTCTCTTAACGATTTCTCGTATAAGATGGTACTTTTTCTGTATGTGTTTACTTGCCTTGTGGGCTCTGGGTTCCTTCGAATTTGCTACTGTACCAGAGTTATCACAGTATATCGTGATAGTCTTAGGCAAATCAGAAACCACGCCCAAGCCTACTAGGAACCCGCGGAGCTAGACAGCCTCTTTTGCAGCCTCAGAGGCAGCTACATACTCAGCTTCCATGGTGGAATCCGCAATGCATTTCTGCTTAATGCTCCTCCATGCAATGGCTCCACCTCCTAATGTAAACACATAGCCCGAGGTAGACTTACTCTGATCTTTGTCGGATTGAAAATCTGAGTCTGTGTAACCTAAAGGTACTAGACTATCAGAGCGGAAAACCAACATATAATCTCGAGTCCTTTTAAGGTACTTGAGAATGTTTTTGACCGCAGTCCAGTGACCTTGTCCAGGGTTAGACTGATATCTGCTTACCATGCCAACGGCATAGCATATATCAGGCCTAGTGCATAGCATATCATACATCAAACTTCCCACAGCCGAAGCATATGGTACTTTCTTCATTTCCTCTATCTCAGACTGTGTTTGGGGACACATTTCCTTGGATAGATGAATTCCATGCCTGTAAGGTATAAAACCTTTCTTGGAATCTTACATTCCAAATATAGCTAGCACTATATCGATATAAGTCACCTGGGACAGACATAACATCCTTTTCTGGTGATCTCGAATGATCTTGATGCCAAGGACATGTCCGGCTTCACCCAGATCCTTCATATCGAACTGCTCGGACAGCCATACCCTAATGTTTGACAACGCCTTCTTACTGTTTCCAATAAGCAAGATGTCATCAACATAAAGTACGAGGAATGCCACCACGTTTCCGTCACATTTCTTGTACACACAGCTCTCATCCGGACTTTGCACGAATCCATATGACTGGATAACCTCGTCAAATCGGATGTTCCAAGATCTCGATGCCTGCTTAAGTCCATAAATGGATCTCTTAAGCTTACACACCAAGTGCTCTTGGCCCTTAGCAATGAATCCCTCTGGTTGTTTCATGTGAATGTTTTCCTCAAGACTTCCATTTAGGAAAGCTGTCTTGATATCCATCTGCCAGATCTCATAATACAAATGAGCGGCAATAGACAAGAGAATCAAGATTGACTTAAGCATGGCTACCGGCGAAAAGCTTTCCTCATAATCGATCCCTTCTTTCTGAGTATACCCTTTTGCCACCAATCTAGCCTTGAAGGTTTCAACCTTCCCATCAGATCCTCTCTTGCGCTTGTAGACCCACTTACAGCCAATGAGTTTTACCCCATCTAGTGGTTCTACAAGTTCCCAGAATTGATTGTGATCCATAGATCCAATCTCAGACTCCATTGCAGTTTTTCAAGAATCTGCATCTTTATCTCAAATTGCCTCGTCATAGGTCCTGGGATCCAATTCATTGAGACCCTCTGGGAAATCTGAAGCCTCTCCCAGACCAATGAATCTATCAGGTTGGCGTACAACCCTCCCACTGCGATGAGGCAGTTCCTGTACTTCTGTGACACGTTGTGCAGTGTTTGGTGGTTCATCTTCTTGTACAATCGGTGTAGGATTCGATCCTCCCCTTAACTCCTCAAGGATAATATGACTTATTGGTTTGTGGTTTATGACATAGTCTTCCTCTAAGAATCGAGCATTGGTGCTAACAATGATCTTCTGATCCTTAGGACTATAAAATAAAAAACCTTTCATTCCTCTAAGATATCCAACGAACAGCCTTACATCAGTACGAGGAGCCAGCTTATCAACTTCCTTGTCCAACACGTGTGCTGGGCTACCCCAAATCTGAATATGGTTCAAACTGGGCTTTCGTCCAGTCCATAGGTCTGTGGGTGTAGCAGGAACTGATTTCGATGGAACTAAGTTAAGAATATAGGCTGCCGTTTGCAGAGCATATCCCCAGAACGAAATGGGCAACTCAGAATAACTCATTATCGATCTAACCATCTCTAACAATGTACGATTCCTTCTTTCCGCCACGCCATTCTGCTGTGGCGTTCCAGGCGTAGTCAACTGGGATGTAATCCCATTCTCTGCCATATAATCCCTAAATTCACTTGAGAGGTACTCGCCACCACGATCAGAATGTAGTGACTTGATACTTCTACCTGTTCGTTTCTCCGCTTCCGCCTTAAACTCTTTGAATTTCTCAAAGCATTCAGACTTGCGACGTAACAGGTAGATATAACCGTATCTAGAGTAATCATCAATGAGAGTGATGAAATACTTGAACCCTCCTCGAGCTTGAACTGACATAGGGCCGTATAGGTCAGAGTGAATCAAATCTAATAGCCCTTCAGATCTATTTCCTTTTGACTGGAAAGGACGCTTGGTCATTTTACTTTCCAAACATGATTCACACAAAAAAAATGATTCCAGTACCAAAGAAGACAATGGTCCATCATTTACAAGCCTTTGTATCCTCTTAAGGTTAATGTGACCTAGCCTTAGATGCCAAAGATAGGTTTGATTCAATTCTGAAGGTTCTTTTCTCTTGTTAGGGTTTATGATCGATGTATTCAACAGTTGTCTTTGCGCAGTGTTTTCAGTTGGTTTAAGAAAGTATAAGTGTCTATCCAATGTGCCAGAACAGATAAAATGTTTACCACTAAATATAACTACTTTGTTATCAAAAGAAACAGAATATCCATCCATAATCAATTTAGAAACTGAAATCAAGTTTCGCCTAAAACCAGGCACATAAAGACAATCTTTCAAAACCAAAGTTCTATCACTACTGAAAGGTAAAACAACGTCTCCCACTGCAACAGCCGCCACTCTTATAGCATTGCCCATGTAGACGGTGATCTCATCCTCACTCAGCTGTCTTTTTACCAGGAACCCCTGTAAAGACATGCAAACATGATCAGTAGCTCCAGTATCTACTACCCATGACTGGGTAGAACAAGTTGCTAAACATGTTTCCACAACCAGAGTGTGAGATGTACCTCTCTTCTTCTTCTTGTTAGGACACGCCGCCTTCCAGTGACCTGGTTGGCCGCACTTGAAGTACTTAGTCTTCGACTTGAATTCCTCGGGAGGAATCTTTGCCTTTGGCTTTTTCACCTTAGGCGCCTCATCTGCAGCCTTCTTAGGTGCGTTTCTCTTCTTTCTTTTTCCACTAGAAGAAGACGCGCCCTTTTCAGCTATGTGGGCCTGAGGATCGCTCTTTTGGAGCAATTCAGCCGCCTGAAGATCTATGAGCAGTTCAGTCAGGCTGACATCCCTTTTAATCATGTTAAAATTCAGCCTGAACTGCTCAAACTTCGAAGACAAGCTATGAAGAACAATGTTGATTTGAGAATCGCCATCTAGCTCTCCACCCAAGGTCTCGATCTCAGATAAATACCCCATCATCATGAGAACGTGATCCCTAACCGGTGTGGAGTCAGACATTCTCGCATCCATTAGCTTCTTCATTGCCAAATGGCGTGCCGAGCGGTTCTGATGACCGAATAGCTGCCTAAGGTTGTACATGATATCATAAGCGGTTTTCATAGGCTCATGTTGATGTTGCAACACACTTGACATAGATGCCAAGATGTAACAATGCGCTATCTCATTAGACCTAAGCCACTTATCATATGCAACCTTTTGGGCTTCGTCAGAACCCTCATCTAGCGTTTGAGGACAAACTTCTTCAAGCACAAACATGTGTCCCTCAGTAACAAGAACTAAGTTAAGGTTACGAAGCCAGTCATTGTAGTTTTCACCGACAAGTTTGTTTTCTTTGAGGATTGAGGACAGATTTGAGAGTGCCATTGATGATATGAAATAACTGAAATTAAACATGCAGTACAGTCACAAAACACGTTTAGGATAAACAGTATATAATCGAAAGCCTCATAAAAATTATATACTTTTCTACCGACACTTTAAAAATGTCTTTCATAAGCCACGATAGTGTGGACGTTTATAAAAAAACATCTTTAAATAGGTTAAACCTTTAATTTGCCTCCAGTTGAGTTTCCTTACAACAAGCAAATTAATAGCCGGATAATTAACACGATCATGTAATCGTCTAACTGATAAGGCACAATCATGTGGACGTTTATCAATAAATTACATCTAAGTGTGCACACCATTATCTTCGCACCAAGATCACTACTCAAATTTAACCGCTCCAGATGGAGGAGTCAGTTAGTCCTAATAGTGTTCTACAGCTATCCATTTAGGAGATTTAATTTCTAGAGAAATCTGTGATATGACACATCCGATATGGAGGAAGACCGATGTCAACACGCATGCCCATCACTTCTCAATTAAACCAGATTTTAATGGAGACCGTATGAGATTTCTACATACTTTGGTATGAATATCTCCCACTTAGTTATTTATGTTTGAGGTTTCATTTTATCCCATTATCGAACATGCAAACATCACATAAAATGATAAACATCCATTGCATGCTTCAACATAATAAACAACAGTAATATTCCAACTATCATGGCTTATATCTCATGTTGATTGATGAGATAAAACTGGAAAGTCAGCTCTGGAACAGGCTTTGAAACCGCCGCCCCTTCACCGCGCCTCGCCGAAAATCCTAGCTCCATTTAGGGTTTCGGGACGTGAACCGGTGAACCTTCCTTTTTGGTGCTGAACCACTTTCCTTCTTTTGAGTTGATCTCCGATCTTTATTCAATATAGACTATCTATTCCGAAAGGAAAAATCTAATATTGCTAGAATAAAAATTACAACTCAAAAACTCGGTCCAACAACTTTATATCTATTACATTAAACCAACGTAAAATAAAACCTAGACCTAATCCATGGATTTTCTCATGGATTAAAATCACGTAGCCAAACCGGTATACGGCCAACATCCATTCAACATAAACATACATCACATAAAATAAAGGAGCCATGATAGTTGGTAAACCTGCAAACAAACACAGTCTACAAAACCAACAATCATGTATTATATGATCCACATAAAATAACATATGATATCTATGCATGAATATTAAATAATATTCGAATTTTACAATTAATTAAATTAATTAATTCGATATTATCCACAAGATAAAAATTGGAAATTAAAATAATTATCCACCAATTTTAAACTTGTATATTTCGAAAATAATTACAAAATAAATCTGAAAATTATTAATAATTATCCACCAAATTTATTTAATATTTTCAAGCCACCCTAATTAAATAATAATTGGATATATTGATATAAATCAAGAATCTAATCCAAATATTATCCATAAGAATCTAAATCTTCTAGGATAGAGTTTGGAGATTTGATTCCGATCCAAAATCTTCCAAAACTTATCCAAATTTAAAATCTTATCACAATTGGATTTTGATAATTATTTATATATATATCCAAAATCACCTTATCCAATTTTTAACCTATAGATTTCGAAAATTATTAGATTAATAAATCTGGAAATTTGATCCACTTCAAATTCTTCCAAATTTAAAATTCTATTTTCAAATCCATTTAGATTAAAATTAGGTAAATTAAGATATACATCAAATAACATCAAATCTTAATCCAATCTTCATAATTTTCGACCACCATCATTAAATAAATCTGGAAATTTAATTTTCATTAAAGTTTCCTCCAAATTTAATTAATAAAATCGAAAATTACATTAAATTAACATATTTGGAAATTTTGACATTAATCAAAAAACTATTCCAAATAATAAACATAAGTTTCGAAAATTACAAGGAGTAATAATTTGGAAATTTGATCCACTTCAAACTCTTCCAAATTAATTATCCTAATTTCAAAACCTATCTAGATTAGAATTAGGTAACTTTTGATATACATAAAAAATCACCAAATCCAATTCTAACCACTCTAAATTTTCGAACCATATCCCAATTAAATCTGGAAATTTGATCTTGATCAAAACATCATCCAAATTTTAATTATAGTGATCGAAAATTTAGACAAAAAATTAGGGAATTTTAGAACATCAAAATTCGAAAATTTTGACAACTAAATTTTCGAAAATTATGAAAAATAAATCTGGAAATTTGAAGAACATCAAATATCATTCCAAATCTATATCCATAATCATCGAAAATTTTTAACCACTCAAAACTAGAATTTTCGAATTCTACATCAAAAATTCTTCCAAGTTTTGAATACCATAAAATCGAAATACATAGCCAATTAAATCTGAAAATTTAAACACCATAAATTTATCATCAAATTTAATCATGCAATTCGAAATTATACTCGGATTAATCCTAGAACAGTGCCAAAACCTGCTCTGATACCAGTTGTTGGGGTTTTTTCGAATTAAACCACCGCAGAATCATTTGGTTGTTCATTAATCCATGTTCATGCAAATCATAATTTTATGTAACATGCATGTTTATCACAGTCTAAACAAAAAGCATGCAAAACAGATTCGATTCTAATAAAGCGGAAGACATAGAAACGAATCTACTTACAAATCGATAGACGGTCTGTGGACAAGATTAAAGATCTAATCTTGCTGTTGAATGAATACAGGAATGACGCCTCTTAGCCTTGTAAAAATTGTCCACTGCACAATTCCACTCCAAGATCTTCTATTGTATTCCCGGACTGTATCTAGTTTCAGGATGGGCTGAAATCTACTAGATCGGTATGGAATCTGTGGAGATAAAGAGAACACAAGAGGGGCTGATTTTTCAGTAGTTAATTTCGAACTCCCCACCCTCTTATTTATAAGGGGGTGGTCGAAATTCACAGTCCCAACCCTAATGGGTTTAGGCCTCTATCTCTTTTTCTATCTCCAGTCCATTAAAGTCATATTGAGCTACAATAGGGATCTAGAAGAATATTAAATTGGCCCACTAATTTATTTAATATCCAATATCCAATAAACTTAGGATATAATTAAATAAATTAAGTTTTACTTTTATTCCACTAAAGAAGCAAAACTGACCTACCAATTTAATACATATTTACGAATATGCTTTCTCCTTTAGTCCAGCCATTCCTCGTGTTTAAGATATAATGTTCATTAATTAATTATGTAAGCCTCTGACAGCTATAATTAATCAACATCTAAAACCTTGAGTAGTACCACACAAACTTTATTCATGTACGGAATAAATTCCACCTGCAGGGTTTTAACATGAACTTGTGCTTTCTCAAGAGAACATCATCAACCTGGCGCACCAGGACACGGTGCTCATGCATACTGCTCGAGACATCATGTATACATTGTTATTACCCAAGATATCGAATTCGATCTATGAAAAGATCTCACCCATTGATAAATCAAAGTAATAAACAACGAACACATATGCTCGCCAATATCACATGAGTTCAGAACCCGAACTCTGTGGATCTTTATTCTCTCAGTAACTGGGTCAGAGACAGAGAATAGTATCTCATCGTGATCCTCCTCAATACACTAATGAGTGTACTAGAATAATCAGTTAGTCAAGATAAACTAACTTATCAGATTATTCTACAGCGTACCGATGGTGTGTTCAGGACCATCTAAGTCGTGAGCTCTTTAATACATTACAAGGTTCTAATGATATGATCTTACCGTGTGACTCCCCACACCATATCATCTACAATGTAAGTACATGGAACATTGCATAAAACAATTATAGAACATAATCTAAATGCAAACAGTGACTGCAATAAATTTCATTTCATATCATCATATCATCAGAAAAGTATACAAAGACAAGTCTTCCAGTATATAAAACCAACATCCATAACTAGTTTGTATGTGAAGTAGTTGACATGCGCATTGGTAATGTGCCAACCTCCATAACGGATGTGCCAATTATAAGTTCACTAGATCAAACTTCTAAATGATGAAAATTAATAATGTGAAGTAATCAACATGCGCGTTGGTAATGGGCCAACCTCCATAACGGATGTGCTGTATTACAAGTTCCCTAAGTATTAATTTAATAAGTTATGTTATACACTTAGATGTAATTAATAAACAAGTTTCCCAACGAAACAACTTGTTTTATTAATTGTAGGACCAGTTTAAAGGATGCCAACTATTAATTTCACTTGTCATAAGGTTAAGTTGACTAGATGGTGAATTTAAAGGTTTAGAACCTACTTGAAAAATGTAAGTGTAAACGTCCATACTAACGTGGCTTACATTTATGTGATTCAAGGTGTTGGAGGATGCATTTATATATTGTTTGAGGTTACAATATATTCATGTCATCAAGAATGTGATTGAATATATGTTTACATATTTTATTCTCTATTTTCATAATGTTCTTTGAACCCAGTTGCTTTATTACTCAAATATATTTACTTATAATTCCTAATTATAATAATTAGAAATGGTTTGGATGATTGTTCGGATTGCAAAGGAGTATTTAAATACTCAGTGATTAAATGTCATCATCTTCAGATGCTAACTTTAGTGAAGATGAGATACATAGTCATGAAAGTTGTTAAGACAAATGAGATAATGTAGTGTTACATTATAAAATATTCTGTATCATCAACATTAGGCCACAACCACTGTTTTGACAAGAATATAAATCTCTAGAACTCTTCAGATACTAAAGTAGAATAGCTAGACGAATTGTGATTGAATAGTTGGTAAAAATCACTACTACTGTGGAGACTCTTGTAAAAGATCATATACTCAAAGAGATTAATATCTAAGTGAGTGGGAGATTTTTGGAGTTGAAATCAAATGGGGAAACCCTAGTTGATTTCATTTATTAAAACAGTTAAATGTCTTAATTGACATAGCAATGGATTACAAGTATTCATGGGTAATGCTATGAAAATAGTGTCTATTGCAGTGGGAGTTTTAATGGAAGAAATATGATTTGATTTTGGAAAAATTATCTATATGCGCTGGGATTTAGAAAATTTATTTTCTAAATCATGTATTTTAGATATTCAGTTTCTTTTGATAACAAGTTCGTTATCAAGAAAAGATGAATTGTTTTATCTATGGTGGCACATTAGTTGACAATTTATGAACCTTAGAATCTTATTTATCCATCCACAGTACAATAAATAATTCATTGTCTATTTTTAAAAGATAGACTTCACAATTAAACCAAACATATCTTTAGCATATAAAGAATGATCAGATATTTTACTTTAGTATAATTCAAAATTGGTAAAAGATGGACCTTCAGGGTCATTACAAATTAAGTCTTTTCTAATCAATAAATTTTACTTAGAGAGTAAATGACCAATGCGGCCCTTTCAAGGCCACAATATAATTAAAGGTAAAAGATAAGTTAAGAGATGGTTCAAATCTTATTTATAAGAATCCATCATAATCAAAGCAAGAGATTATTCGAATTTTGTCTATTCAATTCGACTTAATTTGAATTTTTGATACATTTGGATGTATCGTTAAAACTGAGTACTTTGAGGTTTCAAAGAGTACAAAGCTTGAACGAAGAAACATCATGGCACATGTATCTCAACACTTCAGTTTAAAAGGAGTGTTGCATATCTCTTGAGATAATAATGAATTATCTATCAGATGTTGGGAATAAATCCCAAGTGATTACACCTAGAAATTCCTTAAATGGAATGGTTTAATGGTTTGGAAAAGTGAAGCCCTTTTAAAGATAATTAGATCGATAATGAATTACTTATTTCGTTTGTGGATATACCTTGGAAACTGTTACGTATATTCTGAAAAGAAATATGTTTGTTTATAAGATATTCTTGATAAACGAAACATTAATTATATAATCCTAAGAGATTAAAAGTCACTACGATTGTATCTCATAGGAAGATTGTGTAATAAATTAAGAGCCCATGAGCAATTTTTTGTTCCAGAAGAACTGGAATTTAATTCCTAGTACTAAAATAAAGCAATTTTGATAGTATTTTGGCATATTTAAATGTTTGGGAGCTTGCAGATCCATCCAATGGAGTAAAATCGTTGGATACATGTGGATCAGTAGACAAAAAGAATGATCAAATGAGAAAGTGAGAAATTTTAAGCTGTCTTATCCAGATTATTTTGCCTAAGTCCTAGCTTATGTTTTATAAGATTGGAAGATAGATGTCAAGACAACTTTCCTTAAATGGAAGTCTTGAGGAAAACATCTACATAAAGCAACCAATGGAATTTATTGAGAGATGCCAAAAGTATGTGATTTATAAAGCATAAGACTTTTTAATTGTAAACATCCACATTAACGTGACTTACATTTATGTGACTCAAGTAAGCTTATAAATCCAAGTTCAATCATCTTTTGATCAAGGAATCTATCTTATGAATTTGATCAATGTTCGGATGAGAAAAAGGTGTATGAGAAGTGTGACGGAAGCGTGGTGGAAATCTAAAGTATTATATGTAGATAATATCTATATCATTGGGAACAATGAGAAAATACTATTAGACGTAGGGGTATGGTTATCCAAACAGTTAGATACAAAAGATTTGAGAAAAGCTAGATATATCTTTAGGATCTAACGATCGCAAGAAAATGATATTATGCTTAACTCTAATATCCTATGTATATTAAATGTGATTTTCGTTTGAAATATTATCCAAGAAATGAAAAATCGACATTTAATTTGCCTTTTGGCAAAGTAAAAGAATTTTAGTCTAACCATGTATGGAATACTTGTCTATGGTAAAAACATATTTTATAGTACCTGAAAAGGGCTAAAGATCATATGTGGATTTACCAGATAGATAGTTAGAATCCTGTGGGTTATACTAAATTTCCAAAGTAGAAAAAGGATAAAAACAAGTTGACCTCTAGTTATATGTTTATCTTGGGAGTTAAAGTTATAGCCGTAAAGGTTATATGAATCAGTAACCCTTTTATGAGCGTAATTAGTAGTGCATGATTTGCGTAAAGTGTTAGGTACAATTTATTGTACAAACGCTTGTGCAACTGCAAATTCAAAGGACTACGAGTTCATAAGTCAAGTAAACATGTGGAAAGTACCGCATTATACGAGTAATCGTATATATAGAGGTTTTTGTATATTACCAAAATTGTATTTATAGACTTCCTAGTTAAAATCCTCATAAAATAAATGGGTTGCATATCCATGTCATTTGGATTATTGAGGTAGTGGGAGTTGAATGCATGGTAAAATAAGACAAGGCTTCAAGTATGATTGTCCAGTCAATTTTCTTACAGAATAAATGAATTGTGGGCTACACATTCATATTATTGAGTATATTGAGTATAAGTGGGAGAATTGATAGACACTGGTATACTTAAAAGCAATGCTTTGAGTATAAGTGGGAGATTGTTGGGATTGTATACTAAAAGCATGTCTTTTATGTATATAATTATATCTCTTTAATTATGAATGAGAATAACATTCACATATTTTGCATTTATTTTAATAAATAATGCAAATCATCCTATACTTAGTATAACCCTGCTCTCTTATGCCGGTCCGCCTTATTTTGCTGACACACCATACAAGTGCGGACGAATGTCTCGATCTCATCTCGCATTTGTGGCCAAAAGTACGTCCTCTGTACGAGGGCCACAGTGCTTTTTTCATTCTTGCTCAAATTTGGTCAATCATCTTGATAGTGGTTTGTACGATCTCCAGACCCAAAATTTTTCTTTCTCCAACTTCATCCCAATATAGAGGTGATCTGCATTTGCGACCATACAAGGCTTCATATGGTGCCATTTTTATAGTTGATTGGTAGCTGTTGTTATAAGTAAACTCCGCCCAGGGTAAAATATCTTCCCAGCTTGTGTTTATGTCCAACATAATTCCTCAGAGCATTTCCTCCAGAATCCGTATCGTCCTCTCTGATTGACCATCTGTTTGATGATGGAAAGTGGTGCTAAAGTTCAGCTTCGTTCCCATCGCTTCTTGAAGACTCTTCCAAAACCTTGATGTGAAACGGGTATCACGATCTGACGTGATAGAAACTGGAATTCCATGCAAACGAATAATTTTTTTTACATAAGTCTGTGCTAATTTGCTTAACTCCGTTGTTGTTTTGATCGGCACAAAATGTGCTGATTTGGTCAATTGATCCACGATAACCCACACTATTGAGTTTCCTCTCACTGATCATGGTAAGCCTACCACGAAATCCATCGTTATATGCTCCCATTTCCACAACAAAAGGCTTGGTAAGGTCAGGGAGTGCGAGCACGGGGTTGCTCATGATCGCCCTCTTCAACTTCTCAAAGGCCGATTGTGCTTGGGGCGTCCAATCCCACACTTCAGTTTTCTTCGTCAGATCCATCAAGTGGTGGGCAATCTCGGAGTACCCCTTCACAAATCTCCGGTAGTAGTTAGCCAGCCAAAGAAACGATCTCACTCCATGAACGTCTTCCGGCAGCTTCCAATCCTCTATTGCTTGGATCTTCTTAGGATCCATGCGAATCCTTCCTCTCTCAATGATGTGGCCCAGAAACTCGATCCTGTCTTGGCCAAATGAGCACTTCGATGGTTTGGCGTAAAGCTCGTGCTCGCACAGTCTAGTGAATACCTTTCGGAGGTGCTCTAGATGCTCTTCAAGGGATTCACTATAAATGACAATATCGTCAAGGTACACCACAACGAACTCGTCCAGGAACCCGTGGAGTACCTGGTTCATTAAGGAGCTGAAAGTGGCGGGGGCGTTCATCAAGCCAAAAGGCATCACCAAGTACTCGTATGCCCTATACCTTGTCACGATGATTGTCTTGAACTCATCTCCTTCCTTGGTCCGGACCTGCCAGTAACCCGATCTGAGATTGATCTTTGAAAAATACTTTGCCCGACTGAGGCGATTGAAGCAATCCTCCACCAATGGTATTGGATATTTGTTCTTCACCGTCAGTTTGTTCAGGGCGCGGTAATCGCAACACATCCGTAGGGTGCTATCTGACTTCTTCTGGAACAATATGGGGGCACCATACGGGGACTTTACAGGCCGGATCAGGTCGCTCTCGAGCAACTCCTTCAATTGCTTCCTAAGCTCCTCGAGCTCAGGGTATGACATTCGATACGGCACCCGGGCAGGAGGCTTTGTACCCTGCACCATCTCAATCTCATGGTCGACCGCCCTCTTTGGCGGTAGTTTATTCAGTAGCTCGTTGGGCATGACGTCTTCAAACTCTCAAAGAATTCTCTTCACAACCTCGGGGATCTTCCCCGACTTCTCTTCGATGTCTTCCATACGGAGGGTGCAAAGGAATGATGGTTCATTCTTCCGGCACCCCTTCACAAACTGCATGGCGGACAATGGCTTCGAACTCGTCTTGGACGACACTGTTTGAGCCACACAGGGTTTGTTGCCCATCATCATGAGGGCTCCTGCGTGAGGCATCACCGCTGTCTTCGTATCTTGCAAGAAGTCTAGCCTAAGGATGAGCTTGAAGTCGTCCATTGTTACCATGGATAGATTTGTTCTTACTTCATACGGCCCCACTTTGATCAGCACGGACTTCGCAACTCCCGCGATCGGTTGGGCGGCAGAATTAATGGCCTTCACACGGCACACTCCTTTCTCCAACACTAGCCTAAGTCTTTCAAATTTGGTGCTAGTAAGATAGTTGTGTGTGGCACCAGTGTCCACCATTGCCCGGATGGGTTTCCCGTTGATCTTCACATTGATAAACATCAACCCTTTCTCCTTGGTAGATTTTGTCGATGCTTCTCCAGCTGCTCCGCCCTCTATGGCGGGGGCAGTCTTTGTTTTCTTGGGTATGGCTTTACCCCCCCATACTGCCGTTCTTGACAGGGCATTGCACCTATGCGAGAAGGCTCTGAGATTCTCCCCTTCGCTCTCGGAGTCCTCCTCGTGGTGTTCCGGAACCGGTGCTGGTTCCTTGTCTTTCTTCTTGAACGTTTGCTTGTCCCACTCCATGTCTCCACATAGAGTGTTAATTAATTGATGCTTCGGACAGTCTTTTAGCATATGGGGGCCGTTGCACAAGAAACACCCTTCGAATCTTGAGCTCCCTGTAGCTTTGTTACCTTCCTGCGGCCGGCCTCTGTCAGAGCTCCCTTGGGAGCTTTCTTGTGTGTGGGAAGACCTTTCTCCCCCACCCTTGTTGTAACCGGGGTGAAAAGATATGCCCCCACCTCCTTTCTGTTGGCCACCATTTGGTGCTGGTGGCTTCTTTTCCCGAGTTTCCGTGTGATAGTCCATTAGATTTTCCACTGCTACCATAGCATCGCGAATGTTGGACACCCATTGGCGTTGTAGTTCTGCATGAGCCCATGGCTTTAATCTGTCTAAAAACTGGTAGACCTTACTATCCTCGTCCATGTTCGGAAGGTCCAGTAGAATGGAAGCAAAGGCCTTCGTGTACTCATTAACGGTGCCTATTTACTTAAGCCCATGGAGTGCCTTGCGAGCGTTGTACCCTACGTTCTCCGGGAAGAATTGTTTCCGGATGGCCGCTTGAAGAAGATCCCACGTATCGAGCCTTTCGCATCGATCACGTATGTCTTGGTATTTCCCGCACCACCATTGCTTTGCATCTCCCGTTAGGTACATTGTAGCCGTGGAAATCCTTTCCGCTTCATCCTCAATGTCGGCCGTGAGGAAGTATTGTTCCATGTCGAAAAGGAAGTTGTAGACTTCCTTGGCGTTCCGCACGCCGCTGTAAAGTTGTGGCTCGGGGATTTGCTTCTTTGATCCCCCACCCGCGCCAAAGTTCTCCATGCGACCCGCAGGTTCTCTGTTAACGACTGCTTGTTGGAGTAATGCGCTTTGCGTCTCCAACTTCTCAATGGCTCGTTGCGTATCTCCTACAACCATGCCTCTCATGGAAATTCATGCGTCGCGACTCTCATTCAGTCTTTTGTTGAGGTCGATGTTTCCATCTCCAGGTTTTCTACCTTGCCCTCCAAGGTATCCACTACGTCGGTCAGCCTGTTGCACTCCTTCTCCAGGTGGAGTATCCGTTCACCCTTGGTCGGGGCATTCTGGTGGGGAGTCTCTTCTAGACGGCTTCCTTGGCTGTCCCCCACATTTGATGCAGTAGCAGTTTCCATAGTAACCCGCCTTGGTCCGTGGATCAGAAGCCGAGGCTCTGATACCACCTGTCACGGGGTGCTTGTAGTGCTTTGCTTAGTAGCGTACCGTGCAGCTAGTAGTCCTCTCTAGACTACATCCGCCTCACACCCTCCGGTACTTTTAGTGGTCTCGGTAGAGCAAACAACACATGAACACGATTGATTGCAAAGAAATCTTCATTAATACAATTTGAATGTACATTATAGCTTGGAAGCAATTACAACACGCGTTGGTCAGAGAGAGGGCGGCTCCTTACAACGCTCACAGTCAGACAAAAGTTCACTACTGCCCTTTATAATAGGCTTAAAGAAAAAAACGCTAGCGACGGCACTAGATACAACTAAGCTAAAAAAGTGACAAAAATGGTCGTGCAAGGCCGTGCTTACAATTATGTACATTACAAGAGAATGGCTAGCACTCTAGGCAATACTGAGGCTTCAGGCGGGGCGTTTGGCGGAGGTCCACCCCGACGGTAAGGTGGTGCTAGTGCTAGCGGCCCAGGCGGGTGCGGGTGGCCCGAGGTGCTGGGGCGCCAGTCACGGGAGCCCGACGGGCCTCGGCAGAAAGGGGCCCGTCACTGCCTATCCCAAGGATTGGGATAAGGGAATGGACTTGTCCCGGCGAATCTTGGGAGAGGGGATACGATGAGGGCGGCATCCCGTGACATTGCGGAAGGAAACAAATATCTACTTGAAGAGGTATGTCCTCAGAAGCCAGATGAGGGTTCTGACGAAGCCCAAAAGGTTGCATATTATAAGTGGGTTAGGTCTAATGAGATAGCGCACTGTTACATTCTGGCATCCATGTTGAATGTGTTGCAACATCAACATGAACCTATAAAAACCGCTTATGATATCATGTACAACCTTAGGCAGCTCTTCGGTTATCAGAACCGCTCGGCACGCCATTTGGCGATGAAGAACCTAATGGATGCGAGAATGTCTGACTCCACACCTGTTAGGGATCACGTTCTCACGATGATGGGGTATCTGGCTGAGATCGAGACCTTAGGTGGAGAGCTGGATGGCGATTCTCAAATCGACATTGTTCTTCATAGCTTGTCCTCGAGGTTTGAGCAGTTCAGGCTGAAATTTAACATGATTAAAAGGGATATCGGCCTAAATGAACTGCTCATGGATTTTCAGGCGGCTGAGTTACTTCAAAAGGGAAATCCGGAGGCACACCTAGCTAAAAATAGGGCATCTTCTTCTAATACTAAAAGGAAAAAGAGGAACGTACCCAAGAAAGCTGCAAAGGGGGCGCTTAAGATGAAGAAGTCCAAGACTAAGATTCCTCCCGAGGAATTTAAGTCAAAGATAAAGTGTTTCAAGTGCGGCCAGCCAGGTCACTGGAAGGCGGATTGTCCTAACAAAAAGAAGAAAAAGGGTACGTCTCAATCTCTTGACGTTGAAACATGTTTAGCTACTTGTTCTACTCAGTCATGGGTAGTAGATACTGGAGCTACTGATCATGTTTGCATGTCTTTACAAGGGTTTCCGGTAAAAAGACAGCTGAGTGATGGAGAGATTTCAGTCTACATGGGCAATGCTATGAAAGTGGCGGCAGTTGCAGTAGAAGATGTAACCTTATCTTTTAGTAGTGATAGGATTTTAGTTTTAAAGGATTGTCTTTATGTGCCTGGTTTTAGGCTAAACTTGATTTCAGTTTCTAAACTTTTTATGGATGGATATTCTGTTTCTTTTGATAACAAGGTTTTTATCCTTAGTGATAAACATTTTATCTGTTCTGGCACATTGGATGGACATCTTTATTTACTTAATCCTATGCAAAACACTACACAAACACATTTACTGAATACATCAGTCATAAACCCTAACTAACGAAAAGAACCTTCGGAAATGAATCAAACCTATCTTTGGCATCTTAGGCTTGACCATATTAACCTTAAACGGATACAAAGACTAGTAAATGATGGGCCCTTGTCTTCATTGGTCCTAGAATCATTTCCTTTGTGTGAATCCTGTTTGGAAGGTAAAATGACCAAGCAACCCTTAAGGATAAAAGGAATAGATCTGAAGAGGTACTAGATTTGATTCACTCTGACTTATGTGGCCCTATGTCAGTTCAGGCTTGAGGAGGGTACGAGTATTTCATCACGTTCATTGATGATTACTCAAGGTATGGATACATATACCTGTTACGCCGCAAGTCAGAATCCTTTGAGACTTTCAAAGAATTTAGAGCGGAAGTGGAAAAACGTACAGATAAAAGTATCAAATCACTACAGTCTGATCATGGTGGTGAGTACCTCTCGAATTAATTTAGGAACTACTTAGCAGAGAATGGGATTACATCCCAGTTGACTGCGCCAGGAATGCCAAAACAGAATGGTGTGGCGGAGAGAAGGAATAGAACATTGTTAGAGATGGTTAGATCGATGATGAGCTATTCAGATCTGCTTATTTTGTTCTGGGGATATGCCCTGGAAACGGCAGCCTATATTCTTAATGTGGTTCCATCAAAATCAGTCTCATCTACACCCACAGAACTTTGGACTGGACGAAAGCCCAGTCTTGGACATTTTCAGATTTGGGGTAGTCCAGCACATGTGCTGGATAAGGAAGCTAATAAGCTGGCACCACGTACGGATGTAAGACTATTTATTGGATATGCCAAAGGAACAAAAGGTGGTTTATTTTATAGTCTTAAGGATCAGAAGATCATTGTGAGTACCAATGCTCGATTCTTAGAGAAAGACTATGTAATAAATCACAAGCCAAGAAGTGAGATAGTACTTGAGGAACTTCGAGGGAAAAATTCAAATCTGACACCAACAGTACAAGAAGAGGAACCACAATTTACTGCACAACGTGTCACAAAAGTACAAGAACTGCCTCATAGCAGTGGGATGGTTGTACGCCAAACTGACAGATTCCTTGGTTTGGGTGAATCTTCAGATTTCCCTGAAGGACTAAATGAATTGGATCCCAGGACCTATGACGAAGCGATCCAAGACAAAGATGCAGATTCTTGGAAAATTGCAATGGAGTCTGAGATTAGATCTATGGATCACAATCAAGTCTGGAGCTTGTACAACCACAAGATGGGATAAAACCCATTGGGTGTGAGTGGGTTTACAAACGCAAGAGAGGAGCTGACGGGAAGGTTGAAACCTTCAAGGCAAGATTGGTGGCGAAAGGGTACACTTAGAAAGAAGGGATCGATTATGAGGAAACCTTTTTACCGGTAGCCATGCTTAAGTCAATCCGGATTCTTTTGTCTATGGCCGCTCATTTGGATTATGAGATTTGGCAGATGGATGTCAAGACAGCTTTCTTGAATGGAAGTCTTGAGGAAGACATCCACATGAAGCAACCAGAGGGTTCCATTGCTAAAGGTCAAGAGCACTTAGTGTGCAAGCTTAAGAGATCCATTTATGGACTTAAGCAGGCGTCAAGGTCATGGAACATCCGGTTTGATGAGGTTATCCAGTCATATAGATTCGTGCAATGTCCGGAAACGTGGTGGCTTTCCTCGTGCTATATGTTGATGATATCCTACTTATTGGAAACAGTAAGAAAGTATTATCTAATATAAGGGTGTCGTTGTCCAAGCAGTTCGATATGAAAGATCTTGGAGAAGCCGGACACGTCCTTAGCATCAAGATAATTTGAGATCGCCAGAAAAGGATGTTATGCTTATCCCAGGCGACATATATCGACACAGTGCTAGCTAGGTTTAACATGCAGGATTCCAAGAAAGGTTTTATACCTTTCAGGCATGGAATTCATCTATCCAAGGATATGTGTCCCCACACACAGGATGAGATAGATGAGACGCAGGGTGTTCCATATGCTTCGGCTGTGGGAAGTCTTATGTATGCTATGTTATGCACTAGACCTGATATATGCTATGAAGTCAACATGGTAAGCAGATATCAGTCTAACCCTAGACAAGGTCACTGGACTGCGGTTAAGAATATACTCAATTACCTGAAAAGGACTCGAGATTATATGCTGGTATACCGCTCTGATAGTCTAGTGCCTTTGGGTTACACGGACTTAGATTTTCAATCCGATAAAGATCAGAGTAAATCTACCTCAGGCTATGTGTTTACCTTGGGAGGCGGAGCCATTGCATGGAGGAGCATAAAGCAGAAATGCATTGCGGATTCCACCATGGAGGCCGAATATATAGCTGCCTCTGAGGCTGCAAAAGAGGCCGTCTGGATCAAGATCTTCTTGTTGGACTTGAGCGTGGTACCTAATTTACCTAAGAGTATCACGGTATATTGTGATAACTCAGGTGTAGTGGCAAATTCGAAGGAACCCAGAGCCCATAAGGGAAGTAAACACATAGAGAGAAAGTACCATCTTATATGAGAAATCGTTAAGAGAGGAGATGTGGCAGTGGTCAAGATTTCATTGGAGGACAATTTAACTGATCAATTCTCAAAGAGCCTTCAAGCTAAGACCTTCTACGGTCACATGGAGAAAATGGGAGTGACATGCAGACCCGGGGTTGCTGTTTGAGATTTTAGTTAGAGTTGGAGAGTTAGCCAGTTTGTTTTATATTTGAAAGAAATACTTCAAGTATAAGTGGGAGATTGTTGGTTTTGTATACTAGAAGACTTGTCTTTTGTATACATTATTGATGATGGTTTTATGATGATATAGAATGGATACAATTGTTGTCACTGTTTGCATTTAAATTGTTATATTTACATTCATGTTCACTATACTTACATTGTAGATGATATGGTGTGGGTAAACACATGGTTAGATCATATCATCAGTTCCTTGTAATGTATTAAAAGGATCACGATCTTGATGTCACGGAACCTGCTATCAGTACGCCGTAGAATAATCTGATAGTTAGTTTGTCTTGACTAACTGATTATTCTAATACACGGTCAAATGTATTGAGGAGGATCTACTTAGGATTCTATTCTATATTCTGACCTTAAATGAGAGAATAAGAATCCACAGAGTTCGGGTTCTTAACCCCTATATGTTGGCGGACATATACGTGTAGTGTTTGCAGCTTTGATTTATCAAAGGGTGAGATTCTTTCATAGAATCAATAATCTCGATATCTTGGGTTATGACATTCACACTTATGATGGGTCGTGCAATATGTAGGGGCACCGTGTCCTGGTGCGCCAGGTTGATGGTGTCCCCTTGAGGAAATTTAAGTTCATGCTGAAACCCTGCAGGTGAAATTTATTCCGTGCATGAGTAAAACTTGTGTGGTACTACTCAAGGAAAAAATATTAATTAATTATAGTTTTCAGAAGCATACATAATTAATTAATGGGCATTATATCTTAAACATGGGGAATGGCTGGACTAAAGGATAAAGCATATTCAGAAATATGTATTAAATTGGTAGGTCAATATTATTTCTTTAGTGGAATAAAAATAATACTTAATTTATTTAATTATATCCTAAATTTATTGGATATTGGATATTAAATAAATTAATGGGCCAATTTAATATTCTTCTAGATCCCTGTTGTAGCCCGAAAAGAGACTGGATTGAATTGGAGATAGAACAAGAGATAGAGATAGAATTCCAGTCCAACTGGGACACCAATTTCGTCCACCCCCTTATAAATAAGAGAGTGGAGGCACGAAATTGATGTCATATATATCAACCCTCTCGTGTTCTCTTGATCTCTATAGATTCCATATCGATCTAGTAGATTTCAGCCCACCCTGAAACTAGATTTAGTCCGGGAATACAACAGAAGATTAAGGAGTGGAATAGCATCAAGGGGTGCCTATTATCATTCATAAAACAACAATATTAGACCTTAAATCTTGTCCTCAATCCGTTGTTTAATTTGTAAGTCATTTTTCGGTATTCTATGTTTCCGCTTTAGTAGAATCGAAAACCGGATTTGGATGTTAATTAAACTTGGTTAATTAAAACATATGAGACGCATGAATTTATGATCTACATGACATTAGGATTAATGAACATCCAATTAGATCCTGCGGTGGTTCAATTCGAAAAAACTCCAACAAAGCTCAGCCCAGAAATCAATCTGTTCAGTCGAGAAAATCAGCTCAAAGACAGACAGTCTTTCAAAGGCTTGTAGCTAAGCCAAAGTCACGAGTTTAACAAAGGCCAGTCTATCAGCCCAGACCTTCCGCTCGATCAAAATCTAAAGCTCATTCAAGGCCAACTTTCCAACAAAGGTTATCAGCTCAACTGAGACCTATATCTGACCCAAGGCCAGACTTTCAGAAAAGGTCATTAGTTCAAAATAGGCCATCAGCTCAGTAGAGATCTACAACATCCTTAAACCAAACCTACCATCAAAGGCCAACTACACCTCAACCTGGGAGTTCTGCTAATCTTAAGAGAAATATGCATACAAGATTGTATTATGCACGTCAGCATAATCCAATCTCTTTGAAGGAGTTCACTCCAAATGACCTTACAATCCAGTATAATAAGTATCTAGACTCAAGGGATGAATCAAGAATCAATCCCACCTGTGATTGGTTTGCAAACTAGCCATCTCATAAAGGCCAGAAAGCTCAAAGTCAGAGGCCCAAAAGAAACTGGCCAAGACAAAGAGTATCAAGGTCACAAGATGAGAGGATATTAGTTGAAGTATTTTATCCTAACACTCATCAGAGGTATAGATCAATGGACTCAACTCTCATTCGAAGAGTTACAAGAAGTTTGAAGCTGATCAAGAGATCAAACTCTAAAGGATCTCTTAAAAGTGGAAAGCCAAAAGTGTGGCGTATGTGGATACCCAAAAATATGATTAACCTCTCAGGACCCGATATTATGCATGTACCTAAAAACTGATTTTTGTTTTACAGGTAAAAAGTATCCTATCCAAGGAAAAGGCCAAAGACACTTGGTATCTGGATAGCGGGTGTTCCAAGCATATGACCAGAGACAAGAACGATCTCGACGGTTATAAAGAGGCTAAGGGACCACTAGTTACTTTTCGAGACAACTCAAAGAGCCGACCATTGAAGAAGGGTTCATAGTCAAATGAAAAGTTATCGTCAATGGAGTGTCACATGCTGAAGGACTGAAGCACAAGCTGCTAAGCATCAACCAGCTTTGTGTCAATGGCTATTCCGTTGACTTCAGCAACAAGTCATGTGACATTAGAGATAAGTCAACTGGAGCAATACTCCTAACTGGAGTATGAAAGGGCAACATGTATGTTGTTGACTAGTCAACCGGCTACTCAGAAGCTTGCTTTCTTTCAAAAGGATCAACTGAAGCAAGTTGGCTATGGCATCGATGACTGAATCACCCCAACTTCAAAATGATCAACTATCTGGCCAAGAAAGAGCTAGTTGAGGGACTTTCCAAGGAGATCTACAAGAAAGCTGGAGTCTGTGGACCATGTCAAAAAGGGAAATAAGTAAATTCGTCATTCAAAAATAAGAGCCAACCTCAAGGAACAACTGATATTCTACAGCTGCTATACATGGACCTGTTTAGACTAGTGAAGCCACTAACCCCCTGAGGCTAGAAGTTTACTCTTGTAGTAGTAGATGACTACTCAAGATACACCTGTGTGGAGTTCCTGAGAAGCAAAGATGAAACCTTTACCAAGCTATCAACATTGATGAGAAGGTTGCAAACTAACAAAGGAAAATCAGTTCAAAGGATAAGATCCAACAATGGAACTGAGTTTGTCAACTAGCAAATGATCAATTTTCTGAGTGAACTGGGAATCACTTATGAACACTCAGCTGCAAGAACTCCTTAACAAAATGGCGTATAGCTGAAAGGAGAAATCGAACGCTCAAGGAGGCAGCTCGAGCAATGGTAGCAGATGCCAACATAGCTAAAAGCTATTGGGCCAAAGTAGTCAACATAACTTTCCACACTCAGAATAGAAGTGGCATCGTCCCCACACATGACAAAATGCCCTATGAGTTGTATAAGGGTTGTAAGTCTTCTATCTCTTACTTTAAAGTATTTGGCTGCAAATGTTACATCCACAACAATGGAAAAACCCAACTGAAAGCCTTTCGTGCCAAAGCTGATGAGGAGATCTTTCTCGGCTATAATGCCCCTCACTCACAAGCTTACAAAGTGTTCAAAAAATCAACACTTGTTGTGGAAGTAACATGTCATGTGGTATTTGATGAGCTTGCTGATGAGTACAAGAACAAAGAGAAAAATCATACATCAGTACAAGCACTACCTAGTGAAACTGAAAACTCACAGGACTATGTTGATCACATTATTCTAGAGCGGCTTGAAGCTTCACTAGAAGATGGCATTGAAACTGACTCCAGACTAGTTGAAGACAACATGGTCAGTGAGGACATAATTTATGCTGAGATCACAAACCCCACAACTGAGCTAGGGGGAAGAACTAGTGAAGTTGATGAGCAAACTGGAGACAAGGCAGTAGCTGAAGGACCAGCGGAAGAATCAGCTGACGGAGCAGCTAAAGAACAAGTTGAAGGAGCAACTGAAGAACCAGCTGAAGGCAACCTACCTAAATAGCTCCGAAGCCATCCAGCCAACAAAATTGTTGGTGATCCAAGAAGCAGAGTTCAAACCAGAGGATCAACTAAGCATGCTCTCTTCACATGCTTTATCTCGTAAATGGAACCTGCCAACATCAAGGAAGCCCTTAAAGATTCAAACTAGATCATTGCTATGCAAGAGGAGCTGAACCAGTTCACAAGAAACAACGTATGGTTTCTTATCGATAGGCCAAAAACTCAAAAAGTCATCGGGGCTAAGTGGATCTTTCGCAACAAACTGAATGAACAAGGCATGATCACAATGAACAAGGCAAGACTGGTAGCCAAATGATACTCTCAAAACGAAGGGATCGACTTTGATGAGATATTTGTACCAGTTGTAAGATTGGAGACCATCAGATTGTTCTTCGCATGTGCAGCTCACAACAACTTCACAGTCTATCAAATGGATTTGAAAAGTACATTCTTACAAGAAATGCTCAAGGAGGATATTTATGTCGAGCAATCTCCAGGCTTTGAAATTGGAGATCAAGTCTACAAGCTGAAGAAAGCTCTATATGGACTGAAGCATGCACCAAGAGCTTGGTATATATGAAACCCTTACAACATTCTTGCTGAAGAATGGTTTCAAAAAGGAGTCATTGACCGTACTCCATTCAGAATAGAACAATCAGCTGAGATCTTAATGGTTCAAATTTATGTAGATGACATAATTTTTGGCTCAAAAAGTAAAGATCTTTGCACTCGATTCGCTTAACTGATGGAAAGCGATTTTGAGATGAGCATGATTAGAGAAATAACTTTCTTTCTAGGACTCCAAGTGAAGCAGCTGGAAGACGGAATCTTCATCAGTCAAGCAAAGTACAAAAAGAGCTTGTCAAGAAGTTTGGAACCAATAAGGGAAAAACTCTCAAGATTTCAATGAACACATCAGTGCAGCTGACTCTCAATGAAGAAGGACAATTAGTCAGCTAGACGCTCTATAGAGGAATCATTGGATCCCTTTTCTACCTAACAGTCAGCCGACTAGACATCTCCTATTCAGTTGGACCGTGTGCAAGGTTCCGAGCCAATCCGAAGAAAAGTCATCTTGAAGCAGCGAAGAGGATCATGAAGTACCTCAAAGGGACTATAAATCTTGGATTATGGTATCCCAAAGATGATAGCTTGAGTCTAATTGGCTACACATCCTCAGACTTCGGAGGATGCAAGATCGACAGAAAAAGCACCAGTGGAACATGTCAGTTTCTTGGGAACAAACTGATATCTTGGTTTAGCAAAAAGCAGCACTCAGTTGCGACGTAAACAACTGAAGCCGAGTATGTAGCTGCTGGAAGTTGTTGTGCACAAATTCTTTGGATAAAGTAACAGCTGAAAGATTACAAGGTGGAGACTAAATAAGTGCCTATCTACTGTGATAACAATAGTGCTATTGCAATATCTCAAAATCCAGTATTGTATTCAAGGACGAAGCACATTGATATCATGCACCACTTCATCAAAGATCACATAAAAAAGAAAGACATATGCATCAAATATGTCAACACAGAGAAGTAGACAGCCGATATCTTCACCAAGCCATTGTCATAAGCTAGATTTGTGGAGTTGTGCATCCAATTGGGATTACTCGAACTAGCTTTAAAGGAAGATGATGATCAGCTAAACGAAGTGGTGAAGAGAAACACTCTAGCTGAAGATGAGAACTGAATCAAAATGGCATTAGTTTGCTAAGATATGAAGCTTAAAATGATGAAGCCAAATCAGTTCTGAAGAAATGGCGAAGGCTAAATGAAAGCTGAAGAAAGCAGAAGAGTAAACTGATCACTGAAAGCATCAGTTTTCGACCAGTCATGTTCAACTGATGAGAGCAGTTGAATCCAAAGTTGACTGAAGAAACAAAGCTTCATCTGAAGGAAGCAGCTGAAAAGCTTAAGTGGAGCGAAGCTGAGAGAACAGCTCAAGCTGACGAAAAGCTAGAAGTCAAAGCTGAAAGGACTCCAACTGGAACTGATCAATCCAAGCCGAGGAGATCATTAGTCATCAACTGATAAGGCCAACTGATGACATCAGCAACTCCAAGCCACATGGAGACTCAAGAAGGAGAGCTACATTCATATAAGTTTAAAATCCAAGTCGAGGAGATCATCGGTCATCAACTGATAAGGCCAACAGATGACATCAGCAACTACAAGCCACGTGGAGACTCAAGAAGGAAAGCTACAATCAGATAAGTTCAAATTGAATTTATTAATGAACGGTAAAATGACGTGTCAAGTCAATATTACCATTGGACCCACCTTATCTCTCCTCATCAATTCATATTGGATAGATTTGAAAACTGTACCGATGAGTTCAATGAATGAATCTACCCATTAAAAATAAAGCCAACAAATCATCTCAATCATCAGATCAATACCGTCTCTATAAAAGAGATAGCTGAACTGAATCATTACCTTCTTTAATCGAATTGATCTCTTATGAAACTATCTATCTCAAATCTCTAGTTCAAAAATCTTCAGCAATCTACCCTTCTCGAAAAATACAGTTCAGCTAACTGCTCCATCTTGTGATCCCTCTAAACTGAAAACCTTTCACAAATATCATGGCCAAAATGAATCCACCAGTTGTTTGATGAAAATTCAATTTCAAGGAAACTGGTGAGTCATCTCAATGGTTTCAAGTCAATCTATTCAAAGATCAGTTTCTGCATCAAGCCGCGTATAGAGAAAGGTGCTCCAACTCTCCACTCTGTGAAACCATTATTCAGAAAATAATTCAGGCAGGGTTGTTATAGTTCCTTGAAGAAACTCCCTCAAAGAAATATCCCGAGCCAGTCTGTGAGTTCTATTTGAACTCAAAAGGAGAGAATGACAAGATTATCACTCAAGTTAGAGGGATAGAAATTGAAATTACTCTATAACTATTCTTAAAAGCTCTTCATCTACCAAATGAAGGGATGAAGGTAGAAGAAATAAAACTCAATCAACTGGAGGCCTACAATCGATGGAAAGGAGTAGACTGTCATGAGCCCTACAGAGTCACAACTCCCACATCTTGCTTTTCAGGAGGAGTATAAAATTCTAGTAGGCATCATTGCTAGAATGATAGTTGGAGTAGTAGGAAACCACTCAGAGATGACTGAGATCAAATACAAAGTATGCCATGCCATTGACATGAACATCAAGGTTAATTGGGCAGTATTCTTCTATGAGCAGATCAAGAAGTTCGTAGATGTCTTGGAGAAGCACTGGAGTGAAGAGTTCTTTCATCAGAAAATGTGTTTTATCAGCAGAATCAGTAAACTGCTAGAATACACATTTAGGTTCATAGAGAATGAAACTGAAATATTGATGATGGAAAAATGTGATTATTTCCCAACATCCACAAAATGTTCAGATGGTCCAAAGGCATCAAGCATAGAAATTGGTGTCACCATAAGAACGGATGAAAAAGCTGCCGAAAGCAAGGGAAAGAAAGTTATTAAAGAGTCTTAAAAGGAAGACGCTGACCCTGAAGACAGTCTACCAATCAGTCGGCTGATTGGGACACCAATAAAGAACAGGCCACTGCAACAAGTTTATTCTGGCTCCACATCAACTTCAGCTCCAACAGAAAGCCCATCTGTTCAAATGGCTCAAATAAAGAAAGTGTCAGTTAAAACTACTCTGATCAAGAAGGGAACCAGTAAAGGTTCAAAGAAGTCGATCAAGATGAAAGATGACAAAGAGAAGAAGAAGACTGGTCCACCTATCCCTCCAAAGCTACCATCTCGCAATGTCAAAATATTTGACATTGATAAATTGAAGAGGACGACATCGTACCCTTCAGAGGCATTCCTCCACAAGGTACTGGAGCCGAGTACTTCAGGACAATGTGTCCGCCAATGGGAGAAACAGATGAGAATATAAGAGCTCTTCTAAGAGCTGAAGTGATCAAGAGTTGGGCAGATGTTAAAGTCATAGAATTTATATCAAAGAACTTTGCAGAGGATGTGATGATATCGGAAGCCCTCTATAAAGTGTTCGCAAGATACTGTTACTAGTATCTATGGAGACACTGCTTTAATTAAGAGGCACACTTCCTTCTGACTGTCCTTCATGGAATGAGCTTTTGGAGAAGAGAAGAAAAATGGAGTGTAATATGGTTAGGACAAGGTACTCTAGAACAGAATCCGATCAGCATCCTGAAGAAAATGCTAGCTATCTGACAGTGCCACAGACAGCCAGCTAAGCAAACATTAGCTCATGTAATGGATGATCTTCTCAAATGGGCTCAAATTGATCTCCCTGATCTTCGCACTTAGGCAGATCAAATGAATTGGAGACACCCTTAAGTTTATCAACATTGGGTACTGGGCAAGATACTGAAAATCAGAAGGGAACAACAACAAGTCCTAGAAGAAATCAGACGGGAAGAACAACATATTCATCATCATGGAACAACTGATGATGATTCTGCATCAAAACAAGCCACAATTCATCAAGTAGCAAGACAACTAGTATTCGATGAACCCCCTTCAACTGAGGACATTGAAATTAATCCTTCAACAATTGTTTTTCAACCAATTGAGGAGCTAATTGAACCCTTGGTTCCCTCCAAAGAAACTACTGCAGCTCAAATTGAGCCTTCCTCTCCACCAGCTACTGAAGAAATGTCTACTGAAGACCCAACTGATCAAGCAGTCCAGCTAGAAGCTCATCCAGAAGTAATGGACATCGTGGTCTTTGTTGATCCTGTCCAGATAGCACTCCAAGCTCAAGATGAACTAGAGACTTTCTCTGAGTCAAGTCACAATGAGACAATTGATCTGGGAGATGCAGATCAGTTAGCAGCTAAATCAGCTGAGCAGGCGGCTGAGCAATCGAAGACAGTGCCGTGTGAGCAACTAGAACCAGCTGAAGGAGGTGATGAGGCATCGTCCAGAGAAGAAGAGCTGCAACTGACCATCACAACTAATCAGTCAAGTCCACCAGGAACGATCCAAGCTGATGATCAATCCGGAAGTCCAACAGGCCAGATAATAGCTCATCATGAAGAGCTAATTTAGAGCTTACAACAACAAGTGAAGATGCATGACAAGCTGATTAGAAAGCTTCAAAATCATGCGGGACTCCAATTAACTAACGGTGAGTCCTCTAGCTCTGAGGAAGAGGGCAGTAGCCCCACTATGCCTACGGCTAAGAGGAGAAAGACTGAACATAAGGAAAACTTAGAGCCGAATCAATGGAAGCTGATTCAAGACTCTTTAGTTATTTTCTTGTGATTCAGTGCATTCAATATTTCCGTTTGGAAATAAAATTCTAATTAAAAAATAAATGACAAGTCAGCATTTATTTTGAATTTTTGACCGTTGGCAAAATAATGACACATCTCACAGTCATTAAACAACCAATGATCAAAAGGAACCAATAAGGGGCCATTAATTCTTTCAACCAATAAATTTATGAGTCTCTCTCCTCACTCATAAAAACCCCCCCTGCTCCAAACTTTTCAAATATACTCTTCCACACATCTTCTCAAAGAGTATTTCTCTCTCTCTCTCTCAAAAATTTCAATTCCAATTCAGCCAAAATTTTGAAAATGGTGAAATTGTTCAAAGTTCTTACTTCTTTCAAAGGGCAAATGATGAGAGATAAAGTCCTGGAAAGAAAGAAATTCCAGCTGATTCTTAAAGAATCAAACAGCCCATTTCTTCTGGTCAATCTTCACAAGACTGTAATTCTCTATTACATGGAAACTCCACCAAGATTCTTTAGACAAGACTTGGTGAGTGACTTCTTGCTTCAAGCAAAGGTAACTACAGATGGGAAGCTCATATCCTTAGTGGTTCAAGGGCACAAAATTCAAATCACTGAAAGAAAGATTGCAGAAATCTTTCAACTTCCTAGAAAATGTTTCAAGGTTCATGATCTGAAAGATTCAGCTGAACCATTTTGGAAAGAATGGAGAGCCTTAACCTGCAACAAGAAATTCGGTTTTACAGCAGTTAAAACTGATCTGAATCCCAAGTATGGAGTTCTGCTTGATATCACGAACAAGATGATGATCGGTGCCATTGGAATCTTGAGTCAACTAACTCAAGAGAGATATAAGGTAATGATACACCTTGTTGAAGGATTGGAAACAAATTAGGCAGATTTTGTATTCTCCCAATTCAAGCATCAGGTCATCAATGCTGCCCACTCAAAAAAGACTGGGAAATTTGAGTTCAAAGTAGGACTTGTTCCACGGATGAGCCAGCTCCTTGAAGATATGTTGAATCTTCTAAATGATGATGCACTACCAGTCCTCATCTCTGACTAGATTCCCAAGAAAGGGAAAGCTCAGCTTCAGTCACTCAAGAAGAAGAGGAGATCAAAAGCCAAAGCTGGCAATACAAGTTCTAGCAGCTCCACTACCAACGAAGTTCCTTTTCCACAATCCAAGAATAGATCATCAGTTGACTTCAAGCCCTGCTCTGATCCAGATGAGCTTATTCTATTTATTAGAATCCCTCATCCAAACTATGGAGCTGACTACTTCAGGAGAACTTACCCTCTTCTTCAGCTGACTGAAGACAACATTCACACTTATTACAATGGTGAATATGCAGTCAAGAGTGCACAGAAGGATGTGACAAATCTCCTTCTCACTAACTTCTCCTACATTGCAAAGCAAGATAATCATTTGTTCAAACAACCGCACCAGTATTTCTACTAGTACAACTGGAGACACTCTATATTAATCCAGTCCCATTTCTTGCTAACTCCCTTTCATGGAATAAGCTTTTGACAATGGGAAGAGACTTGGAGCATTAAGTGGATTGGAGCTTCAAATCCATTTCCTCCAACTATTGTGCAAGTTCAGCGCATTATGAAGCATCGACTTGATAATCAAATTCCAGCCAAGGTCATGCTAGCTAATGTTCAAGCCAGCTTGAGATCGCAAGGAGTTACAACTGCACATCAGTTCATCAACAATCAAGCTGATCTACATTGCCGCAAACTGAATTTTGATAATGAATCAATTCAGTTAAAGAGGCATCCCTACAAGCTGAAGTTGCCACTGAAAGGATAGATCAAGATCTATCACATAATCAACTTGTGGCAACCCCGAGGAGTCAAAAGCTTGGACAAAAAGGAGCCAATGACGTTGAAGATACTGCCAGGTCACTAGATCTCCTGTCTCGAAGTTATGTTACTCCTCTTATCAAGTCAAGCTCAAGAGTTGCACAACTGATTATCAATCAGTCCAGCTCCTCCAACAGAGGAACTCCAGAGCTGACCACCTTGAAGCTGACCAACTCAGCAGTTGCTCTTAAGCAACTTCAGCAAGCTGAGAATATAGCCAGAACTGATCCTTCTAAGGACATCTCAAGCTCAGTTTCAAAAAGAAAAAGGTCAAATAGCTCCAGAGGAAGTGAAGAAGCTAGTCCAGTCCGATCACTCAAGAAGAGGAAACTGACGAAAGAGTCACTCAACAACTGATCAACAAAACTGATCAAATCAGTTTAAAGGTGATATCATCACTTCAGCAGGAAACTGACACCCAGAGCTCAATCTCTCAACAGCTGCATGACTAGGCCTCTTCAATAAGATTCTCTACTCTCTATTCGTCAAGCTTATTTTTGAATAGTTACTGTTAACATTTCAAAAATAATCTCACTATTCATCTGAGTTTCTATTAAAGTCTCTATGCTAAGCATTAAAGTAGAAAGAGATGAATATCTGAGGGATATAAATAGCAAATCTTCAGGACAATATTTTGCTATTTATGACAACTACCCAGATTTTATAAACCCTCAGATCTCAGCCGCTTGATCAAAAAGAAAAAGTATGAGTGGATGGTTGAGATGCATCCATCATTTATTTTGCTGATTTTCCATCAAATCAGATAGCTGATCAGCTAAAGGCATTCGATTGCCATGGTTAAATGTATGCAAACTACTACTTTATAAGTAGAGGAGAAGATGAAATGCATAACTCATATTCTCAATCCATTCATTCTCCTTGTCTTCTCTTATACTTATCCAAGATCTTTTCTTGCTAACATCGTTCATAAATGCAAACATAGCTCATCTATTCCATTTGAACACCCAGTTTCTTTTTAAGAAGCTAAGAAAGTACAAGTATCTAGACCTAGAGCTACTTCAAGCTCGAATAGGTACAGTGAAGACTGGCATGATCTTGTAGTCATTGAAGACATGTGGGCTTCTATCATTCGTCAAAATGCTACCTAACAAAAGATTTCTTATGCATATAGCAGAATTCTACTACAATGCAGAAATCAAAGGAGACAACATCATTTCAGTTTTCTATAACCATGTCATCACCATTGACACAGATACGCTGATGACATTGTTTAATCTCTCTGGTGAAGGCATGAAGGTTTATGAACTAGCGCTTCCCAAGAAGATGGAACTATGGAATAGCTGAAAGCTTCCACATATTCAACATCGAGACTTTTCTAATAACTTGAAAGACAGTCTCTCACCAGCAATCGTCCAAATCCTAGACATTGTGATGCATATCCTTCTTGGAGTCATCAACAACGCGCAGTTCAGTGACAACACCGCTCACATGATGGCCGCCTTATATTTTGGATGCAAGGCTGACTGGGCATCCTTCATACTGGCCCAGCTTCGCTATCATGTGAAGCTTGCTGAGCTCAACCCAACCACTGGCAAATTTAAATCCAAGATAGGGTTCGCCAATCGCCTCAGCCACATCATCTAGGAGCAGATTGAGATAAACATTCATTGCGGATCATTCTTTTCCAGAAGAGATGTCCTTCCGATAGTTTATGTTCACAGAAAACATAGTGGCAAAACTGTTTACCCAAGGAAGTCAAGACCGCAGCTTATGGAGGACCACAGCCCGGCTAAAGGAAAAGAGCCACTCATTGAAGCTGACCTTCCAGCTGACAAAGATCAGTCTATGACTGATAGTGATTCATTCACTCACATGAGTGATCAGTTCACTGCACCTGTAGCCAGCGAGCCTCCCTCTCTAGCTCACCCAGACATTCTAGAAGAAGGCTTTAATGAAAGCCTTAAACATCAGCTGACAGGCTGTTTTGGTCACATTAGGGATTTTAACCCCTCTCTCTACATGCAGCTGTGACGGTATCTCCAGTATCATCTATGGAGATTCCGAGTAGATGATGCCACTATGCTGCACATGGTCAAGAAATAAGGCAACTCATTTTGGATTGTGGAAGGACATTGAAGCAGGAGTTGGATGAACCATCTACTCAGTACACCTCTTACGGTTTCAGAAATCATGGATTCCATGATTAAGATGTTTCAATGCTCAGTGCCCCCTGATGCACCCCTTCCTGACAACGAGCCCTCCAACTCATTCACAACTCCTCTTCATGAGGATGAGTTCTTCACCATCAAGGACAAGCCGCTCCTCAGCCTAGCATCAGCTCCAACTGACAGACGAGATCCCTTCTCTTTCTCTGATCTTGCTCATCTAATGCCAACCGAGGAGACATACTCATGGCTGTCTACTCCCATACCTGCACCCCAAGCTCCCCATATCACTGATAATTTCATCACCTTGCCCTTTTGGATGATGCCAAAAAAAAAGGAAGAGAATGCTGATGATGGAAAATATGGGAAGGGTGATCTAACTCTTTGGGATGAGATCCAAAGAGAGGTACAGCTTCAGGGGAAAGCTACCTTTCTAGGGGAAGCTACTTTTGAGGGGGAAATCCAACTTGAGTAGCAAAATTAGCAAGCTCAAGACTTGCGAATTTGGACTTGGGAGAATGCCCAGCTAGAGCAGCAAGATTGGGGTATTCACAGCATACCAGACATCTCTCCTACAAGTATGAAAAAGGAGAATCAAGCAAAAGAAGATGGAACTGAATGGTGAACAGTTTCAGCCGAAGAAGGAAGTTCAAAATATCAGTTCTTGATATTTTCTCTCTATCATTACCTTTATTAACTTCTTTACAGTTCTTCAAAATTTTTCTTGCTCGTACAATACATCAGTTCTTTATATGCTCATTTTTATGGAAATATGTTTTGATCATGTAAACATGCTCTATTATCCATGCTCCGATAATCTACAAAGCTGCATGATAATCTGAACTGAACATAAATGAGCGCTCTTAGAACTGAAATTGCCAAAGCTTTCAAAAATATGCAAAACTCTTGGCATCACCACTGACAAGTTTTAATATTCATGCTACAAGTTCAGATAGCAAAAAGGTGCTTCAGGTTCAGTTATATTAAGAAAATCTCTGATACTCTGATACATGCCCAAAATTGAACTCTTATGCCTTTTAAGACCTAAAGCTTTGCTATGCCCTGTTACTTACTCTAATATAAATCCAGATACAAAGCTCTGAACAAAAAGCTCTAAGTTTAAGCTTTGATAAATAAGTAGTCGTACTTGTTTGTTAGTTTTGTATACTGGAAGACTTGTCTTTGTATACTTTTCTGATGATATGATGATATGGAATGAAAGCTATTACAATCACTGTTTGCATTTAGATTATGTTATATAATTGTTCTATGCAGTGTTCCATATACTTACACTATAGATGATATGGTGTGGGGACTCACACGGTAAGATAATATCATTAGAACTTTGTATTGTATTAAAGAGCTCACGGCTTAGATGGTCCTGAACACACCATCAGTACACCGTAGAATAATCTGATAAGTTAGTTTATCTTGACTAACTGATTATTCTAGTACACTTGTTAGTGTATTGATGAGGGTCATGATAGGATAATATTCTCTGTCTCTGACCTAGTTAGTGAGAGAATAAAGATCTACAGAGTTCGGGTTCTGAACTCATGTGATATTGGCGAGCATATGTGTGCGTTGTTTATTAATTTGATTTATCAATGGGTGAGATCTTTTTGTAGATCAATAAACTCGATATCTTAGGTAATAACAGTGTATGCATGATGTGTCGAGTAGTATGCATGAGCACCGTGTCCTAGTGCGCCAGGTTGATGATGTTCTCTTGAGAAAACACAAGTTCATGTTGAAACCCTGCAGGTGGAATTTATTCCATACATGATAAAGCTTGTGTGGTACTACTCAAGGGTTTAGATATTAATTAATTATAGCTGTCAGAGGCTGACATAATTAATTAATGAACATTATATCTTAAACATGGAGAATGGCTGAACTAAAGGAGATAACATATTCGCAAATATGTATTAAATTGGTATGTCAGTATTACTTCTTTAGTGGAATAAAAGTAATACTTAATTTATTTAATTATATCCTAAGTTTATTGAATACTGGATATTAAATGAATTAGTGGGCCAATTTAATATTCTTCTAGATCCCTGTTATAGCCCAATTGACTGTTAGTGGACTGGATATAGAACTTGAGATAGAGGCCCAATCCCAGTAGGGTTGGGGAACTGTATTTTCGCCCACCTCCCCATATAATGGAGGGAGGGGGGACGAAAATTGGGTGTTATAATTCAGCCCCTCTTTGTCTCTCAAGATATCCACAGATTTCACAACCCTATCAGTAGTGTACAACCCACTCTGTATCTGATACTCAGTCCGGGAATATAACAAAAGATCTCGGAGTAAAATCTGTGTGTGGCCGATTTTTTAAAGATAGGTGGCGTCAATTTTACTTTCATTCAACAGCAAGATTAGTCCTGTAATCTTGTCCTCAGATCGTCTACGAATTTGTAAGTAATTGGAATCTATATTTTCCACTTTATTAGATTCATTTTGTTATACATGTTGTTTGTGCTAGAATGTGATAAACATGCATGTGACATAAAAATATGATTTGCATGAAACGTGGGTTAATAAACATCTAAATGATCCTGCAGTGGTTTAATTTGAAAAACCCCAACAATTGGTATCAGAGCGGATTTTGGCACTGTTCTAGGATTAATCCAAGCATAAATTCGATATACATAATTAAATTTGATGATAAATTTATGGTGTTTAAATTTTCAAATTTAATTGTTCATGTATTTCGATTTTATGGTATTCAAAACATGGATGTCTTTTTTATTGAAATCGAAAATTCTAGTTTTGGAGTCTATGGAATTTTCGATAATCATGAAATTAAATTTGGGATGATATTTAATGTTCTTCAAATTTCTAGATTTATTTTATGATGTTGTTTTAAAATTTGAGATCAAAATTTTCGAATTTTGATGTTTAAAAATTCCCTAATTTTGTGTTCTAAATTTTCAAAACCTAGAAATTGAATTTGGATGGATTTTTATTCAAGATCAAAATTTCCTGATTTGTTTTGGATATGGTTCGAAAATTTGAATTATTAGAAAAAGGATAGGTAATTTTTAGTGTATATCAATAGTTACCTAATTCTAATCTAGATAGGTTTGAAAATAGAATTTTAAATTTGGTAATTTTTGAAGTGGATCAAAATTTCCAGATTTATTATTCTAGTAATTTTCGAAACCTATGTTATATTGTTTGGAATAGTTTTTTGATTAATGTCAAAATTTCCAAATATGTTTAATTTATGTTATTTTCGATTTTAATTAATTAATTTGGAGTAGATTTTGATCAAAATCAAATTTCCAGATTTATTTATTAAAGGGGGCAAAATTTTCAAGTATTGGATTAAGATTTGATATTATTTGATGTATATCCTAGTTTACCTAATTTTAATCTAGATAGATTTGAAAATAGAATTTTAAATTTGGAAGAATTTGAAGTGGATCAAATTTCCAGATTTATTATTTGTGCAATTTTTGAAATCTATAGATTTTAAATTGGATAAGGTAATTTTGGATATAGATAAATAATTATCGAAATCCAATTGTGATAAGGATTTAAATTAGGATATAATTTGGAAGAGTTTGAAGTGGATCTAATCTCCAAACTTTATCCTTGAGATTTTCGAATCTTATGGGTAATATTTGGATTGGATTTTTGATTTATATCAAGATATCCAAATATTATTTAAATAAGGTGGTTCAAAAATATTAAATAAATTTGGTGGATAATTTTAAATAATTTCCAGATTTATTTTGAGATATTTTCGAAAAATACAAGTTTTAAATTGGTGGATAATTATTTTTATTTCCAATTGTTATCTTGTGGATAATATCTAATTAATTAATTTAATTAATTGTGAAATTCGAATATTATCATTCATGCATAGATATCATATGTTATTTTATGTGTATCATATAAATATGATTGTTGGATTTGTAGTCTGTGTTTGTTTGCAGGTTTACCAACTATCATGGCACATTTATTTCATGTTATGTATGTTTATGTTGAATGGATGTTTGACTGTATGCCGGTTTAGCTACGTGATTTTACTCCATGAGAAAATCCATGGATTAGGTCTAGGTTTTATTTTACACTGTTTTAATGTAATAGATATAAAGCTATTAGACTGAGTTTTTGAGTTGTAATTTTTATTCTAGCAATATTAGATTTTTCCTTTTCGAATAGATAGTCTGTATTGAATAAAGATTGGAGATCAACTCAAAAGAAGGAAAGTGGTTCAGCACCAAAAAGGAAGGTTCACCGGTTCACATCCCGAAAACCCTAAATGGAGCTAGGAAAGTAGTAGAACATCAAGAAGGAAGTTCACCGGTTCACGTCCCGAAATCCTAATTGGAACTAGAGTTTCGGCGAGGCGCGGTGAAGGAAGCGGCGGCCATAGCCCGGTTCCGGAGCTGACTTTCCTGTTTTATCTCATCAATCAACATGAGATATAAGCCATGATAGTTGGAATATTATTGTTGCTTGTTATGTTGTTGTGAAGCATGCAATGGTTGTTTATCATTTTATGTGATGATATTTGCATGTTCTTAATAATGGGATAAAATGAAACCTTAAGCATAAATAACTAAGTGGGAGAGATTCATACCAAAGTATGTAAAAATCTCGTACGGTCTCCATTAATTTTGATTTAATTGAGAAGTGATGGGCATGCGCATTAACATCGGTCTTCCTCCATATCGGATGTGTCATATCACAGATTTTTCTAGAAATTAAATCTCCTAAAAAGATAGCTGTAGAACACTATTACAACTAACTAACTCCTTCGTCTGGAGTGGTTAAATTCGAAATAGTGATCTTAGTGTGAAGATAATGGTGTGCACACTTAGATGTAATTTATTGATAAACGTCCACACGATCGTGGCTTATCAGTTAGACGATTACACGACCTTGTTTATTATCCGGCTATTAATTTACTTGTTGTAAGGAAACTCAACTAGAGGTAAGTTAAAGGTTTAATAACCTATTTAAAAATGAATTTTATAAACGTCCACACTATCATGACTTATAGAAGACATTTTTAAAGTGTCGGTGGAAAAGTATATAATTTTTGTGAGGATTTCGATTATATATTGTTTATCCTACAGTTTGTGACTGTACTACATATTTTAATTTTACTTATTTCATATCATCAATGACACTCTCCAATATGTCCTTAATCCTTAAAGAAAACAAACTCGTCGGTGAAAACTATAATGACTAGATTCGTAATCTTAACCTCGTTCTAGTTGCTGAGGGACACAAGTTTGTACTTGAAGAGGTTTGTCCTCAAAAGCCAGATGAGGGTTCTGACGAAGCCCAAAAGGTTGCATATGATAAGTGGGTTAGGTCTAATGAGATAACGCGTTGTTACATTCTAGCATCTATGTTAAATGTGTTGCAACATCAGCATAAGCCTATGAAAACCGCTTTATGATATCATGTACAACCTTAAGCAGCTCTTCGGTCATTAGAACCGCTCGGCACGCGATTTGGCAATGAAGAAGCTAATAGATGTGAGAATGGCTGACTCCATACCTGTTAGGGATCACGTTCTCACGATGATGGGGTATCTGTCTGAGATCGATACCTTGGGTGGAGAGTTGGACGCCGATTCTCAAATCGACATTGTTCTTCATAGCTTGTCCTTAAAGTTTGAGCAGTTCAGGCTAAACTTTAACATGATCAAAAGGAATGTCAGCCTGACTGAACTGCTCATAGATCTTCAGAGGTTGAATTACTCCAAAAGAGCGATCCTCAAGCCCACATAGATGAGAAAGGGACGTCTTCTTCTGGTGGAAAAAGGAAGAAGAGAAATGCACCTAAAAAGGCTGAAGATGTTGCGCCTAAGGTGAAGAAGCCAAAGACAAAGATTCCTCCTAAGGAGTTCAAGTCAAAGACTAAGTGCTTCAAGTGCGGCTAACCAGGTCACTGGAAGGCAGTGTGCCTTAACAAGAAGAAGAAGTGAGGTACATCTCACACTCTGGTTGTAGAAACATGTTTAGCAACTTATTCTATCTAGTCATGAGTAGTAGATACTGGGGCTACTGATCATGTTTGCATGTCTTTGCAGGGGTTTCTGGTATAAAGACAGCTGAATGAGAATGAGATCACTATCTACATGGGCAATGCTACAAGAGAGCGGCTCTTGCAATGGGAGACTTTGTTTTACCTTTCAGTAGTGATAGAACTTTGATTTTGAAAGATTGTCTTTATGTGCCTGGTTTTAGGCGAAACATGATTTCAGTTTCTAAATTGATTATGGATGGATATTCTGTTTCTTTTGATAACAAAATAGTTATCTTTAGTGGTAAACATTTTATCTGTTCTGGCACATTGGATGGGGACTTATACTTTCTTAAACTAATTAAAAACACTACGCAAAGACAACTGTTGAATACATCGATCATAAACCCTAACAAGAGAAAAGAACCTCCAGACTTGAATCAAACCTATCTTTGGCATCTAAGGCTAGGTCATATCAACCTTAAGAGGATATAAAGGCTTGTAAATGATGGACCATTGTCTTCTTTGGTACTAGAATCATTTCCTTTGTGTGAATCCTGTCTGGAAGGTAAGATGACCAAGCGTCCTTTCCAGTTAAAAGGAAATAGACCCGAAGGGCTATTAGATTTAATTCACTATGACTTGTGCGGCCCTATGTCAGTTCAAGCTCGAGGAGGGTTCAAGTATTTCATCACTCTCATTGATGATTACTCTAGATACGGATATATTTGTTGGGGTTTTTTCGAATTGAACCACCGCAGGATCTAATTGGATGTTCATTAATCCTAATGTCATGTAGATCATAATTTTATGTAGCACATATGTTTTAATTAACCGAGTTTAATTAACATGCATAACCGGTTTTTGATTCTACCAAAGCGGAAACATAGAAAATCGAAAAACGACTTACAAAATAAACGATGGGTTGAGGACAAGATTAAAGGTCTAATCTTGTTGTCGTATGAATTATAATAGGTGCCCTTTGATGCTATTCCACTCCCTGATCCTCTGTTGTATTCCTGGACTGAATCTGGTTTCAGGGTGGGCTGAAATCTACTAGATCGGTATGGAATCTGTGGAGGTCAAGAGAACACGAGAGGGCTGATATTTTATGACATAAATTTCGTGCCTCCACCCTCTTATTTATAAGGGGATGGATGAAATTGGTGTCCCAGTTGGACTGGAATTCTATCTCTATCTCTTGTTCTATCTCCAATTCAATCCAGTCTCTTTTTAGGCTACAATAGGGATCTAGAAGAATATTAAATTGGCCCATTAATTTATTTAATATCCAATCTCCAATAAACTTAGGATATAATTAAATAAATTAAGTATTATTTTTATTCCACTAAAGAAATAATACTGACTTACCAATTTAATACATATTTCTGAATATGCTTTCTCCTTTAGTCCAACCATTCCCCACGTTTAAGATATAATGCTCATTAATTAATTATGTAAGCTTCTCACAACTATAATTAATTAATATCTTTTCCTTGAGTAGTACCACACAAGTTTTACTCATGCACGGAATAAATTCCACCTCCAGGGTTTCAGCATGAACTTGCATTTCCTCAAGGGAACACCATTAACCTGGTGCACCAGGACACGATGCCCCTACATATTGCACGACCCATCATAAGTGTAAATGTCACAACCCAAGATATTGAGATTATTGATTCTATGAAAGAATCTCACCCTTTGATAAATCAAAGCTGCAAACACTACACGTATATATCCGCCAACATATAGGGGTTAAGAACCCAAACTTTGTGGATTCTTATTCTCTCATTTAAGGTCAGAATAGAGAATAGAATCCTAAGTAGATCACCCTCAATACACTCGTCCGTGTATTAGAATAATTAGTTAGTCAAGACAAACTAACTATCAGATTATTCTACGACATACCGATAGCGGGTTCAGTGCCATCTAGACGGTGAGCCTTTTAATACATTGCAAGGAACCGATGATATGATCTAACCGTGTGTTTACCCACAACAAGTCATCTACAATGTAAGTATAGTGAACATGCATGTAAATATAACAATTTAAATGTAAACAGTGACTGCAATTATATTCATTCTTTATCATCATAAAACCATCATCAATAATGTATATAAAAGACAGGTCTTCTAGCATACAAAACCAACAATCTCCCACTTATACTTGAAGCATGTCTTTCAACTATAAAACAAACTGGCTAACTCTCCAACTCTAACTAAAATCTCAAACGGCAACCCCGGGTATGCATCTCACTCCCATTTTCTCCACGTGACCATAGAAGGTCTTAGCTGGAAGGCTCTTCGTGAATGGATCAGCTAAATTATCCTCCGATGCAATCTTGACCACTGCCAAATCTCCTCTCTTAACGATTTCTCGTATAAGATGGTACTTTCTCTGTATGTGTTTACTTGCCTTATGGGCTCTGGGTTCCTTTGAATTTGCCACTGCACCTGAGTTATCACAATATACGGTGATACTCTTAGGCAAATCAGGTACCACGCTCAAGTCCAACAAGAAGCCCTTGAGCCAGACGGCCTCTTTTGCAGCCTCAGAGACAGCTACATATTCGGCCTCCATGGTAGAATCCTCAATGCATTTCTACTTTATGCTCTTCCATGCAATGGCTCCGCCTCCCAAGGTAAACACATAGCCTGAGGTAGATTTACTCTGATCTTTATCAAATTGAAAATCTGAGTCCGTGTAACCCAAAGGCACTAGACTATCAGAGCGGTATACCAGTATATAATCTCGAGTCCTTTTTAGGTAGTATATTCTTAACCGCAGTCCAGTGACCTTGTCTAAGGTTAGACTGATATCTGCTTACCATGCCAACTGCATAACATATATCAGGTCTAGTGCATAGCATAGCATACAAAAGGCTTCCCACAGCCAAAGCATATGGAACACCCTTCATTTCACCTATCTCAGCTTGTGTGTGGGGACACATATCACTGGATAGATGAATTCCATGCCTAAAAGGTATAAAACCTTTCTTGGAATCCTGCATGTTAAACCTAGCTAGCACTGTGTCAATATATGTCACATGGGATAAGCACAACATCCTTTTCTGGCGATCTCGAATTATTTTGATGTCAAGGACGTGTCCGGCTTCTCCTAGATCTTTCATAACCTCGTCAAACCGGATGTTCCAAGACCTTGACGCCTGCTTAAGTCCATAAATGGTTCTCTTAAGCTTGCACACTAAGTGCTCTTGACCTTTAGCAATGAAACCCTCTGGTTGCTTTATGTGGATATTTTCCTCAAGACTTCCATTCAGGAAAGCTGTCTTGACATCCATCTACCAAATCTCATAATCCAAATGAGCGGTAATAGATAAGAGAATCCGGATTGACTTAAGCATGGCTACCGGTGAGAAGGTTTTCTCATAATCAATCCCTTCGATTCTTCATACTTTATGTTGATGACATCTTACTTATTGGAAACTGTAAGAAGGCATTGTAAAACATTAGGGTATGGTTATATGAGCCGTTTGATATAAAGGATCTAGTGAAGCCGGACATGTCCTTGGCATCAAGATCATTCGAGATCGTCAGAAAAGGATGTTATGCCTGTCCCAAGTGACTTATATCCATACAGTGCTAGCTAGGTTTAGCATGCAAGATTCAGAGAAAGGTTTAATGCGTTACAGGCATGGAATTCATCTATCTAAGGAAATGTGTCCCCAAATACAGTCTGAGATAGAGGAAATGAAGAAAGTACCATATGCTTCGGCTGTGGGAAGCTTGATGTATACTATGCTATGCACTAGGCCTGATATATACTGTGACATCGGCATGGTAAGAAGATATCAGTCTAACCCTGGACAAGGTCACTGAACTGTGGTCAAAAACATTCTCAAGTACCTAAAAGGACTCAAGATTATATTTTGGTATTCCGCTCTGATAGTTTAGTGCCTTTGGGTTATATGGACTCAGATTTTCAATCTGACAAAGATCAGAGTAAGTCTATCTCGGGCTATGTATTTGCATTAGGAGGTGGAGCCATCGCATAGAGGAGCATAAAGTAGAAATGCATTGTTGATTCCACCATAGAAGCCGAGTATCTAGCTGCTTTTCAGGCTGTAAAAGAGGCTGTCTAGCTCCGCGGGTTCCTAGTGGGCTTGGGTGTGGTTCCTGATTTGCCTAAGACTATCACGATATACTGTGATAACTCCGATGTCATGACAAATTCGAAGGAACCTAGAGCCCACAAGACAAGTAAACACATAGAGAGAAAGTACCATCTTATACGAGAAATCGTTAAAAGATGAGACATAGCGGTGGTCAAGATTGCATCGGAGGACAACCTAGCTGATCCATTCATGAAGAGCCTGCCGGCTAAGACCTTTGATGGTCACGTGGAGAAAATGGGAGTGAGATGCAGACCTGGTGGCGCAGTTTGAGTTGATAGTTTTGATTGGAGAGTTAACCAGTTAGTTTTTATGCTTGAAAGACATGCTTCAAGTATAAGTGGAAGATTCTTAGTTTTGTATACTGGAAGACTTGTCTTTGTATACTTTTCTGATGATATGATGATATAAAATGTAAGCTATTGTAGTCACTGTTTGCATTTAGATTATGTTATATAATTGTTCTATGCAATGTTCCAAATACTTACACTGTAGATGATATGGTGTGGGTAGTCACACGGTAAGATCATATCATTAGAACCTTGTATTATATTAAAGAGCTCACATCTTAGAAGGTCTTGAACACACCATCGATACACCGTAGAATAATCGGATAAGTTAGTTTATCTTAACTAACTGATTATTCTAGTACACTTGTTAGTGTATTGCGGAGGATCATGATAGGATACTATTCTCTGTCTCTGACCCAGTTAGTGAGAGAATAAAGATCTACAGAGTTCGGGTTCAGAACTCATGTGATATTGGCGAGCATATGTGTGCGTTATTTATTACTTTGATTTATCAATTGGTGAGATCTTTTTGTAGATCAATAAACTCGATATCTTGGATCATAACAGTGTATGCATAATGTGTCGAGTAGTATGCATGAGCACAGTGTCCTGGTGCGCCAGGTTGATGATGTTCTCTTGAGGAAACACAAGTTTATGTTGAAACCATGCAGGTGGAATTTATTCCGTACATGATATAGCTTGTGTGGTACTACTCAAGGCTTTAGATGTTAATTAATTATAGCTGTCAGAGGCTGACATAATTAATTAATAAACATTATATCTTAAACATGGGGAATGGCTGAACTAAAGGAGAGAGCATATTCACAAATATGTATTAAATTGGTAGGTCAATATTACTTCATTAGTGGAATAAAAGTAATGCTTAATTTATTTAATTATATCATAGTTTTATTGGATAGTGGATATTAAATAAATTAGTGGGCCAATTTAATATTCTTCTAGATCCCTGTTGTAGCCCAATTGACTGTTAGTGGACTAGATATATAGAACTTGAGATAGAGGCCCAAACCCAGTAGGGTTGGGAAACTGTATTTTCGCCCACCTCCATATATAATAGAAGGAGGGGGGACGAAAATTGGGTGTTATAATTCAGCCCCTCTTTGTCTCTAAATATATCCACAGATTTCACAACCCTATCAGTAGTATACAACCCACTTTGTATCTGATACTCAGTCAGAGAATACAACAGAAGATCTCGGAGCTGAAAGCTGAGACAACTGAAGACTTATCAGCCAAAGTCCAGAACTGATAGCTGAAGAAATTGTTATCTGACAAAGCAGTTATTGAAGATCCTGACAGGAAATATTTGATAGATCTGACGATCTTGAAGTCGAAGACAATGAATTTAACGGCTAGTTCAATCAAAGCTTCAATGACTACAAGCATTAACTACCCATTGGTGGAATCAATCGAATTATCGATTGACAAAATACAACGGTCACAAGAGATCACTCATCTATATAAAGAGGGTGAATCTCATGTTGATCAAGACCTTGACTTTCGCCAAGACTAACGCTAATCTAACTTGTGCAGAACGAGCTTTCTTTCTCCCTCTCTACAGCTCGAAGTTTAAATCTCTTAAGTGCGAAAAGTCCCAATTGAGAAGGCGTGCTTCAAGTTCCAAGTAAGGAGCTAGCTGACGAAGAATTCCAGCCAGAGCAAAGCTTCTCAGTTCAAGTTCTTCAAAGATCAACCACTCAGCTCAGTCGAAGGAGCATCCCAGGTTGATAACAGATTCAAGACTGCTTTCTTGAAGATCTGGAGAGATCTAAAATTTTGTAAAGATGGGCAATAGCACCTAAAGTCTCAGTAAGTAGCTGGGACCGGTAAGTGTGAGCTATCGATCAAAAACTGGCTGAGGAAGGGCGTACTGACGGGTCCGTTCTTCTGGGACAGCAACAATTGGAAAGGAGGCCACACTCGGTTTGAAGGGTGCCATTTTCAGGTCCAACAGAATTCTTCACTGCGTAACTGTAATAAAGAAACTTTACACTTGCATAGTAGATTGCCCTTCTACGGAAGGAAGAGAGGACATAGAAGTAGGAAGCTTCGAACCTCTATAAGTCTTGTGTGTGCTGTACTTTCTGCTTAAAGCTTTTGCATGCTCTTTAACTGTACACTATAGCACACAAGCTGCACTGACTAGCTCACAAGCTAAGCTCTAGCCAAGCTCCGTATCTCAACTGATCAGTGCACGGATAAATATTCTAAAGCGAGTCAGGGCCCTATATATTCCTCACAAAGTTCAAGTTTTTGAATCAGTTTATTCACCCCCTCTAAACTGACATAGACTCGTATCAAGACCAACATGACACATTAGGATACTTGCATCTGATTGATGATGAACAATTGTTTAATACCTTTTAGTAGGGAAAAGTTAGATATTAGTTTTGATTGAGAGTATGGAAATGTCGAAGACCAATCTTAAACATGTAATTAGAAAGGATGGGACACGGGCCATTGATGTACATGGTTTTCTATATCCTATTCAAGCATGGATGTATGAGATAATGTCATCGATTGCAGATCAAATGCTCTATCAATTGAAGGGATAAGTAATATGTTTCCAAGGACGCTTTGATGGTGTGTTCTAAAGTCTATGACCACAACATATGATGACATGAGGCTATTTTTTTCTAGTAAGAGTAGTCAAGAAAAGGTAACTAATATTTATTCCCTTCAAGTTTGCAGTTGGTTTAATGAGCATCTTTAAAGGTTGGTCTCACTATGTGTGTTGCATCATTTATAGCATCCCCTTCAAACAAGCGCGGATGAGGAACCTATCCTACGTGATGTGGGTGTACCAGAGTACGAAGTAAGAATCTAACCGCTTAGGGATGCTGTTGATGATTATTCTTCATCTGATGATGGCCTGGACAGTTCTGATGATGAATTAAGTGATGGGAGGGAATGTGAAGAGGAAGAGGAAGATAGATAGGACACTGTCCAGCCCATTGAGTCATCTTGGGAAAAGGACCAGATGTAGCCATTCTGATGATATCGCAGATCATACAGCGGGCCAAATCGAGATAATTAATGATATCTTGTCCAGACTATGCGCTAATTCTGATGTAAGCCCGTCTACCCATCTATTTTATTGTCTGAATAGTTAATTTTCAATGATTGAACACATCTTATTTACCAACTGCATATGATGTATAATAGGAGATGTTGTTGGTGATGTGTGATCTCTCCACCAATGTTTCCAAGATGACAGACAATGCGGTAGCGATGCAGAGTGATCTGCATGAATTGGTGAAGATGAAGCAGGGTGGGGATGGTACATATATGGATGGAGTTGGTGTTGGGCACCTAGATGTGAATGAGGGTATGAACATTGTTGGGGAGTCATCTGTCCCTCCTGGAGCAGAAAGGAAGGACCCTGTTTCACAGTCGGGTACAGAGGCTATGAAGAACGCTGGGGACTCATCTGCCCAATCTGGATCAGGTAGGAAAGACTCCATTTCACAGCCGTGTAGAGAGGTTGTGAAGAACGCTGTGGATTCATATGTCCCTTCTGGAGCAGGTAGGAATGATTCCAGTTCACACCATCATACAGAGGTTGTGAAGAATGTTGGGGAGTCATGTCTCTACTGGAGCAGACAGAAATGACCCTGTTTCATAGCCGAGAACAGAAGCTGTGAAGAATGTTGGGGAGTTGTCTGCCTTTTCTGGAGCAGGCATGAATGACTCCAGTTCATACCATGATACAGAGGCTGTGAAGAATGTCGGGGAGTCATCTGTCCCTTCTGGAGCAGGCATGAATGACTCCAGTTCACACCATGAAGGGGATGATGTTGCTGACAATTGGGATGCCACATTGTCCTAATTTCTGGATATAGAAAAGATAACGGATACGTGTGCTGCCGAGGCTACAATAGAGGCTATAGTTGATAGGCCGATCGAGGGCGCTACTGTGGAAACTACTAACTTGGAAGTTATTGTTGATGTTGTGATTACAGTTGTACAATGTAGCCAACTTGCTGTCAAACCTCAAAGTTCGAAAGTAATTGATAGTTCTGTTGATAATCCAGCAGATGCTCCGGACCCCAGCATTGATCCGAACAGACATGATCTGAGCCTTGTGGAGCTGGTATCGAATCTATGAGATATAGAATTCACACGCTGGTATACCGCTTTATAAGCGGTATGTTTAGCTGAATACCCATGTATGTTAATCTTATTACATCAATTCTTAAATACGAGGATACATGACAATTATATGATAGGATGACATTCAACATAATTTTTTTGTTAGCACGTGGATGATGTTTTGAATCTCATTCTTAGCAAGGTGATATGTGTCCCTGAGAAGTTTGAGGATAATTGATCGGTGATTGTGACCTATTTACGGGTATGTCTTAGTTGTTGATGAGTTGTGGATTAACGTATATCTATGGTTATTATTTTGTGAATCATAAAAAATTAAAACCATTTGAATACTGTGTGTAGGGTACAATGTGGTCTGGGGATGCGGGTTTTGCTATAAATAATCTGATGCCATATGTTATCGGGACGCATCCACACCTGTTGAGACGTCCATGGCTGAAGGTGGAGAAGCTTTATGGGATTGGTAATGTGAATGATGCACACTAGGTGTGATATGCCATTCATTTGTGTCAGTAGACAATTACAGTCTACGATAGCCAATATCAGCCTAGAAAATAGGAGGAGATTAAGAGCCATTTCATAAATATGAGCAGATATGTTCCGGCAGCGTGCATAAGGGACAAACTCTGGAAAAAGCATCAAGCTCCTGCAGAATTGTCGGATCAATGGGCAGTAGTGAGTAATAAAGATACCCCTCAGCAGACCAATGGCCATGATTGTGGCATAATAGCTCTAAAGATTTTAGAGTGCCTCTATGCCGACCAGTCCATTTATGTGCTTGATCCAGCTAAGTGTGGAGACTATTGTAGGGATTACACTGCGACATTATTCCAGTTAACAAAAGAACTTGGAGCTGAGGTACGAAAAGAGAGGGAGTCAGCAATTAAAGAGTTTGCCACCTTGAGCCGGAGGACACGGAGCAACAGACAGTAGTGGCATGATCAAGAGGCCTTGAATTCCAGGGAGGTATTTGTATTTTCGGATGTAATTGTATTAATTAATTAACTAGACTATGAAGAATGCAGACATGTAGTTTAACTAGGATGTAGCTCATTGCGAAGGCCTATATATATTTTTGTTAATGTATTTACTAATTTACTACACTTTCGATGCACTTTAAGTGGGATGGTCATCATAGCTGATAAGGAGGGGGCCCATTATATATTTTGTGAATGTTTTTACCAATTTTATAGAACAATGCTTTAAGTGTATTTTATGTATATATTATTAAAACTTCAGTGATGTTAAAGTAAGAGAATATGGTGTCGATACACTTTCAAATCAAGCCGATTCAGTGATGATGTCCAACGTGCATCTCCAATCTTATCAATAGTTGTGGTGCGTAATCTAAACATTCCTTAACTTTTTCTAGGTCAAAGGGTTACACTTATATATCTTCGACTATATAAAATCAATGCTAATACATGTATCAATCAAACTGATTATGTGGCAATAGTAAAAATAGAAACTGCTGATACACTTATGTGAGTGCAGAGGCCTTGTGTGCAAACAATGGATGTATTGTGGAAGGCCTGTATATATATTTGTGAATGTATTGACTAATTTACAATACTTTCAGTGCACTTTAAGTGGGTAGTCCTCATATTTTATAAGGAGGGACCAGTATATATTTTATGAATGTTTTAACTAACTTCCTAGAATATGAACAATGCATTCAGTGTATTTTATGTGTATATATTATTAGAACTTCAGTGATGTTAAAGTAAGAGAATATGATGCCGAAAATACTTTGAGTGCATTTTACAACTTGAGACTAAAAGATTTCAGTGCATTTTAGAACTTGAGACCCTAAACTGCAACCACCTAATAAGCTTTACACAAAAAGGAAAAAAGATCCCACTGCATCATAGAGACTGAAAAGATCAATTAATGTTAGTAAAAATCAAATACCACATGCATTGCAACAATAACTGCAAAAACGAACAAATAAATTACTAAAATATCATAAAATAATGAAAAACATCACACAACATCCACAATATTGGGCAAGAACAGGAATAAAAGAAAAAACGGCCACATAATTGGGCAAGAATAACATGCACAAAGTAATTATGAATTTCATTAGCCAAAACCCTTTTTAATTTTATTTCATTACAGAGCACATAACGATTACATACATTAAAAGAAATATAAAGACAGAGCTCCCGCTGGTGGCCATCAATCTCTTACAAAGTTGCAGACCTACTCAAAATCTACATAACCCAGCCTGCAGTTGTTAATGATTTCACAGAGTGTGCGCACATTTTGTAAACTGCGATGACGAAAGCTACCGTAGGTGGGTGACTCTTGTATGTATTACAGATAATGGTTATGTTACATAGGTCAAATTAATGGCCAAATAGAAACAACAACATAAAAGTGGACTTACGTCATTGACAACTGCGAATTTTACGTAGTAGTCCTCGTAAACCCTGACAATATTTCTCTCAGGAATGTATTCGACTCCTGGCTATTGTAAGAAGAACTCAAATGCCCACAGGCCCTCTCTTAATTCGTTAAGCTTCAACACCAGATTGATCAACTTGAAGCGACGGTGGAGTATCGTGCTCATATATAACGACATTCTTGTCAAGGTGTTTGGGACGTCGTTGTTATGGTTAGTTTTATATACTGAAAGACTTGTCTTTGTATACATTTCGGATAATATTATATAATGATATAGATTGAATATTATTGCAGTCACTGTTTGTATTTAAATTGTTATATATTTTCATGCATGTTCAATATACTTACATTGTAGATGATATGGTGTGGGAGAACATGCGGTAAGATCATGTCATTGGATCCTTGTGTTGTATTAAAAGGTTCACGATTTAGATGGTCTTGAACACACCATCGGTACACCATAGAATAATCTGATAGTTAGTTTATCTTAACTAGCTGATTATTCTAGTACACCAATTTGTGTATTGAAGAAGAACACGATAGGATACTATTCTCTACTCTGACCTTAAGTGAGAAAATAAAGATCCACAGAGTTCGGGTTCTTAACTTATATATATTAGCGGACATATATATGTTGTTTTTATTACTTTGATCTATCAATGAGTGAGGTTCCTTGATGGAATCAATAGTCTCAATATTTTGGGTGATAACATTTACATATATGATGGGTCGTGCAATATATATGGGCACCGTGTTCTGGTGCACCAGGTTGATGATGTCCTCTTGAGGAAATAAGAGTTCATGTGAAACCCTACAGGTGGAATTTATTCCGTACATGATAGAGCTTGTGTGCTACTACTCAAGGAATAAGATATTAATTAATTAGAGCTTTCAGAAGCTTACATAATTAATTAATGGATATTATATCTTAAACATAGGGAATGGTTGAACTAAAGGAGAAAACATATTCTCAAATATGTATTAAATTAATAGGTCAGTATTACTTTAGTGGAATAAAAGTAATACTTAATTTATTTAATTATATTCTAAGTTTATTGGATATTAGAAATTAAATAAATTAGTAGGACAATTTAATATTCTTCTAGATCCCTATTGTAGCCCAATATGACTAAAGTGGACTGGAGATGGAACAAGAGCTAAAGGCCCAAACCCAGTATGCTTATGGCAAAAGTTTTCACCCACCCCCTATAAATAAGAGGGAGGAGGATGAAAATAATACACTTAATATTCAGCCCTTTTTTGTTCTCTTGCTCTCCATAGAATCCACACCTGTCTCAGTACATCACAGTCTACCCTGTATCGGAACTGTTAGTTTTGTATAATGGAAAGACATGTCTTTGTATACTTTTCTGATAATATGATGATATGAATTTAAAGTTATTGCAGTCACTGTTTGCATTTAGTTTATTTTATATGATTGTTCTATGCAATGTTCCATATACTTACATTGTAGACGATATGGTGTGGGGAGACACATGGTGAGATCATATCATTAGAACCTTGTATTGTATTAAAGAGCTCACGGCTTAGATGGTCCTGAACACACCATCGGTACACCGTAGAATATTCTGATAAATTAGTTTATCTTGACTAACTGATTATTCTAGTACACTTGCTAGTGTATTGAGGAGGATCACGATAGGATACTATTCTCTGCTCTGACTTGGATAGTGAGAGAATAAAGATCCACAGAGTTCGAGTTCTGAACTCATGTTTATTGGCGAGCATATGTGTGCATTACTTATTACTTTGACTTATCAATGAGTGAGATTCTTTCGTGGATCAATAAACTCGATATCTTGGGTAATAATAGTGTATACATGATGTGTCATGCAATATGCATAAGCATCGTGTCTTGGTGCGCCAGGTTGATGATGTTCTTTTGAGGAAACACAAGTTCACGTTGAAACCCTGCAGGTGGAATTTATTCCGTACATGGTAAAGCTTGTATGGTACTACTCAAGGTTTTAGATATTAATTAATTATACCTGTCAGAGGCTGACATAATTAATTAATGAACATTATATCTTAAACACGGGGAATAGCTGAACTAAAGAAGAAAGCATATTCGCAAATATGTATTAAATTGGTAGGTTAGTATTACTTCTTTAGTGGAATAAAAGTAATACTTAATTTATTTAATTACATCCTAAGTTTATTGGATATTGGAAATTAAATAAATTTTTGGGCCAATTTAATGTTCTTCTAGTTCCCTGTTTTAGCCCAATATGATTGTTATTGGACTGGATATTGAACTTGAGAAAGAAGCCCAAACCCAGTAGGTTTGGGAACTGTATTTTTGCCCACCTCCCTATATAATAAGGGGAGGGGGGATGAAAATTTGGTGATAGAATTCAGCCCCTCTTTTGTCTCTCAAGATATCCACAAATTTCATAACCCTATCAGTAGTATACAGCCCACTCTTTATCTGATACTCAGTTCGGGAATACAACAGAAGATTTCGGAGTAGAATACTGTGGTGGCCGATCTAGGAGAGAAAAGGGGCGCATGTTTCATCTTCATTCAACAGCATGATTAGATCTGTAATCTTGTCCTCAGACCGTCTGACAATTGTAAGAAATTCGAATCTATGTTTTCCATTTTATTAGATTCGTTTTGCATGGTTTTGTGCTTGACGTGTATAAACATGCATGAACATAAAATTATGATTTGCAGGAACGTGGATTAATGAACATCCAAATGATCCTGTGGTGGTTTAATTCGAAAAAACCCCAACAATTGGTAAATGAACGGGTTTTGGCACTGTTCTAGGATTAATCCAGGCATATTTTCGATATACATTATTAAATTTGATGATAAATTTATTGTGGTTAAATTTTCAGATTTAATTGTGTCTGTATTTCGATTATATGGTATTTAAAACTTAGATAATTTTTTGATTCAATTTGAAAATTTTAGTTTTTAAGGTTCTAGGAATTTTCGATTATCATAAGATCAAATATGGGATGATATTTTATATTCTTCAAATTTCTAGATTTATTTTATGATGGTGTTCGAAAATTGGAGATCATTTTTTTCAAAAATTGATATTTAAAAATTCTCTAATTTGTGTTCAAAATTTTCGATCACTATGAATTAAATTTAGATGGATTTTTTTTCAACATCAAAATTTCCAGATTTAATTTGGATAGAGTTCGAAATTTTGGTGGATTAGAATAAGGATAAGTAGTCTTTGATGTGTGTCAAACGTTACCTAATTCTAATCCAAATAGGTTTGAAATTAGAATTTTAAATTTGGTAATTTTTGAAGTGAATCAAAATTTCCAGATTTATATATCTTGAAATTTTTGAAACTTAGCTATATTATTTGGAATAGTTTTTTTATTAATGTCAAAATTTCCAAATATGAAATATAGGGTTAATTTTCGATCTTAATAAATTAATTTGGAGAGGATTTTGATGAAAATCAAATTTTCAGATTTATTTTATTAAGTGATTCGAAAACTATTGTATTGGATTAAGATTTGATATTATTTGATGTATATCTTAGTTTACCTAATTTTAATCTAGATATATTTGAAAATATAATTTTAAATTTGGAAGAGTTTAAAGTGGATCAAATTTCCAGATTTATTATTTGTGTAATTTTTGAAAATATATAGATTTAAAATTGGATAAGGTAATTTTGGATATAGATAAATAATTATCAAAATTCAATTGTGATAAGGATTTAAATAGAGATATAATTTGGAGGAATTTGAAGTGGATCAAATCTCCAAACTTTATCCCTTAAATTTTCGGTCCTTATGTAATATATTTGGATTAGATTTTTGATTTATATCAAGATATCCAAATATTATTTAATTAGGGCGGTTCGAAAATATTAAATAAATTTGGTCGATAATTTTAATTAATTTCCAGATTTATTTAGGGTAATTTTTGAAAATAACAAGATTTTAAATTGGTGGATAATTATTTTAATTTCCAATTTTTATCTTGTGAATAATATCAAATTTATTAATTTAATTAATTATAATAATCGAATATTATTATTCATGCATAGATATCATATATTATTTTATGTGTATCATATAAATATGATTGTTGGTTTTGTAGACTATGTTTGTTTGTAGGTTTACCAACTATCATGGATCCTTTATTTTATGTGATGCATATTTATGTTGGATGAATGTTTGGACGTATGCCGGTTTGGCTACGTGTTTTTTAATCCATGAGAAAATCCATGGATTAGGTCTATATTTTATTTTATATTGTTTTAATGTAATAGAAATAAAACTGTTAGACCGAATTTTTGAGTTGTATTTTTTATTCTAGAAATAGTAGATTTTTCCTTTCGGAATAGATAGTCTGTATTGAATAAATATCGTAGATCAACTTAAAGAAGGAAAGTAGTACAACACCAAGGAGGAAGGTTCACCGGTTCACATCCCAAAACCCTAATTGGAGCTAGGGTCTTGGCGAGGCGCGGTGAAGAGGGCGGTGTCCATAGCCCTGTTCCCGAGCTGACTTTCCTGTTTTATCTCATCAATCAACATGAGATATAAGCCATGGTAGTTGGAATATTACTGTTGCTTATTATGTTGTTGTGAAGCATGCAATGTATGTTTATCATTTTATGTGATGTTTGCATGTTCTCAATTGGATAAAATGAAACCTCAAGCATAAATAACTAAGTGAGAGAGATTCATACCAATGTATATAGAAATCACATACGGTCTCCATTAAATCCAATTTAATTGAGAAGTGATGGGCATGCGCATTGACATCGGTCTTCCACCATATCGGATGTGTCATATCACAGATTTCTCTTGAAATTAAATCTCCTAAAAGGATAGCTGTAGAACACTATTAGAACTAACTGACTCCTCTATCTGGAGCGGTTAAATTCAAAATAGTGATCTTTGTGCAAAGATAATGGTGTGCACACTTAGATGTAATTAATTGATAAACGTCCACACGATTGTGGCTTATCAGTTAGATGATTACATGATCGTGTTTATTATCCGGCTATTAATTTTCTTGTTGTAAGGAAACTTAACTGGAGGCAAGTTAAAGGTTTAATAACCTATTTAAAAATGAATTCTATAAACGTCCACACTATCGTGGCTTATAGAAGACGTTTTGAAAGTGTCGGTGGAAAAGTATATAATTTTTGTGAGGCTTTCGATTATATACTGTTTATTCTAAAGTTTATGATTGTACTGCATGTTTTAATTTCAGTTATTTCATATCATAAATGGCACTCTCCAATCTGTCCTGAATCCTCAAAAAAACAAACTTGTAGCTGAAAACTACAATGATTGGTTTTGTAACCGTAACCTCGTTCTAGTTGCTGAGGGACACAAGTTCGTATTTGAAGAGGTATGTCCTTAGAAGCCAGATGAGGGTTTTGATGAAGCCCAGAAGGCTGCATTTGATAAGTGGGTTAAGTCTGTTGAGATAGCGCGTTGTTACATTCTGGCATCTATGTCGAATGTGTTGCAACATCAGCATCAGCCTATGAAAACCGGTTATGATATCATATTCAACCTTAAGGAGCTCTTCAGTTATCAGAACTGCTCGGCATGTCATTTGGCAATGAAGAAGTTGATGAATGCGAGAATGGCTGACTCCACACTTATTAGGGATCACGTTCTCATGATGATGGGGTATTTGGGTGAGATCGAGAGCTTAGGTAGAGAGCTGGATATCGATTCTCAAATCGACATAGTTCTTCATAGCTTGTCCTTAAAGTTTGAGCAGTTCAGGCTGAACTTCAACATGATCAAGAGGGATGTTAGCCTGACTGAACTACTCATAGACCTTCAGGCAGCTGAATTGCTCCAAAAGAGTAACCCTCAGGCCCACATAGCTGAGAAAGGGACGTCTTCTTTTGGTGGAAAAAGGAAGAAGAGATACGCACCTAAGAAGGCTGAAGATATGGCGCCTAAGGTGAAGAAGCCAAAAGCGAAGATTCCTCCTGAGGAGTTCAAGTCGAACACTAAGCGCTTCAAGTGCGGCCAACCAGGTCACTGGAAGGTGGTGTGCCCTAACAAGTAGAAGAAGAGATGTACATCTCACACTCTGGTTGTAGAAACATGTTTAGCAACTTGTTCTACCTAGTAATGGGTAGTAGATACTGGAGCTACTGATCATGTTTGCATGTCTTTGCAGGGGTTCCTGGTAAACAGACAGCTGAGTGAGAATGAGATCACCGTCTCCATGGGCAATGCTACGAGAGTGGCGGCTGTGGTAGTGGGAGACATTCTTTTACCTTTCAGTAGTGATAGAACTTTAGTTTTGAAAGATTGTCTTTATGTGCCTGGTTTTAGGCGAAACTTGATTTCAGTTTTAAATTGATTATGGATGGACATTCTGTTTCTTTTGATAACAAAGTAGTTATCTTCAGTGGTAAACATTTTATCTGTTCAGGCACATTGGATGGACACTTATACTTTCTTAAACCAATTGAAAACACTACACAAAGATAATTGTTTAATACATCGATCATAAACCCTAACAAGAGAAAAGAACCCTCAGACCTGAATCAAACCTATCTTTAGGATCTAAGGCTAGATCACATCAACCTTAAGAGGATACAAAGGCTTGTAAATGACGGACCATTGTCTTCTTTGGTACTGGAATCATTTTCTTTGTGTGAATCCTATTTGGAAGGTAAGATGACCAAGCATCCTTTCCAGTCAAAAGGAAATAGATCCGAATGGCTATTAGATTTGATTCACTCTTAACTGTGCGGCCCTATGTCAGTTCAAGCTCGAGGAAGGTTCGAGTATTTCATCACTCTCATTGATGATTACTCAAGATATGGATATATCAACCTATTGCGTCGCAAGTCTGAATGCTCTGAGAAATTCAAAGAGTTTAAGGCAGACGCGGAGAAATGAATAAGCAGAAGTATCAAGTCATTGCATTCTGATCGTGGTGGCGAGTACCTCTCAAGGAAATTTAGAGATTACATGGCAGAGAATTGGATTACCTCCCAGTTGATTGCACCTGTAATGCCATAGCAGAATGGCGTGGCGGAAAAAAAGAATAGAACTCTGTTAGAGATGGTCAGATCGATGATGAGTTATTGTGAGTTGCCTATTTCGTTCTGGGGATATGCCCTGGAAATGGAAGCCTATATTCTTATCTTTCTACACCCACAGAACTATGGACTGGACGAAAGCCCAGTTTGAACCATATTCGGATTTGGGGTAGCCCAGCACACGTGTTGGATAAGGAAGCTGATAACCTGGCTCCTCGTACTGAAGTAAGGCTGTTAGTTGGATATCCTAGGGGAATGAAATGTGGTTTATTTTATAGTTCTAAGGATCAGAAGATCATTGTCAGCACCAATAATCGATTCTTAGAGGAAGATTATGTCATAAACCACAAGCTAAGGAGTCAGATCATCCTTGAATAGTTAAGAAGAGAAGGATCGAATCCTACACCAGTTGTGTAAGAAGAGGTACCACCAGATACTGCACAACGTGTCACAGAAGTACAGGAATTGCCTTGTCACAGTAGGAGGATTGTACGCCAACCTAATAGACTCATTGTTCTGGGTGAGGCTTCAGATTTCCTAGAAGGACTAAATAAATTGGATCCCAGGACCTATGACGAGGCAATTGAAGATAAAGATGCAGATTCTTGGAAAACTACAATGGAGTATGAGATTGGATCTATGGATCGCAATCAAGTCTGGGAGCTCGTGGAAACACATGATGGGGTAAAACCTATTGGCTGTAAGTGGGTTTACAAGCTTAAGAGAGGAGTTGATGGGAAGGTTGAAACCTTCAAAGCTAGATTGGTGGCGAAAGGCTACAGTCAGAAAGAAGGCATCGATAATAAGGAAACCTTTTCACCGGTAGCCATGCCTAAGTCAATCCGGATTCTCTTGTCAATTGACACTCATTTAGATTATAAGATCTGACATATGGATGTCAAGATAGCTTTGCTAAATGGAAGTCTTGAAGAAAATATTCACATTTAAACTGTTGAGACACAAATTGAGTGCAAAAGCAAATTTAATCAATAATGTCTAAAATATCAAAGTAACATGGTTCCCCTATTTATAGGGAATGGAAATAAGGTAGAAAAAAAGCTTAAAAACTTATCCAAAAAGGATCTCTAACTATACTAGAAAAATACCTAAACTAGAATTCTATTCAAAGTAGGAAATTGCCTTAAATACAATTCTTGTCAAGCCTAATCAAAAGAGGACGAAAATTACATCAAAATATTAAATAAAAACTTATCTAAACTATAGTCTAAATTAATTAAATAAATACTATAGTCTAGATAAAAATCAACCCTTAATTAATTGGACTAAGGGCCGAAAATCAACTCCTTGTGTGCATGCAATTCACGTCGACTTTTCATGCACATGGACACTGCACTTCTTCTTCTTCTTCTTCTTCTTCTTCTTCTTCAACTCTTGATCATCATCTTCACAAGTTAAGAATATAATTAACTTGGCGCTGCAATATACGTTCAACTCTTCCTCTAGATTCCTTCGAACATAAGCTTGTAAGTAGCCTTGCAGACGCTTAGCTCGTAACCTTGTAATTGGACCTCTAATTTGCAACTCTGGCTTTGAATCATCATTTCTAACCATGGCTTCATCATTCCCCCTCTACTGAAGAGAATTCATCCTAGAATTTGAATCTTTATCTTGATCGAACTCATCTGCAACAAACGGAGATAAATCAGCAACATTAAAAGTTGAAGAACATTTGTACTCACCTAGAAGTTCAATGCGGTACACATTGTCATTAACTCAACTGAGTACAGTAAACGGGCCATCTCCACGTGGTGACAACTTGGACTTTCCCAGATTTGGAAACCGTCTGGGACTCAGATGAATCCAAACGCGATCTCCGGGCTGGAATATCACTTGCTTGCGTCATACGTTTCTGGATTCAACCATGTGCTTTTCTTTGTGCTCAATGCGAGCACGCACTCTCTCATGCATCTCCTTGACTTTCTCAGCTCATCTCAAACCTTTAACACTTGTTAGATGCTCAACAGGTAAAGGTAACAAATCAGTAGGCGTTAACGGATTAAATCTATAAACAACCTCAAAAGGAGATATATTAGTAGAAGAATGTACCACACAATTATTTGCAAATTCAGCGTAAGGTAAACACTCTTCCCAAGACTTCAAATTATTTTTAATTAAAGATCTAAATAGTGTGCCTAAATTGCGATTCACAACCTCAGTTTGACCATCAGTTTTCCAAAATGGCTCATTTAATTGCATATAGAAAAACTGATGATGTTGTGCATATTGCCAATCTGTTCTTTGTGCATGTAGTTAGATTGCATGGTATTTCCATAGACAAATCAATCCAAGGTGAACTAGGGACGGGTAGGGGCGTGTACAAACCAAAAGGATGTGAAGTAGACTTAGACCTATGGCAAGTAATATATTTACTACACACATGCACAATCTAATCTAGGGATAGGGAATCGATTAATTCACTGTTATTTTGTAGTTACAATTCGTATTTATTTACGTTCATCTCCTTATATTTGAATGTTTATGCTTTGTTAAGGCTCGTATAGTTAAGGATTAAGGATTTCCTTGTTAGGTGTTTAGTGTCTATTTGTACCGTTTTATTATAATAATTTTGTTATGTTTAATAATTTATTGCGTTAAGTTTTATATCGTTATGCGTTGATTTTATGTGTTTATTTGTGTTTATTGCTTTAATGGTGGATTATGCCAAGTATTGCAAACCTTGAGCTTTTAATTATAAAAGCAGGAATTTTACGGCAATTAGGTGGCAAGTGCAAAAGTCGAATAATTGCGCTCGATTGGTTAAATAGGAAGCTCAAAGATTTTTTAAGAAAGAATGTGAAAAAGCACCCGCGCGGGCGGGCTAGGGAGCGCGGAGGGCATCAAAATGCCGAGAGCCCCGCGCCTCCGCCACGCACATCACCCCTGCGGCGCCCAACGCCCCCGCGGTGCTCTGCCCGTGCGCCCCCGCCGCCTACCTTGAGCCCCACGGCGCCGCACCCCACCGCCTCGCGGGGTGCCTTCCTCTCCCTCTCGGGTCCAGTTTTTCTCCCCGTGTTCTCTGTGCGATCTCACTCTTTTACCTTCAATTCCTCCTATGTTGTTTTATTTATTTAAATCGAGGATATTTTGGCAATTTTTTAATTGCTAAGATCTACAGGTTATTATTCCCTAAATCACCTAGAGTTGGACTTTTGCTCCCAAAAATCCCCTCAAATCTTTGCATTAATGGATCCCTTACCATCATCTCACATCACCTTTTCTCTCTCTTCACAACTCTCTCTCTCTCTCCCTCTCTCTTCCATATCTCAGCGAGATGTTTTTGGGGATTCAAAAAACCATTCATATCATTCACTCTCATCCAACTTCATCTTCTTCACCAATCCATGTCCATTCTCTCTCTACACACACACACTACACACACTAAATCTCTACACCATTTTCTCACCATTTTCATCATCATCACCTTCACCAAAGAGAAGAGGAGAAACGGAAGAAGAAGGGAACCAAGCTAAGTAAGAAGAAGAGAAGACGATAAGGAACCGACATGGAGCCATCCGCGGAAGCTACGCTTGAAGGAGGTTTCCCTTTGTATTTTTTCTTTGTATTTCTTAGATGTTTTGTGGGGATTAGTCCAAACTCTTGAAGGATATATAATATTGTAGAAGTTATTGTTATTTGCATTTGATTTATGAGATGACAATCTTCCATGGTGTTTGTGTTGTTTTAAGCATGTTTAGTGGCTAATCCCTCTATTAGGGGGTAGAGGATCTATGTGGTTTTGATTTATGATTATTCTTGTTGGTTGTTGTTGTTGGAATCGTGCCTTTTCATGTGAGAGTACTTGATCACTACTTGAGCATTGTTAGGATTTAGAGGAGTCTTGATTGTGATTCTAAATCCCGAAATTGGTTCCTTCGATGTTAGGTGGATGGGGTTCCTAAGCCTAATATGTTAATCTTGCTTGTATGATATAGCTAGATGGGATTCCTAAGACTAATATGTTAATCTTGCTTGTATAATATAGCTAAAAGAGGTTTAATGGATATACGGTGACAGTAATTGAAGTTAAACCGATTGAGAGGGTCTATTGTATGTGTGAGATTAGCATTACCAACTTGAACAAAGCATAGTTAGAAACCATAGAAAGAATCTAGATCCTAATACCTTAATCTATCTTATTTCTTCATATCTTGTTTTTATTTGTGTTGTTTGCATTTTATTATCTTATTTAATTGTCTACTTTAATTCTTAGTATAAATCATCATCAACGTCATGTTTAGAATGTTTAGAGTTTATTTTAGTTGTTCTATTGTGATGCATGCATAGTTCATTAGACAATTTCCCCCATAAAGTCTTTCTTGAGACATCAACTCGGGTTAAGCTTATCACGTCTATGATTGACCCCGTCCAATTGCGGGTATGATCCTAGTAGTTGTAGTTTTGAGCATAAACCGGAATTATAAGTAGTAAATTTAGATCTAATAAATTTTGGCGCCATTGTCGGGGAAGGCTTTAGAATTATTGTCTTTTTGGTGCTATACTTGCTTCTGTGTTATTTTGAAATTGAGAATTTGTCATTATTTATGTGTTTGTGTTGTTTGTTTAAATTTGCTTTTGTGTTTATGTCCTTTTGTTTGGCTTTGATATCTCTTTCCACAAGGTACGTTTGATCTCCGTTTGTTTTTGTTTGTGTATGCTAGGGAGGCGAAGCCTCAATCAGAGACTAGCCCCCGTGTTTGATGACATCCATCGACCAAGGAGATTTAACATGTTCAAGTGGGAAAGAGAGATAGAAGCTAATCCCCTCAAGAACCCCGATAATGCCAATGTTAATGCGGGTAGGAATATGAGAGATTTTGCTCATCCCGTGATTGGGGCGTCGACTTCTTGCATAGTTTTTAGTGAAGCCGCAAGGAATTACGAGTTGAAGAACATCCACTTTAGCCAACTTCCCTCATTCTACGGGATTCCGGCCGAAGATGCCTTAAACTTCATTCATGAGTTCTACTCCGTTGTTCAAACCTTTCCTCCACAAGGTTTGAACGAAGATCAATTGAAGATAAGGTGTTTCCCTTACACCTTGAAGGATTGAGCCAAGACATGGTTCATGTCTCTTCCGGCCAATTCGTTGGCCAATTGGAATGCCGTCTACGAGAAGTTCATGGCCAACTACTATTCCAATCAAAAGACCCAAGACTTGAGAGCTCAAATTGTAACTTTTACCCAATCTTCGGGTGAATCGTTTCATGAAGCTTGGGATCGATTTAGAGGTCTCCAACAACAATGCCCTCACCACCATCTCGCACCCGAGTTGCTCAACCAATTCTTCTACGAGGGGCTTTCACAAAATTTCCAATATTTGGTAGACAATGCATCGGGATGAGATATTGGAGGATGGACCGTCGAAGAGGTCTCAAACATCTATGAGACCATGGCCACTACTTCTCAACAAAAGAGTGTTAGGAGAAAGAGAGCTTCGGTCAATGAAGCTAATCCGAGTTATGATGTGACGAAACAACTTACTGAGTTGACAAGGCAAGTAGAGATGCTTCGAACCTCCGAGAGACCACCCAATAAGTGATGACCGTTGAAACTTGTGGGATTTGTGGAGAGTATGGCCATGGGGCCAACTTGTGCCAAAGGTCAATTGAGCCAGAGTTAAGTGAAGAGGCTCATTTCCATGCTCTTCAAGAGCAAGTACATGCCCTTCAAGGATTCCAACCACGCCAACCTTACAACCCATACTCTCAATCATACAATCCGGGGTGGAGAAATCATCCAAATTTCTCTTGGAAACAACCTCAACAACCACCTCAACCGCCACAACAACCACCTCCACCTCAACAAGCCGGAGGTGGCCAAGCTCTACCTTACCGGAGACCGCAACAATATCCGGCCCAACCCAATCAACCGCCTAGGCCGACATTGCAAGACACCTTGCAATCCTTTATTCAAGCCACCCAACAAAGGTTCGAATCCGTAGAAGCTTCCGTGAAGAGGATTGAAATCCAAGTGGGACAAATAGTCGGGACCGTTGGAGAGTTGGCCAAGCAAGCCAAGCCGGGCAAGTTGCCAAGCCAACCAGAGCAAGCTCAAGCCATTACCGTGCTTGGAGGAGGCAAGGTGATTGATAACAAGGTTAGAGAGTCAAGCCCAACCGAAGAGGTTGAGAAAGAAGAGGAGGCTCCTCAACAACAACAAAAGGAGCCCGAAAAAGAAAGTGAAGAAGTGAAGAAACCCACATTCCACAAGGCCACCAATCCCTACAATCCTCCAATTCCATTTCCAAGCCGGTTGAGGAATGAGAAGCAAGACACCCAATTTCAAGAGTTCTACAAGCTCCTATCAAAGGTAAATGTCAACCTTCCACTCCTTGATGTTATTCGAAATGTGCCGGCCTACGTAAAGTTCTTCCAGAAACTAGCTTCCTAGAAGAGGAAATTTAGGGAGGATGAGAAGGTTGAAGTGTCCGAAGTGGCAAGTGCAATCCTACAACATCAACTACAACCCAAGCACCGCAATCCAGGTAGTTTTACTCTTAAAATTACCTTGGGGAAATGGTAAAGAAGCATGTGGTATGCTAGATCTAGGAGTCGGAATAAATTTGATGCCTTACTCTATTTATAAACAATTAGAGTTAGGTGAATTAAAACCAACTAGAATGTGTCTACAATTGGCGGATAGGTCCGTAAGATATCCTAGGAGAATCATAGAGGACATTCTAGTTAAGGTTAGTGGTTTGATTATCCAGGTGGATTTTGTTGTTTTGGATATGGGTGATGTAAAAGAAATGGGTAAAGAGCACACACTTCTCCTAGGTAGACCTTTTATGGCTACAACAAACACCTTGATTGATGTTAAAAATGGAACTTTAAAAATGTCGGTGTTAGGAGAAACCGTATCATTTTCAATACATGAAAAAAAGGCTATTCCCGTCTCCTCATTTGAGGAAAATTGTTCTTACATAGATGCTATTGATGCCTTGGCCGTAGAGGTTTTCTTGTAGGAAATAGGCTCCCATTGGAGGAGTTGATATGAGCATGATAAGCATCAACAAATCAAATTCAAGAATGCCATTGAGAGCTTCAAAGATAATCATGTTCTTCAAGATTAAAGATTGGAGATCTAGATTTGAAGAACACAAGTGCATGAAAATATTCAGATATTTTGGGCAGCCCATGAAGATCAAATATTCAGCCCGAGATTGGTCAACATGCTATCCATTGATGATGAAGAAGGAAGCACGAAGACGTGAGAAGAAGAAGGAAGCCATTTGGACGTGTGCATGAAGAGTTCTACGCATTTGCATTGGAAATCGGGAGTTGTTGTTTTTCATGCAAAGGTGGCAAGAATTATCCACACATGGGCCACGAAATTCATATCATTAATTCAGCCCATGGTCGTGTGTTTGGGTCCAAATAGGCATGATCTACAAGCCCAAATCCATTGTGGGATTTATCTTTATCTAGATAGATTTTTCTTATTTTATTTTTGGTATCTTTTGATTCTTACCTTAAAAACAGATTTTGGATAAGGTAACAATCCTAGTTCGACTAGGACTAGTTAGGATCGAACTTTTTAGATATTAGGACTCTAATTTTCATCCATCCCTTTATATCTATATAAAGGGATCAGTTGTGAACTTTATTTTTCAGACAATTGCATGAATTCAAGAAGTTATTTGTCTTTTGTCTCCTGATCTTCTATTGATCGAAATTTAACCAAACAAATTCTATTGTTTTAGCACTTCAATAGTCTTAATCAAGTTTTTAGGGTATAATTCAGTGCTTGGGAGAATTGCTATCCGGAGAAGCTAGACGAGTGCGTTCGGGTTGTTTCCAACACGGGTTCGCACGCCTCAAGCCTTCCAAGTAAGTACACGATTTTTCATCCATTCAGCAATCCATAGCCGAGCCATATTCATTCCAAATCCATTCCAACCAATTCGCCCTTTTATCTATTTTATTTTTTTGGTTTGTGTTTTGTCTTCGTTGAGTCATAATTATAAGTGTCTTAGGTTGTTTAATTCATCGAGTATAATTCACCATAAAAATCGAGTCTTATTTGTCTAGTTTAGTCGGATTGAATCCTTCTTAAATCTGACGTGTTTCGAGTCCTTAAGTCTTCCACTATGTTTCCTTTAGATTTAACTTAGACATATCGTCCGGGTCACATCTTAAATTTAGCATCAGAGCCACGTCAGCTCTGCTGGTCGTGGTTCAATCTGACGTGTCAGATTTTCTATCCTACGCATCATACACGTGTCTTTTAATTTTCGTTTGTGTCTCGAGCTGTAATATTGTTATTCATTGAAAAAAAAAAGAGAAAAAAGAGCAAAGGGTCGAGCCTTACAGCAAAAAAAAATATGCAAAAAAAAAATCCGAAAAAAAAAATTCAGATTTGATTTCGATTTTAATTGTTCTTTCCTAGTTGTTTTAGACTCCTTCCATCTATATTTAGGTAACTTAGACTATTTAGATTGTGTCCATCTAGGTGAAACACATCCAAATAGATACTATCTTATCTATATATTTTCTTTCCTTATACATTCTTATTTCATCCTTATCTTCCTCCATCTATTCTTTTACTTTTTCTTACTTTAATTTTCATCCAAAACACTCCTTGTGGATCGAAAATCCATCCATACACTACTGTGTGCACCATACACCATCCGTACACCATCCGGTTCATACACCCATATACCTGTACACCCATACACTCGTGGTCTACATACACCAAATCAGCAGGTTTACCTACACCATCCATACCACAGCCCCACATCATCAAGTTAGATGGATCCGGTTCGAGTCCGCCCAAATCGATTCGGAGATGCGGATGGTCTACACTGCAATAAGATAACCATCCCAGAATTTGAGGGTCTATACGATCCAGAAGCGTACCTAGATTGGGAACGCAGAGTTGATAAGATTTTTAAGTACTACTACTTCCCCGAGCCAAAGAAGGTGAAATTAGCCACATTGGAGTTTAAAGACTACGCAGCAACATGGTGGGAATTCCAGCAAAATTGATGCCACCGAGATCACCTTCTACCTATCAACACATGGCGTGAGTTGAAAGATTTGATGTGGAAACACTTCATTCCAGACCATTACCAATGGGAGTTGGAGAAAAAGCTATACAAGCTTAGACAAAGAGATCGAAGTGTCAATGCCTACTACAACAAAATGATTGAAGCCATGAGACGAGCTGATATAGAAGAGTATCTAGAAGATACCATGGATAGATTTCTAGCTGGTCTACGAAGGGAAATTCGAGAAAAGGTAGCATTATATCACTTCGACAAGTTGAAAGACATGGTATAATATGCCATTGAGATAGAGAAGTGGTTGGAGAGTCTAGCGATGATGCAAAATGAAGTGGTTAAAGTAGAATCAAATGTAGAGTTGTCACCTAGAGCTCATCGCCAAACAGTCCCGTTTCGTTGGAGCGAACCTGAGTCATTCGAGGAGTTTCTACGTACCTATGTACCACCTACATGGCCTGCATCACCAGTCCAGCTGGTCATGGATGTACTAAGCCAAGCCAGCAACATTCAAGAGGAGATCCACGTTGATTTACCATCTGAGATCGTTGCCATCAAAGAAGATTCTACTTTTGAGGTAACAATTTCAGTTGATGCACCTATTGAAGAACTAATCGATGTTGCAACTTGTGAGAATGTTGGAGAAGAAGAGAAGGTTGTTGAAGAGCTTGATCTAGAAGAGTCGGATCAACCTTTGAGTGAAGAAGAAGAAATGGAGATCAATGTTGCAGTTGAGGAAGTTCAAATAAATGAAAAGTTGATGGAGATACAGCCTTGTTCTAAAAAGGAGATTGACATCAGTGGAGCAATGATTGAAGATCACAAGGAGTTCGAACCAGCAAGCTTAGAGAAGTTGCCAAATTTTAACATCATTTGTCAACCATTTTCTTGTGCTATCTATATCTTACAGGTTGTTGAAGTTATTCCATTGAAAGTTAGGTTTGTGCAAAGAAAGATTCATGATCCATTCACATTCGTCTTTGATCCTGGAGATTCGAATTCGAGGATGAATTCTTTTCAAGAGGAGGGGAATGATACGAGCATGATAAGCATCAACAAATCAAATTCAAGAATGCCATTGAGAGCTTCAAAGATAATCATGTTGTTCAAGATTAAAGATTGGAGATCAAGATTTGAAGAACACAAGTGCATGAAAATATTCAGATATTTTGGGCAGCCCATGAAGATCAAATATTCAGCCCGAGATTGGTCAACATGCTATCCATTGATGATGAAGAAGGAAGCATGAAGACATGAGAAGAAGAAGGAAGCCATTTGGACATGTGCATGAAGAGTTCTACGCGTTTGCATGGGAAATCGGGAGATGTTGTTTTTCATGCAAAGGTGGCAAGAATTATCCACACATGGGCCACGAAATTAATATCATTAATTCAGCCCATGGTCGTGTATTCGGGTCCAAATATGCATGATCTACAAGCCCAAATCCATTGTGGGATTTATCTTTATCTAGATAGATTTTTCTTATTTTATTTTTGGTATCTTTTGATTCTTACCTTAAAAACAGATTTTGGATAAGGTAACAATCCTAGTTTGACTAGGACTAGTTAGGATCGAATTCTTTAGATATTAGGACTCTAATTTTCGTCCATCCCTTATATCTATATAAAGGGATCAGTTGTGAACTTTATTTTTCAGACAATTGCATGAATTCAAGAAGTTATTTCTCTTTTGTCTCCTGATATTCTGTTGATCGAAATTTAACCAAAAAAATTCTATTATTTTAGCACTTCAATAGTCTTAATCAAGTTCTTCAGGGTATAATTAAGTACTTGGGAGAATTGCTATCCAGAGAAACTAGACGAGTGCGTTCGGGTTGTTTCCAACACGGGTTCACACGCCTTAAGCCTTCCAAGTAAGTTACACGATTTTTCATCCATTCAGCAATCCATAGCCGAGCCATATTCATTCCAAATCCATTCCAGCCAATTCATCCTTTTATCTATTTTGCTTGTTTGGTTTGTGTTTTGTCTTGGTTGAGTCATAATTATAAGTGTCTTAGGTTGTTTAATTCATCGAGTCTAATTCACCATAAAAATCGAGTCTTATTTGTCTAGTTTAGTCGGATTGAATCTTTCTTAAATCTGACGTGTTTTGAGTCCTTAATTCTTCTGCTACGTTTCCTTTAGATTTGACTTAGACATATCGTCCGGGTCACATCAGGAGTGAAGCCTTGTCCGAGGAGCTTGCCATGGAAGAAGCCTACCTCAAGTGTGGGGGAGACGAGTTGAATGCCGAAGCGATGGAGATTGTGCTAAGAGAAGGCATGAGCCTAATGGAAGTCATGGCCTCAATAGAAGAGGAAGTGAAGCCTACTCCCGATCTCGAGCTCAAGGAGCTCCCATCTCACCTCAAATACGTCTATCTCGATGATGAAGAAAAGTAGCCCGTGATCATCTTTTCCGAGCTTGAAAAAAATGAAGAAGACCTCTTAGTAGCCGTACTAAAGAGGAACAAGCAAGCCATTGGATGGAACCTCTCCGACATCAAGGGAATTAGCCCCTCAATGTGCATGCATCGCATCGTCCTTAAGGAAAGGGCTAAGCCGGTTCGTGAAGGTCAAAGAAGGCTCAACCCCGTGTTGATGGAAGTCGTAAAGAAGGAGATTCTTAAGCTCCTAGCGGAAGGGATCATCTATCCCATAGCCGATAGTGAATGGGTTAGCCCGGTCCACGTGGTGCCCAAAAAGGGAGGAATCACGGTGGTGGAAAATGACAAAGGAGAGCATGTGGTTACTCGAACCACCACCGAGTGGCGAATGTGCATTGACTACCGAAAACTCAATGCCGCCACTAGAAAAGACCACTTTTCTCTTCCTTTCATTGATCAAATACTTGATAAACTTGCCGGTCATAGTTTTTACTGTTTCCTTAACGGTTTATCGGGTTATTTTCAGGTGGCCATAGCGCCAGAGGACCAAGCCAAGACCGCATTTACGTGCCCGTTTGGCACATTTACGTGTCGGAGAATGCCGTTTGGACTATGTAATGCACCGGACACTTTCCAAAGGTGTATATTCTCTATCTTCTCCGAAATGATTGGAGACTTCATTGAGGTATTAATGGATGATTTTTCAGTCTTTAGATCTTCATTTTCCGATTGTTTAGGGAAGTTAGAACTTGTTTTGAAAAGATGTATAGAAAGTAGCCTAACTCTTAGTTGGGAAAATAGTCATTTTATGGTTACTAGTGGCATATTCTTTGGGCATGTTGTTTCTAAGGAAGAAATGAGTATAGACAAGGCTAAGGTGGATGTGATTGATAAATTACCTCCACCCGTTAATATGAAAGGTGTTAGAGGCTTTCTAGGCCATGCCGGTTTTTACCGTCGGTATATTAAAGACTTCTCCTAGATTAGCCAACCTCTATGCCATTTACTTGCTCAAGATGCTCCTTTTGAGTTTGATGAAAAATGCTTGCATACTTTTAATACTCTAAAGGAGAAATTGATCACCGCTCCCATTGTCATTCCCCCTAATTGGTCTTTACCTTTTGAAATTATGTGTGATGCATCAAATTCCACTGTGGGTGTCGTTTTGGGTCAACGGATTGATAAGATTCTTCGTGTAATTTACTATGCTAGCCTCACCTTGAATGGTGCTCAAGTAAATTACACCACTACCGAAAAAGAATTGCTTTCCGTTGTGTTTTCCTTGGATAAATTTAGATCCTACATCTTAGGCTCTAAAGTTATTGTGCATAGTGATCATGCGGCTCTAAGGCATTTTTTGACCAAGCCCCAAGCTAAACCTAGACTCATTAGGTGGATTTTGCTTGTGCAAGAATTTGATATTGAAATCAAGGATAGGAAGGGATGTGAAAATGTGGTAGCGGATCATCTTTCTCGCCTCCCCGTTGATGAAAATTTTGAATTATTGCATGAAAAAGGAGTTGATTGTGACACGTTTCCATATGAGCATGCTTTTGAGCTTAATTCCTCTCTTTGGTATGCCGACATTGTCAATTATCTTGCTTGTGACAAAATGAGACCTAACCTCTTCTTTCAAGAAAGGAAAAGATTCTTGGCAATGTGTAGGTACTACTTTTGGGATGATCCCTACCTTTTCAAATTGGGAAAGGACGAGGTGATTTGAAGATGTGTTCCGGATGAGGAGCAAGCCGATTGATATGACCATGACAAGCATCAAATCGTTCCTTCCAAAGTGGCCATTAAAGGATTCGAAGAGTATCATGTTGTTTAAGATTAAAGATTGGAGATCAAGATTTGAAGAGCAATGCATGAAGATAGAACTCATCAAATTGTGCATACATGGCAGATTCGCGTTGCATGGAATTTTCGTCCCTTAATAAATTTAATTATGGGGTTGATTTTATTTAGACTATAGTATTTATTTTATTTAATTAAGACTATAGTTGGATCAGATTTTTAATTATTTATTATGTAATTTTCGTTCATAATATAGTCATAGTTGACTAGAATTGTATTTAAGGCAATTTCCCACCTTGAATAGAATTCTAGCTTAGGTATCTTCCTAGTATAGTTAGAGATCCCTTTTGGATCATTTTTTAGGCCCTTTTTCCTTCTTATTTTCGTCCCCCCTAAGCCTATAAATAGGGGATCCATGTTACATTAATACTTTAGACTATATTTGATTAATTAAGCTTTGCTTTCAATATTGTCTCAACCCCCTTTTAAATCTTTGTGAGTTTTGATTTAAAATTCATATTGTTGGAGCTAACAACTTTAAGTCTTATTCAAGGATATTGCTTAATCCACTTGAGGGATTAACCGGTATTCGCTATCGAAGAGCAACTTAGAGATTTCATCCTTGAGTACGTTCGAGATTCAAGGAGGCTATCGGATTGTGATTCACATCAACGAATCATCATCCATCAACACCATTCGACGCCATCCATACTCCATCGACGCACGCCTCAATTCAGCCCGTGTTCGAGTTCAAGTTCTCCACCGTTCGATTTTACCGTAAGTTCAATCGTACTCTATCATATCCTACCTTCTCCAAGCCATTCTTCACAAGCCATCACACACGAAAACCTCCATAATTCCAGCCCCTATACACGTTCCTTTCCAGCCCATAAACCTTTGGATTTGTGTTATATAGTTTGTGTCATTTTTCTAGGTATTTTAGCTGTCTAGATTGTCTATTTTTCATTGTTTATCGAGTCGGATTGAAGCCCTTCATTCGCTGACGTGTTTCATATCCAGAAGTCTTCCGCTACGTCTCTAGATTCATCCTAGATTATTTGTCCGGGTCGTATCATAAATTTGGCATCAGAGCCACGTCAGCTCTGCTGGTCGTGGTTCAATCCGACGTGTCATTTTTATCCTACGTGTCGTCTTACGTGTCTTGTTATTTGAATTTTATTTTTATCAAGTTGTAATCTGCATATTCATTGAAAAAAAAAATAAAGGAGCAAAGGGTCGAGCCCTACAGCAAGAGAAAAAAAAAATTCGGATTTAAAAAAAATATATATCCGATAAAAAAAAATGAAAATTCAATTTTAATTTACCTTTTGAGTTCTATTTTATTTTTGGTACCTTCCTTTTTAGTACTAAATCATAGTTGGTAATTTCCTAGTGAGTCTTTTCTTATTTTTGGTAGTTTCCTTCTAGTTTAATTTTATTTTTGGAACTTTCCTTCCAAGTTCTATTTCTTTTTGGTAACTTCCTTAAGAGTCATATTTTATTTTTGGTTCTTTCTATCTAGAGTCTAGTCTAATTAAGGTATTTAGATTGTGTCACACTAGTGTTACACATATCCTAATCCCTTTCTTTCCTTCTCATCTATTTGTTTCCTTTTCTTTCCTATTTCTTTCCTTCTACCTTTGGGATTTATTTTTGGATTCCTATTCTATTTGGGAATTTCAAAAATACGTCTAATTCTTTCCTTATCTAATTTTCTTCCATCCATATTCATCCCAAACCTTCCATATACTCTCCTTACCCTATAATTTTCGTTACTAACACATATATTGGTTCGAAAAAAAAAATATGCCCTACACCACATTCTACATCATACACCATCCGGACCATAATCCATCAAAGTTACTATGAATCCATACGATGCACCCAAGTCATCCAGTCAGTTCCTTGCTTGGGAAACGAAGTACCATTTTGATGCAATGATCGAGAGCATGGAAGAAAATCTACAAATAATGAGAGACGAGCTGATTAATCCACTAGCCAAGTTAACAGAACAGCTTAAGCGTCTCAACACGCAAAAAGCATCACCTCCACCACCTAGAGCTCATCGCTAAACAGCCCCATTTCGTTGGAGCAAACCTGAGTCATTCGAAGAGTTTCTACGTACCTATACACCACCTCCACGACCTGCATCACCAGTTCAGCTGGTCATGGATGTGCCAACCCAAGCCAGCAACATTCAAGAGGAGATCCACATTGAGTTACCATCCAAGATCGTTGCCATCAAAGAAGATCCTATTTCAAAGGTACCAATTGCAGTTGATGCACCTTTTGAAGATTTGGTGGGTGTTGCTATTTGTGAAAGCGTTGGAGAAGAAGAAAATGAGATGGAGAGCGAGATCAAATTGGAAGTGGTTGAAGATAAAGAGGAGTTCGTACAAGCAAACATGGAGAAGCCGCTAATTTCTAACATTTTTTGTCAACCATGTACTTTTAATGTCATTATTTTACAGGTTGCCAAAGATATGACACATGACCTTGTTGAGTCACCAAAAGAGATTGATGATCAATTTGTGTTTGTTTTCGATCCAGACCATTCGAATTCGAGGACGAATTCTTTTCAAGAGGAGGGGAATGATATGACCATGACAAGCATCAAATCGTTCCTTCCAAAGTGGCCATTAAAGGATTCGAAGAGTATCGTGTTGTTCAAGATTAAAGATTGGAGATCAAGATTTGAAGAGCAATGCATGAAGATAGAACTCATCAAATTGTGCATACATGGCAGATTCGCGTTGCATGGAATTTTCGTCCCTTAATTAATTTAATTATGGGGTTGATTTTATTTAGACTATAGTATTTATTTTATTTAATTAAGACTATAGTTGGATCAGATTTTTAATTATTTATTATGTAATTTTCGTTCATAATATAGTCATAGTTGACTAGAATTGTATTTAAGGTAATTTCTCACCTTGAATAGAATTCTAGCTTAGGTATCTTCCTAGTATAGTTTAGAGATCCCTTTTGGATCAGTTTTTAGGCCCTTTTTCCTTCTTATTTTCGTCCCCCCTAAGCCTATAAATAGGGGATCCATGTTACATTGATACTTTAGACTATATTTAATTAATTAAGCTTTGCTTTCAATATTGTCTCAACCCCCTTTTAAATCTTTGTGAGTTTTGATTTAAAATTCATATTCTTGGAGCTAACAACTTTAAGTCTTATTCAAGGATATTGCTTAATCCACTTGAGGGATTAACCGGTATTCGCTATCGAAAAGCAACTTAGAGATTTCATCCTTGGGTACGTTCGAGATTCAAGGAGGCTATCAGGTTGTGATTCACATCAACGAATCATCATCCATCAACACCATTCGAGGCCATCCATACTCCATCGACACATGCCTCAATTTAGCCCGTGTTCGAGTTCAAGTTCTCCACCGTTCCATTTTACCGTAAGTTCAATCGTACTCTATCATATCCTACCTTCTCCAAGCCATTCTTCACAAGCCATCACACACGAAAACCTCCATAATTCCAGCCCCTATACACGTTCATTTCCAGCCCAGAAACCTTTGGATTTGTGTTATATAGTTTGTGTCATTTTTCTAGGTATTTTAGCTATCTAGATTGTCTATTTTTCATTGTTTATCGGGTCGGATTGAAGCCCTTCATTCGCTGACGTGTTTCGTGTCTAGAAGTCTTCCGCTATGACTCTAGATTCGTCCTAGATTATTTGTCCGGGTCGTATCACCGATGTTCTAGCCTTTTGCCATTCCTCTCATTGTGGTGGCCACTTTGGAGGGCAAAAGACGGCTAGAAAGATCTTGCAATCTGGTTTGTATTGGCCTTCCATTTTTAAAGATGCTCATACCTATTCCATTTTATGTGATAAATGTCAAAGGTTTGGTAAAATTGGGAGAAGAAATGAAATGCCTCTAAATATCAATCTTGTTGTTGAAATTTTTGATGTTTGGGGTATTAATTTTATGGGACCATTCCCTAACTCTTTTATCTTCGAATATATCCTATTAGCGGTCGATTATGTGTCAAAGTGGGTTGAGGCTATCCCCACTAGGTCTTGTGATGCTAATGTGGTTGTCAAGTTTCTGCAGGAGCATGTTTTGAGTAGGTTTGGATTCCCTCGAGCAATCATAAGCGATGGTGGAACGCACTTCACCAACAAACTCTTTGAGAAATTGATGAAAAAGAATGGAGTGACTCACAAGGTGGCTACCCCCTACCATCCTCAAACTTCCGGTTAAGTGGAGACTAACAACAAGCAAATTTAAAACATTTTGAAAAAGACCGTGAATGTGACGAGGAAGGATTGGTCTACAAAGCTAACGCATGCTCTTTGGGCATACCGGATGGCATACAAGACCATCATAGGAATAAGCTCGTACTTCCTCGTTTATGGAAAAGCATGCCATCTCTCCGTTGAGATTGAGCACAAGGCTTATTGGGCCATTAAGGCGGTGAATTTTAATCTAACGTGTGCAGGAAAGGAACGAGACTTGCAATTGTCCGAGTTTGATGAATTGAGGAATGAAGTCTATGACAATGCCAAGATCTACAATGACAAAGTGAAGAGGTTTCACGATAAGCGCATTGTTAAGAAGGAGCTCACTCCGGGCATGAAGGTTCTCCTCTTGAACACTCGTTTGCGGCTTTTTCTCGGAAAACTCAAGTCACGTTGGAGTGGCTTGTTCATCATTGAAGAAGTATTCCCTTACGGAGTTGTCATGTTAAAAAATCTGGGAACCGATGTTACATTCCAAGAGAATGGCCATCGAGTCAAACCGTATTTTGAAGTATTTTCTCAAGAAGCCGATGTGGAGGAATTGAAGCTCATCAATTCCAATTAATTGTCCAAAAACTTCATCTAACTCGAGACATTAAAATGAGCGCTGCATGGGAGGCAACCCATGATTTTTATTATTTTATTTTGTTTTCACTTCCGTTATTTCAATTTGTCTGATGCAATTTTTCTTGTTAAAAATTTTAATTAGTTGAATGATTTTTGCAGGAGTGGGGAAATAGAGCAAGAATAGAGAAAATTGGCTAAGTGTAACAATTACACCGTGCGGGCGGGCTACACTGCGGGTGGGCTACTACAAAAGCCGAGAGCCCCTCAACGCCGCCGCGCCCGATAGCCCCGCCGTACCCTCTTCCGCTCACAGCACGCCCATGCGGCACTGCAACGCCCCCATTGCGCCTTCCAAGCCGCATCCCTACGGCGCTGAAGCCCCCCCACCCCCGTGGCGCTCTGCGAGCCCCCGCAGCGCCCTTCCCCAATTCTGTACTCATTTTTTTTCCTCTCGCTATAAAAGGCCTCTTTACTCCAAATCCCTAAATTCTCACAGCACGCCGCTCCCCTTCATTCTCCCAAGCATTTTTAGTCAAGTTCTCCTATAATTCCCAGCAAATTCATCCCCATAGTCCACAGATTCTCATGCCTCTCACAACAGCGAGCCCCGTCGCGCCACCCCCACCAGCCCCACCGCGCTCCAGCTGAATTTTCCTCACTCCATTCATTTGCTGCAACATCTCACCTCCTAGCTACCTCCCTTCTTACTGCACATCTCCAATCTCCTCACAATGGCCCCAAAAATGAAGTTGCCCAAAATTTTGGGAGGGAAAGGCAAGGACAAGACCAAAGCCACAAGCAAGAACGCCCCCCATGAGAAGAGCACAGACAAGGGCAAAGGCATGGAACCCACGAGCTCCACGACAATGGTGACGGACCTCCGCCAACAATATGCAGCTCCATTCCTCATCACCACACCAAATGAAGGTAACTGTTACCTAACTCTCCGTAGCCATGAGATATCTTGTCCTCTCTATATTGATTGGAAGTTGATGCGAGAGTTGAATTTAGAAGAGCAAATTATGGAGTATCTTAAGGTGTTGAATTTGCAAACCTTTGCTAGGATGCAATATTATACTTATGATAATGTCGTGCTTGAATTCTTGGTGCATGTCGTTTCAAAATGATGAGTAGGAGAGAAAGAGTTGTACCTTTCGGATGTTTGATATGCAATATAACATCACCTTGGCTGAACTGCGAGATTACTTTGATTTCCCAACTGTGGGGATAAAGAGCATGCCGTCTGATTTCAATGCTGGGGATGCATGGCATGAAATTTCGGGGTTCCGGAATTGGAATACGAAGGGAATTCCGAGAAAATTCATTGAAGATCCCGTCTTGTCAATTGTTCATAAGTTCTTGGCATATAACATTTCGGGCAAGGAGCAAGCAAACAAGATAAACTCGACGGAGGTCTTTCTACTTTGGTGTGCAAAGAAAGGCAGGAAAGTGTGCCCATCCACCTTCATTTTGAGCACTATCAAGGACGCAATCATGCGAAAGAACCAGCACCCTTTCTTCTTTGCATTCATCTCCGCCCTTTGTTTCAAAATTGGAACACTTGATGAAGATGTCCCCGCTCCCACTGGCTACCGGAGGCTCGACGCCCCCACAATCGACAAAGGGGAGCTCAAGCGAGCCGAAGTGATTTACAATGAGCGATGGGTGCGCCCTCATGTTAAGAGGACTTGCATCGGCACCTTGAAGCAAATCCAGCGCAGCACTATGGAGCTAACAGGAGGTTCCTCGTCGGCACCACAAGAGCCCAATGAAGAGGGCAACGAGGAAGAGCATGACGCCGGAGGGCAACAGGGAGGACATGCAGGCCATCAAGGGTACCACATGCCTGTCAATAACTGGGGCTCATTTCAAGGCTACATGGACACTACAATGGGTCAATTCCAGCAATCCATCACCGACACCATGAGCAGCTTTGGCCATCAAGTCCAGGATTCTATGTCGGCCTATTGGCAAGAGCATAATGCCCGCATGGTGCAGCAGCAAGAGAGTATTGATGCCTCTTTCCAATCCATACACGAAGAGCTTGGTTCAGAGCATCAAGATGTTTGGGGCCTCTCTAATCTCGAGTAGACCGACACGACGAGCAAATTCAAGCCCTCCAAGCAAGCTGGGATGCATGGACTCTTGCCTCATCCTTCACGCCACAAAATCTACCACCTTATCCACCACCGGAGTAGTAAAGTTTCTTTTATATATTTCGTGTTTTAAATGTCTTATGTTCGTGTGCGTTGTTTTTGTGATATATTGTTCGTATTTTTCATTGGTGTTTCCTAGTGTTGTTTTGTAGGAGCTCGCGCACGTTGCCGGTTTTCTATAAAATTGTGACGTTCTCTACTCCCTTCTATCTTGTGCTTGCATTCGTTTTTCATACATTGAGGACAATGCATGTTTTAAGTGTGGGGGAGTGGTCATGAAGCTTGTTTTTGTAGTACGTTTTGGTTTTAGTTATGTTGGATTTTGTATTGTTGGACTATGTTTTTAGTTTATGGTTTTTGTGATATTATGTTGCATTTATTTTGATTGTATTGCTTTCATTTTATCATCTTGATTATGTTGTGTATTTTGTTATCCCCTTGCTTAGGATGATGTTTTTGTCTAATTGTCAAATTTGAAAATTGGAAGATGAATCTTCAAGAAATTATTTTCGAATCAATCATGCAAATGAAAAATTATCATGGTTTCACTCGTGAGCATGAATCATCCCTGGAGGTGTGCATAATTGATAATTTTGTTGAGAGTCTTCGCCTTGAATGATTAAGATGCATTTTTAGCCTTGTTCTTGAAAATAATCCCCGTAATCTTTCTTAATGTATATTTTTGTATTTGTATAAAAAAAGGGGGTGAAAAAGAAGAAAATGATTTGAAAATGCTAATATAAATTTAAGAGTGCTCTGTATGAAAAATATGTCTGAAAATGGATTTTTTTATTTTACTTTATTTTTTTCAAATAAACATAATCATTATGGATCTTAAATGAAAGAGTACGAAAAGAGCTTTAATTTGATAATGATTTGTATAAATCCGATAAAAAATGACTAAGTTATGATTGTTTAAAACTTCTACAATATTTGTATGAATATGTTGACATCATCATCAAAATTTTGACGGAAACAAAATAATCCCTCGCTTTTGAATTTCAATGTGTTTACCAATATGTCACTATTTTTTTAAAAAGCTCAACATATTTTCAAGTTTATCACCACCTTTTTGTGTTAAATTTAGATCATTAAGATTAAAATTTGTGTGGTTTGAATAAATTCTCAGTTCCCACATACGGAATGGGTCTCACAAAATCCACCCGTATATATATATATATATATATATATATATATATATATATATATATATATAGGGAATGGATCAAATGTAAACCATTCCCTTGTGTATAAACTGTAAACCCATCTCCCACCATTCATTCATTAAAAATAAGTGGCCAAGATTAAATCCAATTTAATGTGACATTTTTGTAATATTTAACTTATTCCATAAAGATAAGGTTATTTATGTAATTTAATAATTTAATTAGGGTTTGGAATATGTTCTATCTTTCTCCATTCCCTTTCATTCCTTGTAATTGAAATCTCTCTCTCTCTCTCTCTCTCTCTCTCTCTCTCTCGCTCCCACCATCACCACCACCACCGCCACCATCACCATCATAATTTTTCCACCCACACGTGGATATCCAACAGTAGTAGAAATAATTAGTTTCTATCTCCCTCTCTCTAGTGCAGTCATTACTGTCCCTTCCACCCACATGAGGAAATCCAACGACTGGGTGATGAAGATCTGAATAAGAGAAAAACCACTAACGATTGAAGCTTGTCCGTAAATCCAACAACAATAGCGACGATGAAGATCTGAATAAGCGGAAAAATATCGGCGATTGACTCGTCTAGACTGTGTTTTTTGCATTTTATATTCTCTCACACAATCACTATCAATTTAATTTTTTTTTTCTGATTCATCTCTGTGTGTGCCATCATTTTTTAATATTTCATTTGTTGTAGATTTGATGTATTCAATGTGTATTTTTTATGAGATTTAGAGGTCTTCTAAAAATTTTTCTAGCTTTTTTTTGTCGTGTCTATGTGATTTTTGTTCAGCAATGATTTTTTGTTGATGTTTTTATTTTCAGATTTAAAGTTAATTAATTGTCAGTTGAAAAATTAGTATATATGTTTTCGGTATTTTTGTTCATATTATATGATGTTAGCATGATACGATTTATTGGTTAGCATCATTATGTTTTTTTGTTAGCATTATGTTATTATTGTATATGCTAATATTTGTGCTAACAAATATTACCATGTATGCTAAGTAAGATGTTCTTAAATGTTAATGTTGTGACATTATGATGATAGGTACCAACTCAAGTTCTAATGATTTGGAGAGTAAAATAGATATATAGCAATATGTAAGTTTTCTATGAAGCTATTGAAAGATATACGAGGCATGTAGACATTTTTTCTTCAGATGAAAGAATCTAGGCTTTAAATTAGGTATATTTCTTTAGCATATAACAAATATTTTCATTAGCAATAATTATTGTTGTGAGGGTTTATTTTATTCCAATTAGAATATGTTTCGTTAGTATAAATTATGTTACTATAACGGTTTATTTCATCCAAATTATGATTTATTTTACTAATATATGATAAATGATTTGTTAATTTCAATTATATGGACAACGAACACTACATTAATGCATTAAGACATTTTTTAGATCCTCTCACACAATTATGATTGATTCGATTATTTTTTTTATTCATCTTTGCGTATATCATCATTTTTTATTGTTTCGTCTTTGGTAGATTTGATGGACTCAACATGTATTTTTTATTCAATTTAGAAGTCCTTTAAAATTTTTCAGCAATATATTTTTATCACATCTATTAGTCTATATATTCTTCTTTTAGAGATGATATTTTTGTTAATGGTTTATGTTTTCAGATTTGACGTTGATTAGTTGTGGGTTGAAGAATATATGTTTTTGATATTTTAATTTGTTTGCTTAGTATGATGTTAGCAAGATACGATTTATCCATTAGCATCATTCATGTTTTTGTCATGCATATGAATATTTGAGCTAGCGAATATTTGATGGATTCATTAATAATTTTGTAACTTCTGTAAAAAAAATAGATATTTGTCGCCATGTTGGTTTGAATTTTTGCTTTTATTGAATATGTTTTGTTTTTAGAGATGATGTTTCTCTTTATTGAATATGTTTTCTTCCGAAAAATATTTGTGCTAACGAACATTTCTATGTATGCTAAGTAAGATATTTTTAAATGCTGACCTTATAATATTATGATGCAGGTTCCAACTCAATTTTATGAGGCATATGTGCCTTTTTTTTAGATGAAGAAATTTGAATTTGAAATAAGCTGAATTGGCTTATATTGTTAGTTTTTTTGTTGTAATATATATATATATATATATATATTTAAGTAGTTTGTATCTTTAATGTAGAATAAATCCATATTATTTTTCATTCACATATGTTCGAGTTACGTTAAAAATATATTTTGTGTTGTATTCATTTGACACAGTTATTCAATGCTAATATTGATTTATTATAATGCTAATGAAGTAATAACATATTGCTAACGAAGAACAGTATATTGATAGAAAATAATATACATTAATGTATTAAGATGTTTTAACATTGGATATCCAATACTAATATCTTATCAATATAATGCTAACGAAATAATAACATATTGCCAATGAAAAATAATATATTGACAACGATAAATACATTAATACATTAAGATATTTTTTATATGTGAATGAAAATGCATTGCTAATGTTATCATTGTTATATGCTAATGAAAACATTATAATAATGCTAACAGAATCATGTTTTTTTTATACTATATATGTGTGATGAAAATATAAACGAATATTAATAATAGCGAATACTAAAATATTTGCTTTCATATACTAATATTTTATTAATATAATGCTAATGAAATAATAACATATTGTTAAAGAAAAATAATATATTGACAACGATCAATACATTAATATATTAAGATATTTTTTGTATGACAGTGAAAATGCATCACTAATGTTAGCATTGTCATATGCTAATGAAAATATTATAATAATACTAACAGAATCATGTATTTTTCATACTATATATGATGATAATATAAACGGATACTAATAATAGTGAATACTAAAATATTTCCTTTCATAAATAAATGTTAATATGATTGTTAACATTGCCATGTGTCATTATTAGCATATGCTAATGATGACAATAGAATTATGTAAAGCATATGACAACATCATAATAATGTTAGCATTGATGTATACTAACAAAAGCATTATATATTGCTATAAGTGTTTATCTTATCAATTTCAGGATTCTATAATTTAATTTTAGTGCAATTTATCACTCACATCTATTAGCATTGTGATATGCTAATAAAAGCATTATATAATGCTGAAGGAATATATTTCATAATGCTAACGAAATAATAATGTAGTAGATTGGAGCCAAATTATGCAGCTAATAACATTAAATCAAAGAAGCATAATTTTCTCCATGATTGATATTTTTTTTAAGATTATTTTTTTGTTGAGAAGTGGGTTTGACTAGCTTTCCAACCATACTAAACTTTTCATTTAATTATTTCATAACGAAATCAGTTTTGCATTTTAAGTTATGTATTGTGCATACAGTGATATTGCTTCATTAGCATATGATTATGTGTTCGTTAGCATATGAGTGTGCCTTCGTTAGCATACATTCTGGAAGTCCGTTTTTTTTTTTATTTTGACCTTGAGGCGAAAATTACCAAATTGTCACCGCATTTTTTGAAGTTCCTTTTATTTACAAAAATTCCATCACCTCTTTGACCAAATCTTGACCATTGGATTTTGATGGATGTGTTAAACACTGGTTTACAGTTTACACACAAGGGGTGGTTTACACCAAAATCATCCCCTATATATATACATATATATATATATATATATGAATATGTTCAAATGAGTACTATGTATTCGCGTGAGAACTAGGAACCATGCTTATTTAGTACAATTTTCTAGCTTATTTTATTGTATTTTAGTGCTATTTTTTTTTTTAAAAAAAATTATAGCTTATCTTGTTATATTTTAATGCTAGTGTTACTAGCACTAAAATACAACAAGTTAAGCTACAAAATCATATTAAATAAGCATGGTTCCTAGTTTTCACGAGAATATCTGGTACCCATTATAATCAACCTATATATATATATATATATATATATATATATATATAGAAATGATCAAATGAGAACCCTTCCCCCAGGTGGGAACTAGGAACCAATCCTAGCCCTTGTTTGACTCAATTTGGACGGTCCATATTAAATTAGATTTAAGTAGATAGGCGGTGGCATTCCTGTAATTTTCGGCAACTTTCTGGACGGAGGGGTAATATAGTAATTTAATAATTCTTCCCTTTTGTTCTGAGGCTAAAATGAGAATCGCATAATGCTAAAATTATCGAAGTAGGAGGCTAAAATTGATGTGACATTTTCCACTAGGGTTTATTAAGTTCCTGATCCCAACTAGTAATTATAAGATTCCCATTAGGGTTCACTGTCCCCAAATAAGGTGTATTGCATTTCATTCCAATAAAATCATCGTTCTATTTTTGTTTATCAACACATGCTAAAATGAGAAATGCATGAGGCTAAAATGTGCGGAGTCGGATGCTAAAATTGAATCTAGGCAATTTTTGAGTTCAGTTCCGATTTTACCCTTAATGAGACGCGTGAATTGAAGATTTTCGCGATAATTACAAAAATGCCACCGAAAATCTGGATGGATCTGGGACGTCGATTTTGCAGGATGTACGGATGAGATCGGTTCCCGATTCTCATCAGATCCCATCCTTATATATATATATATATATATATATTTCATCAATATTAAATTATAAAGTAAATAAAAATTAAAATAGGGCCACATGATGTTATCTATATTAGTACAAAATTCATACACGCCTCTTTACACACTCCAAAAGCCAAGTTCATTGTTTCTCTCTCCTGCAAATTGATCTCTCTCACTTCACCCCAACCAATTTAAGAAGCTGTTCTGTCCGCCGAAAGGTCCCCAAAAACCAACACCCTGCCCATTAATAAAAGCCAATGAAATTCAGACCCCAACCCCGACTGTGTGACTGTGTTTTTCCAAACCAGAGTCCAAAACCCACCACCTAAAATCTATACAAAAATCAAATAAAATAGAAAAAGGGCACCATTTTCCTGGAGCTGTCTGCCCAGTGATATTCTTGATATTTGGATAAGTACGAATTCATCGGGTCTTTTATTATAAGCATACTTCCCTTTTCGCCACGCAATTCTTATGTGGATTTTAGGTCAAACTAGAGGTCCATTGGATTTTTTCATTCCTTAAAATCATCGATCGATACGACATTGTATTCCTACGTCGAAAATTGTAAAATTAAATATTCTTTTCTAAATATTAAGAGGTTGATTAATTAGTGGGCATATACGCTAAGACTAATTTGCGGTATTGTGGAAAAAAGTGACAGCATCTCGTGTCAGCTTTCTAGGGGTTTTTTCACCGTGGAATAATCCAATGATCAAAGTTACTGTGGAAAATGGAGAATGATACATCGATCGTGACGTGGTACCAGATAAACACTAGAAGAAAGGATCAATTTTCTGAGGTGCACATTATTTTGTAATTATAATAATAATACTATTAATTATAAAATCTCAAGACCCCCTAAAATCTTATTTTATTGATTATGTTTAACAATTTTAAAACATTTTCCTCTATGACCTAATTATGTAAAAAAAAAAAAAACACATGTTGTCAGAATTTCAATTTAAATAATACGGTATGCGATGATGTAATATACGAATACAAGAAAGTCGAAAAAGCTAAAAGCAACTCAATTATTCAAATTCCAACAGTCATTGGACGCAGAAAATAGAAGAAGATACAAGAGAGAGAAAATTACAGATAAGGAAGCAAAGAATCGTTGGCAACACATTCATTTTCCCCTACTTTTTCCTTCTACACATAATCAGCAAGAAACAGTGGGAAATCTTGCGCCGGCGACTTCAAAATCTAGCCGGAAAAATATTCCGGCGATAAAAAGAAGATAAATAAACCTCTCTACAAGTGCTAAAAAAACACTAAGGAACAAAAATAGATGGAGGGAAAAATAAAGACAAAAACCAAGATTTTTGAGTTTCGTTTTTGTTTCCCCTCCGAGCATCACCTAATAATTTAATTAAATAAATTTAGCAGCTTCATTCCATTTGAAGGCCGATCTCCACAAGTTGTAGTGACAGATTCTTCGGAATTCATCGACGGGCTGCCGAGCCGCCGCTTTTCCGGCAAAACGCCGCCGCCTTTCTTTCCGTGAAAACCTGGCGTTAAACTCAGATCAAGATCAGCTAATTGCATGACTTGCGCCGCCTCATCGGGCAAACGACGACGTTTCTGCACCTTTTGCCCGGAGCTAGGGCTCGGATGCTGGATGTTGAACATGTCGGTGCACTCCGAAGCGTCTTCAGGCGCCGATGCGACGCCGAGAAGCTCCGGGATCGGCTTCAAAGCGCCGCCGCGGAGCACGGTCTCAACCGCTGCCTGGCAGACCTGCCAGTTGCCGGTCCACAGAAGGCCCACCGCCCCATTCACCGGATTCACCGTTCTTCCGGCAGCTTCGAAGAGCAAGGACTGAAAGAGAGCTACACCAAAAACCAAAGTTAGTTTGATGGTTTCAGAAGAGAGAGAGAGAGAGAGAGAGAGAGAGAGAGAGAGAGAGAGAGAATGATGGAGTACTCACCGGGGCGTTGGGTTTCAGGGACGGCGGAGATGAAGGACATGAGGCCGGCGCGGCCGAAGAACTTGGCGACAAAGACGGTGGCGTGACCTTGAGCTTCGGTGGTTTCGATCCACTGCAAGCATGGCCTTAAAATACAGGTTTCGCTGCATCCTTTTCGAAGCACGCGGCATCCATTGCAACTCATGATCTCCCCAATAAATTTATTTTCTTTTTTGTTTTATATTTAGATCAAGAACAGTTTTTTGGTTTACAGGAGAGTGACGTTAGGTTAGATGTATATTATTATATATGCTTCTCTAGCTGCAGGATGGAGGGAGAGAGAGAATATCAGGGTTCGATGAAAGAAAGGAAGCAGGATATATATAAAAACTGAAGAGGAAGTGGACATGGGGTAGAGGAAGAGTGGGGTTAAAGTTTTTAAGTTGTTAACTAGAGTTGAGTTAGCTGAGTTGAAGGAGTGCTGGGTGGGTGGGTGATGTGCTGAGAGAGAGAGAGAGAGAGAGAGAGTGGGTGCGTGGTTGGGTTAGATTCCGAAGTATTGGGCAATAGCGGCTCCAAGTTTCCGCGGATGGCTGTCCGTCAACCGTTGGATTCTCCAACGCTTGCTTTCCTGATATTGAGACTCTTTTGATAACCTATCACTTTCACTTTATTTCCTTTAAAAATATATATTAAATAATAAGTATGAATAATTATATAATTGGGCAAACTTATATATAGACAAAAGTAAATAAGGATTGGGAAAAAAGGGTAAGATTTAAAACATAGTAGTTTTATAGGCAATTTGAGTGATAAATGACTAGTATACCCTTAAGTTAGTTTCTTTACTATTCATTCTAATATGCCACTTTCATAATCAAATGGAAATAGTCCATTACGACCATATCAGGCCCATCATGCTTCCGTAAATCAAATACATAATACTATAAACCAGATTCATACCTTTTTGACCGGAATACTGCCGGGTATTTTCGTCGGAATTTTTACGGCCTCGCCAACCACACGATCGCAACCTATGATTTCCAGCGACGAACTCCTTCAGCAATACACAGCGCAACCCACGTTCGTTTCCTACACGGGGTGTATAGCAATTTTCTGGTATATAATATGTATATATATATGATGAACACAAGGGATGAGCAAAAGTCTGGATTTTATTTAGGAATAATAATACATTTATTATAAATAAGTAAATCTCCTTTTGGGAGGAGACAGACTTGTTTAGATACACATGGTAGCTAGAATTCTCACCACGCTCATAAACTAAGAACACTCAAAATATAACTATTACAATTTTGGAGAAAGATAGAAAAATGTTCGATGCCCTATGCTTCCTTCAGTTTCTCATTTTATAGAAGGGGAATCCTTCTATTTCACCAACTCCATTATTTAGCTCTGCAATTCACGTGAGTGGCCCTTTCTGTCGACACTTCCTTTTGAATTAGTGGTCGGGCCCGGTTCCCTTTATCCTCAAGTGAAAGTGGTTATGGGTGGAGATACCCACAATTAATGACACCATGTGCCTCTTGTGTTGGACCACTCAGCCTTTGTCGTTTGGTGCTAGTGGCCTTTTCTTTTGGGTCACATGATCTGTAATCACATGTCTCCACCTTCCGTTGTCGGGAAACTACTTTTTTGGTGGGGCTCTTGGCATCCTTGCTTTCGGCATTGGATGCTTATCCTCCCCAACTCGCTTTCGTTCCATCCTTGGACGGAACCCTTTTCCGAACTCTGGCTCCTTCTGGTTCTGGCAATTCGAGCATACTCGATTATCCCATTGCCCAAAATGAGCCATGTTGCAGTACTTGCGGTGGGTTTCTTTGCCCATAGCAAGCTTGTTCTCCCATATCAAGGACATTTTCTTTTCGAACAGATCCTCAGCAAATCTGGTTGTTCTCCCTGTCATGGTATTTAACAGGAATGACCCATTCGCAGAATTATGGAAAAACTTGAATGGGAACTTGACCTTGTCCATCTCAGTGAGAAAGACCCATAATCCCCATGCTCGCCTAGTCGATATTTGATCTTTTGTAATGGAGGCGATTAGTGGAATTTCTTCAGATGAGGTTTTAATATCACCCCATTTCCTGGAATCTGGCCTTTGAAGCCTTATGTAGTGAAAGGCCTCATGATTCCCTTTTCATGTTGGTTCCGGAGCAGCACTGATGAAGTATAGTTCAAGAACATCTCTTCGGCTAAGCAAATCATTGTTAGCCCAGGTCTCTTGCACAGCTTCCTGTATCCACTTTGGTAGACACTTGATTTCTGGGAAGCCTGGTGACATGGTCTGAATTGAAGCTAATGCCCCAAAATCATACCATTGCTTGACTTCGTGTGGATTGGTTCCTGGAAACATCCACACCCTTGGGTACTTTCCAGAGATATCAACCTTTATTTTAGACGGATTGATTCCCTGTCTAGTATAGAGCTTCTCCCAGTTAGCTTGATAAACCTGCCAAGGTGAAGCTTCAGACTTGTTAGTATTAATCTTAGAGGTACCCGTCATGGGTCTAAGATTAATCTCTCCCTCTTTAACCCCAGAGGTGCTGGGTTGACTTGATGGTTCAGAGTGTGATCCCTGACCCTCAATTTTCTCTTGGGCCTGTGTTTCTTTAGAAATCACCGGCTTAGAGCTCGTGTTAGGGGTATTTGAATCCCCTACTTTCGTTTTACAGGTCGGTACTGCTAACTCTCCTTTCATCAATGGTAAGTCGATGGCCCGGAGGAGGGGTTCATGCATAGCTGACCAGAGTTGCCCCTGAGTCTTTACACATGCTCGTATTCTCTCGTTGACCTTGTTCTGGTCTGCTTGTTGCATTCTTCCTGCTTGTTCAGCATGAAGAACCAGCTCGTTCCATTCACGCTGAAGCAACTCCCTGTTTTCAGTGAAGTGCCTCTGCGCAATCATGATGGCATCGACCTCAATCGCTTCCATCTCTTGTTAGGAAATCTGCAAGAATATTTTCATGAGATTTTATCACAATAATGTCAAATAAGTAATATTGACATTCAGCTTGCCATCTTATTAGTCTAGCTTTCTCAGGTTTAGATTCAATTTTATTTTTCAAGAAAGCTTTAACTTGTGTGTTATCAACTTTTAGAGTAAACTTCTTTGCTAAGAGAAACAGAGGCCATTTTTTAAATGCCTTCTGAACTGCAAAGAACTCCTTTTCATTGATATGCCATCGAATGGCCTCGCTATCCGAAAAGAGACCACTGCAATATCTACAGGGCTCCTCTCCGTTGGGTGTGATTTTTGTAAGCACAGCTGCCCACCAATGATCACTTGCATCTGTATAGAGGATCAATTCATCCTCATCTTGTGGTATAGCCAGTTTTGGGAGATTTTTGCATATCTCCTTTAGCTTCCTGATTCCTTGTTGATGTTCGTTTATCCATACAAACGGGGTATCCTTCTTTAGATGGTTACTGAACACCTTCCTGTGTTTTGCAAGATTTTTTATAAAGATTCCTGCAAAATTGACAACTCCCAGAAAACTCTGCAGTTGCTTCTTTTCTTTAAGGACATCAGGGAACTTCTGCACCTTTTCTATAATATGATTTTGCAGAATGATTCCTGATTCATCCACCTCGATTCCCAGAAATTCCATTTTCCGGGTAGCTATTACTGCCTTCTTTTCTGACAGCACAATGCCTTCTTTATGACAAACATCTGCAAAGATCTCCAGATGTTTGAGATGTTCTTCTATACTCTTTGATGCGATTAGAATGTCATCAATATAGACAAACATAAAAGAGAAATAATCTTTAAAAAGATTATCCATCTTCCTTTGGAATATTTGGGGTGCGTTAGCTAACCTCATCGGCATTGCATTCCAAACATAATGCCCTTGTGGTGTTGAAAAGGCCGTAAACCTTTTGCTTTCTTCTTCCATGCGAATCTGGTAGAAACCTGACTTGCAATCGAACTTAGAGAATATCTTAGCATTCCGTATGCAGTTAATAAGATGTTCTCTACTTGGGATAAAATATCCATCAAACTCAAGAATGTTATTAATCCCTTTGTAATTAATGACTAACCTTGGTTTACTTCTTTTAATCTCACCATGATTCCTTACTAAGAATCCGGGGCTGCTGTATGGCGAATTCCTTGGTTCAATCAGCTTGAGATCAAGGTGTTCTTTGATGATTGCTCGCATATCTTTTTGATCTTTGATGTTCATCAGGATAGGTTTGTATCTAACGAACTCAAACTCTTTTCCAGCCTTAACCTTCAAGATTGCTTTGAGTTGGTTCTTTCCCCACCAAGCCAGCGGATTTTCATTATAGTTTCTAGCTATTTTCCGCTTGACATCTTCGAGGGATATCTTTGCTTTTTCCTTAATATCTTGATGTGATATTAAAGAAGCCTTGAGGATTTGGATCTCTTGTTCTTCAAGATCCTTTTCCCCACGAAAACTCAGGACTACTTCTCCGAATTTTCTTTTGTCCTGCATTTTTGGGTGTCGAAGATGTCCTTCATCACCACGCTTGCTGTGAAATTGTAGTGACATTTGTCGATTGAATGCCCCTTTTAGCCGCTGGACAATGATCTTATGATCACAGATCATCGTAAAGATCAGTCTCCGGTTGGTATTATCCTGCGTATCATTTCTGAACATTTGTAGGAAATTGTTTCCTAACAAAATGTCTGCCCCTGTATCATGAAAATAGATTGGTGGAGTTTTCACCTTATACCATGGTGTATCTCCTGCTCTTCCAATCAAGATTTCCGACTGCTTCACTCCCTTAGATAGGAGCAAGACTCTTTTTGAGAAATCTCTTCCTGCAATTGGATTTAAATCTTCTTCCAATTCTTCTGGGAAGATTCCTCTTTTTGCAGTACAAATTCCTGCTCCTGAGTCGATATAGGCTGCAAAGTATTCAACCTTATATTTCTCGTATAACATCCCTACGGAGATATATATGGAGAATGGGCTGGTCATATAATCACCAGTTGTTTTCCATTAAAGGTGATCATCATTCCATTTTCCTTCAACTCCGATGGCTTGAACCTTTCTAAGAAGTCAAGTCCTAAGATTAGGACTCCTGATTCTCTTCCGGCTCTTCCTCGTACTTCCATTATCATAGCCTCTATATCGAGAGTTCCCTTATAGTGGCCGACTTCTGGTTGTTGTAAACAGTACAGGACGTCGCAAGGAAAATTATTTTCCCATCTTGTACTGTCAAACCTTGTATCGATCTCTCTCCAACCTTCTGGGAATTTAATTTTTATTTTAACTTGCCTTGGTCGCCTGAGATCTCCTTGGAAACTTCCTCTTGAGGACTGAGTCCATGGCTCTGTCACAATCCTATCTCCTTGGAATGACAGTCTTTTGCCTTCCAACTTGAGACTCTCATTGTATTTCAACAATGGTTTGTCTCCTACTCGAATATTTATCTCTCTTGGTAGCGGCATTTCCAATCTGTCTGGGTGGATTGCCTGTGCCACCTTTGAGAATACATCCGATATCTCGATGAACTGCTTTCCCAGAAATAAATCTGTGTGGTGTGAATTGGAAAGTGCATAAGACACCTGATATGTTAAAGAAAACGGTCGATTTCCCTCGTAGCTGATATCCTTTCTTTTGAAGTCTTGGTACAGCGTCAGGGCTCGACTGAAATCTCTATCTTTCAGATTATAGGATATTTTTGGGTAGATTACCCCTATAATCTGCTTGGCACAGAGATTTCCTGAAATAGTTCCTAACAAGGAATCTCTGTGATTTTTGATACGCTTATCGCATATTGCAATATCAATGGGCGTATCAACACCTGCGGGTAGTGCGGATTTGAGCACTATCTGGACAGCCCCGATGTGGATCCAGGATATGGTATCTCTTATCTCTAGCCTCATCCTTCCCAACTCTTCTTGAACGTCACTGTATGGAATCAGTTGTAACTCAACTTGATTCCCTGTAAGCTCTATAGGAAGCGACATCTCTCTTCTGGTAATCTTATAGATTACATTGTGCTTCCTGCTTCTCAGACTAAAATTGCGGAGCAAATGATCAATCTGTCCTGCTGAAAAGCCTTGATATCTTTGGATATTAAGGCTCTTGTTCATGATTTTGTCAATCATGCTTTGTGAGATAGTGGTTTGACTGGAATATCCAGTTTCGTCCACTTGATCTTGATGAAAAACCTCAGCTCCAGTCTGATTCAGAGTCTGATCTCCCATCAATACTTTCATTGCTAAATACTTCTTCTTCTTCGTATATACTCTCATCTGAGGGTATATCCTCGAATTGGTAGACTTGTACTAAGTCTTGGTAGTAAACTGCTTCCTCGATGTCTGGTGCACCTTCGAAGCTTTTGACTCCTCTCTTTTCTGAACAATCTATCAAAATATGTCCTCTTGCACCGCAAGTCCAGCAGTTGCAATCTTTAAAACTTTCATTTGCCCTCGTATGGGCTCTTCTAAAAGTTTTCCTCGCGGGAGTTCGACTTGATGAACTTTGTGATGTCCTGTCTCTGGAAGGACCCCTTCTTTGTCCAGATTTGTAAAATCTGGCCTTTTGCCTGGTCCATCTGCTCCTCGGTTTCCAGCTCCTTTTCCTTGAGAATTCTTCTTTGGCATAAGGATGAACTCGGTGTTTCTTGTTCTTCCGTGGCCTTTGAGATTCTCCTCCAATGATGGTCGGCAGATCATTGGCTGTGCAGTCAAGAGGGGAATATTTATTCATCCTCTTTAATCTCTTGTAATTCTTTTGTAGAATGGCCTGTCCGCACCATTCAGCTAGCTTTTGTTTGACAAAAGACATTCTCCTCCCAACATTGTCGGGATCTCCTGGAATGTATTCTTTAATGAACATTTCCTTCCAGGGACTCGGGAACTTCGTGAAGAAAATCTCTACACAGACCCTTTCATCCACATCTGAATTCCATTGGTAGATGTGGTATAACTTGAAGAATTGGTCAATTGACTCCTTCTCCATGTTGTTCAGCCTCAGGTTTAAAATAGCCTGAGAATAATTCTTCCTTTTTTCGGAATCTGCACTTCCGAAATTGTCTGCTCCCAAAAAGGTGAGCTTAAACTAGAAAGTCATTTTATCCACGATCTCCGTGTATGAGGCTGGCTCCAAGGTTTCTTCTTTGACTGTTGGTGCAACTCTTGACCATAACGTTTTGGCTACACCCAACAAACTCATCTCTAGCAGCTTGATGAATCCCTCCTTTTCTAGATCCAACGTTCCTGCTGCTATTCTCATCGATGATGACCAATCATCAATAATCATATCGATGTCCTTGAAGTTAATATCATCGATATTGAGCATGAGTCCATACGGATGTATGAGATCAAGGCTTGTTTTCCCGAGAGGCGTATCTCGGAACTTAAGGATCTGTTTCCTCACCCTAGTTCCTGTAAGATTGTTCATATTGGGCCTCTCTCTCCTGTGTTGATCTCCAACATGAAAGTTCTCACGGGCTCTCATGAGAACGTCTTGTGCTGGGCCTCCTTCATGTTGTTGTTGGGCTGGTGGCACCTGCGGTACTTGTTTTTCTTGGGGTACCTGATGGTATCCTCGGGGAATTAAAGCCCCATCTCCTGTATTCATCTTTAGATCTACCATCTTCATATTGGCAAACGACTCTGCCAATTCTTGTAGATCTTCCAAACCTATCCTTTCGGAGGACGTCATTCTTTGATTTATCTTAACAATTGGCAAATCCTTTCGTCCTTCGATTTCTTGGATTCTTCTTTGGCCTTTGTTGTGAAATTCACTTTGCCAAAGTTGATGGGTTTCCTTCTACTAGAACATGTCTGATTTAATTCTAGTGTCTGGATCTTCTTTTGAAGTTCTAACAAGATGGTTAGAATTTCATCTTGTTTTACAGAAATTCGCCTTACTTCTTGTGGTACTCCATACGTGTGATTTCCATAATTTTGTATCGTCTTCTGGATCTCTCGTAAATCCTCCGAGATTTTAGATGTGTCTGCCACAATCTCTTTAAATCTGGGAGTTATCTCATAGTTTCTTTGTTCCATCAACTGTGGTTTTGGTGTGCCCTTTGTTGATGGTTCATTAAGTCGCATTGTAGCAGATTGTTCACCATTAACAAGTTCATTTCAGCTTGTCTTTGGGAAATACACTGCTCTATTTCCTCCAGACTCAACTCCGATAAGAATTTCTCTTCGTATTGGGCTTTCCAATAGGTTAGCCACTCCTGGTGACTTTCCTCCAGTTCCTTCAAAATTTGAAGGTACCTTCTGAAATAAAAACATCTCGAACAATTGTTCGGATCCATATTTTCTGGGTGTCTCCTCCGTTAGGATATTACTTTTAATAATAAATAAATTATTATTCCTAAATAAAATTACCTAGGCTCTGATACCATTTTCATGTAAAGTGGCAAAATAGAATTAAAACAAAGAAATAACAAAGAAATACCATTCAAACACCAATTAGGACACTTTAACAAGTGCCTTCTTAGCAAAATGGATCAAGGTTGAAAAGTCAATTTTATACAAATTGTCTATTTTTCTCCTATACACTAAAACTTGTCTCTTTTTCCCCTTTTCACAATAGTTTTGTCTATTTTTATATAATAACACTTATATAATTGTGTGTAGTCTATAGACACATCTTAGTACAATTCCAAGGGGGGCACCAAGGAGTTCCGCTAAATTATATGCTCCCTCCGGGCACTACTCGAGCCCCGTCAGGATGCCGACACGTGGACAGTTTTTAAGAAATACTTTAACTTTATTTTTGATGCGTATATTACCATATTTCTTAGGAAAAGAGGTGACTTAGCTATTAGGACACTTCTACTATGAACAGTAGTTTGTGGGACCCGCGCTCATATCGGTAGTGTCGACAGAAGGATTGATGTCGACATCTGAAGGTTTTCCGGCGAACTTTGCACGTCAGCGCCGGTACGGATACGCAGTGGATGTAATTCCCGTACTCGTGGACAAGGTTTCAGAATTTTTTAAAGAAATCCCGACGCTGAGTCTAGCTATTTACGGATTCCGATGAGTGAACAGTGTTACTGAATATTGGCGGATTTATGAAAATTGGCGGAAATTTTGAATTTGGTTAATATTTTAATTATATTCTCTACTCCAGTGCACCATTTCCCCCAATTCTGAAAATTGATTTTACAGCATCTTGTGCGGGGGTCGCCGATTTTGCGTTCATCTTGCCTCGTCAGAGCTATTCTGAGAATTGGGTTGCCTTGAGGTATACAAAGTTTCGGTTTTTTGGGTTCCCTTACGGTAGGGGGTTTTTTATTGATTCATTGTTAGGGCTCTATTTATGCTTTCAATTGAAGGGTTTTTCTTACGGGTTTTAACTGTCAATGTTTCAATGTGTCGGTTGTAGTGTATGGGCACCCACATTATGGTATTGATTTAGGGTGATTGATTTTGTGAATTCATTATGGATTTCGACGGCTCCCCCCCTGTTTTGATCATGAAGCTTGTTGGCTAGTTAGACGGTTAGTATTTTAGGATTTCCAAAAAAAATATCATTCTATTTTGCGACGCCCTAGTTGAGGAAGCGTTTATATTGACTAGTAAATTGCGTGGGTTGGATGGCCATAGTTGAATGCATTATTTCAGTTATCAATGAATATGTTGGTGTGGAACTCTAAATTTTTTTCAATTGTCACTAACAAGGTAAAATTATAGTCTGACTTGATTATCTTTGTTGATTACAATTATTGTCTATAGATTTTTAGCGAAGATGAATATTGACTTGAATGTTTCGATCGAGAATGAGGCATCTTCTGAGGGTAGCACTCATGACAGAAAAGATGGAGAAGGGGCTGGTAGTGATGCAGAAGCAGGATGTTTGCTTTCTACAGTGTTAATAGAATTAGAGAATCGTTTAGAAATTGGGAATGTTGTGGATAGTGTAGAGCAAGCATATTTATTATATTGTGAGTACGGGAGGTGCCGGGGGTTTAGTGTGAGGAAGGGTGACCAATACTATTTTTCTGGGATGAAAGAGCTTCGATGAAAAGAATTTGAATGCTCGTGTGAAGGTCGGCCTGATGACAAACGATCGAAAGGGAGAGTAGCATCATATAGGAAACAGATAACTAGGAGCAACTGTAAAGCCAACTTACGGATTGGGAGGGAGAAGAATTTGCAATGGACCGTTCATAAATTTGTGAAGGAGCATAATCACGAAATGCTCGGCACGCATCAAGCCTATCTATTACGTTTTGCTCGGCAATTAAGCCATGCAAAACAGTCACTCATTGAGGCGCTTAAATCTGCGGGTATCGGAGTTAGTCGGGCATGTCGGTTTAGGGAAAACGAAGCCGGGGGGCCGCAAAATGTCAGTTTCATAAGGAGGGATGCCTATAATCACTTGAATCGGGTTAGGTAGTTAACAAGAGTGGGAAATGTCGACGCTAATGCTCTGGTAAATTTATTTGCCAAGAAATCAAACATTGAGCCTTTCTTTTATTGGAACGTGCAGCTAGATGATGAGGGTCAGTTGATGAACTTTTTTTTCCAAGACTCTCGTGATCTTATTGATTACGAGTGCTTTGGAGACGTGTTATCGATCGACACCACGTACAAGACAAATCGGTATGGCCTGGTATGTGCACCATTTATCGGTATCAACCATCATAGGAGAAATGTGATGCTAGGTTTGGGCTTCTTGTCGAACGAGACGACGACTTCCTTTGAATGGCTGTTTGCCACGTTTTTAGAGTCCATGCATGGGAAGGAGCCACAAGTGATCTTCTTTGATCAAAGTCAAGCGCTAATGAATGGGATTGATGCCACTTTCAAATCAGTGAGTCATCGGCTTTGTCAGTGGCATATCAGCCGAAACGCTCCGTCTCATTTTGGAAAATTAAACAGCAACAGTGAATTCAAGTGGCAGTGGTATCACTGCATGTGTGGGGTGGAGACGGAGGATGAGTTCGAGGAGTGTTGGGGTTCCATGATCACTAACTATGCCCTCGATGATCATAGTTGGTTCTCCAATATGTACAAGTTGAAGAAGAGGTGGGCGTCGGTGTTCATGAACACCTCCTTCAGCGCGGGTCTTCTTGCGACCTCACGTAGTGAGGTTATGAACAAGGTATTGAAGGATCTGTGCTCGGTGAGTTCCACTTTGACCGAATTTGTCGATAAGTACGAGTAGGTCCTGCATGATTGGCATACAAAGGAGACTGCCGACGATGCTCTCAACTTCAGTACACCGGGGCAGTTCGTGAACAACAGCCTATTGCTGGCTCAAGCAGCACAAGTCTACACAAGGAACGTATATAAGGCATTTGAGTCGCAATTTGCCCTTGCCGTGAGCGTGGTAATAATCGAGAAACCAGCCAACGATGTCGGCAGTGCAGATATGCAGTTTAAGGTCACCTCGCAACCCCTCATGTCGAGGATTCAAGTTGTCCAATACAACAGTGAATCGAAACGGGCACTCTGCAGCTGCCATATGTATAAGACTGAAGGAGTTCTATGTCGGCACATACTTAGAATTTATTTTCACTTTGATGTGACTAGGCTGACGACATGCTACATCATGAGTCGATGGTGTAAATCTGCGAGACAGCGACACTTAAATGACATCGGAGACTATTCCATTGCGGACGATAATGAGGCCGTTGATGAAATGGCCTTTGTGAACTATGTGATGAGGATAACTCTTGTGGTGGCGCACGATGTGAAAAACCACCAACAAGGCAGGAAGACATGTTTAGATTGAATACGTGCATTGAAGGGTGATGTGCATGCAATGGTTAGCAAGGGCATGCCACATAAAAGGCAAAAAACCAGGGACCTGTCGGGTGCGAGAGCTGATCGGGCCAATATTCGGGATCCTTCCCTAGCCAAACGTCGGGGCAAGACACTAATTACTTCGCACTGGAAGTGAAGGAAACCGAATTCCAATCCCCCACCCTCTGTTTCAAAGTGGCCGAGTACCAGAATATTGTCCGATTATGGTTACTTTCATGCCAAGAATGTCATTCGATAATTATAACTGTCATTGTCACTTTTGCAGATGTCGAGCCTTCTGTTCAGAACGATACAAATACCGAGCGATCTAACGAGGGAGACGAGACTAATTCCGTTTCAAGACGGCCGGCGTCACATGATTACGTCCCTACTATGTCATTTAAAGTATGTTTTCTTCACACTTACTCCATATCCGGCTCCCAATTTAGATTAATAATTTAACTGCACTCCCCTACCCCAAAAATTCAGGACGAAGATGCAAGTTTGACTCAGTACTCTCATGATGTTAATCTCGATGAGCCATTAGATGCAAGTATGTTTTCTTCACACTTACTCCATATCTGGCTTCCAATTTAGATGCACCTTCTATTTATGGTCATAACCCTCGTAACCCTAATTCTCATCTTAGATATCTACGGCTGCAAATGGCACCAAGAGCGATATCACAAGATGACATTTTCTTTGTAGAGCCGTGGACCAGGTATACCGAGAAGGTAGCACTGCTCGAGCTGGAGTATCAGTATTTGAATGGAAATTGGATTCCGGGGGAGGATGCGGCTAATCTTCGTGTCATTCACGTCGTCCGCGGACTTGTCGAACAACAATTGGAGATTGCACTTTCCAATGAAGAATTCGAGCTTAAGGTGGCTCAGTGGGTCGAGAGATATGAGATGTTTTTCATGGCTGCTGGACTTTGGACATCCTCGCTGCTACGACGAAGTCACCAACTTTGTCGACTTGTCTGATAGCATGTGGAGAAGGGTCAAGCAGGTATATTCACCTTGCATGTACACACATCGAGATTATATTACATGAACTTCAAAGTTGTTATTTTATAAGGTACGCCCCGCGGCATTGGTGTACAAGAACGTCGGGAGAAGTTCTGGGCAATCTTGAAGGAGTTGTTTAAGGTGGATGATCCTTCGAGTGGATCAAGCCCCGCTTTGTCCGCGGCTGCCCCAGGTGTCGACGAAATTAATGCATACGATATGGAAGAGGGAGCGTTTGCTCTGGATAGCATTGCCGATATGGATGCCGACGACACTGTCAACGAGGCTGCCGACATATAAGAAAACTCTAGTGCGTGTGTGCTCTTTTGATTTTCTTTAATTTTATGTATGAAGATCTATTATCTACACATTTTGGACTATACCACTGACACGTGTTACTTTGATGACTTTATCATACATGTGATCTTCTATTTGCCTTTTGTTATTTTTATCATGTTATGAGTTTATCTTAATCGTTTGCATTGTTACCTTATCATGAGTATGTGTTAGTCACTATCTGCGTTTTTCTATAAATTCACTCGCTCAATGTCCCTGAATTACCAACATATCACACCAACTGAGGAGACCTAAAGAAATACAAATGGCTTTACCCGTGCCGCTTGCATAAGATGATGTATTTTACAACAATGAGCCATGGAGCAGAATCATGGAGTCGTTCTGTATGGGCGAGCTATATTTCTTTGCGCACAAAGGCTTCTGGATCCCGGCTGACCCCACGACTCACCAGACTTACCTCATGTATCTGCAGCGAGAGATACGCCAGCAATGTGAGCGTGAAATAACAATAGGGCAACTTCAGACACGGCTTGAGCATTGGAGGGACAGGTACGAACTATTTGGTTGGTTACTAAAATTTACAGGGCCAATTCGGATGAACCCCATGAGTAAATGGCTAGATCTCAACATGGCCGAGTGGCAATGAATTGCCGAGGTATTAATTTAGTCAACTGTTTCTCTTATATAGACAAGGCCAAATATTGAATTATCTGAACTTGTCGTCCCACATATAAATGCGCCAAGATGTACTTGTCTATATGATTGAGGGAGAGAGTTGCTGGGATTTTTTCAAGGTGATGTTCGATATTGAGGGTCACCCAGATGTTATGGGTGACGACGAGCACATGGATGACGTCGGGCCGCCACCAATCGACTCCGACGACGATGAGTAAAAGATGTGTCCTCTAATGAATGTTGATGTATATTAGGTGACTGTCGATGTGCCTAAGACTTATTTGACCGTTGAGTTGCATTAAAACATCTATTTCTGTGATCTTGGATCTATTTACTTTAAATTTGGTTGTAATATTACACAATTATGTGTGAATTTTGGGCTTCGTGCTTTGATGTGGAAGACGTTGACTAGACTCCCAACCGTGTCGGTAAAGATGCATGCACACCTATTTCCAAAGCTAAATTTGGAATGCAGAGAATATATTCCATTTGTATAGTTTTTTTGTCCATATGACGATCCTACCCAAAAATGAGCTACTCGAGCAGAAGGAGGAAGGAGTTGGACTGTTGGGTATGAGGACAACAGTATGGCCATTTCCAACGTTTGATCGAAGATCAATGAGGAATTCTTGAAGGACTACGGTGTCGAGTGGTACCAAGCGCATGTCGACATGCTAGCGACACGCTACGAGACTTTGAAGCTGTTGTGGGACTACACACCGTCCATGTTTCAATGGAATCACATGAGCAATAAGTTCTATGCTCCGGATGAGACATGGACATATTTTGAAGAGGTATCCTACTTATTATTACACATTCTGCCGACATAGTTGGAAACTTAGTTTGGTTAACTTCATAAACAAATCTTTTATTTATCTGCGCAGCTGAATCCGTTGACGATGGTCTATCAAAGCAACGGCGAGCCGCACTACCGCTCCCTGATGAACTTGTTTGAGACCGGCGAGTCTTTTAACGTGAGGGATGATGACTACTACCCGTTTCAGACAAGCGAGAGCGACACTGATTGAAGCGATGAAATTAACTGTAGTTTGAATGTTTTCTCCTTTCTCTTGTCTCTCTAGAATTTGAATTATGGTTTCGTTGCCTAGTGTAATCCCTAATTATGTCATCGTTAGTGTTGTATTTAGTTATGTCGTGTGAATGCCTACTTTTCAATTATGTGTGAACTGCAAATTCAAATACACCACTACTTAATCTTTCAGTTTAGGGCAAAATACCACATATCCGGTGTCGGCACATGGTCACCCCCGTAATCAAAACATATATAAAAACACCTTAGGGTGAATAGTCATAGTTTCCAACTCCTAATATGTCGGCATTTCTAATATTGACATATGCACCCACAAAATACTTAACCATATAAATACTTACCCCCTAGATATTTGAAACCCAACTACACTTATCTGTTTGGATGGACCAACAGCTACATAAATACATACAGAGAAATCTGATAAATTTTTAAATATGACGGCTACGGGCGAAGAGTTCGGCGCAAAATGCCTTTCTCTATAACGGCCCCTTCTCTGGCACAATATCTTCGAACATCTGACCCGTCATCATGCACTCCAATATCTTCAAGCAGAACACGCCGCAGTCCGAGTTCCCTATTTGCTGCGGAGGGTGTTCAAACCGCATCAGCTTCCACACTTCTCTTGGAGGACCATCAAGGGGCCTGTTCCTGTACACATCGTCGTATTGATAAAGTAATGGCACATTCCACTGCACATGCTGAAAGGCGGCCTTGATGTCGGTCCAGTCTTTGCAAAGTTTTGAGATCGGATCGAAAACAATGATTGACTCACTTGCAAGGTGCAGCATGTACAGGACCCAATGGTAACGAGAGACATGACCGATGCCATAAACCTGATCAACTGCCCACCATGGCTTCCCGCCCTGTTGAGGATAATTGCCGTCGACATAAGGGGTAATACGATGATGAACCTCATCCATGTTCTCTAGCACCAATGTTTGTTGCATTGAATAATGTTCGATGTTGAATAAGCAATTGGAAGCTATCTAATAAATACACAGATATAGTCAGTGTGTATTTACCCAGCCAAGTGACTCAATAAGAGTCCAATCTTTCTTAAAGTAGTCGGGAAATTTGCTTGAGTACATAATCAACAAATTCATCACCACATCGCATTGCTGCAAAGAATATTAACTTGGAATAAGACAATGAAATTGGAAAGAAACCGTAACTTAATTGACTGGGATGGGATTCTTAAATTTAAGGCCACTCACATCATTATCGAGCCAGCCCCTCGCTGTCCACAGCCCCCTGAACCAAGGGGCATCACATTGTCCCTTGCATTCCAAGGGCAATGATATCCTCGGAGGGCTGGGGAACAGATGACTTGCGTCAGGCGAGATGCATATAAAATAACAATTATTTAATCGAAAGTTTAGTTATGGAGAACTTACGGCTTTAGTATCAGGCCTTTCTCATACCACTCGTGGAAAGGCTTCACCACTGGCCAATCCAATTCCCTTGCTACGACGTATTTACTGGACATTATTGCCAACATTGGTGGCTCTCGGTGTGTAACAGCCCGGTCCCGAGATAGGGATTAACGAATGGGGACGGGGTGTTATTAAGAGATTTAGCGAGTAAATTCAGAAGATTAACGGAGAAGTTTAAGAATAAAGGTACGCTTTGAAGATAGTTGATGATACTCGGGTTTACTTGATTAAGAAGGACACATGCTTTAGCAGAATAAAACGGCTAATTAATCAGATACCAACAAGCATAGGCTCTTTTATAGGTGAAAGGAAATCATACTCGGAAAGCAGAAATAAACTTAATATGCATCTTATATATATGTAATCATCTGGGAATATTCTTAGAATCATAATAGAACCTTGAACGGAATTTAGAAAGAGTTAATCAGAGTAGCAGAACACATAATGGGATTTCAAAGAAACTTATATAATAGCAAAACAATCTTGGTAGCCAACCCACATCCACAGCCACCATTATCCTCGGCATCTCAACCTGAAAATATTTGAAAAAGAGGGCGTGAGCACTAATGTACTCAGTGGGTTTTTAATGAAAGCTTCTATAATAACTTGAGAAATATCCAACAATGAATTGGCGGTATATGGAGAGCAAAACGCAAAAGCCCTCTCCATATCCGCAAAACCTTTTTCTTTACTTTTGGGCCCAACCTTGGCTCAAACCTGATGTCAACTGTACCCCTAGGCATGCCATGGGATAGAAGGGGGGTTACCTCAAATATCCAAAGGAGTTTGCGTGGGAAAAACCCAGCAGTGACTCCCTTAATGATTCCGAGCTCATATCCTACTTAAGTGAAAACCTAAGTTCCTCTTCTCCCTATTCTTGCTAGAAATACCAAGCTTAGAACTATGTCTAATGCTAATACCTTATTACTGCATGATCTCGGCCTACAAAGGGTTAAAACTACCCTAACAAGGCAAATCCTTAATCCTTAACTATACGAGCTTTAACAAAGCATAAACATTCAAATACGAGGAAATGAACGCGGATAAACATCGATTGCAAATAAAGCAATTCTAAACACCTCATGCTAGCATAAATTGTAAATAAACAATTCTAGCATATCTAAACATTCTTGAGAGCTCACTTAACTTATGCTGACTTCCTTTACTTTGTCTAACTCAAATAACAATTCAACATAATCATGCATATAACTTCTTTTATTTCTTTCCTTCCCTTGTACAGAGATCGATCAGGCAGAGCAAAAATGCTTTATTTGATATTTCATTTGCCCTATATGCTTCTAGAGCTTATTAGCTCAAACTTTAGATGAGTATAGATTTACCCACCTCGATTACTTGACAGAAGATGAAGCAAAGAGTTGATGATCCTTCTCTGAATTCCTACGAGGCTTACTTCCTCCTACAAAAGTCGAATCATCGACTTAGCCACCTTCTTCGAAGAAGTTAACTAGCTAAATCGAGAAATAATGACATTTTACTCGGAGACTAAAATCTAAGACTTATTTATAGATTGCACGACTTTACGACTTTATAAATATCGAAAGGAATTTATTTAAAGAACATCTCAACTTGATTTCCCAATTTTTAGACAAAGAATAACTTGAATAGATTACTCGAAATAAATTGAGTACATCTTGATTGCTTCTCTAAAATTTCACTTGAAAATAACTTGGAAATAACACGACTTGAAAAGCTTGAAAAGCTCGGGAAGAGAGTACTAAAATAGCCGAAAAGAAACGGCGGAAAAACAACACGGAAAAGGAGGGGGGGCGCCGCGGGGCAACCTTGCCCCGGCGGGCTACCCGCCGCCGCGGGGCCGCTAGCCCAGGCGGGCTGGCCGCGGCCGTGGGGGGGTGTGGCGCGGCGGCGCTCACCCCCCACGCGGGGCTCTCTATCTCTCTTCCCCTTTTCTCTCTCTCATCATCTGGGTTCCTTCAACGTGTTCTTCAACTGTTGTTCGTGTTCGTTGATTTCTTCGATGAACACGAAGAACACGAAGAACAATTAACCCGAATTTTTATAAAAACGACGTACTTGAATTTAACATGCAATAACATGCTTTTAACTTTAAAAGAAATTTTGGTATTATAACGACGTAAACACGATAATCCGTTTTTAAATATTTAGAATAACGATGAAATCTCTAAATATAGCTTGAACGGAATTTAAACGGAATAAACGGGGCTAATTCCAAGAATAATAACGACAGGAATAAAGCGAGAAATATAACGTAAACGTTATTAACTTAGAACTTCAATAAAAACTGAAATATAACATAGACGGAAGGTAAACGAGCAATAATAAAGAACGCGAAGAACGTAAAGAACGGAAAGTAAATACGGAATTTAAAGACAGAAAAAGAAATGGAGATCGAGACCGACGAACAAGAATGGACGGGGTTAGGTGCGTCGAAAGAAGGTGGATAGCTTGGCGTCTCGTCGAGTTGCAACGGCAGCAGAGCTGCCCGCTACAACCCAACGGCGCCCCTAGCACCTTCCCTCACCGCATCCCTTCCACGCCACTCCGCTCGTCGTCTTGAAGAACACTCACGAAGAACACTTTTTACTTTGACAGAACCTTCTCGGCTTTCAAAGCTTCTCACCCTCTCAATTTAGAAGTGAAATAGATGAAAAATGAGCAATGAAAGCTAAAGGAGTGGCCTTGTATTTATAGGAAAAGCTTTGGCTTCCAAGGGAAGCCACTTCAGTGCAAGAATACTGCAAAAGTTACCCCGGGTTCGGATAAAAGCTTCTTTATTCGATGTTGAGGTCCAAATGACCTCAGACACGAAATCTAAAAATACCGGGAGACTCGTTGGCTCGAATATTAGTGAACCAACTTGATTCGTGAAAAAGACGGGGTCGTCTGAAGAAAGACGAGCAAAGATTCCCTTTTTGAAATTACTTTTTACTATTCACTCATACTCACAGATTTTGCTCCCGAGCGTTCGATTGACCTCAGAATGGTAATCCGTGAACGCCAACGGAATCCTTGGGTCATTTCCCATAAGAGGGGCCTAACAGAACTAGACTCGGATTAATGAGGAGGATTTCGTAAATTTCTCAAAATACGAACGCACGCAAAAGTTACTATTCATTCATCCTTTAAATACGCTTTTCATCACCGGGAACTCAATTGACTTCAGAATTAAAATTTGAAAACACCGGCATACTCCTTGAGTTAAAACCTTTCGAATGAGACCACGAATGGTCATAAAAGAATTAAGATTAAATTTTCCAAAAAGATGATTTTCACGAAAACTGACCCTTAAAGTCGTGACTGACATCTGACCTCAATTAACCCTAATTAATTTTATTCCTTAACTTCTTAATTATCATTAAGAATCCTCCAAACCTTAATTGAAAATCTGGGGTGTTACATCCTACCCCCCTTAAAGAAATTTCGTCCCGAAATTTACTAACCATGATAAATGATATCAGAGTACTTTTTTTTTAGTAGCTCGGATTCGAGCTCCCATGTTGCTTCCTCTGAACCATGAATGTTCCAGATCATCTTTACGAGATTGATGTCCTTGTTTCTTAACTTCTGGATCTTTTAACTCACAAAGGCCTGAGGCTTCTCTTCATAGGCTAAGTCCTCATTCAGGACTATCTCTTTCTTGCAAATCACGTGCTTTGGATCAAACACGTACTTTCTCAACATTGAGACATGAAAAGACCTCATGGACATCACTCAGGTTGGGTGGTAAGGCCAACCTGTAGGCTACTTTATTCACCTTTTCTAAATCTCAAAAGGTCCAATAAATATGGGCCTTAACTTGTTTCGTTTGGCAAAACGAACCACTCCTTGACGGAGACATTTACAAGAATACTATCTTTAATGTCGAATCTCAGTTCCGTTCTTCTTTCGTCTGTGTAAGCCTTCTGTCTGTCTTGAATTTCCTTGATTTGCTGATGAACAAGCTCGATCTTCTGGACCGCTTCCGGGACCATTTCAGGTCCAAGTATCCTTCTCTTTCTAACTTCGTCCCGATACCAAAGCGATTTACACTTTCTTCTAAACAGGGCTTCATAAGGGCCATGCCGATCGATGACTGGTAGCTGTTGTTGTACGCAACTTTTATCAATTATAGTAGCTCTTCCCAGCTACTTCTGTGATCGATGAACACTCCTCTAAGCATGTCTTCTAGATTCTGAATAGTCCTTTAAGACTGGCCATTCATTCGAGGATGAAAGGCCGTACTGAAATTGAGCTTTCATCCCATTGCCTCTTGTATACTCCTCCAAAATCTTGACGTAAATCTCGTATCACGATCCGATATAATCGAGACCGGCACATCGTGCTTTTAGGCTTTTCTTCTCGTGAAACTCATTTCATTTCCAAACCTTAACTATCCTTTGTCTCGGGTCGGGATGAGCGACTATCGCGGCGATTTGTGCTTAATTGATTACAGGTGGTGTTAGCACCTCGATCCTTAACTCCTTGAATTCCTTATCGTAGCTGCTTCTGAACTAAAACGAATCCTAACTCTGCCTTCTCTTTCCTACTTAGGGCATCTGCTACCACATTCTCCTTGCCTGGGTGCTAGTGAGTTGTGCAGTTGTAATCCTTTACAAGTTCTAGCCACCCTCTCAAACCTGATGTCAACTGTACCCCTAGGCATGCCATGGGATAGAAGAGGGGTTACCTCAAATATCCAAACGAGTTTGCGTGGGAAAAACCCAGCAGTGACTCCCTTAATGATTCCGAGCTCATATCCTGCTTAAGTGAAAAGCTAAGTTCCTCCTCTCCCTATTCTTGCTAGCAATACCAAGCTTAGAACTATGTCTAATGCTAATACCTTATTACTGCATGATCTCGGCCTACAAAGGGTTGAAGCTACCCTAACAAGGCAAATCCTTAATCCTTAACTATACGAGCTTTAACAAAGCATAAACATTCAAATACGAGGAAATGAACGCGGATAAACATCGATTGCAAATAAAGCAATTCTAAACACCTCATGCTAGCATAAATTGTAAATAAACAATTCTAGCATATCTAAACATTCTTGAGAGCTCACTTAACTTATGCTGACTTCCTTTACTTTGTCTAACTCAAATAACAATTCAACATAATCATGCATATAACTTCTTTTATTTCTTTCCTTCCCTTGTACAGAGATCGATCAGGCAGAGCAAAAATGCTTTATTGGATATTTCATTTGCCCTATATGCTTCTAGAGCTTATTAGCTCAAACTTTAGATGAGTATATATTTACCTACCTCGATTACTTGACAGAAGATGAAGCAACGAGTTGATGATCCTTCTCCGAATTCCTACGAGGCTCACTTCCTCCTACAAAATTCGAATCATCGACTTAGCCACCTTCTTCGAAGAAGTTAACTATCTAAATCGAGAAATAATGACATTTTACTCAGAGACTAAAATCTAAGACTTATTTACAGATTGCACGACTTTATGACTTTATAAATTTCGAAAGGAATTTATTTAAAGAACATCTCAACTTGATTTCCCAATTTTTAGACAAAGAATAACTTGAATAGATTACTCGAAATAAATTGAGTACATCTTGATTGCTTCTCTAAAATTTAACTTGAAAATAACTTGGATATAACACGACTTGAAAAGATTGAAAAGCTCGGGAAGAGGGTGCCAAAATAGCCGAAAAGAAACGGCGGAAAAACAACACGGAAAATGAGGGGGGGCGCCGCGGGGCCGCTAGCCCCAGCGGGCTCCCCGCCCCCGGCGGGCTGGCCACGGCCGTGGGGGGGTGTGGCGCGGCGGCGCTCACCCCCCCTCCCCCCCCGCGGGGCTCTATATCTCTCTTCTCTTTTTCTCTCTCTCATCATCTGGGTTCCTTCAACGTGTTCTTCAACTGTTCTTCGTGTTCGTTGATTTCTTCGACGAACACGAAGAACACGAAGAACAATTAACCCGAATTTTTATAAAAACGACGTACTTGAATTTAACATGCAATAACATGCTTTTAACTTTAAAAGAAATTTTGGCATTTTAACGACGTAAACACGATAATCCGTTTTTAAATATTTAGAATAATGACAAAATCTCTAAATATAGCTTGAACGGAATTTAAACGGAATAAACGGGGCTAATTCAAAGAATAATAACGACAGTAATAAAGCGAGAAATATAACGTAAACGTTATTAACTTAGAACTTCAATAAAAACTGAAATATAACTTAGACAGAAGGTAAACGAGCAATAATAAAGAACGCGAAGAATGTAAAGAACGGAAAGTAAATGCGGAATTTAAAGACGGTAAAAGAAATGGAGATCGAGACTGACGAACAAGAATGGACGGGGTTAGGTGCGTCGAAAGAAGGTGGCTAGCTTGGTGTCTCGTCGAGTTGCAACAGAAGCAGAGCCGCCCGCTACAACCCAACGGCGCCCCTAGCACCTTCCCTCATCGCATCCCTTCCACGCCACTTCGTTCGTCGTCTTGAAGAACACTCATGAAGAACACTTTTTACTTTGACAGAACCTTCTCGGCTTTCAAAGCTTCTCACCCTCTCGATTTAGAAGTGAAATAGATGACAAATGAGCAATGAAAGCTAAAGGGGTGGCCTTGTATTTATAAGAAAAGCTTTGGCTTCCAAGGGAAGCCACTTCAGTGCAAGAATACTGCAAAAGTTACCCCGGGTTCGGATAAAAACTGCTTTATTCGATGTCGAGGTCCAAATGACCTTAGACACGAAATCTAAAAATACTGGGAGACTCGTTGGCTCGAATACTAGTGAACTAACTTGATTCGTGAAAAAGACAGGGTCTTCTGAAGAAAGACGAGCAAAGATTCCCTTTTTGAAATTACTTTTTACTATTCACTCAGACTGACAGATTTTGCTCCTGTGCGTTCGATTGACCTCAGAATGGTAATCCGTGAATGCCAACGGAATCCTTGGGTCATTTCCCATAAGAGGGGCTTGACAGAACTAGACTCGGATCAACGAGGAGGATTTCATAAATTTCTCAAAACACGAACGCACGTAAAAGTTACTATTCATTCATCCTTTAAATGCGCTTTTCATCACCGGGAACTCAATTGACTTCAGAATTAAAATCCGAAAACACCGGCATACTCCTTGAGTTAAAACCTTTCTAATGAGACCACGAATGGTCATAAAAGAATTAAGATTAAATTTTCCGAAAAGATGATTTTCACGAAAACTGACCCTTAAAGTCGTGACTGACATCTGACCTCAATTAACCCTAATTAATTTTATTCCTTAACTTCTTAATTATCATTAAGAATCCTCCAAACCTTAATCGAAAATCTGGGGTGTTACACGGTGTTTCTTCGACTTCACTCTTGCACGAGATAGCTTCATCTTCTTGGGTGGCGGTTGTTCCCGAGCATAAGGTCTTGCTTCGGGGATGAAGAGCTTCCTCTTAACGGGCAGCTTCTTGGTTGCTGGAGGAGCTTCTCCCTTATCTGAATCACGTGGCTCCACATGATTCCATTGAGATAGCAAAGCAAAAAGAAAGCATGGGTGATGAATACCTGTCTCTTCTTTTCTCAGGAAGCTGATGTCAACATCCGCATCCACAGCCTCACCATCACTGCCCGGGTCTGCATAGGCATCTACGGAACGCATGACATCATCATCGACATCCTCCAACACGAACTTCTCCTCATCTGGATCGAGGTCCTTACATGCTTCTGCAATAAGCTCCACCAATTTTGACATGTCTATCACACCCGCGCCATCATCTGCAGCAACTAGCTTGTCAGCAGCATGGCCATGTATGTCGGCAACATTGTCGGCAGCGGAGTACTGCATCTCGACTGCATCACCGACTTCCTTATCATCTTTATCAATATTCACTGCCGTCTCCTTTCTCCCGTCGGCCGCTGCAAACGTGTTGGCCATTACACTGTCGGCAAGCTCCGATAACATGTCGACAGCATTGCCATGCATATCGGCATGGGGCATTTCCTGTCTGTTCTCCTCCGCCACCTCTGCAAACGAGTTGGCCATTATACTGTTGGCAGGCCCAGATAACATGTCGGTAGTATCTCCATGCGCGTTGGCAACATTACCATGCATGTTGGCATGGGGCATTTCCTGTGTGTTCTCCTCCGCCTCCTCTGCAAATGTGTTGGCCATTACCCTGTCGCCAGGCCCCGATAACATGTCGGCAGTATCTCCATGCGCGTCGGCAACATTTCCATGCATGTCAGCATGGGGCATTTCCTGTCTGTTCTCCGTCACCTCTGCAAACGTATTGCCCATTACCCTATCGGTAGCATGGTTCCCCATTTCTAGGCTCAATTGATCCCGAGCACTTGTGTAGTCCTCACCATCATGCTGGTGCTGGTAGTCTTCACCATCATGTTGATGTTTCAGTTCTTTGTAGAGTGCATCGACCTTCTACTCCACGCGCTTGATGGCCTTATCTAAACCGTCCATCCTAGCCATTACAAACGCATTCGAGTCTGTAACACCCTAGATTTTTTATTAAGGTTTAAAGGATTCTTAATGATAATTAAGAAGTTAAGGAAGAAATTTAATCAAGGTTAATTAAGGTCAGATGTCAGTCACGACTTTAAGAGTCAGTTTTTGTGAAGACTGTCTTTTCGGAAAATATGATCTTAATTCTTTTATGGCCATTCATGGTCTCGTTAGAAAGGTTTTAACTCAAGGAGTATGCCGGTGTTTTCAGATTGTAATTCTGAAGTCATTTAAGTTCCCGGTGATGAAAAACATATTTGAAGGATGAATGAATAGTAACTTTTACGTGCGTTCGTGTTTTGAGAAATTTACGAAATCCTCCTCGTTGATCCGAGTCTAGTTCTGTCAAGCCCCTTTTATGGGAAATAACTCAAAGATTCCGTTGGCGTTCACAGATTACCATTCTGAGGTCAATCGAACGCTCGGGAGCAAAATCTGTCAGTCTGAGTGAATAGTAAAAAGTAATTCCAGAAAGTGAATCTTTGCTCGTCTTTCTTCAAACGACCCCGTCTTTTTCACGAATCAAGTTGGTTCACTAGTATTCGAGCCAACGAGTCTCCCGGTATTTTTAGATTTCGTGTCTGAGGTCATTTGAATCTCGACATCGAATAAAGCAGCTTTTAACCGAACCCGGGGTAACTTTTGCAGTATTCTTGCACTGAAGTGGCTTTCCTTGGAAGCCAAAGCTTTTCCTATAAATACAAGGCCACCCCTTTGCATTCATTTGCTCATTTCCATCCATTTCACTTCATAGAGAGTGGGAAAGCTCGTAAGAGCCGAGAAAGTTCTGTCGAAGTAAAAAGCGTTCTTCATGAGTGTTCTGCAAGACGACGAGCGGAGTGGCGTAGAAGGGATGCGGTGAGGGAAGGTGCTAGAGGCGCCATTGGGTTGTAGCGGGTGGCTCTGCCGCCGTTGCAACTCGACGAGATGCCGAGCTAGCCACCTTCCTTCGACGCACCTAACCCCGTCCATTCTTGTTCGTCGGTCTCGATCTCTATTTCTTTTCCATCTTTAAAGAGGATTATCATGTTTATGTTGTTATTATGCCAAAATTCTTTTTAAAGTTAAAGTATGTTGTTGCATGTTAATTCAAGTATGTCAGTTTTAAGAAAATTCGGGTTAATTGTTCTTCGTGTTCTTCGTGTTCGTCAAAGAATCAACGAACACGAAGAACTCAGTTGAAGAATACAGTTGAAGAAACCTAGTTAAAGAGAGAGAAAGAGGAAAGGAACCCCGCGGAGGGGGGTGCGCCGCCGCGCCTAGCCCGCCGGGGGCGGGGAGCTCGCCGGTGCCCATGTGCACCGCGGCGGCCCCCCTTCTCCGTGTTGTTTTCCGCCGTTTCTTTTCCAGCTATTTCCGTACCCTCTTCCCGAGCTTTTCAAGCTTTTCAAGTCGTGTTATTTTCAAGTTATTTTCAAGTTAAATTTTAGAGAAGCAATCAAGATATTCTCAATTTATTTCGAGTAATCTATTCAAGTTATTCTTGGTCTAAAAATTGGGAAATCAAGTCGAGATGTTCTTTAAATAAATTCTTCTCGAAATTTATAAAGTCATAAGGTCGTGCAATCTGTAAATAAATCTTAGATTTTAGTCTTCGAGTAAAAAGTCATTATTTCTCGCTTTAGATAGTTAACTTCTTTGAAGAAGGTCGCTAAGTCGATGATTCGACTTTTATAGGAGGAAGTAAACCTCGTAGGAAATCGGAGAAGGATCTTCAGCTCGTTGCTTCATGTTCTGTCCAATAATCAAGGTGGGTAAATCTATTCTCATCTAAAGTTGAGCTAATAAGCTCTAGAAGAATATAGGACAAATGAAATATCCAATAAAGCATTTTTGCTCTACCTGATCGATCTCTGTACAAGGAAGGAAGGAAAGAAAGATATTATGTTTAATTGAGCTCTTGAGCATGTTTAGAAATGCTAGAAATATTAAAGTATTGTTTATGCTTAGCATAAGATGTTTAGAATCGTCTTTAATTGAAATTCATATTTATTTACGTTCATCTCCTTGTGTTTGAATATTTATGCTGTGTTAAGGCTCGTAAGTTAAGAATTAAGGATTACCTTGTTAGGGTAGCGTTAAATCCCTTATAGGCCGAGATTATGCTTTATTAAAGGACTAGCCCTTAGACGCTGCTCTAAGATTGGTTTTGCTAGCGAGATAAGAGGAACTTAGCATTTCGCGTAAACAGGAATTGAGCTCACAACTTTTAGAGGGAGTCACTGCTGGGTTAATTCCCTCGCAAACTCATTTGGATATTTGAGGTAACCCCTCTTCTATCCTATGGCATGCCTAAGGGTACAATTGACATCAGGTTTGAGCCAAGGTTGGGCCCAAAAGTAAAGAAAAGGTTTTGCGAATATGGAGGGGGCTTTTGCGTTTTTCTCTCCATATACCGTCAGTTTATTATTGGATATTTCTCAAGTTATTAAAGAAGCTTTTATTAAAACCCACTGAGTACATTAGTGCTCACGCCCTCTTTTTCAAATGTTTTCAGGTTGAGATGCTGAGGATGATGGTGGCTGTGGATGTGGGTTGGCTACCAAGATTGTTTTGCTATTATATAAGTTTCTTTGAAATCCCATTATGTGTTCTGCTACTCTGATTAACTCTTTCTAAATTCCTTTTAAAGTTCTATTATGGTTATTTGAGATTCTAAGAATATTCCCAGACATGATTATATATATATATACGAGTATGTTTTCCTTTCGCCTATAAAAGGGCCTATGCTTGTTGGTATCTGATTAGTTAGCCGTTTTATTCCGCTAAAGCATATTTCCTTCTTACTCAAGAAACCCGAGTATCATCATCTATCTTCAAAGCGTACCTTTATTCTTAAACTTTTTTCGTTAATCTTCTGACTTTACTTGTTAAATCCCTTAATAACACTCCGTCCCCATTCGTTAATCCCTATCTCGGGACCGGGCTGTTACAGAGTCCTATCGACAAGTTGACGAAAGTTGAATGACCAATTAACCAAGCGCAGGTTACTCAAAGCAATTATAGCATAAATTTATTACAACTATCATTCGGGAGATGGTCGCTAAGGTCGCCGGTGCTCCATCATCAGCTGTCGATTTCTTTTTAGATGGCTCAGAGCTCCTATCAAGGGGCCGCAACATGGACATCGAAGAACTCGCACTGCCGACGTGTTTCCTCGAGGATCGGCGCACCTCCAGCGCCCGAGCCGTCCGCGATCCTACAACTTCCACCTCAGGCTCATTCTCAGTGATGTCGTCCTCATCGATGAGACTCAAAGATCGCGCCACTGGTGGTGGGGATGACTCGTCATGGGTCAAACCCACATTTTCCAACCTTGCAATCTCAACACTTGTCAACACAAAGGGCACCTGTTAAGAAAGAGCCTCATTCTGATCAAATACCTTGCGTGAATTTGAGTGCTTACTACACACCATTGAGGACCAAGTAAGTAAGAACTGATGAGATCCAGATCCAGCATGGCAATAAAAAAGAAGATGATCCGGAGCTGCAGTTTAAAGGTCCTATGACGTGTTTGCAAGCTAAGAAGTTGCAAACTTATCTACAAGCTTCAATAAGGCGCAAATTCGAATTGCATGAAGATGAATTCAAGGGCAGCTCGAGTATAGTCAACATGCTATCATTTGATGATGAATAAGGAAGCATGAAGACGTGAGAAGAAGAACGAAGTCATTTGGACGTGTGCATTAAAAGTTATACGCGTTTGTATGGGAAATCGGGAGATGCTGTTTTTCATGCAAAGGTGGCAAGATTAATTATGACATGGGCCACGAAATTAATCACATTAATTCAGCCCATTGTTGTGAATAATAAGGTCCAAATAGGCCAGAATCATCAAGCCCAAGCCCATTGGGATTTATCCTTATCTAGTTAGATTTAGATAGATTTTTGTTATCTTATTTTTGGTATCTTTTGATTTTATCCTAGTTTGACTAGGACTCTTAGTTTTTCGATTTTTCCTAGATTTAGGACTCTAAATTTCGTTCATATATCACTCCTATAAATAGGAGTCCCTTGTGACATTATTATTTAGACAATTGCATGAATTTGAGATTTATTCCTCCCTTTTGTCTCCAATCCTTTAGTTGATCACCTATCTACAAACAATTCAATTGTTCTAGAAAATCAATAGTCTTATTTAAGTTCTTCAGGATACAATCAAGTACTTGGGAGAATTTCTATCCGGAGAAGTTAGACGTGCGCGTTCGGGTTTATACAACACGGGTTCGCCGCTTTAGCTAATCCTTCTATCAACACTACCGTCGCCACTACCATCACCACCGCCGCCATCCGTCACCAACACCACTGAGTTCCAGCCCCCTCAAGTCGTACCAAGTGTCTACATCGAGTCCTAGTTCGTGTCTATGTAATTCTAGTAAGTTTTATCTTGTTTGAGTCGGATTGATTACATTTGTTTATAGCTGACGTAGTTCGTTCTTGAAGTCTTCCGCGTGCATAAATCTCGTGTCTTGGATACATCATCCGGGTCACATCATAAATTTGGCATCAGAGCCACGTCAGCTCTGCTGGTCGTGGTTCAATCTGACATGTCAAATACGTGTCATTTATCTATCGTACGTGTCATTTAATTTTTGTATTGAGTCTTTTGTAATCTGATTTATATTCAAAAAAAAAGAGAAAGAAAGTATTCGGCAAAAAAAAAAATCGCTGATAAAAACAAACGAAAATCAGATTTAAATTCTTGTTAATTTCGAATTTTACCTTGTGTTTATATTTTTTCCCATATTTTTAGGGATTCTTAGATTGTGTTCACATTGGTTAAACACGTCCAAAAGTCTCTTTCCTTATCCATTAGATTTCCTACCTTGTTTAGATATCTTCCATCCTAATCCATATCTAATCAAGATCTTTCCATCCTCATCCATATCTAATCATAATCTTCCATCCTCATCCACCAAATTTTCAATCGATACACTCTCTAGGTTCGAAATTTTCATATCTTTCATATCTACACCCAGTTCACCTTAAACACCACATCGTCCATACACCCATACACCCGTACACCATACACCCGTGGTCCACATACACCAAAACATTGAGATACTCATCCACACACCTACTTCTACTCTTAGCAACCTTCCGACTTGATTCTATCCGTTGGAGCTTGAAGAAGACCCAGAGGAGCTAGTCAAGAGAAGCTGCTGAATTTTTTTGATCAACCCACCCCCAAAATCACTTCACACGTACACCACATCTTTTGAGTGACGTACACGAGTAGAAAATTAAGAGTGTCATACACGAGCGTTTGTGAGGAATTGTGAGGTTCTACTTTACTTTTTCTTCACGTTTGTTCATTTTGCAGGATAAATGGCTATAGCTCAGCCACCACAGCTAAACCAACGGGAAGATTTTTTCTACACCCGTTGTTCCATCCAAGACAAAATTTGTTCCATGATCATTGATAGTGGTAGTGTATTTAACGCTGTTGAGTATGACGTGTTCCAGATGATGTTATCACTTCGCTGATAACGTCGCGATCAATGTCGTATCTAATGTTGTCTGTCATTCTTGTCACACTGAGTATAACACTTGGATCTCTAACCTTATCATTTCCTAGTATTTTGGATTAATTTATTTTAAATTAATCTTAATAAATTGTGATTTATGTCACATATCATTTTCCACGATTTAAGGGATTTATTAGATATTTTATTTCGAATTAACACGTGGATTATGCTTGATTTTGACTAGGTCAGAATCTGTTCTGAGTTTCAAGGGACGTGATGTTCCCCACTTCATCTTTGATACTAACCGTTGCAGAGAACGTGGGTAGCTAGAGTAACCGCCATTGTTACACGATGTTGAAGAACGTGTGCCACGCAGTGCAGAGGACGGTTATCTCGAGTCTAGTTCATCAAGGGTAGTGGAAGGCGGTAGTTTTGCATCCAACTCATCAAGGATCGTGGAGAAACTATCCAGCCGAGATGGAGGAAGTATTTAAGGCATTTCCAAGCCTTAAAATCATTTATGCAAGCAGGTTATCACCGTGGTTTGTGAGAAGCTCTGAATCTTGGATCTAGTGTCATCTCTGAAGTCCAAGACATCTTCCTCGACATCTGCCTAGCGTCTCAATCAGCTGGAGACTTTCATTCCAGTTGTGTGTGTAGGTTAGATAGTCAACTTAGAGAATTCTAGGATTTAGAGTGACTGATTGTAATCTATCTATGTGTTTAGATAGGTGTGTTTTTGAGTGATTATTTGAGTGAGTGAAGCTAGGATAGTCCTCTGTATGTTTTATGCAGTGTTGTCAAGGGAGTGAACCGAGACAACATCAGCATTTATTTTGTGTTTCACTTGTGATAGTGAATTTTACCTTGAGGCAATCACACACCGTAAGGAGTGTGATTTAAAACTTGTTTTGTGCAAAGTTCTATTTACGTTTCTGCTTCATGTTGAAGGCAATGTGGTAACACTAGCTTCAACATTACATTTAACTTTGCAATTTACATCCGTAATTCACATGGTCGGCGAATTGGCTTACTTTCTTGGTCTCCAAATCAAGCAAGACAAAGATGGGATTTTCATATCCCAAAGTAAGTATGCCAAAAGTTTGATCAAGCGCTATGGACTTGAAGCTGCAAAGCCCATGAAAACACCAATGGGATCCTCTGAAAAACTAAGCAAAGACGATGTTGGAGTCAATGTTGATCCAACAATGTACAGAGGAATAATTGGTAGCTTGCTCTACTTGACTGCCAGCAGACCTGATATCATGTTCAGTGTTGGAGTTTGTGCTAGATACCAAGCTCAACCCAAGGAGTCACACTTGAAGGTTGTTAAAAGAATAATTCGATATATTGCTGGCACAGTCGACTTTGGAATTAGATACTGCAAAGACACCAACACCAGCCTCATTGGATATAGTGATTCAGATTGGGCAGGTGATGTTGATGATAGGAAGAGCACAAGTGGTGGTTGTTTCTTTTTAGGGAGCAATATGGTTTCTTGGTCAAGCAAGAAACAAAATTGCATCTCCTTGTCAACAGCTAAATCAGAATATGTTGCAGCTGCTAGTTGTTGTGCTCAGTTGGTATGGCTAAATTAAATGTTGAAAGACTATGGCATGACAAGCTCATCACTAACCCTGCTGTGTGACAATGCTAGTGCAATTGAAATTTCCAAGAATCCTGTTCAACATTCACGCACTAAGCATATCGACATTCGACATCACTTCATCAGAAATTTGGTGGAAAAGGAGATCATAAACATCAAATACATATCCACTAAAAATCAGACGTCGGATATTTTCACCAAGCCTCTTGATTTCGAGAGATTTTCTGCCTTGAGAAAGTCTCTTGGAATGTGTTCTATTTAATTAGTTCATTTTGTTTACTGATGTTGAACTTGATGTGAGTCTTTTTATTAAACATCAGTTGTTTATCTTGTTCTTTTATTTATTTATTTATGTTAGTCATTTCTTTTAAGTATAATTCAAGACTGACTTAATGAAATTATTGTATTTCTGCCTTTATTTAACAAAATCAGCTACTTGAACTTCTATGTATGTGTTTGTGAATGAAATACCCGTAATCCTATAAGGTGAATTATAGTTGGGTTTGTTCACTGTTTGCTGTGTTATAGCTGATGTTGTGACCAAGATTGCAGAGAAATGATAATCATTAGAAAATTTGTCTAGAATTATATTTTTGTTGTTATTTTTTTATTATTTATTATTTCCTATATATATATATATATATAAAAGGGGAAAACAGAAACTACTTTGGGACCCATAAAGATTCACTTTTTGAATTTGTGTGATAAATACACGATTTGATATGGTGTATCCCTATCCACTAATTCTATTTTATTTAAATATTTTCCTTGATAAGGAAAATAGAAAAAGTGAATGATGTGACAGGGGTCTGTTCCGATTTTTGAGGGTGAAGAGATATATCAACCCATTTCTGAAATCATTCTTTATTACTCTCACTCTCTCTCTCTCTCTCTCTCTCGAAGCCTCTTCGTCTCCCACTATTTTTTTCTGCTTCTTCAAGTTTTTTTTTCTTGAATATCAACTGCGGAACCCAAGGATATCTCTGCCATGTTTGAGATGATGAAACAAATGTTGGAGAAGACTATGGGCACTCCATCCTCTGCCTCTGGTCCTGCTGGAACATCAACTATCACTTCCTACGCCACATCAACTCCTACCGTCACTGCAACAGCCGAACTCACTCCAGAAGGACCCAAATCGGAGTCCAACAAACCCTCATTTTCTCCGACTGACCATGCAGATGCTTCCATGATGGATACTGCTGCTCCTGACTCCATAATGGTACTAAACCCCACTCCTCTCCAACACATAAGTCCTGGTACAAAGGAAAACCCTATCGACCCAGATCTGGAGCTACACACTCAAGCTCTTACCGAGAAAAAGAAGAGTGGCCCTACTCGCAAGTCAAAATGACTACATGGCCAACAAGGGTCTGTCAAGGAAGAGGCCGGTGAGGGTTCGAGTAAAAAGGCAAGAAGAACGCTGAAAATGGAAGAAAAATCAGCAAGGTCATTGAAAGATGAGTCCGAGGATGAAGAAAACCCCCTTGAAAATTCTCCAGACAAAGTTGTAGCTGATGTGGAAGTTGATGATGAAAAATAAGAGAAACCTCTATCTGCGATACCAGAGGACGATGTTCCTGCTATGCCTGCGACTTCAGGACACACTTTGAAAGGAAAAGGGAAAAAGGGTACTACAACTAGTCCTACAAAGATGGAATTCTCCCCCACGTCTTCACAAGAGATGGTCTCTTCTAGAACAGCTAAGGAGATAGTCTCTCCAACTCCTACTCATTCAGCCGATGTCAAAGATGATGTTGATTCTGCTAACTCTGAACCTGTCTATCCTCCAGGTTCTCCTCATGATGTCTCCTCTGCATTCAGTAAGACGTTCTATTCTCCGCATGCTAAAACTCTTCATAAAACTGTCATTCTTCGCCCTACGCGAGTCGAAAAACAAATTGACATGCTTAGTTTTAAGAAGTATGGAATGGATGTTTTCCTGAAGGAAAGGGGTCTCTGGAAATCTGTCACTACTTTGTCTTCTTTTGAGCCTGATGTTATTGCTAAATTTTATGCAAATGTGTCTCCTGAGATGGGTGATAAGTTTAAGAGCAAATTTGGGGAGGTTTATATGCGAGATAAAATCTATGTTTTTAACCCCATGATGATCAACAAATTCTTGCGTCTGGGTAATGATTTTGATGTTGTTAGCCTAGACTTAATTGATGATGTTGTTGGGACTGTTACTGGTGGGTTGGTCACTAAGTGGACTAATAAAATTTCCACTTCTAAGCTCACATTTTCTACTCTGTCTTACACAAATTGATTGTGTGTAATTGGTTACCCACCACCAACACTTCAGTCCTCACAGTTGATCAAGCTATCTTGCTCTTTAAACTTGGCACAAAAATTCCCTTCAATCTCGGAGAATACATTTTTGATTGCATGATGAAGTCGGCTGCAAAGACAAACACTGCCAGCATTTTACCATTTCCCTGTCTCATCTATGCCCTCCTAGTTGACCAAGGTGTGAAGCCAAATAAGAAGAAGATAGTTACTGAAACTGCAACCATCTCTATCACCAAGCCCAAAGGGAATGAAGATCGTGTTATTGATCTCCCTTACACCTTCGGTCGAAGTTCAACAGCTGCATCAAGGGATGTTGGGCAGGATGTTGCTGCAGATTGTGCACTCTCTTCTCTCATTTCAGAAAGTGATATAGCGAGTGCTTCCTCGCACTTGACTACAATTTCTGTGCAGGTTTTGAATTCATATGTCTCACAGATGGATTCATTAATCCATCAAAGCACAGTGCTCACCAATGCAATGGTTGAGCTTCATCAAGCACTTCGGGGAATTCTTTCTACACAAAAAGGGGGAGTAGATGTTGCTGCTGCTGGGATTGCTGGTGAAGTTGCTAGTGATGATGGTGCTGAAGGGGAGAAGACTGGAAAGTCCGTAGCCAAGGCTAAGGGGAAGAAGAAAATATGATTTTTCTTTGACAAAAACAATTTAATTTTTTGGTTATGTATTGTGCTGGACACAAGTTTATTTTGGATGTGTTTACATCCTTGTTGATTTTTGATGTGCATGGACACATTTTATTTTTGTTGTTGGGTATCCATGATTGGATATCCTTCGATATTTTTGGTTTAATCATCAACATGAGTTGATGATTTTTCTATATATTTTGTTTGCATATTTTAAATGTGTGATATTTTATGTTGAGAATGTTTTCAACTTTGTTATTATGCTTTTCACATAACTTATAGTATGTGATGTTTTATGTTGGGAATGGTCTCAACATTGTGATTGTGTTCGCATGTTTTTTTTAAAAAATATGTGTGATGTTTGTTGTGTTGAGAATGTTCTCAACATTAGTTCTGTACAGGGGTAAATACCCACTAACCTTGTATATTTTGTATAGGGGATAATTACCCACTAATTATTCTGTACAGGGGTAAATACCCACTAACCTTGTATATTGTATAGGGGATTATACCCACTAACATTGTATTTTTTACAGATAATAACTTAAGGGGGAGCAGACCTTAAGGGGGAGTTTTTAAAACTCTAATATTTTGATCGTATTCCGCTGCGGCTCTAATCATGTATATTTTGAGCTTTATGTTTTGTGCAGAAAAGATAAGCTTAAGGGGGAGATTGTTGAGTATGACGTGTTCCAGATGATGTTATCGCTTCACTAATAACGTCGCAATCAATGTCGTATCTAATGTTGTCCGTCATTCTTATCACACCGAGTATAACACTCGGATCTCTAACCTTATCCTTTCCTAGTATTTTGGATTAATTTATTTTAAATTAATCTTAATAAATTGTGATTTTTGTCACATATCATTTTCCACGATTTAAGGGATTTATTAGATATTTTATTTCGAATTAAAACGTGGATTATACTTGATTTTGACTAGGTCAGAATCTGTTCCGAGTTTCAAGGGACGTGATATTCCCCACTTCATCTTTGATACTAACCGTTGCAGAGAACGTGGGTAGCTGGAGTAACCGCCATTGTTACACGATGTTGAAGAACGTGTGCCACGCAGTGCAGATGACGGTTATCTCGAGTCCAGTTCAGCAAGGGTAGTGGAAGGCGGTAGTTTTGCATCCAACTCATCAAGGATCGTAGAGAAACTATCCAGCCAAGATGGAGGAAGTATTTAAGGCATTTCCAAGCCTTAAAATCATTTATGCAAGCAGGTTATCACCGTGGTTTGTGAGAAGCTCTGAATCTTGCATCTAGTGTCATCTCTGAAGTCCAAAATATCTTCCTCGACATCTGCCTAGCGTCCCAATCAGCTGGAGACTTTTCATTCCAGTTGTGTGTATAGGTTAGATAGTCAACTTAGAGAAGTCTAGGATTTAGAGTGACTGATTGTAATCTATCTATGTGTTTAGATAGGTGTGTTTTTGAGTGATTATTCGAGTGAGTGAAGCTAGGATAGTCCTCTGTATGTTTTATGCAGTGTTGTCAAGGGAGTGAACCGAGACAACATCAGCATTGATTTTGTGTTTCACTTGTGATAGTGAATTTCTCCTTGAGGCAATCACACACCGTAAGGAGTGTGATTTAAAACTTGTTTTGTGCAAAGTTCTATTTACATTTCCGCTTCATGTTGAAGGCAATGTGGTAACACTAGCTTCAATATTACATTTAACTTTGCAATTTACATCCGTAATTCACATTGTTTCAGGTAATAAATTCTAACAAACGCCATTAGTCAATATGCAGTGGACAAGCTCGGCCTAGTACCACAGAAGCATCCCAAGCCCTATAAGTTGCAGTGGCTTACAGTCACAAGTCAGGTAAGTGTCGGATTTACTATTGGTCTATATACTGACACTGTTTTATGTGATGTCATTCCTATGGAGGCAACACACATTCTTCTAGGTCAACCGTGGCAATTCAATCAAGGAAGCAGTGCACGATTGTCACGCCAACACTTATTCTTTTGCTTGGAATGGACGACCCACAAGACTGATGCCGTTGGCGCCTGAGGAAGTCATTGAGAATTAGAAGCGGATGCAAAAAAAGTTTAAAGCCGAAAGGGAAAGGAAGGCCGCAGCTACCCAGTGTGAATCAATCGCCACCGTCCCAAGCACTACTTCGACACCGTTGGAGTCTTGTTCATACCAAGACGTGTCGTCTAATCCCTCCAATATAGATCACCAGTTAAATTCAGACATGATAAGTGAAGCTACAATTCCGTCCCAACCCATATGCATTGATCCCACACTTGATTCGGGTAAGTCGGATAATCTGTTAATTTCTCTGAACAGTGCTACTAATGATTGTTTTTCTAGTGATGTGCAGATCGAGAAGAGAGAGTTCAAGATTGAGCAGCCTGAAATAGCTACATCCAACCCCGATGGCAGCTCGGAAGAAGTTTCCAACTCTCAAGAGGAGATCAACGAAGAGCTGAAGTTGGAGCATGATAATGTTCGACTTAGAGATCAGCTTGTTCTAGATAAGTCATCCAACACCCACATTCTTTATCTTAAGGACGTGTTACATGAAATTGAGAGAGGTAAGTGCCGTCTATCTTATTCTAGCGTTGATAGGTATTTGATGTGTATAGTTGAATCCATGTTTCTTTTTAGAATTAATTTAACATTTGGATTTGACCTGAATTGCATGAAAAGGTTGGATAGTAGAGAGTCATTGTTTGTTCCAACCAAGTGTAAGATGCGAGCATGGTATTTGAATTCAATTAGTTTGTATTTTTCCATTGCTCATTTGAAAGCTATTCATAGTGTTGAACATGCTGGAATTTGCATAATTATTTATTATACCACGTTAGATCCATTATATGTTACATGTTGGATAGTTGATGGTTTTGTTGAGATTGAGTCGTGCACACCATTGATTGTGATGAATCAATTACTTTGGATTCGTCGATTGAGGTTTCAGTGTCCTATCCGGCATTATCACCGTTGTCATAGTGTATCAACGTATGCTCTTAGTTGGTATTCGGTATACATTTGGTTTTATCTAATATCTCATGTTGAGTGTTGTGCTAGGCATAACCAAGCAATCAAACTTCAAAGACAAAGGGACGTTGTCCGTATCTACAACAACCCTAATGGCATTAACCTCCAAGGTATGGGACGTCTTCATTCCATCGTTTAGTATACTGATTTATCGTCCATTCCTGTAGGTGAGTTCGAGCATGCAGAGGATCTGAATTCGAGGATGAATTCTTTTCAGCAGGGGGGAATGATGAGATCCAGATCCAGCATGGCAATAAAAAAGAAGATGATCCGGAGCTGCAGTTTAAAGGTCCTATGACGCGTTTGCGAGCTAAGAAGTTGCAAGCTTATCTACAAGCTTCAATAAGGCGCAAATTCGAGTTGCATGAAGATGAAGTCAATGGCAGCTCAAGTATAGTCAACATGCTATCATTTGATGATGAAGAAGGAAGCATGAAGACGTGAAAAGAAGAACGAAGTCATTTGGACGTGTGCATTAAAAGTTATACGCGTTTGTATGGGAAATCGGGAGATGCTGTTTTTCATGCAAAGGTGGCAAGATTAATTATGACATGGGCCATGAAATTAATCACATTAATTTAGCCCATTTTTGTGAATAATAAGGTCCAAATAGGTGAGAATCATCAAGCCCAAGCCCATTGGGATTTATCCTTATCTAGTTAGATTTAGATAGATTTTTGTTATCTTATTTTTTGTATCTTTTGATTTTATCCTAGTTTGACTAGGACTCTTAGTTTTTCAATTTTTCCTAGATTCAGGACTCTAAATTTCGCTCATATATCACTCCTATAAATAGGTGTCCCTTGTGACATTATTATTTAGACAATTGCATGAGTTTGAGATTTATTCCTCCCTTTTGTCTCCAATCCTTTGGTTGATCACCTATCTACAAACAATTCTATTGTTCTAGAAAATCAATAGTCTTATTTAAGTTCTTCAGGGTACAATCGAATACTTGGGAGAATTGCTATCCGGAGAAGTTAGACGTGCGCGTTCGGGTTTATACAACATGGGTTCGCCGCTTTAGCCAATCCTTCTATCAACACCACCGTCGCCACTACCATCACCACCGCCGCCATCCATCACCAATACCGCCGAGTTCCAGCCCCCTCAAGTCGTACCAAGTGTCTACATCGAGTCCTAGTTTGTGTCTACGTAATTCTAGTAAGTTTTATCTTGTTTGAGTCGGATTGATTCCATTTGTTTATAGCTGACGTAGTTCGTTCTTGAAGTCTTCCGCGTGCATAAATCTCGTGTCTTAGATACATCATCCGGGTCACATCAAGAACTGTACCGTCAAATCTGGCATGTTGTCATTGAAGTACAGTGCTAGAACAGAAGCTTTAAAGAATTGATCGGCGGTCCAGTGCATGAATCGAGGGAACAACATCTCTGGAATTCTGTGTGCGCATCGGGATGCTAGCCTTGGCATCACCTCAAAGGCAAAGATCTGCAAAACAAAAGAGAATCCACAAATGTCTGTAGAAGGCCTCGACGATGAGTTCTTCAGTGCCCGGGCGATGTTCCATCGGGCTGCATGCGTCGATTTTTCCAAGAATTGATAAGCAACCTTTCCCCAAGGAAAATTGTTGAAAGTTTCATAGTCATCGATGAGGTGAAGATACTCGAGCTCAATCGATTTCGACAATTGATCTCTATTCAAAAGTAGACCGAAGACGATATGCAGCATGGCCAGTTTCAAAACCAAGCTGTCGGCACCACGATGCACGTCGCTATAAGTTTCGAATATTTTGTCAATGTCATGAGCTTTCATGAAAGGCTTGCTCAGGAAAATGTCTCTATGCATGTCTGACGACGCCGGTGGTTTACCCGCTTGGTTGAACCGCAACCCGCTCAAGCAATAGAATTCCTGACGCCCTAATTGAACCCGCCGCCGTTGATCGAAAAACATAACCGGTTTCGGACCTCAGACTCCGGCTCCAGGTGAGTCAGCATGAAGTAAATGAGTTTCCCTTGCGCTTGAATGTCGGGCATATCTATGTGATGGCCGAAGAATGTCCTCCGAAATGCATCAACATTAGCCCGATTGAGCCGGCCACGCACTTAACTTCGCCGAAATTTCCCCGCACTGATATTTGGGCACCTGTAAATTCACGCACTTTGTTATCAAGGGGTTTTCCCACCCTCTCCCCTTGCTTCACAGCAGTCTAAGACCGGAAAAATGACTAAGAACATTCACTTTCAACCAAACAACGAATAGACATGCACTATGGCAGAGTAATGGAAGGAGCAAATTAATAACATGTCAACAATGGGACCATAACATTGTGAAGCACAACATTGTGAACCCATTGAACAGAGAATTGCTACTACACATTCAAAGAATTTGCATACCACTCTCAAATATGTATAAATATCTAGACCCTGCACCAAAGGCAGACCCTTTAAGCCAAAATCAAGTCTACGACAAAATAATGAGAATACAAAAACGGAGCATAAGTTAACGAGTTCCACACCTCAAGTTCATCATCAAACGTCTTTGTAATGAAAACCCTAACTGTGCACAAACTATGGAAATCGTAAACCCAAACTAAATTAGGTGAAAATAGGGCACCTTTGCACACATACGACAAAAATTTCATAGATAAACTTGAAAATCGTAAACAGAGACTTACCCCTGGTAGTGTTTATTTTGCCCGCCCTTCCTCCACGCGACGTCGGTGCCTCCACCTCCGGAAATCGGCTTCCACGACGGTGCGACATTATCCAACACTTGATTTTCAAATAATGAAGACGAGTTGCAGTGAAAATTTTAAAGGGTTTAAAAAAAATTCAAGCAAACGGTCGAATGTTGTGAAAACAGAGTACACCTGCTGTATAAGCACATACCTCCTTCTATCGCGAGCGACACTACTATTCGAAGACACCCCAACTTCCGTTAGGCAGTTTTAACCTCTCCGGTGAAGATTTTTGAAAAGAAAATGGCGTCCGTTCGCTACGAAATATTAATTTTGAGATATTTACCCGCGCGCGGTTGTCGATGCACTTTAAAGTGACTCTGTTTTTCGGAAAGTCTTTTTTAATTGATTTATGCACGCACCAAATTTGAACTCATACTAAAATTTTAAAAGCCCGATTTTTAAACATAATCGACTCTGCCGACGTCAATTTTGCAAATAACATTAATAGAGAAACCCTAAAAAAGGTTTGTCGATGCAGCAAAATACCCCAAATTATATATATTCACGTTGCCGACATATATCTCGACACGTTACATTAATTGCTGTTCAGAGAGTGCCATAAAGTGGCATTCTTGGAAATTTGGAGTTTTTGACTAGCCTTTAAATGAATTAACATGCAGATACAATATTTCATTTTTTGAGACGACATTAATCAAAAATATTTAATAATGACACATTAAAACTTCTATTTTGAACTGCCGATGTCATTTACACCTTTCAAAAATAATGATAACAATATTATTATCTTTACCGACAACAAATACGGCTTATTGTATAAGAAATAAAAAGTGCCGATATAAGTGCCGACACTCAAAATTACGTACTTCAGCGCATTTCTGGATTAATTACAAGTTACACATCTTTTTCCACATGTCTTCTTATTCCCTTAGAATTTCAATAACACAGCAGGTCAATTGTTCAAACATACCATTCAGATTACCATATCTTAAATTAAAATTTAGATCAGAATTTTAATTAACTATAATAATGGAGCCCAAAATGACAAAAAAGCCAAAATAAGGTGAAAAAAAACTGTTCATAAGAAGGTTGTACATTAGTAAGGTAAAAAGTTCTTCTCGAATGCTGTGCAGCCAATGATGGAGCGAAAGTGTCCTAATAGCTAAAGGGGGCGTATTTGAGCAAAAAGGCACCGTATTTCTCAACAATTAGTTGATTTATTTTAATTGGGCATATTTTCCCCCCGGGCCATGTGTCGGCATCGCAACGAACCCGGGCAGTGCCCGGGGGGCAGCATAAAATTTTCCAAGGAGTTCCTTGCCTTTTCATTTGTTGTGCGTGACTGCGTGAGGCCACATATCAATTTCCAACAAAAAAATAAAGAAAAAAGAAAAAAATCATTTGAGGAACTAAGTAAATTGTCTCATCAAATTACACATATTCTTAAGCAACAATAGTAGAATCTACTATTAGAGAGATTATACATACATTAGGCATTTTAATTGAATGATTAACCTAGCGACAATAGCATGTTGCTTAATTAAGACATCCTCAAGGAAGGAGGCCGAAAAAATCATCACCTACATTTTGCCCAATAATTGGAGCTACACAATTAATTAGACAGATTATGTGCACATTAGGTGCACATCAGACGGTCAACGCGTTGACTAAAAAAATCCGTCAAAATCAGTGTTATTCGTAACATTAAAATGTATCACATAAAAGCGCAAAAGTATCACTTGTACTTTTAAAAAATATTGGGCGTAAAAAAAACTGTCAAAATCAGCATCAATCGTAACACTAAAAAATATTACTCAAAATTCAAAAAAGTATCACATATATGCATAAAAAGTATCACATGTTTTGACGATTGTTTTGGTCAACGCATTGACCAGGTCAACGCACATTGATCCAATCAATACGTTGACTGTCTGATTTACATCTTATGTACAACAGAATTTGTGCAATTATATTTATTAATTTTTCTTCAATTTTTTTATTCAATTTTAATTTAGGGGCACATTTGTGTGAGACCGTCTAACGGGTCTCTTACGTTAGACGGATCTTCACCCGACCCGATCCGGATCTGACCCGAACCGGATATATATATATATATTAAAAATTATAGGTTTTCTTCCAGCTCAAAACTACACGTTTTCTTCCAGCTCGGCGATTCAACCTCGCAATTCAACCTTGCGATTCAGCCTCGCGATCCAATCTCACGATTTCCGTCCAAAAGCACGAGGCGCAATTCAACCTCGCGATCTACAGTTGAACCCTAGTTGCAATCAACAAGATTTTGTGCACGATTTAATGGATAAATCAAGCAATGTTCCCTCCGGTGAAATTTCAATAAATTCCATCGAAGAAACATTAGCAACAAATGGTATGTATTCTTAGTTTAGAAGATTTGTAATTTTATTCCAATTTTCGACAATAATTAGGTATATGAAATTATGCATTCTAATTGTTCGACAATATGTTCCTAAAAAAATTCATTAAAAATTTGATTTCGTAATCTGTTATTGTTATAATAGTTATAGAACTGATTTAAGATTCGTAATTTTCAGATATTATATAATTGATGATGAATACAATGGTGAAGATGTAGAAATAACATCTATCAATGATGATGAATCTGTTATATTAGAAACTGGCAGTAAGTACTATTTTACTTCTATCTTTTGTTTGTTGTAACCCATCAATTTGAAAATGTATTTAAGACAATAGTAATACTTCATAGGTAGTTAGTGATACGTGTCATCACAGTTATTGACACTTCTCTGTTTCTACCTTAATAATTAAATTCAATGTGAATGTTTTTTAGTGATACATGCTCATCATCATAATAATCATTCCCTTAGGAATTAGTGATATGGTGTTTATTATATAGTAATCAAAATTTAAAGTATTTTAGATCATTCATTTGATTTAAGAAATTAGTGATACTTCACCTGGTAGTTAGTGATCTTTAATGTTGTAGTGCCACCTCTCTTATTTTAGGTTGTATAATTCAATTTAATGTCATATTTTGTCCTTTATAATCATTATGATAGTGGTACTTTACATTATAATTAATGATGCTTTACGTAGTAGTTAGTAACGTTGCCTCACAGTTATTGACACTACTTTATTTTTGCCTCTGTAATTCAAGAAAAATGTATATCACACGCACAGGTTGTATTTTAGACAGTAGTGATACTTCTTCTGGTATTTAGTGATACATCACATCACAGTCATTGAGACTTGTTTGTTTCTGCCTCAATAAGTTAAGTCAATGTGAAAGTTTATACAGAATAATCATCACCATAGTGATCCTTCGTGTAGTAATTAGTGATACTTTGTTTCTTATGTAGTGATAATTTTATTACTAATATTTCATTTTAATAAGTAGCGATACATCTCATCACAGCTATTGGGACTGCAATAGAACAAGTATATTTGCTATAAATGTTGATTTTTTCTATGTGATGACAACTATCTGGTATATTTGTTACTCTGTTATTGGTACTTCACCTAATAGTTAATAATACTTCACATCACATCTAGTGATGCTTTACTTAAAGATTTTTATTTCAGTTCAACATTATAATTTTTTTATTCTCTACATATTTTTCCCGATACAAGATACAGGTTATGCTTGTGGCATTTGTACCAAAATGCAATCACAGCCAATTTTGGGAATTTGAAAACGAACAAGTCCTTCATAAATGAATTTCAAAAATGCTTGTCTGGTTGTACAAATAGAGATGAATTTGAAGATTGTTGGAGCGCTATGATATAAACATATCATTTGGAGGATAACTCATGATTTTCAAGGCTATATTTGGAGGACGAAATAACAAATGTTGTGTTATTAAAGTATTCATAAAATAAATAGTGTTACTTCACTACACAGATAGTGATACTTCGTTCATTAGTATTGATACTTTAGTTTATAAGTTATGATACTAAATGATTACTAATAATCCATAATATTATTGATGTATTGACAACATCATTATAGTTGCTGATATTTTTTTTATGATTTGTGTGTGTGTGTGTGTGTGTGTCTCTCTCTATTTTTTATTACTGATAATACACAAAATAAACAGTGTTACTTCACTACATACATAGTGATACTTTTCTTCATAAATAATGATACATATTATCACCAGCATCAAAAAAATATATGTTCAAAAGTTCAAAACATGTTCATAGCTACAATAAAAACATAATTCATTACAAAAAATATCTGGCTTGCATATCCCAAAATTTATAACTCCAACAAATACCTTCTGGAAATATTACAAAAAAATAATATTTCCAAACCACCTTCTCATCATAGCTACACAAAACACATTGTTTTCAGTCATCATTCATTATAAAAAAAAACACTATTTCCAAACCAGTAAACCTTCTATTATTTCAATGTTTCCAATCATCATTCATTACAAAAAAAAAAATGAAATTAAAAAACATCCCACCAACTTCTACACATAATCTTCTACATTCACACAACCATAACTCTCACATTCCACCAACTTTTGCACAACTTCTGCGTTTACACCCTCTTGCGAGCAGCTGCTAACAATGTCTATGATGTTAAAAACATAAAGGAAATTAAAAAAACATTAATAACTTCCTTAACATTAGTAACAATACAATAAAGTATCACGAATAATGAACAAGACTTGCAAGAGCATATTTGAATTTTAAGAAACAAAGCGACACATAACACATTTGCTAAACCAAATACAATAAACAGGGAACATGGCATAGATACATCACATTATGCAAATTAAAGTTTTACACAAACTCATACCATTTTAATATATTTTAATCACACAACTGGTTTGCTGTAATAATTTTTGATCAACTACTATAAATAATAGAATCATGTATCACTAATAATTTAGTTAAGAATCACTAACTTTCATCAGCAACTTCATCCTCCTTAGCATCACATTCATCAACTTCCTTAGCATCATGATAGCTTCAATATAAAATTAAATTAAAATAGTAATTTAATGAAATATATTCACTTAATTGAACATTATCGGTTATTTCATAATGATAACTTCTTTAACATCAGTAACAATGCAATAAAGTATCATTGATCATTCAGTGAAGCATCACTAACAAAGTAATAAAGTATTAGTAATACTGAACAAGACTTGCATGTCAGATTCTTAAATTTTAATCAACTTCCTTAACAATGCAATAAAGTATCACTAATAATTCATTTAAGCATCATTATCAATACAACGAAGTACCACTAATATGAACAAGACTTGCAAAAGGATATTTGCTAAACCAAATACAAGAAACAAGAAACATGGCATATTTATAGCACATTAACCAAATATATAGTACCTGACTACCACCTCTTTATCCTTGTTTTCCTTAGCAGATGGTTTTCTTCTCTTATATATACGTTTAACATCATCTATTTTTGTATGTTCACTTCAATAGAAATTACATAATTTAGTAAAATTAACATTGTGTCATGAAATAAAATACTAATAGGTCGATGCAGCCTCTTTTTAATTCTTTCCATCATTTATAAAAAAATTTCAAAAATTCAACTGTAAAAATTATAATCAGAAACATTATTTAATCAATCAATACTAGCATCTGAAATATTATAAAATCTCATGGGATATAACTTATAAGCAACATATAAAATTCCTTAAAAATGCAATAGAGTATCACTATTAATGAATGTAAGAAACATTACAAATACAATGAAGTATCACTAATCATGAACAAAAATTGGTAGAACATATTTGAATTTTAATAACAAACTGCAACATGTTTTAATTACACAAGTACACAAATCGTTTGCACTAATAGTATTTTTAATTTTTAATCAACTACTATAAATAATGCTATCATGTATCACTAATAACTCACGTAAGAATCACTATCAATGCAATGAAGTATCACTATCACTAAAACATAAACAGAACCAACAAGAAATCATAGTAAAACTATAGTGTCTTCCAATATTTCAAAATTTACAAAACACATTACACCAACAAATCATAAAACTACTAGAACTTAAACAAAACCAATAAAACATACAGTAATAGCACATAAACAGAACCAACAGGACCACAATTAACTCAAATTAGGATGTTGTGTTATCCTAAATTGAAATGCCCTAAATTAAAATACCCTAATTTAAAAGCCTTAGAATAAACTTACAATAAGAATTCAATGATGCGGTGGAGATGTTGACAAAGTACCGATTTCAGATAGGAGTCTGGCACCGGTGGTCGCGACAGTTGGTAATGGTGGTGGCACAAATTCCTGTAGCGGTGGTCACGATAGTTGACGGTGCGCTGTGGGAGATGATATGTATAGTTAAGTAGTGGTTGTAAAGGAAGATCATGGAGGGTGCGGTTGTGGAGAGAAGCAACGGTTATCGGCGTGAAGAATCTGTTGGGTTTTATCGAATTATGCCCTAAATGATCTAATCGGATATTCTATAATTCTAAAGACATGCATATCATGATTTTATGTGTGATGATATAAAACATACATGTTGAATAATTTATGCAAGATCATCGAATTAATGCAGTAGAAGAAATTAATTCGAACGTATCTACTTACATGAATTGTAGGGTTGATCACGAGATTAAAAGTCTAATCTCGTTGCTCACCAAATGATACGACCCGAGCCGAGGAGATGTCCGATCCGATCAAAGTACCAGAGGGGCCAGTGACACGATCAAGGGCTAAGAGATTCAAGGAGAGTCTCAGTGGATTTATATAAGGAGTCTGGACCCAAGAGGTATCAAAGAGATCGGTCAAAGGGGTCAAAGCCGAGCATCATTGGATGACGAAGATCACATATGAGCATGAGATGGAGGAGCGGCGCGACCCGAGCACAGGCATGGCGCGACCGAGGCGCGACCCAGGGTCAGACACGGTGCGACTGCGCGTCCATGCAGAGGGGTAAAAAGCACTAAGGGAGGCGCGGCCCAGGGTCAGACACGGCACGACCGCACTGGTGCCCTCCGAGGTGCGACCTGACCAAAGGTGGCGCGACCGAGCCCGTGTCACGCCTGTATGGGCGGTTCCGAATGTTGACTCGTTTTGTTTTCTAGTTTGTGTGGGATTTTATTTTAGGGCTTGATTATTTGGACTAACTATATAAGACCTTATTTTCTCATTATTTAGGGATATAAAACTTTGATATTAATTTTTAAATGGGAGTTTTCACTTTTCTCTTTGAGAGAATTATCCGAGTTTCACAACACAACGTGAGATTCAATCGACTTATCAAACGGATTCACATCCCCATTTGTTGTGTCTTTAGTACAATCCGAGTTTGTGTTTCCAACTAATCGAGGGTCGCGGATTCCAATAAATTCGTGGTTCAATTTCATTGTGAGGCTAGGGTTTGGATCTTTCATCCCCAATCGTTTGTGTAACCTAATACTCCTGGAAAAACAACGCATTCATCATCGTCGTGCCAGCGGGGATCGCATCAAGTGGTATCAGAGCTTCAGCTTTGTGTTAGGTTCCAATTTATCCCTTTAATTTTGTATTTTAATTTCTCGCTTATTGTTATAAAAAAAAAGTCAATTCAGCAAAAAAAAAAGACGCTGAAATCGTAAAAAAAGTAAAAAGGTGGTAAATTTTTTTGTGTTTTTGTTACATTTGATTTTGATATTTGGATTGTTGAAGACGCGTATATTGCCTGGGGAGAATTCTAAAAAAAAATTCGGAAATTTTTAAATTTTCGAAATTTTTCCAGCACGCATTTTTGGTGAATTTGTGATTGGTCTTTTGAGGTTTCATTGTTGTGTTTGTGTTCTAGTTTAATTTTCTTTGGAGAGAAAATGAGTGGGTAAAGGCAAGAGTGTGTGAGACTATTAGAGTGAAAAGAGCCGATTGTGTGATACACGAGAGTAAACACGTGAGGTTGAGAGCTAGAATTTGGTAGGAATTCTTTGTTGCGTTAGTATTTCAATTCATTATTCAATTTTAATTATTAGTTTTCTTCATTGAGTAATAAAAAAAAGACGAAAAAAAATTGTTCAAAAAAAAGAGTCGATAAAAAAAAGGGAATCGACATGTCTAATAAAGGTGCAGGTGCTAGAGATAAAGCCACAGGATCGAGTGATGAGACGCTCACTACATTTGATCCGAAGAATATATAGTGGAGGCCATTTTAACAACATCTAACGAAACTGTTCAAGACTGAGATGGCAACGTTGAATGAGAGGCTCAACCAAGTGGAGAATTCATTACATGAGCAATCCCAACAAGCTCCACGAGAGAACTGTGGTGGTAGAGGTGGAAGTGGAACTCGGATAGAGGCTCGATGCTATCCACACATGGAGAGACAAAGAGCGGACTACTACGATACTGAGGTGGGAGATTCAAATGAGGAGGACAGATACTCAACTGCTGGAGGTAGGAGATATGGAAGAGCAAAGAATCGAGAAGATGACAACCTCGGCAACATCAAAATGAATGTGCCTTCGTTCCAAGGTAAAAATGATCCAGATTTGTACCTTGAATGGGAGTGTAAGATTGAGATGATGTTCGATTGTCACAACTATTTCAAGCTGAAGTTGGCAGCGGTGGAATTTTCAGAGTATGCCATAGTGTGGTAGGATCAGTTGACATCCAACAGATAGCGTAATCAGGAATAACCGATAGGGATGTGGGGAGAAATGAAGGCGGTGATGAGGAAAAGATTCGTGCCAAGCTATTACTACCGGGAGCTATAAAACAAGTTACAAAACTTGAGACAAGGTACGAATAGTGTAGATGAATACTTCAAGAAGATGGAGGTTTGTATGATCCGAGCAAACATAGAGGAAGATAGGGAGGCTACAATGGCTCCATTTCTAACCGGCATATATAGAGAGATCCGAGAAGTAGTGGAGTTGCAGCACTATGTGGAGATGGAGGACATGGTGTAAATGGCTATCAAAGTAGAGAACTAATTCAAGAGGAGGGGTAACAACAATCGAGCGAGTTCTTCTACATGGAAGTCAAACTCAAATTCCCATGCCACCCCGTGGAAGGCTTCAAATCAAGGAAAGAAGGAATAGAAGCAACCGTTCACTAAGCCAAAGACCGAGACACCTATAGTGATGGGATCCAGCAATCAAGACTCGTCGGGTAACTGAAATTGAGACATTAAGTGCTTTAAATGTCAAGGTAGAGGTCACATGGCCAACCAATGCCTAAACCGGCATGTGATGATTTTGAAGGACAATGGTGAGATTGTGACAGATGAAGAAGAAGTTGATCCAGAGATGCCGGAATTGTCCGAGTCAAGTGGGGAAGAGGAGTACGCAGTGCCCAACGCTCTCATTTTGGTTGCACCCAAGTCTCTTAGCTTGCACACCAAGAGTGTCGATGAGGAACAAAGGGAGAACATATTCCATACGCGATGTCACATCAAGGATAAGGTATGTAGTATGATTATTGATGGAGGTAGTTGTACTAATGTTGCAAGTGTTGTAATGGTGAAAAAATTAGGATTGCCGGTTCTCAAGCATCTTAAGCCATACAAGTTGTAGTGGTTAAACGATAGTGGTGAAACCAAGGTGAACAAGCAAGTTCGAGTGCCATTTCGGATTCACAAGTATGAAGATGAAGTGTTGTGCGACGTTGTGCCTATGCAAGCGGGACACATTTTGCTAGTACGTATATGGCAATTTGATAGGAGGGTGAAGCATGATGGCTTCACAAATAAGTACTCATTCTTACTTAACAAGAAGATGGTGACACTAGCTCCTCTTACACCATCCCAAGTGTATGAGAACCAAGTAAAGCTACAAGAGGAGGCCAATACCATGAGGAAGAAAGAAAATGAGGCCAATGATGGAAAGGGGGTGGTCCAACACGCTTGTTTTGCCACAGCCAGTGATGTCAAATGGGCGGTGCAAAATGAGAAGCCTATGTACTTGATGATCCGCAGAGATGTAATAATGAGTGCTAACCAATTTGATCCATCTTTGCCTAGTTCTATTGGATCTCTTTTGCAGGAATTCAAGGATGTGTTTCCCGAAGAGATGCCACCGGGTTTGCCACCAATTAGGAGAATCGAACACCAAATTGATTTTGTGCCTGGTGCCACATTGTCAAACCGACCGGCCTATCAGAGCAACCCCAAGTATACAAAAGAGCTAGAACGTCAAATACAAGAGTTGTTGGAGAAATAACAAGTGAGGGAGAGTTTAAGTCCATGTGTAAGTCCAGTTATGCTCGTGCCAAAGAAGGATTCATCTCTATGGATGTGTGTCGACTACCGAGCCGACAACAACATTATGGTAAAGTATCGACATCCCATTCCCCATTTAGATGATATGTTAGATGAATTACATGGTGCATGCATATTTTCTAAGATAGACTTAAGAAGTGGGTACCATCAAATTCGCATTAAAGAAGGGGATGAGTGGAAAATGACATTCATTACAAAACTAGGACTCTATGAATGGTTAGTTATGCCGTTTGATTTGACAAATGCTCCTAGTACATTTATGCGTCTTATGAACCATGTTTTACGTGCCTTTATAGGTAGATTTGTTATGGTTTATTTTGATAACATATTGATTTATAGTAAGAATGAAGAAGACCATGTTGTGCATTTGAAATTTTTTTTGCATGCTTTGAGGAAAGAACAATTGTATGCTAACCTAAAGAAATGCACCTTTTGCACGGATAAGGTTATGTTTCTTGGATTTGTTGTTAGTGCAGATGGAGTACAGGTGGACGAAGAGAAGGTTCGCACCATCCAGGAGTGGCCGACGCCAACAAGTGTAGGAGAGGTTCGAAGTATTCATGGACTTGCGAGCTTCTATCGGTGATTCATCCCACACTTCAGTAGTACTGCAGCACCAATGACTGAGGTGATCAAGAAGAATGTGGAACTCAATTGGGGAGAGGCGCAAGAAAAAGTGTTCCAAATGCTTAAGGAGAAATTGGCACACCCACCAGTACTATCTCTTCCAAACTTCTCTAAACATTTTGAGATAGAATGTGATGCTTCTGGTGTTGGAATTGGTGCAGTATTAATGCAAGAGATTCGGCCAATTGCCTACTTCAGTGAGAAGCTTGACGGCGCCACCGTAAACTACCCGATGTATAACAAGGAGTTGTATGCACTAGTGCGGGCATTACATACGTGGCAGCATTATCTGTGGCCCAAGGAGTTCATGATCCACACTGACCATGAGTCGCTAATGCATTTGAAAGGGCAACATAAGTTGAACAAAAGACATGCCCGTTGGATGGAGTTCGTTGAGACATTTCCATACGTCATCAAGTATAAGCCAGTGAAAGAAAATGTAGTAGCAGACGCACTATCTAGGAGGTATGCTTTACTTTCCACTTTAGATGCTAAGTTACTTGGTTTTGAGTATATTAAGAGCATGTACGTTGATGATGATGATTTTTTTTAAGGATGTGTATGTTGCATGTGAAGAATCTGGAGATGGGAGATTTTATAGGCATGATGGATATTTATTTAGAGAAAATAAGTTGTGTGCCTAATTGTTCCATGCATGAGCTTTTGTTGTTGGAGTCACATGGAGGTGGTTTAATGGAGCATTTTGGGGTAGCTAAGACTTTAATTGCTTTGAGTGAACATTTCTTTTGGCCTCATATGAAATGCAATGTAGAACGTTTGTGTGCTAAGTGTGTTACATGTAGACAAACCAAGTCTAGAGTCCAACCACATGATTTATACATGCCTTTGCCTATTCCTACATCGCCTTGGATAGATATATCTATGGATTTTGTGTTAGGATTGTGTTTAGTATTTATTTGTGTCGTTTTATTGCATAATTTTGCATATTCTATAAGTTATTTTCTAGTTTCTTGTTCTCGTTTATTTCGTGTTTTCGTGTGAATTTCTGCACTGGTTGCTTCTATGGTGGATTATGCTAAGTTTTGAAAAACTTGAGCTTTTGTTCGGAAAATCTCGATTTTTAGGTACTAAGGTAGCGTGGAGCGAAGATTGGCCAGAAAAGATTAACCCATATGAAAAGTGAACCCCACGACCGCGCTCTCCCCACGGCCGCGCAACTTCAGGCGTGGGAGCCCCGCGAGCGCGCGACCTTCTTGAACCCCGCGGGCGCGTGGGCTGGCGCTTCCCTCTCGATCAGCGCCTTGTTGGCACTTGTTTTTTCCCTTTCCCTCTTGGCATCTTGGACCAAAATGAATGCCCTTCATCATCCATTCCTTTTGCATGGGGATCTTAGAGCTTGGGGTCAATCTAATCTAAATACTAGGGAAGTAGGTATTAATTGAGCCTAACCCTAGCTTTGTGGACTTTCTCTCCACAAAATCCTCCTCCCAAATCTCTCACATTTAATGTCCATCACCATCACCTTACCACCACCTTTCCTCTCTCCTCTCATCAATCATCTCACCATTGCCTCTCTCTCTCCCTTACGATCTCCTCTCTCTCTCTCTCTTTTGAATTGGATTTTAGGGGACATCATCAATCATTTTACACACACTTCTCTTTTTGGACACATTTTCACCACCACTCCATCATCTTCTCCAACACACCACCTCATTTTCTCTCTACACACTAAATCTCTACACACCATTTCTCACCATTTTTCACAATCACCACTACCATTCGAGAGAGGAGGAAGAGAGGAAGATAATAGGAAAGCAGACTAAGGAAGAGGAGGAAGAACAAGAAGAACTCGACTTCGAGCTATCCGCGGAAGCTAAGCTCGTTTGGAAGGTTTTCCTTGTGGTATTTTCTTTCTAGTTCTTGGATGATTTGTAGCGGTTTGTCCCAAACTTGTGAAAGACATTGAATATTGTGGAAGCTTTTGTTATTTTCATTTGGTTATGAGATGACATCCTCTTATGATATTTGTGGTATTTTGAGTATGGTTATGGGCTAATCTTACTATTAGGGGGTAGAAGATCGATTTGGTTTTTGATCTATGCTTATTCTTGTTAATTGTTGTTGTTGGAATCGTACCTATTATGTGAGAGTACTTGATCTCTACTTGAGCATTGTTAGGATTTAGAGGAGTCTTGATTGTGATTCTAAATCCCGATTTTGGTTCCTTTAACGTTAGGTGGATGGGGTTCTTAAACCTAATATGTTAATCTTACATGTACGGTATAGCTAAGAGAGGTTTAACGGATAGACGGTGACAGGAATTGAAGTTAAACTAATTGGAAGGGTCTATCATACTTGTGAGAACAACATTATCAACTTGACTTAAGCATAGGGATAAAACCATTGAGAGAATCTACACCCTAATACCTTAATCAAACTTGTTTCCTTTAATCTCGATTTTATTTGTGTTTTGGATTTAATCACCTTGTTTATTGTCTATTTCAAATTTGTAGCATAATCCTCATCAAACCCCGTATTAGAATGTTTAGATTGCATTTTAGTTGTTTTGTCAAAAGCATGTGTAGCCTATAGATAGTTCTTTCACATAAAGTCTTCCTTGAGAGATTGACTCGGGGTAAGCTCATCGCTCCTACAATTGACCCCGTCCAATTGCGGGTGTGGTCCTAAGTAGTGTCTAGTGAGCATAAACCGGAAATTATAAGTGTAAATTTGAACCTAAACAAATTTTGGCGCCGTTGCCGGGGAAGGCTTTTGAGAATTGTCTTTTTGGTGCTATATTTGCTTTTGAGTTGTTTTGAAATCGTGAACTTGTCGTTGAAGTGCTTGTGTTGTTTGTGTAAATTTATTTTTTTGTGTTTATGTTTTTTTGTTGGGCTTTGATATCTCTTTCCGCAAGGTACGTTTGATCTTCATTTTGTTTGTGTTTGTGTATGCTAGGGAGGTGAAGCCTCAATCGGAGACTAGCCCCCGTGTTTGACGACATCCATCGACCGAGGAGATTTGACGTGTTCGAGTGGGAAAGAGAGATGAAAGCTAATCCTTTCAACAACCCCGATAATGCCAACGCCAATGCCAATGCGGCTAGGAATATGAGAGACTTTCGTCATCCCGTGATTGGGGCGTTGACTTCTTGTATAGTTCTTGGTGAAGCCGCAAGGAACTACGAGTTGAAGAACATCCATTTTAGCCAACTTTCCTCATTCTATGGGATGCCGGCCGAAGATACTTTGAACTTCATCCGGGAGTTCTATTTCGTCGTTCAAACCTTTCCTCTACAAGGTTTGAACGAAGAACAATTAAAGATGAGGTGTTTCCCTTACACCTTGAAAGATCGAGCCAAGACGTGGTTCATGTCACTACCGGCTAACTCATTGGCCAATTGGAACGCCGTCTATGAGAAGTTCATGGCCAAGTACTACTCCAATCAAAAGACCCAAGAGTTTTACAAGCTCCTTTCAAAGGTGAATGTCAACCTTCCACTCCTTGATGTTATTCGAAATGTGTCAACCTTCCACTCCTTGACTACAATTTCTGTGCAGGTTTTGAATTCATATGTCTCACAGATGGATTCATTAATCCATCAAAGCACAGTGCTCACCAATGCAATGGTTGAGCTTCATCAAGCACTTCGGGGAATTCTTTCTACACAAAAAGGGAGAGTAGATGTTGCTGCTGCTGGGATTGCTGGTGAAGTTGCTAGTGATGATGGTGCTGAAGGGGAGAAGACTGGAAAGTCCGTAGCCAAGGCTAAGGGGAAGAAGAAAATATGATTTTTCTTTGACAAAAAAATTTAATTTTTTGGTTATGTATTGTGCTGGACACAAGTTTATTTTGGATGTGTTTACATCCTTGTTGATTTTTGATGTGCATGGACACATTTTATTTTTGTTGTTGGGTATCCATGATTGGATATCCTTCGATATTTTTGGTTTAATCATCAACATGAGTTGATGATTTTGCTATATATTTTGTTTGCATATTTTAAATGTGTGATATTTTATGTTGAGAATGTTTTCAACTTTGTTATTATGCTTTTCACATAACTTATAGTATGTGATGTTTTATGTTGGGAATGGTCTCAACATTGTGATTGTGTTCGCATGTTTTTTTTAAAAAATATGTGTGATGTTTGTTGTGTTGAGAATGTTCTCAACATTAGTTCTGTACAGGGGTAAATACCCACTAACCTTGTATATTTTGTATAGGGGATAATTACCCACTAATTATTCTGTACAGGGGTAAATACCCACTAACCTTGTATATTGTATAGGGGATTATACCTACTAACATTGTATTTTTTACAGATAATAACTTAAGGGGGAGCAGACCTTAAGGGGGAGTTTTTAAAACTCCAATATTTTGATCGTATTCCGCTGCGGCTCTAATCATGTATATTTTGAGCTTTATGTTTTGTGCAGAAAGGATAAGCTTAAGGGGGAGATTGTTGAGTATGACGTGTTCCAGATGATGTTATCGCTTCACTGATAACGTCGCAATCAATGTCGTATCTAATGTTGTCCGTCATTCTTGTCACACCGAGTATAACACTCGGATCTCTAACCTTATCCTTTCCTAGTATTTTGGATTAATTTATTTTAAATTAATCTTAATAAATTGTGATTTTTGTCACATATTAGATATTTTATTTCGAATTAAAACGTGGATTATGCTTGATTTTGACTAGGTCAGAATCTGTTCCGAGTTTCAAGGGACGTGATATTCCCCACTTCATCTTTGATACTAACCGTTGCAGAGAACGTGGGTAGCTGGAGTAACCGCCATTGTTACACGATGTTGAAGAACGTGTGCCACGCAGTGCAGATGACGGTTATCTCGAGTCCAGTTCAGCAAGGGTAGTGGAAGGCGGTAGTTTTGCATCCAACTCATCAAGCATCGTAGAGAAACTATCCAGCCAAGATGGAGGAAGTATTTAAGGCATTTCCAAGCCTTAAAATCATTTATGCAAGCAGGTTATCACCGTGGTTTGTGAGAAGCTCTGAATCTTGCATCTAGTGTCATCTCTGAAGTCCAAAACATCTTCCTCGACATCTGCCTAGCGTCCCAATCAGCTGGAGACTTTCATTCCATTTGTGTGTATAGGTTAGATAGTCAACTTAGAGAAGTCTAGGATTTAGAGTGACTGATTGTAATCTATCTATGTGTTTAGATAGGTGTGTTTTTGAGTGATTATTCGAGTGAGTGAAGCTAGGATAGTCCTCTGTATGTTTTATGCAGTGTTGTCAAGGGAGTGAACCGAGACAACATCAGCATTGATTTTGTGTTTCACTTGTGATAGTGAATTTCTCCTTGAGGCAATCACACACCGTAAGGAGTGTGATTTAAAACTTGTTTTGTGCAAAGTTCTATTTACATTTCCGCTTCATGTTGAAGGCAATGTGGTAACACTAGCTTCAACATTACATTTAACTTTGCAATTTACATCCGTAATTCACATTGTTTCAGGCAATAAATTCTAACAAACGCCATTAGTCAATATGCAGTGGACAAGCTCGGCCTAGTACCGCAGAAGCATCCCAAGCCCTATAAGTTGCAGTGGCTTACAGTCACAAGTCAGGTAAGTGTCGGATTTACTATTGGTCGATATACTGACACTGTTTTATGTGATGTCATTCCTATGGAGGCAACACACATTCTTCTAGGTCAACCGTGGCAATTCAATCGAGGAGCAGTGCACGATTGTCACGCCAATACTTATTCTTTTGCTTGGAATGGACGACCCACCAGACTGATACCTTTGGCGCCTGAGGAAGTCATTGAGAATTAGAAGCGGATGCAAAAAAAGTTTAAAGCCGAAAGGGAAAGGAAGGCCGCAGCTACCCAGTGTGAATCAATCGCCACCGTCCCAAGCACTACTTCGACACCGTTGGAGTCTTGTTCATACCAAGACGTGTCGTCTAATCCCTCCAATATAGATCACCAGTTAAATTCAGACATGATAAGTGAAGCTACAATTCCGTCCCAACCCATATGCATTGATCCCACACTTGATTCGGGTAAGTCGGATAATCTGTTAATTTCTCTGAACAGTGCTACTAATGATTGTTTTTCTAGTGATGTGCAGATCGAGAAGAGAGAGTTCAAGATTGAGCAGTCTGAAATAGCTACATCCAACCCCGATGGCAGCTCGGAAGAAGTTTCCAACTCTTAAGAGGAGATCAACGAAGAGCTGAAGTTGGAGCATGATAATGTTCGACTTAGAGATCAGCTTGTTCTAGATAAGTCATCCAACACCCACATTGTTTATCTTAAGGACGTGTTACATGAAATTGAGAGAGGTAAGTGCCGTCTATCCTATTCTAGCATTGATAGGTATTTGATGTGTATAGTTGAATCCATGTTTCTTTTTAGAATTAATTTAACATTTGGATTTGACCTGAATTGCATGAAAAGGTTGGATAGTAGAGAGTCATTGTTTGTTCCAACCAAGTGTAAGATGCGAGCATGGTATTTGAATTCGATTAGTTTGTATTTTTCCATTGCTCATTTGAAAGCTATTCATAGTGTTGAACATGCTGGAATTTGCATAATTATTTATTATACCACGTTAGATCCATTATATGTTAGACGTTGGATAGTTGATGGTTTTGTTGAGATTGAGTCGTGCACACCATTGATTGTGATGAATCAATTACTTTGGATTCATCGATTGAGGTTTCAGTGTCCTATCCGGCATTATCACCGTTGTCATAGTGTATCAACGTATGCTCTTAGTTGGTATTCGGTATACATTTGGTTTTATCTAATATCTCATGTTGAGTGTTGTGCTAGGCATAACCAAGCCATCAAACTTCAAAGACAAAGGGACGTTGTCCGTATCTACAACAACCCTAATGGCATTAACCTCCAAGGTATGGGACGTCTTCATTCCATGGTTTAGTATACTGATTTATCGTCCATTCCTGTAGGTGAGTTCGAGCATGTAGAGGATCCGAATTCGAGGACGAATTCTTTTCAGCAGGGGGGAATGATGAGATCCAGATCCAGCATGGCAATAAAAAAGAAGATGATCCGGAGCTTCAGTTTAAAGGTCCTATGACGCGTTTGCGAGCTAAGAAGTTGCAAGCTTATCTACAAGCTTCAATAAGGCGCAAATTCGAGTTGCATGAAGATGAAGTCAAGGGCAGCTCAAGTATAGTCAACATGCTATCATTTGATGATGAAGAAGGAAGCATGAAGACGTGAGAAGAAGAACGAAGTCATTTGGACGTGTGCATTAAAAGTTATACGCGTTTGTATGGGAAATCGGGAGATGCTGTTTTTCATGCAAAGGTGGCAAGATTAATTATGACATGGGCCATGAAATTAATCACATTAATTTAGCCCATTGTTGTGAATAATAAGGTCCAAATAGGTGAGAATCATCAAGCCCAAGCCCATTGGGATTTATCCTTATCTAGTTAGATTTAGATAGATTTTTGTTATCTTATTTTTTGTATCTTTTGATTTTATCCTAGTTTGACTAGGACTCTTAGTTTTTCAATTTTTCCTAGATTCAGGACTCTAAATTTCGCTCATATATCACTCCTATAAATAGGTGTCCCTTGTGACATTATTATTTAGACAATTGCATGAGTTTGAGATTTATTCCTCCCTTCTGTCTCCAATCCTTTGGTTGATCACCTATCTACAAACAATTCTATTGTTCTATCAAATCAATAGTCTTATTTAAGTTCTTCAGGGTACAATCGAGTACTTGAGAGAATTGCTATCCGGAGAAGTTAGACGTGCGCGTTCGGGTTTATACAACATGGGTTCGCCGCTTTAGCCAATCCTTCTATCAACACCACCGTCGCCACTACCATCACCACCGCCGCCATCCATCACCAACACCACCGAGTTCCAGCCCCCTCAAGTCGTACCAAGTGTCTACATCGAGTCCTAGTTCGTGTCTACGTAATTCTAGTAAGTTTTATCTTGTTTGAGTCGGATTGATTCCATTTGTTTATAGCTGACGTAGTTCGTTCTTGAAGTCTTCCACGTGCATAAATCTCGTGTCTTAGATACATCGTCCAGGTCACATCAAGAACTTTACCGTCAAATCTGGCACGTTGTCATTGAAGTACAGTGCTAGAACAGAAGCTTTAAAGAATTGATCGGCGGTCCAGTGCATGAATCGAGGGAACAACGTCTCTGGAATTCTGTGTGCGCAGCGGGATGCTGGCCTTGGCATCACCTCAAAGGCAAAGATCTGCAAAACAAAAGAGAATCCACAAATGTCCGTAGAAAGCCTCGACGATGAGTTCTTCAGCGCCCGGGCGATGTTCCATCGGGCTGCATGCGTCGATTTTTCCAAGAATTGATAAGCAACCTTTCCCCAAGGAAAATTGTTGAAAGTTTCATAGTCATCGATGAGGTGAAGATACTCAAGCTCAATCGATTTCGACAATTGATCTCTATTCAAAAGTAGACCGAAGACGATGTGCAGCATGGCCAGTTTCAAAACCAAGCTGTCGGCACCACGATGCACGTCGCTATAAGTTTTGAATATTTTGTCAATGTCATGAGCTTTCATGAAAGGCTTGCTCAGGAAAATGTCTCTATGCATGTCTGACGACGCCGGCGGTTTACCCGCTTCGTTGAACCGCAACCCGCTCAAGCAATAGAATTCCTGAGGCCCTAATTGAACCCGCCGCCGTTGATCGAAAAACACAACCGGTTTCGGACCTCAGACTCCGGCTCCAGGTGAGTCAGCATGAAGTAAACGAGTTGCCCTTGCGCTTGAATGTCGGGCATATCTATGAGATGGCCGAAGAATGTCCCCCGAAATACATCAACATTAGCCCGATTGAGCCGGCCATGCACTTGACTTATGACTTCGCCGAAATTTCCCCGCACTGATATTTGTGCACCTGTAAATTCACGTACTTTGTTATCAGGGGGTTTTCCCACCCCCTCCCCTTGCTTCACAGCAGTCTAAGACCGGAAAAATGACTAAGAACATTCACTTTCAACCAAACAACAAATAGACATGCACTATGGCAGAGTAATGGAAGGAGCAAATTAATAACATGTCAACAATGGGACCATAACATTGTGAAGCACAGCATTGTGAACCCATTGAACAGAGAATTGCTACTACACATTCAAAGAATTTGCATACCACTCTGAAATATGTATAAATATCTAGACCCTGCACCAAAGGCAGACCCTTTAAGCCAAAATCAAGTCTACGACAAAATAATGAGAATACAAAAACGGAGCATAAGTTAACGAGTTCCACACCTCAAGTTCATCATCAAACGTCTTTGTAATGAAAACCCTAACTGTGCATAAACTATGGAAATCGTAAACCCAAACTAAATTAGGTGAAAATAGGGCACCTTTGCACACATACGACAAAAATTTCATAGATAAACTTGAAAATCGTAAATAGAGACTTACCCCTGGTAGTGTTTATTGTGCCCGCCCTTCCTCCATGCGACGTCGGTGCCTCCACCTCCGGCAATCGGCTTCCACGACGGTGCGACATTATCCAACACTTGATTTTCAAATAATGAAGACGAGTTGCAGTGAAAATTTTAAAGGGTTTAAAAAAAAATTCAAGCAAACGGTCGAATGTTGTGAAAACAGAGTACACCTGCTGTATAAGCACATACCTCCTTCTATCGCGAGCGACACAACTATTCGAAGACACCCCAACTTCCGTTAGGCAGTTTTAACCTCTCCGGTGAAGATTTTTGAAAAGAAAATGGCATTCGTTCGCTACAAAATATTAATTTTGAGATATTTACCCGCGCGCGGTTGTCGTGCACTTTAAAGTGACTCTGTTTTTCGGAAAGTCTTTTTTAATTGATTTATGCACGCACCAAATTTGAACTCATACTAAAATTTTAAAAGCCCGATTTTTAAACATAATCGACTCTGCCGACGTCAATTTTGCAAATAACATTAATAGAGAAACCCTAAAAAAGGTTTGTCGATGCAGCAAAATACCCCAAATTATATATATTCACGTTGCCGACATATATCTCGACACGTTACATTAATTGCTGTTCAGAGAGTGCCATAAAGTGGCATTCTTGGAAATTTGGAGTTTTTGACTAGCCTTTAAACGAATTAACACGCAGATACAATATTTCATTTTTTGAGACGACATTAATCAAAAATATTTAATAATGACACATTAAAACTTCTATTTTGAACTGCCGATGTCATTTACACCTTTCAAAAATAATGATAACAATATTATTATCTTTACCGACAACAAATACGGCTTATTGTATAAGAAATAAAAAGTGCCGATATAAGTGCCGACACTCAAAATTACGTACTTCAGCGCATTTCTGGATTAATTACAAGTTACACATCTTTTTCCACATGTCTTCTTATTTCCTCAGAATTTCAATAACACCGCAGGTCAATTGTTCAAACATACCATTCAGATTACCATATCTTAAATTAAAATTTAGATCAGAATTTTAATTAACTATAATAATGGAGCCCAAAATGACAAAAAAGCCAAAATAAGGTGAAAAAACACTGTTCATAAGAAGGTTGTACATTGGTAAGGTAAAAAGTTCTTCTCGAATGCTGTGCAGCCAATGATGGAGCGAAAGTGTCCTAATAGCTAAAGGGGGCGTATTTGAGCAAAAAGGCACCGTATTTCTCAACAATTAGCTGATTTATTTTAATTGGGCGTATTTTTCCCCCGGGCCATGTGTCGGCATCGCAACGAACCCGGGCAGTGCCCGGAGGGCAGCATAAAATTTTCCAAGGAGTTCCTTGCCTTTTCATTTGTTGTGCGTGACTGCGTGAGGCCACATATCAATTTCCAACAAAAAAATAAAGAAAAAAGAAAAAAATCATTTGAGGAACTAAGTAAATTGTCTCATCAAATTACACATATTCTTAAGCAACAATAGTAGAATCTACTATTAGAGAGATTATACATACATTAGGCATTTTAATTGAATGATTAACCTAGCGACAATAGCATGTTGCTTAATTAAGACATCCTCAAGGAAGGAGGCCGAAAAAATCATCACCTAAATTTTGCCCAATAATTGGAGCTACACAATTAATTAGAAGCTTTCTAAGCCATGCCGATTTTTACCGTAGGTTTATTAAAGACTTCTCGAAAATTAGCCAACCTCTATGCCATTTACTTGCTCAAGATGTTCCTTTTGAGTTTGATGAAAAATGCTTGCATGCTTTTAATACTCTTAAGGAGAAATTGATCACCGCACCAATTGTTGTTCCCCCTGATTGGTCCTTACCATTTGAGATCATGTGTGATGCATCAAATTCCGCCGTTGGCGCCGTTTTGGGTCAACGTATTGATAAAATTCTTCGTGTAATTTACTATGCTAGCCTCACCTTGAATAGTTCTCAAGTAAATTACACCACAACCGAAAAAGAATTGCTTGCCGTTGTGTTTTCTTTGAATAAATTTAGATCCTACATCTTAGGTTCTAAAGTAATCGTGCATAGTGATCATGCGGCTTTAAGGTATTTGTTGACCAAACCACAAGCTAAACCTAGACTCATTAGGTGGATTTTGATTGTGCAAGAATTTGATGTTGAGATTAAGGATAGGAAGGGGTGTGAGAACGTGGTAGCGGACCATTTATCCCGCCTCCCCGTTGATGAAAATTTCAATTTGTTGTATGAAAAAGAAGTTGATTGTGATACATTTCCATATGAGCATATTCTTGAGCTTAATTCCTCTCCTTGGTATGCCGATATTGTCAATTATCTTGCTTGTAGTAAATTGAGACCTAACCTCTCTTTTCAAGAAAAGAAAAGATTTTTGGCAATGTGTAGGTATTACTTTTGAGACGATCCATACCTTTTCCATTTGGGAAAAGATGAGATCATTCGAAGATGCGTCCCGGAAGAGGAGCAAACCGATGTTCTAGCCTTTTGCTATTCATCTCATTGTGGTGGCCATTTTGGAGGACAAAAGATGGCTAGAAAGATCCTAGAATCCGGTTTGTATTGGCCTTCAATTTTTAAAGATGCTCATGCTTACTCCATTTCATGTGATAAATGCCAAACACTTGGCAATATTGGGAGGAGAAATGAAATGCCTCTAAATGTCAATCTTATTGTTGAAATTTTCGATGTTTGGGGGATTGATTTTATGGGACCATTCCCTAACTCATTTGGCTTCGAGTATATCCTCTTAGCAGTCGATTATGTGTCAAAGTGGGTTGAAGCAATCCCCACTAGGTCTTGTGACGCTAATGTGGTTATCAAGTTCGTGCAGGAACATATTTTGAGTAGGTTTGGATTCCCTAGGGCGATTATAAGTGACGGTGGAACTCATTTCACCAACAAGCTTTTTGCAAGATTACTGACGAAAAATGGAGTGACTCACAAGGTGGCGACTCCATATCATCCTCAAACTTCCGGTCAAGTTGAGACGAGTAACAAACAAATTCAAAACATCTTGAAGAAGACCGTGAATGTGACGAGGAAGGATTGGTCACAAAAGCTACCGGATGCTCTTTGGGCGTACCGGACGGCCTACAAAACAATTCTAGGAATGAGCCCATACCGCCTTGTATATGGCAAAGCATGTCATCTCTCCGTTGAGATCGAGCACCGAGCTTATTGGGCTATAAAGGCGGTGAATTGTGATCTTGAAAGTGCGGGAAAGGAGCGAGCCTTGCAATTGTCCGAGCACGACGAATTGAGAAACGAAGCATATGACAACGCTAAGATTTACAAAGATAAAGTAAAGAGGCTACATGATAGGCGAATTGTCAAGAATGAGCTCATGCCGGGCATGAAGGTTCTCCTTTTCAACACTAAATTGCGGCTTTTTCCCAGGAAACTCAAATCACGTTGGAGCGGCCCATTTATCATTGAAGAAGTGTTCCCCTACGGAGTGGTCACATTGAAGAATCCGGTGACGAATGTTATGTTCACTTACGTTCCAAGTGAACGGCCATCGCGTCAAGCAATACTATGAATGATTTTCATATGAAGCCGATGTGGAGGAATTGAAACCTGTCAATTCCGAGTGAATGCTCCAAAAACTTCATCTAGCTCGAGACATTAAAATGAGCGCTGCATGGGAGGCAACCCATGCTTTTCTTATTTTTAATTATGTTAATTAATCTATTTTGTGTTTGTGTGTTTGGCATTTTTGAAGTTTGTGAGCAGTAGAAAGGAAGCAAGGGAAGCAATTGTGGGAAAAATGGTTAAGGAAAGTTCCGAGACCGCGCACCCCGCGCGACCCTTCTCACGGCAGGAAGCCCGCGAACGTGCTCTCCCCACGGCTGCGCGACATAGCTCTCGGCGGAGTGACTCAGCGAGCGCACGAAACCCGCGGGCGCGCGAGGAATTTTGGAAAAAATGCAGTCCCACAGGCGCGGACGTCCCTGCGGGCGCGCGAGCCCGGCACCTCCCGCGGCCGTGCTGTCCCCAGCGGTCGCGCAATCCCTCCCCTTTAAAAGGGGACCACCCGTTTGAACCTTAATTCCTCCCATTTCTTGTGCCGCTTTAGGGCTAGTTCCCCTCTCCATGGCTCCCAATAATTCCCCTCCTCTTCCACCACCAAATCCCAGCCAGTTCCAGATCCAAACCAACTAAATAATTCCAAATTCCCAACCTCACGTCACACATTCACGTCACTATATTCGTCACCCCGACCGCGTCGAAGTCCCGCGCTCGCACGCAATTTCCTCCAAGCTTCCCCTATGCTCGCCACTCCCAGCCACTCCTCCGCTCACCGTCGCCGTTCACCCCGTTGCGTCGGAATTTTTCTCTAGCCCCGCAAGCTCCCACGACCGCGCGCTCCCCGCGGACGCGCTCTTCAGCCACCGAGGTCCCACCACCGCGCTCGTCCCCGCGGCCGCGCGCCCCTGCCCTCCAGGCACCGCGCTCACACTCCTCCCGCGATCGCGCGCCCCCTGTCCCGCGCCTCTCTCTCGCTGTTTCTTCCCGACTCCAGTCGTGCTCCTCCTTCCGCCATGCCTCCTAGCACCAAGAATCTGTCCTCTTCTCACCAAGCAGAAGAAGAAGAAGAAGAAGAAGAAGAAAACCTCCAAGAGTTGTACCAGTGCCCATTCCTTGTACGTACACACGCTAAAGGTAACCGTTTCCAAAACTTCGATGAATTTGAAATTACTAATCCGCGCTATCTGGATTGGAATTTGTTGAAGTTGCTGAAAATGGATAATAAAGTGGAGAAATATCTGAAAGTGCTCACGTTGGATAAATTTGCTAAAATGAAGTATGTTGGCTTAAAACCATTGTGCCTTGAGTTTTTAGTTACCTTCAAGCTTGATAATGTGGATTCGAAGATTAGCTTCCGTATGCTTGGAGAGGAATTTGAAGTAACCTTGGCCAGAATGAAAGCCTATTTCGGGTTTTCGACAACTGGGCCACGTGATAAGCCTATTAACTTAGACACTGCTACCGCCTAGCAAGAGCTCACAGGGTTCAACAATTGGGATTCGCAAGGAAAACCAACCGGCTTCATTAGGGACCCTGCACTTGCAATCATGCACAAGTTTCTTGCATACTCCATTTCAGGCAAGGAACAAGCTAACAAAGTCAATGCCACTGAGGTGTATCTTCTTTGGTGCGCCCTCCACAACACAAAGATCTGCCCGTCCTATTTCATTTGGAACGCAATTCAGCAGATGACGAGGCGCACAAAGATGCATCCCTCCTTTTGTGCATTTATCACGGCTTTGGCTGTGAAGCTTGGTTTGATTCCCGACCATGGCGCTCTCCCTGACGGCCAAAGCAAGATCCGAGATCTCATGATCACTATGGAAGAGCTCAAGCGAGCTCAGATTGTCTTGGATAACAGAAGACTGGTTCCTCACACTCAGCGGCCCTGTATCTCAAACTTTATGAATACTCAGATTGCGGCCCTTCGACGTGATAGAGAAGCCGGTTCTTCTTCAGCCCCTCGAGACGATGATGATGATGATGATGAGGCCGAGCAAGAAGGAGGAGCGAATGAGGAAGATCAGGAAGGAGGAGAGAATGAAGAAGGAGAAGGAGAAGACCAAGGAGGAGAGGATACTGAGCAAGAGGGCCGAGCCCAATTCCAGCCGTAGCCTTATCCCTCGATGATGCCCCCACATGGGTATCAGGCTGATTGGAGGTCCTTCCAAGACCATTTTGACACCTCTATGGGCCAGTTTCAGCAGAGCTTCCAGCAGTCCTATGCGGACTCTATGGGCCAATTTCGCCAGCATTTGGAAACATCCATGGGCCAGTTCCAGCAGACTTACAGTCAGACTACGGGGCAGTTTCAGGAGAGATTTGATGCCTCAATGGGCGAGTTTCGCCAAGAGCTGTGGTCCCTTCGCCAAGATATGGGGGATTTGAGGCAGAGTTTCTTTGGCCGCCTTGACAGCCACGATGAGAGGATGACGGCTCTCGAGCAAAGCTGGAACAATTGGACGCTCTCCTATCCTTACCCGCAGCCTCCACAGCCACCTTATGAGCCACCACCACAGTGAAGTTGTTTTTGTGTTTCTTTCATGTTTTCTCGTGTTAATGTGCGTGTTTTATTGTTTTTCGTTTACTCTTTTGTTTGTCGTCGTTGTATTTGTCGTAAGTTTGTAGGAACCAGCGCCTGTTGCCGGTCTTCTAACCCTTGTGATGTTTTTCCTCTCCCTTAGACTCTTATTGCATTGTGTTTCATACATTGAGGACAATGCATGTTTTAAGTGTGGGGGAGTAGTGTTTATTATGTTATGTTATGATGTGGATTATGATTGTTCATGTGATGTTTTTGTTTTAATTTATTATGTTGATTGTGTTGATTTTGTTATTAAGGTTGTTATTCTAGTTATATAGGATGTGGTAATTCTCCCGCTTAGTTCTTGTTTTGTTTTGTCCGACCGTAAAAAATTTGAACAATTTTAAATATGAATCTTCAAGGATTTATCTTCGAGTCGATCTTTAGTTGTGAATTGTTCGTGGTTTCACTCGTAAACATTATTTATCTTTGAATGTGATCGCATAATTGATGATTGATGTTGAAAGATTTTGTTCTCAAAGGTTTGGGAAGCATACCTAGTCTTTTTCATGAAAATTACTCCCTTTAATCATGTATCCTTATGATATAAAAAAAAGGAAAAATAAGGATCTTTACTCCTCTAGTTGATTTATGCGACTATGAGTATGGGAAACCACACAAGGAAACTAGGGATTTCCTCCTTATGATTTTCACCTTGTGAATTTTGATCCATATCCGTATTATTTTGATTAAATAAAGGGGATTGCACTCCGGATTCTACTCCTCTCGTGTCTTGTCAACCTTTTTGCATATGCATGATGAGTATGGGAAACCACATTGGGAAGCTCGTTTTATCTCGATGATTTTACCTAATGACTCTTGTCCTATGTTGCAATCCCTCGTGTTTTTGGTAGTTCGTTCTTAATAAATTTGGTTTCGATTTGTGGGGAAGTAACTTAATGAAAAATTGAGCTAACGTATTTTTCTTAGACTTGAGAGAACAAGATATTCACTTGATTGGATGTTGTGTTCACATTCTTGGATAATGATCGTTATTGTGGGAACCATGCAATTTGTCAAAAATTCATGATCGCCTCGCGAGTATTTCCTTCTTGCTTCATATTTTTAATTTCTTATTTGCTTGAGGACAAGCAAAGAACTGAGTGGGGGGAGTTGTTTAATATTTATTTGTGTCGTTTTATTGCATAATTTTGCATATTCTATAAGTTATTTTCTAGTTTCTTATTCTCGTTTATTTCGTGTTTTCGTGTGAATTTCTTCACTGGTTGCTTCTATGGTGGATTATGCCAAGTTTTGAAAAACTTGAGCTTTTGTTCGGAAAATCTCGATTTTTAGGTACTAAGGTAGCGTGGAGCGAAGATTGGCCGGAAAAGATTAACCCGTATAAAAAGTGAACCCCGCGACCGCGCTCTCCCCACGGCCGCGCAACTTCAGGCGCGGGAGCCCCACGAGCGCGCGACCTTCTTGAACCCCGCGGGCGCGCGACGCCGTGCGGGCGCGCGGGCTGGCGCTTCCCTCTCGATCAGCGCCTTGTTGGGACTTGTTTTTTTCCTTTCCCTCTTGGCATCTTTGACCAAAATGAATGCCCTTCATCATCCATTCCTTTTGCATGGGGATCTTAGAGCTTGGGGTCAATCTAATCTAAATACTAGGGAAGTAGGTATTTATTGAGCCTAACCCTAGCTTTGTGGACTTTCTCTCCACAAAATCCTCCTCCCAAATCTCTCACATTTAATGTCCATCACCATCACCTTACCACCACCTTTCCTCTCTCCTCTCATCAATCATCTCACCATTGCCTCTCTCTCTCCCTTACGATCTCCTCTCTCTCTCTCTCTCTCTCTCTCTCTCTCTCTTTTGAATTGGATTTTGGGGGACATCATCAATCATTTTACACACACTTCTCTTTTTGGATACATTTTCACCACCACTCCATCATCTTCTCCAACACACCACCTCATTTTCTCTCTACACACACAATACACACACTAAATCTCTACACACCATTTCTCACCATTTTTCACCATCACCACTACCATTCGAGAGAGGAGGAAGAGAGGAAGATAATAGGAAAGCAGACTAAGGAAGAGGAGGAAGAACAAGAAGAACTCGACTTCGAGCTATCCGCGGAAGCTAAGATCGTTTGGAAGGTTTTCCTTGTGGTATTTTCTTTCTAGTTCTTGGATGATTTGTAGGGGTTTGTCCCAAACTTGTGAAAGACATTGAATATTGTGGAAGCTTTTGTTATTTTCATTTGGTTATGAGATGACATCCTCTTATGATATTTGTGGTATTTTGAGCATGGTTATGGGCTAATCTTACTATTAGGGGGTAGAAGATCGATTTGGTTTTTGATCTATGCTTATTCTTGTTAGTTGTTGTTGTTGGAATCGTACCTATTATGTGAGAGTACTTGATCTCTACTTGAGCATTGTTAGGATTTAGAGGAGTCTTGATTGTGATTCTAAATCCTGATTTTGGTTCCTTCAACATTAGGTGGATGGGGTTCTTAAACCTAATATGTTAATCTTACATGTACGGTATAGCTAAGAGAGGTTTAACGGATAGACGGTGACAGGAATTGAAGTTAAACTAATTGGAAGGGTCTATCATACTTGTGAGAACAACATTATCAACTTGACTTAAGCATAGGGATAAAACCATTGAGAGAATCTACACCCTAATACCTTAATCAAACTTGTTTCCTTTAATCTCGATTTTATTTGTGTTTTGGATTTAATCACCTTGTTTATTGTCTATTTCAAATTTGTAGCGTAATCCTCATCAAACCCCGTATTAGAATGTTTAGATTGCATTTTAGTTATTTTGTCGAAAGCATGTGTAGCCTATAGATAGTTCTTTCACATAAAGTCTTCCTTGAGTGATCGACTCAGGGTAAGCTCATCGCTCCTACAATTAACCCCGTCCAATTGCGGGTGTGGTCCTAAGTAGTGTCTAGTGAGCATAAACCGGAAATTATAAGTGTAAATTTGGACCTAAATAGATTGCCTAGGAGTAAACATGGTCATGATTCTATTTTTGTGGTTGTAGATAGATTTTCTAAGATGGCAAATTTTATAGCATGTTCTAAAATAAATGATGCATCCTATATAGTTGACTTGTTCTTTAGGGAAGTTGGGCATTTACATGGTGATCAAGCACTCAACATGAACAAGCACAATTCCAACAACAAGAACACAACTATCACAAGCACAGATCAAAACCAAGTCAATTATCTATCCCCTAATGAAAAGAATTAACCCATCATGCTCAAAATAATACAAATATCGTACAAGTTCGTCATCTCATAAATTAAATGCAAATAACATAAAACTTCTAATACCCCCAAAAATGAGCTAAACTAGAAAAGAAAATACCAAAAGGAGGCCCTCGAATAAGCCTAGCTTCCACAGATGGCTTGGAGCCGGACCTTTCTTCTCGTATCTCCTTCTTCAAGCTTAAGCCCCCTGCCTCTTATCTTGATCTTTCCTCCCTCTTTGGAGCGTAATGGGGATGGTGAAGGTGGAAAATGGAATGGTGAAGTGTGTTGGGAGAGAATGGAATAGTGAGAGATGGTGTGTGTATTCGATTATGATGAATGATGATTGAATATGAATGGGAAAATATAAAAAGATATGGTATGGGAGTTGGGGGACAAGTAATTAAGAAATGTAGTAATTAACGGAATTAAATCCCAAACTCTCCTACTCTTCTAGGCTTCAAAAGTCTTAGCTTCTTAATTATCCAACTGGCCATGTGGTGGAGAAATAGGGAGGATTTAAGTCTCGTTCAAAGCTGGAACTGATAGGATGAAGGGAGAAAACTGATCACGAAACTGAAAACTGATCGAGGAAGCAACGACTGACGCCCCGCGCGCCGACGGTGTGCCCCGCGCTCATGGGGCCTGAAGTGCCGCGCGCCCGTGGGGCGGCGTGCACTCACGGGCTTCTTCATCAAAGGCATTGCCCCGCGACCGTAGGGTTCAGCACGCCGGCGGGGCGATTCTGTTCAGTCTTTGGCCTCTTTTCAGTCAAGCTTTCCGCCTCCAGTTCCGACGCTTCAGCTGAGCTCCTTCAGTTGTGGGTCCAGTTTGCTCTTTTCAGCTGAAGTTTCACCCATTAGTTGTTCTTTGGCTAAGCTCTCCACTTCATCAGTTACGGCTCTATTTCTTCAGTTTGGCCCCCAAAACTGATCAGTTTGGGGGTACTAGTTGGGCTCGACCATCAGTTGGTCCCTCAACTCGACTTCGAAACTGGAGCTCTTCCTTGGTGCTCACCTCTTTGCCACTTATTGCTCAAAAATCCTGCTTTTTAGACAAAAAGCGTAAGTTCCGAACAAACTTAGCATATTCTTCCAAAAGAGCAAAAGTGAAGATAAAAACATAAAATCGACATAAAATATAGAAAATACACATTCACAAGATACAAAATTCCTCTAATAAAATAGGAAAAATAAACACCAAACAAAGGTCTTAGCCGACAGGCTCTTCGTGAATGGATCAGCCAGGTTGTCCTCCGATGCAATCTTGACCACTACAACATCTCCTCTCTTAATGATTTCTCGTATAAGATGGTACTTTCTCTCTATATGTTTACTTGCCTTATGGGCTCTGGATTCCTTCGAATTTACCACTACACTAGAGTTATCACAGTATATCGTGATGCTCCTAGGCAAATCAGGAACCACGCTCAAGTCCAACAAGAAGCTCCGGAGCTAGATGGCTTCCTTTGCAGCCTCAGAGGCAGCTACATATTCAGCTTCCATGGTAGAGTCAGCGATGCATTTCTGCTTGATACTCCTCCACGCAATGGCTCCACCTCCCAAGGTAAACATATAGCCCGAGGTAGATTTACTCTGATCTTTATCAGCTTGGAAATCTGAGTCCGTATAACCTAAAGAAATGAGACTAGCAGTGCAGTATACTAGCATATAATCTCTAGTCCTTCTCAGGTAGTTGAGAATATTCTTTACTACAGTCCAGTGTCCTTTTCTAGGGTTAGGTTGATATCTACTTACCATGCCAACCGCATAGCATATATGAGGCCTAGTACATAGCATAGTATACATGAGGCTCTCCACAGCCGAAGCATATGGAACCTTTTTTATCTCATCTATCTCAACTTGTATCTTGGGATACATACTCTTGGATAGATAAATTCCATGCCTGAAAGGTATAAAACCTTTGTTGGAATCTTGCATGTTAAACCTAGCTAGCACTGTATCAATATAGGTTGCCTGAGATAGGCACAACATCCTCTTCTGGCGATCTCGAATGATCTTTATGCCAAGGACGTGTCCAGCTTCTCCCAAATCCTTCATATCGAACTGCTTGGACAGTCACACTCTTATGTTCGATAATACCTTCTTATTGTTTCCAATAAGCAAGATATCATCAACATACAGTACTAGGAATACCACCACATTTTTGTCACTCTTTTTGTACACACAGCTCTCATCCAGGCTTTAGATGAATCCATAAGACTGGATAACCTTATTGAACCGAATGTTCCAAAACCGTGATGCTTTCTTAAGCCCATATATAGATCTCTTAAGCTTTTAGTCTAGGTGCCCTTGGCCTTTAGTAATGAACCCTTCTAGTTGCTTCATATGGATATTTTCTTCAAGATTTCCATTCAGGAAAGTTGTCTTAACATCTATTTGCCATATCTCATAGTCTAGATGAGCGGTAATAGACAGGAGAATCTGGATCGACTTAAGCATGGCAACCGGTGAAAAGGTTTTCTCATAATTGATCCCTTCTTTCTGAGTATAGCCTTTCGCCACCAATCTAGCTTTGAAAGTTTTAACCTTCCCATCTGATCATTTCTTTCTTTTGTAGACCCACTTGCATCCAATGGGTTTTACCCCCATCAGGTGGTTCTACAAGATCCCAGACTTGATTGTGATCCATAGATCCAATCTCAGATTTCATTGCAATTTTCCAAGAATCTGCATCTTTATCTTGTACTGCCTCATCATAGGTCTTAGGATCCAATTCATTCAGTCCTTCAGGGAAATTCGAAGATTCTTCCAAACCAATGAATCTATCAAGTTGACAAACAACTCTCCCACTGTGACGAGGTATTTCCTGTACTTCCGTGACACATTGTGCAGTTATTGGTAGTTCCTCTTCTTGTACAGATGGTGTAGGATCTGCGTTCCCACTTCAAAGCTCCTCAAGAACGATCACGCTCCTAGGTTTCTGATTTATTACATAGTCTTCCTCTAAGAATCGGGCAATGGTGCTAATAATGACCTTCTGATCCTTAGGACTATAAAATAAACTACCTCTCATTCCTTTTGGATACCCAACGAACAACCTTACTTCTGAACATGGCGCCAACTTATCAGCTTCCTTATCTAGCACATATGCTGGACTGCCCCAAATCCGAACGTGACCTAGACTGGGTTTTCGACCAATCCATAGTTATAGGGGCATGCGAGAAATGATTTGGAAGGAAACATGTTAAGAATATAGGCTGATGTTTCCAGGGCATATCCCCAAAATAAAACAAGCAATTCTGAATAGCTCATTATCGATCTAACCATCTCTAATAACGTTCTATTCCTTCTTTCAGCTACGTCATTCTGCTGTGGAGTGCCAAGCACAGTCAACTGAGATGTAATCCCATGCTCTGCTAAGTAATCCCTAAATTCAGTCGAGAGGTATTCGTCACCATGATCAGAACCCAGTGTCTTGATACTTTCACCTGTTTGTTTCTCCACTTCCGCCCTAAATGTTTTGAATGTCTCAAAACACTCAGACTTGCGATGTAACAGGTAAATGTATCCATACCTTGAGTAATCATCAATAAACGTGATGAAATACTCGTACCCTCCTCGAGCCTCAACTGACATAGGGCCACATAAGTCAGAGTGAATCAAATCTAGTACCTCATTAGATCTATTTCCTTTAGACGAAAAGGGCCACTTAGTCATTTTGCCTTCCAAACAGGATTCACACAAATGAAACATTTCCAAGACCAATAAAGACAGTGGTCCATCATTTATCAACCTTTGTATCCTCTTAAGGTTAATATGACCAAGTCTCAGATGCCAAAGATAAGTTTGATTCAGTTCCGAAGGTTCTTTCCGTTTATTAGGGTTAATGATCGATGTATTCAATAATTGCGTTTGTGTAGTGTTTTGCATAGGATTAAGTATATAAAGATGTCCATCCAATGTACCAGAACAGATAAAACATTTTCCACTTGTGATAACGACCTTGCTATCAAAAGTAACAGAATATTCATTCATAAATAACTTAGAAACAGAAATCAAGTTCCGCCTAAAATCAAACACATAAAGACAATCCTTTAAAATAAGAATCATATCACTACTCAAGGATAAAGTAACGTCTCCCACTACAACAGCCGCCACTTTCGTAGCATTGTCCATGTAGACGGTAATCTCGCTATCACTTAGCTACCTTTTCACCAAAAACCCCTGTAAGGACATGCAAACATGATCAGTAGCTCCAGTATTCACTACCCAAGACTGGGTAGAACAAGTAGCTAAACATGTTTCAATAACTAAAGAGTGAGACGTATCCTTCTTCTTCCTTTTGTTAGGACACGCAGACTTCCAATGTCCCTGCTGATCGCACTTGAAACACTTTGATTTTGATTTGAAGTCCTTCGAATGTACCTTAGCTTTGCCTTTCTTATCCTTAGGGTCTTTAGGCGCCTCCTTTGTAGCTTTCTTAGGTGCATATCTCTTCTTCTTTACACCCGAAGAAGACGCTTTGCTAGGTGTACCTCCGAGCTTTCCTTTTGGAGATGCTCAGCTGTCTGAAGATCCATGAGTAGTTCTGATAAAGTAACATCCTTCTTTATCATATTAAAGTTCAGCCTGAACTGCTAAAACCTCAGAGACAGACTGTGAAGCACAATGTCGATTTGGGACTCGGTGTCTAATTCACCACCTAGGGTCTCGATCTCTGATAGAAATCCCATCATCTAGAGAACCTGATCCTGTACTAGTGTAGAATCTGACATCTTAGTGCTCATCAGATTTCTCATAGCCAAATGTCGAGCCGAGCAATTCTAATATCCGAAGAGCTCCTTACGGTTAAGCACTATATCATATGTGATTTTCATAGACTGATGTTGATGTTGGAACACACTTGACATAGAGGCAAGCATGTAGCAACGAGCCATCTCATCAGCTCTAACACACTTACCATAAGTTGTCTTTTGCTCTTCACTAGAATTCTCATCCAGCTTTTGCGGACATTTTTCATCAAGTACAAACTTAAAGTTTTCAGCAATATGGACAATGTTCAGATTTATTATCCAATCTTTATAGTTTTCACCAACTAGTTTGTTTTCTTTGAGAATTGAGGACAGGTTGGAGAGTGTCATGATGATATAGAAGTAACTGAAAATAAACATGCAGTACAATCACAATCTTTAGGATAAAATCACATATAATTCAAAAACCTCAAAAGAAATTATATGCATATCCACCGACATTTTAAAAATATTTCTTATAAGCCACGTAGCGTGGACATTTATAAAATTCATTTTTAAACAGGTTAATCTAACCTTTAATCTACCTCCAGTCAAGTTTCCTTATGACAAGTAAATTAATAGTCGGATATAAAACTCAGTCATGTAATCATCTAATTAATAAGCCACGTAGGGTGGACGTTTATTATTAAATTACATCCAAGTGTGCTTACCATTATCTTCACCCCAAGGACATTATTTCGATCTCACCTCCTTGGTAGCAGGGTCAATTTGTTCTACTAATGTTCTATAGTTATCTATTATGAAGTTTAATTTCTAGAGAATCTAGTAATATGACCCCTCCGTAGGGAGGTTGCCCATCACTTCTCAATTAAACTAGATTAATAGAGACCATTTTGAGATTTCCACATACTTTGGTATGTATCTCTCCCACTTAGTTATTTAAGCTTGAGGTTTCATCTTATCCCATTTAAACATACAATTAATCACATAAAATGATAAACAATCATTGCATGCAAAACAACATTACAAGCATAATAAGTGTGACCAACTATCATGGCTTATATCTCATGTTTTTAATGAGATAATCTTAGAAAATCAGCTCTCGAAAACCCGGACTCCCCTTGGCTGCCACCTCTCTTGCACCTCGCCGAAACCCTAGCTCCTTTAGGATTTCGGGATGTCCTTCCTTTTCGAAGCTGCTCCATTTTCCATCTTTGAGTTGATCCCCTTCCCTTATTCTATATTAAAATGTTATTCCAAAAGGAAATTCTAATATAATAAAGGAAAATAAAAATACAACTCAAAACTAGGTGCCTTTAATTCTAACAATTTATTTTCCTATTACATTAAACCAACATAATAAATAAATTGCCTGGACCTAATCCATGGATTTTCTCATGGATTAAAAATCTTATTTCCTTATCTAGTTCGTTTCCATTCCAATCCTTCCAATCTTTCCATATACCTTCCCTCCACCCTAATTTTCATCCCTTATCATCAAAAGGGGACACTTTGCTGCCCTAGTTCACATACACCACTTGTCTACACTCATACACCCATATACACCATCAAGACCATACACCCGTACACCCACACGGTCCCTATACTCATATACCATACACCATACATCCATGCACCACATAACTCCATACACTCTACATCATTAAGATGAATCCAATTCGAGTCCACTCAAATCGATTCAGAGATATCGATGGTCTACACAGCAACATCAAAATGATCATCCCCGAGTTTGAAGATCTACATGATCCCAATCTCTACCTTGATTGGGAACAGAAAGTAGACAATATTTTTGAGTGCTGTGACTTTCCAGAGCCGAAAAAGATACAACTTGCATATTTAGAATTTAAAGGCTACGCAACAACATGGTGGGGATTCCAGCAAAACTGGTGCCACCGAAACCGCCTTCCACTTATTGATTCGTGGCAAGAGATAAAAGATTTGATGTGGGGAATGCTTCATTCCATTCCACTACCAACGAGAGCTAGAGAAAAAGCTATAAAATCTTAGGCAAGGAGATCGAAGTGTAGATGCCTACTATAACAAAATGATTGAAACCATGAGACGAGTTGATATAGAAGAATATCCAGAAGATACTATGGATAGATTTCTAGCTGGTCTACGAAGGGCAATTCATCAAAAAGTAGCACTCTATCACTTCGACGAGTTGGAGGACATGGTAGAATATGCCATTCAGATAGCAAAGTGGCTAGAGGAGCTAGAGACAAGGTCCAAGGAAGTGATTCAAGTTGAGACCAGTGAAAAGTTACCAACTGAGTTCGTTACCACAAATGAAGATTCTACTTCCAAGGTACCAATTCTAGAGTTCATTGAAGCACCTATTATCTCATTGCCATATATTCCTATGTGCTTGGATGTTGGAGAATCCAAACTTGATGAACCAGTCCTAGAAGATTGTAATCAAGAAGAGTCGGTTCCCATTTATTTCGATGAAGAGATGCCCATTCTCGAAGTTACTAATCTCGAGAAGACAAGTATAGATGATACAGTTCATGTAGAGTTTGTAATGGAAGATAGTCAATCCTTGAGCTCAAAATTAAATGAAAATGAAGAGACAGTCCAAGAGAAGGTTGTGGTAAAGTTCAATCTAGAGGTTTCAGCTCTAGAAAAGTCAGTTCATAAAGAATCTATGACGGATGCAGAACAACCTTTGACCGAAGTAGTTGAAAAGAAGTTGATCATACAGCTCAGTATTGAAAAAGAGATTGACATCAGTGAGGCAGTAATTGTGGATCAAAAAGAGCTCGTACAAACTTAAAGTTTTCAGCAATATGGACAATGTTCAGATTTATTATCCAATCTTTATAGTTTTCACCAACTAGTTTGTTTTCTTTGAGAATTGAGGACAGGTTGGAGAGTGTCATGATGATATAGAAGTAACTGAAAATAAACATGCAGTACAATCACAATCTTTAGGATAAAATCACATATAATTCAAAAACCTCAAAAGAAATTATATGCATATCCACCGACATTTTAAAAATATTTCTTATAAGCCACGTAGGGTGGACATTTATAAAATTCATTTTTAAACAGGTTAATCTAACCTTTAATCTACCTCCAGTCAAGTTTCCTTATGACAAGTAAATTAATAGTCGGATATAAAACTCAGTCATGTAATCATCTAATTAATAAGCCACGTAGGGTGGACGTTTATTATTAAATTACATCCAAGTGTGCTTACCATTATCTTCACCCCAAGGACATTATTTCGATCTCACCTCCTTGGTAGCAGGGCCAATTTGTTCTACTAATGTTCTATAGTTATCTATTATGAAGTTTAATTTCTAGAGAATCTAGTAATATGACCCCTCCGTAGGGAGGTTGTCCAGCACTTCTCAATTAAACTAGATTAATAGAGACCATTTTGAGATTTCCACATACTTTGGTATGTATCTCTCCCACTTAGTCATTTAAGCTTGAGGTTTCATCTTATCCCATTTAAACATACAATTAATCACATAAAATGATAAACAATCATTGCATGCAAAACAACATTACAAGCATAATAAGTGTGACCAACTATCATGGCTTATATCTCATGTTTTTAATGAGATAATCTTAGAAAATCAGCTCTCGAAAACCCGGACTCCCCTTGGCCGCCACCTCTCTTGCACCTCGCCGAAACCCTAGCTCCTTTAGGATTTCGGGATGTCCTTCCTTTTCGAAGCTGCTCCATTTTCCATCTTTGAGTTGATCCCCTTCCCTTATTCTATATTAAAATGTTATTCCAAAAGGAAATTCTAATATAATAAAGGAAAATAAAAATACAACTCAAAACTAGGTGCCTTTAATTCTAACAATTTATTTTCCTATTACATTAAACCAACATAATAAATAAATTGCCTAGACCTAATCCATGGATTTTCTCATGGATTAAAAATCTTATTTCCTTATCTAGTTCGTTTCCATTCCAATCCTTCCAATCTTTCCATATACCTTCCCTCCACCCTAATTTTCGTCCCTTATCATCAAAAGGGGACACTTTGCTGCCCTAGTTCACATACACCACTTGTCTACACTCATACACCCATATACACCATCAAGACCATACACCCGTACACCCACACGGTCCCTATACTCATATACCATACACCATACACCCATGCACCACATAACTCCATACACTCTACATCATTAAGATGAATCCAATTCGAGTCCACTCAAATCGATTCAGAGATATCGATGGTCTACACAGCAACATCAAAATGATCATCCCCGAGTTTGAAGATCTACATGATCCCAATCTCTACCTTGATTGGGAACAGAAAGTAGACAATATTTTTGAGTGCTGTGACTTTCCAGAGCCGAAAAAGATGCAACTTGCATATTTAGAATTTAAAGGCTACGCAACAGCATGGTGGGGATTCCAGCAAAACTGGTGCCACCGAAACCGCCTTCCACCTATTGATTCGTGGCAAGAGATAAAAGATTTGATGTGGGGAATGCTTCATTCCATTCCACTACCAACGAGAGCTAGAGAAAAAGCTATAAAATCTTAGGCAAGGAGATCGAAGTGTAGATGCCTACTATAACAAAATGATTGAAACCATGAGACGAGTTGATATAGAAGAATATCCAGAAGATACTATGGATAGATTTCTAGCTGGTCTACGAAGGGCAATTCATCAAAAAGTAGCACTGTATCACTTCGACGAGTTGGAGGACATGGTAGAATATGCCATTCAGATAGCAAAGTGGCTAGAGGAGCTAGAGACAAGGTCCAAGGAAGTGATTCAAGTTGAGACCAGCGAAAAGTTACCAACTGAGTTCGTTACCACAAATGAAGATTCTACTTCCAAGGTACCAATTCTAGAGTTCATTGAAGCACCTATTATCTCATTGCCATATATTCCTATGTGCTTGGATGTTGGAGAATCCAAACTTGATGAACCAGTCCTAGAAGATTGTAATCAAGAAGAGTCGGTTCCCATTTATTTCGATGAAGAGATGCCCATTCTCGAAGTTAATAATCTCGAGAAGACAAGTATAGATGATACAGTTCATGTAGAGTTTGTAATGGAAGATAGTCAATCCTTGAGCTCAAAATTAAATGAAAATGAAGAGACAGTCCAAGAGAAGGTTGTGGTAGAGTTCAATCTAGAGGTTTCAGCTCTAGAAAAGTCAGTTCATAAAGAATCTATGACGGATGCAGAACAACCTTTGACCGAAGTAGTTGAAAAGAAGTTGATCATACAGCTCAGTATTGAAAAAGAGATTGACATCAGTGAGGCAGTAATTGTGGATCAAAAAGAGCTCGTACAAACTTAAAGTTTTCAGCAATATGGACAATGTTCAGATTTATTATCCAATCTTTATAGTTTTCACCAACTAGTTTGTTTTCTTTGAGAATTGAGGACAGGTTGGAGAGTGTCATGATGATATAGAAGTAACTGAAAATAAACATGCAGTACAATCACAATCTTTAGGATAAAATCACATATAATTCAAAAACCTCAAAAGAAATTATATGCATATCCACCGACATTTTAAAAATATTTCTTATAAGCCACGTAGGGTGGACATTTATAAAATTCATTTTTAAACAGGTTAATCTAACCTTTAATCTACCTCCAGTCAAGTTTCCTTATGACAAGTAAATTAATAGTCGGATATAAAACTCAGTCATGTAATCATCTAATCAATAAGCCACGTAGGGTGGACGTTTATTATTAAATTACATCCAAGTGTGCTTACCATTATCTTCACCCCAAGGACATTATTTCGATCTCACCTCCTTGGTAGCAGGGCCAATTTGTTCTACTAATGTTCTATAGTTATCTATTATGAAGTTTAATTTCTAGAGAATCTAGTAATATGACCCCTCCGTAGGGAGGTTGCCCATCACTTCTCAATTAAACTAGATTAATATAGACCATTTTGAGATTTCCACATACTTTGGTATGTATCTCTCCCACTTAGTTATTTAAGCTTGAGGTTTCATCTTATCCCATTTAAACATACAATTAATCACATAAAATGATAAACAATCATTGCATGCAAAACAACATTACAAGCATAATAAGTGTGACCAACTATCATGGCTTATATCTCATGTTTTTAATGAGATAATCTTAGAAAATCAGCTCTCGAAAACCCGGACTCCCCTTGGCCGCCACCTCTCTTGCACCTCGCCGAAACCCTAGCTCCTTTAGGGTTTCGGGATGTCCTTCCTTTTCGAAGCTGCTCCATTTTCCATCTTTGAGTTGATCCCCTTCCCTTATTCTATATTAAAATGTTATTCCAAAAGGAAATTCTAATATAATAAAGGAAAATAAAAATACAACTCAAAACTAGGTGCCTTTAATTCTAACAATTTATTTTCCTATTACATTAAACCAACATAATAAATAAATTGCCTAGACCTAATCCATGGATTTTCTCATGGATTAAAAATCTTATTTCCTTATCTAGTTCGTTTCCATTCCAATCCTTCCAATCTTTCCATATACCTTCCCTCCACCCTAATTTTCGTCCCTTATCATCAAAAGGGGACACTTTGCTGCCCTAGTTCACATACACCACTTGTCTACACTCATACACCCATATACACCATCAAGACCATACACCCGTACACCCACACGGTCCCTATACTCATATACCATACACCATACACCCATGCACCACATAACTCCATACACTCTACATCATTAAGATGAATCCAATTCGAGTCCACTCAAATCGATTCAGAGATATCGATGGTCTACACAGCAACATCAAAATGATCATCCCCGAGTTTGAAGATCTACATGATCCCAATCTCTACCTTGATTGGGAACAGAAAGTAGACAATATTTTTGAGTGCTGTGACTTTCCAGAGCCGAAAAAGATGCAACTTGCATATTTAGAATTTAAAGGCTACGCAACAGCATGGTGGGGATTCCAGCAAAACTGGTGCCACCGAAACCGCCTTCCACCTATTGATTCGTGGCAAGAGATAAAAGATTTGATGTGGGGAATGCTTCATTCCATTCCACTACCAACGAGAGCTAGAGAAAAAGCTATAAAATCTTAGGCAAGGAGATCGAAGTGTAGATGCCTACTATAACAAAATGATTGAAACCATGAGACGAGTTGATATAGAAGAATATCCAGAAGATACTATGGATAGATTTCTAGCTGGTCTACGAAGGGCAATTCATCAAAAAGTAGCACTGTATCACTTCGACGAGTTGGAGGACATGGTAGAATATGCCATTCAGATAGCAAAGTGGCTAGAGGAGCTAGAGACAAGGTCCAAGGAAGTGATTCAAGTTGAGACCAGCGAAAAGTTACCAACTGAGTTCGTTACCACAAATGAAGATTCTACTTCCAAGGTACCAATTCTAGAGTTCATTGAAGCACCTATTATCTCATTGCCATATATTCCTATGTGCTTGGATGTTGGAGAATCCAAACTTGATGAACCAGTCCTAGAAGATTGTAATCAAGAAGAGTCGGTTCCCATTTATTTCGATGAAGAGATGCCCATTCTCGAAGTTACTAATCTCGAGAAGACAAGTGTAGATGATACAGTTCATGTAGAGTTTGTAATGGAAGATAGTCAATCCTTGAGCTCAAAATTAAATGAAGATGAAGAGACAGTCCAAGAGAAGGTTGTGGTAGAGTTCAATCTAGAGGTTTCAGCTCTAGAAAAGTCAGTTCATAAAGAATCTATGACGGATGCAGAACAACCTTTGACCGAAGTTGTTGAAAAGAAGTTGATCATACAGCTCAGTATTGAAAAAGAGATTGACATCAGTGAGGCAGTAATTGTGGATCAAAAAGAGCTCGCACAAACACACATGGCGGATTCCTCAATTTCTAACATTTTTTGTCAATCATATTCTTTTGATATCTTTATCCTACAGGTTGACAAAGATGTACCATTGGATATTGATATTCCACCAGACTTATTCATGGTTCATATGTCCATGCATCCTATGAAGTTGTTGTTTGAGAAAAAAGACTTTGATGATCAGTTCTTATTAGTTTTTGATCCCAGAGATTCGAATTTGAGGATGAATTCTTTTCAAGAGGGGAATGATGAGTCCACAACGAGCCTTGAAGAACCAAACCCGTAGCTACAATTTTGAGATCTAATTGTACGACTTCGAGCGAAATAATTGCAAGGATATTTCCAAGCATTTGTTCTTAAGAAGTTTAAAGATGAAGAAGGAGTTCAGAGCAGCCCCAAGATTGTTACTTTATTAAAAATTAAAGATTGAAAATCAAGGTTCGAAGAACACATGTGCATGGATTTATTCGACCATGTTGGCAGCCCATGAAGATCGAAATAACTCAGCCCATGTTCGTTGATTTGAAGTCCAATTAGAAGGTCCAAAAGTGTTGGGTTTATTTATCCATTAGCTTAGATTTTTATTATTTGATTTTTAGTATTTATTTATTTATTTTTATTTTTTATTTAGGGGATTTTCTAGAAGGTCTTTTTAGTTAGGTAATTAGAGTTTTAATTATGGGAACTTCTTTCCTAGTTAGAATTCTAATTAAGGTAGGTTTCCTAGTCTAGTTTAGGTGGTTTTCTTTATTATTTTCATGTATAATTAGTCCTATAAATAGGACATCCATGTTACATTATTATTTAGACATTATTGAAGATTTTTGCTTTTGCATCCAATTGTGTCTCAACCCCAAAGCTCTTATATTAATTTTTAGTCAAAAATTAATATTCTTAGAAGCCAGCAACTTTTACGTTTTAATCAAGGTCTCGTTCTAGTGCTCGAGTAGTGCTAGGGTTGGATTGCTATCGAGAAGATCACCAAGTAAAGTACGTTTCGTGGAGTTATCTTCACGGGGTTTGATTTCGTGTGTCAACTCATTCTACCTTAATCATCAACGTTGACCATCATCACAAACATCCATCTTACATCATAAAACGTTTGTATCACATCAACATCACCCCAAGATCAGTTCATGTGCTATTAACAAGTATTCAAGTCCATTTCAGCAAGTTCTAGCCATAGTTGTTAATCTCGCCATGACAAATAATGCATGCATACTGTAGTTACTTACATTGACATAGCGCTGGTTTATGAGACTCCGACAACATACAGCAACACGTAAATATTTAACACAGATAGTCACATATACAATTTTAACAAAGCAGAGCTTAGTAGCTCGAAAGATACAATTTACAAAGATATAATAGCCCACCTGGATAGAAGATAGCTCTCAAATTCTAGGTTTGTTTTGCTAAAATTCTGCCACTTCTTCTAGCCCTACAACAACCGGCAATGGCTTAGTTTAACTAAAGCCCCTTATTGTAACTCAATCCCTAAACTCCATTTTAATTTAATTTATGTTTCTATACTATACTTTGCATTTATTTATTTATTTTTATAAACCATTAATATGATCATTTAAATTTGCAATTATTCCTAAAATATCAATATACTATTAAAATTATTATACTAATATTCCCAGTTAATACCATTTTTTACTATGGTCAATTTAAAATTATAAAAGCATAACAAAAATTGATTAAGAATTTACACAATATGGTGTCGTGGACAGAATTGAAATGGGTGGCGAAATGGATGAATTGGGGGCTAGGGCTCGTTTCGGTGAAGAAAAATTGAATCTTGAAGGGAGCTCTGAATTAGGGATTGCAAGTCGAAAGATGAGTGAAGAGAAAATGAGCATCGGGTCGGGTTCAGCGTTGGGCTGAAGCGGGTTACTTAAAATATACATTTATGTTTAACTCCCTTAAGAGGCCCATATCTTAGTGGCCCAATTTAGTATTTTAAGAAATATCTTATGCTTGCATGTAGGGTTTAATATTATGATGTAAGCACCTGGGGTATAAATCCAGGTTTATGACATTTATGAGTAAGAAATGAATTAGACGTTATCCTTCTACTTTTCTCTATTTCCCTCTTATCTTCTCTCAATCTCTTCCCTCCTTTCTTATACCAAGTTCTGAACTTTATTACAAAATCTCACCATTAATACAATCCTTACAAGATAGGGAAAGGTAAAACCAAAAAATATAGAGAAATAACATAACATTTGGTATCTCAGAGCGACGATCTCGAGATGGCCGAGGGAACCTGGTTGCGCGACCTGAAAGGACATCAACAATAATTGGATCAGGTGTTAAAAGTCGAGTCATTAAAAAGGGAAACCGCAGAAATCAAGATGCAAGAACAGATCTCCAAATCTAATGACGAAATTAAAGGTTTTATGCAAGGTGTTAATAGTAAGTTTGATAATCTTGCTAATACCCTGGGATCCATCCAACTACAACTCTCAAATCTGGATAAAGGAAAGGGTACTTCTATGGAAAATTCTATTTTGGGTAGTCCTAGCTCTACCGGATTAGGTGAGAGTAATTAGACTAGACCGCACCAAGTTATCCCCAGCAGAGAGTGGTCTGATAGATGTAAACATTCACCTCCACATCTCCCTAAGCTGGACTTCCCTAGATTTGATAGGGATTAATCCCGAGCATGGATCCTAAAATGCCAAAGCTACTTTAGGATGGTCCCTAATGTCCCAGATGATCAGAAAGTCATCTTAGCTACTATGCATTTTGATGGTAAAGCTTTACAATGGTTCCAGAATCTAGCCCTTAAGGAGAATGGTCTATCATGGGAACAATTTCTTGATGTTGTGTCTGCTAGATTTGAAGAAATTAGGGATGCCAAAGTGATTTTTGAGTTTAATAAACTTAAGCATATGGGTTCATACACTGACTATGTTGACAGGTTTGAAGAGCTTAAGGTTTGCATGTTGTTGTTGAACAAAGGGCAGTTTACTGAGGACTACTTTATAGCAAGTTTTATAAGTAGGTTAGGGGAGGACATTCAACCCTTGATTCACATGTTTAAACCTGCCACACTGAACCATGTAATAGAATTGGGGCAGCAACAAATTCTCAACCTAGAAGCCATGACTAACAAGTTCAAGGGCAATGCTAAGCCTAATCTGGCTGCAGGGGTAAGGAAGGATTACTCTAGCAGTCCTCCCAACACCAAATCTTCATCCACAACTGCAAAGTCACCATTCAAACTCCTTACAGCTAGCAGCAGAGATGGCAACAAGGAGAGAGAAGGGACTGTGCTATAATTGTGATGAAGCTTTTACAGTGGGGCACAGGTGTAAATCCAGGATTTCCTACATGATTATGAGTGAGGAGGAGGAATTAGATTTTGAACAGTCAATGTCTACTGATGAAGGGGAATTCTCACCTATAGACCTAGAGGAGGTCCCAATGGCCTTGAATGTCATTTCTGAGGAGGGAGGTTTCACCACAATGAGAGTGTATGGGCAGGTTGGAGACCATAGCCTCCACATACTTATAGATTCAGGAAGCACACTCAGCTTCATAAGAGAATCCACTGTAAGAGACCTGGGGTGCACTCTACAACCCACCAAGCCCCTTTTGGTTAAGGTTGCTAATGGCAACAGAATGGTTAGTTCTACTAAGGTAATTGGGTTTCAGTGGTCTATGCAGGACCACTAGTTCACCTATTCCCCTTAGGACACTAGCAACAGAAGGTTGTGATTTGATCTTAGGGGGTGACTGGCTCAAGGCTTGCACTTCCATTGAGCTGGACTATGGCAAGATGACATTCACTGTCAACCTGCTGGGAAAGAGGGTTAAGATCTAGGCATTAACAAAGATGAGGAAATGTCATATGATTTTTGAACACAACCTCTACTAAATGATGCACAACACACATCCCTACCCAATTGAAGAGGTGTTTATGGTGAAACTGAAGGCTGATCACTATGACCATAATCAAAAACTAGAATGCCTGCTAAGAGAATTCAGGGATGTATTTGAAGAACCAAAGGAACTACCCCCCAGCAGAGGTACTGAGCATCAGATACTGCTCAAGCTAGATAGCCTACCCAAGCATAGATGCCCCTACAAGGTTTCTTATGCCCAAAAGGCTAAGATAGAAAGAATTATCCAGGAGTTGTTGGACAGTGGTATGATACAGGACAATAGGAGCCCTTTTGCTTCCCCTGTCCTGTTGGTGAAAAAGAAGGATGGGACTTGGTGAATGTGTGTAGACTACAGGTATCTCAAAAACCTAACCATCAAACATGACTATCCAATACCTATCATTGACGAGCTATTGGATGAGCTGCAGGGAGCCAAGTTTTTTTCTAAAATTGATCTCAGGTCAGGGTATTTTCAGATCCTAATGAAGCCTGAACATAGGTATTTAACAGCTTTTAGTACACATAATGGCCACTATGAATTCCTAATGATGCCATTTGGCTTGTGCAATGCCCCGACCACTTTTCAATCATTGATGAACAAGGTATTTAGACCACAACTCTGGAAATCAGTGGTTGTTTTCTTTGATGATATCCTGGTCTATAGTCCAACCTGGGAGGAGCATTTGCAACATCTAAGGGAAGTTTTGGCTATCCTAAGGCAGCATAAACTCTTTGCTAAATAGAGCAAAATGTCATTTTGGTTAGGAAAGGATAGAGTATCTGGGGCATATCATCTCTGCAGAAGGAGTGTCAACTGATCCAAGCAAAGTGGCTGCTATGATAAGTTGGCCCATTCCTACTAACCTGAAACAGCTAAGGGGCTTTTTGGGACTCACAGGGTACTACAGAAGATTTATCAAGGGGTATGTAGCTCTTTGTAAGCTATTAAGCTCCTTATTAAAAAAGGGAGACTACCACTGGACTCAAGAAGCCACTGCAGCTTTTGAGGCCCTCAAGGAAGCTATGATGAATGCTCATGTTTTAGCCTTACAAGATTTTACTCTACCATTCATCCTAGAGACTGATGCAAGTGGGAAAGGGATTAGGACAGTCCTCATACAGAAGAGCAGATCTATATCCTACATGAGTAGGACACTATATCCCAGAAACCAGTTTTTATCTATCTATGAGAAGGAGTTCCTAGCAGTGCTGATGGCTGTGCAAAAGTGGAGACACTATCTACTGAGACACAAGTTCATTATAAGGGCTGATCAGCAGGCTTTAAGAAACCTCCTGGATCAGAACATCATGAACCCAATGCAGCAAAAGTGGATCACTAAACTTTTGGGGTTGAATTATGAAATTCACTACAAGAAAGGCATTTGTAACAGAGCTGCAAATACCTTATCTAGGAAACCACCTACCTCAGAGGACTGTTGCATCATTACCACTGCAGTACCAGCTTGGATGCAGCAGGTGGTGGAGAGCTACATTAATGATGTCTAGGCTACTAATATCTTGAACTCTAAGTTGCTGGACAGAGATACCTATCCAGGGTATGAGATCATGGGTGATCTGCTCAAGTATAAAAGCAGAATTGTCATTAGGGCTGGGACTAATATCAGACATCAACTCCTCAGGAAAATGCATGATTCTTCCTATAGAGGGAATTCTGGAATCTATGGCACCTATATTAGGTTGAAGAGACTATTTTACTGGCCCCACATGAAAAGGGATGTAGAGCAGTGGGTAAGTAAATGCAACACCTACAGTGTTAGCAAGGCTTCTAGAGGACCATACCCTGGGCTACTGCAACCTTTGCAGATTTCCAATCAGGCCTGGACACACATAACTATGGATTTCATAGAAGGATTGCCTACTTCCTTCCACAAGAATGCTATCTTGGTGGTGGTGGATCGGCTTACTAAATATGGGCACTTCATAGCTATCTCTTATCCTTACACAGCTCAATCTATAGCTAAAGTTTTCCTGGATACTATCTATAGGCTCCATGGACAGCCACTAAGCATTGTTACACACAGAGATAAGATTTTCACTAGCTTATTCTGGACAGAGTTATTCACACTCATGGGGACTACCTAGGATATGACATCAGTCTACCATCCCCAGTCTGATGGTCAGACAGAGAGGGTAAACCAATGTCTTGAAACTTACTTAAGGTGTATGGTCCATCAACATCTTAAGCACTGGTCTAAGTGGCTTCCCCTAGCTGAATTCTGGTATAACACTAATTATCATACCGGGTTAAAAGCTACCCCCTTTTCAGGCCCTCTACGGGTATCCTGCACCCCATCACTCCCTAAAATCCTATCTTTCCACTAAGAATGCAGAGGTCAAGGAAGTGATTGTAGACAGACAGTAGTTTATGACAGAACTCAAAGCTAACCTACATTCGGCTCAGAACCGGATGAAGGTGTATGCAGACTAAAAAAGGACAGAAAGAGAATTTGAGAAAGGGGACCTGGTGTATCTAAAGCTTCAACCTTTCCGACATCAATCAGTAGCTTTTTAGCAGAACACGAAGCTGTCGGCAAGGTATTATAGCCCTTATAAGGTGCTTGAACGTGTGGGAAAGATAGCCTACCGGCTAGAATTACCTGCCGAATCGAGGATCCACCCAGTCTTTCACGTCTCCCTGCTTAAGAAGGTGTTGAGCAGCTCTATTATTCCTACTGCAACTCTTTCGACTCACGACAGTGACGGTCTTTTTCACATCGCACCTTGCGGCTTACTTGCAGAACGGCTTCTACACCGTCGCGGACGTGACATTGTTCAAAGCTTGATTCTTTAGGAAGAAGTCAATCAGAGCTTAATATCTTGGGAGGATTCTCGTCTTGCGACCAAATTGATGGGCAAGAATCATCCTTGTGGACAAGGATCTAAAAATTGCGGCAATAATATAGTGGACAGAACTGAAATGGGTGGCGAAATGGATGAATTGGGGGCTAGGGCTTGTGTCGGCGAAGAAAAATTGAGTCTTGAAGGGAGCTCTGAATTAGGGATTGCAAGTCGAAAGATGAGTGAAGAGAAAATGAGCATCAGGTCGGGTTTAGCGTTGGGCTGAAGTGGGTTACCTTAAAATATGCATTTATGTTTAATTCCCTTAAGAGGCCCATATCTTAGTGGGCTGAAGAGGCCTATATTTTTGTGCCAAGTTTAAAGAGCAAGATGGCTTGATCAACTGTGAGGACTGAAGTGTTGGTGGTGGGTAACCAATTACACAAAATAAATTTGTGTAAGACAGAGTAGAAAAATGTGAGCTTAGAAGTGGAAATTTTATTAGTCCACTTAGTCACCAACCCACCAGTAATAGTCCCAACAACATCATCAATTAAGTCTAGGCTAACAACATCAGAATCATTACCCAGACCCAAGAATTTGTTGATCATCATAGGGTTAAAAACATAGATTTTATCTCGCATATAAACCTCCCCAAATTTGCTCTTAGACTTATCACCCATCTCAGGAGACACATTTGCATAAAATTCAGCAATAACATCAGGCTCAAAAGAAGACAAAGTAGTGACAGATTTCTAGAGACCCCTCTCCTTCAGGAAAACATCCATTTCATACTTCTTAAAACTAAGCATGTCAATTTGTTTTTCGACTCGCGTAGGGCGAAGAATGACAGTTTTATGAAGAGTTTTAGCATGCTGAGAATAGAACATCTTACTAAATGCAGAGGAGACATCATGAGGAGAACCTGGAGGATAGACAGGTTCAGAGTTAGCAGAATCAACATCATCTTTGACATCGACTGAATGAGTAGGAGTTGGAGAGACTATCTCCTTAGCTGTTCCAGAAGAGACCATCTCTTGTAAAGACGTGGGGAAGAATTCCTTCTTTGTAGGACTAGTTGTAGTACACTTTATCCCTTTTCCTTTCAAAGTGTGTCCTGAAGTCGCAGCATAGCAGGAACATCGTCCTCTGGTATCGCAGATAGAGGTTCCTCTTATTTTTCATCATCAACTTCCACATCAGCTACAACTTTGTCTGGAGAATTTTCAAAGGGGTTTTCTTCATCCTCGGACTCATCTTTCAATGACCTTGCTGATTTTTCTTCCATTTTCAGCGTTCTTCTTGCCTTTTTACTCGAACCCTCACCGACCTCTTCCTTGACAGACCCTTGTTGGCCATGTAGTCATTTTAACTTGCGAGTAGGGCCACTCTTCTTTTTCTCAGCAAGAGCTTGAGTGTGTAGCTCCAGATCTAGGTCGATAGGGTTTTCCGCTGCACCAGAACTTATGTGTTAGAGATGAGTGGGGTTTAGTACCATTATGGAGTCAGGAGCAGCAGTATCCATCATGGAAGCATCTGCATGGTCAGTCAGAGAAGATGAGGGTTTGTTGGACTCCGATTTGGGTCCTTCTGGAGTGAGTTCGGCTGTTGCAGTGACGGCAGGAGTTCATATGGCGGAGGGAGTGATAGCTGATGTTCCAGCAGGACCAGAGGCAGAGGATGGAGTGCCCATAGTCTTCTCAAACATTTGTTTCATGATCTCAAACATGGTAGAGATATCCTTGGGTTCCGCCATTGATATTCAAGAAAAAAAACTTGAAGAAGCAGAAAAAAAAATAGTGGGAGACGAAGAGGCTTCGAGAGAGAGAGAGAGTGAGAGTAATAAAGAATGATTTCAGAAATGGGTTGATATATCTCTTCACCCTCAAAAATCGGAACAGACCCCTGTCACATCATCCACTTTTTCTATTTTCCTTATCAAGGAAAATATTTAAATAAAACAGAATTAGTGGATAGGGATACACCATATCAAATCGTGTATTTATCACACAAATTCAAAAAGTGAATCTTTATCGGTCCCAAAATAGTTTCTGTTTTCCCCATTTTATATATATATATATAGGAAAGAATAAATAATAAAAAATAACAACAAAAATATAATTCTGGACAAATTTTCTAATGATTATTGTTTCTCTGCAATCTTGGCCACAACATCAGCTATAACATAGAAAATAGTGAACAAACCTAACTATAATTCACCTTATAGGATTACGGGTATTTCATTCACAAACACATACATAGAAGTTCAAGTAGCTGATTTTGTTAAATAAAGGCAGAAATACGATAATTTCATTAAGTCAGTCTTGAATTATACTTAAAAGAAATGACTAACATAAATAAATAAATAAAAGAACAAGATAAACAACTGATGTTTAATAAAAAGACTCACATCGAGTTCAACATCAGTAAACAAAATGAACTAATTAAATAGAACACATTCCAAAAGACTTTCTCAAGGCAGAAAATCTCTCGAAATCAAGAGGCTTGGTGAAAATATCCACCGTCTGATTTTTACTGGATATGTATTTGATGTTTATGATCTCCTTTTCTATCAAATCTCTGATGAAGTGATGTCGAATATCGATATGCTTAGTACGTGAATGTTGAAAAGGATTTTTGGAAATTTCAATTGCACTAGCATTGTCACACAGCAGGGTTAGTGATGAGCTTGTCATGCCATAGTCTTTCAACATTTGATTTAGCCATACCAATTGAGCACAACAACTAGCAGCTGCAACATATTCCGATTCAGCTGTTGACAAGGAGATGCAATTTTGTTTCTTGCTTGACCAAGAAACTATATTGCTCCTCAAAAAGAAACAACCACCACTTGTGCTCTTCCTATCATCAACATCACCTGCCCAATCTGAATCACTATATCCAATGAGGCTGGTGTTGGTGTCTTTTCAATATCTGATTCCAAAGTCGACTGTGCTAGCAACATATCGAATTATTCTTTTAACAGCCTTCAAGTGTGACTCCTTGGGTTGAGCTTGGTATCTAGCACAAACTCCAACACTGAACATGATATCAGGTCTACTGGCAGTCAAGTAGAGCAAGCTACCAATTATTCCTCTGTACATTGTTGGATCAACATTGACTCCAACATCGTCTTTGCTTAGTTTTTCAGAGGATCCCATTGGTGTTTTCATGGGCTTTGCAGCTTCAAGTCCATAGCGCTTGATCAAACTTTTGGCATACTTACTTTGGGATATGAAAATTCCATCTTTGTCTTGCTTGATTTGGAGACCAAGAAAGTAAGCCAATTCGCCGACCATGCTCATCTCAAATGTGATGCACATTGCATCAACAAACTCCCTAAGGAGATTAGAGCAGGTGGATCCAAACACAATATCATCAACATAGATTTGTACAACAGTGATGTGTTTGTGAATCTTTTTGATAAACAATGTTTTATCTACCACGCCTCTTGAAAAACCAAAGTCAATTAAAAACTCGGTAAGTCGAGCATACCAAGCTCTAGGAGCTTGTTTAAGCCCATACAAGGCCTTGTGTGGTTTCAGTACATAGTTTGGTTTTTCATGGCATTCAAAGCCTTTTGGTTGTTCAACATAGGCTTCCTCATTCAAAATGCCATTCAGAAAGGCACTTTTGACATCCATTTGATGCAGTGTAAACCCGATGTGGCAAGCAATGGCAAGTAGGAGACGGATAGACTATATTCTAGCAACAGGAGCGAATGTTTCATCATAGTCTATTCCTTCTACTTGTGTATAACCTTGTGCCACTAGCCTGGCTTTGTTTCTAACCACATTCCCAGACTCATCAGTCTTGTTCTTAAAGATCCATTTAGTTCCAATTACATTTTTATTTTCAGGCCTTGGAACTAACTCCCATACATTATTCCGAACAAACTGAATCAGCTCATCATGCATTGCTTCTACCCAGAACTCATCTTTTAATGCTTCTTTGACATTTTCAGGTTCAACACTGGATAGAAAGCATGAAATGGACACAAGGTTAATAACTGATGACATGCAAACCTGTTTGACCAATTCAGCAACATCGGCTGAGCTCTTTGTTCTGGTTTTGACTCCTTGAGATCCATCACCAATGATTTGGGAATTCGGGCGATCTCTTTTGATTCTCCTTGGAGGATCACGTCTTGGTTCATACTGAGCCAGTGGAAGATGGTCATCATCACTTTCAGAGGAGGATTCTGAGTCTGGTGTTCGAGGTGATGTTGATCCCTTTGCTGAGGGAGAAGAAGCATTAGATTTGACATCAGGACTTCTCGTAGAACTTTTGGTAGTTCCACTAGGCTCCTTATCAGCAACATCTGGTTCATGGAGGAGAAAAGACACATCATCTTCCTCAGATCTAGTTGTCAGGCCTGCAAGATCATTAAACACAACATTGACAGATTCTTGCACAGCTTTGGTTCTTAGGTTAAGAACACGATATGCTCTGCTGTTTTGAGCATATCCCAAGAACAATCCTTTATCACTTTTAGAGTCAAACTTTCCAATGTAGTCTCTGTCGTTCAGGATGTAGCAGACACATCCAAACACATGGAAATATTTGAGATTCGGCTTTCTTTCTCTTAGAAGCTCATAAGGTGTCTCCTTTCTTCCTGGTCGAAGATAGACTCTGTTCCCGATGTGACAGGTTATGTTGACAGCTTCAGCCCACAGCTTCTTCGAAAGTCCTTTAGCATGTAACATTGCACATGACATTTCCTGCAGAGTTCGATTCTTTCTCTCCACTACTCCATTTTATTCAGGAGTTTTGGGAGCTGAATACTCATGTAGTATTCCTTTTCTTTCACAAAAGTCATTAAATGCAGCATTCTCAAATTCTCTTCCATGATCTGTTCTGATGCATGTAATGTTGGTGTCAAATTGCAAACACATTGTGCGGCAGAATCTTTTGAAGACTTTGAATGTTTCAGATTTTTCCTACAGGAATTCAACCCAAGTGTATATTGAGAAATCATCAACAATGACAAGTATAAAACTCTTACCACTCATACTCTTTGTATCGACTGGTCCCATAATATCCATGTGTAAGAGTTGAAAACATCTTGTTGTTTGACAACCACCTAGGCTTTTGTGAGGAATTTTGGTTTGTTTTCCTTTTTGGCAGGCACCACATACAACATCGTGATCAACATTCAGCGTTGGTAGGCCACGGACAGCATCCGACACAATCAGTTTCTTTAAATTTACCATGCTCATATGACCGAGCTTTTAATGAATCAACTTGGTTTCATCATTAACAGTCATATTGCACGTTTCATCTTTATCAGCATGGTAGCAATTATCAGATGCACGGCTACCAAACATTATACATTTGTCATGTTTGTCAAACACTTCACAAGTGTTTTTATCAAACTTGACATACATACCATCATCACAAAGCTGACTAATACTGATCAAATTTGCTGTCAGTCCTTCAACATGTAGAACATTCTGAAGCTTAGGAAAATGTTTATTTTCCGACAATGTTTCCTTGAGCTCCTCCTCCGTAACTGACTTTGCCTTTGTTTGAAGTGGTATATTCTTTAAGAAACTCCTTATTGCCGGTCATGTATCGAGAACATCCACTGTCGAAGTACCATGTTCCGGCAATGTTAGCCTTCAGTGATGTGAACATAACATTGCATGTAACCTTCATCTTTTTGGACTTCATCTGGTTCTTGTTCTTTGATGTGATCCCTATTGTTGTTCTCTCGGTCGCAACATCATCGTGAAACTTAAAGCAATGTGGTTTGATGTGTCCCGGCTCCTGACAGTAATGGCACACATATTTTCAAACCTTTGAGCTCTTACATTTCTTCTGATCATCATCTTCAACATTGCTCCCTGTAGACATGTTTGGGTTGTTCTCCTTCACAACTTTCACAACATTGTGATTTGAGGGAGTCATGGAAACTTTGTTTGAGAATCCCAGTCCAGCCCTGTCTGTCTGTCCCAATGTTAAGGCTTCATTTAGGACATTCGTTCCTTGATTCCATTTCTGAAATGTTCTTGAGGTGCTCTCCACTTCTCTCTTTAGTTTAGTGATTTCAACATCACTCCTGGTGAGTATAATTTCCAGTCCCACAATCTTTTCTCTATGACACCAATTTTCTTCCATAAGAAATTTCAGTTCTTTGGATTGAGTTGTTCATTGATTGCAGACTTCATTCACAACATCACTGAGCTCTTCAAGAGAGGCAGATGGGCGTTCTTCCTGTGGATTAACCTCTCTGATCTCAAAAGTATGATTAAACTCATCCAGTAGAGTCATTTCATACCAATTAGTAGTGTTGGGAGAGATCTCGATTGTCTCAACTTCAACATCTGGGAGAACCTCATCTTCAATTTCACATTCTTCAATGTCCAGACAATCAAGTTCATCAATACCATTCAAGGCATCAATAATCTGATTGTCTTCCTCTATGATATTGATGAACAACACTCTCTGATATGAATCATTTTCAGTATTAGACTCATCACTAAGAAAAACATTAAAATTATTTCTTTGTCTTCTTCGTGCTGTTGGACATTCATTTGAATAATGTCCATACCCAGAGCATGCTCTACATTGAACTGAATCAATATCTTTCCCAGTGTCAGTGACTTCCTTCTTGACATTTGATCTTCCATAATTTGATGTTGATGAGGATGGAGAGTCAAACAGCCGCCGAGGTTTGATGTTTGGGGGGGCTTTTCTTCATGGAACGAACCAGTGAGTTGAACTTCTTTGTCAAGAGTGCAACACTCAGATTTTCTTCCTCATTGATTTCCTAAAGACTGTCAACATCATCATGATCATCAGATGACACAGTTGTTGTCTGAAGAGCAATTTCCTTTGAAGTTGAGTTTGCTTTCTGATTTTGCAGGTTTATCTCAAATATTAGCAAGATGCTGACAGTTTCACTCATACTCATGGTTCCTACATCATGTGTTTCTTCAATTGCAGAAATTTTCATATTAAATCTTTCTGGGAGAGTTCGAAGCAATTTGCTAACCATGTTCTCATTAGAGATTGGACTCCCAAGAGCGGTAGATTGATTTGAGATCTCACATAATTTTTCAGCATAAGATGAAATAGTTTCATCTTCAAACATGCGCAAATTTTCAAATTTTGATGTGAGCATCCTCAGTTTGGTCTTCCTAACACTGGCAGACCCTTCACAATGTTCCTGAAGAATGGTCCATGCTTGATATGCAGTAACACAATTGCAAATCATTTTGAAGCATGGAACATCGACTGAAACAAAAATCGCATTCAGAGCGCGAGCATTAAAATTTGAGATTATTCTCTCATCATTTATCCATTGAGACTCTGGAGTTAACACAAAATCTCCATTCGGACCTTCCATCCTAGGAGGGCTCCATTCTTCAATAACTGTCATCCATGCTCTTTCATCGATAGATTTGATGTAGATTTTCATTTGAGATTTCCACATGACATAGTTACCACCATTGCTATCTAGAGCAGGAGGACGACACTGATTAATTTGAATATCCATCACAGATTTCAAGCAACACCGGATCGAGTACTTAGTGTGTCAAGTACCGGCTCTTGATGCCACTTGTTAGAATTTGTTGCCTGAAACAATGTGAATTACGGATGTAAATTACAAAGTTAAATGTAATGTTGAAGCTAGTGTTACCACATTGTCTTCAACATGAAGCGGAAACGTAAATAGAACTTTGCACAAAATAAGTTTTAAATCACACTCCTTACGGTGCGTGATTACCTCAAGGCGAAATTCACTATCACAAGTGAAACACAAAATCAATGCTGATGTTGTCTCGGTTCACTCCCTTGACAACACTGTATAAAACATACAGAGGACTATCCTAGCTTCACTCACTCGAATAATCACTCAAAAACACACCTATCTAAACACATAGATAGATTACAATCAATCACTCTAAATCCTAGACTTCTCTAAGTTGACTATCTAACCTACACACACAACTGGAATGAAAGTCTCCAGCTGATTGGGACGCTAGGCAGATGTCGAGGAAGATGTCTTGGACTTCAGAGATGACACTAGATGCAAGATTCAGAGCTTCTCACAAACCACGGTGATAACCTGCTTGAATAAATGATTTTAAGGCTTGGAAATGCCTTAAATACTTCCTCCATCTCGGCTGGATAGTTTCTCCACGATCCTTGATGAGTTGGATGCAAAACTACCGCCTTCCACTACCCTTGCTGAACTGGACTCGAGATAACCGTCCTCTGCACTGCGTGGCACACGTTCTTCAATATCGTGTAACAATGGCGGTTACTCCAGCTACCCACGTTCTCTGCAACGGTTATTATCAAAGATGAAGTGGGGAACATCACGCCCTTGAAACTCGGAACAAATTCTGACTTAGTCAAAATCAAGCATAATCCACGTTTTAATTCGAAATAAAATATCTAATAAATCCGTTAAATCGTGGAAAATGATATGTGACAAAAATCACAATTTATTAAGATTGATTTAAAATAAATTAATCCAAAATACTAGGAAATGATAAGGTTAGAGATCCGAGTGTTATACTCGGTGTGACAAGAATGACGGACAACATTAGATACGACATTGATCGCGACGTTATCAGCAAAGCGATAACATCATCTGGAACACGTCATACTCAACAATATGGTTTTAAGTTACATAATTCTAAAAATAATTTTTACATATACGAGAGAATATATATATATTATTTAGGAAATATTATAATTTTAAATAATCTCAAACTCATAGCATATGTACGGTTCTCTCAATTAATGAAAAATGGTGATTAAAAATTCTAATATATCATTCTTGATTAATTAGCACCAATAATTTTAGCACGAAATTTATGCAAAAATGGATGATTAAAAGCTATAATATATATACATATATATAAATTTTAAGAATTTATAATTTTAATATGAACTAGAGATCTTACATCCATATTCCATAATATAGGTTTCATAAAATAAAACTAATAGAAAATTATAGAAGATTACCTTAAGTAAAAAGTTTGGTCGGCTAAGCACTTACGATTTTATTAGAAATTTTTCCTATCTTTCCTTTTTTTTTTAGTTTAATGTTTGGTGAGAATAAATTATATACAACTAAATTAATTCATTAAAAGTGTGTGCATTCCATATCTACATTAGTTAATGACTCACTGGATGATTAATCTTATGTTGCCACATCATTTAGATAATGTAATGTAATGACACGTAGATGGACTAAAGATGATGACAAATCAATCATAATGTTCACAACTATATATATATTTATATATATATATATGAAACGTTATTTTCCTATTATATAAGGGTACATATTTTTATTTAGAACTTGTATTAATGCATTTGTGTGAAAATAAAAATCACACTTGATCTATTAGTATTCAATAAATAAATTTTCCAATTATTTGAACTAAGTTAGAATCTAAGGTTCCGAATAAAAAATATAAGATAGTCTCAGATATCTCTAACCCATTAATTGGTACATTTTACCCTAAAACAACTCAAGGTTTCATTTTCTTCGCTAGGTTACCCTTAAGGTTAACATAAACTATTCTTTTAATATCCAATTTTTTTGGATATTACACTTATTCTAAATATTAGATTTATACTCCTAATTAAATTTAGATAATAAAATTTTGGGGTAATACATGTTGTTGAAAAATGATTCATTGATTATTGATGTGTATTTCAGTGCTCAATTGGTAATATTTAATTGCTAAATATATAATTTAGATGAAAATTATATATTTTGTAGATCCTTGTTATGAATAAGTTTGTTGCTTGTTTTGCAATTATTTATAACTTGGTATATCATGTTTGTTTGTTTTTAAAATAATTGATTGCTTATTAATGTGTATTTCGATGCTTAATCTAGAACATTTCATTGCTAAATATATGCAAGGCAATATTTCACATTTTATTTTATGGGATGTCATTGATTGTCTTACATGATTTAATTATTTAATTTGTATCATCTAATATATATAACATTAAAATGAATATTGATAGCAGCAAACAATTTTAATTGTCCACTTTTAAGAAAGAGAGACTAAAGACAAAGTCGGTGGTATCAAGAAAGTATGTATGGAGAGATGGAAATGTTATAGCGAGATGAAAATAATACAAGTGATTGTGGTATCTACTCAATATGCCACATGGAGATGTTCATGGGACAAAGCATGAAGCTTGGAACAATGAGCTGAAAAGAGGGAATAAATCACAAATGATATACCTTCGGGTGAAATATTGTAATGTAATAATACTCACATCGTAGATAAACATCTACAAAGAGGAGATTGCCCAAAAAATACGTTAAATTTTGCAACAACTTGTAACAACTAGATGTGAATTATTTATTTAAATAAATTATAATTTGGATGAAATAAATTAATATATTGATTGGTAGTATTGATTTCGGAAATACTTATTATGCATTATTTTACCGCTTGTTTAGTAGTTATTCATGACTTGGTATATAAGGTTATTTTTTACTGTTGTAGAAAATAATTAATTGTTGAATTATTTGTCTTTGGAGTGATTAATCATTCATATTTTATTGTTAACCTTGTAAGATTTGAATGATTTTTGCTATTACTATTTTTTGTATATTATTACTTATCTTTCCATTGATTCCGTAACTAATTTAATTGATTGTGTTGATAATAACTTTGTTCCTTTCTAAATTAATTTTCATTGCTTTAAATACTTAGTTTCATTGATTTATATGCTTTATTGTTTTGCTATAACTCAACAATTCTCATCACCCAAATCTCATCTAAGTACAAAAATATAAATGGAAGCATGTACTCTAACTCAAATATTTAGCATTTCAATATTATTTGGTTCAACATCATGTGTACAAAAAATTAAATTTTATTATTCATTCATTGATAAATATATGTACTTACTAATTCATGGGGTTGGTTATAATGAGTAATAGTTATTTGTGTGAGAACTAGGAACCATGCTTATTTAATATGATTTTGTAGCTTATCTTGTTGTATTTTAGTGCTTTTAACACTAGCACTAAAATACAACAAGATAAGCAATAATTTTAAAAAAAAAATAGCACTAAAATATAATAAAATAAGTTATAAAATTATACTAAATAAGCATAGTTCCTAGTTCTTACGTAAATAATTAGTACTCATTTGAACGTATTCCACACTTGATCAACCTAGAAATAATCAGAAACAGAGAGATAGATGAGTACGATCAAAAGCAGGAAAACTTATGCAGAAGCTCGGTGGAAAAGCGACAAGTATCTTAGTGAGAAGATTAAAAAAATTAAATATGATTTATGAAAATATGAACTTGCCAATAGAGAAAAATGAGTGACTTTAGAAGCACGTGTATCATTAAAATTAATGGATGCGTTAAAAAATAATTAAAATTGATGGAATAAAATCGAGAGGTGAAAATTAAATGAATGGAATAAAATATGTGGAATAAAAACAATGAAAATTGATAGAAGAATATTGAGATAAATTTGTATTGAGAGAAAGGGGGAAAACTTGTTTATTGGATGAGAAGATATGGAAACAAAAATTTGAATTGATATGACAAATCCGTGTATTATGGGATTTATTTTGTAAAATGACTTGGTTAACCTCGTACAATTAAAAAACGGATAAAATAAAAAAAACCTCCGTAAATATCAATCTCAATCTTAATCTAATGGCTAGGAATAGTTCCTAGTTCTCACACAAAAATTTGGTACTCATTTGAACCAAATCTTATATACATATATAGGGGTGGGGTTATATAAAAATAACCCCTTGTGTGAGAAATGAGAACACATCTCACACCACACATCCATCAAAAATCAAAGGTCCAAATTTGATGAAAAAGGCAGTGGTAATTTTGTAATATCTGAAAAGTTTTTCGCGCGGGTGTATTACTGTAATTTGGTAATTCTTATAAAAATCGCGGAGGATTTGATAACAGAGCGTTATGCTAACGAAGTATTATCATAATGCTAACGAAGCATTATAGTTATGCTAATTAAACTTTTCAAATATTGTTGGCGAAAAAAATATTCTAAAAATTAATTATAAACCTAATTCGATTTAATACACCCTAATTAAATGGAAAAAATCATAATTGGATTAAATAAACCTAATTAGATGAAATAAACATTGATTGGGTGTGGTAAACCCTAAATGAGTTGAAAGAAATCATAATAATAATAATAATATATTTGTACTACGTTAGCATTATAGTTTTGGTTTGTCAGCATTGCGAATACACTGTGTTAGCATATGACAATATTTTATCAACATACGTTATAAATTATAATTGGATAGGATAAACCATAATAATCAATTAAGAACTATAAATAAAAAATTAAATTTCAAAAGAATAATGATAATTAGATGGAATAAACCATAATTGAGATTAAATAAACCATAATTGAGATTTAATAAACCCTAATAAATTTATACTATTTTAGCATTATGATAATTCTCTGTTAGCACATCGAATATATTATGTTAGCATATGACAAATGCTTCATTAGCATACGTTCATATGTTATCATAATGCTGACGAAGAATTATTATATGCTAACGAAAGCATTTACAACCTGGGCACGAGTAAAACAATTTCTTTTTTATTTTTCGTTCATATTTTTTCATCCAAACATAGCCTTTCGACATCTTAAATGAAAGAGCATGAAGAGAGCTTTAATTTGATATATTTTTTGTGTGTATTGGATTAAAAACGAGGAAGTTATGGTCGATTAAAGTTTTTAAGATTTTTTTTAATTGCTGACATCATCAATTTTAATGGATTTGGACGAAAATAGCCCTCCTTCCTTATTTTTTGCCCTATTATTTACGAAATTGCCACCTTAAATCTCAACCATTGGATCATTAAATTGGATGGTGTTTGGATGGTGTAAGATGTGTTCTCATTTCTCACACCAACAAGGTATTCTCATATGAACCATATCCTACATATATATATATATATATATATGTTTTGGTTATAGTGAGAAATATTACTTGATGTGAGAAATGAGAATAAATATTGATTACTGGATCTAACATAATTAATGATTGAGATTATTTTGTTCTAAATTGTACGTTTATTTAATTTTATTTTTACCCTCATATTTATTCTCTTACATGTTGACCGTGGTCATGTTTGTAATTTTGCTTTTAGAATCCCTTAATTCATGTTATTCTATATTTAGGTGGTATGATTATTTTCTCTTCGTAATTTTTTTCCTATCCTCTTTTGTTTCTATTCTTCATCTTCTTTCTTTATTCTCTTCATTTTCTGCACATCAACTGTTATTCGATTTTTATTCTTTACCTAATCAAAGTGATTTCTTCAATTATTTATTTATTTTTTCATTCTTCTTAAAATTTAAAATATTTCCTATACATTAAACATTGTTTAGTAATGAATTGCTTATTCATTAAGCACCATTGTTTAGTGTTCATCTATATATATTTGTTTGATGCGTTTTGAATTTTCAAAAATATTAATCAATGTAATGTTCTTCATATAACATTGATTTATTCTATTTTTAGCAATATGTTAATTATCAGTTCATCAAATTTGTTATGCAACAAATTACTATACATTGAGCATTGAATATTATGAAAATAAGCAATCAAATATTTGTGAAAATATTAAATATTATGAAAACAGGGAGTCAAATATTTATGAAAATATTAAATATTATTAAACAGGCAATAAAATATCTGTAAAATTATTAAATATTATGAAAATAAGCAATAAAATATTGTGCTAAGCAATATAATAACATATACAAGACAATATTAATTACGATTTATAAATCAAAATTATGTCAAGTGATCACTAGTGTATATATAATATCTAAGTTAATTATCTTATTACGATAAATAATTATAGCGAATAAATTATAATATGTTTCTTTCCTTTTTTTCCACGTCCGTGTTTGTATATATGTACATAAATAATACTACCTCCGTTTCATAATGTCTGTTGTTTTGTTTTTTTTATCTGGAATTAAGAATTAATTTTGTGGACAAATATACTCATTCCTTATATATGTCATAAAATCTAATTCATCTATATTTTCCTAAAAAATAATAATATTTTCTCTCTCCATATATTTTTCTCTCTTCATATATTATAGGTAATTTAGAATCAAAAAATCTTGTAGGATTTGAAAGGTTAAAATTGGGAGAGAGGATGTCAAATTATATAAAACAACAAACATTTTGAAACTAAAAAAAAAAAACCTTAAACAACAAACATTATGAAACAGAGGTAGTATACATTAAGCAAATGAATATTACACAATCAAGGTACAAAACACAATAAATATATGCAATGAAAATAACTAAACTAAGTAACAAATTACTGTACATCAAATAACAAACTATTATAAATAATAGGCAAAACCCCGTTTTTGGTCCCTGTACTTTTAAATTTTTCCGAATTGGATCCCTCTATTTCATTTGGTTAAAATGAAGTATCTTTACTATCAATTTAGTTAAAATGAGTTCCCTATGCTATGAATTTCGATAAAATCAAGTCCTTGAAGGACTTGATTTTATCTAAATTGATATTATAGGGACACAATTTTAAAATAAAAATAAAAATTGAAAAAATAAATAAACAACAATAAAAAATAAATATATATTGAATTTTTTAAGATAAAATTTATTTAAAAATTAAAAATTAAATTTAATTATTTTTTTTATAACCACTATACTTTTATATTTTGATTTTGATTTATTATTTTTTTAAAAAAATATCAAACAAAAGTTTTAAAAATTTGAATTTTATTTAATTGATTTTTTATTTAACTATTGTTTGATTTGTTTTAATTTACTCTTTTGAAAATAAATTAAAATTACATAATTTTATAAAAATTAAATTATTTAATTTTTTGCAATTTATTTATAAAATTAAAAAAATGAATACAAAATTTAAACTATTTTTTGATTTTTTTTAAAATAATAAATAAAAATAAAACATAAAATTACATTGGTTTCAAAAAATTTAATTAAATTTATATTTTATTTTGATTTAATTTTTTACTTAAAAAAAATAATTTGTATTTATTTTATTTTTATTTAATTATTTTTTCAATTTTTATTAGTTTATCTTTAAGAAAAATGAATTTTTATTTTTATTTTTAAATTGGGTCTATGTACTATCAATTTTAGTTAAAATCAAGTCCCTCTACTATCAATTTAGATAAAATCAAGTCCCCTGGAGACCTGATTTTATCTAAATTGATAGTACATGGACCTCATTTTAACTAAATTCATAGTACAGGGACTTCATTTTAACCAAATGAAGTAGATGGACCCAATTCGAAAAAATTTAAAAGTATAGGGACCAAAAACAGGATTTTGCCTAAATAATAAGCAATAAATTCACTATAGCACATATTGTCGAGCACATTATATTATTTCAAAAAGCAATGAAACTATTTATATAAACAAAGGAATGCAATAGTCATTAACAATCAATAAACTATAGCGCATATTGTCGAGCACATTATATTGCAAAAGCAATGAAACTATTTATACTAAGCAAAAAAATAGTTAATGATAAGCAATAAACTATAGTGCATATTGTCGAGCACATAATATATATTGTTATTGCTAAGCAATGAAACTATTAATATATAGCAAGGAAATAGTTATTAATATGCAATAAACGCACATATTGTCGCGAGCACATTATATTATTGTAAAACAATGAAACTGTTTATACTAAGCAAAGAAATAGTTAATAATAAGCAATAAACTATAGCATATTGTCGAGCACATTATGTATATTATTATTGTTAAGCAATAAAACGATTTGTACAAAACAAGGAAATAATTATTAATAAGCAAAAATTATTAATAAGAAATAAACTATAGCACATATTGTCTAACACGTACATTATATATATATATTATTATTATTTGTAAATCAATGAAATTATTTATACAAAGCAAAGAAATAGTTAATAATAAGCAATAACCTATATCACATATTGTCGAGCACATTATATATTATTTTCAAGGCATTTCTTTCTTGGACTTGCAATGAAATCCACAGGCGGCACTTCGTCCACTTTAGAGTTTCTACAATGGCCTCGGGACAATGTTTTATGAGAGAAATATTCCAAAATCTGTGCTCTTGGGGATGACCTAGTGGTGGAGTGGTATTTCTTGAGGTCAAATGTTTCAAGTTCGACCCACCACCAAATGGTATTTCTAGGTGTGAGCCTGTCACATCTGGCTTGCTAAGTGTGGTTTACCAAAAAAAAAAAAAAATTCCAAAATCTCAATTAGTTCTACGGTTTGTAACCTTTCACAACATAACATATCCATATTTAATGCACATGATATCTTTCCATAATGATATGATCGGAATTTTACAATAATAACCATATAAATTATGGATACAACAAAAAGTTTTTAGTTTCCCCAAATTAATTCCACCAACCATATTTAAATAATAATCGTTGATAATAAATGGACCAGGTTTATTCTCATTTTTCAATTGAAGATTCTTTCTCACTTGAACCTAACCCCTATATATATATTTATTGCAAGATGGAAATTGAGATTTTTACTGATGGCAATTATTAGTCCAAAAAGGATGAATGTGACTGGATAAAGTAAAATTTGGTTTCATACATAGGAATATATCTTTTTATAAGGCAAAATTGTTCACAAAACTTTCTTATTGACAAAATATTTACCTTTCAAATTTTATGCACAATTACCAAGTGATTATCTATTTTATAATAATATACACTATTTTATATATATTTTGTGCAATATGATAGGTAATGGAAACAAATGACGTGAAAATAATATAAAATTTATGCTTAAAAGTATATTCTTCACAAGATTGAAAATTGGTGATTATATTTACACCACTAATTTTTCTTTTCACACCACAAAAATAATTAAATACAAAAATAATTATTTTTGAGATTACTCAAATACCCTTTTTTTTAATTTTCACCATCTAATTCTAATATAATATAACATAAATATAAAAACAGAAAAAATAACAAAAAAAAGATGCATCTTCTCCGGATGTACAGTAGCCGTTTCCTCCGGTCAGCACCTCCCCACAAACAATATCAGATTTCCACCCCTTCTTTCCCAAATTCATTATTTAGATAAATTTCTTCCCCAAATTCCCATCAGCCTCTCCCCATAAAGGATGACATGAACCAATCCTTGGCTTTGTATCTTCTTTGAAACCACATCGCCGGAAACTGAGTTCGAAAAAGTCAGTTTGAACTCTTACACATAGATTCGAAAATCTGTTTCCAAACGTACATCTATAACTTCGAAAATCATATTTCGATTCCTCATTATGTCATCCAAAAAATGATTTTCGAACTCCTCATTTGCAGTTTTAAACATTAAACTTGTCAAGGGAAAAAATAAGAAGAAGGGTCGCGGCGGTGGAAGAGGAAAGAAGAGGATTGACGGTGAAGGAGGAGGAATGAAGGGGTAGAGAGAAGAGGGTCGTTTCAGTGGAGAAAGGGGTGGCTGTTTTGGTTGGCGGCGGCGCTGTTCATCGAATCATCGAGGAAGAAGACGAATGAAGGGGTAGAGAGAAGAGGGCCGTTTCAGTGGAGAAAGGGGTGGCTGTTTTGGTTGGCGGCGGCGCTGTTCATCGAATCATCGGGGAACAAGACTTGCAAATTTTTCTCTCTTCTGTTGTTTTTATTTTTTTAATTATTATTATCTTTTTAATTAATTTTATTTTTTAAGTAAAGGGGTAAATAAATTTTAAGGTGAAGGGTAAATAAGTCTTTTAGTGTGGTGTGTAAAGAAAAAATGAAAAAAAAAATAACAATTTTCGTGGTGTGTAAAGTAATTGTGGTGTGAAAAGAAAGATTAGTGGTGTAAATAGAATCACCCATTGAAAATACACTTGAAGGCAATTACAGTTTGAAACTTCAACTGAAATTTAAGGTGAAGGGTAAATAAGTGTGTGGTGTGTAAAGAAAAAATGAAAAAAAAAAAACAATTTTCATGGTGTTTAAAATAATTGTGGTGTCAAAAGAAAAATTTGTGGTGTAAATAGAATCACCCATTTAAAACACACTTGAAGGCAATTACGGTTTGAAATAGAATCACCCTATGTTTTTTCTGCTGTTTTCTCCGGTCCGAATTACGTCTCTGTAGTTGCCTCAGGGGATGACGTCACCGGTGAGTCTAGTTTTTTTGTGTACGTTTTTCGAAGGCGCGCAAAATTTCTGCATTTTTGTGGTTCTGCAGTGTTTACGCAATTAAATGTGAGTACTTGCTCAGTTGGCGGCTTGTGTAGTTTCTCTGTTTATTTTATTTTGGCTGTAGATATGTCGGAGTTTCGTTTGGCTGTTTTTATTTTTTTGTTTTTGGAGAGCGTCGATTTAACGAGTCTTGGTTTTTACGTTTACCTATTGGTGCATCTGCCTGGGGATGCGCATACAGTTATGGTTTTAGCTCTGATGGATGAAAGATGACAAAAAAATGATTTCTTTCTTTCCTTCTAGGGGCATGTGGAATATAGCATTTGGGTTGACAAATGACAATATCTTAGGTCAAAGCACTTCTCTCAGTTGATTGCTGAAGGTGTAATTGGATCTAGATTGATCTTATATATCATCACCTCCTTCCATTTTACTCATTAAGCCCTGTTTAGATCTCAAACTTTGTGAATTATGACTGAGGAAAGCCTTTTTGTTGTGATTGGTTTTAGAGTGCTAAATGCTAAGTGACAAGAAGAGAATATGAGAATTAAAACACACATATTATTTCATGCTGTCCTACTATACGGCATTTGTCCATCTAAATTATTTTCGATGGGGGAAAATGTCTTGGAGGGGAAGTACTGTTTTTTAAGCCTTGAAACTATAAACAAGTTTTCATTTATAAGCCTTTACTGAAACACTTGTTTGAGCGCATTTGGTTTGGGTTTACTCTTTGTTTTTTGATGGCATAGTTTATACACACTGCATGGTAAATCATATTCACAAGTTCTTACATGTATCATTCCATGTTTGAAGATCTTGTTATACTTCAAAACATGGATCGATGTGTTAGTGTGATCTCATCAGTAATTCACATGGGCTTATGGGAGTTGCCTGTTTCTATTAAATGCTCCTGCTCATGGACTACCTATATTGTTTTCCTTTTCCTTTTAGGTGTTAGAAAATCTTTCTTTGTTATTCCTTCTTCCCCCTGAAATAAGATAGCAACGCAAAATCTTATCCATCCATAATAACAAGGCTAGCGGGATGTACTTTTTTTTTTTATAAAAATCTTCAACATTTTGTCTTGCCAGAATAGTACGCTACTGGTATATTTACAATTTCTATTTTTCTGGTAATTGCAGAAGCAAATTCAATTTCCTTCAATCAAGCATCTAATTCTTCCAATCAAGTGGTGGGCCTGGTGGCTGGTGTGGCACCAGATACCACCTCTGAACATAGAAAAGAACCTCTGGGACCTATTTGGAAGGCACCTTCTCCTGGTTCCAAAATGCCACCTTTGGAGACCTTTAAATTGACGAAGAAGCTGGTTCAGAAAAGGGCGAAGGATAATGTTATAATTGTGACATTTGGTAATTTTGCATTCATGGATTTCATTCTGTCTTGGGTTAAACACTTATCAGATATGGGTGTTGACAACCTTCTTGTTGTTACGTATTCTCATAATGGAGATACATTAAATTGTGCTGTTTAGCTGATATCCTAAATTAAATAAACAACAATTTTTCATCAGGTGCAATGTACTTAAAACTGTTGGAGGCTCTTTATTGGAAGGGTGTTCCAGTTTTTGATATGGGTAGTCTGTAGTCACATGAGCACATTAAATGTTGACTGGGGAACTCCAACATTTCATAAGATGGGAAGAGAGAATGTTATTCTGATAGATTCTTTCTTACCTTGCGGCTTTGAATTACTGATGTGCGACACTGACATGGTCTGGTTAAAGGTAATTCTTAAACACTTATTTGCTTATATAAACTCTTATATATATATATATATATATATATATATGTTTGTTTGTTTGATACACTCTTCCGCTGTGGATAATTCTTGGGATTCTGGAGAGAATCACCTTTCTGTTTGCAAGTTCCATCTAGTTTTTTTTTTAATTTCCAATGGGGAAGCACAATTTTTATATGGCTTACGTTTGTATGGACTCTGGTGCATTTATCATGTTATACATGCATGACTCATGTATGTTTTGACTTTTGTCCCACCTGCTACTAACCCTTGTGGTCTGGCATAGCTGAATCTTTAGATGTTCTATAATATATGTCAAAAATTGCTCGGTAAAAATATTTTTCAAGGTAAAAATTGAATTCATTTAGGGAGCTTACTGTATTTCTTTCCTTTTAAATTTCCTCTATCAGTCACCTAAGACCCCCTTTCTTTTTCAAGCTACTCAATTACAAACAAAGTAGAGGAATGAAGTTTCTTGTTCTAGAAACTTTTAACAACTACAACTTGTTTTGAACAGAACCCCCTTCCTTATCTTGCACGTTTTCCTGAAGCAGACGTGCTGACTTCAACTGATCAAGTTTCACCAATAGTAGTAGATGACCGATTGGATGACTGGAAACAAGGTAACACATCATTAAAAACTGTCTTGGTATATTGGGAGAAAATAGGACCTTTACTGGACAGAGAATTACTTATAATTCATTGCTTCAAAATAGACGTGTAATTATTTTTTCCAAATTCACTAATTTTATTACTATATAAAAGAATTTTGTCTGAGGAAATCGCAAATCATCCAGTAACATTGAAAGAGTCTGAAGATAGTGAGAATTGATTCTTTGCCAGTCAAGTATCTTAATCTACTGGTGTTCTTTATCTTAGATGTTTTTAGATACATTGCATATCAACTCCTTCTGTACCATCATATGATTTTTTGTTTTTGAAATTTGTTCTGTGAACAGCTGGTGCGCCATACAACATAGGAATTTTTCACTGGAGACCAACTCCATCTTCAATAAAATTAGCAAAAGAATGGAAGGAAATACTTCTAGCAGATGATAAGATATGGGATCAAAATGGTTTCAATGAGCTTGTTCGAAGGCAGCTGGGCCCATCTGTTGATGAAGATAGTGGACTTGTACATGCTTATGATGGAGAGCTTAAGCTAGGCCTTCTTCCAGCAAGTATATTTTGCAGTGGACATACTTACTTCATCCAGGTACCTTTGCAGTTTTGTATGCTTAATTGCAAATCAAATTTTAAATAATCAGATGTAACAGTTCAATAGCATTCTGATTGATCTTTCCTTTACTTGGCAGGCTATGTATCGATAACTTAGACTGGAGCCATACGCTGTGCACACCACATTCCAGTATGCTGGTACTGAGGGAAAACGCCATCGGTTACGTGAAGCTATGATTTTCTACGATCCGCCAGAGTATTATAATGCCCCAGGTTCTTATTCTTCCATTTCCCGCCTATTTTATCATTTTAATATGACCTGACCTGTTTTGGCCTTAAGAATTGGTATTATCACATCATATCTGGAAAAAAGTTTATTTTCAGGAAAAAACTTATATTTTTAGCCAATGGGAGGGTATTAGTTTTGGCCGGTGTCCTAGAGAGGGGAACAATAAATTAGGGAAGGGGATATTAAACAAATTAGGATGCAGGAGTACTGGGAATATTCAGCAGCTTGTCCAGTTCTGAGATTGATGCTGAGGTTGTAGCATTAAGGAAATTGAGGCTTTATGCAAACAAATCGCAGAAAGTTCTGATTCACTACCTTGTTTCTTTTTCTCTTCCCAGGACAACTAATTTATTCCTAATTCTTTTGACAATTGTGTGCAGGAGGGTTTCTGACATTTAAACCTAATATACCAAAGAACTTATTGTTCGATGGAGGGCATAACATTGAGTCACACTTTGCTCTTGTCAATTACCAAGTATGTGCACATAGAGTTTTCATTTCATTTTATTATTATGTTCTACTTGTTGTGTTGTGGAATTGCGCACCTGTATTTTACTCAAATTGCTCCATGATTTTCAGATTAAAGCACATACGAACCGCTCTTGCCATTGCTTCGTTGTTGGGTCGCACGTTGGTAAGAACTGCTATCGTTTTTTGACATCTTAAATCGTTGAGTACTTGGTTACGATACTTTTTACTTTCTATAAAAGAATTTTCTATTTCTCTGCTGTAAATTTATATTTTGAACGTCATATTTGATTTTTATTTGAGCTTCATTTTTACTGTATGTATAATTTACGGTATTGGAAGATTACATTTCTGCATGATATGGGATTTCTCTTTTTCTTTTTTTTTTTCTTTTCTTTTTTGAGTCAAAGGATTTCTCCTTTTCACTTTGACCTGAGACTATGAGAAAAAAACATTATTTTTATAGAAATGTTTGTTACCTCTACTTTTGCTGACACAAGTTTTGGTGTTCATCTTGTGATCTTTGTTCTTATTTTGATTTTAGGTAATGCCTCCCATATGGTGCAGGTTGGATAGGCTGTGGTTTGGACATCCAGGGGTTTTGATGGGCACCTTGACTAGGCAACCGTTCATATGTCCTTTGGATCACGTGTTTGAGGTATTATTGATCAGCTCCTCTCCAATTTTACACTGTTAATTTCTATATGCGTACAGAAGAGGAAATAACATTATGCTTGCTCTTCTTTTCATTAGGAAAGCAAATAAATAGTTAGTTGGAAAACCAATGTTTAAAAATCATTATAACATGGTGCTTTAAGTTGCCTGTTAATGAATTATATAATGTCCCGGTGATTATTGATATTGAAGTCAATTTAGAATAACTATTACATAAGAAAAGTGATATGTCGATGTAGGTGCAACTCCTACTTAATTAGTGTACTTTTTTAAGTCATAAAGCTCACAACACAAGCGCGTAATACAAAGAGTTACAGTAGAACTTAAGTGGTAGCCTGGCTTCAAACTGTTTTGTGTACTTAAATCAGAGAACACGTGAAAATGTGTTTCTTTTACTCTCTTGCTGCTCAGTGTGGTTCATTGAGGATCAGTTTCTTAATCAATCCAAATCAACTGCCCCTCTTGGGTGATAGAACTCATTTGTCACAAGCAGTATAAGTTCTTATTTGTATTAATATGAAGAATGTTCTTTTCTAAGTTGCACTATTTCATGGTTCATTGACTACTTACGTGATCAATTCCAATTTATAGATGCCAAGGCTTATTTGGAGGGTAAGTTGGAAAAGCTTTATGGTCAGTCTGCTGAAACAATTTGTTTGAATTTTTTAATGCAGGTTAATGTAATGTTAAAAGAATTTCCAGAGAAGAAACTTGGACCAGGGATCAATTTTAGGGAGTATTCTTTCCTTGACAATGCATATATTCCCCAGCAGGTTCACGCTTCAGACTTAGAACATAAATAATGTGTATTCTGTGCTTGAGTGACATCCCATCTTTTATTTCAGGTGAAAGATTCATGGCTTGATGTGCATCTTTGTCAAGCAGGATCACTTTGTTGTGGAGTTTCAAACAGCACAAATCTAGCGGGAATTCTCAAGTTCCCTAAGCAAAGTACAGAAGAAGTGGTAATTTGGATTTTGTTCAATTTTGCTTCCTTTATTTTCTTATGTTGGTCCCGGGCGAGTCTGAATCAGTTTAGAGGGGGTGAATAAACTGATCACAAATCTTAAAACAAATGCGGAATGAATAGAGCCCTTGACTCTATTTAGTGTTTATTTGTACTATTTTATTGTAGGAATTTTGCTCCTTTAATAGGCCCTTTTTAGTATTTTTAGTATGTTATGTGTTGATTTTATACTTTTATCTCCTTTTTTGCTCTTGTGGTGGAATATGCCAAGTTTGTACAAAACTTAAGCTTTTGTTTCCCAAAGCAGAATTTTATGGCATTAAGGTGGCAGAAATGCAAAGCTCAAAGTTTAAGCTCCAACTGAATAGTCAAACTGATGGACCCGACTGATGGCCAAGCCAAAATTGAAGAACTGGAATTGAATCGGGAGCCAATTGACGAGAAGAGCCAAGACTGAACTGAAAATCAAAGCCGAAAGCTGGAGCTGAAACGCCCCACGGTGCAGAGGCACCGTGGCCACGGGAGGTGGCCCATGGTGCAGCACCCCGTGCGCGCGGCTGCCACCGTCGGTGCGGCGCTCCTCAGCCAGCCGGCGCGGGGTGACACCGCCGCGGGGGGAGGGGGGCGTCAATCCAGCCTCTCCCATCAGTTTCATGCCGCGATCAGTCCAGCTCTCCTCTCCATGAATTTCAGCTTTGAACCGAGGCTTTACTCCATATTTTCCACCACATGGCTAGCTGGAAAAATAGATTATGAGAAGACTTTTTGAGCCTAAAAGAGTACGATGAGTTTGGGATTTAATTCCCCTAATTATTACCCTCTTAATAGTCTTGTCTCCCAACTCTCATACATATCTTTCCACATCTCTCATTTTCTCTCATGACCATTCACTCATTCATAGACTCCACTTCAAAAACTTCTCTCACCATCCCCACACTTCTCCATTCCATCTTCAATTTTCATCATCCACCATCACGTTCCAGAGAGGGAAAAAAAGAGAAAGGCAAGAGAGAGTTCAAGCTTAAGGAAAAAGGCACGAGAAGAAGAGTCCGACTCCAAGCCGTCCGTGAAAGTTAGGCTTGCTCGATGATCTCTATTTTAGTATTTTCTTTCCTAGCTTTGCTCATTTGAGGGGTTTTGTCCCAAAACTCTTGAGACAACAAATATTGTATGAGTTTTACGTTATTTATCATTTGATTTATGAGATGATGAAATTATATGTTGTTTGTGTTGTTTTGAGCATGATAATGGGCTAATTCTTTTCATTAGGGGGTAGATTATCGATTTGGTTTCGATCCATGCTTGTGATAGTTGTGTTCTTGTTGTTGGAATTGTGCTTGTTTATGTTGAGTGCTTGATCACCACTTAGCATTACTAGGCTTTAGATGAGACCGAGAGGAGATTCTATAGCCCGACTTAGGTTCCTTCAACGTTAGGTGGATTGGGTTACATAAGCCTAATTGTTAATTTTGTTCATATAATATAGCCGATGGAGGTTTAATGGATAGACGGTGACAGTAATTGAAGTTAAACCACTTGAAAGGGTCTATCGTATGTCTAAGATTAATAAAACCAACTTGAAACAAGCTAGGAAAGAAACCAATGAGAGAATCTACACCCTAATGCTCTTATTATAATCTTTTTCCCTCATCTTTGATTTTGTTATTGTTTGTGTTGATTAAGTTACCTAACTTGTTTAATTTTCCTAGTTTAGTAAAAACCTCTCAATTCATGATTAGAATGTTTAGGTTTGTATTTAATTTTCGAACATGTTTGCTTGCGTAGCATAGAAAGATAATCTCCTCTAAGCTTTCCTTGAGAGACACGACCCTACTGGAAGCTAAACAATCAATTGGCGCCGTTGTCGAGAAACACTTTAGGCGTATTATCTTTTTGTGTTGTGATTGCTTTCTTGTGTATCTTCGTACTTGTGCTTTTGTGTTTGTTTTAGTGTTTGTGTTTTTGTGTTGTTTTGTTTTGATTTTGTTACTTATGTTTATTTTCGAGTTTTATTTAGGCATTCAATTGTTTTTCCACAGTTGCGTGTGATATCTTTTAGTGTTTGTGGTTGTGTATGCTAGGGAGATGAAGTCTCAACCAGATATTAACCCCCATGTTTGACAACATCCATAGATTGAGGAGGATTGACGTGTTCGATTGGGAAGAGGAAATGGAGGCCAATCATATCAATAACCCCGATAATGTAAATGCGGCACGGAATATGAGGGATTTTGCTCATCCCGTGATTGGGGTGTCGACTTCTCACATAGTTCTTGGAGAAGCCGCAAGAAATTATGAGTTGAAGTACATCCACTTCAACTAACTACCATCCTTCTAAGGGATGCCGGCCGAAGATGCGTTGAACTTCATCTGGGAATTCTATGCCGTAGTTCAAACCTTTCCTTTACAATGTTTGAACGAAGACCAATTGAAGATAAGGTGCTTTCTTACACCTTGAAGGATCGTGCCAAGACGTGGTTCATGTCACTACCGGCCAACTCATTGGCTAATTGGAATGCCGTGTACGAGAAGTTCATGGCCAAGTACTACTCAAATCAAAAGACCCAAGACTTGAGGGCTCAAATAGTCACTTTCACCCAATCTCCGGGTGAAGCATTCCATGAAGCTTGAGATCAATTTAGAGGTCTCCAACAATAATGCCTGCACCACCATCTAGCGCCCGAGTTGCTCAACCAATTCTTTTATGACGTGCTTTCACAAAATTTCCAATATATGGTGGACAATGTTGCGGGAGGACACATTGGAGGCCGGATCGCCGAAGAAGTCTCAAACATCTATGAGACTATGGCCACGACTTCTCAACAAAAGAGTGCTAGGGGGAAGAAAGCTTCGGTGAATGAAGTCAACCCTAGCTATGATGTGACGAGGCAACTAGCCGAATTAATGAGGCAAGTGGAGATGCTTCGGACTTCTGAGAGACCAGCTCAACAAGCCATGTCCGTTGAGACTTGTGGAATTTGTGGAGAGTATGGCCATGGGGCCAAGGTTTGCCAAAAGTCACTCGAGCCTGAATTCAATGAAGAAGCACATTTCCTTGCTCTTCAAGAGCAAGTTCATGCTCTCCAAGAGTTCCTACCTCGCCAACCATACAACCCATACTCTCAAGCATACAATCCGGGGTGGAGAAATCATCCCAACTTCTCTTGGAGGCAACCGCAACAATCTTAACCACTTCAACAACCGCCTCCACCTCAACAAGCCGGAGGTGGCCAAGCTCCACCTTACTCGAGGCCACAATAATACCCGGCTCAACCAAACCAACCGCCTAGGCCATCATTGTAAGACACCTCGCAATCCTTCATGCAAGCTACCCAACAAAGGTTCGAGTCCGTTGAAGCTTCCCTGAAACGGATAAAGACCCAAGCAGGGCAAATAGCCGGTACCATTGGAGAATTGGCTAAAAACATGAAGCCGGACAAGTTGCTAAGCCAACCGAAGCAAGCTCAAGCCATCACCGTCCTTAGAGGAGGCAAGGTTATTGGCAACAAGGTTGGGGAACCTAGCCCAACCAAAGAAGTTGAAAAAGAAAGAAAGGCTCCTCAACAAGAGCAAAGGGAGCCCAAACCAAAATATGATGAAGAGAAGGAGCCCACACTCTACAAGGTCGTCAATCCCTACAATCCTCCAATCCCTTATCCAAGCCGGTTGAGGAACGAGAAGCAAGACAACCAATTCCAAGAGTTTTACAAGCTCTTGTCCAAGGTAAATGTCAACCTTCCACTCTTTGACATTATCCGAAATGTGTCGGCCCATGTCAAGTTCTTCAAAGAACTAGCCTCCAAAAAGAGGAAGTTTACGAAGGATGGGAAGATTGTAGTGTCTAAGGTGGCGAGTGCAATCCTATAACATCAACTACCGCCCAAGCTCTGCGATCCAGGTAGTTTTACTCTTAAAATTGCCTTGGGAAATGGTAAAGAAGCATGTGGTATGCTAGATCTAGGAGCCGGAATTAATTTGATGCCTTACTCTATTTTTAAACAATTACATTTAGGTAATTTGAAACCAACTAGAATGTGTCTACAATTAGCGGATAGGTCCATGAGATATCATAAGGGAATAATAGAAGACATTCTAGTTAAGGTGAGTGGTTTGATAATACCCGTTGATTTTGTTATTTTAGATGTGGGTGATGTTCAAGAAACGGGAAAAGAGCACACACTTCTGTTGGGTAGACCTTTTATGGCTACAACTAATACCCTCATTGACGTTAAAAATAGAACTTTAAAAATGTCGGTATTAGGTGAAACTGTGTCTTTTTTAAGGCGATTCCTGTCTCCTCCTTTGAGGAAAATTGTTCTTTTATAAATGCTATTGATCTCTTGGCAGAGAAAGTTTTCTTGCAGGAAATTGGCTCCAAGTGGAGGAGTGAAGCCTTGTCCGATGAGATAGCAATGGAAGAAGCTAGCCTCAAGTATGGAGGAGACGAGTTGGACGCCGAAGAGATGGAGATATTGCTACGAGAAGGCATAATCTTGATGGAAGTTCTAGCCTCAACCGAAGAAGAAGTGAAACCTTCTCCCGAACATGAGCTAAAAGAGCTCCCATCTCACCTCAAGTATATGTACCTCGATGAAGAGGAGAAGATGCCCGTGATCATCTTTGTGGGCCTTGAAAAGGATGAAGAAGACCTCTTAGTAGCTGTACTAAAGAGGAACAAATATGCCATTGGGTGGAGTCTTTCCGACATCAAAGGCATTAGCCCCTCCACTTGTACACATCGAATTATCCTTGAAGAGGGGGCTAAGCCAGTTCGAGAAGGACAAAGGCGACTCAACCCCATTTTGATGGAGGTCGTCAAGAAGGAGATTCTCAGCTCCTAGCGGAAGGGATCATCTACCCAATAACTGAAAGTGAATGGGTGAGCTCGGTCCATGTGGTGCCCAAGAAGGGAGGAATCACGGTGGTGGAGAATGACAAAGGAGAGCACGTAGCTACTCGAACCACTATAGGATGGTGAATGTGTATTGACTATTGAAAGCTCAATGTAGCCACTAGAAAAGACCACTTCTCCCTTCCTTTTATTGATCAAATACTTAAAAAACTAGTCGGACATAGTTTTTATTATTTTCTTGACGGTTTATCAGGTTATTTTCAGGTGGTGATAGCGCCAAAGGACCAAACGAAGACTGCATTCACATGCCCGTTTGGCACATTTGTGTGTAGGAAGATGCCGTTTGGACTATGCAATGCACCGGACACATTTCAAAGGTGCATGTTTTCTATCTTTTCTGAAATGATTGGGGATTTCATTGAAGTATTCATGGATGATTTTTCCGTCTTTGGGTCTTCATTTTCCAATTACTTAGATAAGTTATAACTTGTTTTAAAAAGATGCATAGAAAGTAGCCTTACTCTTAGTTAGGAAAAGAGTCATTTCATGGTTACTAGTGGCATAGTCCTTAGGTATGCTTGCTCAAGACGTTCCTTTTGAGTTTGATGATAAGTGTTTGCATGCTTTTAACACTCCAAAGGAAAAATTGATCACCGCACCTATTGTCATTCCCCCTAATTGGTCATTACCATTTGAAATTATGTGTGATGTATCTAATTCTGATGTGGGTGCTGTTTTGGGTCAACGAGTTGATAAAATTCTTCCTGTAATTTACTATGCTAGCCTTACATTGAATAGTGCTCAAGTAAATTACACCACAACTAAAAAAGAATTGCTAGTTATTGTGTTCTCATTAGATAAATTTAGATCCTACATCTTAGGTTCTGATGAGTCCGATAGTGGCACCACTGATCTAAATTCGGAATAACAGCTGCGAGGTCCAGTTACGAGACTTTAGAGCCAAGAAGCTGCAAGGATACTTCCAGTGCTACGTGTAAAGGATGTTGGAAGATGAAAGGACCGAGTTTGGGAAGCACAAGTTGGTGAACGTGACGAGTGTTGAAGGCTGGCACGAGCTACAGTGTGACCAGGACGCGAGCAGCTGGTCGTGCCAGCAGGCGCGAGTTACAGAGCAAGTGGAGGAGCGAGTGCACCTGTTCGCACCTGTGACTCGTCTAGCTTTGGCACGAGCGCGACTTACAGCGCGACCTAAGGCGCGAGTGATCCGGTCATGCTCGCGACCTATTTGGCTTTGGAGTGAGCGCGAGTTACAACGCGACCCGAGGCGCGAGTGACCCCGTGTCGCGCCCAGCCCGGACACGTTCCGGATTGACATTTTTCTCTATGTTTTATTTTCTAGTTTATGTGGAATATTAAATAAGGACTTTTATTTTCTCTCTATGTATAAATAGGGCTGAACATCATTGTTATTTCTTTTTAGACTGAAATTGATTAAAAAAATTAGCTTTACGCTTCTTCTCGTCTCAACACACAAACACCGGTACTTAGGTAGGGTTTGTTTCTTGTCATCTACAAACTTGAAATCAAGTGATTCATTCGTGCATCCAATAGTGTACGAGTTAATCCAGCCACGAAGTTTGCTCCATATTCACATTTCTGATTCTCGTAGATTCGGGGTTCATTTCGGGTAAGCTTCATTATCCTATTCTTGTTTCCGTCATTTTCACTATCGTTCTCACCATCACCATCACCATCATTCTCATTAGATAAATTTAGATCCTACATCTTAGGTTCTGATGAGTCCGGTAGTGGCACCACCGATCTAAATCCGGAATTGCAGTTGCGAGGTCCAGTGACGAGACTTAGAGCCAAGAAACTACAAGGATACTTCCAGTGCTACATGCAAAGGATGTTGAAAGATGAAAGGACCGAGTCTGGGAAGCAGAAGTTGGTGAACGTGATGAGTGTTGAAGGCTGGCACGAGCTACAACGCGAGCTAGGATGCGAGCAGCCAGTCGCGCCAGCAAGCGCGAGTTACAGAGCAAGTGGAGGAGCGAGTGCACCTGTTCGCACCCGCGACCCGTCTAGCTTTGGCACGAGCGCGAGTTACAGCGCGACCCGAGACGTGAGTGATCCAGTCATGCTCACGACCTATTTGGCTTTGGAGTGAGTGCGAGTTACAGCGCGACCCGGGGCGCGAGTGACCCCGTGTCGCGCCCAGCCCGGACACATTCCGGATTGACTTTTTCTCTATGTTTATTTCCTAGTTTATGTGGAATATTAAATGAGGACTTTTATTTTCTCTCTATGTATAAATAGGGTTGAACATCATTGTTATTTCTTTTTAGACTGGAATTAATTAAAAAAATTAGCTTTACACTTCTTCCCGTATCAACACACAAACATCGGTACTTAGGTAGGGTTTGTTGCTTCGCATCTACAAACTCAAAATCAAGTGATTCATTCGTGCATCCAGTAGTGTACGGATTAATCCAACCACGAAGTTCGCTCCATATTCGCGTTTCAGATTCTCATAGATCCGGGGTTCGTTTCGTGTAAGCTTCATTATCCTTTTCTTGTTTCCATCATTTTCACCATCGTTCTCACCATCACCACACCTCCATATCATCATTACCATCATCAATCTCATCCATCACACCATCCATATCCAGGTTTGAAGTAAACAACATAATCGAGTCTTTAAAGCGACAAAATTGACCACTGAGCCATCTCCCAAACCACACGTGTGAATTTGCTGATTTTTGGATATATTTTAACTGACTATCAATTGTGCATTGTCCTAAAATTTGAGATTAATCCAATGTCGTCTGATAGGTTAATTGATCGAGTTAATTTCTAGGGTTCTTAGGAGATAATTTGGGGATTTTGGGTTTTAATTCATAATTGGCTGTAATTGATCATATTATTGGACATATTTATTATTTAGTGTGTCTATTGTTGTTGGATTGAATCAACCATTTGGTTGGCCTGTTCGATTCTTAGCTTCCGAGTATCGTTTGGCCGCATCATAGTTTTTGGTATCAGAGCCATGTCAACTTTGGTTGGTCGTGATTCAATCCAAATTCGTGTGTGTGGCACATTAGGGGCAAGAGTATTCGATCATATTGAAAAAAAATGAATTAAAAAAAAGAAACAAATTCGATAAAAAAATATGTGATTGAGTCGTATTGTGTTACCTTGTCTTGCATTGTTTCTTGGATATTTTTAAAGTCTTGATTGGTCTTGTTGAGTTTTTGTAGCTTTGTTTTTTTTATTTCTTGTGTTGTGTCGTGATTTGCCATTCTTCATCGTATAGCGATTGGGAACATCACATTGCATTGTCGTGAGCCTAATTTTCGGTTCTTATTGTTTATTATAAGGGGGGGTTGAATTTTACTGTTTCGTAGTTTAGTTAAGATTAGTTTTGTATGTTTCCTAGTTGAATTGGGATTGTTTTGTTAGTTTCCTAGTTGGTATTTGTTTTGTTTCCTTGTTGGATTATTGCTTTTATTTTGGTATAATATTTATCGAAAAATTCATCCACTTACCATTCTCAAATTTCTAGCACCCATACCTACACTTCATCCACCTCCCTACACGTCGCCTAGCCTAGCCGTGTCCTGCCTCTTTTGTCATGAGTTTACCCGAACATTGCAACTACATTGTGGTTTTCTCATTACTCGAGATTCTCTGGAGTCAAGTTCGAACTCTTGACTAGAGTTAAAGCAGTCTGCAGCTATTCTACCGGGATATCTAGACGGTTGGAGTTGACATCTATAGTGTACCCAAAGTTTGAGTTATAATCATGAGAGTTAAAAAAAAGTGAGGTCATTTTACCTTTTATTTTCTTTTGGTTTTGTTTTTTATTGCAGGTCTAAAAATGAAGCCCGGAGACGAAAATAATAAAAAGAATGACAAGACACCGTCTGCACCTAATACTCCAACAGACGCATCTTCATCGGATCAGCTACCTTGGGATGCTCAATGGCACTACAAAGCCATGTCCCAACACTTTGAGAGGTGTCAACAAATGTTGGAGGACAAGCTTAAAGACACGTTGGCCCAAGTAATGGCATAGTTCGAGCACCTCAAGGCTCTGATTCCATTACCACCACCAGTTCAAGGCCAGCCAGTCCAGAATGAGGCAGCACTTCATCAGGCGGAGGTTCCAGCGGTTGAGACTGCTAAGGCTAGAGCTCAGACCGTGCAAGCCGAGCTTGCCCGAGCAGAGGCCCGAGCCAATGCTAGGGCTACACCACAAGTGCCGCGTCGCCAACAACAAGTGCAAGAAGACTATCACGAGGATCGTGATGCAGAAGATGATTATAATGATTTTGTAGAGGAGTTAGAGGCTAAGTTCGAGCCATATCAGAGACGTGACCGACCACTTCTGCCTTACCGGTGTGCAGCCTGCGCCTATCCACATTATCAGCCCCGACGTGCAGACCCCGACAGCTTGTTGAATAACATCAAAACAAGCATACCGGCGTTTGAGGGACTACACGATCCAGACCTTTACCTCGACTGGGAGAGGAAGGTCAACAAAATTTTTGACTGTTATGATTTTTCGGAGGTCAAGAAGGTGCAGTTGGCTTCCATGGAATTTACAGGTTATGATTTTTCGGAGGGCAAGAAGGTGCATTTAAATTGTCATATTTACATGCATGTTCACTATACTTACATTGTAGATGAGATGGTGTGGGTAAACACACGGTTAGATCATATCATCGGTTCCTTGTAATATATTAAAGATCTCACAACTTAGATGGCCCTGAACCCGCCATCGGTACACCGTAGAACAATCTGATAGTTAGTTTGTCTTGACTAACTGATTATTCTAGTACACGGACAAGTGTATTGAAGAGGATCTACTTAGGATTCTATTCTCTATTCTGACCTTAAATGAGAGAATAAGAATCCACAGAGTTCAGGTTCTTAACCCTTATATGTTGGCGGACATATACGTGTAGTGTTTGCAGCTTTGATTTATCAAATGGTGAGATTCTTTCATAGGATCAATAATCTCGATATCTTGGGTTGTAATATTTACACTTATGATGGGTCGTGCAATATGTAGGGGCACCGTGTCCTGGTGCGCCAGGTTGATGGTGTCCTCTTGAGGAAACACAAGTTCATGTTGAAACCTTGCAGGTGGAATTTATTCCATACATGAGTAAAGCTTGTGTGGTACTACTCAAGGATAAGATATCAATTAATTATAGCTGTCAGAAACTTACATAATTAATTAATGGACATTATATCTTAAACACGGGGAATGACTGGACTAAAGGAGAAAGCATATTCAGAAATATATATTTAATTGGTAGGTCAGTACTATTTCTTTAGTAGAATACAAATAATACTTAACTTATTTAATAATATCCTAAGTTTATTGGATATTGAAAATTAAATAAACTAGCAGACCAATTTAATATTCTTCTAGATCCCTATTGTAGCCCAATATGACTTTAATGGACTGGAGATGGAAAAAGAGATAAAGGCCCAAGTCCAGTAAGTCTGGGACTTGTAATTTCGACCACCCATCCCTATAAATAGGGAGATGGGGATCGAAAATTATAGTGTTACAATTCAGCTCTCTTTTATTCTCTTTATCTCCATAGATTCTATACCGATCTAGTGGATTTCAACCCACTATGAATCTAGATACAGTCCAGGAATACAACAGAAGATCAAGGAGTGGAATAGCATAAGAGCATGCCGATTATCATCATTCACAATCGCAAGATTAGACCTTTAATCTTGTCCTCAACCCGTCATTTAATTTGTAAGTCATTTTTCGGTATTCTATGTTTCCGTTTTAGTAGAATCGAAAACCGGCTATGCATGTTTAATTGAACTCGGTTAATTAAAACATATGAGCTGCATAAAATTATGATCTACATGACATTAGGATTAATGAACATCCAATTAGATTGTAGTAACTGAGCCTCTCACTATTCAATGGTTATCATGATATATATTTTAAATAAGTTATATATGCTTATTTTTATGTTCATTGCACTTATATGAATAAATGTGGTAGCATGAACATGTCTATTTATTTATTTGATATATATTTTAATAATTCTAGATTTATGAAGAATATAATAAATTAATGTTTGTATCATGCATAATCTAGTAAAATTAATATTTTACTATAAGCGAATATATTGTATAATTGTAGCTAGTGGATACTTAAACAATTAAAATAATAATAATGATAATAAGAATACTAACTGTTATAGTAGCTCACACGTAGGAAAAATATCTGAGAGGTGGAAGGCTTTGATTAAGTGTTTTTATCATAGATACACGTGTATATACACATGTTATTTCTAAGTTGGATAAGTATATATGTGTGAGCTTATCTATAAACATAATAAGATAAGAATTATATTATATATATCATGTGTATATATAATTAACCTTATAAGATGTGTTAAAAAAAGAATAATAATAATAATAATAATAATAATAATAATAATAATAATAATAATAATAATAATAATAATAATAATATTGAGAGAGAAGGAAGTTCGAGTTGGAGACAAAGGTATTATCTAATTCAATTGTACTTTTGATTAATTATTTTAATGCTAGAGAACATAATTTAATTAGTTATGTGAATAATTAAGGTGATGAAAATGATCCAAGAAATCTGAGGTTTTGATGCTTGATGGTAATTATTTACCTAGTTGTTACATTTAATTAACTAGTATATAATTTTTGGGTGGTAAGTTAATTTAAAAAAAAAAGGATTAGTATTATAAGTATAGGTTAAAGTTCGGTTATTAAGATATATGTAAGTTTTAGCATGTGGGGTATATTCAATCATGGCTTAGTTATTAAGCTTTTAAGGTTTCTACAAGCTGGATCTTTCACTATTTAAATATGTAAATATTATTTCATAAATTAAAATGGTTTATGAGTAAATAACATTATTTCTATGATTTTATAGCTAGCATATGTTGATTTCCTTCAATAATCGGATGTAAACATCCTGCTATGGAAAGAAAAATAGATGAGAGTACATGTAATAGTGATAATTTGAAATATGATTATATATATATATATACATAGGGCTGTATACGAGCCGAGTCGAGCCGAGTACCACTGGACTCGAGCTCGGCTCGTTTAGAGATTCGTGAGCTCGAGCTCGACTCGAGCTTTGAACTCGGGCTCGAGCTCGGCTCGACAGGAAAAAATCGAGTTCGAGCTCGGCTCGAGCCCGACTCGGGCTCGACTCGATTATTAATTTGAGCTCGGCTCGGGCTTGACTCAATTATTTAAAATTCGAGCTCAAACTCGAGCTCTGCTCTGACTCGGGCTCGAGCTCGAGCTCGTTTACATTCATAATTATATCACCTATAAAATTACATACTATAGTATAAATAGTATATATAACTAAGTATATAAGAATATTTTTAATCTTAGAATATTTGATTTCTTATTTAATGAATTGAGAATGATTATTTTGTTAATATTAGTTTTAATTTTAGTTAATTTTCTTTTTTGCTTTTATTGTTATGTACATTTTAACTAATATCAACTGCATATATACCATATGATATGATAGTTTATATAACTAAGAGTTTAAGATTAATTATATCATATTGATGCTAAGAACATTGTTACTATTGAACATTTGATTAGTTATAATTTTTGTTAATTTTTTCTGTTCCTTTATTATTTTATTACTTTCAATAATATTAGTTCACTTTCATTGATTTAATTTCATGTATTAATATTTAATGATGAATATTATTTGTCAAGTTGTCAATATTAATCTTAATTTTATTTCATTTTTCATTTATTACTTTACACAAGTTATAATTAATTTATAACGTATATTCTTATAAATTATAACTAATGTTCTAAGATGGGCTAGCTATAATCTATTTTTTTCCACATGTTATATATATTCTTATAAGTTAATGACTATATACTAGAATACTAATCGATAGACGATAATATACATATAATTAAGAATTTAAGATTACCTATACAACATTGGTGCTAAGAATATTATTACTCATTTATTCATGAACATTTGATTAGTTATAATTTTTGTTAATTTCCTTTTTCCTTTATTATTTTGTTGCTTTCGATAATATTAATTTAATATCATTGATTACATTTCATGTATTAATATTTAATGATAAGTATTGTTTTATCAAATTGTCAATATAAATCATAATTTTTTAATTTCTTTTTTCCTTTATTACTGTACACATATTATCATTTTATAATCTATAACTTATATTCTTGTAGGTTTTAACTATTAATCTAATATGAACTATAATCTATTTATTATATAATATATAAATATATAATGTTAATTTCTTCTATTACTTATCTACTCTTGTGTTAAGCATCTGATTTTTTAATTTCGATAATATTAGAATAAAATGATCGATTTCATTTCATATATATTATTTAATGAATTGTGAAATATTATTTTATAAATATTATTCATAATTTCTCTTATTACTTTGTATTTATTATTGAGCGTTCAATTTTCTTAATTTCGATAATATTAATATAATATCATTTCATATTTCATTTTATTATCATTTATTATACTAACATATTATGTAAAATTGTAAAAAAGATAACTATATTATATATAATATGTATATAAATATATATTCCATTAGTTTGTCTGTTTGTGTATATAATTGTTACTCTCGAATCTTGATCATTGATTTCATAACTTTAATAATATTAGTTCAATAATTAATATCATTAATTTTATTTTATTTTTAATGAGAAGTATTAATTTGACAAAAGTCACAATATAAATAAATAATATTTTAAAAATTATAAAAATAGTATGTATCTCGAGTCCTAAATTGAATAGCTCATGAGCCCGGCTCGAGCTCGGCTCGTTTAAGTACTCGCGAGCCAAGCTCGTGAGACAGCTCGCGAGTCGGCTCGCGAGACAGTTCGTGGGACAGCTCGTTAAAAAGCTCGAGAACCTCACGAGTCGAGTTAGCTCGCGAGCTCGACGAGCTAAGCTCGAGCTCGGCTCAAGAAAATGGTGAGCTCGTTTAGCAGGCTCGAGGTCGGCTCGTTTAATAAACGAGCCAGTCTCGAGCGAGCTTTTTTCGAGCCGATACCCGAATATCTCACGAGTAGTTTGGCTCATTTCTAGCCCTATATATACACGTGAATTTATGGAAGTTAATTAGAGAATTATAAAAAAAAAACTCTTAATGTTCTATAACTCAACTCTAAACCCTTGTGTTATTAATAGTTGGACTCAATTTTTAAGTGTGCTTGGTGTTAACTCTTAACGTTAAAAAGCTTAGGTTTGTTAATGGAATGGTGAAGTAAAATGAATAAAAGTTCAGTATGATGTATATAACAATATTTGATAATTAAGTTAATTTGTTAGCTTGGCTCTCGCCTAATATCCTTAAGTTTGTAAATTGTTTGGTTAGATTTGAAGAGAAAGCGTTTGGTTTAGGATTGCAAATACTATAAACCTTGGACTTGAGGTAAGTAGAAATCCATCTGCAACTACAATGCATGAACATAGTATTATTTAACTTATTTATTATTGTATTACATTATCTAATAAATATGTGGCGTAATATACTTGTGGAATTCCATTTCTTTGCATTAAATATTTTGTACATGAGCATAAGCATATGCATACACGTCATATAAATGTTGTTGAGGTTGCATGCATTAAATGGTTTTGAGAAAGAGAAAAATGTTTTGTTTGGAAATGGTCACCACCAGCTTGTGCTGTGATGTGTTGTATATTTGTGCCTCGAGTAGGATGACTTCCATGTGGGATCATAGGGAACAGGCAGGGGCGTGTCCCTTGGGGTCCATGGAGGATGGTCCACTTCGACTGTACCTTTGAGGTGATGAGTGGCTGATGTGGGATGACTTTTATGTGGGATCAAAGGGAACATGCAGGGGCGTGTCCCTTGGGGTCCAGGAAGGATGAGCCACATTAGTGCACTAATCACGTACTGGTCAATTGATATTGATTATATTATGAGCTCATGACTCATATTGGTGTCTGGTGAAGGGAGCCAAGTTCCTAAACGTTTAAAAATGTTTTTAAGATGAAATGGTTTTGATCATGAGCATTTGACAGAGTGTGATTTCATCTTTGTGCATTGCATATAGCAAGTCTCATACATGGTTTCTGCTTACTGAGCTTTAACTCATCTAGTTCATGCGTTGTAGGTGACTTTGAGGAGGCATGAGAGTGCATGGTGCGGGACGTGGAGTTCCTACGAGTTCATGTGGCTCTATGCACATGGATGACGACCTGCTGGGCTTTTGTTTATGAGCTTTTCGCACCACCTTTTGACTCTGTTTTTGTTCAAGCGTAAAACTTCTTCAAAGTTCACCGTTTTGATTGTATATAAACTTTTATCTTCCCTACTGTACTCTTTTGACTTTGGAGTATTCTTTCTTTCCTTAATATATTTATGTAAATTATGTGTAAAAGTAAATCTTATCCTTTCTCGAGTGATCCAATACTTTTCTTTCTATTTAAAAAAAAAAATACAAGACACGCTCACATTGTTAGTCTGTTCTTCCACATCCATTTGAGGGTGTCACAGAGTGCTATTAGAGCCCAAGTAATACTTCTGTAGACTGTCCATGTACATGATCTCTAGACTTTGGAGCAACATGTGCCCGTAAGTTTTATTTAATTGATTATTTGTATGTATATCATAAGATATATGTCTATTTTGTTTGTATCAGACTACATATATAAGTTATTTCACCATGGTGAGAGGTCCAGGTATGGGTGGTAATGGTGAGAGAGCACCTGGTGAGGGAACCTCTAATCCAGGTATAAATAGAGATGCTATTATTAATCGACTTACCGAGCTTGTGGAAAGGCAGTCTGGAGAAATTCAGGAACTTATCCAGCAAATAGAGGCAAATCGACAAGTTGTGGATGATGAAAATCGGGCATGCCATCAAGCTGAGCATGTGGAAATGGTTAGGGAAAGATTTAGGAAACTAAATCCATCAACTTTTAAGGATGCATTGGTTGGATCCTACCTATGTGAAAGATTGGCTGAGAACATTAGAGAACATGTTCAAATATAGTAGAGTTTCTGAAGACGAAAAGGTCATATGTGCCACTTTTATGCTACGTGGGAGTGCAGGACATTGGTGGGATACTGTAACAAGCATTGAAGATGTTGCTGCCATGAGTTGGGAAAGATTCAAGGAGTTATTCATGAACAAATATTTCACGGCCCCTATTCGTGCGCTCAAGATGAATAAGTTTATACAACTTAGACAAGGGAACATGACAGTTGGAGACTATATTTGAAAATTCCAACAACTGTCTAGGTTTGCTTCGCATATGATTAATACTGAAGCACTAAAAGCTGAGAGATTTCTTGAAGGACTGAAACTAGAATTGTATAGAGATGTGAGTATGACAGGAGTGCAATTAGCAACATACTCGCAAATTTCCGAACGAGCTCTAGTTACGGAACAAGCTGAACTCAGGATTTTTCATGCTCAAGAAATACGACGTCAGCTTAGACAAGGGCAAGGGCAAGGTCAAAGGTGGGCTGGAGGTGAAAGAAGGACACAACCTTTACCTCAGGGCCATAGGCCTAAGTTTCAACCAAGACAGGGGCAACAATCATGGGATCAAAATAAACACCGATGAATAGATCAGGGTAAGGCACCTACAGTACAACCTATATACCCGGCATGTGGTGAACAACACTCAGGAAGATGTTATGCAGAATCTTGTAACTGCTTCAAGTGTGGAGAACCTGGTCATGTTGTCAAAGCTTGTCCCGAGTCTAATCCTAATGCGCAAAAGAAGGTACCAGCTAGGGCATTTACTATCACTAAAGATAATGCAGAGGCAAACCCATCTGTTGTTACAGGTAAAATTTCTATCTTTGGAATTCCAACATTTGTATTGTTCGATTCAGGAGCTACACATTCATTTGCATCCACTGAGTATGTGAAGAGGTTGGGTAGGATACCTGATATTGCTGCAACTAGTTATAACATAATGATACCTTCTGATAAGTCAAAGTAAACTAGTCAAATTTTGAGGGCTTGCTCTATTCCCATAGGAAATAGGGAATTATATGCAGATTTGATAGTTTTTGCGATGAATGATGTCATCTTGGGAATGGATTGGTTATCAAAATATTATGCAAGTATAGACTGCAATAAGAAAGAAGTAATATTCCAACCACCTGGAGAGGAGCCATTTTCTTTTGTTGGGATTCCACAGAAACTCAAATTTCCTTTGATCTCAGCGGTGAAAGCACAAAATCTTTTAAATAAAGATGCAGAAGAAGCCACATCACGAGGTGATGAGTTACAGTTTAATGAAGATATCCTATCTCTCCATGAAGATACAACAGCTGTAGTTCAGTTCCAAGAGCAGCCAGAAAGCTCCACTGTTCAGTTCACAGTTCAACATGAATAATTGATTCGCTATATGCAGCAACAGCTCAAGCTGCACAGTGAGCTCATCAAGATGCTGCAATCTCAGGAGCTCAACCAACTGAAGTGGAACCATCGAGCAGTGACAAAACTGGTGAGCCAGCTGCTAAAAGATGGAAGACTGAGCACAAGAAGGATTAGAGACTGATCAAGCTCAGCTGATTAAGATCTCTAAGTTTTCTTCTTGTTACTTAGTCTATTAATCCTTTTTATTAATAAAATCTTTATTTTATTGATAAATGCCGTGTCAGCAAGATCGTTTGAAATTTCTAACCATTGAAACCTTGATACAAGGTATTAAAGGCCAAAAGCAAGAGGCAAATGACATTGCTTTTTCAAAGATATATGAGTATCATTTATTTCTCATAAATCACTTCAAATCTAGTCCTTTTGCAAAGAGGAAACACACTCATTCAAAAATAATTCTAAGAGTCTCCTCCTCTTTGATTCTCTCAATAAGAAATTCTAGCCAAATTCCTTCAATGGCAGAATCCCTCTGCTCCTCAAATTCCTTCAAAAACCAAATGTTGAGAGATAAATTTCTTGAAAGAAAGAAGTTCTCTATTACCTGGAAACACCACCAAGGTTCTTCAGACAAAACTTGGTGAGTAAATTTCTTCTTCAAGCATGAGTGAGTGCAAATGGCAAGGAAGTATTCTCAGTTATTCAAGGTCAATTGATCAAAATAACGGAAGACACAGTGGCTGAAGTTTTTCAACTTCCAAGACAAGCAGTAACGGTTCAAGAATTGAGTAAAGCAGCTGAACCATACTGGAGAAACTGGAAAGCTTCCACCTGCAGAAAAACATTCTGTTTTATCACAGGTAAAACTTATTTGAAGCCAGAGTATGGAGTTCTGCTCGACATCACAAATAAGATGATGTTTAGAGCCATGGAAAGCCTGAGCCAGCTCACCCAAGAACACGGAAATTTGAGTCCATGGTGGGACTTGTTCTCAGGATGAGCAACATTATAGAAGACGTAACACCCCAGATTTTAAAATAAGGTTTAGAGGATTCTTAATGGTAATTAATTAGTTAAGGAAGAATTTTAATTAAGGTCAGATATCAGTCACGACTTTAGGGGTCAGTTTTCGTGAAAATCGTTTTTTCGGAAAATGTGATCTTAATTCTTTTTTGGCCATTTGTGGTCTCGTTAGAAAGGTTTTAACTCAAGGACTATGCCGGTATTTTTGGATTTTAATTCTGAAGTCATTTGAGTTCCCGGTGATGAAAAACGTATTTAAAAGGTGAATGAATAGTAACTTTTGCGTGCGTTCGCGTTTTGAGAAATTTACGAAATCCTCCTCGTTGATCTGAGTCTAGTTCTATCAGGCCCCATTTATAGGAAATGACTCAAGGATTCCGTTGGCGTTCACGGATTTCCATTCTGAGGTCAATCGAACGCTCGGGAGCAGAATCTGTCAATCTGAGTGAATAGTAAAAAATAATTCCGAAAAGGGAATCTTTGCTCATCTTTCTTCTGACGACCCCATCTTCATTACGAATCAAGTTGGTTCACTAGTATTCGAGCCAATGAGTCTCCCAGTATTTTTAAATTTCGTATCTGGGGTCATTTGGACCTCGACATCGAATAAAGCAGTTTTTAACCGAATCAGGGGTAACTTTTGCAGTGTTTCTGCACTGGAGTGGCTTCTCAAGGAAGCCAACCCCACATCTATAAATATCACCTCTCCCCACCAATCATTTGCACCCATTTCAAATCCATTTCCAAACTTTTGGAGAGTGAGAGCATGAGAGCTTGAGAGTTCTGAAAAAAAGTTAAGGTTCTGTCGAAGTTAAAAGTGTTCTTCGTGAGTATTCTGCAAGACGACGAGTGGAGTGGCGTGGAAGGGATGTGGTGAGGGAATGTGCTAGGGGTGCCGTTGGGTCATAGCAGGCGGCTCTTCCCCTATTGCGACTCGATGAGACGCCGAGCTAGCCACCTTCCTTCGACGCACCTAACCCCGTCCATTCTTGTTTGTCGGTCTCGATTTCCATTTCTTTTTCGTCTTTTAATTATGCATTTACTTTCCGTTTTTCATGTTCTTCATTATTACTCGTTTACTTTCCGCCTAAAGTTATATTTCAATTCTTGTTAAAGTTCAAAGTTAATAGAATTTCCGTTATATTTCTCATCGTTATACTCGTTATTATTCCCGTTGTCATTCTTGTCATTAATTCTCGTAATTAATCTTGTTTAATTCATTAAAGTTCCGTTCAAGTTATATTTAAGATTTCATCATTATTTTAAGTGTTCAAGAAGGATTTTCGTGTTTATGCCGTTATTATGTCGATTTCTTTTCAAGATAAAAGCATGTTCGTTTCTATATTTTATTCAAAGTTCTAAGCCTTGTTTCAAGTTTAAAACGTCGAGGAAAGGGAGAGGAAACCAAATAATGCCTCGACTAACACTTCGATCGAAGGAATTTGAGGTCCGTAAAAGGGCAAGGACCGTGCCAGGATGGCACGACCCGTGACAACCTGCGCAAGGTGCCCAGAAAACTCGTGGGACTAATGGCACGGACCGTGCCAAGATGGCACAGAGCGTGCCAGGACGCACTCGGACTGTGCCAGCTTGGCAGGGCCCGTGCCAAGTGACCTGGACATTTTTTTTCCGCCTTGAGGCCTAGCACGGCCCGTGCCATGCTGGCATGGCCCGTGCCAGGCTACGTCCGTCATGTTTTGTTTCCAAACATGTTCTAAACTCGAGTCTTTCAAACCCTCGTGTTTTCTAAGGGTTCTAAAGTCGTGCTATCTATGTTTAAGTCCTCTTTAAGGGTATATAAGTTGGGTATTGTTTAAATTCATGTTAGTAGTTAGAAATCTTCAAAGGAGGCCGCTAAGTCGATGATTCGACTTTTGTAGGAGGAAGTGAGCCTCGTGGGAATTTGGAGAATGATCATCAACTTGTTGCTTCATCTTCTGCTCAGTAGTCGAGGTGGGTAAATCTATACTCATCTAAATTTTGAGCTAATAAGCTCTAGAAGCATGTTAGGATAAATGAGATATCCAATAAAGCATTTTTGCTCTGCCTGATTGATCTTTGTACAAGGAAGGAAGGAAAGGAAGATATTATGTTTTAATTGATCTTGCGTAAATTAAAGACCTTATCGAAAGGCATTCTTGCTTTGTGTGAATTCAATCAAGCATCGCTAACATTTAGTTCTTTAGAATGCCACCTCGAAGACATCAAGCCGAGAATGAAGATGAGAACAAACCCGAGCAAGTCCCAAACCCCGGTCCAAGAGCTGAAAGTATGTTTCTTAAATACAAACCTCCATCGTTTAATGGTTTAGGAGTCCCAATGGATGCCAAGAAATGGGTTCGCTCCTTAGAATGGATTTTCAATTTCATAGCTTGTTCAGAAGAAGAAAAGTTAAGTTGCGCTCTTTTCATGCCGACGAACGATGCCGACTACTGGTGGGAGTCTGTTCGAAGGACCATAACCCCAAAGCAATGGGAGGACTATAGTTGGGAAGATTTCAAGCACGACTTATATCAAAAGTACATCCCGGATTATTATCGATAGGTAAAGGAGATGGAGTTCTAGAACCTAAAGTAAGGAAAGAAGACAGTGTCGGAGTACGATAGAGAATTCAATCAGTTTTCAAGGCATGCTCCACATCTAGTGGACACGGATGGGAAGAAAGCACACAAGTTTAATAAGGGACTTAGATCCGAGATTGGCATAGCCCTCACTGGGCAAGAAGACATGTCTTACACTCGGACTTTATCCAAAGCCTTAAGCATAGAAGCCATTTTCCTCGAGAGAAAGTTTAGCCCCCCAACCATCTAATGATCCAAGAGGAAAGAGAAAGTGGGAAGAAGGAAGGAGAGATGATAGAGGAAAGAAACCATACTGGCAAAGCCAAGAATCAGGAGTGCCTCGCAGTCAGCCTGACCACACCCCTAGCCTTAGGCCATGTCAAAAGTGCTAAAGGACGCATCTTGGAGCCTGTCGAGCAAATCAAACTGGGTGCTACAACTGTGGTGAAGAGGGACACTTCAAGAGGGAGTGTCCTAAAGGAAACAACAGACGATCCCAAATACTACAACAACCCCTGTACCTGCAGCCGCTTCAATAATTTCCCGGAAATCAGCCAAGGCTGCAGCTAGGAGGATCTCAAGGTCAAAGGCCGGGAATGAATCTAAGGCCAAACCAAGGATGAAATCAAAGGTCTAATCAAGGACAGAGGACACCTCAGCCGGCTCGTACTTATGCTCTCAATTAGTGGCAAGCTGCTAAGGCCCCCGGTAATCTAGCAGGTATGATTACCCTCATCGAGACGCCAATTTTAGCTCTCTTCAATACTGGAGCATCACATTCGTTTATAGTTGAGTCTGTTTGTAAGAAACTGAAGATAAAACTCGAGAACGCTAAGAATGCTATAGAGATAAGTATTCCCTCTGGAAAAAGAATGATGTCTAGGAAGGTCTGCTCTAACCTAGAATTGAACATAGAAGGAGAAACCTTTAAGTCAAATCTTTATGTAATAAAGATTCAGGACTTCGATATAATCCTAGGAATGGATTGGTTAGCCTCAGCTTATACCTCCATAAGCTGCCTTGAGAGGAAAGTAGTGTTTCGACCATCCGGAAAACCCGAGGTGAAGATCTACGGATCAAGGCTGGGAAGTAAAGTCCCAGTGATATCCGCTCTGAAGGCCGCCAAGATGATGAGGAAGAATAGCTGCCAAACATTTTTAGTTAACTTGATATGAAAAGAGGAATGAGAGCTGTCAATTGAAGACGTTCCAGTCGTAAGAGAATACCCCGACGTATTCCCAAAGGAGCTGTCAGGACTGTCTCTAGATAGGCAGATGGAGTTCGCCATCAAGTTAGAACCAGGAGCCGCCCTAATTTCGAAAGCTCCCTACAGAATGGCGCCTAAGAAGTTGCAAGAACTCAAGGTTCAACTGCAAGAGTTATTAGACCTAGGTTTTATCCAACCTAGTGTGTCGCCTTGTGGAGCTCCAATCTTGTTCGTGAAAAAGAAAGATGACACATTGAGAATGTGCATCGACTATAGAGAGCTTAATAAGCTGACCATCAAGAATCGATACCCTCTCCCAAGAATAGACGATCTCTTTGATCAGCTTAAGGAAGCAAGTGTCTTCTCTAAAATAGACTTGAGATCTGGGTATCACTAGCTAAAGATCCGAAAGGAGGATATTCCTAAGACTGCTTTTAAGACTCGTTATGGACATTACGAGTTTGTAGTAATGCCATTCGGATTAACCAATGCCCCAGTAGTGTTCATTGATTTAATGAACTGGGTTTTTCACTCGTATCTAGATAATTTTGTGCTAGTTTTCATAGATGATATCCTCATCTATCCGAAAGATGAAGAAGAGCACCAAGAGCACCTAAGGGTGGTGCTAGAGACGTTAAGAAGAGAAAGGCTTTACACTAAGTTCAGTAAGTGTGAGTTTTGGCTCAAGGAAGTTATGTTTCTAGGTCATATAGTTTCAGTAGAAGGAATCAAGATGGATCCAGCCAAGATTGAAGCTGTAAGCAACTGGAAGTCTCCAAGGAACATGAATGAGATAAGAAGTTTTCTAGGACTCGCTGGATATTATCGTCAATTCATCGAAGGATTCTCGATGATATCTAAGCCCATGACGCGACTGTTAAAGAAGGACTCCAAATTCAAATGGACACCCGAGTGCGAGAAAAGTTTCCAAACCTTGAAAAAAATGCTAACCACGGCCCCAGTGTTAGCCATTCCGGAAGGGAATGAAGATTTCATGGTTTATGCAGATGCATCGGAGAAAGGATCAGGATGCGTGCTGATGCAGAGAGGAAAGGTGATTGCTTATGCTTCCAGGCAGCTTAAGAATCACAAGTAGAACTATCCCTTGCATGACTTAGAATTAGCAGCAGTTGTTCTTGCGCTGAAGATCTGGAGGCACTATCTCTACGGAGCTAACTGTGAGATCTTCTCAGATCACAAGAGCTTGAAGTATTTCTTCGAGCAAAAGGATCTTAACATGAGGTAGAGAAGATGCCTAGAACTCATAAAAGATTACGACTGCACGATTCACTACCACCCAGACAAGGCGAATGTTAAAGAGAAGACATAGTTAGGACTCATTTTAGTGTAAGAGGATCTTCTCAAAGAGTTTGAGAAGTTGAGAATCGAGGTGCTAACACCACCTAAGACCATTCAAGTCGCTCAGCTCGACCTAAGGCAAAGGATAATTGAAGCCCAGAGAGGAGATGAGTTTCTAAAAAAGAAAAGGCTAGAAGCACGATCTGATAGCTCGCCAGATTTCATTTAGGCTGCCGATAACACGCTTTTATTCAAAGGAAGGCTTTGTGTGCCAGGCAAGGGAAAACTAAAGGAGGAAATAATGTACGAAGCACATGACACACCATATACAACACATCCCGAAAGCACCAAGATGTATCAAGACCTCAAGAAGAACTTCTGGTGGAATAACATGAAGAGAGAGATAGCCGCCTTCGTGGAAAAGTGTTTGAACTGTCAACAAGTAAAGCTTTGCATCAAAAACCTTCTGGTTTGCTCCAACCCTTAGAAATTCCTGAACGGAAGTGGGATCATATCAATATGGATTTTGTCGTAGGTTTGCCAAAGACTAAGCGGGGAAATACCGCTATTTGGGTAATCATGGATCGATTATTGAAATCAGCACATTTTGTTGCTGCCAAAATGACAGATGGGCTAGATCAACTAGCCCAGCTATATGTTAAGAAAGTTGTGCGTTTGCACGAAGTGCCGGTCTCGATTACATCGGATCATGATACGAGATTTACATCAATATTTTGGAGGAGCCTACAAGAAGCAATGGGATCAAAGCTAAATTTCAGCACGGCATTTCATCCTCAAATGGATGGCCAGTCCAAAAGGACTATCTAAATTCTAGAAGACATGCTTAGAGGAGTAGTTATCGATCAAGGAAGCAGTTGGGAAGAATTACTACCATTGGTAGAGTTTGCGTACAACAATAGCTACCAGTCATCAATTGGCATGGCCCCTTATGAAGCCCTGTGTGGAAGGAAGTGTAGATCGCCCTTTTTTTAGGACGAAGTTGGAGAGAGAAGGATACTTGGACCTAAAATGGTCCAGCAGGCTGTCCAGAAGATTGAGCTTATTCGTCAGCAAATCAAGGAGGCTCAAGATAGACAAAAGGCTTACGCAGATGAAAGAAGAACGGAGCTCAATTTCGATGTTAGAGATAAAATATTCTTGAAGGTGTCTCCGTCAAGAGGAGTGGTTCGTTTTGGTAAACGAAACAAGTTAAGGCCGAGATTTATTGGACCTTTTAAGATTCTAGAGAAGGTGAATTAAGTAGCCTACAGGTTGGCCTTACGACCCAACCTGAGTGATGTTCATGACGTCTTTTATATCTCAATGTTGAGAAAGTGCGTGCTTGATTGAAAGCACATGATTAGCAAGGAAGAGATAGTCCTGAATGAGGACCTAGCATATGAAGAAAAGCCCCAGGCCATTGTGGATCCAAAGATCCAGAAGTTGAGGAACAAGGAGATCAGTCTTGTAAAAGTAATCTAGAACCATCATGGTTCAGAGGAGGCAATCTGGGAGCTTGAATCGGAGCTACTCAAGAAGTAACCATATATCATTTATCATGGTTAGTAAATTTCGGGATAAAATTTCTTTAAGGGGGTAAGATGTAACACCCCAGATTTTCGAATAAGGTTTAGAGAATTTTTCATGGTAATTAATTAGTTAAGGAAAAAGTTTAATTAAGTTTAATTGAGGTCTGATGTCAGTCACGACTTTAGAGGTCAGTTTTCGTGAAAATCTTCTTTTCGGAAAGTATGATCTTAATTCAGTTTTGGCCATTTGTGGTCTCGTTAGAAAGCTTTAAACTCAAGGAGTATGCCGGTGTTTTCGGATTTTAATTCTGAAGTCATTTGAGTTCCCAATGATGAAAAACGTATTTAAAAGGTGAATGAATAGTAACTTTTGCGTGCGTTCACGTTTTGAGAAATTTACGAAATCCTCCTCATTGATCCGAGCCTAGTTCTGTCAGGCCTCTCTTATGGGAAATGACTCAAGGATTCCGTTGGCATTCACGGATTCCATTCTGAGGTCAATCGAACGCTCGGGAGCAGGTATCTGTCAGTCTGAGTGAATAATAAAAAGTAATTTTAAAAAGGGAATCTTTGCTCGTCTTTCTTCTGATGACCCCGTCTTCATCACGAATCAAGTTTGTTCACTAGTATTCGAGCCAACGAGTCTCCGAATATTTTTAGATTTCGTGTCTGAGGTCATTTGGACCTCGACATCGAATAAAACAGCTTTTAACCGAACCCGGGGTAACTTTTGTAGTGTTTCTGCACTGGAGTGGCTTCTCAAGGAAGCCAACCCCACATCTATAAATAGCACCTCTCCCCACCATTCGTTTGCACCCATTTCAAATCTATTTCCAAAATTTTGGAGAGTGAGAGCTTGAGAGCTTGAGAGTTCCAAGAAAAAGTTGAGGTTCTGTCGAAGTGAAAAACGTTCTTCGTGAGTGTTCTGCGACATGACGAGCGGAGTGGCATGGAAGGGATGTAGTGAGGGAATGTGCTAGGGGTGTCGTTGGGTCATAGTAGGTGGCTCTGCCGCTGTTGCGACTCGACGGGACGCCGAACTAGTCACCTTCGTTCGACACACCTAACCCCGTCCATTCTTGTTCATCGGTCTCAATTTCTATTTCTTTTTTGTCTTTTAATTCCGCATTTACTTTACGTTTTTCGTGTTCTTCATTTTCTTCATTATTACTCATTTACTTTCCGCCTAAAGTTATATTTTGATTCTTGTTAAAGTTCCAAGTTAATAGCATTTCCGTTATATTTCTCATTGTTATACTCATTCTTATTACCGTTGTCATGCTCGTCATTAATTCTCGTAATTAATCTCGTTTAATTCATTAATGTTCCATTCAAGTTATATTTAAGATTTCATCATTATTTTAAACGTTCAAGAAGGATTTTCGTGTTTATGCCGTTATTATGTCGATTTCTTTTCAAGATAAAAGCATGTTCGTTTCTATATTTTATTCAAAGTTCTAAGCCTTGTTTCAAGTTTAAAACGTCGAGAAAAGGGAGAGGTTACCAAGTAACGCCTCAACTAACACTTCGATTGAAGGAATTTGAGGTCCGTAAAAGGGCATGGACCGTGCCAGGATGGCACAACCCGTGCCAACCTGCGCAAGGTGCCCAGAAAAGTCGTAGGACTGATGGCACGGACCGTGCCAAGCTGGCACGGACTATGCCAGGGTGCGCACGGACCGTGCCAGCTTTGTACGGCCCGTGCCAAGTGACCTGGGCATTTTTTTTCCGTCTTGAGGCCTAGCACGGCCCATGCCAGGCTACGTCCGCCATGTTTTGTTTCCAAACGTGTTCTAAACTCGAGTCATTCAAACCCTCGTATTTTGTAAAGGTTCTAAAGTTTTGCTATCTATGTTTAAGTCCTCTTTAAGGGTATATAAGTTGGGTATTGTTTAAATTCATGTTAGTAGTTAGAAATCTTTGAAAGAGGCCGCTAAGTCGATGATTCCACTTTTGTACGTTCATTTCTTTGTATTCGAATGTTGATGCTTTGTTAAAGCTCGTATGGTTAAGGATTAAGGATTGCCTTGTTAGGGTAGTATTAAATCCCTTATAGGCCGAGATCATACTATATTAAAGGATTAGCTCCCAGACTTTGCTCTAGGTTTGGTTTTGCTAATAAGGTTAAGGAAGGAAGGAATTTAGCATTTTGCTTAAGCAGGATTGAGCCCAGAGAACTCGTCATCTTTGTTTGTTAAGTGATTCACTGCTGGGTTTAACCATCGCAAACTCATAACGATATTTGAGGAAACCCCTTTTGTGTCCTAAGGTATGCCTAAGGTTGCAGTTGACATCAGATTTGAGCCAGGATGGGCCCAAAAAGAAAAGAAAAGGTTTTACGGATATGGAGAGGGCTTTTGCATTTTGCTCTCCATATACCGTCAGTTAATTATTGGATATCTTGAAGTTATTAAAGTGTTTTTGTTAAAAGCCACTGATTACATTAGTGCTCATGCCTCCTCTTTTTCAAATGTTTTCAGGTTGAGATGCTGAGGATGTTGGTGGCTGTGGATGTGGGTAGGCTGCCAAGATTGTTTTGTTATAGTCTAAACTTCTTTTGAAATCCCATTATGTGTTCTGCTACTCTGATACACTCTATCTAATTCCGTTCAAAGTTCTATTATGGTTATCGAGATTCTATGAATATTTCCCCAGACATGGTTATCTATATATAAAGATGCATATTCAGTTTTATTCCTGCTTCTCAAGTATATTTTCCTTTCGCCTATGAAGAGGCTTATTCACGTTGATATCTGTTTATTCGCTTTGACCTATGAATGGGTCTATGCTTGTTGGTATCTGATTAGTTAGCCGTTTTATTCTGCTAAAACATGTTTTTTTCTTAATAAAGTAAGCCCGAGTATCATCATATATCTTTCAAGGCATATCTTTATTCTTAAACTTCTTCGTTAATCTTCCGACTTTATTCATTAATCCCTTAATAACACCCCGTCCCCATTCGTTAATCCCTATCTCAGGACCAGGATGTTACAGAAGACATCCTGAAGCTGCCAAATGATGATGCTTTACCAGTCCTTATCTCAGACTGGATTCCCAAGAAATGGAGCATTCATCTTCAGTCACTGAAGAAGAAAAGGAGGACTAAGGCCAAGACAAGTGCCACAGCCTCAAGCAACTCAACTGCCAATGCCATTCCATCACCAGTTTCAAAGAATGGATCATCAATCGATTTCAAAGTTTGCTCTGATCCAGATGAGCTTATTCCATTCATTGAAAACCCTCATCCAAACTATGAAGCCAATTACATCAGGACCACTTGTCCTCCTCTCCAACTGACGGAAGAAAATATTCACACTTTCTATAGTGGTAAATATGCAGCCAAGAGTACACAGAAAGAGATAACCAATTTACTTCTCATTAAATTTGCATTCATGGCTATGCAAGATTAAGAGCTTTTTAAGCATCTGCATCGGTATTTCTACTGGTTCAACTAGAGACACTCATTGTCTATCCAGTCTCATTTCTTGATCACTGTCTTTCATGGCATGAGTTTTTAGCAAAGAGAAGAAGTTTGGAACTTAAAATGGATAGGGACTTCAAATCCATTTCCTCCAACAATCGTGCAAGTTTAGAGGATTATGAGTCATCGAATGACCAAAAAAATCCCTCCAACTACCCTACTTTCCGAACTAAGAAGTTACATGATGGATTAAGGAGAAGCAGGAGTCAATCAGCCAGCAAACTGCCCAACTAGCACTGTCTACCGAAAACTGAATTTTGACAATCTGTCAAGTCAGTCAGTTGAGCCACCTCGACCAACTGAACCTGCAACTGAGCAGATACAAAGAAATCTATGCCACACTCCAGTCGCAGTGAGTCAAGAATGTGATGATGAAGACATTGCCACATCACCAAATCTCTTGTCTAAGAGATATGTCACTCCTTTGATAGCTTCAATCTCAAAGACAGTTCAACTGAACTCCAAAGAATTTCAGTTCAAGCCATCCTACAAGAAATATTCGCATAGAAGATGAAGGATCTCATCAGCTGAAGCTAAGAAATGGAGTCAATCCGTGAGAAAAACAAGGCCAGAGAAGCCAACAAGAGAAACTGGATTTGTATCGAAAAGAAAGAAACCAAACTGCTCGGAGAAAAAAGCAGTGAAGAGAATCCAGTTCACCCCCTCAAAAAGAGGAAACTGACTGAGATCTGATCCAGCAGTTCAGAAACTAATTTCATCAGTTCAATGATGAATCAGTTAAGGGGGCCAAGCAGAAGAAACAACTGAACTGATTGATCAGCTGCCACATCATCAGTTCACAAGCCATCAGTCGGACTGTACCCCAACTGACACAGGATAAGTTTTTGAATTATTTATTCTTTTAAACTTATTCTAAATAAAATTACTACCATTGTGATACTGTGCATTTTAATCATAATCCAACGGATATAATTTGAAAAATGGGAAGATCTCTCACCAAAGCTAGCATTAATGCTTTTGAGCAAAATCAACCACTAAACTAGAAATAAGTTGATAGCTTGAGAGATACAAATAACAAAATCTTGCAGCAAATATTTGCTATTTATGGAAAGCACCCTATTTTCAAATGTGTGAAATCTCAACCGCCGATCAAAAGAAAAGCTAAAAATGTGGACGACTGAGATCCTCATCACATTTACTTAGTTGAACATCAGTCAAATCCTATAGCTGATCAGCTGAAGGGTACTCGAGTGCATCTCGAAGTATATGCATGCAAAGCTCAATTTATATGCAAAGGAGAAGTCGATTGAATCATTTGCTTATTTTCACAACTCTCCTTGCATTGCTTTGCAACTCTCTCTCTCCACTCCACTCTTCTAAAATATTTTCAATCTTGCAGAATGGAGTCCCCCACTCAACATATTGATCCATCTAGACTTGCCATAAACATTCAAAGAGACAAGTTTGTAGACTTGGATTTTCTAAATGAGAGACTAACAGCTGAAGCCTATCATCGAATAGTATGAACAGCAGAGAAAATTGATCTACTCCAATTCTTCACCCTCTCTCCAAAGCAAAAGAGATGTTTTTTAGAGCTTGTCGCAGAGTTCTACATAAATACACAAATCGAAGGCGACAACATCATCTCATCAGTCGACACACGCGTGATCACGGTCACGAAGGACACCATGATGGAAACCCTAAATCTCCCCGGCAAAGGTTCAAAGGTCAACACATTACTCATGCCGAGCTAAAGAGAACTGTGGAACATCTGGAAGCAACCAAGCGTTGAGCATCGCGACTACACACATAGGCTGAAGGACAACCTACAAAAGGAGTTCATCCAACTCCTAGATATAGCGATCAACTGCCTTTGAGGCAACCTGGACTATATCCATTTCAGTGCTAAGAATGCTCATTTGATAGCACTCATTCACTATCGATGCAAGGTGGACTGGGCATCATTCGTGCTATCACAACTTCACCACAACGTTAAGAGAGCCCAGTTTGATCAACTAACAGACACATTCATGGAGAAACTGGGATTTATCAACCGGTTAAGCTGGATCATTAGTGATCAAATCTGAACTCTCCCACTATATGGTGAGCTACTTAACATGAGAGATTTACTCCCCACAGTGTGCAGCAAGAGAAAGAAAAACTTGAAGTCTTTCGGCAAGACCCAGAAGAAGCCGCAAGTTGCTGATGATGATGCTAAAGCTCCATCTGAACTGACCTACATCACTCGAAGAAAGCGTCTCGTGTCCGAAACTGACACGATGAGTGAATCAACCATGTCAGCTAACTCCCAACAAGCTGCCACAAATTTAATGGATGGTGTTGAAAAAAAAACTTCAATGAAACTCTCGAGCACTTGTTCAACAGCAAGTTCAACCTCATAGAGAGCTATAACTCCTCCCTCTTCCAACAACTGAAAAGATATTGCTGATGGCATCTCTGGAGATTTCAGGTTGATGAAGTGGTTATGTTCTAACTGCTCGATACAAAGGGAAGACATTTTTGGAGTTAAGAAGGCCACTAGAGTAGGAACTTGAAAACCTAGAAATCTCCAGCTTACTAAACTTTGATCTTCTCACACCACTTTCCGACAATCATGCTTCATTTCCATCCCCAACTCATCTATTTTTGCTAACTCCTCCAAGCCAAAACCTTTCACTACTCCCTATAGCCATACCAACATATACAGAAGCATTGGTCTCAAACATTCCAATGGCCTCTTGCACTTATGGCCATCACAACCAACTTTGAGCACACATTCAAGAATACATCCAATGTATGACTCACTCGTTCATACCTGACATTTGTGGTCAACTAAATCACTTAGAGTCCCTTTTAGATGATGCCTAGAAGGGGGAAGGGAATGGAAGGAGACAAGAGCCCATCAAGAAGTAGAAGAAGAAACAAAGCTCAAACTCAGGGGAACAAGGAGAATCTAGTAGAAGAATGAGGAAGAGAAAAGATAGAAACTGAAAATTAGCTCTAAGTTGTTATTAAAAATTTTAGTTCTCAGTTCTATGTAAATTTTTCAGTTCTATACCGAGTATTTAAACTCGTCTAAATGATTTATGATACTTGAAAATCTCCTTTCCATCAACAGTTTTGACATCATCAAAATGGGGAAAATTTTTAAGCAAAATAATATAAGTTTTGATGATATGTCAAAAACTCAAAAGGATTAACAAAGTAGGACAACTACAAAGAGGTAGAACTGAAAAGTCAACGAACTGAAAGTCAACTGAAGGCATCAATTGACCTATCCGAAAAAAGCAAACTATGGACACCAACTGAAATATGGACAACTAACTTCATACTAATAGAAGTGTGTCAGAATTTGTCAATAAAAGAGCAACTTAAAAGCAAACATCAGCAAGACAAAATTGAAGGTTGGTCAATCATCCTATAGGTCAGGCCCTCAACTAATGTTGTAAGAAACTGACACTACCTTCAAAGAACCAATAAACAAATGACAAGTGGATGGACTAACTCCATACCTACTCTAAACTAGAAAACGGTCACATGGTTTCCGTTCTCATTCACACCACTCTATAAATATGAGAAAGGTTCACCAAACATGTATGTATGGAAGCAAGCACAAGCTTAAGTGAGTACAGAAAGCAAGTAGTAAAAACTATGATTAGCATACATATTTGAAAGCTAGGAAACACAAAGATATCACAATCGGTAAGGCAAAAATGAAATACCCCAGATTTTTGAATAAGGTTTAGAGGATTGGTAATATTAGTAAATTAATTAAAAAGGAAATTTAATTAAGGTTAGTTAAGATTGGATGTCAGTCACGACTTTTGGAGTCAGATCACCTTTTTGAGAAATGTGATTTTAACTATTTTATGACCATCTGTGGTCTCGTTAGAAAGGTATTAAATCAAGGAGTATGCCGGTGTTTTCGGATTTTAATTCTGAAGTCATTTCAGTTCCCGGTGATGAAAAACACCTTTAAAAGAAGAATGAATAGTAACTTTTGCGTGCGTTCGTGTTTTGAGAAATTTACGAAATCCTCCTCGTTAATCCAAGTCCAGTTCGGTCAAGCCCCTCTTATGGGAAATGACTCAAGGATTCCGTTGGCGTTCACGGATTGTCATTCTGAGGTCAATCGAACGCTCGGGAGCCGAATCTGTCAGTCTGAGTGAATAGTAAAAAGTAATTCCAAAAAGGGAATCTTTGCTCGTCTTCCTTCTGACGAACCCGTCTTCTTCACGAATCAAGTTGGTTCACTAGTGTTCGAGCGAACGAGTCTTTCGGTATTTTTAGATTTCGTGTCTGAAGTTATTAGGACCTCGACAAAGAAGAAAGCAACTTTTAACCGAACCCGGGGTAACTTTTGCAGTATTCCCGCACAGCAATGGCTTCCAAGGGAAGCCAAAGCTTTTCCTATATATAGGGGACCACCCCTTTAGTAATTCTTGCTCATTTCACATCCACTTCACTTCTAAATTGAGAGGCTGAAAAGCTTTAAAAGCCGAGAAGGTTCTGTCGAAGTAAAAATCATTCTTCGTGAGTGTTCTTCAAGATGACGAGCGGAGTGGCGTGGAAGGGATGCGGTGAGGAAATGTGCTAGGGGCGCCGTTGAAATCGTAGCAGGCGGCTCTGCCGCCGTTGCGACTCGATGAGACGCGGAGCTAGCCACATTTCTTCGACGCACCTGACCCCGTCCATTCTTGTTCGTCGATCTCGATTCTATTTCTTTTTCGTCTTTTAAATTCCGCATTTACTTTCCGTTCTTTACGTTCTTCGTGTTCTTCATTATTGCTCGTCTAAAGTATTATTTTGATTCTTATTGAAGTTCCAAAATAATAATGCGTACGTTATATTTCTCGTTCTATTTCCGTTATTATTATTCTAGAAGATTAGCCTCGTTCATTCCGTTAAAAATCCGTTCAAGTCATATTTATTTATTCCAAATGATTATCGTGTTTGTGCCGTTATAATGCCAAAATTATTTTTTTAATTAAAGCATGTTGTTGCACGTTAAAATCAAGTACGATATTTTTTATAAAGAAATTTCGGGTTAATTGTTCTTCTTGTTGTTCGTGTTCGTCGAAGAAATCAACGAACACAAAGAACAGATGAAGAACACGAGTGAAGAAACCCAGAAGAAGAGAGAGAGAAAAGAAGAGTGAGAGAGAGCCCCGCGGGGGAGGGGTGGGCGCCGCCACGCCACAACCCTCTCGGCCGCACACGAGCCCGCCGGGGGCAGGCCCGCCTGGGGCTGGAAGCCCCGCGGCGGCGGGTGGCCCACCGGGGCAAGGTAGTCCCGCGGCGCCCCCCCCTCCCTTTTCTGTGTTGTTTTGTTTCTGTCTTTCCGGTTTTTCCCGTACCCCTTCTTTCCGATCTTTTACAGTCTTTAAAATTATGATACTTTTAAGCCATGTTCGAGTTTAAATTATAGTAAGGTATTCAAGTTAATTTCAAATTATTTCGAATACAATATTGAGTTATTTTCCGTCAAAATTTAGAGATCGAGTCAAGAGGTTTCTTAAGTGAAATTAAACCATTCTCGATCCCCCTTATTAAGTCAAGTCATGCTATCCATGTTAAGTCCTAGCTAAGAAAATATTAGTTAAGTATTATTTAATATTGTGTATTTAGAAATCCTCGAAGGAGACCGCTAAGTCGACGAATCGACTTTTGTAGGAGGAATCGAGCCTCGGAGAAATACTAAGGAAGACCACCAGCTCGTTGCCTTATCTTCCGTCCCGTAATCAAGGTGGGTAAATCTATATTCATCTAAAGTTTGAGCTAATAAGCTCTAGAAGCATGTTAGGGCAAATGAGATATCCAATAAAGTATTTTTGCTCAGCCTGTTAGATCTCTGTACAAGGAAAGGAAAAGAATAGATGGAGTTATATGCATGATTATGTTGAGTTATTATTTGGGTTAAATGAAGTAAAGAAGTTAGTATAAGTTAAGTGAGCTCTCAAGTATGTTAGATATGCTAGAATTGTTTATTACGATTTGTGCTAGCATGAGGTGTTTAGAATTGCTTTATCTGCAATCGATGTTATCCGCGTTCATTTCCTCGTATTTGAATGCTTATGCTTGTTAGAGCTCGTATAGTTAAGGATTAAGGATTGCCTTGTTAGGGTAGCTTTAACCCTTTGTAGGCCGAGATTATGAAGTAAGGAGGTGTTAGCATTAGACATTATTCTAAGCTTGGTATTGCTAGCAAGGATAGGAAGAGATGGAACTTAGCTTTCACTTAAGCAGAATTTGAGCTCAGAATTATTAAGATAGTCGCTGCTGGGTTTTTCCTTGTAAACTCATTCGGATATTTGAGGTAACCCCTCTTCTATCCTATGGCATGCCTAAGGGTACAGTTGACAACAGGTTTGAGCCAAGTTGGGCCCAAAAGAAAAGAAAAGGTTTTACGGATACGGAGAGGGCTTTTGCGTTTTGCTCTCCGTATACCGTCTATTAATCATTGGATATCTTGAAAGTTATAAAAGCATTTTCGTTAAAACCCACTGAGTACATTAGTGCTCATGCCCCCTCTTTTCAAATGTTTTCAGGTTGAGATGCTGAGGATGCTGGTGGCTGTGAATGTGGGTTGGCTGCTGATTGCGTCCAAATTTACACTTATAATTTCCGGTTTATGCTCACTAGACACTACTTAGGACCACACCCGCAATTGGACGGGGTCAATTATAGGAGCGACGAGCTTAACCCGAGTCGATCTCTCGAGGAAGACTTTATGAGAAAGAACTATCTATAGGCTACACGTGCTTTCGACAAAACAACTAAAATGCAATCTAAACATTCTAATCAAGAGATTTTGGAGATTTAAACTAGGAATTAAATGAACAATCAACAAAACAAACAACAACAATTTAAATGCAAGAAAATGGAAATGAAGATTAGAGAAATTAAGTTGATTAAGGCATTAGGGTGCAGATTCTCTCAATGGTTGATTACTATGCTTTATTTAAGTTGATAATGCAAATCTCACAAGTATGGTAGACCCATCCAATTAGTTTAACGTCTATTAAAGTCACGGATATCCGTTAAACCTCTCTTAGCTAAACCATGCAAAATGAGATGAACAAACTAGGTTTAGGAACCCATGCACCTAGCATCGAAGGAATTAAATCCGGATTTAGGTTCACAATCAAGAAATCCCCTAAATCCTACCAATGCTCAAGTGATGATCAAGCACCTAAACATAAATAAGAACAATACCAACAACAACAACCAACATAAACAAGCATAGATCACAATCAAATCGATCCTCTACCCCCTAATAGGGAGATTAGCCACTAAACATGCTCAAAACAACATAAACATCATATAAGAACTCCATTTCATAAATCAAATGTAAATGAAAACAACTTCTACAATATTAAATGTCCTTCAAGAGTTTGGAACAAATCCCACAAAAACATCCAAGTAATACAAGAAAATGCACAATAAACCTCCTCCGGGCTTAGCTTCCACGTGAGCTCGTCGTTGGTCTTCTCGTTCCTTTTCTCTCCTCCTTGGCTTGGTTTCCTTGCTCTCCTCTTTCTCCTCCTCTCTTTAGTGGAAAATGGTGGTGAAATGATGGTGAAAAATGGTGTAGAGAGTATGGAAGGGTGAAGAAAATGGTGAAGGTAGTGTAGAAAAAATGGAGGAGGGTGTGTGTAGAAGATGATCCAGAGTGGCGTCTTCGAGAAGATGGTTTAGTAGTGTGTTGGAGAAGATAGAGAGTGAGAGAGAAAAATCAAAAATAGAGAGAGAGAGTCTGATGGGAGTTGATCGTTAGTGATCAATTAATGAAAGGATTTTATAAAAGATTTTCTTTTCCAAAAGTCTACTTAGCAATTAAACATGGCTTGTAACGAACGTGGCAAAAACTGGATCGAGAGGAAGGGGGTAGCCCGCGCGCCGGCGGGCTGCATGGCGCGGCGGGGGTGGCTGGCGCGGTGGGGGCTAGCCCCGCGGGGGCCCTTGGCGCGGCGGGGGCGTGAGGCGGGCGCGGCGGGGGCGTTAGGCTCTCAGCGTTTTTGGTGTCCGCCCGCGCTCCCATAGCCTGCCCGTGCGGGTGTTTTTTCCTCAATTCCTTTAGCAGTCTTGATTTTCTTATTTCAACAATCCAGCTCAATTAGTCGATTTGCACTTGCCACCTAATTACCGTAAAACACCTGCTTTCACGATTAAAAGCTCCAGCCTTTGCAATACTTGGCATAATCCACCATTAGAGCAATAAGCACAAATAAACACATAAAAGCAACACATAACAATATCAAAATAAACAAAATAAATACTAAACACCATAAAATCAATAAATTTAAATGACACAATTAGACATCAAACAACTCCCCCACACTTAGCTATTTGCTTGTCCTCAAGCAAACAAGAAAATTAAAAATATGAAGCGAGAGGGAAATATTCACAAGGTGATCATGTAATTGTCAATTTGCATGGTTCCCACAAAAGCATACATCAATCAAGAATGTGAACACAATATCTTATCAAGTGAATCGCTTGTCCTCTCAAGTTTAGGAAATACGCGCTAGCCCAGATTCAATTAATTTACATCCTAAAAATCACATCCACATTTATTAAGGGGTTGCAAACACAGGATAAGGATCATTAGGTCAATTCATCGAGCATACCCGAGCTTCCTAATGTTGTTTCCCATACTCATCATGCAACTCGTGAAAGGATTGACACACACATGAGAGGAGTAGAATCCGAACTGCAATCCCATTTATTTACACACATTCATGGGGGGATGGATCAAAAATCACAAGGTTTAACCATAGGGAGGACATCCCTAGTGTTCTTGCGTGGTCTCCCATACTCATAGTCGAATAAATCAACTAGAGGAGTAGATATCCTTATTTTCCCCTTTTTTATCATAAAAATGATTTAAAGGAGTAGTTTTCAAGAACAAGGCCGAGCATGTTTCCTATTCTTTCAAGAGCAAGACTCTTCTACGTCAATCATAAAATTGTGATCTCATTCAAAATAATTCATGCTCAAGAGTGACACCACGAAACACTTCATTCATTCAAGATCAACTCGGAAGTAATTCCTTGACGATTCATATCAAAATTTTTCAAATTTGACCGTCGGGCAAGTTAAAATACTAAGTGGGAGAATTGCACTAAACTTAGATAACTAAAACAAATAAACAAGCATATCAAAACCACACAATTAACATAACGTCATTGGTACTAACATATTAAAGCAAAAACAACAGAAATCACTATATAACATAACATAACATGCGCTCCCCCACACTTAGAACATGCATTATCCTCAATGAATGAAAACTCATGCAAGCAAAAGGGATAAGGGAGTAGAGAACGTCACAATTTTGTAGAAAATCGACAACGTGCGCGAGCTCCTACAAAACATTAGGCAACACAAACGGAAAATATGAACAATATATAGTACAAAAAAAACAACACATGCGAACACGAAACATATTAAACACTAAATACATAGGGGAATCGTTACTGCTCTAGGGGTGGATAAGGTGGTGGATCCCTTGGCGTGAAAGAAGAGGCAAGAGTCCATGCATCCCAGCTTGCATGGAGGGCTTGGATCTGCTCATCGTGGTGATCAACTCGAGCGTAGAGGCCTCGAACATCATCATGGACGGCAGTGATATCATCGTGGATGGATTGAAAAGAGGCATCAATCCTCTCTTGCTGCTGCATCATGCGGGCATTATACTCTTGCCTATAGGAGGAAAAAGAATCCTGCAATTGAGTGCCAAAAGAGCTCATGGAGTCGGAAATGGACTGCTGGAATTGACCCATTGTTGTGTCCATGTAGCCTTGGAATGAGCCCCAGTCCGGAGTAGGCATGTGGTATCCTAGATGCCCTGCATGTCCTCCTTGGTGCCCGCCGGCGGCATGCTCGTCCTCGTCACCCTCTTCATTGGGGTCCCGTGGAGCTGACGATGAACCTCCTGTAACCTCCATGGTATTGCGCTGGATTTGTTTTAAGGTACCGACACAAGTCCTCTTGGCATGAGGACGCACCTCTCGCTCATTGTAAATGACCTCGGCCTGCTTGAGCTCCCCTTTGTCGATGGTGTGGGCGTCAAGGCGCCTGTACCCAGGAGGAGCTGGGGCATCTTCATCAAGTGCGCCAATTTTTGCACAAAGGGAGGAGATGAAAGCACAGAAAGAAGGGTGCTGGGTCTTCCGTATGACTGCGTCTTGGATAATGCTCAAAAGGAAGGTGGACGGACACACTTTCCTGCCTTTCTTGGCACACCAAAGAAAGAAGACCTCAGTGGAATTCATCTTGTTGGCTTGCTCCTTGCCCGAAATGTTGTATGCCAAGAACTTGTGAACTACGGACAAGGCGGGGTCCTCAATGAATTTGCTTGGAATGCCCTTTGTATTCCAATTCCGGAATCCCGAAATTTCATACCATGCATCCGCAGCATTGAAATCTGATGGCAGGTGCTTGATCTCCGTAGTTGGGAAATCAAAGTAATCCCGCAATTCAGCCAAAGTGAGGTTATAGTGCACATCAAACATCCGGAAGGTACAACTCTTTCTCTCATCCTCATCATATTGAAAGGACACCAAAAATTCAAGCACGACATTATCATAAGCATAAAATTGCGTCCTAGCAAAGGTTTGCATATTTAACACCTTAAGATACTCCATTATTTGTGATTCCAAATTTAACTCTCGCATCAACTTCCAATCAATGTAGCGAGGACAAGATATCTCATGGCTACGGAGAGTGAGGTAACGGTTACCTTCATTGGGAGTTGTGATGAGGAATGGAGCTCCATATTGTTGGCGGAGGTCTGAGACCATTGGCGGGGAGCTCGTGCCTTCCGATCCTTTGCCTTTGTTCGTGCTTGTGGAGGAGCCAGCATTCTTGCTCTTGTCCTTCCCCTTTCCTCCAAAAAGCTTGGATAACTTCACTTTGGGGCCCATGGTGAGGAGGTTGGGGATATGTAGGAGATGAAATGTAGGAAAAATTTGGATGGTGAGTGCAAGAAAACAGCCCGGTGGGGGAGGTATGTGTCCCTTAGAGGGAGAAAGTGAGGGAGAGCAAAGGAGAGGGTGCCCCGCGGGGGCACCTGGCGCGGCGGGGGCTAGCCCCGCGGGGGCACAGGGCGCGGCGGGGGCGCTCTACGCGCGGCGGGGGTGAGGCCTTCTCGGCTTTTGCTCGCCCCGCCCGCGGCATGCAGCCCGCACGGGGTGTGCTATTTTCTTGCACTTGTGTAATTTTTTGATTTTTGCACTTCCTCTCCCATTTTTCTTCATTTTTCTTCCTCTTTTCGATTTTCTGCAAAATTTTTCCACCATTAAAAATTTTCACGATAAAAATGTATCTACAAAATTAAAGTAATGAAAAACGAGAATTTAAATAAAAATAAAAATCATGGGTTGCCTCCCATGGAGCACTCATTTTAGTGTCTCGAGCTAGACGAAGTTCTTGGAAAGGTTTTAGGTGGAATTAATGAGCTTCAATTCCTCAACATTCGCCTCTTTCGAAAATCCTTCGAAATACGGCTTGACTCGGTGGCCGTTCACTTGGAACGTAACATTCGTTACCGGATTCTTCAATGTGACCACTCTGTAGGGGAACACTTCTTCAATGATAAATGGGCCGCTCCAACGTGATTTGAGTTTCCCGGGGAAAAGCCGCAATCTAGTGTTGAAAAAGAGAACCTTCATGCCCGGCATGAGCTCTTTCTTGACAATTCACCTATCATGTAATCTCTTCACTTTATCTTTGTAAATCTTGGCGTTGTCATATGCTTCGTTTCTCAATTCGTCGAGCTCGGACAATTGCAAGGCTCGCTCCTTTCCCGCACTTTCAAGATCACAATTCACCGCCTTTATAGCCCAATAAGCTCGGTGCTCGATCTCAACGGGGAGATGAAATGCTTTGCCATATACAAGGCGGTATGGGCTCATTCCTAGAATTGTTTTGTAGGCCGTCCGGTATGCCCAAAGAGCATCCGGTAGCCTTTGTGACCAATCCTTCCTCGTCACATTCACGGTCTTCTTCAAGATGTTTTGAATTTGTTTGTTGCTCGTCTCAACTTGACCGGAAGTTTGAGGATGATATGGAGTTGCCACCTTGTGAGTCACTCTATTTTTCTTTAGCAATCTTGCAAAAAGCTTGTTGGTGAAATGAGTTCCACCGTCACTTATGATCGCCCTAGGGAATCCAAACCTACTCAGAATATGTTCCTGCACGAACTTGATAACCACATTAGCATCACAAGATCCAGTGGGGATTGCTTCAACCCACTTTGACACATAATCGACCGCTAAGAGGATATACTCGAAGCCAAATGAGTTAGAGAATGGTCCCATAAAATCAATACCCCAAACATCAAAAATTTCAACAACAAGATTGATATTTAAAGGCATTTCATTTCTTCTCCCAATATTACCAAGTCTTTGGCATTTATCACATGAAATGGAGTAAGCATGAGCATCTTTAAAAATTAAAGGCCAATACAAACCGGATTGTAGGATCTTTCTGGCCGTCTTTTTTCCTCCAAAATGGCCACCACAATGAGATGAGTGGCAAAAGGCTAGAACATCGGTTTGTTCCTCTTCCGGGACACATCTTCGAATTATCTTGTCTTTTCCCAAATGGAAAAGGTATGGGTCGTCCCAGAAGTAGTACCTACACATTGCCAAAAATCTTTTCTTTTCTTGAAAAGAAAGGTTAGGTCTCAATTTATCACAAGCAAGATAATTAACAATATCGGCATACCAAGGAGATGAATTAATTTCAAGAGCATGCTCATAGGGAAATGAATCACAATCTACTCCTTTTTCATGCAACAAATTAAAATTCTCATTAACGGGGAGGCGAGATAAATGATCCGCTACCATGTTTTCACACCCCTTTCTATCTTTAATCTCAACATCAAATTCTTGCACAAGCAAAATCCACCTGATGAGTCTAGGTTTAGCTTGTGGTTTGGTCAACAAATGCCTTAAAGCCGCATGATCACTATGCACGATTACTTTAGAACCTAAGATGTAGGATCTAAATTTATCCAAAGAAAACACAATGGCAAGCAATTCTTTTTCGGTTGTGGTGTAATTTACTTGAGCACTATTCAAGGTGAGGCTAGCATAGTAAATTACACAAAGAATTTTATCAATACGTTGACCCAAAACGGCGCCAACGGCGGAATTTGATGCATCACACATGATCTCAAATGGTAAGGACCAATCAGGGGGAACAACAATTGGTGCGGTGATCAATTTCTCCTTAAGAGTATTAAAAGCGTCCAAGCATTTTTCATCAAACTCAAAAGGAACATCTTGAGCAAGTAAATGGCATAGAGGTTGGCTAATTTTTGAGAAGTCTTTAATAAACCTACGGTAAAAACCGGCATGGCCTAGAAAACTTCTAATTCCTTTCACATTAATGGGTGGAGGCAATTTTTCAATCACATCTACCTTAGCCTTGTCTACGCTCATTCCTTCTTTAGACACAACATGACCAAGCACTATGCCACTAGTAACCATGAAATGACTCTTTTTCCAACTAAGAGTTAGGCTACTTTCTATGCACCGTTTCAAGACAAGTTCCAATTTCTCTAAACAATCGGAAAATGAGGATCTAAAGACCGAAAAGTCATCCATGAATACCTCAATGAAGTCTCCAATCATTTTGGAGAAGATGGAGAACATACACCTTTGGAAGGTGCTCGGTGCATTGCATAGTCCAAATGGCATCTTTCGACACGCAAACGTACCAAACGGGCATGTGAATGCGGTCTTGGCTTGGTCCTCTGGTGCTATGGCCACCTGAAAATAACCCGATAAACCGTCAAGAAAGCAATAAAAACTATGACCGGTAAGTTTATCAAGTATTTGATCGATGAAGGGAAGGGGAAAATGGTCTTTTCTTGTGGCGGCATTGAGCTTTCGGTAGTCAATGCACATTCTCCACCCGGTGGTGTTTCGAGTCGCCACATGTTCTCCCTTGTCGTTCTCAATGACCGTTATCCCTCCTTTCTTTGGCACCACATGGACCGGGCTCACCCATTCACTATCGGCTATGGGATAAATGATCCCTTCTGCTATGAGCCTAAGAATCTCCTTCTTAACGACTTCCATTAGTACGGGGTTGAGCCTCTTTTTCCCCTCACGAACCGGTTTAGCCCCTTCCTCAAGAATGATACGATGCATACACGTAGAGGGGCTAATGCCTTTGATATCGGAAAGACTCCATCCAATGGCTTGCTTGTTTCTCTTTAGCACGGCTACTAAGAGGTCCTCTTCATCCTTTTCTAACCCGGAAAAGATGATCACGGGCTTTTTCTCTTCATCGTCGAGGTAGACGTATTTGAGATGAGATGGGAGCTCCTTGAGCTCAAGCTCGGGAGTAGGCTTCACTTCCTCTTCGGTTGAGGTCATGACTTGTATTAGACTCATGCCTTCTCCTAGCAAGATCTCTATTTCTTCGGCATTCAACTCGTCTCCCCCATACTTGAGGTAGGCTTCATCCATAGCAAGCTCCTCAGACGAGGTTTCACTTCTCCACGGAGCACCTATTTCCTGCAAGAAAACCTCCTCGGCCAAGACATCAATAGCATCTATGTAAGAACAATTTTCCTCAAATGATGAGATGGGAATAGCCTTGTTCTCATGTACGGAAAAAGACACCGTTTCTCCTAACACCGACATTTTTAACGTTCCATTTTTAACATCAATCAAAGTGTTAGTTGTAGCCATAAAAGGTCTACCTAGGAGAAGCGTGTGTTCTTTACCCGTTTCCTTAACATCTCCCACATCCAAAACAACAAAATCAACCGGAATTATCAAACCACCAACCTTAACTAGAATGTCATCTATTATTCCCCTAGGATATCTCACGGACCTATCCGCTAATTGTAGACACATTCTAGTTGGTTTCAATTCACCTAGCTCTAATTGTTTATAAATAGAGTAAGGCATCAGATTAATTTCGGCTCCTAGATCTAGCATACCACATGCTTCTTTACCATTTCCCAAGGCAATTTTAAGAGTAAAACTACCTGGATCACGAAGCTTTGGTGGTAGTTGATGTTGTAGGATTGCACTCGCAACTTCGGATACCTCTATCTTCTCATCCTCTCCAAACTTCCTTTTCTTTGAAGCAAGTTCTTTGAAGAACTTGATATAGGCCGGCACGTTTCGGATGACATCAAGGAGTGGAAGATTGACATTCACCTTGGAAAGGAGTTTTTAGAACTCTTGGAATTGAGTTTCTTGCTTCTCATTCATCAACCGGCTTGGAAATGGAATTGGAGGGTTGTAGGGATTGGAAGCCTTGTGGAGAGTGGGCTTTGTCACTTCTTCACTCTTCTTTTCGGGCTCTTTGTGTTGTTGTTGAGGAGCCTCCTCTTCTTTTTCAACCTCCTCGGTTGGACTTGGTTCTCCAACCTTATTATCGATCACCTTTCCTCCTCGAAGAACGGTAATGGCTTGAGTTTGCTCCGGTTGGCTTGGCAACTTGCCCGGCTTGGCTTGCTTAGCCAATTCTCCAACGGTCCCGGCTATTTGCCCCACTTGGGTCTCAATCCTCTTCACGGAGGCCTCAACTGATTCAAATCTTTGTTGTATGGCTTGAATGAAGGATTGCAATGTGTCTTGCAATGTCGGCCTAGGCGGTTGGTTTGGTTGGGCCGGATATTGTTGCGGCCTTGGATAAGGTGGAGCTTGGCCACCTCCGGCTTGTTGTGGTGGCGGCGGTTGGTGTGGTGGTTAAGGAGGTTGTTGAGGTTGTTTCCAAGAGAAATTCGGATGATTTCTCCACCCCGGATTGTATGTTTGAGAGTAGGGATTGTATTGTTGGCGTAGTTGGAAGCCTTGTAGAGCATTTACTTGCTCTTGAAGAGCATGGAAATGAGCCTCTTCGCTTGACTCCGGCTCGATCGATCTTTGGCACAAGTTGGCTCCATGGCCATACTCTCCACAAATCCCACAAGTTTCAACGGTCATTACTTGTTGGGGTGGTCTCTCGAAAGTTCTAAGCATCTCTACTTGCCTTGTCAACTCGGCAAGTTTCTTTTTCACGTCATAACTAGGGTTAGCTTCGTTGACGGAAGCTCTCTTCCCCCTAGCACTCTTTTGTTGAGAAGTTGTGGCCATGGTCTCATAGATGTTTGAGACTTCTTCGGCGGTGCGTCCTCCAATGTCTCCTCCCGATGCATTGTCCACCATATATTGGAAATTTTGTGAAAGTCCGTCATAGAAGAATTGGTTGAGCAACTCGAGTGCGAAATGGTGGTGTGGGCATTGTTGTTGGAGACCTCGAAATCGATCCCAAGCTTCGTGAAACGATTCACCCGGAGATTGGGTAAAAGTAACAATTTGAGCTCTCAAGTCTTGGGTCTTTTGATTGGAGTAGTACTTGGCCATGAACTTCTCATAGACGGCGTTCCAATTGGCCAATGAATTGGCCGGTAGTGACATGAACAACGTCTTGGCTCGATCCTTCAAGGTGTAAGGGAAACACCTCATCTTTAATTGATCTTCGTTCAAATCTTGTAGAGGGAAGGTTTGAACGACGGAATAGAACTCCCGGATGAAGTTCAAAGCATCTTCGGCCGGCATCCCGTAGAATGAGGGAAGTTGGCTAAAATGTATGTTCTTCAACTCGTAGTTCCTCGCGGCTTCGCCAAGAACTATGCAAGAAGTCGATGCCCCAATCACGGGACGAGCAAAATCTCTCATATTTCTAGCCACATTGGCATTGGCATTGGCGTTGTCGGGATTTATTGGGTGATTGGGATCCATCTGTCTTTCCCCCTCGAATATATTGAATCCCCTTGGTCGGTGAATGTTGTCAAACACGGGGGCTAATCTCCGGTTGAGACTTCATCTCCCTAGCATACACAAACACAAACGAAACGGGGATCAAACGTACCTTGCGGACAGAGATATTAAAACCCAACAAAAAGACATAATCACAAAAAAAAAAATTTAAACAAACGACACAAACACTTCAACGACAAGTTCACGATTTCAAAACAACACAAAAGCAAATATAGCACCAAAAAGACAATTCTCGAAAGCCGTTCCCCGGCAACGGTGCTAAAATTTGATTGGGTCCAAATTTACACTTATAATTTCCAGTTTATGCTCACTAGACACTACTTAGGACCACATCCGCAATTGGACGGGGTCAATTGTAGGAGCGACGAGCTTAACCCGAGTCGATCTCTCAAGGAAGACTTTATGAGAAAGAACTATCTATAGGCTATACGTGCTTTCGAAAAAACAACTAAAATGCAATCTAAACATTCTAATCAAGAGATTTTGGAGATTTAAACTAGGAATTAAATGAACAATCAACAAAACAAACAAAAACAATTTAAATGCAAGAAAATGGAAATGAAGATTAGAGGAATTAAGTTGATTAAGGCATTAGGGTGCAGATTCTCTCAATGGTTGATTACTATGCTTTATTTAAGTTGATAATGCAAATCTCACAAGTATGGTAGACCCATCCAATTAGTTTAACGTCTATTAAAGTCACGGATATCCGTTAAACCTCTCTTAGCTATACCATGCAAAATGAGATGAACAAACTAGGTTTAGGAACCCATGCGCCTAGCATCAAAGGAATTAAATCCGGATTTAGGTTCACAATTAAGAAATCCCCTAAATCCTACCAATGCTCAAGTGATGATCAAGCACCTAAACATAAATAAGAACAATTCCAACAACAACAACCAACATAAATAAGCATAGATCACAATCAAATCGATCCTCTACCCCCTAATAGGGAGATTAGCCACTAAACATGCTCAAAAAAACATAAACATCATATAAGAACTCCATTTCATAAATCAAATGTAAATGAAAACAACTTCTACAATATTAAATGTTCTTCAAGAGTTTGGAACAAATCCCACAAAAACATCCAAGTAATACAAGAAAATGCACAATAAACCTCCTCCGGGCTTAGCTTCCACGTGAGCTCGTCGTTGGTCTTCTCGTTCCTTTTCTCTCCTCCTTGGCTTGGTTTCCTTGCTCTCCTCTTTCTCCTCCTCTCTTTAGTGGAAAATGGCGGTGAAATGATGGTGAAAAATGGTGTAGAGAGTATGGAAGGGTGAAGAAAATGGTGAAGGTAGTGTAGAAAAAATGGAGGAGGGTGTGTGTAGAAGATGATCCAGAGTGGCGTCTTCGAGAAGATGGTTTAGTAGTGTGTTGGAGAAGATAGAGAGTGAGAAAGAAAAATCAAAAATAGAGAGAGAGAGAGTCTGATGGGAGTTGATCGTTAGTGATCAATTAATGAAAGGATTTTATAAAAGATTTTCTTTTCCAAAAGTCTACTTAGCAATTAAACATGGCTTGTAACGAACGTGGCAAAAACTGGACCGAGAGGAAGGGGACAGCCCGCGCGCCGGCGGGCTGCATGGCACGGCGGGTCAGGCGCGGCGGGGGTGGCTGGCGCGGCGGGGGCTAGCCCCGCGGGGGCGGGCTGCGCGGCGGGGGCTAGCCCCGCGGGGTCCCTTGGCGCGGTGGGGGCGTGAGGCGGGCGCGGTGGGGGCGGCTGGCGCGGCGGGGGCGCAGGCTCTCGGCGTTCTTGGTGCCCGCCCGTGCTCCCATAGCCCGCCCGTGCAGGTGTTTTTTCCTCAATTCCTTTAGCAGTCTTGATTTTCTTATTTCAACAATCCAGCTCAATTAGTCGATTTGCACTTGCCACCTAATTACCGTAAAACACATACTTTCACGATTAAAAGCTCCAGCCTTTGCAATACTTGGCATAATCCACCATTAGAGCAATAAGCACAAATAAACACATAAAAGCAACACATAACAATATCAAAATAAACAAAATAAATACTAAACACCATAAAATCAATAAATTTAAATGACACAATGAGACATCAAACAGCTGCCAAGACTGTTTTGTTATTATCTAATATTTCTATAAAATCCCACTTTGTGATCCGCTACTCTGATACACTCTTTTCAATTATGTTTAAGTCCCATTATGTTTAGCAAGACTCTATGAATATCTCCCCAGAAATGATTTAATTCCTATAAGATGCATATTATGATTATCTCTATTTTTGAGTATGACCTCCGTTCACCTGCAAAGAGGCCTAACAAGTTTGTATCTGATTAGTTAGCCGTTTCATTCCGCTTAAGCATGTTTTCTTTTAATCCAAGTAAACCCGAGCATCACCATACAACTTCTAAGGCATGTCTTGATTCTTAAACTTCTTGGTAAATCCTCCAACTTTATTCGTTAATCCCTTAATAAACACCCCGTCCCCACTCGTAAATCCCTATCTCGGGATCGGGCTGTTACAAAAAATAAGACGCATCGTGTCATAGCCATTTTCAGTAGCTCATTCTTCACTTAAAAGTAGAATAGAAAAGATAGTCTTTGTTAGCTTTCAGTTCATTCCAAAGTGTCAACACCCATTTATCCAAGAAGTATAGTCAGTTGATAAGTTTCAAGAATCCTTCTTGAAGGTCGAAAGAGATTTAAAATCTTATAAGTGTGAGCCGCCACTAAACAAACTTCTGCCGCAATAACCATCTGCTGGAAACTGTAAGTGTGAGAAGCCGACCTAGCTGAGGTAATTGTGCTGTGTAAGTCATTGTTACCAGGTTTAGCTCTCATTTTCTATATAATTTTTAAAGTGTAACCTCAAATTATATAGTGAATTTTCCTTCAAGAAGAAGGATGACAGAACGTAGAAGTTTCAGCTTCGAACCTTTATAAATCCTTTGTGTGTTGTATTTGCTTTCAACTATCTTGTTCATATCACTCTTGCAACACAACTATTACACTGAGCACAACTGAAATTAATCTTACAAACAACTGTTGTAGTACAAATTGATAGAACAGGAGTTAAGACCCCTATCATATTCTGCATTTCTAAAGTATTTTTGAAAACAGTTCCTCTAAACTCTATTGACTCGACTGGAACAAACAGTCTAAAAAATTTAATATTTGTTGGGACTTGAGAAATCAAATGTAATAAAATGCTTATGTTGTTAATATTTGTTGGGACTTGAGATTATGCTTCTAAGAAATTGTGTATTTAATATTTGTTAAGATTTTTAACATAATTGCATTTTTTTCAATTTTATCATGTTGAAGTTTGATTATTGATATGTTGTGTTGGTATTTGATTATTATTAGGGATATTTGATGTCGTTACTATTATTATTTATGCATGTGTTTTCTTACTAAATATTCTTTAGTATAACGATAATTTTGGTATACCATGATATGTTACTATATATGATACGGTATGCTGAAATGTCGGTATGGTAAGGTATACCGAAATGTAGGTATGTTAAAGGTATGTATTTTGTGTCATACTGAACTTAGGTTTACCGAACTAAGGTATACCTGAGGTAAAGGTACGACAATAGTATGATTTTTATCATACCATAAACTAAAATAAGGTACAAGGTATGACAAAAAGAAGTAAAGTTTACCATACCTTGTCATCCCTGGTGTAATCTGTTGAATCACATGTCTAATAAAAAATTCGAATTTCTCATGATTGCTCCATTCCATGATGTGGTGCCCCAAAATTTCATAAATAGAAATATCTCATTTATTCAAATAATAGAGTTTAATACAGCGGAAAAAATATTTAAAATAAAATAATATTTAATTAATCTTGACCATCACCCCATCTTCACGTCATCGCCCGAGCTTATCTTAGCCTGAAAAATAAATATATTTGGGGTGAATGCTATTACTCAGTGGGGTTACTGCATTTATCCAGATTATACACAATATGAACAATAAATACATAGCATGGAGTATCATTTTCCTGCAGCCCTTAGGCTGAACATGCAACCCGTAGGTTGAGTAACTTTTCCTGCAGTCCGTCAGCCGAACATGCACCCCGTAGGTTGAGTAACTTTTCCTGCAGCCCGTAGGCCAAACATATAATTTCGACATATAAACTGCATAAAATGCATAATAAGGATAAATGAATATTTTGTTTAATAATCCACGTTGGATTCCTCACCTTTACTTCAACTTGAAACGTAACGGATTAATTTAATCCATGCGCATCTAATAATATGTGTGTGTGTGTGTGGTGTGTGTGTTTGTGTGTGTGTGTGTGTGGTCATTAAAAAGCTAGTGAAAGAAAATCATAAAATGAGTTCATGACTTTCGAAAACTAGAGAAAAAACAAAGAATTTTCTTTGAATGCTTTTGGTGTGGTTTGGAGAATGAAAATGGTCCTGTTTATATTGGATCTTTGGTGTATGAAAAATGGAAGCAACACATTTGTAGGGAATTGATTTGAGTCAAATCCCAAATTTAATGGCATAAATTTGCAATTATCGTAATTGATTAATTGATTTGATTTGATTTCATGCAATTTAATTTGCCGAAAATTGGAAGAATGATTAGTATAAAATTTTCCTTGATTTATCCACAAGAAAAGAGATGAAATTTTTTATTTTTAAATATGTTTTTTTTTCAAAATGGTTAATGTTTTTTTTTCTAAAATATTTAACCCCTTCCGGCCATACTAAATAAATAGGGACCAACATAAATAAATAGATAAAAAACTTTACTTTAACGATTACTTTTTATAACCTTTAATAAATATGTAAATATTTTAATTCACATGTTCCACGTAAATATTAAATAATTAAGGTGCGACTTATATGAACGTAATAATATTAATAACTCGCATGAATCAATTTTTTTGAAAATGGTAAAGACTAGTTTAAAATGATTTTTCGGGTCGTTACAGACTATACCATTTAAAAAAAAATTCGTCCTCGAAATTTCGAAATTAAATCTTCGCAAACCTGAAAAGGGCAAAACACTTTCGTGTTTTTTTCCTCAAAATCTTATCTTTGAGAACATGAAGAAAAAGTAAAACACTTTTAGAAATTTCGAAATCTTATCTTCATAAACCTGAAAAGAGTAAAACACCTTTAAATCGTTATTTCGAAGGATGTGAGTATAAAGTTACTAACATAAGAGATAAAATTTAAACCTCTTTTACCTTTATTCAGCGCGATGCGGCAGACGAGTGATGGTATTTTTTTTAATAAATCATTTTTTAGCAAGTCTATAGAAACATAGACCCGCTCTGATACCAACTGTGGCGCCCCAAAATTTCATAAATAGAAATATCTCATTTATTCAAATAATAGAGTTTAATACAACAGCAAAAATATTTAAAATAAAATAATATTTAATTAATCTTGACCATCACCCCGTCTTCACGTCATCGCCCGAGCTTATCTTAGCCTGAAAAAAATAAATATCTTTGGGGTGAGTGCTATTACTCAGTGGGGTTACTGCATTTATCCAGATTATACACAATATGAACAATAAATACATAGCATGGAGTATCATTTTCCTGCAGCCCGTCGGCCGAACATGCAACCCGTAGGTTGAGTAACTTTTCCTGCAGCCCGTCGGCCGAACATGCAACCCGTATGTTGAGTAACATTTCCTGCAGCTCGTAGGCCAAACATATAATTTCCACAAATAAAATGCATAATAAGGATAAATGAATATTTGATGTGATTCCGTCATTCCCAAAGACATGAAAGAATAACAGAAGATGCAAACAACTGAAACGAACGCACAACGACGGTGTAAGGGTTCAAAACTAATACCGGAAAACACAGATATGACTAGAATTATAGCGGAAGACTTACGAAATTATGGTGAAATGGACGATGATGTCTCTTGGATGTTGGTGTTTGGCGGATTGGCGATGATGAAGGTAGGATGAATTGTAACCCGATAAATCCCCCGTAGTCTCGAACGTACTACGAAAAATGTACCTCAAAGTTGTTCTTCGATTAGCGAGTTCACCCTAATCCCTCAAGTGAATTAGAACGTTCCCTTGATATAAGACCTAAAGTTGCTAGCTTTAAGAATGATGTTTTTGAACTAAAACAACAAAAGTGTTTGTTTGATCAACCTAGGGATCGTGAGACAATTGAGAAAATAACTCTTTATTTCATGCAACGTCTCAAGAAAATAAAATACACGGATCTCTTATTTATAATATAAGGGGGAACGAAATTAAATAAAAAAAGAACCTAGAAATCGAATCCAAAAAGAATTCTAACTGGACTAGGAAATTGCCTAAACTAGAATTCTATTCAAGGTAGGAAATTACCTTAATTAAAATCCTACTCAATCCTAAACTAAATAGGATGAAAATTAATATAATAAATAAATAAAATCTGATCCAAAATAAATAAATACTATAGTCTAATTAAATACTATAGTCTAAATAAATCAGCTCCTAATTAAAACAATTAAGGAGGACGAAAACTCCAAACAACTCGTCTATGCAATGTGAATCTGCCATGCATGCAAAACTTGATGAGGCTTGATTTGAAGCTTGTCATGGTCTCATCATTCCCCTCCTCTTGAAAAGGATTCGCCCTCGAATCCAGTCCTCCTGGATCAAAGACGCACATATAAGACTTGAAGAGAACTTTATGAGAACACTGCAGAATTTCATCTCCAACGAACTTCAACTCCAAATCAGCAAATTGTATTTTCAATGCATCGATTTTCATCATTTTGGGAATGAACTGCATTTCTGGTGGCTCTTCTCTAACAACCTGAAATAAAGTAGAACAAGGAACAAGTTGATAATAAAAAGGTGATATTAACAAAGTTCCCATGTTCAACTTTTCTTGAATATCGAACTCATCAACACAACTTGCAAAAGAAATGACTTCAGTTCCTTTCCGATTAGCTTCTAATCGATGTGCTGCATCATCTGCAAACTCGTTAAGCATTGGGTCGGATGGCAGGGGCAACTATAGATCATCTTCTTTCAAAACTAACAGTGCTGGATTGTACTCTTCTTGAATAAGAATGTCCAGATCGAATTCTGATGAAACTGACAAGTCCAAACTGGCTTCTTCAAAATCTATCATTGTAGGAATGAAATTTGACACTTCCAGATTTGGTTGTACCTCTTCAATTTTGTCAGTGTCAACTTCCTCAGATACTGCATGACCTAATTCTGTAACTTCAACTATTGTAACAACTGTGTCTTGACTTAGCACATCAATGACTAACTGGACTAGTGGTACTCTAGAATTGGTGCTAGCTGCGGGAATTTCAGGCTAATGAGCTGCTGCTGGCTGTCGAGCAGCTTCGTCTGGCTGGACAGGTTGGCTTTGAACTAGTGGTGGGGTAGAGTGGGTAATAAGGGCCAGCTGAACGGGTGAAGTAGACTGTGTGGGTGGTGTCAGTGGAGCAACATGTGGCCGAATTCTTGGGGGCGGCAGTGCATAAACGGGTTTTGCAACGGGTGGCCTACAGCTAGATTGTGGGACGTTTTGCATGTAGTGTTGTGCGATCTGATCTACTGACTTTTCCATTAAATCCAGCTTGTCAAATATTGACTGTGTACGAGATCCCATGCTTGAGTTCATAGTAACCTGCAAAACAAAACAACAAAAGAAAACATGAAACTGACCTCACAACCTCACGATCACTCGTGTTTTCTCTCTGAATTTTACCACTCATGTATGTCTCTCAAGTACGTAGTGGTGCTCGTGTGATACAAAAAAGACCAAATTTATGGTGTAACCCGGACAATTTGTATAAGATACAAGAGACGCGCAGAAGACTTCTAGATCGAACACGTCAACTTTGAAATGATTCAACCCTACTCTAATGACTCAAGTAAAATAAATAATCTGAATTAAATGAAAATACAACTCGAATCAATAAATAAACTATTCTAGACCTAATTATGATAACTAGATGATGACACAAAACTAGCACACAAAACCAAATACGATAAGGCTGATTTGGGCGATGAATATGGCTGGTAGGTAGTGATATTTAGGACGTGTATGAGGGTGAAGAAGGGCTAGCAGTAGATAGGATATGTTAGCGATGAGAACTTACGGTATTTCTTGAAGAACACAATGAACGGAACTTGATTTGAACTCGAACACGGCTTGAATGAAATTGGATGGTTGATGATGATATGGACGACTTGATGGAGGTGAAGGACGTCGTTGATGGTGGCGTTTGATGATAGTGTTGTGATTTACAACCCGATTAATCCCCGGCGTATCTTGTATGATGAAAATGAATCTTCAAGTTACTCCTCGGTAGCGAGTTCACCCTAATTCCTCGTGTGATAGGTGTGTATATGGTGATGTTAATCGACTCTTCCGTTGCTTGAAATCGGCTTCTCTCGAACTTCTAAGGGCGATTTCACCTTGAAGATTATAGAATTTGGCCAAAAAAGCACTTATGTCACAGTATAGCAGTGAGTTTGGTTCGTCTCGTCGAGACGCTTCCGGAATGGTATCGTGGAGAACAATCGGAGCTCGGGAGCAAAAATAGTAGGGAGAAGATGGAAAACCGAAAAACTGGGTGAAAAGAAGGAAAAATTCGAAAATAAAGATGTGCATCTATGTGACACAATCTAAATATCCTAATTAGACTAGACTCTATAAGAAAGATGCCAAAATTAAATTACAACTCAATTGGAAACTACCAAAAATAAAATACTACTTAGAAGGAAAGAACCAAAAATAAAACAAGACTCACAAGGTAACTACCAACTATGAACTAGTACTAAAAGGAAAGTACCAAAAATAAAATAGAACTCAAAAGGTAAATCAAGAATCAAATTGGATTTTCCTCACTTTTTTTTATCGGATTTTCCTTTTTTTTTTTTTTTTTATTTCGGACTCTCTTTTCTTTTCTTTTTTTGACCGAGAGTTTTTTTATTTCTTTTTATCTGATTTCTCTTTTTTATTATTCAATGAATGATACGAAATTACAACTCGATGACTTAAACAAATACAAAAAAGATAAATGAAATAAAATAAAGACTAGATCCGGTATTGAACCACGAACAACTATTGCCGTCGTGGCTCTGATACCACATGATGTGATTCCATCATGCCCAAAGACATGAAAGAATAACAGAAGACGCAGACAACAGAAACGAATGCACGACGACGGTGTAAGGGTTCAAAACTAATACCGGAAAATATAGATATGACTCGAATTACAGCGGAAGACTTACGAAATTATGGTGAAACGGATGATGATGTCTCTTGGATGTTGGTATTTGGCGGATCGGCGATGATGAAGGTAGGATGAATTGTAACCCGATAAATCCCCCGTAGTCTCGAACGTACTACGAAAAATGTACCTCAAAGTTGTTCTTCGATTAGCGAGTTCACCCTAATACCTCGAGTGAATTAGAACGTTCCCTTAATATAAGATCTAAAGTTGCTAGCTTTAAGAATGATGTTTTTAAACTAAAACAACAAAAGTGTTTGTTTAATCAACCTAGGGATCGTGAGACAATTGAGAAAATAACTATTTATTTCATGCAACGTCTCAAGAAAGTAAAATACATGGATCTCTTATTTATAATATAAGGGGGAACGAAATTAATTCAAAAAAGAACCTAAAAATCGAAGCCAAAAAGAATTCTAACTGGACTAGGTAATTGCCTAAACTAGAATTCTATTCAAGGTAGGAAATTACCTTAATTAAAATTCTAGTCAATCCTAAACTAAATAGGACGAAAATTAATATAATAAATAAATAAAATCTGATCCAAAATAAATAAATATTATAGTCTAATTAAATACTATAGTCTAAATAAATCAGCTCCTAATTAAAACAATTAAGGAGGACGAAAACTCCAAACAACTCATCTATGGAACGTGAATCTGCCATGCATGCAAAACTTGATGAGGCTTGATTTGAAGCTTGTCATGGTCTCATCAATATTTTGCATAATAATCCACATTGAATTCCCACCTTTACTTCAACTTGAAACGTAACAGATTAATTTAATCCACGCGTGTCTAATAATATGTGTGTGTGTGTGTGTGTGGTCATTAAAAAGCTAGTGAAAGAAAATCATAAAATGAGTTCATGACTTTCGAAAACTAGAGAAAAAAACAAAGAATTCGCTTTGAATGTTTTTGGTGTGGTTTGGAGAATGAAAATGGTCCTATTTATATTGGATCTTTGGTGTATGAAAAATGGAAGCAACACATTTGTAGGGAATTGATTTGAGTCAAATCCCAAATTTAATGACATAAATTTGCAATTATTGTAATTGATTAATTTATTTGATAAACATTGATTTCATGCAATTTAATTAGCCGAAAATTGGAAGAATGATTAGCATAAAAATTCCTTGATTTATTCACATGAAAAGAGATGAAATTTTTGATTTTTAAATATGTTTTTTTTTTCAAAATGGTTAATTTTTTTTTTCTAATATATTTTACCCCTTCCGGCCATACTAAATAAATAGTGACCAAAATAAATAAATAAATAAATAACTTTACTTTAACGATTAATTTTTATAACATTAAATAAATATGTAAATATTTTAATTCACACGTTCTACGTAAATATTAAATAATTAAGGCGCGACTTATAGAAACGTAATAATATTAATAACTCCCTTGAATTAATATTTTTAGAAAATGGTAACGACCAGTTTAAAATGCTTTTTCGGGTCGTTACACATGATCATATTTATTTATATATTTTCTTTTTCACAAGTTCTTAAGTGAGTGTACTATGCTGCTTCTGTGAGCTGGCTTTTGCTTCCTGCCTTATCCCAAATGATTTAGCAAAAATATATATATATATATATATATATATATATATATATATAATTAGTCTCTAAAGATTGGCTTCGTCAAGTCAATATCCTAATTATCACCAATTTATGAGAGGACTTGTCGTAGGGCAGCCCCAATATTTCAATTTTAATTACGTTGATTCTTTGTCCTCAATTGAATGACGATATATGTATTATTTGATCGTGACCATTTGATGTGATTAAATGATTTACGTGACCATTTGATGTTTATATTAGTAGCCTTATCGCACCTTCGTGGAGAATATATTGGTACTGCAGTGGCGACATTTGATTAAGTCAAATGAATTCTGTACACAAAATTCACGTGCATAACGTCTTCCAATCTGGCGTCTAACTCATTCAGCATTATTTATATCGGCAAATTCTCCAAATTTTGGATCTCAAAAATCATAAAATCGGACATTCAGACAGATGGAGCCAAACAGAAAACGGTTCGGATCGAGCCGCCTTGTTTTCGAAAAAAACGTCCAAAAAGGAAAAACTTATTACACAAAAAAGTATTAGTAGTAGCCTTAAAATTAAAGTATTAACCTTTTAATTTAATTATATTAGTTTATTTCATCACAATTATAGTTTAATATATCTAAACTTTTGGCTTATTATTCTAAATTTAAGATTTATTAATCTCAATTAGATTTATATTTGTTTTGAAAAAATAATTGTTGAGCAGTATTTGGCGAGTGCATTACGTGAGTCACCGAATCAAGAAAATTAAAGTAATTCACGTTAATTTTAAGGTTCATTTATTGCATTTTAAGGTATATATTTATTTAAAAAGAATTAATTGTCAACCACGATTCACTCACTCACATATGCAGCGCTGGACAAGTGCGCTGTGCGAGTAACTGGATAAAGAATAAATTAAGCAATTAACTTTAATTTTAGGATTCACTTATATTCATTCTAGGGTATATATTTTGGGGGACATAACTACAAAAAAAAAAGCAGAAAATCAAAAAATTAAAGTAAAAAAATAGGTCAAGTGCGTGCATGGCACTCGACATGCATGGGCGCGTGTGTATCTGTGACTTTTAAAAAAATCAAAAAAATATAATAAAAAATAGAGCAGACGCGTGGGAGCGCTTGACATGCACGCATCTAATGTGTGCCTTTTTTTATTTTTTTGATTGGACCATTCTAATGGGTCAAACCCATTATTAGAAATGTATATTGGACATCATTCACCCTCACAAAACCGGCTTATAAGGGGAGGGTTGTGTGACGCTCGGGGTTGAAGCATGGAGTGTTCGCCGGTGCAATGTACGGACAAAAGAGCGGCTCTCATAAGACTTCCAAGTGAAGGGGCACATGAATGAACTGAATCCACCCGAAAGAGAGGGATTCTGAGGCTATATAGGAATGAGACTGTATAGTCGAGGAGAGCTTAAAGGATTTGATTGGTGCTACTCATACCACAAGGTGCTTTTTTTTTCTGGCGTTCGTTCCACTAGAACTCCAAAGTTAAGCGTGCTTGACCTAGAGCAATGGTGCGATTGGTGACACCTGAGAATACTTCTCAAAGAACGTACGAGTGAGGACAAAATACGCTTGAAACACTCATGTTGGTTTGTGGGGACAACTGTCAGTCCGGTAGCCAAGTCATTATAGGTGGTATCAGAGCTAAACCTCTCGTAGTAAGGTGTGGTTCGAGGATAAACCAAGCGGAAGCTGGTTGGCATGTGACGTCCGGGGCCGAGGCATGGAATGATCATCGGTGCAAGGCACGGACAAAAGAGCAGATGAATGAACTGAATCCACCCGAAAGAGAGGGATTCTGAGGCTATACAAGAATGGGACTATATAGTCGAGGAGTCTTTAAAGGATTTGATGGGTGCTACTCATAGCACAAGGTGCATCTTCTTTTCTGGTGTTCGTTCCATCAGAATTCCAAAGTTAAGCGTGCTTGACCTGGAGCATTGGTGCGATGGGTGATCCCTTGGGAAGTTTTCCCCTGGGAAGTTTTTCTCAGGGAGCATGCAAGTGAGAACAAAGTACTCTAGAAAAACTCATGTTGGTTTGTGGGGACAGCTGTCAGTCTAGTAGCCGGGTCGTTATAGGTTGTCCTCACCTTAATAAGTGGCAGGTTGTCCGCACCTTAATAAGTGGCACATACCAATTTTCCCATTCAATGTGAGATATTTAACATGTCCCCTCACGTAGAGCGTGGAACTATGGCACAAATCGCTCATAAGTAGATATTGGGGGGGGTGGGCAACATTGAAAGTGAGGTTGACCTTGATACCGTGTTAGAAATGGATATTGGGCCTAATAGTGGAGATGAGGGGAATATTCACACAAAGGTAACCGAACCACTTCTTTGAGAAGTTTTTGCAAGTACTAGTTTGTTGGTTTTGTATACTAGAAGACCTGTCTTTTTGTATACATTATTCATGATGGTTTTATAATGATATAGAATGGTTACAATTGCAGTCACTGTTTGCATTTAAATTGTTATATTTACATGCATGTTCACTATACTTACATTGTAGATGATATGGTGTGGGTAAACACATGGTTAGATCATATCATCGGTTCCTTGTAATGTATTAAAAGGCTCACGGTCTAGATGGCACTGAACCTGCTATCGGTACGCCGTAGAATAATCTGATAGTTAGTTTGTCTTGACTAACTGATTATTCAAATACACGGACAAGTGTATTGAGGAGGATCTACTTAGGATTCTATTATCTATTCTGACCTTAAATGAGAGAATAAGAATCCACAGAGTTCGGGTTCTTAACCCCTATATGTTGGCGGACATATACGTGTAGTGTTTGTAGCTTTGATTTATCAAAGGGTGAGATTTTTTCATAGGATCAATAATCTCGATATCTTTGGTTGTAACATTTACACTTATGATGGGTCGTACAATATGTAGGGGCACCATGTCCTGGTGCGCCAGTTTGATGGTGTCCCCTTGAGGAAATGCAAGTTCATGCTGAAACCCTGCAGGTGGAATTTATTCCGTGCATGAGTAAAGCTTGTGTGGTACTACTCAAGGATAAGATATTAATTAATTATAGCTTTTAGAAGCTTACATAATTAATTAATGGGCATTATATCTTAAACACGAGGAATGGTTGGACTAAAGGAGAAAGAATATTCAGAAATGTGTATTAAATTGGTAGGTCAGTATTATTTCTTTAGTGGAATAAAAATAATACTTAATTTATTTAATGATATCCTAAGTTTATTGGGTATTGAAAATTAAATAAATTAGCAGGCCAATTTAATATTCTTCTAGATCCCTGTTGTAGCCCAATATGACTTTAATGAACTGTAGATAGAAAAAGGGATAGAGGCCCAAACCCAGTAGGATTGGGACACTGAAATTTCACCCAACCCCTTATAAATAAGGAGGTGGGGTATGAAATTTTAATCATATAGATCAGCTCGTCCTGTGTTTTCTTTATCTCCATGGATTTCATACTTATCTAGTAGATTTCAGCCCACCTTGAAACTAGATTCAGTACGGGAATACAACAGAAGATCAAGGAGTCGAATAACATTAGTGGGCGCCGATCATCATCATACACAACAACAAGATTAGACCTTTAATCTTGTCCTCCACCCGTGCTTTAATTTGTAAGTCATTTTTCGATTCTATGTTTCCGCTTTAGTATAATCGTTTAAACCGGATTTGCATGTTTATTAAACTCTGTTAATTAAAACATATGAGATGTATGAATTTATGATCTACATGAAATTAGGATTAATGAACATCCAATTAGATCCTGCGGTGGTTCAATTCGAAAAAATCCCAACAACTAATATCAAAGCGGGTTTTGGCACTGTTCTAGATTTAATCCTATGATTAATTCGAAAAATATGTATAAATTTTATGAAATATTTATGTTTCTTAAATTTTCAGATTTATGTGTTCATATTTTCGAATTGGTTGTGTCCAAAACTTGGATGAATTTTTTATGGTGTTTCGAAAATTCTAGTTTTGGATGGATTGTAATTTTCGGTCATATCTTAATTAGTTTTGGAATAAATTTTTTATTTATCAAAATTTCCAGATATAATTAGATGTGTGTTTCGAAAATTGGAGCATCAAATTTTCAAAAATTTGATGTTTAATTTCCCTAATTTTTGGTATTAAATTTTCGGTCATTGTTAAATAAAATTGGAGAAGATTTTGATGAAAATCAAATTTCCAGATTTATTTAATGGTGTGTTTCAAAAATTTAGAATGTTGTAATAAGATTTGATATTATTTGATGTATATATCTTAATTTACCTAATTTTAATATAGATAGATTTGAAAATAGATTTTTAAATTTGGAAGATTTTGAAGTGGATCAAATTTTCAGATTTATTAATCTAGTAATTTTCGAAAATCTATGTATTAGAATTGGATAAGGTGATTTTGGATATATATGAATAATTATCAAAATCCAATTGTCATAAGAATTTAATTTTGGATAAGTTTTGGAACATTTTGAAGTGGATCAAATCTTCAAACTTTATCCTTAAAGATTTAGATTCTTATGGATAATATTTGGATTAGAATTTTGATTTATATCAAGATATCTAAATATTAATTAATTATGGTGGTTTGAAAATATTAAATAAATTTGGTGGATAATTTTAAATAATTTCCAGATTTATTTTTAGTTATATTTTCGAAAATAACAAGTTTAAAATTGGTGGATAATTATTTTAATTTCCAATTTTTATCTTGTCGATAATATCGAATTAATTAATTTTATTAATTGAAAAATTCGAATATTATTTAATAATGTCATGTGTGGATATCATATGTTATTTTATGTTAATCATGTAATTGTGATTGTTGGATTTGTAGACTGACTTGTTTGCAGGGTTATCGACTATCATGGCTCCTTAATTATGTGATGTATGTTTTAATTTATTTTGGATGTATGATGGGCCGTATGCCGGTTTGGCTACATGATTTTAATCCATGAAAAAATCCATGGATTAGGTCTTGATTTTATTTTATGTAGTTTTAATGAAATAGAAATAAAACTGTTAGACCAAGTTATTGAGTTGTAATTTTATTCTAGATATATTAGTTTTTTCCTTTAAGGAATAGAAATTCTATATTGAATAAAGTTTGAAGATCAACTCAAAAGGAGGAGAGTAGTACAGCTCAAGAAAGGAAGTATCACTGATTCACGTCCCAAAATCCTAATTGGAGCTAGGATTTTTGGCGAGGCGCAGTGAGGGGGGCGGCGGCCATGCCCGAGGTTCCGGAGCCGACTTTCCAGTTTTATCTCATTCAGCAACATGAGATATAAGCCATGATAGTTGGTTATTATTATTATTATTGCTTATTATGTTGTTTGAAGCATGCAATGGTGTTTTATCATTTTATGTAATGTTTGTATGTTTTACAATGGGATAAAATGAAACCTCAATCTTAAATAACTAAGTGGGAGAGATTCATACCAAAGTATGTAGAAATCTCAAACGTTCTCCATTAATCTGGTTTAATTAAGATGTGATAGACATGCGAGTTGACAGTAGGTCTTTCTCCATAACGGATGTGTCATATCACTGTTATCTCTAGAAATTAAAGTTCTTTATCAAGATAGCTGTAGAACACTACTAGAACAAACTGACTCCTCCAACTGGAGCAGGGAGTTCAAAATAGTGGACTTGGTGCTAAGATGATGGTGTTCACACTTAGGTCTAATTTATTAATAAACGTCCACACTAACGTGGCTTATTAATTGGAAGGTTACATGACCGTGGCTTATTAATTGAATGGAGGTAAATTAAAGGTGGTTTTACTTGTTTAAGGATGAAATTTATAAACGTCCACACTAACGTGGCTTATAAGAAACATTTTTAAAATGTCGATGGATTACATATAATTTTTTGAGGTATACGATTATATGTGAGTATCCTAAAGTTTGTGACTGTACTGCATATTTACTTTTCAGTTATTCTGTATCATCATGGCACTCTCCAACCTGTCCACTATTCTCAAAGAAAACAAGTTAATCGGTGAAAATTACAATGATTGGATTCGAAACCTTAATCTTGTTCTCCCTGCGGAATGACACAAATACGTACTTGAAGAGGTATGTCCTCAGAAGCCAGATGAGGGTTCTGACGAAGCCCAAAAGGTTGCATATGATAAGTGGGTTAGGTCTAATGAGATAGCGCGCTGTTACATTCTGGCATCCATGTCGAATGTGTTGCAACATCAGCATGAACCTATGAAAACCGCTTATGATATCATGTACAACCTTAGGCAGCTCTTCGGTCATCAGAACCGCTCGGCACGCCATTTGGCAATGAAGAAACTAATGGATGCAAGAATGTCAGACTCCACACCTGTTAGGGATCACGTTCTCACGATGATGGGGTATCTGGCTGAGATCGAGACCTTAGGTGGAGAGCTGGATGGCGATTCTCAAATCGACATTGTTCTTCATAGCTTGTCCTTGAGGTTTGAGCAGTTCAGGCTGAACTTTAACATGATTAAAAGGGATGTCATCCTGAATGAACTGCTCATGGATCTTCAAGCGGCGGAGTTACTTCAAAAAGGAAATCCGGAGGCACACCTAGCTAAAAATAGGGCGTCTTCTTCCGGTACTAAAAGGAAGAAGAGGAACGCACCCAAGAAAGCTGCAGAGGGGGCGCCTAAGGTGAAGAAGTCCAAGACTAAGATTCCCCCTGAGGAATTTAAGTCAAAGACAAAGTGTTTTTCAAGTGCGGCCAACCAGGTCACTAGAAGGCGGATTGTCCTACCAAGAAGAAGAAAAAAGGTACGTCTCAATCTCTTGTCGTTGAAACATGTTTAGCTACTTGTTCTACTATGTCATGGGTATTAGATACTAGAGCTACTGATCATGTTTGCATGTCTTTACATGGGTTCCTGGCAAAAAGATAGCTGAGTGATGGAGAGATTTCAGTCTACATGGGCAATGCTATGAAAGTTGCGGCAGTTGTAGTGGGAGACATAACCTTATCTTTTAGTAGTGATAGGTTTTTAGTTTTAAAGGATTGTCTTTATGTGCCTGGTTTTAAGCGAAACTTGATTTCATTTTCTAAACTTTTTATGGATGGATATTTTGTTTCTTTTGATAACAAGGTTGTTATCTTTAGTGATAAATGTTTTATCTATTCTGGCACATTGGATGGGCATCTTTATTTACTTGATCCTATGCAAAACACTACGCAAATGCATTTACTGAATACATCGGTCATAAACCCTAACAAACGAAAAGAACCTTCGGAAATGAATCAAACCTATCTTTGGCATCTTAGGCTCGGCCATATTAACCTTAAACGGATACAAAGAGTAGTAAACGATGGGCCCTTATCTTCATTGGTCCTAGAATCATTTCCTTTGTGTGAATCCTATTTGGAAGGTAAAATGACCAAGCGACCCTTTAAGGATAAAGGAAATAGATCTGAATAGGTACTAGATTTGATTCACTCTGACTTATGTGGCCCTATTTTAGTTCAGCATCGAGGAGGGTACGAGTATTTCATCACGTTCATTGATGATTACTCAAGGTATGGATACATATACCTGTTACGCCGCAAGTCGGAATCCTTTGAGACTTTCAAAGAATTCAGAGCAGAAGTGGAAAAACGTACAGATAAAAGTATCAAATCACTACGGTCTAATCGTGGTGGTGAGTACCTCTCGAATGAATTTAGGGACTACTCAGTAGAGAATGGGATTACATCCCAGTTGACTGCGCCGGGAATGCCACAGCAGAATGGCGTGGCAGAGAGAAGGAACAAAACATTATTAGAGATGGTTAGATAGATGATGAGCTATTCAGATCTGCCTATTTCGTTCTGGGGATATGCCCTGGAAACGGCAGCCTATATTCTTAATGTGGTTTCATCAAAATCAGTCCCATCTACGCCCACAGAATTTTGGACTGGATGAAAGCCCAGTCTTGGACATTTTTGGATTTGAGGTAGTCCAGCACATGTGCTGGATAAGGAAGCTGATAAGCTGGAACCACGTATGGATGTTAGATTATTTGTTGGATATCCCAAAGGAACGAAAGGTGGTTTATTTTATAGTCCTAAAGATCAGAAGATCATTGTGAGTACCAATGCTCGATTCTTAGAGGAAGACTATGTAATAAATCACAAGCCAAGAAGCGAGATAGTACTCGAAGAACTTTGAGGGGAAAATTCGAATCTGACACCAACAGTACAAGAAGAGGAACCACAAATTACTGCACAACGTGTCACAGAAGTACAAGAACTGCTTCGTCGCAGTAGGAGGGTTGTACACCAACCTGACAGATTCATTGGTTTGGGTGAATCTTCAGATTTCCCTGAAGGACTAAATGAATGGGATCCCAGGACCTACGACGAAGTGATCCAAGACAAAGATGCAGATTCTTGGAAAATTGCAATGAAGTCTGAGATTGGATCTATGGATCACAATCAAGTCTGGGAGCTTGTAGAACCACAAGATGGGGTAAAACCCATTGGGTGTAAGTGGGTTTACATACACAAGAGAGGAGCTGACAGGAATGTTGAAACCTTCAAGCCAAGATTGGTGGCGAAAGGGTACACTCAGAAAGAATGGATCGATTATGAGGAAACCTTTTTGCCGGTAGCCATGCTTAAGTCAATCCAGATTCTCTTGTCTATAGCAGCTCATTTGGATTATGAGATTTGGAAGATGGATGTCAAGATAGCTTTCCTTAATGGAAGTCTTGAGGAAAACATCCACATGAAGCAACCAGAGGGTTTCATTGCTAAAAGCCAAGAGCACTTAGTGTGCAAGCTTAAGAGATCCATTTATGGACTTAAGCAGGCGTCAAGGTCTTGAAATATCCTATTTAACGAGGTTATCCAGTCATGTGGATTCGTGCAATGTCTGGATGAGAGATGTGTGTACAAGAAGAGTGACGTAAACGTGGTGGCTTTTCTCGTGCTATATGTTAATGATATCTTACTTATTGGAAACAGTAAAAAAGTATTATCTAACATAAGGGTGTGGTTGTCCAAGCAGTTCGATATGAAAGATCTAGGAGAAGCCGGACACGTCCTTGGCATCAAGATAATTCGAGATCGCTAGAAAAGGATGTTGTGCTTATCCCAGATGACATATATCGACACAGTGCTAGTTAGGTTTAACATGCAGGATTCCAAGAAAGGTTTTATACCTTTCAGGCATGAAATTCATCTATCCAAGGATATGTGTCCCCACACACAGGCTGAGATAGATGAAATGAAGGGCGTTCCATATGCTTCGGATGTGGGAAGTCTTATGTATGCTATGCTATGCACTAGACCTGATATATGCTATGCAGTCGGCATGGTAAGAAGATATCAGTCTAATCCTAGACAAGGTCACTAGACTGCGGTTAAGAATATACTCAAGTACCTAAAAAGGACTCGAGATTATATGCTGATATACCGCTCTGATAGTCTAGTGCCTTTGGGTTACACGGACTCAGATTTTTAATCCGATAAAGATCAGAGTAAATCTACCTCAGGCTATGTGTTTACCTTGGGAGGAGAAGCATAAAGCAGAAATGCATTGCGGATTCCACCATGGAGGCCGAATATGTAGCTGCCTCTGAGGCTGCAAAAGAGGCCGTCTGGCTCAAGAGCTTTTTGTTGGACTTGAGCGTGGTTTCTGATTTGCCTAAGAGTATCACGGTATATTGTGATAACTCAAGTGCAGTGGCAAATTCGAAGGAACCCAGAGCCCATAAGGCAAGTAAACACATAGAGAGAAAGTACCATCTTATACGAGAAATCATTAAGAGATGAGATGTGGCAGTGGTCAAGATTGCATCGGAGGACAATTTAGCTGATCCATTCACAAAGAGCCTTCAAGCTAAGACCTTCTACGGTCACGTGGAGAAAATATGAGTGAGATGCAGACCCGGGGTTTCCGTTTGAGATTTTAGTTAGAGTTGGAGAGTTAGCCAGTTTGTTTTATATTTGAAAGACATGCTTCAAGTATAAATGGGAGATTGTTGGTTTTGTATACTAGAAGACCTGTCTTTTTCTATACATTATTGATGATGGTTTTATGATGATACAGAATGGATACAATTGCAGTCACTGTTTGCATTTAAATTGTTATATTTACATGCATATTTATTATACTTACATTGTAGATGATATGGTGTGGGTAAACATATGGTTAGAGCATATCATCGGTTCTTTGTAATGTATTAAAAAGCTCACGGTCTAGATAGCACTGAACCTGCTATCAGTCTGCCGTAGAATAATCTGATAGTTAGTTTGTCTTGACTAGCTGATTATTCTAATACACGGGCAAGTGTATTGAGGAGGATCTACTTAGGATTCTATTCTCTATTCTGACCTTAAATGAGAGAATAAGAATCCACAGAGTTCGGGTTCTTAACCCCTATATGTTGGCGGACATATACGTGTAGTGTTTGCAGCTTTGATTCATCAAAGGGTGAGATTCTTTCATAGGATCAATAATCTCGATATCTTGGGTTGAAACATTTACACTTATGATGGGTCGTACAATATGTAGGGGCACCGTGTCCTGGTGCGCCAGTTTGATGGTGTCCTCTTGAGGAAATGCAAGTTCATGCTGAAACCCTGTAGGTGGAATTTATTCCATGCATGAGTAAAGCTTGTGTGGTACTACTCAAGGATAAGATATTAATTAATTATTGGTGTCAGAAGCTTACATAATTAATTAATGGGCATTATATCTTAAACACGGGGAATGGCTGGACTAAAGGAGAAAGCATATTCAGAAATGTGTATTAAATTGGTAGGTCAGTATTATTTCTTTAGTGAAATAAAAATAATACTTAATTTATTTAATGATATCCTAAGTTTATTGGGTATTGGAAATTAAATAAATTAGCAGGCCAATTTAATATTCTTCTAGATCCCTGTTGTAGCCCAATATGACTTTAATGGACTGGAGATAGAAAAAGGGATAGAGGCCCAAACCCAGTAGGGTTGGGACACTGAAATTTCACCCAACCCCTTATAAATAAGGAGGTGGGGGATGAAATTTTAATCATATAGATCAGCTCCTCTTGTGTTCTCTTTATCTCCACAGATTCCATACCGATCTAGTAGATTTCATCCCACCCTGAAACTAGATTCAGTCCGGGAATACAACAGAAGATCAAGAAGTGGAATAGCATTAGTGGGTGCCAATCATCATCATACACAACAACAAGATTAGACCTTTAATCTTGTCCTCCACCCATCGTTTGATTTGTAAGTCGTTTTTCGATTCTATGTTTCCGCTTTAGTAGAATCGTTTAAACCGTATTTTCATGTTTATCAAACTCGGTTAATTAAAACATATGAGATACTTGAATTTATGATCTATATGACATTAGGATTAATGAACATCCAATTAGATCCTGCGGTGGTTCAATTCGAAAAAACCCCAACATAGTCAAATGGAGAGTTGCAAGCTTGTTAGAAATGGATATTGAGCCTAACTCACACTCACAAAATTTACTTGTAAGGAGAGGGTCGCCCTCACATTAATAAGTGACACATACCATTTTCCCCAACCGGTACACATGTGGCTTACTCTTATATAATTAATCAGTGTAATGTCAATTTTGGCATCTCCAAAAGATAATACATAAACTTTTGAATTTGTTAACATCCACGTATGGTTGAGTGACATTTTTTATTTATATTTTTTGCTTCATTTTGCAAGAGTAAATAAATTATATGCTACCCAATGGGTAATATCCAATATATTATAATAGAACTAATATGACACTCTCATCTATCACAATAGATTCTATTGTGACAGACGAGAGTGTCATATTAGCTCTATTATCAGACATTGGGTATTACCCATTCGGTGGCATAAAATTTTCCATGTCGAACCACCTTTCTTGTTTGAGATTTAGATATCGTTAATGGTGTACTTGGATTGTCTATGTGTTTCATGGGATAGTCCTTTTTCTCTGTCTAAGTTTTTAATTTCTTTCGATTTTATATAATTCATTATATATTCTAGGGTTAATTGTAAAAAAAATACCATCTTTGAATAAATTTACAATTGAAACATGGTTTTTAAAATGTTACAATAATAATCCAAAATTTTAATTTGTAGTAATGAACACTCTTAAAATATTTCGGTGACTAGAAAATTGATATTGCCCAATAAAAGTCTCTATATATACTCGACATTCCAAAGTCAAATTAATATATGCACATGGAAAAGATATTGTCCCATTATAATTTTGTTGGTCAGAAAAATATCGTGGGCATTAAATTTACAACAAATTAGAGGTTGAATTATTATTACAATATTTTAAAAATAATATTTAAACTGCAAATTCATTCAAAAATAAAATCCATCTGTTCACATTGTTAGGAAAAACTATCAAGGTTTTTATGACAAGGGATTTTGATGAGATGTCAAAATATGCAAAGAGCTTTGAAAAACTGAAAGGAAATCAAGCAAAAAGCTAAGGATGATCATACAAAAAAAAATCGAGCTATCAAAGCCAAAAGAAATGATCAATCCATGTGAGAGAGAAAAGAAAAAGAGAGAAAAGAAAAGAGAAATGAAAGAAACCAGCTAAGAGCTGAATAAAGAAAAGAGAAAAAAAAAAAGAACAGAGAGAAAAAGAAAATATCCAGCCACAAAGGGTTATGAAAAAGAAACTGTAGCTTGCTAGATCAGTTAGCAAGGTAAACTGTAAGTTGCAGGTACCATTAAATGGAGTGTCAAATACCACAAGTCTACAGTCATGAACTGAAGAAAAATACCAGTTCAAGGTACTAGCTCAGAAGTGCCCAATACCAGCTGAAGAAGAATTCCAGCCGAAGACTGTTCCAGCTGAAGGAAATACCAGCTGAAGAGAAGAACTGAAGAACATACCAGTTCAAGACCATTCCTGGCTGAAGAAATATCAGTTGATGAACACATCAGTTTAAACTGATGAACATGCCAGTTCAAGATAATACCAACTGAAGGAGACTTCCAGCCGAAGAGAGGACGATTCCAACTGAAGGAGAATACCAGCTAAAGACCACATCAGCTTGAGCTAATGAAAATACCAGCTCAAGAGATACCAGCTGAAGGAGAATACCAGCTAAAGAAGTGTACCAGTCCAAGGCTTGAGCTGAAGGAAATACCAACTCATGAAGTTCCAGCTGAAGGAAATACCAGCTCAAAAGTCCCAGCTGAAGAAGTACCAGTTCGAAGAATACCAGCTGAAGACGCATCAGTTTTGAAGTTCAACTGATGAAGCGCCAGCAATGGAACTGAAGACCAGTCCAAAGAAGTTCAAGCTAAAGGGACACAAGTCCAAAATACCAGCTGAAGAACACTGGTTCAAATTGCCAGCTGAAGCAAATCAAACTGGAGCTCAGAAGGCATCAAGCCCAAGCCCAGAACTGGCAGCTGAATATGATCTTAACTGAAGCTTTCCAAATTGTCGAGAGATGCGCAAAACTGACAGACGAAGGAACTAAAAATTCCAACTTCCAGATGAAGCTCAGAACTAAAGATCAAGATAAAAGTCGTAACTGAAATTCAAATTTCAGATAAGCCAAAGAAGATCTTGAAGTTAATGCAACCGAGATCTTGGAACAAAAGCTCATCAAAGGCTACTCAACGGCTATCTTTAAATGAAAGTCTCTTAATGGCTTTATCATTTATGATCACACAGTGATCATCAATGGTCACCAGCCACTCATCTATAAAAGGTGAGCAACCCAGAAAGTGACTGCTGACTTTTGACATTCTACTCCTGAAAACTTTAGCTAAGACTTTCTGTGAAGACGTTCGCCAAAGCTCTAAACTCTCATACTCAAAACTCGGAAGAAGTAAAAGTCCAACTGAAGAGAAGGAGCCAGATCGCTCATCAAGCTAGTTGTTGAAGATTTCCAGCTAGAGCAACTCTCTCAGTTCAAGCCCTACAACGATCAACTACCTAGCTCAGTCGCAGACGCACAAAGGAGCATATCAGTTGATAACAGTTTCAAGACTGTCTTCTTGAAGATTGAAAGAGATCTAAAACCTTGTAAAGATGAGAAATAGCACCTAAAGTCTCAGCGAGCTGTTGAGATCGGTAAGTGTGAGCTGTCGACCCAGAAATCGGCTCAGGAGGCTACATGTGTTGGTTCGTTGCTTCCGGGACAACAACAGTTGGAAAGGAATCCGTGACTTGTAAAGTCACCGACAGCCAGGTCCAACACCTATCTTCACTGTGTAACTGTAATAAAGGAACTTTACACTTGCATAGTGAATTGCCCTTCTGCGAAAGGAAGATAGGACGTAGAAGTTGAGCTTCGAACCTCTATAAAACTTCTTGTGTGCTCTACTTTACTTTTCAGTTTCAGTTGCATATTTTAAAATGCACACTTCAAGCACACACAACACTCCGAGATAGCAGATCATCTCAACTGATCTCCACAAGGCACGGATAGCTCAGTGAGTCAAAATGGGCCCTGAATATTCCGCATTTGTTGTTCAGTTTTGAAATCAGTTTAGTCACCCCCCCTCTAAACTGATTCTGACTCGTCCCGGGACTAACAAGTGGTATCAGGGTGGTTGATTCTAAAGATCAGCCATTTCTGCAGATCAACTGAATCAGATCTTGTTATATGTGCTAATCTATCAAGCTATGGGAAACCATAAGCTACCTATCTTTACAGTTGAGAACTACAATAACTGGAGCAGGAGAATGAAGGCGCATCTCTGCTCAATCCACGAGAACATATGGGAAGTTATCGATGAAGGTCCAATCACAATCATGATGGACAGTGAAGCCCATATTGCTGATGTCAATCAACCAGCAAGGATCTCGAAGCCAACTCATCTTCTCATGAGTGAAGAGAAGAAGTTGAAGAACCTAGAGTTCATGGCTCAAGCCGCGTTGTTCCAAACTCTAGATGAAGATCGCATGAAGGACACAAAGAGCTGCAGAACTACCAAGAAGATATGGGACTTGCTTGTAGATCTGTGCAAAGAGTCTGAGGCCATCAAAAGAAACAAGCTCCAATTGGCAGTGGACAAATATGAGTCCTTCAAGATGCACTCAGATGAAACCATCTCCAGCTTTGAAACAATATTTCTAAGCATCATCAGTGAGATGAACAATTTGGCAAGAACATATCCCAATAGTGAGATGCACTCTAAAATTTTGGACAATCTCACAGAAGAATGAGATATGAAGGTGATTGCTACAAAAGAGTCAAGAGACTTGAACAACATCACCTTAAGAGAACTCTTCGGTTCTCTTAAGGCTCACGAGTATAGCTTAAATCGAAAAAGAGAGGCATCCACATCATCATCAGCCCAGGATGCAGCCTTCTACGGTGAAAGAAATCAGTTTAGAGAAACTCGACGAAGAAATGTCTTCCGGCTAAGAAGTTCTCAAGCTAGAGAACAACCAGGAGGCTCAACTGATCGAAGAAGAGAAGTAGTAGAGAAGAAGGAGAGCCTGACTGAAGATATTAATGATCAAATCCAGTCAGTTGCCAAGCTGCTAGAGAAGCTCAAAAGGATAAGAGATCAGCCATCAGTTATGCTTCAAACTAATAAGGAGCCTAGAGGCGAGAGAAACCAACCACCTGCTGAACAACCCAGGGCAGCCAACAGAAGCATAGGAGAGTGCTTCCATTGCCACAAGCAAGGACACTACAGATATGAGTGTCCAGAGCTCCTTGAAGATAAGAAGGCCAAGGTGAAGATAAGCTTTTTCAAAAGAAAAGCTATGATGGCTTACACAGAGAATGCCGTGCTGGATAACTTAGATTATCCATCGAGATTCGACTCCGACAGCTATAGCTTTGAAGATGAGGCATTGTTCTACCTTATGGTTGACAACGAAGAAGTGTCAGTTGAATGTGAGAAGTTGAAGCTCAAGATTGATCAGCTATGAGCTGAGAATGAGTGGCTCAGACAGGAGATCCAAGAGAGAGAGAGGAGATATCTCTCAAATTCAGATAGGGTTCTCAAACTCTTGATGATATTCTAAGCCATTAAAGAGTTGAAACTGGTAGTCCAGGATTAGGATATAATAGGTACACTACCATTGAGAAAGGAAAGACAGTTATTCAAACCAGTCAAGAAGGAACCCTTCCTGGTTTTGTCAGACCTACACCAACCCAACCAGTTGAAGAGACCAAAGGCAAGGGAACTGAGAACATTCCTATAGATCAGCCGAAGCGGTATAGCCAATCCTCATAACTGAAAGGCTCAGTTCAGCCACCAGTTCAGCAGAGGAAGCCACACACTCAAAATAGGCAGTCAGCCTATCAGCAAAGGCCGCCAGCTCAATAAAGACATCCAGCCTATCAACAGAGGTCGTCAGTTCAGCCAAGACCTCCAGCTCATCAGAGACAGTCAGTTCGACAAAAGTCACCAGTTTTTTAAAGGCCCAAAGCTCAGAACAGGCCTATGGTGAATACAACTGACCGGCCAACTGGAGTAAGGAAAAATACTTAGTTTGGACCGCAGTCTCATCAAGATAGGGTATCAGTTCAGGAGAGAACTGCTAAGCCAGCCTATCCTCGAAGACACCCAGCAAGTCAACCAAGGAGAGAAGTTGACTCAAGAAGGAACGTGCATACCAAGTTGTATCAAGCACATCAACATATTCAGATCCCTCTAGAGAAGTTCACTCCATCGGATCTCGCAACTCAATATAGTGAGTACTTGGATTCAAGAGATGAATGAAGAATTAAATCTCACTATAACTGGTTTGCCAATTGGCCATACTACAAGAGCGACAGAGCTCATGGTGTTAAAAATAATTGGCCACAGAAAAGAGCTAGACAAGCTTCAAATCAGAGATTCATGATCGAAGTGTTTTATCCTACTAAGTCTTGACGTAGGTACAAGTCAAATGACTCAGCTCAGAGGAGGAGAGCTGAAAAGAGAGTGAAACTGATAAGATGATCAATGTCTGAAAATGCTCTACTGGCTATTAAGCTAAGAGTTTAGCAAATCTGGATCTCCAAAAACTTGATTAGCAAAGAAGGACCCGATATCATGCGGGTTCCTAAAAACTAATCGTCTCTCTTGTAGGAAAATGGCATCCTATCGAAGAAGAGGACCAAGGAGGTTTGATATCTAGATAGCGGGTGCTCAAAACACATGACGGGAGACAGAGAGCATCTAGAAGGATACAAGAAAGTGAAAGGACCATTAGTCACATTCGGAGACAACTCCAGAAGCCAAACCATTAGAGAAGGGTTCGTGGTCAAAGAAAAGGTGGTAGTCAATGGAGTCTCCCATGTGGAAGGACTGAAGCACAAACTGCTCAGTATCAGTCAATTATGTGACAATGGATATACCGTTGATTTCAGTTGAAGCTCACGTGACAACAAAGATAAGTCAACTGGAGCAATCCTCTTAACTGGCGTAAGGAGAGGCAACATGTATGTTGTTGACTGGTCAACTGGATATGGCGAAGCTTACTTTCTCTCAAAAAACTCAACAGAAGCAAGCTAGCTATAGCATCGACAACTCAATCATCTCAACTTCAGAACCATCAATCATCTAGCCAAGAAGGAGCTAGTAGATGGACTTTCCAAGGAGATTTTCAAGAAAACTGGCGTCTACAGACCATGCTAGAAAGGGAAGCAAGTGAGATCGTTATTCAAGAATAGAAGTCATCCTCCAGGGACAACTGCTACCCTCCAACTGCTACACATGGATCTATTTGGGCCAGTCAGACCACCAACGCCCAAAGGAAAAAGATTCACTTTGGTAGTAGTTGATGACTTCTCAAGATATACATGGGTAGAGTTTCTCAAAAGCAAGGATAAAACCTACACCAAGCTATCAGTGATGATCAAGAGGCTGCAAACTGAAAGAGAGAGATCAGTTCAACGAATTCGTTCAGATAATGGAACTAAATTCATCAACCAGCAGATCATCAGTTTTCTCAGTAAACTGAGAATAACTCACGAGCACTCGGCTGCTAAAACTCCACAGCAAAATAGTGTAGCTGAAAGGAGGAATCACACACTCAAAGAAGCAGCTCGAGCAATGATAGCTGATGCCAACATAGGAGAAGGATATTGGGCCGAGGTAGTCAATACGGCATGCCAGACTCAAAACAAAAGCGTCATCATCAGCGCACATGACAAAACACCGTACGAGCTCTACAAGGGTCGTAAGCTATCTATCTCATACTTTAAAGTATTTGGCTGCAAATGTTATATTCACAACAATGGCAAAAGTTAACTAAAGACTTTCAGTGCCAAAGCTGATGAGGGAATATTTCTTTCGTTATAATTCCCCACACGCTTAAGCTTACAGAGTGTTCAACAAACGAACACTAGTTGTGGAAATAACTTGTCATATTATTTTTGATGAGTTTTCCAATGAGTACAGGAGTAAGGAGGTACTCATTCCATCAGTTCAGATGCTACATAGCAAAACTGATAAGTCACAGGACTATGTGGATCACACAGTTCCAAAGGAGTTTGAAGTTGGTCTAGAAGATAAAGGAAATGTATCCAGCACCAGACCAGCTGAGAGCAATCAAGGCAATAGAGAAACTGATCGTGCTGAGACCTTCAACCCCACAACTGAAGCAGGGGGGAGAACTGATAAAGACGAAGGACAAACTAAAGACAAGACATCAGATGATGTTGATGCAGAGGATCCAACTGAGAATCCAGCTGAGGTAAGCCTACCCAAATGGCTCAGGAGCCACCCAGCTGACAAGATTGTTGGAGATCCAAGAAGTCGAGCTCAGACCAGAAGTTAAACAGAGTATGCTCTCTTCACATGCTTTCTATCTCAAACTAAATCGGCAAACATCAATAAAGCTCTTGAAGATGCAGATTGGATAATCGCCGTGCAAGAAGAGCTGAACCAGTTTACAAAAAATGATGTGTGGTTTCTTATTGATAGGACAAAAACCTAGAAAATCATCGGAACCAAGTGGGTTTTTCACAACAAACTAGATGAACAAGGCGTCATCACAAGGAGCAAAGCAATATTGGTAGCCAAAGGATACTCTCAAAGTGAAGGGATCGACTTTGATGAGACATTTGCACTAGTTGTAAGATTGGAAGCTATCAGATTGTTCCTCGCCTATGCCGTTAACAACAGTTTCACGGTCTATCAAATGGATGTGGAAAGTGCTTTTCTACAAGGGATTCTCAAGGAGGACGTGTACGTCGAGCAACCGTCTGGATTTGAGATTGGAGACCAACTCTTCAAACTGAAGCAAGCACTTTATGGACTGAAGCAAACACCCAGAGTCTGGTATGAAACCCTTACAATTTTCTTGCTCAAGAATGGGTTTCAAAAGGGAGTCATTTGATCGCACTCTATTTAGAATAGAGTGATCATCAGAGATCTTAATAGTTCAAATTTATGTGGATGATATAATATTTAGATCGAAGGGTAAAGATCTCTGCACTCGATTCGCACAACTGATGCAGAGCGAATTCGAGATGAGCATGATTCGAAAAATGACCTTCTTCCTAGGACTCCAAGTGAAGCAACTCCAAGATGGGATATTCATCACTCAAGCCAAGTATATAAAGGAGCTCATCAAGAAGTTTGGAACTGATAAGGAAAATACTATCAAGATCCCCATCAATACATCAGTTCAACTAACTCTCGATGAAGAAGGAGAATCAGTTAGCCAAACTCAATACAGAGGCATCATTGATTTGCTTCTCTACCTAATTGCTAGTCAACTAGACATTTCATATTTAGTCGGCTTATGTGCACGGTTCCAAGCCAACCCGAAGAAGAGTCATCTCAAAGCAGCAAAGAGGATCATCAAATACCTCAGAGAAACTATAAATCTTGGATTATGGTATCCCAGAGATGACAGCTTGAGTCTAACTGGCTATTCAGACTCAAACTTCGGTGGATGCAAGATTGATCGGAAGAGTACCAGTGGAACATGTCAGTTTCTTAGTCACAAACTGATATCCTGGTTCAGCAAGAAGCAGCACTTAGTTGCAACATCGACAACTGAAGCAGAGTACATAGTTGCTGGAAGCTGTTCTACATAGATACTCTGGATGAAGCAGCAGTTGAAAGATTACAAGGTTGAAAATGATGAACTACCTATTTTCTGCGGCAACAACAGTGCCATTGCTATTTCTCAGAATCCAGTTTTGCATTCGAGAACAAAGCATATTGACATTAGGCACCACTTCATCAAAGATCACATTGAGAAGAAAGACATATGCATCCAATATGTCAACACTGAGAAGCAGATAGCTGACATCTTCACAAAGCCATTGCTAGAGGCAAGATTTGTAGAGCTATGTATCTAATTAAGGCTATTGGAACTAGCTTCAGAAGATGAAGATGATCAAGAAAGTGGGAAAATCCAAAGAGCAATCCCAGCCGATGAGAAAAAGAGAGCGGAAGCTGAAACTAAACAAAAAGGTACACCAGTTCAGTCAGCAAAATGAGTCAAAACTGGTCAAACCATCAGTTCAAGCAAAAAGCAAGCTGAAAAGTTTGCAAACTGATGAGAAGCGTGGAAGCTGAGAAGTCAAAAGGCCAGAACTGATCAGGTGCTTAATCAGTTCACAAAGGAGAAAGCAGCTCGTGGTCAGCTGAAGCAAGCAGCTGAACTGAAGGGAGAGCTGGAAGCCACCTCAGTAAAAGAAAGAGCTGAACTGAAAAATATCTCAATTGAAGTTGATCATGCCAACTGGAGATTTCCAGATGTAGCTGAATCATCTGATGACGTCAACAGCTCAAAGTCACGCGGAAGCACTAGAGGGAGAGATTCGAACAGATAAGTTTGAATTTACTTTACTTAGTGGAATAGTAAAATGACATGTTACACTATTGTTAACGTTGGACCCACTACATCTCTCCTCATTTAGTGGTAATAGATAAATTTTGAGAATTAATCGACGGATTAATTGGAGTCGTTCAAGATAAGCTCTTCTCAAATTCTTGTTACCATTGGATTCACCATCAGAATTGAAGGATATAAATAGATTAGCCAAACTCCTTTTCAGCCCACTCAAAAGCCAACAAAGCCTTCAAACTTCCTTCCAAGAGCCTAAATTTAGATTTTTCCCATTCTTCCAAAGCCTCGGAAAACTCCCTTAGATTCCCGAAATGGCTCAATTTTCTACCAATGTTCACCTAAAAAAGTTTAACTTCAAGTTTACCGGTGAAGTTTCATCTATCTTCTGCAAGGATCTGTATCACGACAAAATGCTTAGCGAAGACAACTTCAGAAAATTCTCCAATATCTCTAGCTATTGTTAAGGAATCATTCAATCACTTGAAAATTCTGGGCTGAAGACATTTACTGAGGGTACTCCCACTCGGGTGTATCTAGAGGCAGTTGCAGAGCTTTTCCTCAATTCGACAAGCACATAAAATCCTCTAGAATTCAAGATAGAGGTTCGAGAAAGGGAAATTATGATCACCCCATCAGTCTTGAAAGGGGTATTTGATCTCCCAGAAGAGGGAGGCAACGTTAAAGAAGAAAAAGTCAATATCAATGACTGCTATGACAGATGGGCAACGATCTGGTTTGATGGCTGCTATCACATCAATCATTCTATATTCAATTTCAGAAAAGAATTCCAAATACTAGCAGTAGTAGCCACAAGAATGATGATGGAATCATGTGAAGACCACTCCAGCATGTCAGAAATAAAGTACAGGATATGCAATGCAATCTGGGAGGAAGAGGATATCAACTGGTTCTTGTACTTCTTTCGAGAACTAAAGAAGCTCGTAGATATTGTGGAAACTAAAACCAAAAGTTCCAAGCGTTTTCCACAAAAGATGAATTTTCTCAACAGAGTGAGCTTTATTGTAGAATACCTGATTCCTGATATGATGATAGAAGAGACTCATCCTCAACAGGTCGACCCAGATGATTTTATCCCTAGAGTGGATATAACTGCACTTCCCCTGGTGATGATGAGAGAACCACAACCAAAACTGAGGCAGAAGTTATTCCAACTACTCCTGTAGCAAGGAGTAAATGGAAAACCAAAATAGCTGAGTTACTAGTTCAGTCAAACACTGACTCAGATGATGTCTTTTGCGCCATTCAGAGATACAAATCCTCTAGAGAAGGAGATGATGGAAGAAAGAACTACAAGAAGAGTCCAACTAGACAGAAAGCAGCATCATTGACTCATTCTGAGACGGTTGAAAAGCCAGCTGCTAATTACCAGATTGCAGAGCATCAGCTGGATTCGGGCTAAGAGACTAGAGAGCATCCGCTGATTGCAGAGAGGACTAGATAAGATGCCCATCAGGCGAAGAAGCAGTAGCCGGGCAAGACGTCAAAGCAGTTCGAGAAACTGATCAAAAGCATGAAAGATCAGGTAAAACTGCTCTCTGCAACTGAAAGTATTTCCTAGAACTGAAGACTTTGAGGAAGATTCCTCCAACAATGAGGACATGCCAGACAGTTCCAGAAGGGGCAAGAAAAGAAAAACTGACATCAAGAAGGACTAGAGGCCAATCGAACTGATATGAAGCCCTAGGAATAAACTTCTTTTAATCTCAGTTTCACATATTTTCTTAATAAAATCATTTTGCCTTAAAATTTGAAATGTCTTGTCAAACATTTACTTCACACCTTTCTACCATTGCAATCTGACAAGGGCATTTAAGGCAAACAATCAAAAGCAAGGGACACAAAAGTTTCAAAGATATATAAGTACCATTTATTACTCATAAATCAATCCAGATCTAGTCCCTCTTGCAAAAAGAAGAGACACACTTATTTTCCCATAATCATTCAAAGAGTCTCTTCTCTCTCTCTCTCATCTCTCTCAAAAATTCTAGCCAATTTTTCTTCAATGGCAGAATTCCTCAGTTCCCCCAACTCATTCAAAAACCAGATGATGAGAGATAAATTCCTTGAAATGAAGAAATTCCAGGATATTCTTCAAAACTCAAACAGCCAAAACCTGCTTGTTTCTTTTCACAAAACAGGGATTCTTCACTACCTGGAAACACCACCTAGATTCTTCAGACAAAATCGGGTGTGTGAATTTCTCCTCCAAGCATAAATCAGTGCTGATGGTAAGGAAATTACATCAGTTATCCAAGTACGACCTATCAAGATAACTGAAGGGCACGATAGCAAAGGCCAGTAAGAGTCAAAATGAGTCTCCCAAAGGGAAAATTCGACTAAAAACTGAAGCCAGATCCAAATATTTCCTACCTTGAACCCGTAGCCCTATTACAACCTTAAAGACCTTAACATAAGTATGTCCATTATACCAACAGTGGGAGAAGAACAAGAGCAATTGCAAGCCTATGGTAATCCTCGGTTCAATTATGTCTTTCCTTGAGCGTAAACACTTAGCCAAAAAAAACTTGAGTGAGGAAAGCATGAGCGAACCAATAACTTATTCATTTTCATTTGCAGTGGGCATTATGTATGTTTTTACTATTTACATGTTGTTGAGTATGATCAGGTACCTAGGTCTCTGTACCCATAAGGGATTTGCTTTTACATGCTTGATTTGTCGTGTCATTATCTTGAGTCTGTCTTTTCCTCCTTTTATGTTCTGTTCATTTTTCTTTTGGGCATGTTATACCCACATACTTGAGGGCAAGTATGACTAAAGTGGGTGGGTGTGATAAGTCCAAATTCTCTCATGTTTTTGTGTCTTTTTCTCGTTCTTTTATCCTTTGTTTTTTCTATTTTTTGAGTCGGAAAGAGCCAGAATGGGCACAAGGGGCAGCAGGAGGTAGGATAATCACTTCTGGAGGGCACAAGGGTGCCAATGATACCAAGATGGACAACAACTTCTCAGCAAAAAGCTCTCTCTCAAGCTTGGTGGAAATCGCCCACTATTCCTGTAAAAGCTGAAGGAGAAGTTTGTGATCGTGCCCACAACAACCCCAGAGTGATTGAGAGGAGAATGAGAGGAGATTTGGCACAAGGGAGACTAATTCCAGCTACAGCACGAGCAATACACCCTAACTGCTGAAGGAATGAAGAGCCGCGGAAGGCAAGTTGACGCTTCTAGAAGGATGCTCGGCTCTATAAGAAAAGTTGCTATGTTGGCGCAACTAGGGCACGACAAGTACAGAATCTGCGACTCAGAATATTGTAAATAAGGGAAAAATCTACCAGATATGGAAAGTCCTGGGCATGGCGACTGCGTATTGGGCTGAAGATCCCGGGCCTGTCGGGAAGTTTACCTAGTGTCTTTGTACTCCTATATATATGTCTTTAATGGCAGAGGCCGAACACGCATTAAACAACACTTTTACCATATTTATTTATTTTACGCACAAACAATTTATTTTTCCGCACTAGTTTTATATTCTTCAATCCAGCGTTAGTGTTGGATTCTTTTGCAGTTTAATATAAGTAAGTTTTTCGTTTACATTATGTTTTGTTTTATTTCTTTTACTTATTATTATTTTTCTAAGTCTAGCATGAGTGGCTAGACCCATTATTCCAGATTGAACAAAGATAAGAACTTAATGAACACGTGAAACCGTAAGGCTTATGGGCATAAACTGTATGAATCTGGTTCCGTTATGTAGTCGTTTTCTTTGTTGCATTATACAGTGAGCTAAGCTAGTTAATCGTGGCTGATCACTCGTTAATTAGAATTGTGTTCACTACCTCTATAAATGGTCAATGAATTGTAGCTGTGTGTTGGTCATAAAGGGATGGGATTCATGAAGGGTACTGAGGGCATAAGAGAGATCTTTGTCTAGATAAATCAGGGTCTATCTAGATCATAATGCTGCTTTGTTACTTACAATCATATGAGAGATCGGGGTTGGGTAACAAGTTAGGGTTTAGGGGACGAGAGATCACCTCTAGGCTAAACTGAAAGGATAGATTGGGTACGTTGAGAAAGATCTGGTACCTTTAACCAAATAATTAGATTTACATAAGTAATCAGCGTGCCCATGATCCGTCAAGTATTTGTTAAGTTCGAATCTAAGTTCTAATCCGGAATATATGTTACTACTAATATTTTCCTTTCTTGTTTTGTTATTTTATTTTACAGTCTTTAAATACAAGTACGGAGACCACAACAATCCTCAAACCTTTTGGAAAGTGACACTGAAAATAGAATTCACAGCTCCTCATGGGATCGACCCTTACTCACATAAAGCTTGCTACGCCTTGCTGTGGGCATAAGGATAACTCTCTCTTGAGAATTATTCTGACCGAAAAACAACCGGGCGTCAGAATTGGCACCGTTGCCGGGAAGCTGGTTCTTGAAATTCTATTTTCCAACTTGTTAGCCTGGCCGGTGGATGCCCAATACCTCTGAAGGAGATTGCTCGTACAATCCAGAACCTGAGAAAACTCTGAAGAGGAGGAGAGCAGAAGCACGGATGGCACAATAAGCAGAGAGACTTGCTCGTGAAAGGGAATTGGAGCAAGAAAGAGCACAACTGGAAAGGAACGAACAACTAAGGCTAGCCCCAATGGCTGAAAAAGAAGGAAGAACGTTAAGGCAGTTAGTCTTTCTGACTAACATGAATTTACGTCCCATGGGTATAACACTTCCAGCAATTACTGGAAGCTAGGAGTTGAAGACAAGTTTCCTCCAAATATTTCCCAAATACCATGGCATGACTGGAGAAGTCCCTCAGAGGCATATTCAAGATTTTGAGATGGTGTGTCAAACTCAACCTACAGATGGGGAAAAGGAACAATATGTGCGTCTTGTCTCATTCCCGTTCACTCTTCATGATGGGGCACGAGACTGGTTATACACCCTGCCAACTGGCAGTATAACCACATGGGCACAACTGCAGCAAAAATTTCTGGAGAAATATTATGTTGCATCCCGAGTCCAGGAGATGAGGTAAAGAATTGGAAGTCTGAAGATGGGCATAAATGAGAGTTTCTATGACTACTGGTGTCAATTCCAGAGTATGTTGACAAAATGCCCACAACACAAGATCACAGATCACGATCTGATCTAATACTTTGTGTCTGGGTTGAGACCACATGACAAGATCATAGTCAATGTTTCATGTGAAGGATCAATCCTGAACAAGCTACCAACCGAAGCCTTCTGAATCCTAGCAGAAATGGCTGATGAAAATAGAGATGAGAGTGTCGAGGGGACAAGGACAGTTCCAGACACTGGGAAATCAATGCACCTTGAGGTCAAACTGGAAAAGATTTTGGACCAGATAGAGAAAGTGATGAACCATACTGGAGCACCAAAGAAAAGAGTGTGTGGAGTGTACAAGAGCGTGGCCCATTTCACTGATGAATGCCCAACACTGCAAGAGGAGGATGTCGCTGAAGTCAACTCTCTTGGTGGGCATAACAACAATAACAGGTGATATGATCCCCATTCTCAAACATACAATCCTGGATGGAGGGATCATGAGAATTTCAGATGGAAGAGGAATGATGCCCACTAACCAGATTTGCCACCATCACCTCCGAGGGCACGTGAAGAACCCAGCCTGGCCGAACTAGTCTATGTCATGGCCAAAGAGAATGTGAAGTCACAGCAGGAAAATGAAAGGTTCAAACAAGAGACAAGGGCTGGTCTACAACATGTGAGCAAGCAAATTTCCCAACTAGCTCAAGATCTTGCCCAACTGAAGGAAAGAAACGGACAATTACTATCTCAGGTGGTAAATCCCTGAGAACAGGTGAACGCTGTGACCACAAATAGTGAAGAAGAAGTGATGAAAGCTCAACTGAAAGGAGACACTGAAGGCATAATGAAAGAAGAAGAGCAGGCACAAGAAGAGGTTGCTGAGCCCACAAGGAAAGAAACAATGAAGAAGCCTCCCTTTCCTGAGCATCTTGCCCACGACAGGAAAGACGAGGAGATGAAGGAACTTCTCAAGGTCTTTCAAAAAGTGAAAATCAATATTCCACTACTGGATGCAATAAGGTAGGTTCCTCGTTATGCACGTTTCCTAAAAGAACTGTGCACCAAGAAGGTGCGATTTGAAGATGATGCGAGACTTTTTATGGGAGAAAATGTCTCTGCAATGCTACAAAAGATGCCAAAGAAATGTGAAGATCCTGGCATGTTTGTCATGTAATACCCGGGCTTTGTAAAATTTGTGGGTAACTATAATTATTAATTTTTAAGTTATTTATACAGTATTCTTAGTTCTATGATCGTGTGATATCATATAAATTAGTGTTATTGATTTATACGATTTTATCATTTTTTTAGAAGTGTGTATTTTATAAAAAAAATTCGTGCAAGGATAGTTGCTATATTCTAAAATGTTAATCAGAAAATTAATGTGTAAATAAATATAATACAAATTATATAGGTAATTTGTCTTAAATCTTTGTTGATTGTGGTGCAATATAATTAGTTATGGATTATGTAATTTTACGAGTTATATTGTTAGATTAAATACAAGCATGTTATAACTTCGGAATTGTTGGTTTTGATTATTAATTTATGTGTATATATAACATAATCGTGTATATCATGAGCCTACATTTATGAAATATAATGTAATAAAATAAAAGTGAAATAAATAAAAAAAAATGGATAAGAATTAAATATACAACATGGCATTCATGCACAAACATATGTTTATATGTTTACACGTGGAACATGCTTGGATGATTAGTGTATCCAATTACAAGGTAAGAAATGTGTGTGTGTGTGTGTATAATTTAATTAAAAGGGCATGAGCAAAATTAGGAAGGTACGAAGTTTCTTTATGTCTTTTAATTAATACTTAATTTTAATTTTGTATGCAAAGAATTCATTTAATTGGTTGTGATATAAATAGTTGGTTATGGAATATTTACCGTTTATATATTAATTTTCATAAGATGGTAGAAACATTAAGAATGATTAGTTTTAGAATTGATGTTTAAATTTAATAATTATATTTTGATATACTCATATGTGATTAATTGGCCCAATAATAAATTGATTTATGTTATGTACGTTTTATTTGTTGTACAGAATATTTATTTAATATGCAATGTTGAGTAATTGATTTAACAGTATATGATAAGACTAATCTAATTTTGAAACGAAATTTGTCTAAAAATTAAACATGTTTCGTTTATAATTAACTATATATTAGTTCTATTCATCATATAGTGAATTTATTGGATAAACATAATGAGTGTAAATTTATCATCATTTCGTGGTATAATTTTATAGTAGTTCTCCAAAATAAAGAAATGTGGCCAACTAATTGAAATGCTATATCAAAGGAATTAAGTGATCCCAATTAAGTGGTTGGATTAATAATAATAAATAAAATAGATTAAATCTTGGAATGGAATAATTTATCGGTAAGATGGTAATGTCCCAAGTAATTATATTACTCTCTCTCTTATGAAATAATAATAGTATATAAGTGGATTATAAATGATCAGCTTTCTATTTAGAAATAATTCTCAGTTAATAGGAAAATATTAGGTTGATAGTTATTAAAATGTATAACTTCATTATATTTTAATATTTTTTATAAATGAAGATAGTTTAATCAATAGAGTTGGAGACATAAGTCTTATTCCATTAGCAATAATCAAGTATATTTAATCATGTATATTTAATGTGGCTAGTTGTTGTTTAGATTCAATTCAGAAGACGTGTGGTCTATTATCTCAAATATTAGAAGAGTTCGATTCGAGGTAAGTAGAAATCCATCTGCAACTATAATGCATGAACATAGTATTATTTGACTATATGTGTTTATTATTTATTATTTATTATTTATAATTGTGTTATATTTTATGATTGTGTGATGTGATATACTTGTGATATTGTATTATGTTGCATTGAATATCTTGTACATGAGCACGAGCATATGCATGCACGTCATGTAGATATTGTCAAAGTTGCATGCATGAAATGATTTTCAGAGAGAGAAAATGTTTTGTTTGGGATTGGTCACCACCAGCTCGTGTTGTGATGTGTTATATATTTATGCCTCGAGTGGGATGACTTCCATGTGGGATCAAAGGGAACAGGTAGGGGCGTGTCCCTTGGAGTCCAGGGAGGATGGTCCACTTCGATTGCACGTTTGAGGTGATGAGTGGCTGATGTGGGATGACTTTCATGTGGGATCAAAGGGAACAGACAGGGGACGTGTCCCTTGGGGTCCAAGAAGGATGAGCCACATGAGTGCACTAATCACATTTTGGCCAATTGATATTGATTATATTATGAGCTCATGACTCATGTTGGTGTCTGGTGAAGGGAGCCAAGTTCCTAAACGTTGAAAATGCTTTCGAGATAGCATAAAAGGATTTTATTCACGAGCATTTGCTATTTGTGGCGGTGTTGCATATTACATATGTGTTTTGAGTGTCAGTGGACATGCATGAGCATGATTTCTGCTTACTGAGCTTTAGCTCATGTAGTTCATGCATTGTAGGTGAAAGTGATAACGTGTGGTGCATCGATGCATGAATGCTTATAGCTCTGACAAGTCCTGAGAAGTGTATACATGGATGACGACCTATGAGGAGGGTGGGCAAAGACTTATTTTATTATATTTTCCACTTAGATGTTATAGGTTTGTATTCAAATTTATCTAGATATTCTTAGAATTTTTCTACAAAGAAAGTAATAATTTCTTTACTCTCTTTAGTAAATTATATTTTATAATTATCGATCATTTTAAATGCACCACCTGTTAATCTAATTTTTTTAATGTTCAACACTTTTTAATTGAAAAGTACATACTTATATTTTTCTAAGAAATAACTCACCCACATTTTTACATTACTATATATTTTTTATTTTTTTTAATGGGGGGGGTGTTACATGTCATACCATGCATAATTGGGAGCAAAAAGATTGAAAAGGCGATGCTTCATTTCGGTGCATCCATAAACGTCATGCCCATAACGATTTATGAAGAATTGAATCTGGGACCACTCAAGGAGATAAGGGTGATCATCCAGTTGGCAGATAGATCAAATGTCTACCCCGAAGGTCTAATAGAAGATGTCTTGGTGAAAGTGGGGGAATTAATTTTCCCACCAGATTTCTATGTCTTGGACATGGGCAACACGACACCATCTACATCCGTTCTACTATTAGGGAGGCCTTTTATGAAAACTGCTCGCACCAAGATCAATGTCGATGAGGGCACGCGAACATGTGAGTTCGATGCTCAGGTAGTTGTGTTCAACATTTATGAAGCCATAAAGTACCCATGAGACCCGGAGTCAGTCCACCTCGTGAACCACTGCTATGCCTAATCTCAACCCATTCTGGGACACATGAACAACCAAGAACCTCTGGAATGGGAATTGCAAGCTGGTTTGACTGACTACGATGCCCTCGATGAACATGAGGATACCAGAGATGCCATCATGATGTTGTACACTCTCTGGAAGAATTACCGCATGGAGTGGTGGATTGCAATTTTCCCACAATGACGCAGACAGACAGGATGCTTCCATCTGTGCAGAGGGCACCAAAGCTAGAATTGAAGAATCTCCCTGAACACTTAAAGTATGCTTATCTTGGGGAGAATGAGACATTGCCGGTTATCATAAGCAAAGGACTGAACCTTGTTGAAGAAAACCGGCTATTGAGGTTGTTACGCATTTACAAAGAAGCAATGGGATGGACTTTGGCCGATATCAAGGGCATAAGCTCTGCAGTATGCATGCACAGAATTCTCCTGGAGGACGATGCCAAGCCGGTGCAGGATGCCCAACACAAACTGAACCCCGCAACGAAGGAAGTCGTACTAAAGGAGATACTCAAGTTGCTGGATATGGGGATCATCTACCCCATTTCAGACAGCAAGTGGGTGAGCCCGATTCATGTGTTGCCCAAGAAGCCAAGGATCCATATGGTAAAAAATGAGAAAAATGAGCTTATGCCCACACGGCTAAAAACTGGATGGAGAGTCTGCATAGACTACCAGAAGCTCAATACCATCACAAGGAAGGATCACTTCACGTTACCGTTCATAGACCAGATGCTGGAGAGATTGGCTGGAAACAGATTCTTTTGTTTCCTTGATGGATATTCAGGCTACATGCAAATTGTAGTGGATCAAGAAGACCAGGAGAAGACTACCTTTACGTGCCCATTTGGCACATTTGCTTACCGGAGAATGCCTTTTGGGCTCTGCAATGCCCCTGGAACTTTTCAACGATGCATGATGAGTATTTTCTCGGATCTTTTGGAGAATTGTATCGAGGGATTCATGGACGACTTTACAGTCTACGGGGATTCATTCGACACATGTCTCGACAATCTTGAAAAGGTAGTAAAAAGATGTTTGGATAAATACTTGGTGCTAAACTATGAAAAATGCCATTTCATGGTTCGTGAGGGGATTGTTCTTGGGCACGTCATTTCAGAGAGAGGCATAGAGGTGGATAAAGCCAAGGTGGACATCATCAAAAAACTGCCATACCCCATTACGGTGAAGCAAGTTCGTGGTTTTCTTGGGCACGTCGGGTTCTACCGGTGATTCATCAAAGATTTTGCAATGATTGCTCAACCAATCACGCATCTTTTGCAGAATGATGTGCCATTTGTCTTTGACGATGCATGCAAGGAAGCCTTTAACACTCTAAAGAAGAGGCTAGTCACAACATCCATCATTCAACCTGCAGACTGGGGCATGCCATTTGAAATAATGTGTGATGTAAGTGGATACGCTATGGGCGCAGTGCTTGGACAAAAGCGCGGTAAAGAATTCCATGTGATTTACTATGCTTCCAAGACATTGAATCATGCCCAAACCAACTACACCACGACTGAAAAGGAATTGCTGGCAGTAGTCTTCGCCTTTGAAAAGTTTCGATCCTATTTGCTCGGGGCTACGAGTGTTGTTTACACCGATCACTCTGCATTGAAGCACCTTCTGGCAAAAAAGGAATCAAAACCAAAGATCATTCGGTGGATACTACTGCTGCAAGAATTTGATTGGGAGATCAAAGACAAGAGTGGAGCCCAAAACCAGGTGGTCGATCATCTGAGTAGAGTACTCAATGAGGAGAAGGACGTGGTGCCTATCGAGGAGGCTTTTTCAGATGAGTATCTGTTCAATCTTAAGGGCACAGCACCTTGGTACGCTGACTTAGTCAACTTCATGATCTTTGGAGAAATGCCGACCAGACTCTCGACCTACCAAAGAAACAAAATCTAAAGTGAGAGTTGATACTATGTATGGGACGAGCCCATATTATGGAGAAGGTGTGCAGACCAAATTGTTGATGTTGTCCCATTTATCTTTGGGTCTGACATTTTATTTATCTTCTGATTTATTTTATTCTGGCCCAAAGCCCACTACCCGGTTCCCTAATTAATCTAACCTAATCGATTCACCTTTCCAAGAAGCCCCCCTCCTCTATATCATTCTGGATCCTTCTCTTTCTCTCTCAAGCCTCACACTGCTCTCAAACCCTAATCTGAAAAGCTCTCTCTCTCTTTGCTATCTGCCGCCGATCTCGGTTTCTCTGGCCAGAATCTGACCGTGATTCCTATTAGCCTATGAGTGTAGTCTGCTGGGCGGTTCTCTGAGATAGATTGTTTGTGAGTGCTTCAGGGCCGATCATTTCACCATCCCTTTCTTTTGATCTGGGTCTTTTGAACTCGCCGGAGCCACCATCGCCGCCGCCTGTGGGAAAATCTGAGCCACCGTGCCCCTGGGCACTTTTCCCACCGCTGTCCCTCTAATTTCATCTCTGATTGCTTCATCTATCTTCTGTTCTTGGTGTTATTTTACTGCTATCTTTCTGATCTAACTCACTTAGCTTTTATTGTGTAGATCTGTCCGAGTTTAGAGCCTTGCCAGTGAAGAACCTTGTAGATTCTTCTAATCTACTCCTCTGAGGCTACTGCAGTCGACCTTCTTCACTCTGTAACAGTCAATAGAGTCTGTAAACGCTTGTAATAGCATACTAGGGTTCTTGCTACTTGAGTAGCTAGTGTGTGAGACCGCAAAAGGTGGGAAAATAAGTAGTGAATTTCCCAGATAAGCTGATACCACAACAGTGGTATCAGAGCCACAGTAACCTAGTCGGGGGCACTCTCTTTCCTCCATCTCACTCACCTCGCCATCGGTAAGGGCCGCATAGTGATCTTCTGCCCCCGTCGGGCTCCAAAAAGGTAAGTCCAACCTCTCCCCTGCTTGGGAGGGTCAACTCTGGTATTACTCTTCAAACCCTAAGCTCTGAAGTGTATCATGCGATCATGTCTTCTTTCTTTGCTTCCGATTTACTTTTTTGTGTACACCTTGGCATTCAAAGCCTCTTCCTCTATTATTGCTTACGGACCGGACTGTCTGGACTCCCCTGTGGGTTTTCTCAAAGTGGGTTGCCCGGTTAGCAAAATAGAGTAAGGTGTAACAAAGGGTTTTGAGAGTTGTTTGTATGTTGTTGTGTCCTTTGTAGAATTTTGAGTGTACTTGTCTGATCTCTTGCCTGTTGTTGTTCTCTTAATCTCCTGTATCCTGGATTTGTTTGAACCTGAGTTGTTTTCTCAAGGTTATTTGATTTGTTCAGTGACTAACTTTGTTTAAGAGTTAGTAACCATACTGAATCAGGTTTTAGGATTGTCCTGAGTGATCCCCTGCTCCACAGATCAATCTGTGCTGAGAACTGGGCTAGCCTCAGCACTAAATTCCCTTTATGCACTTGATTCAGTGCATGTGGAGGTTCTCTCCTGTGTGTGGGGTGATTTTTTGTGTTGTTTGAAGTGCTACTGTTGTATTAATTAAGGTGGAATTTGTGTTGATTGGTTTTCTTTGTGTCTGGCATTATGAATACCTTGAATGTTGTTCCCTTTAATGGAAAGGATGACTTCGGTGATTGACAAACAAGGGTTGAATGTATTTTAACTAAAGAAAACCTGCAAGATACAATTTTGAAAGAATTGATGAGTCTGACCCTAATAAGAACCTACAAAAATTGAATGCTAGTGCTAGGGCCACTATTCTGTTGAATCTGAGTAGTGGTGTGGTCAGAAAAGTGTCACATCTTAGGTGTGCTAAAGATCTGTGGGACAATTTGACTTCTCTTTATGTTGCTACATCTGAAGATTCTGCATGTTCTTTACAAAATCAAATTATGGCTTTTCAAATGGATTCTGCAAAAGATATAGATTCTAATATGGAAGACTTTAATAAACTCCTGAAAGACTTAAAATTGGCTGGGGATGACACTCTGGAAAAATATGCTCCTCAAATACTTCTTGGTGCCATTCCTGAAGCATTCTCTGAAGTAAAGTCTGCATTAAAATATGGGGGGTCAAAGGTTACATGTGATATGATTGTGTCTGAGTTAAAAGCTAAAGAAAATGAAATAAAAAAGATGAGCTCAAAACCTCTGCAGAATGAGATCCTCTATGTCAACATAAACACAAATAGGAGGACCTTTAATGGAATTAATCCTGAAAATCCTAGTGTTTTAGCTACAGAAAGGCATATGAGGGAAATGAATTTTGGAAAACCTCAGAATTTTGCTCACAATCATCCCCATTTTCCCATAAATAAAAACCAAACACAAAACTTTAGCCAAAGCTCTTCTCAGCAAACCAATAGAAACCAAAGTTTTCCCAACTATTCCCAAAACCAAAGCCCTGATATATATGAAGCTTAGAAAAACTTGTTGGAACTGTGGAAAGCCTGGCCACTTTTCTAACAGGTGCAAGCAATCTAAAAGAAACAAAGGTTTTGGGAATAATCATGCCAACAATGTTATGCACTTTGAAAATCTAGAAGATCATAGAGATGATGAATTTGAAAATCAAGATAATGGTGGAATTTACATGGTCCAGTCTACTTGTGATTTTCAATTCATTAACTTCTCAAATGCAGTGTCAAAGTCTATACATGATTCTAAATGGTTGATTGATTCTAGATGCACATTTCATGTCACTCCACACAAGCACATGTTCCATAATCTGCAGTTTATAAACTCTGGATCAGTTGCTTTAGATGATGGTCAGCAATGTGAAATAGTTGGAAAAGATGATGTGTGTCTAAATTTTGAAAATGAAAGCATGATCACCTTGCATGATGTACGATATGTGCCTAAATTAAAGTTTAACCTGCTTTCTGTCTCTAAATTGGCTGATCAAATGTTGTTTGGATCTGTAAACCACAAGAGCTTCAAATTTGAAAAGAATTACATGCTTTATTTTGATGCTCCAAGAAAAGGAGATTTGTATGCTGTGATTGCTTACTCTGTAACTGTTCAAGCTACAAATGTTGTTCAACATGATAAAACCGCACTTTGGCATGCTAGGTTAGGTCACATGAGCAATAAGGGTCTAGAAATCTTGAATAAAGCTGGAGCATTTAAGCATGATAAGGTGTCAAGCATGACCTTCTGTGAACCTTGTTTGATGGGAAAGCAACACAAGTTGCCTTTCCCTGTTTCTGTTCCCCACCCTAAAACACATGTGAGTTCAGAAATCTTGGAATACTTGCATGCAGATGTTTGGGGACCTACAAAGGTCCCAACACATTGTAATACCCCAGATTTCTGAATAAGGTTTAGAAGGATGTTAATGACAAGTTAATTAATTTAAGAAGGAATCTAATTAAGATTAGCCAAGGTTGGATGTCAGTCGCGACTTAAGGAGTCAGATCGCCTTTTTGAGAAATGTGATTTTAACTATTTTATGACCATCCGTGGTCCCGTTAGAAAGGTATTAACTCGAGGAGTATGCCGGTGTTTTCGGATTTTAATTGTGAAGTCATTTGAGTTCCTGGTAATGAAAAACGCATTTAAAAGAAGAATGAATAAGAACTTTTGCGTGCGTTCGTGTTTTGAGAAATTTACGAAATCCTCCTCGTTAATCCAAGTCTAGCTCTGTCAGGCCGCTCTTATGGGAAATGACTCAAGGATTCCGTTGGCATTCACGGATTGACATTCTGTGGTCAATCGAACACTCGGGAGCCAAATCTGTCAGTCTGAGTGAATAGTAAAAGTAAATTCCAAAAAGGGAATCTTTGCTCGTCTCTCTTCAGACGAGCCCGTCTTCTTCACGAATCAAGTTGGTTCACTAGTATTCGAGCCAACGAGTCTCCTAGTATTTTTAGATTTTGTGTCTGAAGTCATTTGGGCCTCGACATCGAATAAAGTAGCTTTTAACCGAACCCGGGGTAACTTTTGCAGTATTCCCGCATAGCAATGGCTTCCAAGGGAAGCCAAAGCTTTTCCTATAAATAGGGGACCACCCCTTTAGTAAATTCTTGCTCATTTCACATTCACTTCACTTCTAAATCGAGAGGGTGAAAAGCTTTGAAAGCCGAGAAGGTTCTATCGAAGTAAAAATCATTCTTCGTGAGTGTTCTTCAAAACGACGAGCGGAGTGGCGTGGAAGGGATGCGGTGAGGGAATGTGCTAGGGGCGCCATTGAAATTGTAGTGGGCGGCTATGCCGCCGTTGCAACTCGACGAGACGCCGAGCTAGCCACATTTCTTCGACGCACCTAACCCCGTCCATTCTTGTTCATCGATCTCGATTCTATTTCTTTTCCGTCTTTTAAATTCCGTATTTACTTTCCGTTCTTTACGTTCTTCGCGTTATTCATTATTGTTCGTCTAGAGTAGTATTTCGATTCATATTGAAGTTCCAAAATAATAACGCTTACGTTATATTTCTCGTCTTATTTTCGTTATTATTATTCTAGAAGATTAACTACGTTATTCCGTTAAATTCCGTTCAAGTCATATTTATTTATTCCGGAGGATTATCGTGTTTATACCGTTGTAATGCCAAAATTCCTTTTAAGTTAAAAGCATGTTATTGCATGTTAAATTCAAGTACGTTGTTTTTATAAAAATTCGGGTTAATTGTTCTTCGTGTTCTTCATGTTCGTCGAAGAAATCAACGAACACAAAGAACAGTTGAAGAACACGTTGAAGGAACCCAGTTGATGAGAGAGAGAAAAAGGGGAGAAATGGAGAGACCCTCGGGGGGGGGGGGGTGAGCGCCGCCGCGCCGCACCCCCCACGGCCGCGGCCAGCCTGCCGGGGGCGGGGAGCCCGCCGGGGCTAGCGGCCCCCGCGGCGGCAGGTAGCCCGCCGGGGCAGGTCAGCCCCGCGGTGCCCCCTCTACTTTTCTGTGTTGTTTCGTTTCCGTCTTTTCCGGCTATTTCCGTACCCCGTCTTTCCGATCTCTTCGAGTCTTTAAAATTATGATACTTTTAAGCCATGTTCAAGTTTAAATTATAGTAAGGTATTCAAGTGAATTTCAAATTTTTTCAAATAAGATATTGAGTTATTTTCCGTCAAAAATTTAGAGATCGAGTCCAGAGGTTTCTTAAATAAATTAAACCATTCTCGATCCCTTTATTAAGTCAAAGTCATGCTATCCATGTTAAGTCCTAGCTAAGAGAATATTAGTTGGGTGTTACTTAATATCATGTTATTAGAAATCTTCGAAGAAGGCTTCTAAGTCGACGATTCGACTTTTGTAGGAGGAACCGAGCCTCGAAGAAATACTAAGGAAAACCACCAGCTCGTTGCCTCGTCTTCCGTTCCATAATCAAGGTGGGAAATCTATATTCATCTAAAGTTTGAGCTAATAAGCTCTAGAAGCATGTTAGGGCAAATGAGATATCCAATAAAGTATTTTGCTCAACCTGTTTGATCTCTGTACAAGGAAAGGAATAAATGGAGTGATGCATGATTATGCTGAATTATTATTTGGATTAGATAAAGTAAAGAAAGCTAGTATAAGTTAAGTGAGCCCTCAAGTATGTTTAGATATGCTAGAATTGTTTATTTACAATTTATGCTAGCAGGAAGTGTTTAGAATTGTTTTAATTGCAGTCGATGTTTATCCGCGTTCATTTCCTCATACTTGAATGTTAATGCTTTAATAAAGCAAGTATAGTTAAGGATTAAGGATTGCCTTGTTAGGGTAGCTTTACCCCGTGTAGGCCGAGATTATGTAGTGATAAGATATTAGCCTTAGACATTGTTCTAAGCCTGGTAATATTAGCAAGAATAGGAAGAGATGGACTTAGCATCCACTTAAGCAGGACTCGAGCTCAGAACTATTAAGGTAATTGCTGAGGGGTTTTTCCCTCGCAAACTCATTCGGATAATTGAGGTAACCCCTCTTTTATCCTATGGCATGCCTAAGGGTACAGTTGACGACAGGTTTGAGCCAAGTGGGGCCCAAAAGAAAAGAAAATGTTTTACGGATACGGAGAGGGCTTTTGTGTTTTGCTCTCCGTATACCGTCTATTAATCATTGGATATCTTGAAAGTTATAAAAGCATTTTCGCTAAAACCTACTGAGTACATTAGTGCTCATGCCCCCTCTTTTCAAATGTTTTCAGGTTGAGATGCTGAGGATGCTGGTGGCTGTGAATGTGGGTTGGCTGCCAAGACTATTTTGCTATTATCTAATGTTTCTATGAAATCCCACTTTGTGATCCGCTACTCTGATACACTCTTTTCAATTCTGTTTAAGTCCTATTATGTCTAGCAAGACTCTATGAATATTCTCCCCAGAAATGATTTAATACTTATAAGATGCGTATTATGTTATCTCTGTTTTTAAGTATGATCTCCGTTCACCTGCAAAGAAATCTAACGAGTTGGTATCTGATTAATTAGCCGTTCTTTCCGCTTAAGCATGTTTTCTTTTAATCCAAGTAAACCCGAGCATTCCATATAACTTCTAAAGCACGTCTTGATTCTTAAAACTCTTGATAAATCCCCCATCTTTATTCATTAATCTCTTAATAACACCCTGTCCCCACTCGTAAATCCCTATCTCGGGACTGGGCTGTTACAGTTGGTATCAGAGCAGGTTTGCAACTCTGCAGACCTGTCTCCTTGTTTGAAATAAGTCTATGTGAAAATAAGTTGTTCTCTGATAAGTTAAAGCAGCAACCCACAGCTCGCCATCACCCTCACACTCTCAACCAAAAATCAAGGTATGATAGCATAGAAATTTTGGATTTTGGATTCATGATTTTAGAATATAGGAAGGGAAAAGATTTGAGCAAGCATACCTGTTTTATGGACAAGAGAAAAACTGTGAGAATGAAATTCCAAGTAAAAGGTGTTCGGGTAAGATGATTTCCCAGATGGAAAGATTGTGAAAAGATTTCTCGATTCCAAAATGACTTAAAAATCATCTCTCGAAATATTGACTCAAAAGAAAAGGTAGACAATGTATGTTTAAAGAACTTTGGGCACCATAATTTTTATAAAAGTTGTCAACTGCTTCATAAAATGGAATTAAGCATGCAAGATTAATCCAGACATTAGGAGGACCTTAGGTCTCCCTTTTTGAATCTAGACTGATTAAGTTATTCTCTTCTAGATGGTTAAGCATCGTTCGACAACTAGGAAGAGCGTGCCTCTTTTCCGCCCTGTGCAAAAAAGAGTTGAGAGATTCAGAAGAGAAACTTGGAATGGTAACGAACAGTTGCTGTCCTACATGGCGAGATACCTCGAAAGGTGGGCTTGGGCAAATGGCTACGGAGGAGAGCCCGGAAGTGTATCCGACTTGGAAACGTGCATCCGCATGTGTGAGCATGCGCCACCTGCTTGGAGGCCTACAATGTACCGTATCCTGCAAATCATGATCACCCGCAATCCCGAGACGTACGCTGAGATCGGAAACCTGATAGAATTCTCGTCAGCCTTAATGGCTCGTTGGGTATCGGAGTATGGCCACGTGCACGCCTTAGCCGAGCAGCAAGAAGATGAGCAAAATCCCTCTCTCGTCGTAGAGCTAGAATTGCAAAGGGCGACTCTCAACAGTCCCCCTGGATTTCAAGTACCACGTCCTCACGACGAATGAACCGCAGGGGCAGGACCCTCAAATGTCCGAATCGTGAACCACACCGAGTCCCTATTCTCCTGCACTCCTCAAGTGAACCAGTGGACCCCTGTGTCCGCTTCTCAGGGTCTGGGACAGTGTATGCCCCATCAGTATCCTGAAGGAAGTGTTCGCATGAGGACATTCAAGTTCACGATCTCAGAAACGGTTGATATCAGAGACGAAGAAATAGAAGACGAGGACTCGGAAGAAGGCGAAGAGGAAGTAGGATCACTATGCAAGGAGAAGGGTAAAGGCCCGGCTCATGATTAAGCATAGAAAGGAGATGTAGAAGGTGTTGCTGTTAGAACACCTAGATATCTAATCCATCTGTTTGTCTGTAATCTAATATCCGCTCTGACCAAGACTTTAATATGTAATAGATGCTTTAAGATTCTAAACCCAATAGTGGCAGTGAATTTTCCAAGAGACTGCCCTATCCCGGTTGCAACCCATAATTTTATATATCGATGCCAAAGTCCTCTAAATGAGGCAATTTTCCCATCATGTTTGAATGACGCCTAAATTTCATTTTGTTTGATCTATCTTGTGCAATTAGAAGACCTTATCAAAAGACATTCTTTCTTTACTTAATCAAACCTCGCTAATATCTACTTCTTTAGAATGCCGCCTTGAAGACGTCAAGCCGAGAATGAGGATAAGAACGAACCTGAGCAAGCCCCAAACCTCGGTCCAAAAGCTGAAAGTGTGTTTCTCAAACACAACCCTCCATTGTTTAATGGTTTAGGAGATCCAATGGATGCCGAAAAATGGGTTCGCTCCTTAGAACGAATCTTCGATTTCATAGCTTGCACTAAAGGAGAGAAACTAAGTTGCGCTCTTTTCATGTTAACGGAGGATGCGGACTACTGGTGGGAGTCCGTATGAAGGACCATAACCTCGGTTCAATGGGAAGACTATAGTTGGGAAGATTTCAAGCATGACCTGTATCAGAAGTATATCCCGGATTGTTACCGAGAGGCAAAAGAGATGGAGTTCTGGAATCTGAAGCAAGGGAATAAGACAGTGTCGGAATACGATAGAGAATTCAACCAGTTGTCAAGGCATGCTCCACATCTAGTGGACACAGACGGGAAGAAAGTACGCAAGTTCAAGAAAGGACTCAGATCCGAGATTGGCATAGCCCTCGCTGGGCAAGAAGACATGTCTTATGCCCGAACCTTAGCCAAAGCATTGAGCATAGAGGCCATCCTTCCTCAGAAGATTCAGCCCACTCAGTCGTCTAATGATCCAAAGGGGAAGAGGAAGTGGGAAAGAGGAAGAAGGGATGACAGAAGGAAGAAACCCCACTGGCAAAACCGAGATTCAGGGGTACCTCAAAATCAACTTAGCAACGCCCCTAGTTTTAGGCCGTGTCAAAAGTGCGGAAGAATGCATCCTGGAGTCTGTCGAGCAAATCTAACTGGGTGCTACAACTGTGGTGAGGAGGGGCACTTCAAGAGAGAATGTCCTAAAGGAAACAACCAACGATCCCAAACACCACAGCAACCCATGTACCCGCAACCACTTCAGCAACTTCCTGGAAACCAGCCAAGACTGCAGCAAGGAGGACCTCAGGGTCAAAGGCCGGGACTGAACCCGAGACCGAACCAAGGGCGAGACCAAAGGTCCAATCAAGGACAAAGGCCACCTCAGCCAGCTCGAACTTATGCTCTCAATCAGCAGCAAGCTGCTAAGGCCCCAGGTAATCTAGCAGGTATGATTACCCTCCTCGAGACGCCAGTTTTAACTCTCTTTGACACAAGAGCATCGCATTCGTTTATAGCTGAGTCTGTTTGTAAGAAACTGAAGATTGAACCCGAGAATGCCGAGAATGCCCTTGAAATAAGTATTCCCTCTGGAAAGAAAATAATGTCTAGGAAGGTCTGCTCTAACCTAGAATTGAACATAGAAGGGGAAAACTTTAAGTCAAATCTTTATGTGATAAAGATTCAGGACTTCGATATAATCCTAGGAATGGATTGGTTAGTATCAACTAATGCTTCCATAAGCTTCCCCGAGAGGGAGGTAACGTTTCGACCACTCGGGAAACCCGAGGTGAGAATCTACGGATCAAGGCTAGAAACCAAAATCCCAGTGATATCCGCCCTAAAGGCCACCAAGATGATAAGGAAGAATAACTGCCAAGCATTTTTAGTTAACCTAATAAGGAAAGAGGAAGGAGAGCTTTCCATCGAAGACGTTCCAGTCGTAAGAGAATACCCCGACGTATTTCCAAAGGAGCTGCCAGGACTACCTCCAGACCGGCAGGTGGAGTTCGCTATCAAGTTAGAACCAGGAGCCGCCCCAGTTTCAAAAGTCCCCTACAGAATGGCGCCTAAGGAGTTGCAAGAACTCAAGGTCCAACTGCAAGAGTTACTAGACCTAGGTTTTATCCAACCTAGTGTTTCGCCTTGGGGAGCTCCAATCTTGTTCGTAAAGAAAAAGGATGGCACATTGAGAATGTGCATAGACTATAGAGAGTTTAATAAGCTAACCATCAAGAATCGATATCCTCTCCCAAGAATAGACGATCTCTTCGATCAACTCAAGGGAGAAAGTGTCTTCTCCAAGATAGACTTAAGATCTGGGTACCATCAGCTGAAGATCCGAAAGGAGGATATCCCTAAGACCGCTTTTAGAACTCGCTATGGGCACTACGAGTTTGTGGTAATGCCATTCGGATTAACCAACGCCCCAACAGTGTTCATGGATTTGATGAACTGGGTTTTTCACCCGTACCTTGAAAAGTTTGTCCTAGTTTTCATAGATGATATTCTCATCTACTCCAAGGATGAGGAAGAACATCAAGAGCACTTGAGAGTAGTACTGGAAACCCTAAGAAGAGAAAAGCTTTATGCTAAGTTCAGCAAATGTGAGTTTTGGCTCAAAGAAGTAACGTTTCTAGGTCATATAGTCTCGGTAGAAGGAATCAAGGTGGATCCGGCCAAGATTGAAGTTGTAAGCAACTGGAAGTCTCCAAGAAGTGTGAACGAGATAAGGAGTTTCCTAGGGCTCGCTGGATACTATCGCAGATTCATTGAAGGATTCTCGACTATATCCAAGCCTATGACGCGACTGCTACAGAAGGACTCCAAGTTCAAATGGACGCCTGAATATGAGGAAAGTTTTCAGACCTTGAAGAAGATGCTAACCACAGCCCCTGTTTTAGCCATTCCCGAAGGGAATGAAGATTTCGTGGTTTACGCAGACGCATCAAGCAAAGGATTAGGATGCGTACTAATGTAGAGAGGAAAGGTGATTGCTTATGCTTCTAGACAGCTTAAGAATCACGAACAAAACTACCCGACGCATGACTTGGAACTAGCAGCGGTTGTTCATGCGCTAAAGATCTGGAGGCACTACCTCTACGGAGCTAAGTGTGAGATCTTCTCAGATCACAAGAGCTTGAAGTATTTCTTCGAGCAAAAAGATCTTAACATGAGACAAAGAAGATGACTAGAACTCATAAAAGACTATGACTGTACGATCCACTACCACCCAGAGAAAGCAAATGTAGTAGCAGATGCCCTAAGTAGAAAAGAGAAGGCAGAGTTAGGACTCGTTTCAGCTCAGAAAGATCTTTGCAAGGAATTTGAAAAGTTAAAAATCGAGGTGCTAACACCACCCGAGACCATTCAAGCTCAAATTGCCACGACAGTCGCTCAGCCTGACCTAAGGCAAAGGATAATTGAAGCTCAAAGAGGAGACGAGTTTCTCAAAAAGAAGGAAGGCTTTGTGTGCCTAGCAAGGGAGAACTAAAGGAGGAAATCATGTGCGAAGCACATGACACGCCATATACAGCACATCCCGAAAGCACCAAGATGTACCAAGACCTCAAGAGGAATTTCTGGTGGAACAACATGAAAAGAGAAATAGCCGCCTTCGTGGAAAGGTGTCTGAGTTGTCAACAAGTGAAAGCTTTGCATCAAAAACCTTCTGGTTTGCTTCAACCCCTAGAAATTCCTGAATGGAAGTGGGATCACATCAACATGGACTTTGTCGTAGGTTTGCTAAAGTCCAAGCGGGGAAATACCGCCATTTGGGTAATCGTTGACCGATTATCTAAATCGGCACACTTTGTTGCTGTTAGGATGACGGACGGACTAGATCAACTAGCCCAGTTGTATGTTAAGGAAATTGTGCGTTTGCATGGAGTACCAGTCTCGATTACATCGGACCGTGATTCAAGATTTACATCAAGATTCTGGAGGAGCCTGCAAGATGCAATGGGATCAAAGCTCAACTTTAGCACAGCATTCCATCCTCAAACGGATGGCCAATCTGAAAGGATCATCCAGATCCTAGAAGACATGCTTAGAGGAGTCGTCATCGATCAAAGAGGCAATTGGAAGGAGTTACTGCCTTTGGTAGAATTTGCCTATAACAACAGCTACCAGACATCGATCGGCATGGCCCCTTATGAAGCCCTTTATGGAAAGAAGTGTAGATCGCCCCTATATTGGGACGAGGTTGGAGAGAAAAGGATACTTGGACCCGAGATGGTCCAGAAGGCCGTCCAGAAGATCGAGCTCATTCGGCAACGCATCAAGGAAGCTCAGGATAGACAGAAGGCCTACGCAGATGAGAGGAGGACGAAGCTCAGTTTCGACATTGGAGATAAAGTGTTTCTGAAGGTGTCTCCATCAAAAGGAATAATTCGTTTTGGCAAACGAAGCAAATTAAGGCCCAGATTTATCGGAACTTTTGAGATCTTAGAAAAGGTGAATAAAGTAGCCTACAGGTTGGCCTTACCACCCAACCTGAGTAACGTACATGATGTCTTTCATGTCTCGATGTTACGGAAATATGTGTTTGATCCAAAACACGTGATTAGCAAGGAAGAGATAGTCCTGAATGAGGACATGGCCTATGAAGAAAAACCTCAAGCCATCGTGGATCGAAAAATTCAGAAACTGAGAAATAAGGAGATCGATCTTGTGAAAGTAATCTGGAACCACCATGGTTCGGAGGAAGCAACCTGGGAGCTTGAATCCGAGTTGCTCAAGAAGTACCCTGACATCGCTTATCATGGTTAGTAAATTTCGGGATGAAATTTTATTTAAGGGGGGTAGGATGTAATACCCCAGATTTCTGAATAAGGTTTAGAAGGATGTTAATGACAAGTTAATTAATTTAAGAAGGAATCTAATTAAGATTAGCCAATGTTGGATGTCAGTCGCGACTTTAGGAGTCAGATTGCCTTTTTGAGAAATGTGATTTTAACTATTTTATGACCATCCGTGGTCCCGTTAGAAAGGTATTAACTCAAGGAGTATGCCGGTGTTTTCGGATTTTAATTCTGAATTCATTTGAGTTCCCGGTAATGAAAAACGCATTTAAAAGAAGAATGAATAGTAACTTTTGCGTGCGTTCGTGTTTTGAGAAATTTACGAAATCCTCCTTGTTAATCCAAGTCCAGCTCTGTCAGGCCCCTCTTATGGGAAATGACTCAAGGATTCCGTTGGCGTTCACGGATTGACATTCTGAGGTCAATCGAACGCTCGGGAGACAAATCTGTCAGTCTGAGTGAATAGTAAAAGTAAATTCCAAAAAGGGAATCTTTGCTCGTCTCTCTTCAGACGAGCCCGTCTTCTTCACGAATCAAGTTGGTTCACTAGTATTCGAGCCAACAAGTCTCCCGGTATTTTTAGATTTTGTGTCTGAAGTCATTTGGGCCTCGACATCGAATAAAACAGCTTTTAACCGAACCCGGGGTAACTTTTGCAGTATTCCCGCATAGCAATGGCTTCCAAAGGAAGCCAAAGCTTTTCCTATAAATAGGGGACCACCCCTTTAGTAAATTCTTGCTCATTTCACATTCACTTCACTTCTAAATCGAGAGGGTGAAAAGCTTTGAAAGCCGAGAAGGTTCTGTCGAAGTAAAAATCATTCTTCGTGAGTGTTCTTCAAAATAACGAGTAGAGTGGCATGGAAGGGATGCGGTGAGGGAATGTGTTAGGGGCGCCATTAAAATCGTAGCGGGCGGCTCTGCCGCCGTTGCGACTCGACAAGACGTCGAGCTAGCCACATTCCTTCGACGCACCTAACCCCGTCCATTCTTGTTCATCGATCTCGATTCTATTTCTTTTCCATCTTTTAAATTCCGCATTTACTTTCTGTTCTTTACGTTCTTTGTGTTCTTCATCATTGTTCGTCTAGAGTAGTATTTCAATTCATATTGAAGTTCCAAAATAATAACGCTTACGTTATATTTCTCGTCTTAATTTCGTTATTATTATTCTAGAAGATTAACTACGTTATTCCGTTAAATTCCGTTCAACTAATATTTATTTATTCCGGAGGATTATCGTGTTTATACCGTTGTAATGCCAAAATTTCTTTTAAGTTAAAATCATGTTATTGCATGTTAAATTCAAGTACGTTGTTTTTATAAAAATCCGGGTTAATTGTTCTTCGTGTTCTTCGTGTTCGTCGAAGAAATCAACGAACACGAAGAACAGTTGAAGAACACGTTGAAGGAACCCAGTTGATGAGAGAGAGAGAAAGGGGAGAGAGGAAGAGCCCCGCGGGGGGGGGGGGGGGGGTGAGCGCTGCCGTGCCACACCCCCCACGGCCGCGGCCAGCCCGCCGGGGCTAGCGGCCCCCGCGGCGGCAGGTAGCCCGCCGGGGCAGGTCAGCCCCGCGGCGCCCCCCCTCCTTTTCTATGTTGTTTCGTTTCCGTCTTTTCCGGCTATTTCCGTACCCCGTCTTTCCGATCTCTTTGAGTCTTTAAAATTATGATAATTTTAAGCCATGTTCAAGTTTAAATTATAGTAAGGTATTCAAGTTAATTTCAAATTATTTTGAATAAGATATTGAGTTATTTTCCGTCAAAAATTTAATGATCGAGTCCAGAGGTTTCTTAAATAAATTAAACCATTCTCGATCCCCTTATTAAGTCAAAGTCGTGCTATCCATGTTAAGTCCTAGCTAAGAGAATATTAGTTGGGTGTTACTTAATATCATGTTATTAGAAATCTTCGAAGAAGGCTTCTAAGTCGACGATTCGACTTTTGTAGGAGGAACCGAGCCTCGAAGAAATACTAAGGAAAACCACCAGCTCGTTGCCTCGTCTTCCGTTCCTTAATCAAGGTGGGTAAATCTATACTCATCTAAAGTTTGAGCAAATAAGCTCTAGAAGCATGTTAGGGCAAATGAGATATCCAATAAAGTATTTTGCTCAACCTGTTTGATCTATGTACAAGGAAAGGAATAAATAGAGTTATGCATGATTATGCTGAATTATTATTTGGATTAGATAAAGTAAAGAAAGCTAGTATAAGTTAAGTGAGCCCTCAAGTATGTTTAGATATGCTAGAATTGTTTATTTACAATTTATGCTAGCAGGAAGTGTTTAGAATTATTTTAATTGCATTCGATGTTTATCCGCATTCATTTCCTCATACTAGAATGTTAATGCTTTAATAAAGCTCGTATAGTTAAGGATTAAGGATTGCCTTGTTAGGGTAGCTTTACCCCGTGTAGGCCGAGATTATGTAGTGATAAGATATTAGCCTTAGACATTGTTCTAAGCCTGGTAATATTAGCAAGAATAGGAAGAGATGGACTTAGCATCCACTTAAGCAGGACTCGAGCTCAGAACTATTAAGGTAATTGCTGAGGGGTTTTTCCCTCGCAAACTCATTCGGATAATTGAGGTAACCCCTCTTCTATCCTATGGCATGCCTAAGGGTACAGTTGACGACAGGTTTAAGCCAAGTTGGGCCCAAAAGAAAAGAAAAGGTTTTACGGATACGGAGAGGGCTTTTGCGTTTTGCTCTCCGTATACCGTCTATTAATCATTGGATATCTTGAAAGTTATAAAAGCATTTTCGCTAAAACCCACTGAGTACATTAGTGCTCATGCCCCCTCTTTTCAAATGTTTTCAGGTTGAGATGCTGAGGATGCTGGTGGCTGTGAATGTGGGTTGGCTGCCAAGACTATTTTGCTATTATCTAATGTTTCTATGAAATCCCACTTTATGATCCGCTACTCTGATACACTCTTTTCAATTCTGTTTAAGTCCTATTATGTCTAGCAAGACTCTATGAATATTCTCCCCAGAAATTATTTAATACTTACAAGATGCGTATTATGTTATCTCTGTTTTTAAGTATGATCTCCGTTCACCTGCAAAGAAATCTAACGAGTTGGTATCTGATTAATTAGCCGTTCTTTCCGCTTAAGCATGTTTTCTTTTAATCCAAGTAAACCCGAGCATTCCATATAACTTCTAAAGCACGTCTTGATTCTTAAAACTCTTGATAAATCCCCCATCTTTATTCATTAATCTCTTAATAACACCTTGTCCCCACTCGTAAATCCCTATCTTGGGACCGGGCTGTTACACACATGGTGGAAACATGTACTTCTTATCTATCATTGATGATTTTTCAAGAAAATTATGGGTTTTCTTAATGAAGAACAAATCTGAAGTGTTTGAAAAGTTTTCTAAATGGCTTGCTGAAATTTAAAACCAAACTAAGAAAAACATTAAGTGCTTAAGAACTGACAATGGTCTGAAGTTTTGCATTTATGCCATGGATAACTTATGTTCTGAAATGGGAATTAAAAGACACAAATCTGTTCCATAGAACCCCCAGCAAAATGGGGTTGCAGAAAGAATGAACAAAACCCTACTTGAAAGGGTTAGAAGCTTGTTAGCTGGCTCTGGCCTTGACAAGCAGTTTTGGGGAGAAGCATTAATGACTTCTTGTTATTTGATCAACAGATGTCCCTCTGTTCCTCTATTAGGAAAACTTCATAAGTCTGTTTTCTGGAACAAACCAATTTGTTTGTCAAATCTGAGAATATTCGGCTGCAGTGCATATATCCATCAGAGGTTAAGTAAAATTGAACCTAGAGCTAGAAAATGCATTTTTCTAGGATATCCAGAAGGGGTAAAAGGATATAGGTTATGGGATAAAACTTTACCTGGATTTATAACATGCATCAGTAGGGATGTATCTTTCAATAAAATTGATTTCCCTTGTTTGCTGAAATCCTCACACTCTGGTGCTCCTTGTGAGGTGGAGAAAGTGTCTGATTGCATGTATATCCCTGCTGCCTCTAAGGTGGACCCCCCCTCCCCCATTCCTATTTGAGATCATTGAGCCTAAACTGAATGACAACTTAATTGACAATATGCTTGACAACATTGATGCCAATGACTCTGCCTCCAACTATGAATCTGAACATGATAAGTCTGCCAATATGAATGTGTCTGAATCTGAAAATTTTGAGTCAGAGCATGAACACATCTCTGAGCCTGAATCTGAGCATGTAAACCTTGACAATTACCAGCTCACTAGGGATAGACCTAGGAGAATCATTAGAGCTCCTTCCAGATATGATGGTCTCAATTAGTCTTTGTATGCTTTCAATGTGTTTAGCAATGTTGATAAAATTGAACCCAAATCATACAAAGAAGTTGTCTCCTCTCCTGAATCTAATAAATGGATAAAAGCCATGACTTGTGAAATGGAATCTCTACATGACAAAAATACATGGATTTTAGTTGAAAAACCTGATGAGTGTTCAATTATTGAGTGCAAATAGCTATTTAAGATAAAACAAGAGATAAATGATGTAAGATACAAAGCAAGATTGGTTGCTAAGGGATTTACACAAAAAGAAGGTGTTTATTACACTGAAATCTTTACCTCTGTAGTTAAGTTCACCACAGTAAGAATCATGCTAGCATTAACTGCTCATTTTAATTGGGAACTATAACAAATGGATGTTACTACAGCTTTTTTACATGCAGAACTTGAAAATAATAACTATATGAATCCACCTGAGGGTTTTGTTGATAAAACACACCCTAATCTTGTCTTTTTGTTGAACAAATCTCTGTATGGTTTAAAGCAATCTCCCAGACAATGGAATATCGAATTTGACAATTGTATGAAAAGCATGAACTTTACTAGAAGCAAGTTTCATCAGTGTCTGTATTATATGCAGTCCAATGTGCCTATGTTTCTTCTTCTTTATGTGGATGACATGCTTCTAATCAGTCCTTATCTGCAAACTGTGAAGAATGTTCAAACTTGTTTATGTGCTAACTTCAGCATGAAAGATCTTGGAGATGTAAGAAAGATCCTAGGTATGCACATTGATAGGGATAGAAACAATCATATTGTTGTGCTGCATCAGTCCTCATATCTTGAACAAGTCTTGAAAAAATTTAATATGGAAGACTGTAAACCTGTATATATTCCTAAGAGTGACTCTGAGTTAAAAAAGATGTCTGGAGTTCCATATGCAAATGCTATAGGGTCTGTTATGTACCTAATGATCAGCACTAGGCTAGACATTACCTATGCTGTATCATGCCTGAGTAGGTACATGGCAAACCCTGGTCAGCCTCATTAGGAAGCATTGAAATGGTTACTTAGATATCTAAAATCTACAATGTCCAGTAGTTTAAAATTCTCTAAATCTCCTGATGGTATGAAGTGTGTTGGTTATGTTGATTCAAACTATGCTAATGATAAAGATCACAGAAAATCAACCACTTCCTATGTGTTTACACTTTGTGGGTCATGCATTAGTTGGAAATCTCAATTATAAAGCATTGTTGCATTGTCCACAACTGAGTTTGAGCATATACCTGCAACAGAAGCAGTAAAAGAAGCTTTATGGTTAAATGGAGTCTTATCTGAAATAAAATTTGTTGAAGATAAACCTATGCTATACTCAGACAGTCAATCTGCAACACAACTTTGTAAAACCCAGTGTTTAATGACAGAACTAAACACATATATGTCAGATATCATTTCATAAGGAACATTGTGGAAAAAGGGGAAGTGCTCCTTGATAAAATTCCCTTTAAGTACAACCCTGCAGACATGGGCACAAAATGCCTCTCAGTTGCAAAGCGGGCTGCCTGAAGAAATCCTTGAATATGGATTTGGGTTAAATAAAGAGGAATGAAGTGTATCCCTGGCCTTTGGGTCAGGATACTCATCCCTGCCTCTAAGGGGGCAGTGAGGCTTCTCTGGTTATTTCCTTTGGTATTGTTGCTAGGTGTAACATGTTCAATAAAGGTCAAGTGTATTCTGACCAGAGACTTGTTATAATTCTTTTGGTTGGTCTCTAGTGTTGAGACTGGATTAAATGCGCATAGCATCTATTCCTCCTTCTCTGGTTCTGTCTTTGTGATGAACTTAGAGTAAAAAATTGAAAGGCTATAATGATAATCACTAATGTTTGGCAGGTGACTCCATGGTGACTGAAAAGATAAAATGGGCCAAAGGTGGAAATGTTGATGTTGTCCTATTTATCTTTGGGCCTGACATTTTATTTATCTTCTGATTTATTTTATTCTGGCCCAAAGCCCACAAGCCCTAAACTCTTAACCCTAAGCCCAGTACCCGGTTCCCTAATTAATCTAACTTAATCGATTCACCTTTCCAAAAAGCCCCCATCCTCTATATCATTCTGGATCCTTCTCTTTCTCTTTCAAGCCTCACACTTCTTTCAAACCCTAATCTGAAAAGCTCTCTCTCTCTTTGCTATCTGCCGCCGATCTCGGTTTCTCTGGCCAGAATCTGATCGTGATTCCTGTTGGCCTATGAGTGTAGTCGGCTGCGCAGTTCTCTGAGATAGATTGCTTGTGAGTACTTCGAGACCGATCATTTCACCATCCCCTTCCTTTGGTCTGGGTCTTTTGAAGTCACCAGAGCCACCATCACCGCTGTCTGTGGGAAAATCTGTGCCACCGTGCCCCTGGGCACTTTTCCCACCACTGTCCCTCTAATTTCATCTCTGATTGTTTCATCTATCTTCTGTTCTTGGTGTTATTTTACTACTATCTTTCTGATCTAACTTACTTGGCTTTTATTGTGCAGATCTGTCCGAGTTTAGAGCCTTGCCAGTGAAGAACCTTGTAGATCCTTCTGATCTACTCCTCTGAGGCTGCTGCAGTCGACCTTTTTCACTCTGTAATAGTCAATAGAGTCTGTAAAAGCTTGTAATAGCATACTAGGGTTCTTGCTACTTGAGTAGCTAGTGTGTGAGACCGCAAGAGGCAGGGAAACAAGTAGTGAATCCCCCAGCTAGGTCGATACCACAACACAAATCATTCGTCACTACGTGCCCACAGAAGAAGCTAAGAGCATTCTAGATCACTGCCACTCCGAAGCATATGGAGGGCACTTCGGTGCAAAAAGAACTGTAGAAAAGATCCTTGATTGTAGGTTCTTGTGGCCATCACTTCACAAAGATGCTTATGAAGTCTGCCAACGATGCCCATGCTGCCAGATGACTGGAAACATTACCAAATGCAATGAAATGCCCATGATGTCTATCATGCCGATCGAATTCTTTGACGTTTGGGGGATTGATTTTATAGGACCCCTAACCAAATCCAATGGACATCAATATATAGTTCTTGCTGTGGAGTATGTATCGAAGTGGGTGGAAGTAAAAGCAACTACCACAAATGATGCTCGTGTGGTCAAGAAGTTCCTGAAGTCGAATGCGTTCAGCAGATTCGGTGTGCCCAAGGCACTAATAAGTGATCAAGGATCCCATTTCTGCAACATGATCATCAAAAATTTTCTCAAGGAATATGGAGTGAGACATAAGGTAACTACTGCATATCACCCACAAGTGAATGGACAAGCTGAGGTTTCAAATCGCGAAGTCAAGTCCATACTTCAAAAGGTAGTGAACCCCAATAGCAAGAACTGGAGCTTCAAGTTGGATGATGCCTTGTGGGCATATCGCACTGCCTACAAAACACCCATTGGGATGTCTCCATTCCGCTTAATCTATGGGAAAATTGTCATCTTCCAGTTGAGATTGAGCACAAGGCCTTTTGGGCAATCCAGAAGCTGAACATGAAGCTTGATAGAGCAGGGATCGAAAGAAAGCTCCAACTTCAAGAATTGGAAGAGATGAGGCTGGAAACCTATGACAATGGTGTTCTCTACAAGGAAAGAATGAAAAGAACCCATGACCAACTCATTCGCTACAAGTCGTTTGAGTGTGGGCAAAAGGGTCTGCTATATAATTCCAGACTGAAACTATTAGGAGGAGGACTCAAGTCCAAATGGTCAGGACCTCAGGAGATCCAGACCATGTGCCCAATTGGAGCAGTAGAATTATTTGATTCAAATACTGGAGAGACGTTCAAGGTCAATGGCCAGCGGCTAAAGCATCTCATGGAACCAATGGTTTCATCTATAGAGGCTCTCAGGCTCCAGTTCGTTGAGCCTGTGTACATGTAAACCGAAGGAGCGTCGTGCCCACGACAATAACTGGGGCGCTGACTGGGAGGTAACCCAGATTTATTTGTTTTTTTATTATTTATTTTCTTTTTTCTGTTTTCTGTATTTTATTTATTTCCTTTTGAGTGTTTTTTTTTTGCCATGTTAGTCTAGGAGTTAGATTTCACGGCCATATTTTGTTTTTGGAGTATTTTTAGGAATAAATTCAGGTGAATTTTTCATGGAAGGAAAGAATCTAGCCAATTTGGATGCTTCCAGCATGGAGGGCACCAGCAAAGGCCATTCTGGGAAATTCGAGATCTCTCTGCCACAGTGGGCACAGCACAAGATTCTGTACAAGGAAACCCTAGAAGCCTAAAAGTCATCTGATGGGCCTGTCACATCAACCCAAATTGAGTGGCTGGGGTGAATCCAACTATTAAACCCCAACTCTTCCTCCCCAAAATTCACTCGCCTATTTTCACTCCAAAATTTCAAAAAACTTACAACCTTTTTTCTCTCTAAAAACCCCCTCTCTCAACCGCCATAACCACGATCACCATGGCCCCCAAAACTCACGCTGCCATGTCCATAAAGAAGAAGGTGAAGTTTACCCCTTCCACTTCACCGAAAAATTCCAGGGAGACCACCATCGGCTGCTGCACCAACCAAGCCGACGAGCACTGCTGCCATGAATATTCAATCTCTCACCACTGTCGAACCACCGCCTTCACCCATTTCCACCTATGAGTTCGAGAAGGTTGACGAACCTTCTCTGAAAATTGTAGAGAAAACCGCCGACGAGATCGACGCCTAAGAGGAGGCCAGCATGCAGCAAGAGGTGACTCCTGAGCCGACACCAGAACACACTCCTAAACTTTCTGCAACTAAAAAATTGAAGAAGGTGAAAAAAGAGACGGTCGTTACCGCAAAAGCTAAGTCACAGACCTTGAAGACGAAGAAGCAGCCGTCGCCGATGCTGTCGGAGGATGAGGAAGCTGAGCAAAAAGTCGAGGAGAAAGCCGAGGAAGAAAAAGCTGAAAGCAGTGGGGAGTCGCGAGCCCATAAGAGTCAGGATGACCAGTCTCTGTCTCTGAAGGAAGCTGTTGAGGGCACAACAGATGCGCCCTCTGTATCTGCCAAAGGGAAAGGAAAAGCTGCTGCCAAATTGTCTGCAAAGAAGGGCAAAACTGTGGTTAGCCCAACCTCTGGAAAAGTCATGCCAAAAGGAGAAGGCATCTTGCCCACAAGGGAGATCGTGCATAGCAAGACCATCCACTTCACCTCACTTGCTGTCTTGGGGATCGAGCGAGAGGTAAGAAAACTCTACTCTAACATTGGGTGGTCGTTTTTCATTGAATGGGACTGTTTGATTTTTCCGAAGTTGGTCTATGAGTTTTTCCATGATCTGTCTGTGAAGAGTATGGGGAAGGGAGGTACTTCTGCAAAAATTTTCAAGTTTAAAATTTTTGGTCAAAATTTCAATCTTTCTGCTGATGAATTGAACATGGGTCTGGGAATTGTTTCGTTTTTGGATCTGAATGATGATGATTATAAGTCTGCTGTTGGTGTGGTGCCCACGGATGAGAATGTGGAAGAGAAGTGGGATGAGTTAGGTGATGGTTCCAAATTCAAGTCTGGAACCAGCAAGGGATACATGCTTAAAAGCAGTGCCCTTTGCTTCTGTCATCGAGTGCTCGCCTACAACTTCTTTGGCCAGAAAGATAGCTCCAACTCCATTACCAATCAGGAGTTGTTTGTCCTCTGGTGCATGGTGCACAAGAAGAGGATAAACTTTGGAGCTGTGGCCATCGCCCACTTCAAGGACACTGTGGCCCATTCTAACAATCGCATCTTCTGTGCCCAACTGGTTACCCATCTTGCTAAAAACTATGTCTATCTAATCCTTCATCTACTAATCTGTATTGCAAGCATGTTGAGTTGTTTGATTTAAACTGCTTGAAATGTATGTTGGATGTTTTTGACGATGAAGAGGGGAAACCCGTGTTTGGCATACCGAAGCTAGAAACTTCGAGTAGCCTTAGTTTTCCTTTGAATGCAGGACCAAGCAAGAGGCCCCCGAGGGCACAGCAGCAAGAGCCAGTAGCCACCACCATTATTGCCAGACTAGACCGATTGGAGACCGCCCTGTTCACTTACTTCAAGCACTTCGGATTCAATTATCCGACTCCCTCTGATGTCTGAACTGGTACTCTTTCCCGTAGGTTAGGTTTTTTATTTTGTCTTGTGTCGGTTTAGGTGTCGCCCATTTCCCACACTTTGCTTAAGGCAAAGTGTGTGGGTGTGGGCATTAGGAGTCTTTTGTTTTTATGTCGTTGTTGTTTTTGTTGCTTTTGTGTTTTTTATTTTGTAATTAGATGAACTCCGTACTGACCCACTTTGCTTAAGGAAAAGTGTGTGGGTAAGGGGGGCCTCTAATGTTCCGTTGAGTTTGCGGTTAGTAGGATAACCTTCTTGCACCCACTTTGCCGAAGGCAAAGTGTGTGGGTGGGGGTTACTCTACCTTCTTTGCGTTTTTTTTTGTGTGTTAAGCATGTGTAAATATTTGAACTTAAAAGCATGGAGTCTAGGGTCTTGTGACCATAAGGCAGCATATTTTACTGTATTGTCATTTCAGCATGCCCATGCTACTGCTTATATGATGAATGAACTGAGTACCTTGTGAGAAATTGAGCCTGAATTTACAATGCATGTGCTACTTCTTTCTTGTGTGATTTCTACATTTTTGAATTTAGGTGAACTAGAACTTGCTTTTGCTCTATTCTGAGGTCACAAGGAATTTTAGGTATACTATTGAAATGCTTAGGCAAATTTTCTTTCTGAGCCCACAAAGCCAAATAAAACCACCTTGAATATTATCTCTTGCAGCCCTTTTTGAGACGAAAATGAATAAAGCCCTGATCATATTCTTTCTTGGAAACCACACAAAAAAAAGACCATGGGCATGAGGGGAGGATAAATCTGGTGTGTTATAAGGCATAAAATGCCAAGAGAAAGAAAGAAAAAGAAAGAAAAAGAAAAAGAAAAAAGAAAGGGGTCAAAAAAAAGAAAAAAAAGAAAACCCCAAAAAAATAAAAGTACAAAAAGCCCACAAAGTTAAAAAAAATCTGGACATGTGCTTAAATCAAAAGGGCACGATGGCAAAGGCCAGTAAGAGTCAAAATGACTCTCCCAAAGGGAAAATTCGACTAAAAACTGAAGCCAGATCCAAATATTTCCTACCTTGAACCTATAGCCCCATTACAACCTTAAAGACCTTAGCATAAGTATGTCCATTATACCAACAGTGGTGGAGGAACAAGAGCAATTGCAAGCCTATGGTGATCCTCGGTTCAATTATGTCTTTCCTTGAGCGTAAACACTTAGCCAAAAAAAACTTGAGTGAGGAAAGCATGAGCGAACCATTAACTTAGTCATTTTAATTTGCAGTGGGCATTATGTATGTTTTTACTATTTACATGTTGTTGAGTGTGATCAGGTACCTAGGTCTCTGTGCCCACAAAGGATTTGCTTTTACATGCTTGATTTGTCGTGTCATTATCTTGAGTCTGTCTTTTCCTCCTTTTGTTTTCTGTTCATTTTTCTTTTGGGCACGTTATACCCACACACTTGAGGGAAAGTATAACTAAAGTGGGTGGGTATGATAAGTCCAAATTCTCTCGTATTTTTGTGTCTTTTTCTCGTTCTTTTGTCTTTTGTTTTTTCTGGTTTTTGAGTCGGAAAGAGCCAGAATGGGCACAAGGGGCAGCAGGAAGCAGGAGAATCACTTCTAGAGGGCAGAACGGTGCCAATGATACCAAGATGGACAACAACTTTTCAGTGAAAAGCTCTCTCTCTAGCTTGGCGGAAATCGCCCACTATTCCAGCAAAAGCTGAAGGAGAAGTTTGTGATCGTGCCCACAACAACCCCAGAGTGATTGAGAGGAGAAGGAGATGAGACTTGGCACAAGGGAAACTAATTCCAGCTACAGCAGGATCAATGCACCCTAATTGCCGAAGGAAAGAGGAGCCGTGGAAGGCAAGTTACCGCTTCCAGAAGGATGCTCGGCTCTATAAGGAAAGTTGCTGTGTCGGCGCAACTAGGACACGGCAAGTACAGAATCTGCGATTCAGAATCTTCTAAATAAGGGAAGAATCTGCCAGATATGGAAAGTCTTGGGCATGGCGGCTGCGTGTTGGGCTGAAGATCCCCGGCCTGTCGGGGAGTTTACCTAGTGTCTTTGTACTCATATATATATGTCTTTCATGGCAGAGGCCGAACACGCATTGAACAACTCTTTTACCGTCTTTATTTCTTTTACGCACAAACAATTTATTTTTCCACACTAGTTTTATGTTCTTCAATCCAGCATTGGTGTTGGATTCTTTTGCAGTTTAATATAAGTAAGTTTTTCATTTACATTATATTTTGTTTTATTTCTTTTACTTATTATTATTGTTCTAAGTCTAGCATGAGCGGCTAGACTCGTTATTCTGGATTGAACAAAGATAAGAACTTAATGAACACATGAAACCGTGAGGCTTATGGGCATAAACTGTGTGAATCTGGTTCCGTCGTGTAGTCATTTTCTTTGTTGCATTATACAGTGAGCTAAGCTAATTAATCGTGGCTAATCACTCGTTAATTAGAATTGTGTTCACTACCTCTATAAATGGCCAATGAATCGTAGTTGTGTGTTGGTCATAAAGGGATAGGATGCATCACGGGTACTGAGGGCATAAGAGAGATCTTTGTCTAGGTAAATCTGGGTCTGTCTACATCATAATGTTGTTTTGTTGCTTACAATCATATGAGAGATCGGGGTTGGGTAACAAGTTAGGGTTTAGGGGACGAGAGATCACCTTTAGGCTAAACTGAAAGGATAGATTGGGTACGTTGAGAGAGATTCGGTACCTTTAACCAGATAATTAGATTTACATAAGTAATCAGCGTGCCCATGATCGGTCAAGTATTTGTTAAGTTCGAATCTAACTTCTAATTCGGAATACGTTACTACTAATATTTTCCTTTCTTGTTTTGTTTTGTTTTGTTATTTTATTTTACAGTCTTTAAATATAAGTACGAAGACCACAACAATCCTCAAACCTTTTGGAAAAGTGACACTGAAAATAGAATTTGCAGCTCCTCGTGGGATCGGCCCTTACTCACATAAAGCTTGCTACGCCTTGCTGTGGGTATAAGGATAACTCTCTCTTGAGAATTATTCTGACTGAGAAACGACCGCGCGTCAATATACCTAGCTGAAGAACACAAGACAAACTAGGCAGAGTTTGTATTCTCACAGATCAAGCGTCAAATTCTCAAGACCTCCAACTCAAAGAGAACAAGGAAATGTAAGTCTATGATTGGACTCGTTCTCAGGATGAGCAAGATGATTGAAACCATCTTGAAGCTACCAAATGATGATGCACTACCAGTCCTCATCTCCAACTGGATTCCCAAGAGAGAAAGCATCCATTTTCACTCACTTAAGAAGAAAAGGCTAACAAGAGGCAATACAAGTGCCACAACCACAAATACCTCAACTGCCAATGTCATCATGTCACCAGTCTCGAAGAATGGATCAATAGCTGAGTTTCAAGACTGTTTTGATCTAGATGAGCTTATTCCATTCATTAAATTCCTCATTCAGACTATAGAGCTGACTACTACTTCAGGAGAACTTACCTTGCTTGCCGAAAACTGAATTTTGATACTCTATCAAATCAGTTAGCTGAGCCAACTCGACCAACTAAACCTGCAACTACACAAATGCACCGAGAGCCATCTCTAACCCTAGTTGCAGTGAGTCGACTGAGTGATGATGAAGATACTGCCACATCACCCAATCTCTTGTCAAAGAGATATGCCATCCCACTGATCGATTCAAGCTCCAAGTGTTGGGGTTTTTTCGAATTGAACTACCGCAGGATCTAATTGGATGTTCATTTATCCTAATGTCATGTAGATCATAAATTCATGCGTCTCATATGTTTTAATTAACCAAGTTTAATTAACATACAAATACGGTTTTCGATTCTATTAAAGCGGAAACATAGAATACCGAAAAATGACTTACAAATTAAATGACGGGTTAAGGATAAGATCAAAGGTCTAATCTTGCTGTTGTATGAATGATAATAGGCGCCCCTTGAAGCTATTCCACTCTTTGATCTTCTGTTGTATTCCCGGACTGAATCTAGTTTCAGGGTGGGCTGAAATCTACTAGATCGGTATGGAATCTGTGGAGATCAAGAGAACACGAGAGGGTTGATATTTATGACCTAAATTTCGTGCCTCCACCCTCTCATTTATAAGGGGGTGTACGAAATTGGTGTCCCAGTTGGACTGGAATTCTATCTCTATCTCTTGTTCTATCTCCAACTCAATCCAGTCTCTTTTTGGGCTACAACATGGATCTAGAAGAATATTAAATTGGTCAATTAATTTGTTTAATATCCAATATCCAATAAACTTAGGATATAATTAAATAAATTATGTATTATTTTTATTCCACTAAAGAAATAATACTGACCTACCAATTTAATACATATTTCTGAATATGCTTTCTCCTTTAGTCCAGTCATTCCCCATGTTTAAGATATAATGACCATTAATTAATTATGTAAGCTTCTCACAACTATAATTAATTAATATCTTTTCCTTGAGTAGTACCACACAAGCTTTACTCATGCACGGAATAAATTCCACCTGCAGGGTTTAAGCATGAACTTGCATTTCCTCAAGGGGACACCATCAACCTGGCGCACCAGGACACGGTGCCCCTACATATTGCACGACCCATCATAAGTGTAAATGTCACAACCCAAGATATCGAGATTATTGATCCTATGAAAGAATCTCACCCTTTGATAAATCAAAGCTGCAAACACTACACGTATATGTCCGCCAACATATAGGGGTTAAGAACCCGAACTCTGTGGATTCTTATTCTCTCATTTAAGGTCAGAATAGAGAATAGAATCCTAAGTAGATCCTCCTCAATACACTTGCCCGTGTATTAAAATAATCAGTTAGTCAAGATAAACTAACTATCAGATTATTCTACGGCGTACCGATAGCAGGTTCAGTGTCATCTAGACCGTGAGCCTTTTAATACATTATAAGGAACCGATAATATGATCTAACCGTATGTTTATCCACACCATGTCATCTACAATGTAAGTATAGTGAACATGCATGTAAATATAACAATTTAAATGCAAATAGTGACTGCAATTGTATTCATTCTATATCATCATAAAACCATCATCAATAATGTGTACAAAACCAACAATCTCCCACTTATACTTGAAGTATGTCTTTCAAATATAAAACAAACTGGCTAAATCTCCAACTCTAACTAAAATCTCAAACGGCAACCCCGGGTGTCCATCTCACTCCTCTTTTATCCACGTGACCATAGAAGGTCTTAGCTGGAAGGCTCTTCGTGAATGGATCAGCTAAATTGTCCTCAGATACAATCTTTACCACTGCCACATCTCCTCTTTTAACGATTTCTCGTATAAGATGGTACTTTCTCTCTATGTGTTTACTTGCCTTATGGGCTCTGGGTTCCTTCAAATTTGCCACTGCACTCGGGTTATCACAATATACCATGATACTCTTAGGCAAATCAGGTACTACGCTCAAGTCTAACAAGAAGCTCTTGAGCCAGATGGCCTCTTTTGTAGCCTCAGAGGCAGCTACATATTCGGCCTCCATGGTGGAATCCGCAATGCATTTATGCTTTATGCTCCTTCATGAAATGGCTCCGCCTCCCAAGGTAAACACATAGCCTGAGGTAGATTTACTCTGATCTTTATCGGATTGAAAATCTGAGTCCGTGTAACCCAAAGGCACTAGACTATCAGAGCGGTATACCAGCATATAATCTCGAGTCCTTTTCAGGTACTTGAGTATATTCTTAACCGCAGTCCAGTGACCTTGTCCAGGGTTAGACTGATATCTGCTTACCATGCCAACTACATAGCATATATCAGGTCCAGTGTATAGCATAGCATGCATAAGGCTTCCCACAACCGAAGCATATGGAATGCCCTTCATCTCATCTATCTCAGCCTGTGTATGGGGACACATATCCTTGGATAGATGAATTCCATGCCTGAAAGGTATAAAAGCTTTCTTGGAATCCTACATGTTAAACCTAGCTAGCATTGTGTCGATATATGTCACCTGAGATAAGCACAACATCCTTTTCTGGAGATCTCGAATTATCTTGATGCCAAGGACGTGTCCGGCTTCTCCTAGATCTTTCATATCGAACTGCTTGGACAACCACACCCTTATGTTAGATAATACTTTCTTACTGTTTCCAATAAGTAAGATATCATCAACATATAGCACGAGGAAAGCCACCACATTTTCATCACTCTTCTTGTACACACAGCTCTCATCCGGACATTGCACGAATACATATGACTGGATAACCTCATCAAATTGGATGTTCCAAGACCTTGACGCCTGCTTAAGTCCATAAATGGATCTCTTAAGCTTGCACACTAAGTGCTCTTGGCCTTTAGCAATGAAACCCTCTGGTTGCTTCATGTGGATGTTTTCCTCAAGACTTCCATTCAGGAAAGCTGTCTTGACATACATCTGCCAAATCTCATAATCTAAATGAGCGGTAATAGATAAGAGAATTCGGATTAACTTAAGCATGACTACCGGTGAGAAAATTTTCTCATAATCGATCCCTTCTTTCTGAGTGTACCCTTTCGCCACCAATCTTGCCTTGAAGGTTTCAACCTTCCCGTCAGCTCCTCTCTTGCGTTTGTAAACCCACTTATACCCAATGGATTTTACCCCATCTTGTGGTTCTACAAGCTCCCAGACTTGATTGTGATCCATAGATCGAATCTCAGACTCTATTGCAATTTTCCAAGAATCTGCATCTTTGTCTTGGATCGCTTCGTCGTAGGTCCTAGGATCCAATTCATTTAGTCCTTCAGGGAAATCTGAAGATTCACCCAAACCAATGAATCTGTCAGGTTGGCGTACAACCCTCCCATTGCGACGAGGCAGTTTCTGTACTTCTGTGACACGTTGTGCAGTAATTTGTGGTTCCTCTTCTTGTACTGTTGGTGTCAGATTCGAATTTTCCTCTCAAAGTTCCTCGAGTACTATCTCACTTCTTAGCCTGTGATTTATCACATAGTCTTCCTCTAAGAATCGAGCATTGGTACTCACAATGATCTTCTGATCTTTAGGAGTATAAAATAAACCACCTTTCATTCCTTTGGGATATCCAACAAACAGTCTAACATCTGTACGTGGTGCCAGCTTATCAGCTTCCTTATCCAACACATGTGCTGGACTACCTCAAATCTGAAAATGTCCAAGATTGGGCTTTCGTTCAGTCCAAAATTCTGTGGGCATAGATGGGACTGATTTTGATGGAACCACATTAAGAATATAGGCTGCCGTTTCCAGGGCATATCCCCAGAATGAAATACGCAGATCTGAATAGCTCATCATCGATCTAACCATCTCTAACAATGTTCTGTTCCTTCTCTCCGCCACGCCATTCTGCTGTGGCGTTCCCGGCGCAGTCAACTGAGATGTAATCCTATTCTCTGCTAAGTAGTCCCTAAATTCATTCGAGAGGTACTCACCACCACCATCAGACCGTAGTGATTTGATACTTTTACCTGTACATTTTTCCACTTCCGCTCTGAATTCTTTGAAAGTCTCAAAGGATTCTGACTTACGGCGTAACAGGTATACGTATCCATACCTTGAGTAATCATCAATGAACGTGATGAAATACTCGTACCCTCCTTGAGCCTGAACTGACATAGGGGCCACATAAGTCAGAGTGAATCAAATCTAGTACCTCTTCAGATATATTCCCTTTATCCTTAAAGGGTTGCTTGATCATTTTACCTTCCAAACAAGATTCACATAAAGGGAACGATTCTAGGACCAATGAAAATAAGGGCCCATCATTTACTAGTCTTTGTATCTGTTTAAGGTTAATATGGCCGAGTCTAAGATGCCAAAGATAGGTTTGATTCATTTCCAAATGTTCTTTTGGTTTGTTAGGGTTTATGACCGATGTATTCAGTAAATGCATTTGCATAGTGTTTTGCATAGGATTAAGTAAATAAAGATGATCATCCAATCTGCCAGAACAGATAAAGCATTTATCACTAAAGATAACAACCTTGTTATCAAAAGAAACAGAATATCCATCCATAAAAAGTTTAGAAACTGAAATCAACTTTCGCCTAAAACCAGGCACATAAAGACAATCCTTTAAAACTAAAATCCTATCACTACTAAAAGATAAGGTTACGCCTCCCACTGCAACTGCCACCACTTTCGTAGCATTGCCCATGTAGACTGAAATCTCTCCATCACTCAGCTGTCTTTTTGCTAGGAACCCCTGTAAAGACATGCAAACATGATCAGTAGCTCAAGTATCTACTATCCATGACTGAATAAAACAAGTAGCTAAACATGTTTCAACGACAAGAGATTGAGACATACCATTTTTCTTCTTCTTGTTAGGACAATCCGCCTTCTAGTGACCTGGTTGGCCGCACTTGAAACAATTTGTCGTTGACTTAAATTCTTCAGGAGGAATCTTAGTCTTGGACTTCTTCACCTTAGGCGCCCCCTCTGCAGTTTTCTTGGGTGCGTTCCTCTTCTTCCTTTTAGTACCTGAAGAAGACGCTCTATTTTCAGCTAAGTGTGCCTCCAGATTTCTCTTTTGAAGTAACTCAGCCACCTGAAGATCCATGAGCAGTTCATTCAGGCCGACATCCTTTTTAATCATGTTAAAGTTCAGCCTGAACTGCTCAAACCTCAGGGATAAGCTATGAAGAACAATGTCGATTTGAGAATCTCTATCCAGCTCTCCACCCAAGGTCTCGATCTCAGCCAGATACCCCATGATCGTGAGATCGTGATCCCTAACAGGTGTGGAGTCAGACATTCTCACATCCATTAGCTTCTTCATTGCCAAATGGTGTGCTGAGCGGTTCTGATGACCGAAGAGCTGCCTAAGGTTGTACATGATATCATAAGCGGTTTTCATAGGTTCATGCTGATGTTGCAACATATTTGACATGGATGCCAGAATGTAACAGCGCGCTATCTCATTAGACCTAACCCACTTATCATATGCAACCTTTTGGGCTTCGTCAGAACCCTCATCTGGCTTCTGAGGACATACTTCTTTAAGTACGTATTTGTGTCCTTCCGCAGTGAGAACAAGATTAAGGTTTCGAATCCAATCATTGTAATTTTCACCGATTAACTAGTTTTCTTTGAGAATAGAGGACAGGTTGGAGAGTGCCATGATGATATAGAATAACTAAAACATAACCTTGCAGTACAGTCACAAACTTTAGGATACTCACATATAATCGTATACCTCAAAAAAAATTATATGTAATCCACCGACATTTTAAAAATGTTTCTTATAAGCCAAGTTAGTGTGGACGTTTATAAAATTCATCCTTAAACAGGTAAAACCACCTTTAATTTACCTCCAGTCAAATTTTCTTATGACAAGTAAATTAATAGTCGAAGATAACCACGGTCATGTAACCTTCCAATTAATAATCCACGCTAGTGTGGACGTTTATTAATAAATTACACCTAAGTGTGAACACCATCATCTTAGCACCAAGTCCACTATTTCGAACTCCCTGCTCCAGTTGGAGGAGTCAGTTTGTTCTAGTAGTGTTCTACAGCTATCTTGATAAAGAAGTTTAATTTCTAGAGATAACAGTGATATGACACATCCGTTATGGAGGAAGACCTATTGTCAACTCACATGTCTATCACATCTCAATCAAACCAGATTAATGGAGACCGTTTGAGATTTCTACATACTTTGGTATAAATCTCTCCCACTTAGTTATTTAAGATTGAGGTTTCATTTTATCCCATTGTAAAACATGCAAACATCACATAAAAAGATAAAACACCATTGCATGCTTCAAACAACATAATAAGCAATAATAATAAAAACCAACTATCATGGCTTATATCTCATGTTGCTGAATGAGATAAAACTGGAAAGTCAGCTCCAGAAACTCGGGCATGGCCACCGCCCCCATCACTGCGCCTCGCCAAAAATCCTAACTCCAATTAGGATTTCGGGACGTGAATCAGTGACACTTCCTTTCTTGAGCTGTACTACTCTCCTTCTTCGAGTTGATCTTCAAACTTTATTCAATATAGAATTTCTATTCCTTAGAGGAAAAAACTAATATATCTAGAATAAAATTACAACTCAATAACTTGGTCTAACAAATTTATTTCTATTACATTAAAACAACATAAAATAAATCCTAGACCTAATCCATGGATTTTCTCATGGATTAAAATCACGTAGCCAAATCGGCATACGGCCCATCATACGTCCAACATAAATTAAAACATGCATCACATAATTAAGGAGCTATGATAGTCGGTAACCCTGCAAACAAGTCAGTCTACAAATCCAACAATCACAATTACATGATTAGCATAAAATAACATATGATATCCGCACATTACATGATTTTCGAAAATTACAATTAATTAAATTAATTAATTTCAATAATACCTTCAAGATTTAATTTGGAAATTAAAATAATTATCCACCAACTTTAATCTTGATAAATCTCGAAAATCCCTTAAGAATAAATCTGGAAATTTGTTATAATTATCCACCAAATTTATTTCTTAATTTTCAGATAACACCCTAATTAATTAATATTTGGAAATCTTCATATAAATCAAAAATCTATCCCAAATATTTGGATAGGCTAGGATCGAAAATTACAGAGATAAAATCTGGAAATTTGATCCACTTCAAATTCCATCCAAATTTAAATTTTATCTTCAATCCTATCTAGATTAGAATTAAGTAATTTATGATATACATCAAAAAAATTACTTTTTCAATTCTTATCTACAAGAATTTCGAAAATTTCAAGATAATAAATCTGAAAATTTGATCCACTTCAAATTCTTCCAAATTTAAAATCTATTTTCAAATCTTTTAGGATTAGAATTAGATAACTATTGATATATATCAAAAATTACCTTATCCAATTCAAATCTTTGTAGAATTCGAAAATTACAAGAAGATTAAATTTGGAAATTTGATCCACTTCAAATTCTATCCAAATCTAATATTCTATTTTCAAATATATCTAGATTAGAATTAGGTAATTTTAAGATAAACATCAAAAATACCAAATCTAATTTTTTATACACATAAGTTTCGAACCACCACATTAAATAAATCTGGAAATTTGATTTCAAATCAAAAACCTCTCCAAATTAATTCAATGTGATCGAAAAATACATAGAACAAATTAGGGAAATTAAACATCAAATTTTTGAAAATTTGATGCTCCAATTTTCGAAACACACATCTAATTAAATCTGAAAATTTTGATAAATCAAAAATCAATTCCAAATCTAATTAAGATATGACCGAAAATTACAATCCATCCAAAACTAGAATTTTTGAAACACCATCAAAAATTCATCCAAGTTCTGAACACAACCAATTCGAAAATATGAACACATAAATCTGAAAATTTAAGCAACTTAAATATTTCATCAAATTTAAACATATTTTTCAAATTAATCCTAGGATTAAATCTAGAACAGTGCCAAAACCCGCTCTGATACCAGTTGTTGGGGTTTTTTCGAATTGAACCACCGCAGGATCTAATTGGATGTTCATTAATCCTAATGTCATGTAGATAATAAATTCATGCGTCTCATATGTTTTAATTAACCGAGTTTAATTAACATGCAAATCTGGTTTTCGATTCTACTAAAGCGGAAACATAGAATACCGAAAAATGACTTACAAATTAAACGACGGGTTAAGGACAAGATTAAAGGTCTAATCTTGCTGTTGTATGAATCATAATGGGCGCCCCTTGATGCTATTCCACTCCTTGATCTTCTGTTGTATTCCCGGACTGAATCTAGTTTCAGGGTGGGCTGAAATCTACTAGATCGGTATGAAATCTGTGGAGATCAAGAGAACACGAGAGGGTTGATATATATGACCTAAATTTCGTGCCTCCACCCTCTTATTTATAAGGGGGTGGACAAAATTGGTGTCCCAGTTGGACTGGAATTCTATCTCTATCTCTTGTTCTATCTCCAATTCAATCCAGTCTCTTTTTGGGCCACAACAGGGATCTAGAAGAATATTAAATTGGCCCATTAATTTATTTAATATCCAATATCCGATAAAATTAGGATATAATTAAATAAATTAAGTATTATTTTTATTACACTAAAAAAATAATACTGACCTATCAATTTAATACATATTTCTGAATATGCTTTCTCCTTTAGTCCAGCCATTCCCCATATTTAAGATATAATGCCCATTAATTAATTATGTAACCTTCTGAGAACTATAATTAATTAATATCTTTTCCTTGAGTAGTACCACACAAGCTTTACTCATGCACGGAATAAATTCCACCTGCAGGGTTTCAGCATGAACTTGCATTTTCTCAAGGGGACACCATCAACCTGGTGCACCAGGACACAGTGCCCCCATATATTGCACGACCCATCATAAGTTTAAATGTCACAACCCAAGATATCGAGATTATTGATCCTATGAAAGAATCTCACACTTTGATAAATCAAAGCTGCAAACACTACACGTATATGTCCGCCAACATATAGGGGTTAAGAACCCGAACTCTGTGGATTCTTATTCTCTCATTTAAGGTCAGAATAGAGAATAGAATCCTAAGTAGATCCTCCTCAATACACTTGCCCGTGTATTAGAATAATCAGTTAGTCAAGACAAACTAACTATCAGATTATTCTACGGCGTACCGATAGCAGGTTCAGTGTCATCTAGACCGTGAGTCTTTTAATACATTACAAGGAACCGATGATATGATCTAACCATGTGTTTACCCACACCATGTCATCTACAATGTAAGTATAGTGAACATACATGTAAATATAATAATTTAAATGCAAACAGTGACTGCAATTGTATTTATTTTATATCATCATAAAACTATCATCAATAATGTATACAAAAGACAGATCTTCTAGTATACAAAACCAACACCAAGACAGCTGCCCAACTGAATCAGCAGGAAATTCAATTCAAGTCATCCTTGAGAAGGAACTTGCAGAGTAGGCGAAGGGTCACATTAGCTGAAGCCAAGCACTGGAGCTAATATGTGAAGAAACCAAGGCTAGAGAAGCCTACTAAAGGAACTGGATCATCCTCAAAGAGGAAGACATCAAATTACCCTGACGAGAGTAGTGAAGAGAATCCAGTTCGGCCCATCAAGAAGAGAAAACTGACTGAGATCCAAGTCAAGTAGTTCAGCAACTTATGTCATCAGTTCAGTGATGAATCAGTTCCAGGGGCCAAGAAGAAGATATGACAAGAACTAATTAATCAGTTGCCACATCGTCAGTTCGCCAAAAGTCATTAGCTGGACTGTATCCTAACTAACCAAGGATAAGTTTTAAATTAATTTATTCTTTAAGCTTATTCTTAATAAAATTAATCTTGTTGTGATTCAAATGGGAGATCTCTCAAAGATAGCGAGTTTTTAATGCTACTGAGCAAAATCAACCACTAAAGTGGAAAGTGAGTTGATAGCTTGAGAGATATAAATAACAAAATCATGCACAAAATATTTTCTATTTATGGCAACTACCCCATTTTTAAATGGATGAAATCTCAACCGCTGATCTAAAAGTTAAGTTAAACTTATTGACGGATAAGATAATCATCACATTTAAGCCAGTTGAGCATCAGTCAAATCTATTAAACTGATCAGCTGATGAGTACTTGAGTGCAACTTGAAGTACATGCATGCAAAGCTTCTTTAAATGCTAAGAAGATGTCGATCAAAGATCACATATCTATCTAAACTCTCCTTGCATTGCTTTACATCTCTCTCTCTATAATCCATTCCATCTCTCTGAAATACTCTCTTTCTTGCAGAATGGAATTGCCCGCTCAATACATCGATCTAGCTAGACTTGCTCTTAACTTGAAAAGAGACAAGTTCATAGAACTGGACTTCATGATGAAGAGACTTAAAGCTGATGAGTTCCATCGCTTAGTCTCAGTAGTGGAGGAAACTAAACTCCTTTAGTTTCTTACACAAGGTCCTCATTATGGATGATGCTTTCCGGAGTTAGTTGTCGAGTTCTACATCTTTTCCCAAGTCGCAGGGAATGGCAACATCATTTCATCAGTCAGAGGATATCCGATCGTAATCTCCAAGGAAACCTTGATGGAGACCCTTCATCTTCCAGGAGCAGGTGAACAGACAGGCTCAATAGTCATGCCTAACCAACCAGAATTGTGGAGTCAATGGACAAAACCAGGAGTTGAGTACAATGATTACTTATACAGACTGAAAGAAAGTCTTCGACCGGAGTTCATCGAACTCCAAGATATAGTTATCCACTACTTGAGAGGCAATTTGGACTATACTCATATGTGCTATCACAACTGCGCCAGAATGTTCGCAAGTTCAGTTTTGATCATCAAACTGGAACATTCACAGAGAAATTAGGGTTTTTCAACCGGATCAGCATGATCATAAGTGATCAGATCCAAATTCTCCATCAAAGAGGCGAGTTGCTAGACAGAAAAGACTATCTCCCTGCAATTTTTGTTAAAAAAAAAGAACCTGAAGCCTTTTGGGAAGCGATCGAGGCGGCAGCGCACTGCTGAAGAAGACCCCTCCACTCTGACTTCCAACAGTCGAGGAAAGCAGATCATGTCAGAAGATGACATGACAATAGAGTCAACTGCGTCAGCTAAGTCTGAACCAGCAGAAAACAACTACAAGGATAATGTTGAAGAACACTTCAACAAAACTCTCAACAATCTACTAAGCAGATTTCACTTTATCGAGAGTTACGACTCTGATCTCTTCAATCAACTGAGGAGATATCTCAGATGGTCACTCTGGAGATATCACGTTGATGAAGCAGTTATGTTTGAACTGCTTGACAGGAAAGGACGTCACTTTTGGAGTTTAGAAGGAATTTGGAGCAGAAACTGGATGAATCATCCACTGACGGCTACTTCCACTCTCTGAGAGAGATTATGGATTCAATGATCCACAGAATCCAAAATAGAGTACCAACCACAGCTCCACTGTCGTTTGCAGAGCCATTCAACTCATCCTCCACACCGATAGAGTTGAACCACCCACCTCCAACTGAAGAACTCCTTCTAAGTTTGGCCATGATGACAGCTGAACCTCAAGTTCAGTCTCCACTGCTAGATCTAAGGCAGTTCATGCCAACCAAAGAAGTATCCAACTGGCTATCCTCACCACCAAGAGAACAGCCATACCCCTCCCCGTTTGAAAGTAACTTCCACAGGTTCCCATTCCATACTTTGATCTACACATGCACACCATTTTGGATGATGCCAAAAAGGGGGAAGAGAATGAAGAAATTGAGAAGAATGATGGAAGGAAGTTTTTGAGTCTTTGGGATGAGATTCAGTGGGAACCCTCGCAGTATCAGTGGGAAGTACAGCCTCAGGGGGAAGTATTAAGGACTATAGGAACTGCTCGAGAAGAAAGGCATCAGCCTCAGGGGGAAGTCTGGGGAGCTGTCTGGAGAAGAGCTGCCAGGGATGAGAGACAATTGTCTCAGGGGGAAGTTTGGGGAGAAATCTGGAGAAATGCTAGTGCTAGAGAAAGAGGAGAGCCTAGCAACTGGAGGAATAGATGAAGAAGGAGATGAGATACCAACTGAAGAAGCGCAGCAGCTGAAGGGCTAGAAACTGAAGAAGAAGAAAAAAAAAAAAAACAAACAAACTGTTGTAGATTGAAAGATATCTAATCAGTTTATATAATCAGTTTCTTAGCTACACAAGTTTTCTTGCTTGATTCTGTTCTTGTTACACAACTCAAAAATTTCTTAATCAGTTTTTCCATCATTGCTCAATGTTGCCATGTATTGGACATCATAAAAAATGGGGAAATTTTTAGGAAAAACTATCAAGGTTTTGTTAACAGTAAGGTTGTAAATGAACCAAATAGTTCGTGATACACTTGGCAATCGATTCGAAAAAAGCTTGATCGAAACTCGATTATTTAATAAACGAATCGAACTCGAACTTTTTTTTCGAGCTCGACAAAATAAACGAGCCGAACTCGAACCTAAGGGTATTCGGCTCGCTAAATTCATGAATAGTTTGAATTCGAATATAATCAAGCCTGTTCGCGAACGTGCTCATGAACACGTTCACGAACTTCTATTAACGAATATATTCACGAACCCCTAATCGATCAGGATTAGGAACATGTTCGCGAACTTGATCACGAATCAATTCGCGAACCTATAATCAAACCCTAATCGAGCTTGTGTTAAAAAAAGCTAAAAATATTGATTTTTTGTTGTCATCAACGATGGAACCCTGGTCAAAATAAATTCACAAATAACTAACATCACCCTTAACCACTAGGCTAGATCACAATTTTATAAATTTAAAATCCTTTTTTTTATAATCTCGATCAATGTACATTTATCATTATTTAAGCATAATATATTAATATATATTCTCAACATCTTATATTTATATACACACACACACACCTAGTATCACTCGATAATCGATAAAAATAATAAATTGTGTTTAATAACTTTGTTAGCTCATTTAATATGTTTATTATTATTACCTTATTATTCATGATTCATGAAGTGCAATTACATTTTCTATTAATATGATTCATATTTACCGAAATTTAGTTCGACTTATGATTAAATTTTTTATTATGAAAAAATTTACTGATTTGAATATCAATATATAATCTCAACAAAAAATTATATAAATCAAAGTACAAAACATAATATAAATATATATTAATATATATATATATATATATTCTCAACACAATATATATATACACACAAATATACACATCTAATCTAATATCACTTGATAGTTGATAAAACTAAATAAATAATAGTTTGTAACTATGATATAGTTGTTAGTCAAAGAAAATTAAACAACATACCAATATTAACTTTATTAACTCAGTTAATATGTTTACTACTTATTAGTTATTACTAGTTTATTAGTTATTGATTCGTGAATTACTATAATTCAACCAAGAATAATGAAATATACAAACTTTACAAAAATTAAGATTATCATAAATAAATAAATTATATTTACCAAGATTGAGTTTGACTTATGATTAAATTAACTAATTTGTATATTAATATATATTCTCAACAAAAAAATTATATAAATCAAAGTACAAAACATAATATAAATATATATTAATATATATTCTCAACACAATATATATATACACACATATACACATCTAATCTAATATCACTTGATAATTAATAAAACTAAATAAATAATAGTTTGTAACTATGATATAGTTGTTAGTCAAAGAAAATTAAACAACATATCAATATTAACTTTATTAACTTAGTTAATATGTTTACTACTTATTTGTTATTAATAGTTTATTAGTTATTGATTCATGAATTACTATAATTGACCAAGAATAATAGAATATACAAACTTTACAAAAATTAAGATTATCATAAATAAATAAATTATATTTACCAAGATTGAGTTTGACTTATGATTAAATTAACTAATTTGTATATTAATATATATTCTCAACAAAAAAAATTTATAAATCAAAGTACAAAACATAATATCAAGCTTTTACCAAACTTATTGTGAACTTTTATCGAACTATTTGTGTAACGAACTCTCGAGCTTTTAGCAAACTGTTTGTTGAACTTTTATCGAATTCTTTATCAAACTTTAATCGAACTCTTTATCGAGTCGATCTCGAGCCGAACTCAAATCGAACTCTTTATCGAGTCGATCTCGAGCCGAACTCGAATCGAACTCGATCAAAGTTTTTTTTATTCGAATCGAATTCGAACAGGAAATCAAAGCTCGAGTCGAATTTGAATTCGAACTCGATCCCAATATATATAATCGAATCCAAATTCAAACTTGAAGATATTCGACTCGATTCGGTTCGTTTACAGCCTTACTGACAAGGGGTTGATGACATGTCAAAATATGTTAAAATATGCAAAGAGCTTTGAAAAACTGAAAGGAAATCAAGCAGAAAGCTAAGGATGATCATACAAAAAAATCGAGCTATCAAAGCCAAAAGAAATGATCAATCCATGTGAGAGAGAAAAGAAAAGAGAAAAGAAAGAAACCAGCCAAGAGCTGAGTAAAGAAAAGAGAAAAAAAAAGAACAGAGAGAAAAAGAAAATATCCAGCCACAAAGGGCTATGAAAAAGAAACTGTAGCTTGCTAGATTAGTTAGCAAGGTAAACTGAAAGTTGCAGGTACCATCAAATGGAGTGCCAAATGCCACCAGTCTACAGTGATGAACTGAAGAAAAATACCAGTTCAAGGCACCAGCTCAGAAGTTCCCAATACCAGTTGAAGAAGAATTCCAGCTGAAGACTGTTCCAGCTGAAGAAAATACCAGCTGAAGAGAAGAACTAAAGAACATACCAGTTCAAGACCATTCCCAGCTGAAGAAATATCAGTTGATGAACACATCAGTTTGAACTTATGAACATGCCAGTTCAAGATAATACCAACTGAAGGAGACTACCAGCCAAAGAGAAGATGATTCCAGCTGAAGGAGAATACCAGCTGAAGACCACATCAGTTTGAGCTGATGAAAATACTAGCTCAAGAGATACCAGCTGAAGAAGAATACCAGCTGAAGAAGTGTACCAGTCCAAGGTCCGAGCCGAAGGAAATACCAGCTCAGGAAGTTCCAGCTAAAGGAGTATGCCAGCTAAAGAGAAGACCAATGTACAAGCTGAAGGAAATACCAGCCCAAAAGTCCCAGCTAAAGAATGAAGTTTCAGCTGAAGAAGTACCAGTTCGAAGAATACCAGCTGAAGACGCATCAATTTTGAAGTTCAACTGATGAAGCGCCAGCAACCGAACTGAAAACCAGTCCAAGGAATTTCAAGCTGAAGGGACACAAGTCCAGAATGTCAGCTGAAGAACACTGGTTCAAACTGCCAGCTGAAAAAAATCAAACTGGAGCTCAGAAGACATCAAGCCCAAGCCCAGAACTGCCAGCTGAAGTTGATCTTAACTGAAGCTTTCCAAACTGATGAGAGATGCGCAGAACTGACAAATAAAGGAACTGAAGATTCTAACTGCCAGATGAAGCTCAGAACTGAAGATCAAGATAGAAGCCGTAACTGAAATTCAAATTTCAGATAAGCCAAAGAAGATCTTGAAGTTAATGCAACCGAGATCTTGGAACAAAAGCTCGTCAGAAGAGCAAAGGCTACTCAACGGCTATCTTTAAATGAAAGCCTCTCAACGGCTTTATCATTTATGATCACAGAGTGATCATCAACGGTTACCAGCCACTCATCTATAAAAGGTGAGCAACCCAGAAGGTGACTGTTGACTTTTGACATTCTACTCCTGAAAACTTTAGCTAAGACTTTCTGCGAAGACATTCGCCAAAACTCTAAAGTCTCATGCTCAAAACTCAAAAGAAGCAAAAGTCCAACTAAAGAGAAGGAGCCAGATCGCTCATCAAGCTAGTTGTTGAAGATTTCCAGCTAGAGCAACTCTCTCAGTTCAAGCCCTACAACGATCAACTACCTAGCTCAATCGCAGACGCGCAAATGAGAATATCAGTTGATAACAGTTTCAAGACTGTCTTCTTGAAGATCGAAAGAGATCTAAAACCTTGTAAAGATGGGCAATAGCACCTAAAGTCTCAGTGAGCAATTGAGATTGGTAAGTGTGAGCTATCGGCACAGAAACCGGCTGAGGAGGCTACTTGCGTTGGTTCGTCGCTTCCGGGACAACACCAGTTGGAAAGAAATCTGTGACTCGTAAAGTCACCGACAGCCAGGTCCAACACCTATCTTCACTGTGTAACTATAATAAAGGAACTTTACACTTGCATAGTGAATTGCCCTTCTGCAGAAGGAAGAGAGGACGTAGAAATTGAGCTTCGAACCTCTATAAAACTGCTTGTGTGCTCTGTTTTACTTTACAGTTTCAGTTGCATGTTTTAAACCGCACACTTCAAGCACACACAGTACTCCGAGCTAGCAGATCATCTCAACTGATCTCCACAAGGCACGAATAACTCAGTGAGTCAAAACGGGCCCTGAATATTTCACATTTGTTGTTCAGTTTTGAAATCAGTTTATTCACCCCCCCCTCTCTCTCTAAACTGATTCTGACTCGCCCCGGGACCAACACACATGAAAAAAATATTGTTCCATTATAAATATGTTCGTCGGAAAATAATGAAATCGTGTTTAAATTTCAAATTCATTTAAAGGTTCTTGATTTTTTCTATTTACTTATTTTTGCAATTAACTCTTTGTTGTATGCACCGCATACAAAGGGCATCTAGTCGAATCTTTGACTATTCAGATTTGTTGAAATTGTAGATTGTGCTTTCTGATTGTTATTACTTAGATAGACATCTCTCTCTCTCTCTCTCTCTCTCTCTCTCTCTCTCTCTCTTATTCGACTATTCAAATTTGTTGAAACTGTAGATTGTGCTTTCTGATTGTGATTACTTTGATAGACATTGTAGATGGTGAAAATTTATAAAATATATATAATATTTTTATTATTTTTTATATATTTATATAGTTTTGGAATATTATGAAATCCAAAATTAGATAAAATATTTAAATAATAAAGATATTATTATATGTAGAGTTGTCAAAACGGGCCGGGCCCGCCGGACCGGTCTGTCCCCGTTAATTTTTTAGGCGGGTAGGACTTTTGTTTTGAGGCCCGCTTTTCTGGCGGGCCTGAGCGGGTAAGCTCGCGGCAGGGCGGGCTTTGGCGGGTAAAGCCCGCCAGCCCGCCATTATTTTATTTTTTTTATATTTTATAACTTTTATATAATATAATTTATAAAAAATAAGTTAATTTTTACCCTAAATCCCTAACCCTAAGTCCCTAACTGACCAAGTGACCAGCGTCTTCTTAATTTCTCATCGCCCCAGTCCCCCCCTTCTCGATCTCTCTCGCCGATGGATGTCTCGCCGCTCGTTGCTCACGGTCATGGCGTCTAGCCTCTCGCTACTCTCCATATCATCTTCTATTTGATCCTCCACCTTCTATCCTTCTTAGTTTTCCACTCCAAATCTGCTCTCCATTTCATCTTGCTGCACCAGCTCTTCTCGCAGACAGTACCAACAACTATTCTTGGCTTCTTGCAGCGCCAATTCTTCTCGCAGCAATTATTCTCGCAGGTTAGTAGCAAAAGGAATATATATATATATAATATATTACTTAATGGAATATGATATTCTCGTAGAAATATGATAGGGTACTTCTTTGTAGATATCAAAATAGTATTTAATGGAAGACATCTAATAATCGATCTGATCAATTCATGTAAGTAATAAAAAGTTTTCATAGCTGCACAATGCAAATTAAAAAGTTAGGTTGCTGAATCAATTAATTAATGTCCCAAATTAAGTTTCTTCAGTTTGAATTGTGAAAAATGTTACTATAATTTATAATATTCTCAGTGATTTGATAAAGCAATCATTTGCTATGTGAACATTAATGAAAGTTTCAACGTCGTCATTTTGTTTTGGTAGAGAATTAATTCATTTGTCATAATTAACTGGTAATTAGTTGAATTCTGATTAGGTGCCCCGTGCCCTAATGTGAATAAAATGTGCTCCTTAAATTTAATTAAATATTCAACGATAAGTTGTTGATAATTAAGGGTGAATTACGATTTATATATGCATGGGAAATGAAATTAATGAGATGGAGCAAATTAAAAGTTGTATGTTAATTAGGAAAGTGAGAACCTTCCGCAGATTTTAAGATTAATTAAAAGCTGTATGTTAATTGATTAAAATTATAAGAGAGACAAGGGAAAAATTAGACTAAACAATAATAGCAGATTTTTGTGCAGATTTATAGTGTTTGTGCAGATTTTTTGTTGTGTTTGTGCAATTGTGCAGATTTTTTGTAGTGTTTATGCAGATTTTTGTGTACATTTTTTGCATAGTTGTGTATTTATTATGCAAATTTGTGTAGATTAGTTGTGCAGATTTTATGTTGTTACTATTTTAATTATTTCAGGGTTGGTATTTATGGAGGGATCTTCTTCGTTGCACCAAAGAGTCCATTTAGATGTAGAATCGCATGAGGTTTTTAGAGAAGGTCAAAGTCAAGTTTCTGCATTGGGGACGGGGACGGACAATAAGAAAGGGTCAAATAATAAGAAAAAAGAAACTTCTAATGTTTGGCCTTTTTTTATAAAGAAAGGGAAGGGTGATGATGGCATTCACAGATCTGAATGTAAAGGATGTAAAAAAATTTTGAAAAGTGGGGGTAAACAATATGGGACATCTACTTTGAGGCGTCATCTTAGCACTTGCAAGAAAATAAAGTTTCAAGATTTAGGACAAATGCTAATTGATCATGATGGAAAATTAAAGTCTAGAAAAATTGATCCAAAAGTTGCTCGTGATTTGCTAGCTATGACAGTGATTAAACATGACTTACCATTTTCCTTTGTTGAGTATGATGGAATTAGAAGTTTGATGAAATATTTGAATTCCGATATTGCTTTTATATCTAGAAACACTCTTGTTTCTGATATTAAAAGCATGTATCAAGTTGAGAAAGAGAAACTTAAGCAAATCTTGACTGGTATTCGAGGTAGAATTTGTTTGACTTCAGATGTATGGACTGCATGCACGAGTGAAGGATATATTTGTTTGATTGCTTATTTTGTTAATGATTGGAAGCTTCATAGCAAAATACTTAATTTTACTCATATGCCCCCCCCCACATTCGGGAGTTGAATTGGTTGCTAAGTTGTATGAGTTTTTGAAGGAATGGGGAATTGAGAAAAAAAATTTCTCATCTTAATTTATGAAGTAATTTAAAATTTGTATTAACATTAGAGTTTAGACAATTTATATTTTGTTGGTGAATGTTTCAATTTGTTGGACTTCAATGGTGAATATTTTCGTGTTGTGCCTTCTTACTATTTCAAGGTTAGTCAAATCATATTGTGGATTCTTCGAATGTTGTGTGGAGCAATAGTACTGCTCATCATCATCTCCTAAAAGAATTAGCTAGCAAAGAGTTGAAAGGGATGGAACTGCTTATGGTTGTTTGTATTCATCTCGAATTGAAATTGTTCCTACAGTGCGATCTATTTCAATTGTTAATGCATATGTTTGGATAGATGTACACATAAGCATTAGGGCTGTAATTAAATGGTGAATTACTTGGATCTACCTAGATTAAAAAAAAAATGTGATCTCATATTGATATTATCTAGTGAAGTCATCTTAAATTCTAAATATATACGAATCCTATGTAAATAATATAATAGGCAACAATATTTTTTTAGGTAACACAGTTACACAGTTTGTATTTCAATTTAACATTGGAATTTCATTAAAAAAAAAAAAAGAAAAGCCCGCGGGCCGGCCCGCCAACCCGCGGGCTTAGGCGGGGGCGGGTAGGACCCTGCTTTTTTGGGCCCGCCACTCTAGCGGGCTTTCCGAGCCCGCCACCCGCCCCGCCCCGCCGGCCCATTTTGACAACTCTAATTATATGATAAATATCAAGAGTCTTTGGCAACAAGTAAATATCTTTAAAGAGTCATATATCAATATTCAAGAGCCAATGAGATCGTGCCACGTCAGCCCTAGATACTCCTACCTACAACTATAAATAGGAGCCTTTATATCAGTTGAAAATCACACCAGAAGTCATTTGAAGAGTTCGAGAATTTAAGAAGATATTCCATAAGTGAAATTCTCTCAAATATTCAAGGCGTTCTTCACAAAATTCATCCTGAAGATGATGTTCGATCCATAAACAAGACAGTCAAAAGTGTTCTTCATCAGAATCATCTCAAATCTAATTTTTGATCAGGAAGCAAGTCGTCAGCCCTCTGAATTATCATTATCAAGACTAAAGACCAAGTCAAAGAAGATCCAGGATACAAATATTTTCCGAAAACTTCAAAGACCAAGTTCAAACAAGTCCGAGAAAATCAAATAGGCAAGTTTACTTTGAAGATTTTAAAGACCGTTTAAAGATCAAGTTTTGAAGAGAAGAATCAGAGAAAAAATAGAGATTGGATCTGTATAAATATATTTTGATTCGAAAATCATTTGAATTGTACACTATTTTGTATTTTATCAAATTAAATACAAAAATTTATGTTACTGACATCTCACTCACTCTCTCTCTCTCTCTCTCTCTCTCTCTCTCTCTCTCTCTCTCTCTATTGGTGGTGTATGCTTTTGGCGAGTGAATAATGAATGGGTGAGACAGTCACTAACTATACCGTTCTTCCTTTTCTTACAGCCAAAACAATACTTTATTAAGAACCATAAAAATAAGAACTATTAAAAAGGCTTATCAGAAAAGATGAAGGTTCAACCCAACAAAAAGGACTTAGAAAATCACGAGCAGTCCTAGCTATAATATGTGCCACACAATTGGTACTATGACAAACCAAATTAAGAGAAAAACCATGTGAATCCTCGAAAGTTTATGACAACTGGAATAATCGAACTAAATTCAGAAGCAGTCGACGAAGAAGATTTTACCACATCAACTACTACATTGGAATCAACTTCAAAAATAACATGATGGATACCGAGAGACTTAATCTATGAAAGAGCCTCTTGCAAACTTAATGATTCACCCTCATCAACCTGCAAATACCCCAGAAGATGACTACCTCTAACTGCAACAAAACCACAAATATCATCTCAAACTACATCCCCAAAACTCATTTTGTTGGTATCAGTATGCAAAACAACATCAATATTAACATTAAAAAAATTACACGACAGATTGTGCCAACTCTCACATGAACATTCGAACCACTATTACCATTATCAAAACACCTGGGGGACCAACGGGGCTAATGAGTTTGAGTTTTACACTGATGTCGTGACTTTTGATGTGCGAGTGCTAGGAAGAGTGGTGAATATGACGAGCTTCATCTGCATCCCACAAAAGTGTAACAACGCAGCACACATAATAGCTCGAGGTCCAATTTTCTTTTGTTGTAGTGCAATCCCAGATCAAGTTCTATATGCGGTGATCAATGATGTATAATGTTCAAATGTTTTTAAGTTTAATGATATATGATCAATTTCTCCCTTAAAAAACACCTGGAGGACCTATCCAAGCGCCATTCCATTAAAAAATCCTAACCACTTGCAACTATAACTGTAACAACCCAGGTCCACGGGGTGGGGCCCAGCAACGAAACGAGAGCCGATCCCAGGTGTGCTCGACAGGGCCCTGGAGCTAGTCCATGTGTGCTCAAACCGGATCCCGAGGGACAGTCCTACAGAGGAAGGAGCACGATGAGGACATCGTGTCTTCAACGGGGGGAGAATGTGACGTCCCTCATCGGTGGGAGAATGAAAGTATGACTAGTATATAAGTGGGCTCAATGGACTCTCTAGCAACTTGGGTTAACCATTTTGGCAATGCGAGGACGGATGTCAGGTAGTTGCTATCGGGCCCGTTGTGCCGTCGTTTCGTTGTTGAGCCCCACCCGTGGGCCTGGGTCGTTACAATAACAGCTTCAGGCCTCAATTTCCCCGCTCATCCCTAAGATTACATTCCTTCCAAAGTTGCCAAGTAGTCACGACGAGAACTGAAATCACTTCGGATTGTAGTTTTTCCATGACTCTAAAAAAATCATGAAATCTATCAAACTGGTCGATAAAACTCCACAACAACTCACTCAATCCCACCAACTCCCGGCAACTCTTTGCCACTCACAAAGCACAAAAATGTGGAAGTTGGTCTGAAGGTTAGAAGTACAAAGCCAGCAAATTCCACTCACTTAGACCTTTTTACGAACAAGATTGTAGGTTGTAGGTAAAAAATCATGCAATGCACACCAAGGAAAACACTTCACCCTAGGAGGAATATTATGACTCTAGAGACGTTGCCGATTTCCTTCCACAACAAAAGCCACGAGTGAAATAGTTATCGATCTAGCGAGACAATACAAATACTTCAGTGAATAACAACCCTCATTCGAATATAATGTCAAATAATACGATCGCTATTAGCTCTAGAACACAACAAAATAGATAGAATATTAGCAACATCATCTGGATCAAAGAATTAAAATAATAACTCAGCATCCCATTGAAAAGAACTAGAAATAGATAGATCACTATACCATTCATAAACTACCATAATATTAAAATAGAGACATTTCGATTAAGATAAGACCGTTAAAACCTTATTAATATCTCGCATTGGGATTTTGACTAATTCTTAGCTCTTTCGTTAGAACAAGAAGGTAGATGTGAGGAAGAAAAGAAAGAACTAATTTGGGAGATTTTCTAGGCCAAACTTTGTGTGCCAATTTTGTGCCAACATTAAAATTATATATTATTATTAATATTTATTGTAAAATAAAATTTATTATATTATAACTAATCATAATTAATATTTATTGATAAAAATTAAAATTTTAAAAAACTATATATCTTAAGTTTGGAATAATCAACCCTAAAAATCAATTATATTAAGTAAAAAAATGAAAATTAAATATTAAAAAATAATTATAGACCCTGATTGGGTGGAATAAACACTAAATAAAATTGTAAAATTATATAAGAAGAATAATAATTTTGAGATTTGGTACAAGATTAACACACATAAATTGGGACTAGAGAACCTCAATTGTTAAGTTTGAACAAGAGATTGTGTGCATTTTTACTTTGGTACATCTATTACTGAGTCAAGAAGAACTTCTGTGCACAAGGTCTTTTTTAAGACTTGGCGACGACCCTATCACTTTTTTTTTCTGGGCAATTTTTTACCTTTTTTTTGGATTTTTTTTATCCGATTTTTTCTTAGTTTCTTTTGTTTTGTTCCCAAAAAATTTATACCCTAAAATAACATTTGTGAATCCTAAAATTAAAATAAATTGATTTAATTTGTTTTAAATGAATATGAATTTATATCCTAAAATGGAATTAATAAACCCTAAAAAAACACAAAAGACACAAAATAAACCCCTAAAAATCCCTAAAAAGCCCAAAAAACACAAAATAAACCCCTAAAACACCCTCTTAAACCCCTGAAAAACACAAAATAAACCCCGAAAAACCCCCAAAATATCCTAAAAAACATAAAATAAACCCTTAAAAAATCCTTGAACCTTAAAAACCATGAACCTCTAAAAAAATCCTGAATTCCTAAACTATAAACATTAATTGGAATGGAAAAAATCACAATTTGAACTAAATAAACTAGTATAAGATAACTACCATATGCCTTACTTTTTAATGATGCATATCATACTTTTCAAATTTTGAGGGTACTTTTTAGTATTGCAGTTGATACTGATTTTACCGGATTTTTTTTCGGGTTGACCTGCATTGACCCGGGTCAAAATGGGTTGACCCGCGATTTGACTCCATCCGTCTTAAATGAGTCTTATTTATAACTGGTGCATGAAAGTGTTTGCGTACTGAATCATATAATATATATCCACAAGTATCAACTAATACATTTGGAAGTTGATTTATTTATCCTTGTTATCGGATATATTAGAAGAAAAATAAATATTCGACGTCACTCGTCAATTAAACCTTCCACAATCAAACCGGATATTCCCGTTAGTTCCGGTTTTAACTCCGACCCGACCCAATTTGGTGATGGCCTGGACGAAAGCAGCATTGAAAGCTTGAGGATTGGACGCCCACGTAAAAACAGTGTTTTTGGACCGAGTATCGGTAAACAAAACTTGATCTGACGTGAACAAGCCTTTGCCTTGTACGAGGTTTTTGAAGTAGGCGTTGTCGAAGATTCGAGGAGTGGTCGGATCCATGTTCACAGCTATTCTCGGATCCACATTCTTCGGGCACATCCCCTGAAGTTGGGTCACGTATTGTCGGTTTAAGGTCGGGTCGACCGGGTTCTGCCCGCTGAAATTGTATATTCGGTCCGTGAATTTACTGCAGTGTGAGAATCCTACAGTGTGGGCGGCTGCAATGTTGAAATGCTTCGTTACATATTTGACTCGCAATCATGATATAAGAGCATTCTAATTTAAGCAATAATCGTATTAGTAAATAATCGAATAGATATGTTCTCTTAAATAAGGGTAAGAGATCATGTTATGGATATATTGTTTTAATTTCAATTTATGCTTCCCAATGGATATAGATATATATATATATATATATATATATATATATAGGATATGGATCATATGAGAATACTTTGTTGGTGCGAGAAATGAAAACTCATCTTACATCATCCAATTTAATGATCCAATGGTTGAGATTTAAGGAGACAATTTCATAAATAATAGGGCAAAAAATAAAGGAAGGAGGGTTATTTTCGTCCAAACCCATTAAAAAAGATGATGTCAGCAATTAAAAAAAAAAACTTAAAAACTTTTACCGACCATAACTTGCTCGTTTTTAATCCAATGCACATAAAAAATATATCAAATTAAAGCTCTCTTCATGCTCTTTCATTTAAAATGTCGAAAGGCTATGTTTAGATAAAAAAATATGAATGAAAAATAAAAAAGAAATTTTTTTACGCGTGCCCATGTTGTAAATGCTTTCAATAGCATATAATAATTCTTCGTCAGCATTATGATAACATATGATAACGTATGCTAACGAAACATTTGTCGTATGCTAACATAATGTATTAAATGTGCTAACAAAGAATTATCATAATGCTGGCGTAGTATAAATTTATTAGGGTTTATTAAATCACAATTATTGTTTATTTAATCTCGATTATGGTTTATTCCATCTAATTATCATTATTTTTTTAATTTTAATTTTTTATTTATAGTTCTTAATTGATTATTATGATTTATCCCATCCAATTATGGTTTATAATGTATATTGACAGAGTATTGTCATATGCTAACATAGTGTATTCGTAATGCTGACGAAAGAAAACCATAATGCTAACGTAGTACAATATCTTATTATTATGATTTGTTCCAACTTATTTAGGGTTTACCACATCCAATCAATATTTATTTCATCTAATTAGGTTTATTTCTTCCTATTATGATTTTTCCATTTAATTAGAGTTTATTAAATCAAATTAAGTTTATAATTAATTTTTAGAATATTTTTTCGCTAAAAATATTTGAAAACTTTAATTAGCATAACGATAATGCTTCGTTAGCATGATGATAATACCTCATTAGTATGACGGTATGTTATCTAATTAATATCTTTATTAATATGTGTGCATTCATTAAATGAGGGCAAATATAAGAAAATTGTGAATTTTTTACCTAGATTGTGCATAATGAGATTTTTTGTGAAACTAAATTAAAGTGTTACAATGACACACTTATTGTGAAATGGGGGGAGTAATATATATGACCAAAAAATTGTCACCGAAATGATCTACGATGTCTAAACCTAATTAATTAATTAAATGACTGCAATTAAAATTGTCACATAAATGAACTACAATATCTAAACCTTAAAAAGAGGGAAATTTTGAAGTAATTAGAGAAAAACCTGAGAGAGCAATCATGTCAATTTGAGAGAGCCCCCTAGAAGCAAACATGGAATTGAGTTGATCCAAATTGAAAGTAGGCTTCGGCAGATTCCCATCCACGCTTGATGCAGTTGAACTCATCCCATCCAATCTACCCAATTCCACAGCATACGTGGGCCCACCAGCCTACGTCACCATTCATGTCTTAATTTCACGCGATCGCACGGACGAAAGTCCCACGTCGATTAAAAACTGAACTTATAATTAGTATACTTATACGAACCAAAACGATGGCGTCGCGAGTTGCCAATGCAAGAATATCTGCGCAAGAGACCTTGTTCTTGCAAGTGGCCACAGCATCCACAGCTGCTTTAGCTTTGATCACCGTATCAAATCCATCGCCGGCGAGCGATAGGTTGTCGGGGTGGTCCTTCTCCGCCGTATTCCCTGCCGTCGACGCCACTATCACCGATGCATCGCAGCCCTACACATGCACACACACACACACGCGTACAAGTACAACGGTCATGATTTCTTAATTTTCCGAATCAATTATTTCATATATACCAAACTACGTGGTAAATTAATTAATTACCTTGACGAAACAATCGTGGAAAAAGAGACGTATGGTTGCCGGGACAGTGACGAAGGTCTGACTGAACTTGGCCGAGACGGCTTTTCGGACGATGTTTTCGACATCGGGGCAGACGGCGGCGTAGAAGTTCATCTTCAGTTGCGCCGAAGCTGAGCCCGACAGCAAAATAACGCCGACAGCAAGTGATAACAAAGTTATCGAAATATTTAAGCCACGCATATTGATATACTAATTAATATTTCGCTAGAACAAATTAATGCAATTTGGAAAGTACCTAGTCCTGTTATTGTTGTTGGATGGACGTTAGATATATATATAAATGGGTGGATTTGTGTTGGAAAACTTGTGTGTGTGTGTGTGTGTGTGAGAGAGAGAGAGAGAGAGAGAGAGAAAGAGAGAGAGAGAGAGGGGTAGGTACTAATCATTCATAGCTGGCTGAGAATCATGCACGGTCCAGTATCCTTGCCAAAAAAGTTGAATAATGTATATCTGGAAGATATTGATTCGGAAATAATGATTTGCATAGTTAGGTAGTAAGAGTGAGGTTTAGAAGTTTAGTTTGCAGAACTGTAGTTAAACATATATATGTATATACTAAAATACGTACAAAAACGAAATTATTGATTAAAAATTTTGAGAGAAGAAGCTTAATTTGTAGGGGGCGTGTTTGTTACTTTGTAGTACGTGTTGGCTGCTATTTGCTGTCGTGGTTGACTAATAATAGTAGTAGGATTTTTAGTGCATGAGTTGAATGTGACAACGTTGCCCCATAAATAAGATAATTAAAAGGAGTGATGGCTTGTGGAAAAGCCAAAAATGATAAAGATTGGTGAAAGTGCAATGTATAGTTTATTGAATATATTCAACATTTGTTTCTGTAACGCCCCAATTTCATTTTAATAGAAAAAGGACGTTATCCATGCTTTTCATTAATAAAAATATTTTACTTTAAAATACAGCGGAAGTTTCTAAGCATAACTCGACATTTATTACATAAAATAACGTCAAAAATAAATTAAATATTTAATCGTGCTTGATCACTTGACCACCATCATCACATCTTGTCCGCTACACATCACCCGAGACAACACCTGAAAAGATAAGTAGATTTTTGGGGTGAGTACTACTGACTCAGTGGGGAGTGTCCGATTATCCAAGCTATATATCAAACAAAATAATATGCAAATCATAAACTTGTGTTCAGTCCGTAGACCAAACCATGTAGCCCGGAGGCTCTGCGTGATAGCTCGAAAGCTCTGCGTGATAGCCCGTAGGCTCTGCGTGTATAGCCCGAAGGCTCTGCGTGATAACCCGTAGGCTCTTGTTATGCTGTGACATCACATATATTCGGTAAAACATATAGAGAGGATAATAGGGACAAGTTCAACGTAAAACCCCACCTTGACCTTGACTTGGATATTAATTAATTAAGTCCGGCGCACCTCCTATAAATTATTTATTGCAAATTAATACAGTGCATAAAGAAATAAAATCATGCGTAATGCTTATCTATGATGCACGCTTTAAAACAATAATCATATATATTGACAAAATTCTTTTAATCCCTTTTTATTTATACATGCTTATAATAATATATATATATATATAATCATTACATATATAGTTATACATATATATATATAAAAACGTTACATATATATTTATACATATATATATGAAAACCAACCACAATGCAATATATATGTATATAGATATATATATACGTACAACACATATAATATATATATATATATATCTATCAAACACATTATATATATATGTATACACATTGGATCATGTCAATGTTTAAGAAAACTACACTTACGCTTTAAACAATAAATTAACAATTTATATTAATTAACCTATCATGTACGAAAATCAAAAAATATGAAACTAATTAATATGAGAGACCATTCATGACTCTTGGCCCAAAACTCAACCTATAATGGCCCAAACTTGAAAATATTCCCAAAGACCCAATCTGCAAAACAAATGTTAATAGATAATTAGAGCAAAACATCTTCTCTCACTCTCTTCAGCTTACGAGCTGCAGCAGCAGCAGAGGTCTGCTCTTCACTACTCCACCATAAAAAATAGCCCTATGATATTAACTCTCTCTTTCTTTCTCATTCTCGTGAGACTGCAACACCACAACCTTTCACCTCCTTCTCCAATCTTCGAACAACCACCTGTGTCTGACTACACTGCCGAACCGAATCGGCGCCGCCGTCGAACATCAGTTTTGCAGTCGATGCTGCCAAGACCCCCAACACTCTCATCCTTACCCGATCCCCCCATGCTCATGCTATGAGATGCAATGCATATGTGAAACATTAAATCTAAAAGAAATTTTTATACCTTCTGAACCTTGAGCCTTGAAGAAGAAGAAACAAGCTATTTTCTTTTCCTTTCGTAATTTTGGTGTGAGGCATAGGTTACTATGAGCCCTCTATTTATACTAGTTGTTTAGGGCTAGAGATGGGGAAAGTGAGAAGACCTAATACTTATCCTATAGATAGATGGAGAAGAAGATGATAAGATTTGGAGAGTTTATCAACATCTCCTTACTTGGCGTGGAGAAGAAGGAAGAAGGAGAAAAAAAAAATAAATCAATTACTTACACTATGGGCTTAAGGTTTGGGCTCCATGATAAAAATTAAATGGGCTAGAAAAATAAACTTAGGACAAAATAAAATGTAACACATTAGGCACTTTAATTATAAAAAAATTAAATGCATGCTCATGCTATAAAATTACTATATGCTAAAATGAATTCATGCTTATAAGTTACTTAGGCGCGACTTATTAGACTTAATCAATTAATATCACACATAAATAAATAAAATATTTAAAAAACAAAAGTAGCAATTTAAATATAATTAGAAAACTGGGTCGCTACATCCTTCCCTACTAAAAATAAAATTTCGTCCTCAAAATTTCTTACTTGGTCTCAGGCCTTAAAGGTATCTAAGCTTGAAATCTTTCCTCGATCTTAAATAATCTTGCTAATGCCTAAAATTCTAAGTTATGAGATCTAACTAACTCGCACATAAAACATAAGTCTTGCTATGTTCCTCTACCTTAAAGATTTCTCTAATTGACCATAGTCTTGCCAGACTCTAAGTTAACTATCTTATTCGGACACTAAAATACTTCTCAAAATCAAAGCGGCATCGAAAACTGCATTGCGATTTGGCCATCCTTAAACATCAATTGCGCCACCTTTACTAAGGATCCCACGTGCTTTGTGTCTTCAATCTATTCGTACTTTATTACGATCTTCAATAAATTGCTACCAACGTGCACTATGTAGATCCATCTTTACCAAAATAATGCAAAATTTTATTCCAACTTAAAAACTTCTTTGCGTTCTTATACGTTTGCTAAAAATAAAACTAAAACCAAAATAGCTACGAAAATAAACTAGAAATGGGTAATAAAATCTAACGCGTTGTTATCTTTCTTTCTTTTTTTCACTCCTCGCCATTCATCGCATAAGCTCTAGAATTTCCTCTCTTTTCGGCGTTTCCACCTCCTTTGGTGTTTCCTCTCTCGGTGTTTCCCCCTCTTCCAGCGTTCCTATTTTGATGCAATGGACACTCCCAGGCCTTATGTCCCTCCTTGTGGCATTTGAAGCAAGCTTGTGTCCCTAACTTGCACTCTCCTGGATGGTATTTGTGACATTTCTGGCATTGAGGATATTGAGATATCACTCCAGGCGTCTCTCCTTCAGTAACATTCGACTTCTTCTCAGGCTGAAAACTCCGCTCTTTATCTTGGGCATCGCGGTCATCCCATCGTCTCTTCCCACCACTGCTTAGAGGTCTTGAGGCTAGCTTGTCCAAGTTCAGACGAGTTGACACCGCTCGAGCTCGTTGCACAATTTCTGAGTAGGTAGCGAGATTAAGTGCGGATAAGTGTGCTCCAATCTCAGGACGCAATCCATCTTCAAATCGCCAGGCCTTCTTCTCATCCGTATCCACCAAGTGAGGAGCATAGCGAGCTAGCTGGTTGAATTTTTGCTCATACTCCAGAATAGTCATGTTGCCTTGCTCTATATTCATCAACTCTTTCTCTTTTTGCTTCTGGAACGCCTTTGGGAAGTAGTTATCCATGACCATTCTTTTGAAAATGGTCCAGGTCAAGTTGGTCTGCTGTTCTGGGCTCATGCTGATCTTCACTGCTTCCCACCAATGACTTGCATCCTCAGTCAGCTGGAACACTGCACAGGTAACTCTTTGGGCGTCTGAGCATCCCAAGTAATCAAAAATTCGCTCCAGTTCCCGAATCCATTCTTCTGCTGCTAGAGGTCCTCCAGTTCCCTTCAACTTGGGCGGTCCCAACTGACGAAAATGCGTTAAGATACCGTCTCCTTCCTGGTGTTGATGTTGATTCTGATTCTGGTTCTGATTCGGTTGGGGTAGAACTCTTCTTAGTGCATCTGCAAGATTTTGGGCAAATGCATCCATGTCGTTGTTGTTATTCCCCCCATTCTCATTGTCGTCAAAATTGTTCATTGAGTCCGTTTCCTCGCTTTCCTCTTGGATTGGTTGCGTATTCTTCTTTGGTGGCATGATTCCTATTGTCGATCATAGCGCAAAGATTAAGTATTTTAATGAAAAATTAAAGGTGACTATTTTATTGATCCAGCTCTCCTTGGGACATGTTCTGAGTACTAGCTGAAGTTCTTTTGCGTGTCCTAGAAGTCAACTTCTTCTAAGCATCTAATAACATAATCCTTAGGGTAAATCTCGAGGACAGTAAAAATATTTCATCATAAAACATACTTTTTCATATAATCATAAACTTGACATGAAATCATAACTGTAACTTTTACCTCTTCTCGGAGCGATGCGGCGGATGTGATGATGGTCATTATTCACTTGATTTTTTTTTTAAAGTATGCAGGAAAGTAAACCTTGCTCTGATACCACTCTGTAACGCCCCAATTTCACTTTAATAGAAAAAGGACGTTATCCATGCTTTTCATTAATAAAAATATTTTACTTTAAAATACAGCGGAAGTTTCTAAGCATAACTCGACATTTATTACATAAAATAACGTCAAAAATAAATTAAATATTTAATCGTGCTTGATCACTTGACCACCATCATCACATCTTGTCCGCTACACATCACCCGAGACAACACCTGAAAAGATAAGTAGATTTTTGGGGTGAGTACTACTGACTCAGTGGGGAGTGTCCGATTATCCAAGCTATATATCAAACAAAATAATATGCAAATCATAAACTTGTGTTCAGTCCGTAGACCAAACCATGTAGCCCGGAGGCTCTGCGTGATAGCTCGAAAGCTCTGCGTGATAGCCCGTAGGCTCTGCGTGTATAGCCCGAAGGCTCTGCGTGATAACCCGTAGGCTCTTGTTATGCTGTGACATCACATATATTCGGTAAAACATATAGAGAGGATAATAGGGACAAGTTCAACGTAAAACCCCACCTTGACCTTGACTTGGATATTAATTAATTAAGTCCGGCGCACCTCCTATAAATTATTTATTGCAAATTAATACAGTGCATAAAGAAATAAAATCATGCGTAATGCTTATCTATGATGCACGCTTTAAAACAATAATCATATATATTGACAAAATTCTTTTAATCCCTTTTTATTTATACATGCTTATAATAATATATATATATATATATAATCATTACATATATAGTTATACATATATATATATAAAAACGTTACATATATATTTATACATATATATATGAAAACCAACCACAATGCAATATATATGTATATAGATATATATATACGTACAACACATATAATATATATATATATATATATATATCTATCAAACACATTATATATATATGTATACACATTGGATCATGACAATGTTTAAGAAAACTACACTTACGCTTTAAACAATAAATTAACAATTTATATTAATTAACCTATCATGTACGAAAATCAAAAAATATGAAACTAATTAATATGAGAGACCATTCATGACTCTTGGCCCAAAACTCAACCTATAATGGCCCAAACTTGAAAATATTCCCAAAGACCCAATCTGCAAAACAAATGTTAATAGATAATTAGAGCAAAACATCTTCTCTCACTCTCTTCAGCTTACGAGCTGCAGCAGCAGCAGAGGTCTGCTCTTCACTACTCCACCATAAAAAATAGCCCTATGATATTAACTCTCTCTTTCTTTCTCATTCTCGTGAGACTGCAACACCACAACCTTTCACCTCCTTCTCCAATCTTCGAACAACCACCTGTGTCTGACTACACTGCCGAACCGAATCGGCGCCGCCGTCGAACATCAGTTTTGCAGTCGATGCTGCCAAGACCCCCAACACTCTCATCCTTACCCGATCCCCCCATGCTCATGCTATGAGATGCAATGCATATGTGAAACATTAAATCTAAAAGAAATTTTTATACCTTCTGAACCTTGAGCCTTGAAGAAGAAGAAACAAGCTATTTTCTTTTCCTTTCGTAATTTTGGTGTGAGGCATAGGTTACTATGAGCCCTCTATTTATACTAGTTGTTTAGGGCTAGAGATGGGGAAAGTGAGAAGACCTAATACTTATCCTATAGATAGATGGAGAAGAAGATGATAAGATTTGGAGAGTTTATCAACATCTCCTTACTTGGCGTGGAGAAGAAGGAAGAAGGAGAAAAAAAAAATAAATCAATTACTTACACTATGGGCTTAAGGTTTGGGCTCCATGATAAAAATTAAATGGGCTAGAAAAATAAACTTAGGACAAAATAAAATGTAACACATTAGGCACTTTAATTATAAAAAAATTAAATGCATGCTCATGCTATAAAATTACTATATGCTAAAATGAATTCATGCTTATAAATTACTTAGGCGCGACTTATTAGACTTAATCAATTAATATCACACATAAATAAATAAAATATTTAAAAAAAAAAAGTAGCAATTTAAATATAATTAGAAAACTGGGTCGCTACAGTTTCCGAGGGCTTCCATTCAACCTATTAATTATGGACATGCAAAATACTATGTCTCCCACCCAAGGTTGCAGAAGGCGCTAGTCGGGCGGCCGAGAGGGACCTAACGTCTGGAGAGTTTAGACGGGGCCTAGGCGAATTCTAGACGTTTTTTTATTTTATTATTTTATATATATCTTAACAAATATAACAAAATTTCATGTATAAATTCATAAATCATAACATTCCAAATAATATCAATTAAAGTTTCAATCATCCAAAATTCAAATAAAACAAACATTGAAAGTTCTAATTATTCAAAGTTCATGACAAAATAACATTCAAAGTTAAAAAATAATTAAGAAATATATAAAATAATAAAATAATATTAATATATTAAATAATTAGGAATTATTTTTTTTAAAAAAAAATAAAATTCGGCCGCCTAGACAGAACTCGGGTCGGAGTTAAAACTAAGGGTGTTTGTGACTCTAACCTAAGGGTGTTTTTTCTTTTTTAGTTGGATGTTGAACCATAGTTAATGCATTTATAAATGTTATCTTTCATGGGGTAATAAAGATATATATTTACCAAAATAGAAGATACTTATACCAAATATATGTCCCCTCGCTTGCATGTTTAGTAACATCCTGGCCCGGGTAGGATTCAGTAACCATACAACGACATCATGGGCTCCTCTACTAATTCTACTATTGCATTACCAAAATGGTATGATCAGAGGCCGGGAACACTCAATCAAGCCCTAGTGCCAGAGTGTGCTCAAAAATGGGCCCCATCATTGGCTCAATGATTTTTTCTAGTAACATGGATTAACAATTTTAATAATACGATCGAGGATGAATGTTAAGTAGTTATTAGCGGAATCGATCTATTGTACCGTCGTATCGTTGCTGAATTGAGGTGTTACATGTGTTTGTTTACACATGTGAAACTTAATAATTACACTCCGATTCCTACAAAACTAGTTGAATACAGATGATAGTTCGTTGTGCAGCAATCTAATCCAATTATGAAAGGGCCATGAGCCTTATATATCACCTTCAATTAATGTACAATTTATACATAATTGAATTTTTCACACTTTACAGCAGAAATTAAAGATACCATTAAATATACAACGTCACGTATTTTCAGTTTAACTATAGGAAAACTTAAAATGATTCCCGAAATTCAATTGGCTTTTCTTGTTGTGCATACCACCCTTCAATTCATTTTCCAAATTTTACAAATCTTCTCATTTTTTGCATTTATTTGCCATACTTCACCCTCAATATATAATAAAATTACTTTATTAATTTATTATGAATTATAGTACCAACACTAGTAAAATAGATTATCCTAATCAAATCCAATATATTGAGAATGACTTGTGCATGCACCATTTCATATGATTCAATAATGGAACCCACTCATACAATTTATAGTCTTTGGAAAAAGATTCTCTAACTAATGCTTACTGTTTCATTGAGAACAATAATTAAGCACTTTTCTACTTTTGTGCAGATTTTGAATTGTTCGTTAATTTCTTCAGTCTATATATATTGCCAGCTGCCGCAGTTTGCACGGTCAAATTCAGTTCGATTACATATAATATATATACGTATATATACATATATATATATATATAATCATATATACATATACATGGGTTGCATTTGGATCTGGTGATAACCCTCTCTACATGGGAATTGAGAACTCATCCACAGAGATTGATCTCATGGTCCAGATTTAACAAAAAAAGACAGTGACAAACTGGTAAATATGTTGAACTTTAAAATAAAAAAAGGGGGTAGCATGATTATATGTTCATATTAGTTTCAGATTATTTTCATTTTAACTTGACGAAATTACATAAAAATAAAAAACACAACAATTATTGAATTATCATATATAATACCTAATTGGGACGTAACTGAACTCTAATTGAGGTGGAATAAACCCAAATTGGATGAAATAAACACTAATTGAATGGAATAAACCCTAACTGGATAGAAATAAACCATAAAAATTAATGTTTTGTATTTTTCATCCATATTTTTCGAGTAAACATATGTATTCGAGATCTTAAATAAAAGAACATAAAAACTTCAATTTGATATATTATATTCCTTTCATTTTATCATGACAAAATTACATGAGAATAACATGTAAATTTACTTATAATATTAGTGGTATGTGTTGTTCATTCATTTTATTATTGTGATATGTTCATATTACCATTATATTGTTTTCATTTTAGCATGATGAAATTGAATGAGAATAACATGTAAATATACTCGTAATAAGATTGTGTTGTTCGTTCATTTTAGCATAGATATATGTTGATAATAGCATGTAAATATGTTCATACTAACATCATATATATTGCTTTCATTTGACGAAATTGAATTAGAATAAGAAAACACATAATTATAAAATAAACCTAATTGGGATATAATGAATCCTAACTAGAATAAAATAAGCCCTAAAAATGAAGATTTTATATTTTTCTTCATATTTCTTCGGATAAACAAAGCCATGTGAGATCTTGAATGAAATAGTATGAAAAAACTATAATTTGATATATTATATGAAAAAAAACATCGCATTTATGAATTTTTAGCATTAAACTACTCTCATATTAGCATATTGTATAAGATATTTTAGCATGACGTTACATATCAGTATTACTTTTAAATATGGATGAAGTTATTGTTGTTTAATTGAAGAATTTCAGTTTATTGTGAAATCTATCCAACATGTAACTCACACCAGCACCATTTATCACACATATCAAAAATAAATTTGAATAATATTATCAATATCAACATAATTCATGTCATTTTAGCATGAACTATGAACTATTCCAACATGATGTATATGTCATTTTAGCACGAATATAACTAATAACAAAATGATCTGCGAAAAAATAAAAATAAATACCAACTCAGAATTGAAGATAATGTACGAGATAATTAAAAAAGATGAATACGTGAATCAACAACATTATATGGAAAAAATGAAATAAGGTAAAAATTTAATTGGGATGATTTAGACAAAAAATAGCATTTATTCCAAAAATAATAATAGTGTCTACAAACAAATCAAAAACCCTAAAAATTTAAAATGTGCATATGAATGTAAAAAAAATCATCAAGAATGGAAAGTCATGTCTGAACCGGCAACATCGATTTTGATTTTTCGCATAAAAATCATCTTAACCTTATATATTTATAGGTATAACATTTTATTATTTTAATAAATTATTACAATTATCATAATTTTTTCAATTTGTATTTACTTAGTGAATGGTTTACAAAAATAAATAGAGAGAGAGAGAGAGAGGTGCACATAGTTAAAAACAAGATACGTGGGTGTTAGAGAGAAATAAATGGAGAGAGGGGTCAAAACATAAGAATTACTGAATTACCATAATTCTCTGTTTTACTTAAAGTTGTAAATATTTACAAGTATGCCACCTTCCATTTGACCAAACTTTGATTGAATTGTGTCCATTGAGATCTAAGTCATGGAGGAATTAAATGAGTTCCTAATTCATACATGGAGGAAGGGTTCTCATTTGAACCTTTTCCTATATATATATATATATATATATGGGTTGGGTCTGGTGAGAACCCTCCCCTATATGGGAACTGAGAACTCATCCAAACAAAATAAATTTTGATCTCAATGGTCCATATTTAACACAAAAAGTGGTGGCAAACTTGTAACTATGTTGAACTTTTTAAAAAAAGTGGTGGCATATTGGTAAATACATTGAACTTCAAAAGTGAGGGGTTGTTTTCTTTCCGTCAAAATTTAGATGTTGTTTGTTTCCTAGTTCGACCACACATTAACCTACTTCGAACCAGACCCGCAAGTGGATAGGGTCGATTGTAGAGCGGCGAACCAACTCGGGTCGTGTCTCTCGAGGAAAGTTTAGAGAAGACTACCTCTTTATGCTAAGCATGCACATATGTTTGAACAATAAAATACGGACCTAAATATTCTAATCATGAATTGAGAGTTGTTTAATACTAAGGAATTTAACAAGCAATTTAACTAATCAAACACAAATAACAACACTATCAAGATTGAAAGAAAAGATTATGATAAGAGCATTAGGGTGTAGATTCTCTCATTGGTTTCTCACCTAGCTTATTTCAAGTTGGTTTTATTAATCTTAAGCATACAATAGACCCTTCAAGTGGTTTAATATCAATTACTGTCACCGTCTATCCATTAAACCCCTATTGGCTATATTATACGAACAAGATCAATATTTTAGGCTTATGAACCCAATCCACCTAACGTTGAAGGAACCTTGGTCGGGATTTAGAATCTCCTTTCGGTCTCATCTAAAACCTAGCAATGCTAAGTAGTGATCAAGTACTCAACATAATAATCACAATTCTAATCTACAAACAACCAACCATCACAAGCATAGATCAAAACCAAATCGATTATCTACCCCCTAATGTAGAGATTTAGCCCATTATCATGCTCAAAATAACACAAATATCATAATAGTTCGTTATCTCATAATCAAATGTAAATAACATAAACTTCCACAATATTCGATGTTTAAAGAGTCTTGGGAAAAACCCCCACAAATCGACTAAACTAGGAAAGAAAATACGAAGGGAAATCCTCCTATCGAGCCTAGCTTTCACGGACGAGCTCGAAGTCGGGTCCTTCTTCTCCATCCTCAAGCTTGAGCCTTCTTGTTTCTTGTCTTCCTCATCTCCTCCTCTCTTGAATGGTGGTGGTGGTGGTGAAAATGGTGAAGAAATGGTGGAGAGTGATGGTGATGGTGTAGAGAAAAATGGTGAGATGTAGGGAAAAAAAATGAAGAAGATGAATGATTGGAGAAGATGAAGTGAATGATGAATGATGAATGAATCCATCTACCCCAAAGTCAAGTGAGAGATATCCAAAAATAAGAGAGGTGATCGGAAGGGTTGAGGGGTGAGAGAAAAGTTGATGTGAGGGTTGATGGTAAGAGAGGAGTTAATGTCAGGGATTTTTGGGAGATTTTTTGTTGGGAGATTGGAGGCCAAAAGCTAAAAGCTAGCTTAGGGAAAATTAATCCCTATATCCCTACTACTTAGATTGCCCCAAATGTCTTCACCCATTAAATTATATCAAGCTAGCCATGTGAAGGAAATTGAAGGAGTGAGGTCAGGAGGAAGGAAAAAGGATGATGGGTTGAAGGAAAATTGATCCAAAACTGATTGTATGGAGTTGAACTGGGCACCCCGCGAGTCCGTGGGGTGGGCGAAATGCGCCCTGCGCGCCGGCACAGCCATGTGCGCCCGCGTGGGCCGAAAAGCTGAGAGGCTTGGCGCGCGATCGCGGGGTGGGGCATGGTCGCGCCGTGCGGTTGGTGCCGAGACTTGTGGCAGCTGCCGAGGTGTGCGCACGCACGGGGGCACCTGGTCTTCCCACTCCATGTTCCAACTTCAAAATTCAGTTCAAGTTCGGCTTTTCCTCATCAGTTTGGCCTATAATTTCAGTTCGGTCCATCAATTCGCTTCTCCGCTGGTGTAACAGCCCGGTCCCAGGATAGGGATTAACGAATGGGGACGGGGTGTTATTAAGGGATTTAACGAGTAAAGTCAGAAGATTAACGAAGAAGTTTAAGAAAAAAGGTACGCTTTGAAGATAGTTGATGATACTCAGGTTTAGTTGATTAAGAAGGAAACATGCTTTAGCGGAATAAAACGGCTAACTAATCAGACACCGACAAGCATAGGCTCTTTTACAAGCAGCAAGAAAACATACTCGGAAAGCGAAAATAAACTTAATATGCATCTCTTATATGTGTAATCATGTCTGGGAATATTCTTAGAATCTCGAATAATCATAATAGAACTTTGAACGGAATTTAGAAAGAGTTAATCAGAGTAGCAGAACACATAATGGGATTTCAAAGAAACTTATATAATAGCCAAAACAATCTTGGCAGCCAACCCACATCTACAACCACCATCATCCTCGGCATCTTAACCTAAAAATATTTGAAAAAGAGGGCGTGAGCACTAATGTACTCAGTGGGTTTTTAATGAAAGCTTCTTTAATAACTTGAGAAATATCCAACAATGAACTGGCGGTATATGGAGAGCAAAACGCAAAAGCCCTCTCCATATCCGCAAAACCTTTTCTTTCCTTTTGGGCCCAACCTTGGCTCAAACCTGATGTCAACTGTACCCTTAGGCATGCCATGGATAGAAGAGGGGTTACCTCAAATATCCAAACGAGTTTGCGAGGGAATTAACCAGCAGTGACTCCCTCTAAAAGTTGTGAGCTCAATTTCTGCTTAAGCGAAATGCTAAGTTCCTTTCTTCCTTCATCTTGCTAGTAAAACCAATCTTAGAGCAACGTCTAAGGGCTAGTCCTTTAGTAAAGCATAAGCTTGGCCTATAAGGGATTTAACGCTACCCTAACAAGGCAATCCTTAATTCTTAACTTACGAGCCTTAACACAGTATAAACATTCAATACAAGGAGATGAACGTAAATGAATACGAATTCCAACTAAAGACTATTCTAAACATCACATGCTAAGCATAACAATACTTTAATATTTCTAGCATTTCTAAACATGCTCAAGAGCTTAATTAGAACATAATATCTTTCTTTCCTTCCTTCCTTGTACAGAGATCGATCAGGCAGAGCAAAAATGCTTTATTGGATATCTCATTTGCCCTATATGCTTCTAGAGCTTAATAGCTCAAACTTTAGATGAGTATAGATTTACCCACCTCGATTACTGGACAGAAGATGAAGCAACGAGTTGAAGATCCTTCTCCGATTTCCTATGAGGCTCACTTCCTCCTACAAAAGTCGAATCATCGACTTAGCGACCTCCTATGAAGAAATTGACTATCTAAAGCGAGAAATAATGACATTTTACTCGAAGACTAAAATCTAAGATTTATTTACAGATTGCACGACTTTATAAATTTCGAGAAGAATTTATTTAAAGAACATCTCGACTTGATTTCCCAATTTTTAGACAAAGAATAACTTGAATAGATTACTCGAAATAAATTGAGAATATCTTGATTGCTTTTCAAAAATTTAACTTGAAAATAACTTGGAAATAACACGACTTGAAAACTCGAAAAGATGGAAGAATCAGCGTCGGATGACACGGGGGGGGTGGGGCATCGCGCGCCGGCGGCACCCCGCGCGCCCGCGCACTCTCCGCGCCCGCGGGATTCTGGGCTGAGGGGGATGTTGCGCGGCCGCGCACACCCCGCGGTCGCGGAGCCTGGTTTCTCTCTCTTCCGCCCAGTTCTGGGCGATCTTCAACTGGGTTCTTCGTGTTCGTTGATTCTTTCGACGAACACGAAGAACACTTAACCCGAAATTTCTTAAAAACAACGTACTTGAATTTATCATACAACAACATGCCTTAACTTAAAAAGAATTTTGGCATTATAACGACGTAAACATGATAATCCTCTTTAAATATTTAGAATAACGATGAAATCTCTAAATATAGGTTGAACGGAATTTAAACGGAATAAACGGGGCTAATCTTAAGAATAATAACGACAGGAATAAAGCAAGAAATATAACGTAAACGTTATTAACTTGGAACTTCAATAAAAATTGAAATACAACTTAGACGGAAGGTAAACGAGCAATAATGAAAAACACGAAGAACGTTAAGAACGGAAGGTAAATGCGGAATTTAAAGACGGAAAAAGAAATGGAGATCGAGACCGACGAACAAGAATGGACGGGGTTAGGTGCGTCGAAGGAAGGTGGCTAGCTCGGCGTCTCGTCGAGTTGCAACGGCGGCAGAGCCGCCCGCTACAACCCAACGGCCCCCCTAGCACCTTCCCTCACCCCATCCCTTTCATACAACTCTGCTTGTCGTCTTGCAGAACACTCACGAAGAACGCTTTTTACTTCGACAGAACTTTCTCGGCTCTTACGAGCTTTCCCACTCTTTATGTAGTGAAATGGATGAAAATGAGCAAATGAATGAAAAGGAGGTGGCCTTGTATTTATAGGAAAAGCTTTGGCTTCCAAAGAAAGCCACTTTAGTGCAAGAATACTGCAAAAGTTACCCCGGGTTCGGTTAAAAACTGCTTTATTCGATGTCGAGGTCCAAATGACCTCAGACACGAAATCTAAAAATACCGGGAGACTCGTTGGCTCGAATACTAGTGAACTAACTTGATTCGTGAAAAAGATGGGGTCATCTGAAGAAAGACGAGCAAAGATTCCCTTTTTGGAATTACTTTTTACTATTCACTCAGACTGACAGATTTTGCTCCCGAGCGTTCGATTAACCTCAGAATGGTAATCCGTGAATGCCAACGGAATCCTTGGGTCATTTCCCATAAGAAGGACCTGACAGAACTAGACTCGGATCAATGAGGAGGATTTCGTAAATTTCTCAAAACACGAACGCACGCAAAAGTTACTATTCATCCATCCTTTAAATACGCTTTTCATCACCGGGAACTCAATTGGCTTCAGAATTAAAATCCGAAAACACCGGCATACTCCTTAATTTAAAACCTTTCTAACGAGACCACGAATGGCCATAAAAGAATTAAGATCAAATTTTCCGAAAAGATAATTTTCACGAAAACTGACCCTTAAAGTCGTGACTGACATCTGACCTCAATTAACCTTAATTAAATTTCTTCCTTAACTTCTTAATTATCATTAAGAATCCTCTAAACCTTAATCGAAGTTCTGGGGTGTTACATCCTACCCCCCTTAAAGAAATTTCATCCCGAAATTTACTAACCATGATAAACGATATCAGGGTACTTTTTGAGTAGCTAGGATTCGAGCTCCCATGTTGCTTTCTCTGAACCATGAAGGTTCCAAATCATCTTTACTAGATTGATCTCCTTGTTCCTTAACTTCTGGATCTTTTAACTCACAAAGGCCTGGGGCTTCTCTTCATAGGCTAAGTCCTCATTCAGGACTATCTCTTCCTTGCAAATCACGTGCTTTGGATCAAACACGTTCTTTCTCAACATTGAGACATGAAAAGACCTCATGAACATCACTCAGGTTGGGTGGTAAGGCCAACTTGTAGGCTACTTTATTCACCTTTTCTAATTCTCAAAAGGTCCAATAAATATGGGCCTTTACTTGTTTCATTTGGCAAAACGAACCACTCTTTGACGGAGACATTTACAAGAATACTATCCTCAATGTCGAATCTTGGTTTCGTTCCTCTTTCGTCTGCGTAAACCTTCTGTCTATCTTGAATCTCCTTGATTTACTAATGAACAGGCTTGATCTTCTGGACCGCTTCCGGGATCATTTCAGGTCCAAGTATCATTTTCTCTCTAACTTCGTCCCAATACAAGGGCGATCTACACTTCCTTCTGATCCGGGCTTCATAAGGGCCATGTTGATTGATGACTAGTAACTGTTGTTGTACGCAACATTTACCAATTACAGTAGCTCCTCCCAGCTACTTCTTTGATCGATGACTACTCCTATAGGCATGTCTTCTAGAATCTGAATAGTCCTTTCGGACTGGCCATTCATCTGAGAATAAAATGCCGTGCTGAAATTGAGTTTTGATCTCATTGCCTCTTGTAGATTCCTCCAAAATTTTGACGTAAATCTCGTATCACGATCCGATATAATCGAAACCGGCACATCGTGCAATATGCACAAATTTCCTATCATACATCTGGGCTAATTGATCTAGCCCATGATAACAGCAATGAGAGGTGCTGCTTTCGATAATCGATTCACGATTACCCAACTAGCGGTATTCCACCACTTAGACTTTGGTAATCCTACCACAAAGCCTATACTACTATGATCCTACTTCCATTCATGAATTTCTATGGGTTGGAGCAACCAGAAGGTTTTTGATGCAAGGCTCCACTTGTTGATAGATCAACACCTTTCTACGAAGGGGGCTACTTTTCTTTTTACGTTATTCTGCTAGAAGTTCTTTTTGAGGTCCTGATACATCTTGGTGCTTGCGGGATGTGCTGTATGTGGCGTGTCATGTGCCTTGCACATGATTTCCTCATTTAGCTCTTTCTTGCTTGGCACACAAAGCTTTCCTTTGAATTAGAGCGTTTTATCGGCGGCTTCTGTGAAGTCTTTCGTGCTTCTAGGCTTTTCTTCTCGAGAAAATCATTTCATTTCCAAACCTTAACTATCTTTTATCTCAGGTCGGGATGAGCAACTATCGCGGCGATTTGTGCTTAATTGATTACAGGTAGTACTAGCACCTCGATCCTTAACTTCTTGAATTCCTTATCGAAGCTGCTTCTGAATTAAAACGAATCCTAACTCTGCCTTCTCTTTCCTACTTAGGGCATCTGCTACCACATTCTCCTTGCCTGGGTGGTAGTGGGTCGTGCGGTTGAAATCCTTTACAAGTTCTTAGCCATCTTCTCTGCCTTATGCTAGGATCCTTTTGCTTGAAGAAATACTTTAGACTCTTGTGATCTTGAGAAGAGTCTTACACTTGGCTCCGTAGAGATAGTGCCTCCAGATCATTAGCGCAAAAACAACCACTGCTAGTTCTAAATCATGCGTGAGGTAGTTCTACTTGTGATTCTTAAGCTGCCTCAAAGCATAAACGATCACCCTTCCTCTCTTCTTCAGCACGCATCCTAATCCTTTTCTCGACGCATAAGCATAAACCACAAAATCTTCATTTTCCTCCGAAATGGCCAATCATTGGGCTTGTGGTTAACATCTTCTTTCTTGAAACTTTCCTCGCACTCGGGTGTCTACCTAAACTTGAAGTCCTTCCTCAACACTCGCGTCATAGCCTTAGCTATTGACGAGAATCCTTCGATGAATCTATGATAGAATCCCGTAAGTCTTAGAAAACTTCCTATCTCATTCACGTTCCTTGGAGACTTCGAGTTGCTTGCAGCTTCAATCTCAGTTGGATCTACTTTGATTCCTTCTACTGAAGCCATATGACCTAGAAACATAACTTCTTTAAGTCAAAACTCACACTTACTAAACTTAGCGTGAAGCCTTTCTCCTCTTTAACTTCTCCAGCACCACCCTTAGGTGCTCTTGATGCTCCTCTTTGTCCTTCGAATAGATGAGGATATCATCTATGAAAACTAGTGCAAACTTATCTCGATACGGGTAAAAACCCGGTTCGTTAAATCCATAAACACTGCTGGGGTGTTGGTCAATCCGAATGGCATTACCACAAACTCGTAATGCCCAAAGAGAGTCCTAAAAGCAGTATTAGGAATATCCTCCTTTCAGATCTTCAGCTGATGATACCCATATTTTAAGTCTATCCTTGAGAAGACACTTGCTCCCTTAAGCTTGATCAAAGAGATCATCTATTCTTGGGTAAGGGTATCGATTCTTGATGGTCAGCTTATTAAGCCTTCTATAGTCGATGCACATTTTCAATGTGCCATCCTTCTTCTTCACGAATAAGATTGGAATTTTCCAAGGCGACACAATAGGTTGGATAAAACCTAGGTCTAATAACTCTTGCAGTTGAACCTTGAGTTCTTGCGACTCCTTAGGCGCCACTCTGCAGGGGCTTTCGACTGGTGCAGCTCCTGGTTCTATACCGATAGTGGATTCCACTTGTCTATATGGTGGTAGTTCTGATAGCTCCTTTTGGAAATACATCTTTAAAATTTTCTTGTGCCTGAAACGCCTTCTATTGCAAACTCTCCTTCCTCGTTCTTCGTCGCAACCACTTTTCAACGGTATTCTGTCTTTATAGCCTCTTCTGGGGATCACCATCACTTGCGGGTATAAAGATCGCATGACTGGACCTTGAACGTAAGCTCAAAACTTATTTGATGTCATTCCTCAGATTGCCTCTTAATATTGGACGAGCTGAAAAATTACTTTTAGGGATTGGCGTCCTATTAGAAGGGCAATAACTATCACACTTTGATTCTTCTTCCTATTGGGACTATTCCCTCTTATTCTTCCAAAGAAATATTGCTTTATACTTTCTGCTCTAATCAAGGATCCACACTCGAGCTCTATGAGTGGGAGCAAAACAAAATGATTGCCTCTGAGTGAGGACTTTATCTTGATAAATAATTCTTTAACAAGTTCCAAAAGCTGGAAGAGATATAACACTAGGTTACTTATACTAAAAACATTACTTTTTCAGAGGACTGATAAACTCAAGGGGTTTTTTGCGTGTAGCAAACGTGTGGGAGACAATCGATGATTAACAATTGAGAACTGTACTGAATATTTGCAAAAGCGCCATCATAACTTTAACAAGGGAATGCTATCACTGATTCTAGATGATTAAAGAAGTATCATCAAAAGATTATAATTTGTCCAAAACGATATTGAAGAAATTCAAATGATATAAATGAAGAATTTCAATTAATATGAAGCTGTTGAAAGGTGATTGTTTTAATTGATACAAGAATGAATGATAGACTCATCAAAACTTCTTATCTTACTGAAACTTTTAATCTACCACTTTTAGGTCTATCTGCTTAACGATCTTCTTCAGGTTCTTTATCTTTCTTTCCTTGATCTTCACGTATCTTCTTCTTTGCTATGAAATAGCATGAGTTAGTTGGCCTTCAATTAGCTACACTTGGCTGGAAAAGGTGACATACGGGAATCACTTTCACCTATTAGAAGGGATACAACAATCGACCTGATCTATACGCGTTTTCTTCTCATTTGAAAGCACCAATGCGGGTTATGTCTTGATAACTGGTTGAACTCTTGATCGTACGTTGACAACGTCTTCTTTCCTTGCTTCTAGCTCCAGATCTCTACCTCATTTGCCTTATGAACAGTTCGGGATATAATTCTGATATAACTCGTACTTAAAACCTTCGCTTACTGCCTCAAATTTATCATCCTTCAAACGGATTCCTACCCGAAGTTCGTATTCATAAAAGAGCACAACCTAATTCCTCGTCTTTCGATCAGACTATAAAATTGAAAATTCACTTCTAAGGAATAACCCATTTCTCGACTCCCATCGGGTCTTCTAGACTATTAGAATGGAAAGGTTGTGTTTGAGAAACACATTCTTGGCTCTTGAGTCACGGTTTAGGACTTGCTTGCTTGCGGCCTCGTTCTCTCGGCTTGATGTCTTCTCGACGACATTCTAAAGAATCCTACATATTAGCGATGCTCGCTCGAATTTGCAAAATGCCTTTCGATAAGGTCTTTAGATTACGTAGGATAGATCAAGCAAAATGGGAAAATTGCCTCATAAGAGGACTTTTGACATAAATAAGAAAGAGGTTCTTAGTTACATCCGAAAATAGGGTTACCCTTGGAGAATTACTGCTGCTATCAAAATCTAAAAGGTTGGTTAATACATTTTCAGAATAAGATCTGGATTAAAGCGGATAAACGGACAACAGGTCAGCAAGGTGTTCTAACAACAACGCCTCATTTGCCTACTTCTAAAGCTTAACTATATGTTGGGTCCCCTTCTTCCTCATCTTCATCTGTCTCTGGTACCTCGAACTTGAATTTCCTTAAGCTTCCTTCGGGGAACTGATGGGGCATTCACTGTCCCAGACTCTGACGGGCAACTGGTTGATAGGCAAGGGCCTACTGGTGGATTCTCGAGGACAAAGATTCGATGTCCTGGACGATCAAGGGTTTTGCTTCTAAGGTTCCTTCAGCGCATAGACACGGTGCTTGAAATTCAGGGGGACTGTTCAGAGTCGTCTTTAGTAGTTCTGGTTCCATCACGGAGGAGGGATTTTGCTCGGCTAGAGCATTCATGTGGCCATACTTTAACTCCCAAAGATCCATCAAGGCTGAAGAGAATTCTGTCAGGTTCCCGATTACAGCATGCGTCTCGGGATCACGGGTGATGGTGCTTTGCAGAATGCGGTACATTGCTGGCCTCTCAGCGGCCGGTGCTTGCTCACACATGCGGATGCATGTTTCCAAGTCGGATGCCTTTCCTGGCATTCCTCCAAAGTCATTCATTTCTTGAACAGGGTGGAAAAGAGGCACATTATTCCTAGCAATCGAACGACGCTTAACCATCTAGAAATATGAAGCTTAATCAGTCTAGATTATAAAAGGGAGACATAAGTTTTCCTGAGATCATGCTATCGTTTAGATTCAGACTACTTATCTTGCATGCATAGATCCTTCTTGCAGTTGACTTTTACAAAAATTTTGGTGCCCAAGTCTTTGATCATAAACTTTACCTTTTCCTTTAAAACAAAAATTCGAGAATGAATCAACCCTTTTCTTTTAAATCTAGAACTCTTCTTCGAAACTTTTATCTTTTGTTAAGACATATGTTTAAAAATATGTTTTTAAACACTTTTATTTGTGATCAAGAACTTATTTCACAAACCTTTTTCCTCAGGAAATCATTTTACCCGAATACTTTTTACTTGGAATTTCATTATCAAGGTTTTCCCCTTATCCATAAAAGAGGCACGCTTGCTCAATTCTCTTCGTTTTCGATAGTCAAAAATTATGAATTCAAAATCTAAAATCTCTATACTATCATACCTCGATTTTTGTTGAAGATACGAGGGTGATGGCGAGTTGTGGGTTGCTGCTGTAACTTATCACGAAGCAATTCATATGCACATAAATACTTAGCTTTAACTTAAACAAAGAGACAGGTCTACAGAGTTGCAAGCCTGCTCTGATACCATCTGTAACAGCCCGGTCCTGGAATAGGGATTAACGAATGAGGACGGGGTGTTATTAAGGGATTTAACGAGTAAAGTCAGAAGATTAACAAAGAAGTTTAAGAATAAAGGCACGCTTTGAAGATAGTTGATGATACTCGAATTTAGTTGATTAAGAAGGAAACATGCTTTAACGGAATAAAACGGCTAACTAATCAGACACCGACAATCATAGACTCTTTTACAGGTGGAAAGAAAACATACTCGGAAAGTGGAAATAAACTTAATATGCGTCTCTTATATGTGTAATCATGTCTGGGAATATTCTTAGAATCTCGAATAATCATAATAGAACTTTGAACGGAATTTAGAAAGAGTTAATCAGAGTAGCAGAACACATAATGGGATTTCAAAGAAACTTATATAATAGCCAAAACAATCTTGGTAGCCAACTCACATCCACAGCCACCATCATTCTCGGCATCTCAACCTGAAAACATTTGAAAAAGAGGGCGTGAGCACTAATGTACTCAGTGGGTTTTTAATGAAAGCTTCTTTAATAACTTGAGAAATATCCAACAATGAACTGGCGGTATATGGAGAGCAAAACGCAAAAGCCCTCTCCATATCCGCAAAACCTTTTCTTTACTTTTGGGCCCAACCTTGGCTCAAACCTGATGTCAACTGTACCCTTAGGCCATGGGATAGAAGAGGGGTTACCTCAAATATCCAAACGAGTTTGTAAGGGAATTAACCCACCAGTGACTCCCTCTAAAAGTTGTGAGCTCAATTTCTGCTTAAGCGAAATGCTAAGTTCCTTTGTTCCTTTATCTTGTTAGTAAAACCAATCATAGAGCAACGTCTAAGGGCTAGTCCTTTAGTAGAGCATAATCTTGGCCTATAAAGGATTTAACGCTACCCTAACAAGGCAATCCTTAATTTTTAACTTACGAGCCTTAACACAGTATAAACATTCAATACAAGGAGATGAACGTAAATGAATACGAATTCCAACTAAAGACTATTCTAAACATCACATGCTAAGCATAACAATACTTTAATATTTCTAGCATTTCTAAACATGCTCACGAGCTTAATTAGAACATAATATCTTTCTTTCCTTCCTTCCTTCCTTGTACAGAGATCGATCAGGCAGAGCAAAAATGCTTTATTGGATATCTCATTTGCCCTATATGCTTCTAGAGCTTATTAGCTCAAACTTTAGATGAGTATAGATTTACCCACCTCGATTACTGGACAGAAGATGAAGCAACAAGCTGAAGATCCTTCTCCGATTTCCTATGAGGCTCACTTCCTCCTACAAAAGTTGAATCATCGACTTAGCGACCTCCTTTGAAGAAATTGACTATCTAAAGCGAGAAACAATGACATTTTACTCGAAGACTAAAATCTAAGATTTATTTACAGATTGCACTACTTTACGACTTTATAAATTTCGAGAAGAATTTATTTAAAGAACATCTCGACTTGATTTCCCAATTTTTAGACAAAGAATAACTTGAATCAATTACTCGAAATAAATTGAGAATATCTTGATTGCTTTTCTAAAATTTAACTTGAAAATAACTTAGAAATAACACGACTTGATAACTCGAAAAGATGGAAGAATCAGCGTTAGATGACACGGGGGGGGGGGGGGGGGAATCGCGTGCCGGCGGCACCCCGCGCTCCCGCACACTCTCCGCGCCCGCGGGATTCTGGGCCGAGGGAGATGTTGCGAGACCGCGCACACCACGCGGTCGCGGAGCCTGGTTTCTCTCTCTTCCGCCCAGTTCTGGGCGATCTTCAACTGGGTTCTTCGTGTTCGTTGATTCTTTCGACGAACACGAAGAACACTTAACCCAAAATTTCTTAAAAACCACATACTTGAATTTATCATGCAACAACATGCCTTAACTTAAAAAGAATTTTGGCATTATAACGACGTAAACATGATAATCCTCTTTAAATATTTAGAATAACGACGAAATCTCTAAATATAGGTTGAACGGAATTTAAACGGAATAAACGGGGCTAATCTCAAGAATAATAACGACAGGAATAAAGCAAGAAATATAACGTAAACGTTATTAACTTGGAACTTCAATAAAAATTGAAATACAACTTAGACGGAAGGTAAACGAGCAATAATGAAAAACACGAAGAACGTTAAGAACGGAAGGTAAATGCGGAATTTAAAGACGGAAAAAGAAATGGAGATCGAGACCGACGAACAAGAATGGATGGGGTTAGGTGCGTCGAAGGAAGGTGGCTAGCTCAGTGTCTCGTCGAGTTGCAACGGCGGAAGAGCCGCCCGCTACAACCCAACGGCCCCCCTAGCGCCTTCCCTCACCGCATCTCTTCCACGTAACTTCGCTTGTCGTCTTGCAGAACACTCACGAAGAACGCTTTTTACTTCGACAGGACTTTCTCGGCTCTTACGAGCTTTCCCACTCTTTATGAAGTGAAATGGATGGAAATGAGCAAATTAATGCAAAAGGGGTGGCCTTGTATTTATACGAAAAGCTTTGGAAGCCACTTTAGTGCAAGAATACTGCAAAAGTTACCCCGGGTTCGGTTAAAAACTGCTTTATTCGATGTCGAGGTCCAAATGACCTCAGACACGAAATCTAAAAATACCAGGAGACTCGTTGGCTCGAATACTAGTGAACCAACTTGATTCGTGAAAAAGATGGGGTCTTCTGAAGAAAGACGAGCAAAGATTCCCTTTTTGGAATTACTTTTTACTATTCACTCAGACTGACAGATTTTGCTCCCGAGCGTTCGATTGACCTCAGAATGGTAATCCGTGAACACCAACGGAATCCTTGGGTCATTTCCCATAAGAGGGGCCAGACAGAACTAGACTCGGATCAACGAAGATGATTTTGTAAATTTCTTAAAACACGAACGCACGCAAAAGTTACTATTCATCCATCCTTTAAATACGCTTTTCATCACCGGGAACTCAATTGGATTCATAATTAAAATCTGAAAACACCGGCATACTCCTTAAGTTAAAATCTTTCTAACGAGACCACGAATGGCCATAAAAGAATCAAGATCAAATTTTTGAAAAGATGATTTTCACGAAAACTGACCCTTAAAGTCGTGACTGACATCTGACCTCAATTAACCTTAATTAAATTTTTCCTTAACTTCTTAATTATCATTAAGAATCCTCTAAACCTTAATCGAAGTTCTGGGGTGTTACAGCTGGAGCAAAAACTTCAAGCTCCATCTTGCCACCTTAATGCTAAAAATCCATGCTTTTGGAAACAAAAGCTCAAGTTTGCACAACTTGGCATTTTCCACCATGAGAGCAACAAGTGAAGCTTAAACACACAAAATCCACACATAACCTACTAAAAATACTAGAAAATAACTTACTAAACATGAAAAATTCCTACAATAAAACAACATGAACAAACACTAAACCACACCCCCACACTTAGCTCTTTGCTTGTCCTCAAGAAAACAAGTAATTCAAAATATGAAGCAAGAAAGAATGGTTTTCAAGATGATCGTTCTTATTGAAGTGCATCACATGGTTCTCCACTAAAGCACTTATCATCAAATGAAGTGAACACAATCATCAAATAATGTGAGCTTCTTGCCCTCTCAAGACTAAGAAAAACACATTAGACTCAATTCAATTGGAACCAAATTACCATGAATCATTTCCATATTATTTAGAAAGCAAAATTTCAACAACATTAAGGGATGCAAACATAGGACAAGGATCATTAGATATAATCATCGAACTTAGCCAAGCTTCCTAATATGGTTTCCCATACTCATCATGCAAAATGATCACAGAATTGAAACACATGAGAGAAGTAGAATCCAGAATGCAACCCCGTTTATTCAAACATGATTAGAGGGGTGTGGATCAAAATTCACAAGGTGAAATCCTTAGGGAGGAAATCCCTAGTGTTTTTGTGTGGTTTCCCATACTCATAGTTGAATAAATCAACTAGAGGAGTAGAGATCCTTATTCCCCCTTCATTTTCTTTTTCGTGCTTTTTCACTCTTTTTTTTATATGCTCATGAAAATGAGAGGAAATATTTAATTGAGAATAATTCTCCATGAAAAGAGGCAAAACATGCTTCCTATTCCTTGAAGGACAAAACCCCACCACACAAATCATCAAATTATGATCAACATTCAAAAGACAATTCATGCTCTAGAGTGACACCATGAGAACACTTTATTTATCATGATCAACTCGAAAATAATCCCTTGAAGATTCATATTCCAAATTTTCAAATTTGACAAATGGACAAAACACAAAATGCTAAGTGGGAGGATCACAACTAACACAACATAGCTAAAACAATAAAATCAACACCTAATGCAACATAATTCAACAAAATAAAATCCAATAAAAAAGATAAAATCCAATACAAAATTCAATACAACATAAGAAAACACAACTAAGACATCATAATACATAATAATGAGCTCACCCCCCACACTTAAAGCATGCATTGTTCTCAATGTATGTAAAATGAGATGCAATAAAAATAAGGGGGAGAGAAAACATCACAATTTGTAGAAGACCGGCAACAGGCGCTGGTTCCTACAAAATAATCCAACAAATACGACCAACAAATAATGAAAAGAATAAAAGAAAATAGGTAACACACACACGAATACAAAGATACATAAAGAAAAATACTAAACAACTTTATTGCTGCGGTGGATCATAAGGTGGTGGAGAAGACTGCGGGTACGGATAGGAGAGCATCCAATTGCTCCAGCTTTGCTCCAGGGCCGCCATCCGCTCATCTTGACTGTCAAGGCGGCTGTTGACCTCTTGCCTAAAATCCCTAATATCATGGCGTAGGGATCCCAGCTCTTGGCGAAACTCGCCCATCGAGGCATCAAAACGCTCTTGGAATTGCCCTATTAAGTGCTGCTAAAACTATCCCATGGTGTTGGCATAATTTTGCTGGAAGTTCTGCTGGAACTACCCCATAGAAGTGTCAAAATGGTCCTGGAAAGATCTCCAATTGGCTTGTGGCATTTGATACTCATCATTGGAGTGCATTGTTAGGTAAGGCGGCGGCTGGTAGTGATGCTCCTCCTCCTCTTCTTCTTGATCCTCTCCTTCTTCAGCTTCCTCGTTGCCTGCCTCATCGGGTTCTTGTGATTGATCATGTTGTGGTACAGACGAGGAGCTAGCTCCAACAGTCAGACGTATGGTGGCATCTTGGACAAGCCTCAATTTTTCAATACATGACCTCTTGGCCTGAGGCACGAATCGTCGATCATCATATATAATTTGAGCTCGTTTGAGCTCGTTCTTGTCAATGTTGTGCTGTGGCACTCTAGTTTGGCCATTTGGAGCAGGGCCATTATCTTCAATCACCCCAAGTTTTACTGCCAATGAGGAGATAAAAGCGCAGAAGGAAGGATGTTGTGCTTCCCGTTGGGTCATGCCCTGGATAGATGCCCACATGAAGGTGGACGGGCAAATTTTTATCTTATTCTTTCCGCACCACATGAGATAGACTTCAGTTGAATTCACCTTCTTGGCTCGCTCCTTGCTGCTGATACTATAAGAGAGAAATTTGTGAATGATGGACAAGGCAGGGTCTTTGATGAATTTGCTCGAGGTCCCTTTGGGGTTCCAATTTTGAAAATCCGAGAGCTCATACTAAGCATGAGCAACATTGAACTTAGACGGTCTTTCTTTCATGCCCGAAGTTGGAAACCTAAAATAATCCTTCATCCGAGCCAATGTGACCTCGTATTTGGTCTCCAACATTTGGAAGGCTATCTTTTTCTTTGCCTTCTCATCTATTCAAAGGACACCAAAAATTCAAGGCTCAAGTGATCATAAACATTATATCTCATGTTGGCAAATTGATCTAAGTGCAAGGCCTTAAGATATTTAGAAACCTTAGCTTCAATGTCCAATGAACGCAACAAATTGCAATCAATATATCGGGAGGGCAGTGAGATCAAATTCTTTGAAGACTTTGAAACGTTTACCTTCATCGGGTGAGATAAAGAGGAAATGAGACCCAAATTGGTCGGAATAATCTTCGATGTCCATAGCTTCATGTTCTTCAACCTTGTGGCTAGGTGTGGTGTTCTTGCACCGTGCCATAGCAAGAGTGGTGGAGCTTGAGTAGTTGAAGTAGTGCAGGAGCTGTCTAGGAGAAAGTGGAGCTCGGGTAGAGTTGGGCGCGAGGGGCTGTTGGTGCGGATGTGTGCGCAGTTTGCGTCTTGTGGGAGGGCGCGCGCACGATTGGTTTCTCAGCGCAGAAGGAGAGCGCAGAAGAGATTTGCGCAGCGGACTGAAGTGTACGCGGTGGCGCAGGTCTAGAGTACGGCCATGTCGGCATGGACAAGGGAGCGCAGCGGTGCTGGTTTATGCGAGGCGGTGCAGGGCGCGGGCGAGGAGGTGCGGCTCGGTGAATTTGAAGGTGAATTTGCAGTGGGGGAAGGAAAGAGAGTGCTGTGAATTTTCTTGAGCTAAGAGAGAGGTGAGAGCGGCGTGAAGTGTGGAATTTAGGGTTCTCACTAGGTCCCCTTTTATAGAGAAGAGGTAGTGCGATCGCGGCGCCCTGCGCGCCCGCGCAGGTTTGGTACGGTGAAGAGGAGAGTGCGCCCGAAATTGCGCTGCCATTTTTGCTGAGAGGGGGGCTGCACGACTTGGAGAACTCGCGGGGCGATGCGCGATCGTGGGGCTATACTTAGCCATTTTTCTCAAGTTTCGGCCCTGCAATACTCCAAACCTGCCCCTGCGAAACAAACATAAAAACACACAAGCTTAAACACAAACAAAAATATGTAAAAATTGAACTACACATAAAATAAGAAAATCATGAGTTGCCTCCCATGCAGCGTTCATTTTAAAGTCTCAAGCTAGACATGGTCTCCGGGGTAGCTAGGTGGAGTCTTCGAGCTTGAAAGCCTCAATTTCGTCTTGTCGGGGTCGTCCTTGAAAATACGGCTTGACTCAGTGCCCATTCACTCGGAATGTGGTGTTCATTCCCGGATTTTTCAATGTCACCACTCCATATGGGAACACTTCTTCAACAATGAATGGTCCACTCCATCTAGACTTGTGTTTTTCGGGAAAGAGCAGCAAACGAGTGTTGAAAATGAGGACCTTCATGCCCGGAGTGAGTTCTTTCTTGACAATGCGATTATCGTGAAGTTTTTTCACCTTGTCCTTGTAGATCTTTGCATTGTCGTAGGCCTCATTCCTTAACTCATCGAGCTCGGTTAATTACAAAGCTTGCTCCTTTCCTGCACAAGTGAGATCAAAGTTTACCGCCTTAATGGCCGAATAGGCTTTGTGCTCGATTTCAATGGGGAGATGACACGCTTTCCCATACACGATGTGGTAAGGGCTCATTCCTAAGATCGTTTTGTAAGCCATTTGGTATGCCCAAAGAGCATTGGTTACCTTTATAGACCAATCCATCCTCATCACATTCACGGTCTTCTTCAAAATATTTTGAATTTGTTTGTTGCTCGTCTCAACTTGACCGGAAGTTTGAGGGTGGTATGGAGTGGCCACCTTGTAAGTCACACCGTTCTTTTTCATCAACTTCTCGAAAAGCTTGTTGGTGAAATGCGATCTACCATCACTTATGATAGCACGGGGGAATCCAAACCTACTCAAAATGTGCTCCTGCACAAACTTGATAACCACATTAGCATCACAAGACCTGGTGGAGATTGCCTCAACCCACTTAGACATGTAATCAACGGCTAATAGGATATATTCAAAACCAAACGAGTTAGGAAATGGACCCATAAAATCAATACCCCAAACTTCAAAAATTTCAACGACAAGGTTGACATTCAACGATATTTCGTTCCTTCTCCCTATATTGCCAAGTCTTTGGTACTTATCACATGAAAGACAATATATATGAGCATCTTTAAAGATTGAAGGTCAATACAAACTGGATTGCAATATTTTTCGAGCCGTCTTTTGCCCTCCAAAGTGCCCACCACAATGTGAGGCATGGCAAAAGGCCAAGATATTGGTCTGCTCCTCCTTCAGGTCACATCTTCGGATCACTTCATCTTTTCCCAAGTGGAAAAGGTATGGATCGTCCCAAAAGTAGTACCTATACATTGCCAAAAATCTTTTCCTTTCTTGAAAGGTAAGGTTAGGCCTCGGCTTATCACACGCAAGATAATTAACAATGTCGGCATATCATGGAGAAGAACTAAGCTTAAGAGCATGCTCATACAGAAATGAATCACAAACAACACCTTTCTCATGCGATATATCAAAATTCTCATCAACGGGGAGGCGAGAGAGATGGTCCACTACCACATTTGACATCCCTTTCTATCCTTGATTTCCACATTAAATTCTTACAAAAGCAAGATCCACCTAATGAGTCTAGGTTTAGCTTGGGGTTTGGTGAACAAATGCCTTAAAGCCGCATGATCACTATGCACAATCACTTTAGAACCTAAGATGTAGGATCTAAATTTATCTAATGAAAACACAATGGCAAGAAATTCTTTTTCAATGGTAGTGTAATTTAGTTGAGCACTATTCAAAGTAAGGCTAGCATAATAAATTACATGAATAATTTTCTCAAGACGTTGACCCAAAACGGCACCCACAGCGGAATTTGATGCATTACACATAATTTCAAAAGGTAATGACCAATCAGGGGGAATAACAATAGGTGCGGTGATTAATTTTTCCTTAAGAGTGTTAAAAGTGTGCAAGCAATTCTCATCAAACTCAAAAGGAACATCTTAAGCAAGTAAACGACATAGAGCTTGGCTAATTTTGGAGAAGTCTTTAATAAACCTACGGTAAAAACCGGTATAGTCTAAAAAACTTCTAACACTTTTCACATTAACGGGTGGAGGTAATTTCTCAATTACATCCACCTTAGCTTTGTCTATGCTCATTCCTTCTTTAGAAACAACATGCCCAAGGACTATGCCACTAGTAACCATGAAATGACTCTTCTCCCAACTAAGAGTAAAGCTACTTTCAATGCATTTCTTCAAAACAAGTTCTAGCTTATCTAAACAATCAGAAAATGAAGACCCAAAGACGGAAAAGTCATCCATGAATACTTCAATGAAATCACCAATCATTTCAGAAAAGATAAAAAACATGCACCTTTGAAACGTGCCCGGTGCATTGCATAGTCCAAATGACATTCTCCTTTACGCAAATGTGCCCAACAGGCACGTGAATACGGTCTTCACTTGGTCCTCCGGCGCTATGGCCACCTGAAAATAACCCGATAAACCGTCAAGGAAACAATAAAAACTATGCCCGGCTAGTATATCAAGGATTTTATCAATGAAATAAAGGGGGAAATGATCTTTTCGAGTAGCCGCATTGAGCTTTCGATAGTCAATGCACATTCTCCATCCAGCGGTGGTTCGAGTAGCCACATGCTCTCCTTTGTCATTCTCCACCACCATAATTCCTCCCTTCTTAGGCACCACGTGGACCGGGCTCACTCATTCACTTTCAGCTATTGCGTAGATGATTCCTTCCACTAGGAGCTTGAGAATCTCCTTCTTGACGACCTCCATCAAAATGGGTTGAGCTGCCTTTGTCCTTCTCGAACCGGCTTAGCCCCTTCTTCTAGGATAATTTGATGCATGCACATTGAAGGGCTAATGCCTTTGATGTCGGAAAGACTCCACCCAATGGCTTGTTTGTTTCTCTTAAGTACGACTGCCAAGAGATCTTCTTCTTCCTTCTCGAGCCCGACAAAGATAATCACGGGCTTCTTCCCCTCTTCATCGAGGCACACGTATTTGAGGTGAGAAGGAAGCTCTTTTAGCTCAAGTTCGGATGAAGGCTTCACTTCCTCTTCGGTTGAGGCTAGAACTTCCATCAAGCTTATGCCTTCTCCTAGCAATATCTCCATCTCTTCGGCGTCCAACTAGTCTCTCCCATACCTAAGGTAAGCTTCTTCCATTGCTATCTCATCGGACAAGGCTTCACTCCTCCATGTGGAGCCAATTTCCTGCAAGAAAACTTCCTCAACCAAGAGATCAATAACATCTATAAAAGAGTAATTTTTCTCAAATGAGGAGACGGGAATAGCCTTATTTTCATGCACGAAAAAGGACACGGTTTCCCCTAACACCGACATTTTCAACGTTCTATTTTTAACATCAATCAAGGTGTTAATTGTAGCCATAAAAGGTCTACCCAAAAGAAGTGTGTGCTCATTTCCTGTCTCTTTAACATCACCCACATCCAACATAACAAAATCAACCGGTATTATCAAACCACTCTGTAACACCCCCAAACTACTCCATTTGGCCACGTCACTTAACATACAATCTACTTACTCATTTTGTTGTTCTTATTTTAAATTGAGTGGAAGCTAAGGTCAAGTTTCATTATAAGGAATGAAATCATAATTCCCAATATGAATTTTTCACAATTATAACATATAACCTATCGGATCTAATTTGTCACACAACGTGGTATTTAATGGAAGCATTTCATAAGCCTATCCACATCAATCATACAAACGTCTAGCCTATCGGTCTCATAGATTTACACAACCCGCCCGTCTAGCAGCCTAAATTAACAAACATAATATAGAGTTCAACAACGTACTTCACACATAGAAGGCTCCAAGGTCGAACGACCCGCCTTTAAAAATTTATACATAATATATCAAGTTATCATAGCAAATCTACAGAAGATCGGGCTATTCTCATCCCCAATAATCATTGATCATAAAGCAAAAAGAATGATCAATGTAATAATAATATCATGAGTATTTCAAAAGCATAAAAAGAAAACACAAGATTTTGGGGGTTCTCTTGTGTTCACAACGCACCTACTCGGTCTCCAACTTCTCAATCTGAAATTTATTGAATGAATGGGGTGAGTATTTAACAACATACTCAGTGGGGAACACTATAAACAGTTATAGATAATTGCACAAATGAAAATATAATATATGAACTTTTCTTTACTCTGTGGAGACTAGTCTCAACCCCCGCAGGGTCCAAACATCATGATGCCCCTGTTAATGAACATCTTACCCCTGTAGGGATGCCTGCAGACATACTACCCCTCAGAGAGGACATTAACAAGTCTATATTGATCCCGAAAGACCTCTATATGCCCTGAAGGGTCTCATTCGTATAACTGGTTCGAAGACCCTGCATACATATACAATCAGAGCACAACAATAACTATAACTTTACACGTGTTCACAGTTTAGAGTTACCCCACCTTACAAGACGCTTTCACAATTTCTCAACCCTTGAGATATTTCTTGGCCATGCACAAGTCGTCCACCTCGAGCCCCAATACGTCACTAAGCACCTTTCAATTCCCTTTTTCATTTTAGATGTCGAGTTATTCAATTAAATCATAATTTGACCAAACACATGCTATACTTTGCTTTAAGGTCTTCATACATATCCATATATAAAATCATGGATATATAAACTCATAACATGATTTTGGACTCAAAATACACATTAAATCTCTTTGAAGCATTTAATCGAGCACATTACGTGCACCCATTTAAACCACATGCTCATGACTCAATTTAAATCCTTTAAACCTAACATTTCAAATAAAAACACCTTCATCCTAGGGCTCTAACATACATGAAAATCAACCCCAAACAACCATCACAACACCTCCAAACAATTATCAACATATCAAGGGAAAATTAGGGCAAAAATCCAAACCCTAGCAACAATGAACTATAGGAATTCGATATAACTTCACATATAGCTTCAAGGAGGTAAATAAACCATATGTTCAAGATATCTAGGCAAGAGGATCAATAATATCAAAAACCCTAATTTTTAGGCAGGAACCCTAGATTCAAATCAGCAAGAATGGAGCTTAATCATCAAAAGGGAAGTGGTATTAGATTACCTTAGATGATGGATGATAATGGTAGAATCCCCTCCCAAAAGTTGAAGAACTCCTTGAGAGAATTTGGGAAGAAATCGTCCAAGTGATGAAGAAAATGAAGGGAAATAAGTGAAGTGTGGTATTTAAAGGTTGGAATTTCCGAAACGGGGCGCGACCTAGGGGGGTCGCATTTAGGGGTTGCTCTTGGATAATATAGTGAGGTGCAACTCAAGGAGGTCGCATTTATAGGTCATGTTTCAGCCAAAGAAAAATGGCTCTCTAAAGCTGATGACACGCGACCAAAATGTAGCATTTTTTACTCACGTTGCAGACCTCTCAGAACGTGACTCGAAGGGGGTCGCGCTTCCTGGTGATGTCCAGACTATAGATTTTTGAAAGAGCTTCGATTTGAGTAATCATGGGTCTCGTGGTCCCAACCGAGTCGAAAGTTATGACCTCCAGACGAAACCCTACCGAAACTCAGCGAGACCCTCGCTTTATGCTATTTTCGAAAACACATAGAATACACAACTTGAATTTTCAAAGCATATTTACTACTCATTTAATGCACACACCGAAATTACATAAAATTAAGGTATGGCAATCATAAAATTAAACCCAATTACAATCATACCTTAACACGTAACTCGACATTTTAGTATTAAAAATTCAAACTATATTATACACTCAGTATAATATCACTGTGTGTTATGACATATTGGTTTGAGTGGAATAACCTGCAACAAAACAACGGCATAATACAAACATACTCACATGATTAATATTCAACAATATTAATTCGAAATCATTTACTAAAATTATAATTTATAATTTAGCAAAAAGGATCGGGGTATCACAATTTCCCCAACTTTTAAAAATTTCATCCTCGAAATTAGCCTAACATTTCTGTTACATTTGGATATCGAGCTAAAATATCAACTTCTTTCTCCCAAGTGGCCTCTTCAGGTCCATGTCTGTTAGGAAAAACTATCAAGGAACCCCTAGATAAGGTTTCGATGAGATGTCAAAACTATTCCTGAAAAACTGACCAAGATCCAAGTTGTAGATCTGAGCTGACCAATCCAGAGCCTCAAAAAGGAACTCAACTGAAGCCAGAGTCAACCCAACTAGAGCATGGTCAACCAGCTGGAAGGATACGCCAACCAGTCAGAAATCAATCCAACTGAGGGTTAAAGGAGTCGAACCAGTCAAAACAAACTGACAGCTAAGTCAGCTGAGCTGAGAGAAAAATCAACAAGACTGAAGAAAGTGATGAGAGATCAGTTTAACTGAAGACTGGAAGTGTCCAGCTGATGGCCAAACTTAACTTTAGCCGAACTGAAGTAGACAGACAAATCAATCAAAGGCAAGAACTGAAGTCAGCCAGCTTGTAGGAGAAAACAAGCAAACATCTGACGAGGAAGCTCGAGAAAGATCAGTCAAACTGACAAGCTAGCCAAGAGCTTGTGATCAGTTAAGCTGACAAGAAAGCTCAAGAAAGACCAGTCGAACTGTCAAGCTATTCAACAACTTGTGATCAGTCGAACTGGATGAAGAAGCTCAGAACTACCAAGTGGAGTGATAGCCGAACTAAGCAGACAAGCTCAAAACTGCCAACTGGAACTCAAACTTGCTAAACTGGAGCTCAGAACTGCCAGCTAGAGAGTCCTAGAGTTAATGCTCAAATGAAGATCTTGGAATAAATACTCCAACAGAGATCCTAGAATTAAATATCCAACAGAGATCGATTGGCAAATCAACGGCTACTTCAACGAAAAGCTCCAATGATCATAAAGACCATCTGCTATTGATGAACCAACAGAGCCACCAATCAATGGAACTCAACTGTCACAAAATCACTCCTCTATAAAAGACGAGTGAATCAAAGTTTTCAAGTGACTTTTCGCGACTTTTATTCTTTAAACCTCCACAAACAAGGACATTATAGATATGAATGTCTAGACCTCCCTGAATACAAGAAGGCCAAAGTGAGGAGAAGCTTCTTCAAAAGGAAAGCAATGATTGCAAACTTCGAGAATGCCGTGCTAGACGATTCAGACTATCCATTTGGAATTGATTCTGACGGCTACAGCTCAGATGATGAAGCGTTATTCTGCCTCATGGCTCACAATGATGAAGAGGTTAGTACAGCTGACTCTCAAACCTCTTTCTATCATATTAATGAAGCAACTATCTCTAGCAATGAACTTGACATGAAACTTATGATGCTAGAAGATCAATTAGCTTCAATATCCTGCTTGCATGTTGAATTGAGAGATGAAAACAATGAACTGAGAAATAGAGTTAGAAAATTGAGCATTGATCATGAAAGAATGAATTATCTTAAATCTCAGTGTTTGGAATTTGAAAAGTTGAAATTGAGAACTGTTGATCTAGAAGCTGAGAATCAAAAACTCAAGCAAGAGATCCATGAGAGAGAAGAAGTAACTCTCAAGTTCAAAAAGTGATCTCAAATTCTAGATGAGATATTAAATCATCAGAGAACCGGAACCAGCAGCACAGGGCTGGGATACAGCAAGTTCACTACCTTAGAGAAAGGAAAGGCAGTTGCTCAACCCAGTGATAAAGGAATCCTAAAAGGATTCACCAGATCAACTCATGATCAGCCAGCTGAGAGATCCAAAGGCAAAGGAATATTGAGAAATCCTCAAACTCAGCCCAGACAATTCAGACAGTTCTCCCAACCAAAAACACTAGGTCAACTGAAGCTAAAATTCCAGTCAAGACCATCAGTCATCCAAACCAATCCTTTCATTCAAGGTCTTCATTTCAACAGAGACCATCAGCTCACAAAAGACCACCAGCTCAACACAGAATGCCCCCAAGGCAAACTGATAGATCAGTCCACTTCAGAAAGAAAAACCAGTTTAGATCTCAAGTCTATCCTACCAAGAAGTTCAATCAGAACACCTATAGTAGAGATCAAAGAAACTCGTTTGAACTCTACCATCACTATAACAAGTACCTGGATTCCAGAAATGAACCGAGAGTTGATACAAAAGGGTTCAATCCAGTAAACTGGAAACATACAAGGCATTGGCCTGATCAAAGAGCTCAAAGGTCTCAAGACAAAAGTATTTTAGTAGAATTGTTTTATCCTACTAACTCTCAATGCAGGTACCATTAAACCGATTCAATTCAAAATAGAAGAGTTGAAAGAAAATCTAAACTGATCAAGCGATCCAAATCAGTTAGATCTCTGAATGATAAAAAACTGAAAGTTTGGCAAGTTTGGATTCTAAAGAGCTTGATGTATTAACAAGGACCCGATATGAAACGGGTCCCTAAATGCTAATCCTTGTTTTTGCAGGATAAGATGATCCTATCTATGAAGAAAACCAAAGATATCTGGTATCTAGATAGCGGGTGCTCCAAGCACATGACCGGAGACAAAGAAGATCTCGACGGTTATGAAGAAGTCAAAGGTCCACTTGTCACATTTGGAGACAACTCCAAAAGTCGAACCATTGGAGAAGGGTTCGTGGTCAAAGGAAAAATTGTAGTAAATGGAGTCTCCCATGTGGATGGACTAAAACACAAACTACTCAGCATCAGCCAGCTGTGCGATAATGGCCACTTAGTTGACTTCAGCAAAAACTCCTGCAACATAAGAGACAAGTCAACTGGAGCAATTCTTCTTATTGGCATAAGGAGAGGCAACATGTATATTGTTGACTGGTAAAGCATGTGCGGTAATCACCACGAATGTCAAAGTAAACTAGGCTCAGTATTTCTTTAAACAAATCAAGAAGTACGTAGATGTTGTGAGAAAACACTAGAAAGAAACCGAGTTCCATCAAAAGATGTGTTATACCTGCAGGATCAGCAGCATACTGGAAAGCACTCTCAACTTCATGGAAGAAGAAACTGAAACACTGATGATTGAGAAGCTGGACTTAATACCATCAACTGCCAAAAGACAACCAGCTTCAAAAACCATAAGCATCAAAAGCACTCAGCGAACTGATGCTCCCTCAAAGAAAGCAAATAATTCTGCTAAAAGAAAAGACAAGGAGATCGCCACAGAGGTACAGCAAGAGGACTCCGACTCTGAAGATAATATCCCAATCAGCCAAATGATGGGAACTCCAATCAGAGTCAAGCCGCTACAACAAGTTCGATTTGGATCAATGGTTGCCTCACCTGAAGCAGGAACCTCTACCAGACCAGTTCAAACCAAGGAAGAAACTGACAAAGCAAAAAAGAAGTCAGCAACACCTCAACCTAGAGGAAAGAAGAAGCAATCAGGACCTCCACCTCTTCCAAAACTGCCTCCCATCAACATCAAATCATTTGATATGGCATCAATTCAGGGAGATGACATTGTGCCCTTTAGGGGAGTTCCACCACGAGGCACAGGGGCTGACTACTTCAGAACTGCCTGTCCCCCAATGGCAGAAACTGATGAAAATATAAGAGCTCTCACAAGAGCTGAGGTCATCAAAAGCTGGGCTAATGAACAAGTAACCAAATTCATATATGAGAATTTTGTTGAGGATGTGATTGTCACAGCTACTCTATACAAAGCTCTCTTGAGGTACGTGTATTGGTACTTGTGGAGACATTGCTTCAATTCTGAAGCCCACTTTCTCCTAACCACCCTTCATGGGATGAGCTTCTAGAGAAGAGAAGAGAGATGGAACATGAATTGGGCTGGATAAGCGACTCCTGAACAGAATCCAATCATTACTCTGAAAAGAATGCTTGCCATACGAAGAAATCATCCTCACCCAGATCAACAAACACTGTTAGAAGTAATGGACGATCTGCTCAATTGGGCCAATATCCAACTGCCACCACTACAAACAGAGGCTGAATGACAACATTGGAGAAATCCCCAAGTATGACAGCATTGGTTGCTTAGGGAAATACTCATCTTCAAGAAACGACAGCACCAACAGGTATATGAGCAACTTCACAGAGAAGCCCAGAGCAGTCACCAAGGAGCTGAAACTGCAGAAGCCTCTAAATCAAGGCAAACTGTCTTAGCATCTGTTGCTAGGCAGTTAAATTTTGAAGAATCCACTCGACCAGCCGAAGTCATCATTAATCTCCTTGATGACTCTCCAGAAGTAGAAGTAGCTGATGAGCGAACTGCCAGTGATCTGGAGTTCGAAGAACTGCTCAAATTACCTACTCTACCAGTTCTGCTGAGTGAAGAGCAGTCAGAAAAGCCAGCTGAAAAGGCTCAACAGTTTGAGGAGTCGGCTGAACCCCAAATCGCTTCTCCCCAAGAGCCAACTGCTGATGAAGGAGCTCCCTCAACTATTCCTCCCACTGCTCCAGTAACAGAGCCAGCTGAGTCTGATGAGCCAGCTGATCAGACAGCTCAAGAGGATGATCAACCTGCCTACCAAGGTACGCTAGCTTTAACTGTGTACTTTGATCTAGTTCAAAGGGCTCTTCAAGCTGAAGCCCAAGCTGCTGAACCGAAGACTCTACCAGAGCCCAGCTATGATGAATCAGTTAGTATAGAGAAGGCTGAGCAATCCCACACAGTTTCATGTGAGGAACTGAAGATGGAAAAGAGGTTGACTCGAAAGCAGCTCAGCTCAATGATCAACCAAGCAGCTTATCAGTCCAGCTCCCTGCCTACTATGCAGACTTGATCCACAGCCTGCAGCAACAGGTAAAACTGAACACAGAGCAAATTCTGAAGCTGCAAGCTCACCCCAGACTCCAGTCAGTAGGAACTGAGTCTTCAAGCAGTGACGAGGATGGTGAAGGTGACTCCATCGAACCACTTGCTAAGAGGAGGAAAACAGAGCACAAGAAGGACTAATGGCTGATCAAGTTCAACTGATTAGAAAGCCCTAAGTTTACTTCTTGTAACTCATTTTGTCAACATTCTTTTTGATCTATAAAAAGATTATCTTTTTACTTTCAAATAAATGTCAGCTCAGCATTTATTTTGAATATTTTGACCGTTGCAAAACAATGACACGTTTCTAAGTCATTAAATGCCAACGACCAAAATAAAAGAGGCCAGGGCCAGTACCATTCCAACCATCAGATTTATGAGCCTGCCCAATAATTCATAAAAACCCCTCTCTTATAAGCCTCTCAGAAATACCCCTCCTACGCTCTCAAAAGCTATCTCTCCCTCTCAAAGCTCTTGAAATCCCCCAAAATTTCAGCCAACCCCAAAGATGGTCGAATTACCCATATCTTTAAATTCCTTCAAAGAGCAACTACTGAGAGACAAATTCCTAAAAAGGAAGAAATTTCAGTTGATTCTAAACGAATCAAACAACCCAGTGATTCAAGGACGGCTACTCCAGATCACTGAAAGAACAATTGCAGAAGTATTCCAACTTCCACCGAAAGGATCATCCGTTCAAGAATTGAAGGAACCTGCAGAATCATACTGGAGAGAATGGAAAGCTCCCACCTGTAACAAGCAATTTAGTTTTACGACAGCTAAAACTGATCTGAAGCTCGAGTATAGCATTCTACTCGACATAACGAACAAGATGATGTTCGGGGCAATTGGAAGCCTGAGTCAACTCACCTTAGAGAGATACAAGGTTATGATTCACCTTGTTGAAGGACGACAAACAAACTGGGCAGAATTTGTCTTCCAATAATTCAAGCATCAAGTCATCAAGGCCTCTGACTCAAAGAAATCTGGCAAATTTAAGTCCAAGGTAGGACTTGTTCTAAGGATGAGCAAAATGATTGAAGACCTGCTGAATCTTCCAAGTGACGAAGCACTACCAGTCCTCATCTCTGAATGGATTCCCAAGAAGGAAAATGCCCATCTTCAGTCACTCAGAAAGAAATGAAGAGCCAAGGTAAAGATGAGCAACATCACTTCGAGCAATTCAATTGCCAACGCCGTTCATTCTCCGAAATCAAAGAACGGATCACCAGTTGATTTCCAGGTTTGCTCTGATCCAGATGAGCTTATTCCATTCATCGGAACCCCTCATTCAAATTATGGAGCTGACTACTTCAGAAGCACAGGCCCTCCCCTCCAGCTGACTGAAGAAAATATTCGCAACTTCTATAGTGGTGAATATGCAGTTAAAAGTGCACAAAAGGAAGTGACTAATCTTCTTTTCACGCACTTCACTTTTGTTGCACAACGTGACCAAGAGTTGTTCAAACAACTCCACCGATATTTCTATTGGTACAACTGGAGACATTCTATGTCCATCCAGTCTCATTTTCTGCTAACTGCCTTTTATGGCATAAGCTACTGGCAACGTGAAGAAACTTGGAGCATTAAATGGATAGGATCATTAAATCAATTCCCTCAAACCATTGTGCAAGTTCACCACATCATGAATCACAGGCTCGCCAACAAAATTCCAGCAGCTACCTTGTTAGCTGAATTCAAAACCAGTATCATGCCTCAAGGAGCTGTGGTCGCAAATCAATCAGTTAACTGCCCAACTGGCTCCCTCTGCCGAAAACTAAACTTTGATGATTTATCAAGTCAGTCAGCTGAGCCATCACAATGAACTCCAACTGCCACAGAGAGGATAGAACCACATCTATCACATACTGAAGTCGTGGTTCCTCAGAAGGATCAAAGGCATGATGATGAACGAGATAGTGATGATGAGGATACTGCCACATCACCAAGTCTCCTATCCAAGAACTATGTCACTCCCCTACTCAAATCCAGCTCAAAAGGCGTGCAACTGATTCTGAACATTGATCAGTTCAGACAGTTGCCGAAGGGAATTTCACAATCCCTTAATCAAAGGCTGAAAAACTGATAAGTTGCCATTCAGCAACTTCACCAAGCCTGGAGGACAGCAAGGCCCGAACTGCCAAAGAACAAAACTGGATCTACATCGACGAGAAAGTGATCAAATAGCTCGAAAGGAAGCAGTGTAGCTAGTCCAGTTCGGCCCTTCAAGAAGAAGAAACTGACTCAAAGAAGGCCAAGCAACTGACCAAACGAACTGATCAATTCAGTTCAGTTAGAGCCTCAAAGTCAGCTCATTAGCGGCAACTGGAAAGTTTGTGAAACGATTTCTCGATCCCAAAATGGCTTAAAATCATTTCTCGAAATTTTGACTCAAAAGAAAAGGTAATCAATGTATGTTTAAAGAACTTTGGGCACCAAAATTTTTATAAAAGTTGTCAACTGCTCCATAAAAAGAAGTTATGCATGCAAGAGTAATCCAGACATTAGGAGGACCTTAGGTCTCCCTTTTATAATCTAGACTGATTAAGTTATTCTCTTCTAGATGGTTAAGCGTCGTTCGACAGCTAGGAAAAGTGTGCCTCTTTTTCACCCTGTGCAAGAAAGAGTTGAGAGATTCAGAAGGAAAACCTGGAATGGTAACGAACAGTCGTTGTCCTACATGGCAAGATACTTTGAAAGGTGGGCTTGGGCAAATGGCTACGGAGGGGAGCCCGGAAGTGTATCCTACTTGGAAACGTGCATCCGCATGTGTGAGCATGCGCCACCCGCTTGGAGGCCTACGATGTACTGTATCCTGCAAAGCATGATCACCCACGATCCTGAGACGTACGCTGAAATCGGGAATCTGACGGAATTCTCGTCAGCCTTAATGGCTCGTTGGGTATCGGAGTATGGCCACGTGCACGCCTTAGCTGAGCAGCAAGCAGATGAGCAAAACCCCTCTCTCGTGGTAGAGCTAGAAATGCAAAGGGCGACCCTCAACAGTCCCCCTAGATTTCAAGTGCCACGTCCTCACGACGAAGGAACCGCAGGAGCAGGACCCTCAAATGTTAGAATCGTGAACCACACCGAGTCCCTATTCTCCTGCACTCCTCAAGTGAACCAGTGGACCCCTGTGTCCGCTTCTCAGGGTCTGGGACAGTGTATGCCCCATCAGTATCCCGAAGGGAGTGTCCGCATGAGGACATTCAAGTTCACCGTCCCAGAAACAGTTGATGTTGGAGACGAAGAAGAAGAAGACGAGGACCCGGAAGAAGGCGAAGAGGAAGTAGGATCACCATGTAAGGAGAAGGGAAAAGGCCCGGCTCATGATTAAACTTGGGAAGGACGTGTAAGAGGTGTTGCTGTTAGAACACCTAGATATCTAATCCATCTGTTTGTCTATCTGTAATCTAATATCCGCTCTGACCAAGACTCTAATATGTAATAAATGCTTTAAGATTTCTAAACCCAATAGTAGCAGTGAATTTTCCAAGAGACTGCCCTATTCCGGTTGTAACCCATAATTTATTATATCGATGCCAAAGTCCTCTAAATGAGGCAATTTTCCCATCATGCTTGAATGACGTTTAAATTTTCATCTTGTTTGATCTATCTTGCGCAAATTAAAAAGACCTTATCAAAAGGCATTCTTGCTCTGTGTAAATTTAATCAAGCCTCGCTAACATTTAGTTCTTTAGAATGCCGCCCCGAAGACATCAAGCCGAGAATGAGGATGAAAACGAACCTGAGCAAGCCCCAAACCCCGGTCCAAGAGCCGAAAGTGTGTTTCTCAAACACAACCCTCCATCGTTTAATGGTTTAGGAGATTCAATGGATGCCGAAAAATGGGTTCGCTCCTTAGAACGAATCTTTGATTTCATAGCTTGCTCTGAAGGAGAGAAGCTAAGTTGCGCTCTTTTCATGCTAACGGAGGATGCGGACTACTGGTGGGAGTCCGTTCGAAGGAGCATAACTCCGGATCAATGGGAAGACTATAGTTGGGAGGATTTCAAGCACGATCTGTATCAGAAGTATATCCCAGATTGTTACCGAGAGGCAAAAGAGATGGAGTTCTGGAATCTAAAGCAAGGGAATAAGACAGTGTCAGAATACGATAGAGAATTCAACCAATTGTCAAGGCACGCTCCACATCTAGTTGACACAGATGGGAAGAAAGCACGCAAGTTCAAGAAAGGACTTAGGTCCGAGATTGGCATAGCCCTCGCTGGGCAAGAAGACATGTCTTATGCCCGAACCTTAGCCAAAGCATTGAGCATAGAGGCCATCCTTCCTCAGAAGATTCAACCCTCTCAGTCATCTAATGAGCTAAAGGGAAAAAAGAAGTGGGAAGGAGGAAGAAGAGATGACAGAAGGAAGAAACCCCACTGGCAAAGCCGAGAGTCAGGGGTGCCTCGAAGTCAGCCTGGCAACGCCCCTAGCTTTAGGCCATGTCAAAAGTGCGGAAGAATGCACCCTGGAGTCTGCCGAGCAAATCTAACTGGGTGCTACAACTGTGGTGAAGAGGGGCACTTCAAGAGGGAGTGTCCTCAAGGAAATAACAGACAATCTCAAACACCACAACAACCTATGTACCCGCAACCACTTCAGCAACTTCCTGGAAACCAGCCAAGACTGCAGCAAGGAGGACCTTAGGGTCAAAGGCCGGGAATGAACCCTAGACCAAGCCAAGGAAGAGATCAAAGGTCCAATCAAGGACAAAGGCCACCTCAGCCAGCTTGTACTTATGCTCTCAATCAGCAGCAAGCTGCTAAGGCCCCAGGAAATCTAGCAAGTATGATTACCCTCCTCGAGACGCCAGTTTTAGCTCTCTTTGACACAGGAGCATCGCATTTGTTTATAGCTGAGTCTGTTTGTAAGAAACTGAAGATTAAACCTGAGAATGCCGAGAATGCTCTTGAAATAAGTATTCCCTCTGGAAAGAAAATGATGTCTAGGAAGGTCTGCTCTAACCTAGAATTGAACATAGAAGGGGAAAGCTTTAAGTCAAATCTTTATATAATAAAGATTCAGGACTTCAATATAATCCTAGGAATAGATTGGTTAGCCTCAGCTAATGCTTCCATAAGCTGCCCGGAGAGGGAGGTAACGTTTCGACCACCCGGGAAACCCGAGGTAAAAATCTACGGATCAAGGCTGGGAACCAAAATCCCAGTGATATCCGCCCTGAAGGCCACCAAGATGATAAGGAAAAACAACTGCCAGGCATTTTTAGTTAACCTAATAAAGAAGGAGGAAGGAGAGCTATCTATCAAAGACGTTCCAGTCGTAAGGGGATACCCAGACGTATTTCCAAAGGAGCTACCCGGACTGCCTCCGGATAGGCATGTAGAGTTCGCCATCAAGTTGGAACTAGGAGCCACCCCGGTTTCAAAAGCCCCCTACAGAATGGCGCCTAAGGAGTTGCAAGAACTCAAAGTTCAACTACAACAATTACTAGACCTAGGTTTTATCCAACCTAGTGTGTCGCCTTGGGGAGCTCCAATCTTGTTCGTAAAGAAGAAGGATGGTACATTGAGAATGTACATCGACTATAGAGAGCTAAATAAGCTAACCATCAAGAATCAATACCCTCTCCCAAGAATAGACGATCTCTTCGATCAGCTCAAGGGAGCAAGTGTCTTCTCCAAGATAGATTTAAGATCTGGGTATGGGCATTACGAGTTTGTGGTAATGCCATTCGGATTGACTAATGCCCCCGCAGTATTCATGGATTTAATGAACCGAGTTTTTCACCCGTATCTAGACAAGTTCATTCTAGTTTTCATCGATGATATTCTCATCTATTCCAAGGACGAGGAAGAACATCAGGAACACCTAAGAGTGGTGCTGGAGACATTAAGAAGAGAAAGACTTTATGCTAAGTTCAGCAAGTGTGAGTTTTGGCTCAAGGAAGTTATGTTTCTAGGTCATATAGTTTCGATAGAAGGAATCAAGGTGGATCCGGCCAAGATCGAGGCTGTAAGCAACTGGAGGTCTCCAAGAAGTGTGAACGAGATAAGAAGTTTTCTAGGACTCGCTGGATACTATCGCAGATTCATTGAAGGGTTTTCGACTATATCCAAGCCTATGACGCAATTGTTAAAGAAGGACTCCAAGTTCAAATGGACGCCTGAGTGTGAGGAAAGTTTTCAAACTTTGAAGAAGATGCTAACTATAGCCCCCGTTTTAGCCATTCCGGAAGGGAATGAAGATTTCGTGGTTTACGCAGACGCATCGAGTAAAGGATTAGGATGCGTACTAATGCAGAGAGGAAAGGTGATTGCTTATGCTTCTAGACAGCTTAAGAATCACGAACAGAACTACCCGACACATGACCTGGAACTAGCAGCGGTCGTTCATGCGCTGAAGATCTGGAGGCACTACCTCTACGGAGCCAAGTGTGAGATCTTCTCAGACCACAAGAGCTTGAAGTATTTCTTCGAGCAAAAGGATCTTAACATGAGACAAAGAAGATGGCTAGAGCTCGTAAAAGATTATGACTGTACGATTCACTACCACCCAGGTAAGGCAAATGTGGTAGCAGATGCTCTAAGTAGGCAAGAAAAGACGGAGTTAGAACTCAGTTTAGTCCAGGAAGATCTTCACAAGAATTTCGAGAAGTTAAGAATCGAGGTGCTAACACCACCCGAGACCATTCAAGCTCAAATTGCCACGATAGTCGCTCAGCCCGACCTAAGGCAAAGGATAATTGAAGCCCAGAGAGGAGACGAGTTTCTCGAAAAGAAAAGGTTGGAAGCACGATCTAATAGCTCACAAGATTTCGCGGAAGCAGCCGACAACGCGCTCCTATTCAAAGGAAGACTACGCGTACCATGCAAGGAAGAACTAAAAGAGGAGATCATGTGCAAAGCACATGACACGCCTTATACAGCACATCCCGGAAGCACCAAGATGTACCAAGACCTTAAGAGGAATTTCTGGTGGAACAACCTGAAAAGGGAAATAGCCGCCTTCGTGGAAAGGTGTCTGAACTGTCAACAAGTGAAAGCTTTGCATCAAAAACCTTCTGGTTTGCTTCAACCTCTAGAAATTCCTGAATGGAAGTGGGATCGTATCAACATGGACTTTGTCGTAGGATTGCCAAGATCCAAGAGGGGAAATACCGCTATTTGGGTAATCATTGATCGATTAACTAAATCAACACATTTTGTGGCTGTTAAGATGACGGACGGACTAGAACAACTAGCCCAGTTATATGTTAAGGAAGTTGTGCGTTTGCACGGAGTGCCAGTCTCGATTACATCGGACCGTGATTCCAGATTTACATCAAGATTCTGGAGGAGCCTACAATATGCAATGAGATCAAAGCTCAACTTTAGCACAACATTCCATCCTCAAACGGATGGCCAGTCTGAAAGGACTATCCAGATTCTGGAAGACATGCTTAGAGGAGTCGTCATCGATCAATGAAGCAATTGGGAGGAGTTACTGCCTTTGGTAGAATTTGCCTATAACAACAGCTACCAGACATCGATCGGCATGGCCCCTTATGAAGCCCTTTATGGAAAGAAGTGTAGATCGCCCCTGTATTGGGACGAGGTTGGAGAGAGAAGGATACTTGGACCCGAGATGGTCCAGGAAGCCGTCCAGAAGATCAAGCTCATTCGGCAGCGCATCAAGGAAACTCATGATAGACAGAAGGCCTACGCGGATGAGAGGAGGACAAGGCTCAGTTTCAACATTGGAGATAAAGTGTTTCTGAAGGTGTCTCCATCAAAAGGAATAATTCGTTTTGGCAAACGAAGCAAATTAAGGCCCAGATTTATTGGACCTTTTGAGATCTTAGAAAGGGTGAATGAAGTAGCCTACAGGTTGGCCTTACCACCCGACCTGAGTAACGTACATGACGTCTTTCATGTCTCAATGTTACGAAAGTACGTGTTTGATCCAAAACACGTGATTAGCAAGGAAGAGATAGTCCTGAATGAGGACTTAGCCTATGAAGAAAAACCCCAAGCCATCGTGGATCGAAAAATTCAGAAGCTGAGAAATAAGGAGATCGATCTGGTGAAAGTAATCTGGAACCACTATGGTTCAGAGGAAGCAACTTGGGAGCTTGAATCCGAGCTGCTCAAAAAGTACCCTGATATCGCTTATCATGGTTAGTAAATTTCGGGACGAAATTTTTTTTAAGGAGGGTAGGATGTAATACCCCAGATTTTTGAATAAGGTTTAGAGAATTATTAATACCAATTAATTAACTAAAGAAGGAATTTATTTAAGGTTAGCTATGTTTGGATGTTAGTCACGACTTTAGGAGTCAGTTTTCGTCAAGATCGTCTTTTCGGGAAATGTGATTTTAACTATTTTATGACCATTCGTGATCTCGCTAAAAAGGTTTTAACTCAAAGCGTATGCCGGTATTTACGGATTTTAATTCTGAAGTCATTTGAGTTCCCGATGATGAAAAACGCATTTAAAAGAAGAATGAATAGTAACTTTTGCGTGCGTTTGTGTTTTGAGAAATTTACGAAATCCTCCTCGTTGATCCGAGTTTAGTTCTGTCAGGCCCCTCCTATGGGAAATGACTAAAGGATTCTATTGGCATTCACGGATTGTCATTCTGAGGTCAATCGAACGCTCAGGAGCCAAATCTGTCAATCTGAGTGAATAGTAAAAAGTAATTCCAAAAAGGGAATCTTTGCTCGTCTCTCTTCAGACGACCCTGTCTTCTTCACGAATAAAGTTGGTTCACTAGTATTTGAGCCAATGAGTCCCCCGGTATTTTTAGATTTCGTGTTTGAAGTCATTTGGACCTCGACATCGAATAAATCAACTTTTAAACGAACCCGGGGTAACTTTTGCAGTATTCCCACACAGCAATGGCTTCCAAGGGAAGCCAAAGGTTTTCCTATATATAGGGGACCACCCCTTTAGCATTTCTTGCTCATTTTACTCTTTCTATTTCACTTCTAAATCGAGAGGTGAAAAGCTTTGAAAGCCGAGAAGGTTCTGTCGAAATAAAAAGCGTTCTTCGTGAGTGTTCTTCAAGACGACGAGCGGAGTGGCGTGGAAGGGATGCGGTGAGGGAATGTGCTAGGGGCGCCATTGAAATGGTAGCAGACGGCTCTGCCACCGTTGCGACTCGACGAGACGCCGAGCTAACCACATTCCTTCGACGCACCTGACCCCGTCCATTTGCGTTCGTCGATCTCAATTCCATTTCTTTTTCGTCTTTAAATTTCTGCATTTACTTTCCATTCTTTACATTCTTCGCGTTCTTCATTATTGCTTGTCTAAAGTTACATTTCGATTTTTGTTGAAATTCCAAGATCATAACATGAACGTTATATTTCTCATTCAAATTCCGTTATTTGTTATTCTAAGAAGATTAACCTCGTTATTCCGTTAAATTCCGTTCAAGCCACATTTAACGATTTTGTCGTTAATCTAAATTAAAGGAGGATTATCGTGTTTATGCCGTTATAATGCCAAAATTCTTTTTAAGTTAAAGCATGTTGTTGCATGATAAATTCAAGCATGTTGTTGCATGATAAATTCAAGCATGTTGTTTTTAAGAAATTTCGGGTTAAGTGTTCTTTGAGTTCTTCGTGTTCGTCGAAAGGATCAACGAACACGAAGAACCCAGTTGAAGATCGCCCAAAAAGAGAGAGAAAGCAGGTCCCGCGACCGCGGGGAGTGCGCGGCCGAGCGGCATCCCCCTCGGCCCAGAACCCCGCGGGCGCGGAGGGTGTGCGGGCGCGCGGGGTGCCACCGGCGCGCGATGCTCCCCGTGTCGTCTGGCGCTGGTTCTTCCATCTTTTCTAGTTTTTCTTCGAGTCATGTTTCTCCGAGTAATTCTCATGTTTAGATTAAAAAGATTTTCAAGCTTCTCCGATTTATTTCGAGAAAACCATTCAAGTTCTTTTCCGTCTAAAAAGTTGGAAAGTCAAGTCGAGAAGTTCCTTAAATAAAATAAATCCTTTTCGGACCCTTATTAAGTCAAAGTCGTGTTATCCATATTAAGTCCTAGCTAAGGGGTTATTAGTTGGGTGTTGTTTAATATCATGTTATTAGAAATCTTCGAAGGAGGCTTCTAAGTCGACGATTCGACTTTTGTAGGAGGAATCGAGCCTCGGAGGAATACTAAGGAAGATCACCTGCTCGTTGCCTCATCTTCCATCCCGTAACCAAGGTGGGTAAATCTATACTCATCTAAAGTTTGAGCAAATAAGCTCTAGAAGCATGTTAGGGCAAATGAGATATCCAATAAAGTATTTTTGCTCAGCCTGTTTGATCTCTGTACAAGAAAAGAAGAAAGGAAGATATTATGCTTTACTTGAGCTCTCAAGCATGTTTAGAAATGATAGAACTACTAAAGTCTGGTTTATGCTTAGCATGAGATGTTTGGAATTACCTTTAGCTCCGATTCGTGCTTGTTTACGTGCTTCTCCTGTAATTTAATATTTATGCTTGTTAAGCTCGCAGAATTAAGAGTTAAGGTTTGCCTTGTTAGGGTAGCATCAGCCCTTTGTAGGCAGAGATCATGTAGTGTTAAAGGATTAGCATTAGACATTGTTCTAAGCTTGGTATTGCTAGCAAGGATAGGAAAGGAAAGAGCTTAGCTTCCACTTAAGCAGGATATGAGCTCAGAATTATTAAGAAAGTCACTGCTGGGTTTTTCCGTCGCAAACTCGTTCGGATATTTGACGTAACCCCTCTTCTATCCTATGGCATGCCTAAGGGTACCGTTGACGACAGGTTTGAGCCAAGTTGGGCCCAAAAAGAAAAGAAAAGGTTTTTATGGATACGGAGAGGGCTTTTGCATTTTGCTCTCCGTATACCGTCTATTAATTATTGGATATCTCGAAGTTATTAAAGCATTTTCGCTAAAACCCACTGAGTACATTAGTGCTCATGCCCCTCTTTTCAAATATTTTCAGGTTGAGATGCTGAGGATGCTGGTGGCTGTGAATGTGGGTTGGCTGCCAAGACTATTTTGCTATTATCTAATGTTCCATGAAATCGCACTTTGTGATCCGCTACTCTGATACACTCCTTTCAATTCTGTTTAAGTCCTATTATGTTTAGCAAGACTCTATGATTAATCTCCCCAGAAATGATTTAATACCTATAAGATGCATATTATGTTTATCTCTGTTTTTTAGTATGACTTCCGTCCACCTGCAAAGAGGCCTAACAAATTGGTATCTGAATAGTTAGCCGTTTCATTCTGCTTAAGCATGTTTTTTTTTAACCCAAGTAATCCCGAGCATCACCATATAACTTCTAAAGGCATGTCTTGATCATTAAACTTCTTGGTAAATCTTCCAACCTTATTCACTAATCCCTTAATAACACCCCGTCCCCACTCATAAATCCCTATCTCGGGACTGGGCTGTTACACACAATCAGACAGATGGGATGCATGCATCATTTATTCAGCTAATCGTCCATCAAATCAGATAGCTGATCAGCTAAGATAGCAATCGAGTGTTCTTGATCAATGCATGCAGAGCTGAATATATATATGCAAGGAGATGAAGGCTTAGATCATCTGCAAAATCTCTCTCCCCCCTTGCATTGATATCGCCTAACCAGAGCACTTGCAAATCTAACGCAACCATTTCTTTGCAGAAATGAAACCCTCATTTCAGATGGTGAATGTCAAGTCGCTAGTAAGCAAGTTGAAGAAAGACAAGACTCTTAATCTAGAGCTTCTTCACGCACGCCTAGGTCCAGAGAAATTCAAAGGATCTTTCAGCCATTGGAAGAAACTGGGTTGCTGCCATTCTTGACGATCATGCCAGTCAAGAATCTACCCACCTATATTGCGGAGTTCTACCACAATGCAACCGTCTCCGGCAACAACATCATCTCCACCATTCAGAACCAAGTCATAATGGTGACGAAAGACACTATGATGTCTACACTCCTCCTCCCCGGCGAAGGCCAAGACGTGCTGGATCTAGAACTTCCGAGTAAAAATGCACTGTGGAGTCTATGGAAACATCCACACGTGCACCACCACGACTGCTCACACAAGTTGAAGGAATGTCTGCCTAGTGAGATCATCCAACTCCTGGATATCACAGGTCACATCCTGCATGGAAACTTTGAGACGGTCCAGTTCTCCGAACTCAAAGCTCATCTAATGGTCGCTCTATTCATCGGATGCAAAGCCGACTGGGCTTCCTTCATCCTTGCTCAACTGCGAAGAAATATAGACCAAGTAGAATATGATCCGACAACTGGCACATTCCGAGAGAATGTTGGGTTTATGGGTCGCATAAGCCACATCATTCTGAGTTAATTTGACGAGGCGATTCCAACCGGAGAGCCAATCAGACGAAGGGATATGCTCCCGACCATCTACTGTCATCCAGTCCCGAAGAAATCACAACAACCGAGAACTGCTGACTCAAGTCATGGAAAGAGACCGTTGGTCGCAACTGCCAGCTCCTCAGACGAAAGGCAGTTGTTGATTGATAGTAAGCATCTCTCTAGACTGAGCGATCAGTCTACAATACTCGCCAGCTCACAACCTCTCACCTCAGTCCATCGCGATTTATTTGAGGATGAGTTCGAGCAAGTTCTAGACCATCAGCTAAGAAGCTGTTTCGGTCTAATTGAGGGCAGCAACCCCTCATTATTCGAGCACTTAAGAAGATACCTCCAGTATCATCTTTGGAGATTTCAAATCGATAAGGCCACCATGTTCTACCTCATCCACACTCGTGGATCCTTCTTCTGGATCAATGAAGGCCACTGGAGTAGAAATTGGATGAACCATCCACTCAGCTCACCGCCAACGCTCTCGGAAATAATGGATTCAATGATCAAACAAATCCAGTACAGCGTACCAGCCGACGCTTCTCTCCCAGACAATGAGCCAGCCAACTCCTCCTGCACCCCATTTATTGAAGACCTACCAATCGTCTCAAACGATGAGATCTTCACCAACCTGGCATCCATGGACTTCAGAGAGCAAGATCTCTCTCTCACCACTAATCGTGGTCAGTTCATGACGACTGCAGAAGCTTATGCATGGTTATCTTCACCCATGCCCATTCCTTCAGTTCCCTCAGTCTGTGATAACAACTTGGCAACTGCATTCACTTTCTTGTCAAATCTATCAATGCCATCATACGATCTACACCAGTTTACCCTTTTGGATGATGCTAAAAAGGGGGAAGATGGAAGGTATGATGATGAAAATTTAACTCTTTAGGAGCAGATCCAAAGAGAAGTACAGCTTGAGGGGGAAGCTCAGCTTCAGGGAGAAGCTTGGAGAACACATGGAGTTAAAGAAAAAGGAGAATCAAGCAGGAAAAGAAGAAGCAGCTGAGGAAGTGAAGCAGTACTTCTATCTACTATCAAGAGATGATATGATAGCTATGATATTAAAAGCTATATGCTCTGATCTATATGCTCGTTCTAATCTATATGCTCTGATTTAATCCCTCAATAGCATGCTCTGAGAACTATATATGATACATACTCTAATACTTCAATATCATGCTTCAATATCATATCAAGCCTTGCTCATGCTTATGCACATTCCCTGATACCTTGATAATCATGCTCTGATAGTTTAAAATGAAAGTATGATCTGATACTTGAATTCCTGCTCTAACTTGCTCTGATATCAAGCTTTGCCTATAAGGGAACTACAGCACGTCTCTCAGACGAACATTTGCAGTTTTTCCATCATCATTGATAAGGTTTTGACATCATCAAAAAGGGGGAAATTGTTAGGAAAAACTATCAAGGAACCCCTAGATAAGGTTTTGATGAGATGTCAAAACTATTCCTGAAAAACTGACCAAGATCCAAGTTGTAGATCTGAGCTGACCAATCCAGAGCCTCAAGAAGGAACTCAACTGAAGCCAGAGTCAACCCAATTGGAGCATGGTCAACTAGCTGAAAGGATACGCCAACCAGTCAGAAATCAATCTAAGTGAGGGTTAAAGGAGTCGAACCAGTCAAAACAAACTGACAGCTAAGTCAGCTGAGTTGAGAGAAAAATCAACAAGACTGAAGAAAGTGATGAGAGATCAGTTTAACTGAAGACTGGAAGTAACTAGCTGATGGCCAAACTTAACTTCAGCCGAACTGAAGTAGACAGACAAATCAATCAAAGGCAAGAACTGAAGTCAGCCAGTTTGTAGGAGAAAACAAGCAAACATCTGACGAGGAAGCTCGAGAAAGATCAGTTAAACTAACAAGCTAGCCAACAGCTTGTGATCAGTTAAGCTGACAAGAAAGCTCAAGAAAGACCAGTCGAACTGACAAGCTATTCAACAACTTGTGATCAATTGAACTGGATGAAGAAGCTCAGAACTACCAACTGGAGTAATAGCCGAACTAAGCAGACAAGCTCAGAACTGCCAACTGGAACTCAAACTTGCTAAACTGGAGCACAGAACTGCCAGCCAGAGAGTCCTGGAGTTAATGCTCAAATGAAGATCTTGGAATAAATGCTCCATCAGAGATCCTAGAATTAAATATCCAACAGAGATCGATTGGCAAAGCAACGACTACTTCAACCAAAAGCTCCAATGATCATAAAGACCATCTGCCATTGATGAACCAACAGAGCCACTGATCAATGGAACTCAACAGTCACAAAATCACTCCTCTATAAAAGACGAGTGAATCAAAGTTTTCAAATGACTTTTCACGACTTTCATTCTTGAAACCTCCATTCAAGTTGTTTCAACTTACGACTGAGCTTTCTTTCTCCCTCCCACATAGCTCAAGATCAGCATTTGCTAAACTTGCGAGAGTCCAACTGAGAAGAAGAATCCACAGAATCAAAGCATTCAGCTAGCTGTTGATAATCCAGCCAGAGCAACCTTCTCAGTTCCAGCAATACACCGATCAACTACCCAGCTCAATTGAAGGAGCACATTAGTTGATATCCCCTGTTCAAGACTAACCTCTTGAAGATCGAAAGACATCTAAAACCTTGTAAAGATGTCAATAGCACCTACCTCTATAGCGAGCAGTTAGGGACTGCAAGTGTGAGCCATCGACCCGCTGAGGTAGCGAGCAGTTACCAGGTTCAGCCAACTATCCTTCATTGTATAATTTGTAAAAAAACTCAAGTTATATAGTGGAGTTGCCCTTCTGCGGAAGGAAGAAAGGACGTAGAAGTTTGAGACTTCGAACCTCTATAAAGCGTCTGTGTGTTGTACTGTTTTGCTTATACTCGCATATCTTTGAACTGTACACAAGCTCACACAATCTGCACTCAAGCTGTCTAAAAGTGCTCAACTGATCTATGCATAGATAAGTTGCTAAGCGAGTCAAGGGCCCTTATTATTCCGCATTTGAAGTAAAAGTTTTCATATCAGTTTATTCATTCCCCCTCTAAACTGACATCGACTTGCCTGGGACCAACAATGCCTACTCCATTAAACTTTTATTAAAGGAACCTCAAGGGTTCGAAGAGTGTGAACTCTTCTATCTAACACGGCAACTGGAACTTCTTCATACGTCAAGTCTTTTGAAACTTGTACTGTGTCATATGAAATGACATGACTAGGGTCAGACACATATCGTCTAAGCAACGGCACATGGAATACATCGTGCACACTCACCAAATCAGGAGGTAATGCTAGGCGATAGGCAACATCACCTATTTTCTCTAGAATCTCGAACGGTCCCACATAACGTGGCTGTAACTTACCCTTCTTTCCAAATCTAACCACTCCTCTCATTGGTGCAATCTTCAAGAATACCTTGTCACCAACCTCAAAGCTCACATCCTTTCTCTTTACGTCGGCATAGGATTTCTGACGATCTTGAGCTATCTAGATTCTTCATCTTATCTTCTCAATTACTTCCACCATCTTCTCAATAATCTCGGGACCTAAGAATCGACGCTCTCCCACTTCATCCCAATGAATAGGAGATCTGCACTTCCTCCCATACAATGCCTCATACGAGGCCATTCCAATCGACGCTTGGAAACTATTATTATAAGTAAACTCCACAAGTGGAAAATGGCTCTCCTAACTTCCACCAAAATCGAGAACATATGCACGAAGCATGTCCTCCAATGTCTGGATGGTCCACTCCGATTGACCATCGGATTGAGGATGGTACGCAGTGTTAAACCTCAACTGTGTTCCCATAGCTTTTTGTAGACTTCGCCAAAATTTAGAGGTAAGCCTTGTGTCACGATCTGACACTATCGACACAGGAATGTCGTGAAGACGTACTATCTCATCGACATATATCTGAGCTAATCGATCCATGCTAAATCTCATCTTCACTGGAAGAAAATGAGCAGACTTGGTCAACCTATCCACAACTACTGAGATTGCATGATGACCTCTAACTGATCGAGGCAATCCTACCATCAAAATCCATTGCAATGTGCTCCCACTTCTACTCAGGAATCTCGAGTGGATTTAACAATCCAGAAGGGCGTTGATGCTTGGCTTTCACTTGTCGACAAGTGATACACTTCGATACAAATTGGCCAATTGACCTCTTCATATTTCTCCACCAGAAAACAATCTTCAAGTCCTTGAACATCTTCGTGCCTCCTGGATGCACTGAATACGGGGTATTATGTGCTTTTTCAAGAATCTCCCGTCTGAGCTCTTCATTCTTCGGTACACACAATCTTCCCTCGAAAAATAGTGTGCCATCATTCGTAATGGCAAACCCTTGAATAGAACCCTCTAATGCTCTCTTCTTCATTTTGCACAAGAAAGGATCGTCGACTTGTGCTTCAAACCACTAATTAGTTCATCATTTTGCATAAGAAAGGATTGAACTCGATCACGAATTAGTGGTCAAACCACTAAGGCTGCTAAAATCCCCTAGGTGGTGTTAGAAGGATCCACCACCTCTAAGTTCATCTTCTCAAACTCCTTGATCAACTGCTCTTGCTTGGTTGGAAGATAGACCTTCCGACTTAAGGCATCAGCTACAACATTTGCCTTTCCAGGATGATATAAGATCGTAGAGTCGTAAACTCTAACCATCTTTTTTACGCAAATTCAACTCCTTCTGGGTGAAAAAGTACTTCAAGCTCCAAACTACTCCGTTCGGCCACGTCACTTAACATACTTATAACGCCCCAAACTACTCCGTTTGGCCATGTTACTTAACAAATAATTCATTTACATGCATTTGCGTTCTCATAATAAATTGAGCGGAAGCTAAGGCCAAATAGCATAATGAGGTATAACATCGTAATTCCGAATATAAATTTTTCTTCCACAATTATAACATGCAACCTATCATAACCTACCATGTCACACAGCATCGTATTTAACGGAAGTATATAATAAACCCATCCACATCATTCATACAATCATCTAACCTATCGAGCTCATAGGTCTTAGACAACCCGCCCGTCTAGCACCCTAAATTAACAAACATAGCATAAGAATTCAATGACTTATATTTACACAACATAGGTTCCTAGGTCAATCGACCCGCCTTTAAAATATTGACATGTTATATCAAGTTAAATACATTCACAACTACAAAAATCGGGCTAATCCCATTCCCAACAATCGTTAATCATAAGATAAATAGGTCGATCAATAAAATTATCATAATATGCGTATTCAAAGGCATGAAAAGTAAACATAATCTTGTGGGGGTTCTCTTGTGTTCACAACGCTCCTACTCGGGCTCCGACTCCTCAACCTGAAATTCATTGAATGAATGGGGTGAGTATTTAACAACATACTCAGTGGGGAACACTGTAAACAGTTATAGCTAATTGCACAAGTGAAAATATAACATATGGACTTTTCTTTACTTTGTGGAGACTAGTCTCAACCCCATAGGGTTTAAACATCATGATGCCCCCGTTAATGAGCATCTTTGGCCCTGTAGGGATGCCCGCAGACATACTACCCCCAGGGAGGACATTAACAGGTCTATATTCGATCCCAAAGGATCTCTGCCCCGAAGGGTCTCTTTGTCGACCCCGAAGGATCTCTGTATGCCCCGAAGGGTCTCTTTTATCTCTGGTCCGAAGACCCTTCATACTTATACAATCAAAGCACAACAATAACTATAACCTTGCACGTGTTCACATTTTTAGAGTTACCCCACCTTAAGAGACGCTTTCACAATTTCTCAACCTTTGAAATACTCCTTTGCCGCCCACAAGTTGTCCACCTCGAGCCCCAACACGTCACCTAGCACCTTTTAATCCTCTTTTCATTTTAGATGTCGAGTCATACAATTAAATCATAACTTTAACCCAACTCATGTTATACTTTACTTTAAAGACTTCATACATATCCATATACATAACTTTGGATATACCAACTCATAATATGATTTTGGACTCAAAATACACATTAAAGCTCTTTGAAGCATTTGATCGAACATGTTACGGGCACACATTTAAACCACATGCTCATGACTCATTTTAAATCCTTTAAACCCAACATTTCACATGCAAACACCTTCATCCCAGGGCTCTAACATACATGAAAATGAACCCCAAACAATCATCACAACACCTCCAAACCACATCAACAAAACAAGGGGAAATTAGGGCAAAAATCTAAACCCTAGCATCAAAGAACCATAGGAATTCGATATAACTTCACATATAGATTCAAGGAAATAAATAAACCATATGTTCAAGATATTAAACTAAGAGGATCAACAAAATTGAAGAACCCTAATTTTGGGTAACAAACCCTAGGTTCAAATCAACAAGAATAGAGCTTAATCATCAAGAGGAAAGTGGTGTTAGATTACCTTAGATGATGGATAATGAAGGTAGAATCCTCTTCCAAAAGTTGAAGGATTTCTTGAGAGAGAGGTGGAGGAAATCTCCAAAGAAGAGAAAAGAAAATGAAGATGAAAGGGATAAGTGTTGTATTTATAGGTAGTAAAATCGGCCCAGCCCGCGCGACCGCGCGAGGTGGCTCTCGGCCATCGCTCCCCGCGAGCGCGCACACCCCGCGGGCGCGTGCCTCGCCCATGCCCCGCGGGCGCGCGGCCTCCCCGCGGGCGCTCACCGCTCCACGGGCGCGCACCTTGCTCACAATCAACTCCCGACTTAAATTGACTCCCGGACATTTCCAACTCCCGGACTTAAATCGAGACCCCCGATCAACTCAGTGTTAGGGTGTTCAAGGTTTTGGCAAACAAAATTCAATGCAATAACATTCATTCAATATCATATAACTCGACACTTTAGTATTAAAATTCAAACTGTGTTATACACTCAATATAACATCACTGTGCTATGACGTATCGGCTCAAGTAAGACAACCTGCAATAAAACAACGGCATAACATACAAACATACTCACATGATTAATATTCAAACAATATTAATTCAAATTCATTTTCCAAAATTATAATTCATAATTTAGAAAAAAGGGACGTGGTATCACACGAGGCGTCGCTGTAGATGACAAAGCCTTCAGTCCCATCAGGGATAGTCGACACTGGGGCTGACACGAGATGTCACTTTAATTCTTGAAAACTCTGCTCACACTTCTCGCTCCATTGGAACTTCTCATTATTCCTCGTCAATCTCGTCAAAGGACCCGATATCTTGGAAAACCCCTCGATAAATCTTCTATAGTAGCCCGCCAGTCCTAGGAAACTTCGAACTTCATTAACATTCGATGGCATCTTCCAATTGCTAACAACTTCCACCTTTGACGGATCTACCTCGATTCCATTTGATGTCACCACATGGCCAAGAAATGCCACTTGCTCCAACCAGAACTCGCATTTTGAAAATTTCGCATACAACTCTTCTTTCCTTAGCGTCTCCAATACGATTCTGAGATGCTCAGCGTGTTGCTCCTTGCTTCTTGAATAAATCAAGATGTCGTCGATGAAGACTATCACGAACTGGTCGAGGTACGGATGGAACACTCGATTCATTAAGTCCATGAAGACTCCCAGTGCATTGGACAATCCAAAAGGCACCACCGTGAACTCATAATGCCCATAATGCATTCTAAATGACGTCTTTGGGATGTCACTCTCCTTGATCTTCAATTGATGATAGCCGGATCTCAAATCGATCTTCGAAAACACACCAGCTCCCTTTAGTTGATCGAATAAATCTTCAATTCATGGCAGCGGATACTTGTTCTTGATCGTTAACTGGTTCAACTCCCTATAATCAATGCACATTCGCATTGATCCATCCTTCTTCTTCATGAATAACACCAGTGCTCCCCATGATGAAACACTTGGTCGGATTAATTTGTTGTCAAGTAACTCTTGAAGTTGAACCTTGAGCTCTTCCAACTCTTTTAGCGTCATTCTATACCGAGCTTTAGATATTGGTGCCGCACCTGGCAGTAGGTCGATGGTGAACTCGATCTGATGGTCAGGAGGAATCCCTGGCAGCTCGTCTGGAAATATATCGGGGAACTCGTTCACCACTGGCATATCTGACACCTGGACTTCAGTAGACTTTGACTCCACGATGCTAACGAGAAATCCCTGACACCCTATCTTCTTCAACAACTTCATTGCCTTCATTGCTGTAATGATTCTCTGAGTTGATCTCGTTCTTGCACCACAGAAGATGAGCTTAGACTCTCCCGGAAAATTAAATTTGACCTCACGATCACGACATCGAATCGTGGCATGATTCCCACTCAACCAATCCATACCCAGGATTTGTTGGGGTTTTTTCGAATTAAACCACCGCAGGATCTAATTGGATGTTCATTAATTCTAATGTCATGTAGATCATAAATTCATGCATCTCATATATTTTAATTAATCGAGTTTAATTAACATACAAATCGGGTTTAATCGATTCTACTAAAGCGAAAACATAGAAATCAAAAAATGACTTACAAATTAAACGACGGGTGGAGGACAAGATTAAAGGTCTAATCTTGTTGTTGTATGTATGAAAAACGGCGCCCCACAGTGATATTCCACTCTTTGATCTTCTGTTGTATTCCCGGACTGAATCTACTTTCAGGGTGGGCTGAAATATACTAGATCGGTATGAAATCTGTGAAGATAAAGAGAACACAAGAGGAGCTGATTCTTCTTCACTAAATTTCGTCCCCCACCTCCCTATTTATAGGGGAGGTGGTCGAAATTATCAAGCCCTAAAAAATACTGGCTTGGGCCTCTATCTCTTTTCCAACTCCAGTCTATTAAAGTCATATTGGGCTACAACAGGGATCTAGAAAAATATTAAATTGGCCTGCTAATTTATTTAATTTCCAATATCCAATAAACTTAGGATATTATTAAATAAATTAAGTATTATTTTTATTCCACTAAAGAAATAATACTGACCTACCAATTTAATACATATTTCTGAATATGCTTTCTCCTTTAGTCCAGCCATTCCCTGCGTTTAAGATATAATGTCCATTAATTAATTATGTAAGCTTCTGACAGCTATAATTAATTAATATCTTATCCTTGAGTAGTACCACACAAGTTTTACTCATGCACGGAATAAATTCCACCTGCAGGGTTTCAGCATGAACTTGCATTTCCTCAAGGGGACACCATCAAACTGGCGCACCAGGACACGGGGCCCCTACATATTGCACGACCCATCATAAGTGTAAATGTCACAACCCAAGATATCGAGATTATTGATCCTATGAAAGAATCTCACCCTTTGATAAATCAAAGCTGCAATCACTACACGTATATGTCCGCCAACATATAGGGGTTAAGAACCCGAACTCTGTGGATTCTTATTCTCTCATTTAAGGTCAGAATAGAGAATAGAATCCTAAGTAGATCCACCTCAATACACTTGCCCGTGTATTAGAATAATCAGTTAGTCAAGATAAACTAACTATCAGATTATTCTACAGCGTACCGATAGCAGGTTCAGTGCCATCTAGACCGTGAGCCTTTTAATACATTACAATGAACCGATGATATGATCTAACCGTGTGTTTACCCACACCATATCATCTACAATGTAAGTATAGTGAACATGCATGTAAATATAACAATTTAAATGCAAACAGTGACTGCAATTGTATTCATTCTATATCATCATAAAACCATTATTAATAATGTATACAAAAGACAGGTCTTCTAGTATACAAAATCAACAATCTCTCACTTATACTTGAAACATGTCTTTCAAATATAAAACAAATTGGCTAACTCTCCAACTCTAACTAAAATCTCAAACGGCAACCTCGGGTCTGCATCTCACTCCCATTTTCTCCACGTGACCGTAGAAGGTCTTAGCCAAAAGGCTCTTCATGAATGGATCAGCTAAATTGTCTACCGATGCAATCTTGACCACTGCCACATCTCCTCTCTTAACGATTTCTCGTATAAGATGGTACTTTCTCTCTATGTGTTTACTTGCCTTATGGGCTCTAGGTTCCTTCGAATTTGCCACTGCACCTGAGTTATCACAATATACTGTGATTCTCTTAGGCAAATCAGAAACCACGCTCAAGTCCAACAAGAAGCTCTTGAGCCAGACGACCTCTTTTGTAGCCTCAGAGGCAGCTACATATTCGGCCTCCATGGTGGAATCCGCAATGCATTTCTACTTTATGCTCCTCCATGCAATGGCTCCGCCTCCCAAGGTAAACACATAGCCTGAGGTAGATTTACTCTGATCTTTATCGGATTGAAAATCTGAGTCCGTGTAACCCAAAGGCACTAGACTATCAGAGCGGTATACCAGCATATAATCTCGAGTCCTTTTCAGGTATTTGAGTATATTCTTAACCGCAGTCCAGTGACCTTGTCCAGGGTTAGACAGATATCTGCTTACCATGTCGACTGCATAGCATATATCAGGTCTAGTGCATAGCATAGCATACATAAGGCTTCCCACAGCCGAAGTATATGGAATGCCCTTCATCTCATCTATCTAAGCCTGTGTGTGGGGACACATATCCTTGGATAGATGAATTCCATGCCTGAAAGGTATAAAACCTTTCTTGGAATCCTGCATGTTAAACCTAGCTAGCACTGTGTCGATATATGTCGCCTGGGATAAGCACAACATCCTTTTCTGGGGATCTTGAATTATCTTGATGCCAAGGACATGTCCGGCTTCTCCTAGATCTTTCATATCGAACTGCTTGGACAACCACACCCTTATGTTAGATAATACTTTTTTACTGTTTCCAATAAGTAAGATATCATCAACATATAGCACGAGGAAAGCCACCACGTTTCCGTCACTCTTCTTGTACACACAGCTCTCATCCGGACATTGCACGAATCCATATGACTGGATAACCTCATCAAACCGGATGTTCCAAGACCTTGACGCCTGCTTAAGTCCATAAATGGATCTCTTAAGCTTCCACACTAAGTGCTCTTGGCCTTTAGCAATGAAACCCTCTGGTTGATTCATGTGGATGTTTTCCTCAAGACTTCCATTCAGGAAAGCTGTCTTGACATCCATCTGCCAAATCTCATAATCCAAATGAGCAGCAATAGACAAGAGAATCTGGATTGACTTAAGCATGGCTACCGGTGAAAAGGTTTCCTCATAATCGATCCATTCTTTCTGAGTATACCCTTTCGCCACCAATCTTGCCTTGAAGGTTTCAACCTTCCCGTCAGCTCCTCTCTTGCGTTTGTAAACCCACTTACACCCAATGGGTTTTACCCCATCTTGTGGTTCTACAAGCTCCCAGACTTGATTGTGATCCATAGATCCAATCTCAGACTCCATTGCAATTTTCCAAGAATCTGCATCTTTGTCTTGGATCGCTTCGTCGTAGGTCCTGGGATCCAATTCATTTAGTCCTTCAGGGAAATCCGAAGATTCACCCAAACCAATGAATCTGTCAGGTTGGCGTACAACCCTCCCACTGCGACGAGGCAGTTCTTGTACTTCTGTGACACGTTGTGCAGTAAATTGTGGTTCCACTTCTTGTACTGTTGGTGTCAGATTCGAATTTTCCCCTCGAAGTTCCTCGAGTACTATCTCACTTCTTGGCTTGTGATTTATTACATAGTCTTCCTCTAAGAATCGAGCATTGGTACGCACAATGATCTTCTGATCCTTAGAACTATAAAATAAACCATCTTTCGTTCCTTTGGGATATCCAACAAACAGTCTAACATCCATACATGGTGCCAGCTTATCAGCTTCCTTATCCAGCACATGTGCTGGACTACCCCAAATCTGAAAATGTCCAAGACTGGGCTTTCGTCCAGTCCAAAGTTCTGTGGGCGTAGATGGGACTGATTTTGATGGAACCACATTAAGAATATAGGCTGCCGTTTCCAGAGCATATCCCCAGAATGAAATAGGCAGATCTAAATAGCTCATCATCGATCTAACCATCTCTAACAATGTTCTATTCCTTCTCTCCGCCACGCCGTTCTGCTGTGGTGTTTCCGGCGCAGTCAACTGGGATGTAATCCTATTCTCTGCTAAGTAGTCCCTAAATTCATTCTAGAGGTACTCACCACCACGATCAGACCGTAGTGATTTGATACTTTTACCTATACGTTTTTCCACTTCCGCTCTGAATTCTTTGAAAGTCTCAAAGGATTCTGACTTGCGGCGTAACAGGTATATGTATCCATACCTTGAGTAATCATCAATGAACATGATGAAATACTCATACCCTCCTCGAGCCTGAACTGACACAGGGCCACATAAGTCAGAGTGAATCAAATCTAGTACCTCTTCAGATCTATTCCCTTTATCCTTAAAGGGTCGCTTGGTCATTATACCTTCCAAACAGGATTCACACAAAGCGAACGATTCTAGGACCAATGAAGACAAGGGCCAATCGTTTACTAGTCTTTGTATCCGTTTAAGGTTAATATGGCCGAGCCTATGATGCCAAAGATAGGTTTGATTCATTTCCGAAGGTTCTTTTCGTTTGTTAGGGTTTATGACCGATGTATTCAGTAAATGCATTTGCGTAGTATTTTGCATAGGATTAAGTAAATAAAGATGTCTATCCAATGTGCCAGAACAGATAAAACGTTTATCACTAAAGATAACAACCTTGTTATCAAAAGAAACAGAATATCCATCCATAAAAAGTTTAGAAACTGAAATCAAGTTTCGCCTAAAACCAGGCACATAAAGACAATCCTTTAAAACTAAAATCCTATCACTACTAAAAGACGAGGTTACGTCTCCCACTGCAACTGCCGCCACTTTCGTAGCATTGCCCATGTAGACTGAAATCTCTCCATCACTCAGCTGTCTTTTTGCCAGGAACCCCTGTGAAGACATGCAAACATGATCAGTAGCTCCAGTATCTACTACCCATGACTGAGTAGAACAAGTAGCTAAACATGTTTCAATGATGAAAGATTGAGACGTACCATTTTTCTTCTTCTTGTTAGGACAATCCGCCTTCCAGTGACCTGGCTGGCCGCACTTGAAACACTTTGTCTTTGACTTAAATTCCTCGGGAGGAATCTTAGTCTTAGACTTCTTCACCTTAGGCGCCCCCTCTGCAGCTTTCTTGGGTGCGTTCTTCTTCTTCCTTTTAGTACCGGAAGAAGACGCCCTATTTTCAGCTAGGTGTGCCTCCGGATTTCCTTTTTGAAGTAACTCAGCCGTCTGAAGATCCATGAGCAGTTTAGTCAGGCTGACATCCCTTTTAATCATGTTAAAGTTCAGCCTGAACTGCTCAAACCTCGAGGACAGACTATGAAGAACAATGTCGATTTGAGAATCGCCATCCAGCTCTCCACCCAAGGTCTCGATCTCAGCCAGATACCCCATCATCGTGAGAACGTGATCCCTAACAGGTGTGGAGTCAGACATTCTCGTATCCATTAGCTTCTTCATTGCCAAATGGCGTGCCGAGCAGTTCTGATGACCGAAGAGCTGCCTAAGGTTGTACATGATATCATAAGCGGTTTTCATAGGTTCATGCTGATGTTGCAACACATTCGACATAGATGTCAGAATATAACAGCACGCCACCTCATTGGACCTAACCCACTTATCATATGCAACCTTTTGGACTTCGTCAGAACCCTCATCTGGCTTCTGAGGACATACTTCTTCAAGTACGAATTTGTGTCATTCCGTAGTGAGAACAAGATTAAGGTTTCGAATCCAATCATTATAATTTTCACCGATTAAATTATTTTCTTTGAGAATAGTGGACAGGTTGGAGAGTTCCAAGATGATATAGAATAACTGAAAAGTAAACATGCAGTACAGTCACAAACTTTAGGATACTCACATATAATCGTATACCTCAAAAAATTATATGTAATCCACCGACATTTTAAAAATATTTCTTATAAGCCACGTTAGTGTGGACGTTTATAAAATTCATCCTTAAACAGGTAAAACCACCTTTAATTTACCTCCAGTCAAATTTCCTTATGACAAGTAAATTAATAGTCGGAAATAACCACGGTCGTGTAACCTTCAAATTAATAAGCCACGTTGGTGTGGACGTTTATTAATAAATTACACCTAAGTGTGAACACCATCATCTTAGCACCAAGTCCACTATTTCGAACTCCTTGCTCCAGTTGGAGGAGTCAGTTTGTTCTAGTAGTGTTCTACAGCTATCTTGATAAAGAAGTTTAATTTCTAGAGATAACAGTGATATGACACATCCGTTATGGAGGAAGACCTATTGTCAACTCGCATGTCAATCACATCTCAATTAAACCAGATTAATGGAGACCGTTTGAGATTTCTACATACTTTGGTATGAATCTCTCCCACTTAGTTATTTAAGATTGAGGTTTCATTTTATCCCATTGTAAAACATGCAAACATCACATAAAAGGATAAAAACCATTGCATGCTTCAAACAACATAATAAGCAATAATAATAAAAACCAACTATCATGGCTTATATCTCATGTTGCTGAATGAGATAAAACTGGAAAGTCAGCTCCGGAACCTCGAGCATAGCCGTCGCCCTCATCACTGCGCCTCGCCGAAAATCCTAGCTCCAATTAGGATTTCGGGACGTGAATCAGTGATACTTCCTTTCTTGAGCTGTACTACTCTCCTTCTTTGAGTTGATCTTCAAACTTTATTCAATATAGAATTTCTATTCCTTAAAGGAAAAAACTAATATATCTAGAATAAAATTACAACTCAATGACTTGGTCTAACAGTTTTATTTCTATTACATTAAAACAACATAAAATAAAACCTAGACCTAATCCATGTATTTTCTCATGGATTAAAATCACGTAGCCAAACCGACATACGGCCCATCATACATCCAACATAAATTAAAACATACATCACATAATTAAGGAACAATGATAGTCGGTAACCCTGCAAACAAGTCAGTCTACAAATCCAACAATCACAATTACATAATTAGCATAAAATAACATATGATATCCAAACATGACATATCAAATAATATTCGAATTTTCCAATTAATAAAATTAATTAATTCGATATTATCCACCAGATAAAAATTGGAAATTAAAATAATTATCCACCAATTTTAAAACTTGTATTTTTTGAAAATATTACTAAAATAAATCTGGAAATTATTTAAAATTATCCACCAAATTTATTTAATATTTTCTAGCCACCCTAATTAAATAATAATTGGATATATTGATATAAATTAAAAATCTAATCCAAATATTATCCATAAGAATCTAAATCTTCAAGGATAAGGTTTGGAGATTTGATTCCACTTCAAAATCTTCCAAAACCTATCCAAAATTAAATTCTTATCACAATTGGATTTTGATAATTATTTGTATATATCCAAAATCACCTTATCCACTTTTAATCAAGAGATTTTCGAAAATATCTAAAATAATAAATCTGGAAATTTGATCCATTTCAAATTCTTCCAAATTTAAAATTCTATTTTCAAATCTATCTAGATTAAAATTAGATAAATTAAGATATACATCAAATAATATCAAACCTTAACCCAATCTTCCAAATTTTCGATCCACCCTAATAAATAAATCTGAAAATTTGATTTTCATCAAAATCTATTCCAAATTAATTTATTAAAACCGAAAATTAACTAAATTTTGACATTAATCAAAAAACTTATTCCAAATAATATAGTGTAGGTTTCGAAAATTACAAGAAAAATAAATCTGGAAATTTTGATCCACTTCAAAAATTACCAAATTTAAAATTCTAATTTCAAACCTATCTAGATTAGAATTAGACAATCTTTGATATACATCAAAAATCACCAAATCCAATTCTAATCACCATGATTTTCGAACCACACTAGAATTAAATCTGGAAATTTTAATGTTGATTAAAAATCCATCCAAATTTAATACATAGTGTCGAAAATTTTAAATAACAAATTAGGGAAACTAATACATCAAAATTCGAAAATTTTGAACTCCAAATTTTCGACAACCACCATAAAATAAATCTGGAAATTTGAAGAACATCAAATATCATCCCAAATTTAATTTATGATTTTCGAAAATTACACAAAACCTCAAAACTAGAATTTTCGAATTACATCAAAAATTCATCCAAGTTTTGAACATACCATTCGAAATTTACCAACATATAAATCTGAAAATTTAAACAACATAAATATTTCATCAAATTTATACATATTTTTCGAATAAATCCTAGGCTTAAATCTAGAACAGTGCCAAAACCCGCTCTGATACCAGTTGTTGGGGTTTTTTCAAATTAAACCACCGCATGATCTAATTGGATGTTCATTAATCCTAATGTCATGTAGATCATAAATTCATGCATCTCATATATTTTAATTAACCGAGTTTAATTAACATGCAAATCCGGTTTAATCGATTCTACTAAAGCGGAAACATAGAAATCGAAAAACGACTTACAAATTAAACGACGGGTGGAGGACAAGATTAAAGGTCTAATCTTGTTGTTGTATGTATGAAAAATGGCGCCCCACAGTGATATTCCACTCCTTGATCTTCTGTTGTATTCCCGGACTGAATCTAGTTTCAGGGTGGGCTGAAATCTACTAGATCGGTATGGAATTTGTGGAGATAAAGAGAACACAAGAGGAGCTGATTCTTCTTCACTAAATTTCGTCCCCCACCTCCCTATTTATAGGGGAGGTGGTCGAAATTATCAAGCCCTAAAAAATATTGGGCTTGGGCCTCTATCTCTTTTCCAACTCCAGTCCATTAAAGTCATATTGGGCTACAACAGGGATCTAGAAGAATATTAAATTGGCCTGCTAATTTATTTAATTTCCAATATCCAATAAACTTAGGATATTATTAAATAAATTAAGTATTATTTTTATTCCACTAAAGAAATAATACTGACCTACCAATTTAATACATATTTCGGAATATGCTTTCTCCTTTAGTCCAGCCATACCCCGCGTTTAAGATATAATGTCCATTAATTAATTATGTAAGCTTCTGACAGCTATAATTAATTAATATCTTATCCTTGAGTAGTACCACACAAGCTTTACTCATGCACGGAATAAATTCCACCTGCAGGGTTTCAGCATGAACTTGCATTTCCTCAAGGGGACACCATCAAACTGGCGCACCAGGACACGGGGCCCCTACATATTGCACGACCCATCATAAGTGTAAATGTCACAACCCAAGATATCGAGATTATTGATCCTATGAAAGAATCTCACCCTTTGATAAATCAAAGCTGCAATCACTACACGTATATGTCCGCCAACATATAAGGGTTAAAAACCCGAACTCTGTGGATTCTTATTCTCTCATTTAAGGTCAGAATAGAGAATAGAATCCTAAGTAGATCCACCTCAATACACTTGCCCGTGTATTAGAATAATTAGTTAGTCAAGATAAACTAACTATCAGATTATTCTACGGCGTACCGATAGCAGGTTCAGTGCCATCTAGACCGTGAGCCTTTTAATACATTACAATGAACCGATAATATGATCTAACCATGTGTTTACCCACACCATATCATCTACAATGTAAGTATAGTGAACATGCATGTAAATATAACAATTTAAATGCAAATAGTGACTGCAATTGTATTCATTCTATATCATCATAAAACCATTATTAATAATGTATACAAAAGACAGGTCTTCTAGTATACAAAACCAACAGGATTACGTCAAAATCACGCATCTCCAAGACATGGAGATCTGCTCTCAGCACTCTATCATTGATTTCTAGCTTCAGGCCATACGCTATCTTGCTAGAAGAAACTTTCTTTCCTGAAGGAATACTGATCTCTAACAATTCACCACTATCTTTGCATAAAACACCAAGCTTGGAACAGAAACTTGCAAATATAAAGGAATGCGATGCACCAGAATCGAACAATACTAAAGCTGGAATGTCTGATACTCGAAGAATACCTGACATAGTATCCTCACCTTCCTTAGAGTTCTTTTCCATGCCTTCCAATGCAAACAGTCGGGGCTTCACTCTTCTTTCTTGTTCATTTTTTCCCTTTAGGCAATCATGGGACATGTGGCTCAGGTCCCCACATGTAAAGCAAACCCTCTGTTCCGCACGACACTCTCTTGGATGGAACCTTTAGCATTTAGGGCAAGGAGCCCTATCGTTGTTTCCCCTCTGTGGGGCAGGCCTCTGCTACCATGTCTTGTTCTGCATAGGAGCCTTCCCCTTCCCTTTATCCTGTGGCTCCCATTTCCTCTTACCAAAGGCCTCACGCTGCCTTTGGTCCTTCAGATCCAACTGGAGCCCATGAGAGATAGCCTGGTCCCTCTCAATCACCTCATCATAGGTCCTCAACCTTTAGCCCAATAGAATTCCTGCAATTTTGGGACGTAAACCACGCTCGAAACGTCGAGCTTTTTTTTTATCTGTATCCACAATGTACGGAGCATAGCGGGAGAGACGGTTGAACCGCCTTTCATATTCGATCACAGTCATTCCTCCTTACCTTAGATTGAAGAATTCGGTCTCTATCTTAGTCTTGAAAGACTCGGAAAAGTATTGGGTGAGGATCAACTCTTTCAAGTCGATCCACACCAAAGCTTGGCGTTGCTCGGGCGTTAGAGTTCAAGAATGGGTTTTCCACCAGAAGCTCGCCTCTTCTGCAAACTGGAAGATAGCGCAAGAGGATTTCTGTACCTCTGTGCACTGAATATGCTCGAAGATCCGTTCCATTTCCTGGATCCATTCCTCTATCGCTTCTGGACCTTCATTTCATTTGAGCTTAGACGGCCCCATTCTTCTGAACTATTCGACTACGTTGAACGCCTCTTTTTGGAGCCTAGCTCCTTCAGCTATTCCTCCTCGCCCCAACTGCTGGGCCATGAGACCCTGGAGCGTCTCAAGGAAACCTTGGGCAAAGTTGGGCCCGTTCTCTCGTGGTGGGGGATCATGGAGACCACCCCCTTCATTACTTAATTCCTCTGTCTCTGGCGGAGCAGGAGCATGACGCGATGGCATCCTAAAGCTTTTTAGGCACACAAGCTCGTTAGGTTCATGTCATCCTAAGGCTAATTCGAGGACTACTAAAGCACTTTTCATCATTTCATAATCAAGAAAGCACACAACTTCCAAGATTTCATTTCTTTAAAGCGTGTATCGGGAATTTAAAACATCATAGCTGATCGTGACAACAGATACATTTCATTCATCTATACTGTACAACTTCGGACCATTCTTTTCTTTTTTTATCATGCTATCACGATTTAATCAACTCTTAAACTTCTTTAACTTCTTTCCCGACACACTCTATATATTGTAATACCCCAGATTTTTGAATAAGGTTTAGAGGATTGGTAATATTAGTTAATTAATTAAAAAGGAAATTTAATTAAGGTTAATTAAGATTGGATGTCAGTCACGACTTTTGGAGTCAGTTTTCGTGAGAATCGTCTTTTCGAGAAATGTGATTTTAACCATTTTATGACCATCTGTGGTCTCGTTAGAAAGGTTTTAACTCAAGGAGTATGCCGGTGTTTTCGGATTTTAATTCTGAAGTCAATTAAGTTCCCGGTGATGAAAAACGCATTTAAACGAAGAATGAATAGTAACTTTTGCGTGCGTTCGTGTTTTGAGAAATTTACGAAATCCTCCTCGTATATTCAAGTTCAGTTCTGTCAGGCCTCTCTTATGGGAAATGACTCAAGGATTCCGTTGGCGTTCACGGATTGTCATTCTGAGGTCAATCGAACGCTCGGGAGCCGAATCTGTTAGTCTGAGTGAATAGTAAAAAGTAATTCCAAAAAGGGAATCTTTGCTCGTTTCCCTTCTGATGAACCCGTCTTCTTCACGAATCAAGTTGGTTCACTAGTGTTCGAGCCAACGAGTCTCCCGGTATTTTTAGATTTCGTGTCTGAAGTCATTTGGACCTCGACATCGAATAAAGCAGCTTTTAACCAAACCCGGGGTAACTTTTGCAGTATTCCCGCACAGCAATGGCTTCCAAGGGAAGCCAAAGCTTTTCCTATATATAGGGGACCACCCCTTTAGAATTTCTTGCTCATTTCACATCCACTTCACTTCTAAAATCGAGAGGTGAAAAGCTTTGAAAGCCGAGAACGTTCTGTCGAAGTAAAAAATGTTTTTCGTGAGTGTTCTTCAAGACGACGAGCGGAGTGGTGTGGAAGGGATGCGGTGAGGGAATGTGCTAGGGGCGCCGTTGAAATCGTAGCAGGCGGCTCTACCACCGTTGTGACTCGACGAGACGCCGAGCTAACCACATTCCTTCGACGCACCTGACCCCGTCCATTTTTGTTCGTCGGTCTCAAATCCATTTCTTTTTCGTCTTTAAAATTCTGCACTTGCTTTCCGTTCTTCGCATTCTTCATTATTGCTCGTCTAAAGTTACATTTCGATTTTTGTTGAAATTCCAAGATAATAACGTAAATGTTATATTTCTCATTCCGTTATTATTATTCTAAGAAGATTAACCTCGTTATTCTATTAAATTCCGTTCAAGCCACATTCAACGATTTTGTCGTTAATCTAAATTAAAGGAGGATTATCGTGTTTATACCATTGTAATGCCAAAATTCCTTTTAAGTTAAAAGCATGTTATTGCATGTTAAATTCAAGTACGTTGTTTTTATAAAAATCCGGGTTGACTGTTCTTCGTGTTCGTCGAAGAAATCAACGAACACGAAGAACAGTTGAAGAACACGTTGAAAGGAACCCAGATGATGAGAGAGAGAAAAAGGGGAGAGAGGGAGAGCCCCGCGGGGAGGAGGGGGGTGAGCGCCGCCGCGCCGCACCCCCCACGGCCGCGGCCAGCCCGCCGGGGGCGGGGAGCCCGCTGGGGCTAGTAGCCCCGCGGCGGCAGGTAGCCCGCCGGGGCAGGGTAGCCCCGCGGCGCCCCCCCCTCCTTTTCCGTGTTGTTTTGTTTTCCATCTTTTCCGGCTATTCCCGTACCCCTTTTTCCGATCTTTTTGAGTCTTTAAAAATCATGTTACCCCTCAAGCCATGTTCAAGTTTAAATTATAGTAAGGTATTCAAGTTGATTTCAAATTATTTCAAAGAAGATATTCAAATCCTTTTCCGTCGGAAAAATTTGAAATCAAGTCGAGAAATTCCTTAAATAAAATAAATCCTTTTCGGACCTTTATTAAGTCAAAGTCGTGCTATCCATGATAAGTCCTAGCTAAGAAAATATTAGTTGAGTCTAATTCAGTATCATGTATTTAGAAATCTTCGAAGTAGACCTAAGTCGACAATTCGACTTTTGTAAGAGGAATCGAGCCTCGGAGAAATACTAAGGAAGACCACCAGTTCGTTGCCTCGTCCTCTGTTCCGTAATCAAGGTGGGTAAATCTATACTCATCTAAAGTTTGAGCTAATAAGCTCTAGAAGCATGTTAGGGCAAATGAGATATCCAATAAAGTATTTTTGCTCAGCCTGTTTGATCTCTGTACAAGGGAAGGAAAAGAATAGATGGAGTTATATGCATGATAATGTTGAATCATTATTTGGGTTAAATGAAGTAAAGAAGTTAGCATAAGTTAAGTGAGCTTCCAAGTATGTTAGATATGCTAGAATTGTTATTCACAATTTATACTAGCATGAGGTGTTTAGAATTGCTTTATCTGCAATCGATGTTTATCAGCGTTAATTTCCTCGTATTTGAATGCTTATGCTTTGTTAAGCTCGTATAGTTAAGGATTAAGGATTGCCTTGTTAGGGTAGCTTTAACCCTTTGTAGGCCGAGATTATGTAGTAAGGAGGTGTTAGCATTAGACATTGTTCTAAGCTTGGTATTGCTAGCAAGAATAGGAAGAGATGGAACTTAGCTTTCACTTAAGCAGAATTTGAGCTTAATATTATTAAGATAGTCACTGCTGAGTTTTTCCTCGCAAACTCGTTCGGATATTTGAGGTAACCCTTCTTCTATCCTATGGTATGCCTAAGGGTACAGTTGACGGCAGGTTTGAGCCAAGTTGGGCCCAAAAGAAAAGAAAAGGTTTTACGGATACGGAGAGGGCTTTTGCGTTTTGCTCTCCGTATACCGTCTGTTAATCATTGGATATCTTAAAAGTTATTAAAGCATTTTCATTAAAACCCACTGAGTACATTAGTGCTCATGCCCCCTCTTTTCAAATGTTTTCAAGTTGAGATGCTGAGGATGCTGGTGGTTGTGAATGTGGGTTGGCTGCTGCTAAGACTATTTTGCTATTATCTAATGTTTACATGAAATCCCACTTTGTGATCCACTACTCTGATACACTCTTTTCAATTCTGTTTAAGTCCTATTATGTTTAGCAAGACTCTATCTCCCCAGAAACGATTTAATACCTATAAGATGCATATTATGTTTATCTCTGCTTTTGAGTATGACCTCCGTTCACCTACAAGAGGCCTAACAAGTTGGTATCTGATTAGTTAGCCGTTTCATTCCGCTTAAGCATGCTTTCTTTTAATCCAAGTAAACCCGAGCATCACCATATAACTTATAAGGCACGTCTTGATTCTTGAGCTTCTTGGTAAATCCCCCATCTTTATTCATTAATCCCTTAATAACACCCCGTCCCCACTCGTAAATCCCTATCTCGGGACCGGGCTGTTACATATATACACCCCCATTTCATATTACTCATACTTGAAAACCTTTAAAGAAAAGGTACATACCTTGGGATCGGAGTCAAGCCGAGTAGCCGTTGTGAAAAACCACCCACATTTCTCATTCATAAATCAAACACATACAGAAACGATTCTACAGGAGCGTAGACCCACTCTGATACCAATTTGTAACACCCCAAACTACTCTGTTTGGCCACGTCACTTAACATACAATTTACTTACTCATTTTGGTGTGCTTATTTTAAATTGAGCGGAAGCTAAGGTCAAGTTTCATTATAAGGAATGAAATCATAATTCCCAATACGAATTTCTCACAATTATAACATACAACCTATAGGATCTAATTTGTCACACAACGTGGTATTTAATGGAAGTATTTCATAAGCCTATCCACATCAATCATACAACCGTGTAGCCTATCGAGCTCACAGATTTACACAACCCGCCCGTCTAGCACCCTAAATTAACAAACATAATATAGAGTTCAACAACGTACTTCACACATAGAAGGCTCCAAGTTCGAACGACCCGCCTTTAAAAAGGTATACATAATATATCAAGTTATTATAGCACATCTACAGAAGATCGGGCTATTCCCATCCCCAATAATCATTGATCATAAAGCAAAAAGAATGATCAATGTAATAATAATATCATGAGTATTTCAAAAGCATAAAAAGAAAACACAAGCTTGTGGGGGTTCTCTTGTGTTCACAACACTCCTACTCGGTCTCTGACTCGTCAACCTGAAATCCATTGAATGAATGAGATGAGTATTTAACAACATACTCAGTGGGGAACACTGTAAACAGTTATAGCTAATTGCACAAATGAAAATATAATATATGAACTTTTCTTTACTCTGTGGAGACTAGTCTCAACCCCCGCAGGGTCCAAACATCATGATGCCCCTGTTAATGAATATCTTACCCTTGTAGGGATGCTCGCAGACATACTACCCCTTAGGGAGGACATTAACAAGTCTATATTGATCCTGAAGGACCTCTGTATGCCCCAAAGGGTCTCATTCTTATAACAGGTCCGAAGACCCTGCATACATATACAATCAGAGCACAACAATAACTATAACTTTACACGTGTTCACAGTTTAGAGTTACCCCACCTTACGAGACGCTTTTCACAATTTCTCAACCCTTGAGATACTTCTTGGCCGTGCACAAGTCGTCCACCTCGAGCCCCAATACGTCACTAAGCACCTTTCAATTCTCTTTTTCATTTTAGATGTCGAGTTATTCAATTAAATCATAATTTGACCAAACACATGCTATACTTTGCTTTAAGGTCTTCATACATATCCATATATAAAATCATGGATATATAAACTCATAACATGATTTTGGACTCAAAATACACATTAAATCTCTTTGAAGCATTTAATCGAGCACATTACGTGCACCCATTTAAACCACATGCTCATGACTCAATTTAAATCATTTAAACCTAATATTTCAAATACAAAAACCTTCATCCTAGGGCTCTAACATACATAAAAATCAACCCCAAACAACCATCACAACACCTCCAAACAATTATCAACATATCAAGGGAAAATTAGGGCAAAAATCCAAACCCTAGCAACAATGAACTATAGGAATTCAATATAACTTCACATATAGCTTCAAGGAGGTAAATAAACCATATGTTCAAGATATCTAGGCAAGAGGATCAATAATATCGAAAACCCTAATTTTTGGGCATAAACCCTAGATTCAAATCAGCAAGAATGGAGCTTAATCATCAAAAGGGAAGTGTTATTAGATTACCTTAGATGATGGATGATGATGGTAGAATCTCCTCCCAAAAGTTGAAGAACTCCTTGAGAGAATTTGGGAAGAAATCGTCCAAGTGATGAAGAAAATGAAGGAAAATAAGTGAAGTGTGGTATTTAAAGGTTGGAATTTCCGAAACGGGGCGTGACCTAGGGGGGTCGCGTTTATAGGTTGCGCTTGGATAATATAGTGAGGCGCGACTCAAGGAGGTCGCGTTTGAGCCGAAGAAAAATGGCTCTCTGAAGCTGATGACACGCGACCAAAATGTCGTGTTTCTCACTCGCGTTGCAGACCTCTCAGAACGCGACTCGAAGGGGGTCGCACTTCCAGGTCACGTCCAGACTATAGATTTTTGAAATAGCTTCGATTTGAGTACTCATGGGCCTCGTGGTTCCAACTGAGTCGAAAGTTATGACCTCCGGACGAAACCCTACCGAAACTCAGCGAGACCCTCGCTTTATGCTATTTTCGAAAACACATACAATACACAACTTGAATTTTCAAAACATATTTACTACTCATTTAATGCACACACCGAAATTACATAAAATTAAGGTATGACAATCATAAAATTAAACGTAATTACAATCATTCCTTAACACATAACTCGACATTTTAGTATTAAAAATTCAAACTGTATTATACACTCAGTATAATATCACTGTGTGCTATGATGTATTGGTTCGAGTGGAACAACCTGCAACAAAACAATGGCATAATACAAACATACTCACATGATTAATATTCAACAATATTCATTCGAAATCATTTACTAAAATTATAATTTATAATTTAGCAAAAAGGATCGGGGTATCGCACACCCACTTTAACTAGAATGTCCTCTATTATGCCTCTAGGATATCTCACGGACCTATCCGCCAATTGTAGACACAGTCTAGTTGGTTTTAAATTACCTAACTCTAACTGTTTAAAAATCGATGTAGGTGTTGTTGAATTACAACCCGATTAATCCCCGACGTATCTTGTACGATGAAAACGAATCTCTAAGTTGTTCTTTGTAGCAAGTTCCTAATAATCTCTCGATGTGGATTAAGAAGTTCCCTTGATATAAGACCTAAAGTTGCTAGCTTTAAGAATGATGTTTTTGAACTAAAACAACAAAAGTATTTATTTGATCAACCTAAGGATCGTGAGACAATTGAGAAAATAATTCTTTATTTCATGCAACATCTAAAAAATAATGTTACAACTGATCCCTTATTTATACTATAAGGGAGGGACGAAAATAATCCTAAAAAATAATAAAAAAGCTTGTCCAAATTGGACTAGAAGAACTGCCTAAACTAGAATTTTATACAAGGTAGGAAATAACCTTAAATAAAATTCTAGTCACACCTAATTAAATAAGAACGAAAATTACCTCAATAAAATAATAAAAACTGATCTAAATAAATAAATAATATAGTCATCTAAAATAATACTATAATCTAATTAAAATCAACTCCTAATTAAAATAATCCGATACGCAGTCGGTATGCCCATACTGCTGGCTCTTCGAACTTCCATCTTCAACTTTTTCAAGTATGATATTCCATGGTGTGATCTTGATAATCATGTATTGTTCTTCAAATTTTGATCTCCAATCTTTAATCTTGAACAACACGAGAATCTTCGAACCTTTCAATGGAATTCTTGGATTTGATTTGTTGATGCTTATCGTGCTCGTATCATTCCCCTCCTCTTGAAAAGAATTCGTTATCGAATTCAAATCTCCGGAATTAAAGACTATCACGAACAGATCATCAATCTCTTTTTGCACAAGTTGCGTAGGACACAACTTTTTGATCATGAACGCGCACATCACGTTTGTGTAAGACGACTGAAAATTCAATTTCAGAGAATGCATGGACATGGGAACCACGAACAAGTCTGGTGGCACATCAATATCATGTGGCACATCTTTGGTAACCTGTAAGATTAAAACATCAAAAGAACATTGTTGACAAAAAATGTTAGAAATTGATGAATCCGTCATGTTTGCTTGTATGAGCTCCTTTTGATCGTTAACCACTTCCAGATTGATCTCGCTCTGCACCTCTTTTTTTACTTCACTCAAAGGTTGATCCGCTTCTAATGTAGATTCTTCATGAACTGAATCCTCTAGATTGAGCTCTTCATCAACCACCTATTCTTCTATAATGATTTCACAAGTAGCAACATCGATCAATTCTTCAGCAGGTGCTTCAACTGCAATTGGTACCTTGATATTGATCTCCACTTTTTCTTTCTCAACTTCAGCAACTATCTCCTCAGATGTGGCGTCGGTTAAGGGATGTTCTAACTCATCTTCACGGGTTTGACTCGGTGCGACAATGGAAGGCTGAACTGGTAGTGGTGTAGACTGTGTAATGATGGCTGGCTGAACAGGTGAAGTCGACTGGGCAGGTGGTGTCGGTGTAGCAACGGGCGGCCAGATTATTGGTGGTGGCGGTGCATATACGGGCATTGCAACAGGAGGGCTACAGCTGGGCTGTGGAAAGATTTGCATGTAGCACTGCGCATATTGATCCACTAACTTGACCATTAAATCTATCTTGTCAAATATTGACTGTGTACGAGCTTCCATGCTTTTGGAATTCATGGTAACCTGCAAAACGAACAAACGTGAAAGAAAAACAAGGTATAGGACCTAACAATTCCTCACAATCACTCGTGTTTTCTCTCTGAATTTTACCCCTCGTGTATGTCTCTCAAGTATGTGGTGGTGCTCATGTGATAGGCATGTATATGGTGGCGATGGTTGAAGCTTCTGTTGCTTAAGATCGGCTCATCTCGGACTTCTGATGGTGATTTCACCTTGAAGATGATGGAATTTGGCCAAAAGTATGCATACATCACAGCATAGCAGTGTGTTTTGTTCAGGACGTCGTTCCACTTTCGGAATGGTATTATGGAGAAAAATCAGAGTTCGAGAACAAAATTGGCAAGGAAAAGATGAAAACCGGAAAACTGGATGAAAGAAAAGGAAGAATTCGAAAATAAGAAGGAAAGAATAGGAAAGGAAGGAATTAGGGTGATTTGGATGCGTATCAATCTATGTGACACAAACTAAATACCTTAACTAGACTAGACTCTAAAAGGAAAGAACCAAAAATAAATTACAACTCAATTGGAAACTACCAAAAATAAAATACTACTTAGAAGGAAAGAACCAAAAATAAAACAAGACTCACAAGGTAACTACCAAATATGACTAGTACTAAAAGGAAAGTACCAAAAATAAAATAAGACTCAAAAGGTAAGGCACAATGAATATTCTCTTTTTTGTCGTTTTTTTTAATTCGGATCTCTCTTTTTTTTTGTCCGAAAATTCCCCTTTTTTTTACTGTAGGGTTCGATTACCCTCTGCTCTTTTCTCCTTTTTTTAATGAATGATATGAATTACAACTCGATGACTCAAACAAATATAAAAAAGGGATAAACGAATTAAAACAAAAGACTAGACCCGGTATTGAACCATGAACAGCTATTGCCGTTGTGGCTATGATACCAAATTTATGATGTAACCCGGACAAATTGTACAGGATACGAGAATGCACGGAAGAGTTCTAGGAAAGAACGCGTCAACTTGGAAGGACTCAATCCTACTCTAAAGACTTTGATATCGAGAATAATCTGAATTAAATGATAAACAACTCGAACACAAAATAGAAGACGAACTAGACCTAATTACGATACCTAGACTACGACACAAAAACGATACACAAAATCCAACAAAAGAGGGGCTGTTTTGGATGAGAATTAAGGCTAGAAATTAGGTGTATTTGGGACGAGAATTATGGGTTAAGAATGGCTAGGGAAGATATGATATGTTAAGGATGTAAAGGACTTATAGTATAGATGGAAAACACGATGAATTGAACGTGTACGGGACCGAACCCTTATGATCGACACACGATCAGGTATTGGGGTGTTGAAGGAGGATACGTACGTTGTTGGATGATGAAGGACGTTGATGATGGAAGGTGTCGATGTAGGTGTTGTTTAATTACAACCCGATTAATCCCCGATGTATCTTGTATGACGAAAATGAATCTCTAAGTTGTTCTTCGTAGTGAGTTCCCAATAATCCCTCGATGTGGATTAAGAAGTTCTCTTGATATAAGACCTAAAGTTGCTAGCTTTAAGAATGATGTTTTTGAACTAAAATAACAAAAGTGTTTGTTTGATCAACCTAATGATCGTGAAACAATTGAGAAAATAACTATTTATTTCATGCAACGTCTAAAAAATAATGTTACAACTGATCCCTTATTTATACTATAAGGGAGGGACGAAAATAATCCAAAAAATAATAAAAAAGTTTGTCCAAATTGGACTAGAAGAACTGCCTAAACTAGAATTCTATACAAGGTAGGAAATTACCTTAAATAAAATTCTAGTCACACCTAATTAAATAAGAACGAAAATTACCTCAATAAAATAATAAAAACTTATCTAAATAAATAAATATTATAATCGTCTAAAATAATAATATAATCTAATTAAAATCAACTCCTAACTAAAATAATCCGACACGCAGTCGGTATGCCCATACTGCTGGCTCTTCGAACTTCCATCTTCAACGTTTTCAAGTATGATATTCTATGGTGTGATCTTGATCATCATGTATTGTTTTTCAAATCTTGATCTCCAATCTTTAATCTTGAACATCACGAGAATCTTCGAACCTTTCAATGGCATTCTTGGATTTGATTTGTTGATGCTTATCGTGCTCGTATCAATTAACTACTACGATGCAACATTTACTTGGGATATTACACGCAACTGATCTCCCGTCACTCGATACCCTTTCTACTCGTACACCCTCTTTCGATGAATGGAACTGTGAGATCCCCTCACACCCTAGACTCTATCTATCCAGTTCCTACATCTATTCTCTTCTAAGAAACCTTTTAACAGTGTATGAAAAGTGTTTCACTACACGATGACTAGAACACTAAACTCTAGTCTAAATTCACGACCGAAATTAATGTGGCTCTTTTAAACACTTTAGAGCTCTTGCGGAATCTCTTTACTTCAGATCTTTTGATGTGTTCCGATGCATTCTAACAAGTTTGATACTATGCTATTTATATATTACAACATAGCCTTAATATGGAAACAGAAGTCCTAATCCTATCCGACATCTAATAAGGAAATTTTTCTTATTTAAACAAACCCTTGATTCACGGACAACCTTGTTAGAATTCTTCCATCTTTAAACTCCTGTCTCATCTCTAATCACGTGCTCTTCAAGCTGATTAAGTAATCTTCTAGAACGATCTTGAATCTCTTCTTAGTTGGCAAACTTCGAACAACTTCAATGATCTTGAAAGAACAATCTAGACAAAAGATGTTCATGCAAACGTTCACAATCTTTGCCATGAATATTATTGATCTTGAACCTTCACTTCAGGTAGCACGGTGGAATAACTTGTATGTTTACAAACTGACTTTTGGCTATCACTCAAGCTAACTTGCAATACTCAGTGTGTTTAACAATCTCAATTGTGTGTCGATGTACAATTGTCTTCATCTTCAGCTCAATCCTATCTTCATGCTTGAGCTGTGTTCATTAAAGTGCAGATCACGTTCTGCTACATCCTTGCAAACGTTGTTCAGTATAGACATGCGTGGTACTTGGAAAATCCAAATACTTAATGTTGATTAATGTCATAAAGATTAATGACAATCAAACACTACTTACAAGTTTAAAGTACACATGCAAAGCATATCACTAACAAATTATTGTCAACCATACCAAAATTTAGTCTTCCCTCACAATAACAAAAAGAAAAGACAAAAGCTTTTATGAGACCGTGAAACGGGTCTCTTGCGTTAGACGGGTCAAATATGATCCAAACCCACCTAAAAAATCCTTCCAACCCCGTCCAAACCCGCAAAAACAGTCATGCGTGTGGGCCCCACGTGCCCACCCACGCGCGGCCAATCTGGTATCACTAGGTATAAAGTAAAGTATCACTATGTGTGAAGTATCACTAATTGTCAAGTGAAATATGATTAACTATGAAGTGAAGTATCATTAGATATAAATTTGACGAAATATTATTAAATGTTAAGTTAAGTATCATTAGATATATATCTGGTAAAGTATCATTAACTCTGATGTGAAGTATCATTAGCTATGAAATGAAGTATCATTAACTATGAAGTGAAGTATCATTAGATATAAAGTTGACAAAATATCATTAACAATTAAGTGAAGTATCATTAGATATAAATTTGGCAAAATATCATTAACAATTAAGTGAAGTATCATTAAATATATATTTGGTGAAGTATCATTAATTCTCATGTGAAGTATCATTAATTATGAGATGAAATATCACTAACTCGGAAGTGGAGTATAATATGATACTTCACTTCGCAATTAGTGATATTTTAATTTATACCTAGTGATACCTGAATTATTTTATTTTTTAATTATATATTTTATTCAATTCGGATCCGAATTGAAATCCGTCTAACGTAAGAGACCGGTGAAACGGTCTCACACAAATCTGCCCCAAAAGAAAACCTCTTTCTCAAAAAAAAAAAACAAGAAAAAAAAAAGAAAAAAAAGGAAAAAAAAAAAACAAAAGAACCGTAAACTGACTCTTCTCTCATGTCATAATTTCCATTTTCCATGGTCCTATAGAAGGAGATTAAAATGTTCTTTCGTATTATTTTATTTGATTTGATATATATTGCACAAAATGTCTGATCGATCGAACCCCTAATTTTGATTTGTCTTCCCTCATCCCCCACCTCCAAACGCAACCAGTTTTGCAATTCCCTCCGATCGAATCCAACTTCTGCAATTCCATTCAATTCTTTCTTTCTAAAATATAATTAACAGTGAGTTAGCAGCTTAGCAATCGTCGTTCCCGGTCACCGCTCACCAAGAAAACGAGTAATCGCAATTGATCGCCGCCGCTGGCGCACCTTCCCGCACTATTGCTCCCAATTTCGCTAGTTTGCGCCCTCGTCGCGCTGCGTTTGCCGCTCGCGCAGCTCCATAATCGGCAGTCCGCTCCGGCTTCATCTTTTGCTGCTATAAGTAAGGCCGACGACGCCGTTTCGTCGGAGATCTACGCTTCGGTGATGTCGAAAGCGCGGGTGTATGCTGACATTAACGTGCTGCGTCCCAGGGAGTACTGGGATTACGAGAATCTCGCTGTTCAGTGGGGGTAAGTAGTAAATGGTAACTAGTTGCAGCTGATTTGCTTATTTTACAACCGTAATTTCTTATCAATCCGAATGCTTTGTGATAAAAATTCGATTTTAAGGATTTTGAGCTCGAGTTTTATTGATGGGTAGATTTTGAGCAAACGTTTGCGCACAGGTTAATGTATTTTGAAACTAGTTTCTTTATTTTCCTTAAATTTGAATTTGACTGTGTTTGATCCGTGGTGGGTTCCTTGCCCAGCAAATTCTAGTTGAACATGAGTCTAGACTTTGATTTTGGGGCACTTTCGAGTAAGTCCTAAACTTAGCCCGCCGTATGCTTCAGATCCTTAGAGTAGGATTACCAAATAATATTCAGCTGTAAAGTATAAAAGAGTATGATTGAAACATGGTGCAATATGAATTATGGAGATTGTATGGGCACACCTCTCTTACTCTGTATCTTGTAAGCCCCTGATTGCTTTCTCATAAGAGGGTGCTATAACACTATGCAGATACAACAATCTTTTGTGTATAATATGGCAAAGTAAGAATAAATGCTTAATCCATTCGAGGGTGGAAAAAGCTCATAATCTGTTGTTATCTATGCATGAAGAATGGAGGGCAGCACCGCACTAAGTAGTTTTATATTTTTTCTTTATTTTACAAAGCACTGTTTTATTGAACACCATGGACCTTGAGCAGATATTAATCCTATGTTGAAACTTGTTTGATCTATGTTTCCAGAGACCAGGATGATTATGAGGTTGTTCGTAAAGTCGGTAGGGGAAAATACAGTGAAGTTTTTGAAGGCATAAATGTGAATAGCAATGAAAGGTGCATAATCAAGATTTTGAAGCCTGTTAAGAAGAAAAAGGTTTGTTTTTATCCTCTTCTTCATGTGATTATAGGAATTGTTCAAATATTCTGTGTGAACTGGAGTTCTATAGAGATTTGACTTATCCTAACAATTATTTTTATTTGTGGACTTGTTATGAATTATGATCGATTTCGAGTCCAGCTCCAAATCTTACAATCCAAATGCAACTTTAGACTCTGGTGAATGGATTTTGACGGTGTTTCATGTAAAATACTATGTGAATTCGTTGTACTTGGATAGTACTTATGACTAGTTATGAGAGGTTTCAAGCTATTGTACATATTTGTTCGAACTGATCAATGGACAATGGAAACTGAAAGAGAATCGTGAGAAACTCTGTCATCGCTGAAAGTATCTACTTATAGCTGCTGCTGGTGGAAACTGCAGGATATTAGTGACTAACTTCTTTTTTTTAACTTAATCTTCTATTTCCTCTACCTATCAAAGTGTTCTTATCGAACAAGAAATGCAGAAAAATCTGATGTAATAACCAGTTACATATTGATGACTCATGATTTACTGCTGTAACTATAATTCTTTTTGTTCGATTCTTGTGTGCAGATAAAGAGAGAGATCAAAATCCTGCAGAACTTATGTGGGGGGCCCAATGTTGTCAAGCTCCTAGACATCGTTAGAGATCAGCACTCTAAAACTCCTAGCTTGATATTCGAATTTGTTAATAGTACAGATTTCAAAGTTTTGTACCCTACATTAACAGATTATGACATACGCTACTACATATATGAGCTTCTCAAGGTGAGAGTTGAGACCATTCAGTTTCATATTCAATCTTACTCCAAATCTTTATATTTCATATTTTTTGTCCATCTAATGAGTGGCTATTTTTTCCATGACTATGCTTTCCTAAACTCCTGATGCTAAGAAAGGTTATATTCTTCAGTATACACCTTAGAGACCCCCGCCGTAGGTTGGTTGCAGCATCATTATATATTAGATATGCAGGGAGCTTATGCATGTTCTAGGAATTTTTTTTTTTTTTGGTGATTTAATTTTTTCAAATGGATTGTTGACACGACCAAAATGGAATTCATCTTGTAATATATTAATATGTAGCATTTGAGTATGTCTGCCAAATTTGCACTTGGCTGGAACAGATCTAGTGCAATCTATTGCTGTTTCAAAATGCAAAATCAATTACTATATTTTTAAGATTTTCTACTTCAAGTTACTAATTTTTGTGTTAGTTATTAATTTCAAGCAAGATCTAGCATGTCAATCGACCTTTTATTTTATCGGCTTGAAGAGATAATAAGTTGTTCTGTAGTCCTGATTGAAGAATCTAAGTGCTGATCTTTTATGATCCATCAAAGCTCTTTTAGAGTTTGACACAACTCCATCGATCAAGTAGATTATCCGGCCTATAACCTTTTGCCTTTTGGGAATTGATAACTTTGTGATGTTCTTTCTTTTGTCCTTGTAATGTCCTGATATGATATAGCATGTAATTTGTTTGAGGTTCTTTGATCTTTCCAAAGACCATGATGTTTTTGACTAAGTTCAGGGATTTTTCTGTTTCTTAGAAATGGACTTATGTTCCTCTGCCAATTTTGCTGGGTAGGGACAACGTCTGAGGATTTCAATACCATAAAAGATTACAGTACTATAATTGAGGGGAAACGTCACAACTTTGAAAACTTGTTTGATGGAAAGAATAGAGAGTTCACATGATAGCTAAAGACAATGATAGAGTTTTTGCCAGACTTTTTTTCCACTTTTCTTGATGTGTATTGTAAATGTGAGAAATTTGATCTTTAAGATGTGTCTGGGGTGAAAATCTTTTGATAATATTTCATGAAGGTTAATTAATGTGTGATTTTACATGTCACAAATTATGATTTTCTTTTTATAAATTACTTCCAAACAAATATGTCATTGGTGCTTCTGTAGGCCCTGGATTACTGCCACTCCCAGGGAATAATGCACAGGGATGTTAAGCCTCATAATGTAATGATAGACCATGAGTTGCGAAAGCTTCGCTTGATCGATTGGGGTCTTGCAGAATTTTACCACCCTGGCAAGGAGTACAACGTTCGTGTTGCTTCAAGGTAAATTACGGCTATTTTGCTCAAGGATAGTTGCTAGTGAATCTTTTCCTGTGTATATATTTTTCTTCATCGTTCATGTTTCTTAACTAGGCTTTTGCAGTTAACTTTTTCTGTTTATAGGATTCCTTTTATTTTCTTTGGTAATATATTTGCCTCTGAAGCTCCAACTTTTCATCTCCAGAGACATACCCATGTCATTACGATATGACATGGGTATGGGTTGGGCAGGATCCTTCCTGAATCCTCTGCCCTAAAACTGGATCATCTTGGACTTGTGGTGGAGACAAAAATTTATATAGGAACATGGGACTTATTTGTTTAATGATATTTTGCTAAACTTTTTAGGTTATGTAATATTGTTTTGTTTATGTACATATATAGGTACTTTTTTTTATGGGTAAAAACCTTGTGATAAAACAAAATAAGTTGTATAATATTTACGAAAGAAAACCCTTGGACACTCCCAAGTGGGGGAGGAAACTGCACCGAACAAGACCGGGAAGCGGGGGAAAAATAACAATAATAAATGCGGGAAACGTGGATTGAACACATAGGTACTTTTTTATATTTGTATATATATATATTGGATTGGATGCCATCACATGCCTGTTTTCATTTTGAATCACTCTTAGTCGTATGCATCTATATACTAATAGAGACTCATAGATGTTTACCCGGATTGCTCCAGCTGGCCCTTTTTGTTTTTCATATTTTTCTGACGAATGGCTTATTTCTGTAATTTATATTGGCTTGTATCAAATTTTTGGATGTTGTTTGCATATTGCCACACTTCAATGCACTAACTCTCTGTCTAAGCATTTGCCATCTATTTCCTGGACTTTGCTGAATCCAATGTCCACTTTGGTGTGACCTGTTACAGATCGATTCATGCAATAATCAAGTCGTATTTTATTTTCACAGTTATCTTGTATTTCCTTAATTAATGAAGTTATTTAAGGTTAAAATAAAGGGATGGTGGGCTTTTGTTCTCGGAGCCCTTTTCATTGTAGAGTAGGCAGATTTTCTGCTGGGAAGGAAGATGTCCTCCTCAGAAAATTGGGCGACATGCTGAGGCCTGAGAACTTTGTGTCTCTCTTAGTTCAGTTTTTCAGAATTCATATTCGTGTGCTCGAGTTCTGTTTTATATTCACCCTTGCCTCTATCATGACCTATTGGTCTGTTGACCTATCATAGTAATGATTGGAAGGATAAAATTATTCTTAATTTCATTTTTTGGTTCATAGTAGATTTGCAAGTTTTCCAAATGAAACTCAGAAACAATGAGCTTCTTAATGTGATTCTATGAAAATCCCTTTTTCTCGTACAGATACTTCAAGGGTCCAGAACTTCTTGTTGATTTACAAGACTATGACTATTCTTTGGATATGTGGAGCCTGGGTTGCATGTTCGCAGGGATGGTGAGATAATTGAATCATTCACATGGATATTTCATCCAATTTTATTTCCTCATCTTGCTTCATGTTTTCAATGCAGATTTTTCGGAAAGAACCTTTTTTTTATGGGCATGACAACCAGGATCAACTTGTGAAAATTGCGAAGGTAAATATTTTGGACCCCGATGATTAACTTTGAAACTGTACATGTGATTCTATTGCTGAAGATATTTAAATCTGCATTGGTAGTACTTATCCGAGAGAAGATCAATACAATACAGTGCTGCTCCTGTCTTTCCCTGAAAGCTTGTGGGTTTCCTATATAACTTGTCTGATGTGAGATTTTCTCCTTCAGGTTCTTGGGACTGATGAGTTAAACGCATATCTACACAAATACCGGTTGGATCTTGATCCTCAGCTTGAAGCACTTGTTGGGAGGTATGCTATATTGCTATGCGCTGAGAGTTATGACGTGAAAACCAAGTCTAACCTTCAAACATGCTTTAACTATAATGAAATATCTTTATGAGATGATTTGAAAGCCTGTTTCCTTGGATGTTCCTTAACTAGAGGCCTTAGAAATAGATAAACAAATGTGGCTTTGGATGTTACATATAGAAATAAATTTAACTATGTTTTTATTTATTTTTTTCATTTCACAGGCATAGCAGGAAACCATGGACGAAGTTTGTCAATGGAGATAATCAGCATCTTGTGTCACCAGAGGTCATGCTTTCATTGTCTATCCCATTTTTCAACCCTTTCAAATTTGAAGTAACATTATCTATAAACGTAAAATTCATTAAATTTAGATTTCATGTTCATTCTAACAGGCCATTGATTTCCTCGACAAACTCCTGCGATATGATCATCAGGATAGGCTCACAGCTAGAGAAGCCATGGTAGTCTTCATTGATTTGCTAACGAATACTTGATTATACGATCTTGTCTTCTTTTTCATTCCTTTCAATGCTATCTTTTCGAACTCTAATCTCGTGCTCTACTAAGTCACAACCTGCTGATGCTTATATTTCAGGCACATCCATACTTCCAGCAAGTAAGGGCTGCAGAAAATAGCAGGGCTCGGACTCAATAGCTCACCCAACTTGCCTGCAAAACACCATACATATTTTTGTGGTAGTGTAACAAATGTAGCCGTTGATCACTCTTCATGTGCAGGATTTTATGATTTGCTCATTTATCAGTTTCTAAGTTGTTTTGTAACTAGCCTTCATGGATAACGTACTACATATCTTATGCTTTTTGGTATCATAACCACCCTGTAGTGTATCAGGACTATTTCCAGTTTCCATTTGTTTTTAATCCATTTTATTATTATTATTATTATTATTATTATTATTATTATTATTAAGGTAAATTACATTTTGATACCTGCATTTTGTGCACTTGTTCAAAAATAGCCTATTTTTTCAAAATTGACAAAACAGTATCTGCTTTTTTTAAAAAAAATACGCATCCAACATTTAATCAGTGTTATGGTGTGAAAATCGTACATAATTGATTGTATTTTAAGATGTCTTGATTTGATGATTTTTTTACGTGACTAAGAAAATAGAAATATTATAATACAATAAATTACATATGATTTTTAGGCCGTAAAATTGAAAATGTTAAATTTGTAAATTTTTTGGAGTGATTATTTTGTTAATTTTGAAAAAAATACGTTATTTTTTAAAGAGTTCAAAATGCAAAATGCAAGTATAATTTACCCTTATTACACACACACACATGTATATATCGTATGAGTAAATAAAAAGTTTCATATACCAAAATAGTGCACAACATTACTGATATTGCACCAGCTATACCCGCTTTTGACGTGTCAGATTTGTGATAAATTTTTATGTACCTACAAAGGGGAAATTCTTGTACACTTTTGGGATACTACCCCAAACCATATAAATATTACCATGTGGTAAATGGGCAAAATATTTTATTAATTTCTTTTTCCACTCTAAATTATGGTCCCACTTCCTTTTTAATTTTTTATTCATCCCAAATATAACACAACCCCAAAGTTGAAGTTTAAAGCCCAGAATTTCACAAATTTTTTATCACCAATTTAACTTTGAGTTTTTGGTAATATACTTCACATATTAATTTATGGACTCTGCTATTATTATTATTATTATTATTATTATTATTATTATTTGCTCATATACTTCACATATTTATAAGCTTCATTATTCTTGTTGTTGTTTACTTTTCATAAATCATATGGCTCATTCTTGTTATTGTTTATTTTTCTTAAATCATATTAGTTTTTGCAGGGAATTTAAGCTGCATAAATGTGATTTTCATAATTCAATTGGTCAATATATAAACAAGTGAACAACTTGGTTCACAAAAATAAATTAAAATATATTTCATTAACCTCTCTTATACCATAATACAAAAAATATCTTCACAAAGACTTTATATTTGCTTCACTATCCTTCAGGCCTAATGCAAAAATTACCCATCACATAATTTTCAAGCCTAATACAAAAGTTTCGGGAATAAAAATTATGCTTCACAGAAACTTCCGGGCTTATTACAAAAATTACCTTTCACAAAAACTTCTAGTCCTAATATAAAAGGATGTCTTTATAGAATCATATACAAAAAATGTAACAACCCAGATTTTCAGAGTATGATTAAGTAATTCCTAATTTTAATTAGGAAATATTAAGAGGAATTTTGAGCATAATAAAGATGTTTCGGTTCTAAACCACGATTTTAGGATCGTTTTTCGTGAAATCGTCTTTTTGAGAATTTCGATCCGAGCTCAGTTATAGCCAATTTTGATTGCGTTTGGAAGACGTTGACCCAAGGAGCATGCCGGTGCTTTCGGATTTAAAATCTGAAGTCGTTTGAGTTCCCGGTGATTTAAAATGCGTTTAAAGAAGTTATGAATAGTGTTTTTCCATAAGAGCGTGATCGTTAGAAATTTGTGAAATCTCGTGTGTTGACCCAAATCTTGTTTTTTCAAGCCTATCTTATAGAAAATTTCTCAAGAAATCCGTTGGCGTTCCCGGATTTTCATTCTGAGGTCAATTGAACGCTCGGGAATTTTATTTGTCCCTTGTGTGGAATAGTAACTTTATTTTTAAAAAGAGAATCTTTTCTCGTTTTCCTTCAAGATGACTCGTTCTTTATTTCGAGTCAAGTTAGTTCAATAGTACTCAAGCTAACGAACCTCTCGGTATTTTTGGATTTTGTGAAACGAGGTCATTTGGACCTCGACATCGAATAAAGCGTCTTTTAACCGAACCCGATATTTTTAAAGCAGTATTGTTGCACTGCAGCAGCTTCTCGAGGAAACCTTGATTTTTCCCTATAACTAGAGCTCCTTCCCCTCCCTTATTTCTCACTAATTTCACTTCTTCACCCCCAATTCTTGAGAGAGAGGGGAGCGCTCTTCGTGAGCGCACCCCAGTTGAGAGAGAGAAGCGGAGCAGGGAGCGCGGCGGCGGAGCCCCTCAGCCAAGGAGGCGTGCGGGCGCGCAAGGGGGCCGCCGCGGCGCATAGAGGCCGCCCCGGCGCAGGGGGCCGCCGGCGCGCACACCCCCGCCGCGGCGCATGTGCAAGTGCGGCAGCTCCGGCACGTTTTCGTGCGGAGGCCATAACTTTCACCTCGGTTGGAACTACGAGGCCCATGAGTACTCAAATTGAAGCTCTTTCGAAGATATACATCTTAGAAGTGGCCAATTATACGGAATCTCGATCATTCAAGTTGGAAATTCCGTCCCCGTTTTAGGTAATTTCAAGCATTTAGAATTGTTTAAATTCTCGTGTTTTAAGTTATAGTTAAGGGTCGAGAGTTTAGATATCATTTCGATTTCTTGTTAGGATCTTGAATAGGGCTACTAAGTCGTTGATCGACTTTCATAAAGATGAGGTGAACCCCAAGGAGGCCCGAGGAAGGATTGTCGACTCGTTGCTTCATCTACGTGCTCGTCATCGAGGTGGGTGGTTCTAAACCAAGTATAAGGTTTGAGCTACTAAGCTCTAGAAGCATGATAGGGCAAGATGAATATCCTATTAAAATATTTTATGCTCTGTCTGATTAGTCTCTATACAAGGAAAGGAAAGGAAAAGAAAAGAAAGGAAGGAAGTTATAGCATGATATTGTTAATTGTTATTTAAGCTCTTGATTAAGTAAAAGATGTTTTGATATGTTGTGATATCTTATAGTTGATTTATTTAAAGGTATAGGCGATCATGACCATAAGTTAAGTTATTGTTGATATTATGTTTGAGGAAGGTTGTTTAAGTAAGTAATGCCTTGTAAGTTGATTATATTATTCCCTTGTGGCATTAAGGTTATAGCCTTTATTAAGGAATGCAATCTAGAGGTTTCAATCTAGGTTATGATTTATGCTAGTATGATTTATGATCGAGGCTTTGATATTAAGGTTTGAATGTGATAATTCAATATTGAGGATTGAGGTTTAAGGATTTAAGGTTAAGGTTTTGATGTTGAATGTTATGATTCAATTATTGCTAAGCAAGTTATTGAGCTCAAAGAACAGTTTTATTGCATTATCATGTTGTGACATTTGTGTCACTAATGCTGTATCATTTGTTAAAGTAAAGGGAGTCACTGCTGGGTAATCCCCTCGCATACTCAGCAGAGTATTTGAGATAATCTCTCTCTTATCCTAAGACATATCTAAGGGTGCAGTAAACATCAGGTTTGAGCCAGGAAAGGCGCCAGAAAAGGAAGTATAAGGTTTTGCGGATATGGACAGGGCTTTTGCATTTTGCTCTCCATATGTCGTCAGTTTATAATTAAATATTTCAAAGTTTATTAAAGAGTTTTCTCGTAAAACCCCACTGAGTACATTAGTGCTCACACCCTTTTTTTCAAATGTTTTCAGGCTGAGATGCTGAGGCCGGTGATGTGCTGCTGGTGGGGTTGTCTGAGGTTTCAAGTTTGTTGCTCTATATGGTTACATGTTTTTCTTCCGCTAAGTTTCTGCTAAGTACTTTGATATTAGTATTTAGTCTCGGTTAATGTAACTTGATTTTTCATAATAACATATTTTAAATGTTGTGATTCCTAATTATCAATAAAGTCTTTGAAGCATGTTCTTTTGACATACCAGTTGTTCCCTTATTGATTCTGAGTTATTTGAGAAGTCCTATTGTTGAACACATTGGTATCTGTTCATTTTCAGTTGACTTGTGAATAAGTCTTGCATGCTTGTTGTTGTTGTTCGCCTACGAAGAGGCTTTTTCTTTCAAGTATGATTCTGTTCGTTCAAGTTAAGCTTGAGTTAGTTTCTTGTTTGGTCCTATGAATGGGACCATATGATTTATTTGACTCCGACCTTTTTATGGGTCTTAGCCATTGTGGCTTTTGAGGAAGTCTTGCTTAGTTATAAAGTCGAATTCCTACCTATTTGTCTTTGAATTTTGTTTAAATTTTGGTTGACATTTAAGATGATGTTCCTTGACTCGATTGAATCCTTGACTGCTTGATTCATTAAAAATGATAATTCTTCTGAGTCGTAAAAGTTAAGTTGCGTAAGTTTTTGAGGCACTAACTTAGTTTAAGTCTAGAAACATCCCCCCTTGGATTTCCGATTAATCTACCTATTTTCTTCGACTTTTACGCCTAACACCCCGTCCCCGTAAAAAATGACCGCCTAAGGGACCGGGCTGTTGCAGATGGTATCAGAGCAGGCTTGCAACTCTGCAGACCAGTCTCTTCTCAAAGTAATTGATTGAACTCTTATTTGAATATTGAATTGTTCAAAGGTATTAATCAGCAACCCCTAGCTCATCATCACCCTCGCATCTTCAACAAAGTTAAGGTATGATTGAGTTAAAGTATTTTGATTATATTTGGTATAACTTTTTGAAAGTACAGGATAAAGGAGAAAAGTTTTGAGCAAAGACAAGGTTAGTTGATTTTGAAAATCGAACATTATTTCTTTTCGAAATAAATTTTTGGTTATACCAAAGTTTAAGGTGGAACTCATTGAACTAAGTTCAAGATCAATGTTTTAAAGAGTTTTGAGTTATTAAGGACTCGAGCAAGTAGTGAATCTTTACAGAATATTATTTCTGCAAATACTCAAACTATTTCGGTTATTTTGGACCATTAAAATTTTTAAGTAGAGTTATAAAGTTTGAAAGTTGATTTGAAAATCTTCTTTTGTAAAAGGCTTGTCTACTGCCCATAAGAAAAGAATTTGAGAATGAGTTAAGGATGAATGAGGCATAGAGAATATAGTTAAAATGTAGACTATAGAGAGCTTGAATTAAGGAGAATTCTAGAATCCCCTTTAGGTTCTCTCAGGAGCCTAGATTGAGTAAGTTCCCTCTCGAGGAGCTAAGTTAAGTAAGGCTGTTTGAAAGAACATTTTATCGCAAGGATGTTCGGGAGTTCCGAGATTATAGTAAGACTGAGAAGGAGGTCATGAAATTCATATTCAAGCAAGGAGCAAGAAGGTGAGCAGTCGAGTTAAAGACAAGTTATCCAATTGCGGATCCAATGCAAGTTCAAGGAATCCCCACGCAAGTTTTAACTCAAAGAGAAGTCTCGTTTGAAGATTCAATCACGTTCGCAAGGAATAAAGATTTATTTCCTTTGATAGAGGCTCGTTGATTCGATGAACGTACATTTAAGGTCACGTCGCGTTCGATGCCAAGAAGTTGTCGCTTGTTTCAAACTGATTAATGAAGATGAAGATTGTCATCATGATTGTAGCCAAGATAGTTCAAGGATACGTTTATCGATGTTCTATCGAGCTTTCAAGAGGCATTGAAGTCAAGTTGTTTTGAGTCAAGGAGGTGCCATAGATCACATCGCTTTATCGTGTCTCTTTCGATATATAGGAGGTAATCCCCGTTTGTCGCTTTCTCGACCAAGTGAAACCATTTGAGTCCCGCTGACTCGTGCTATTTCATAGCAACCTCGCCAAGAAGAAGATGTGTGACGCTCAAGAAAGAAAGAGAGAAGACCCGAAGAAGATCGTTAAGAAGATAGACCTAGTGTTCGACAGATTGAGAGTTTCTTTGATGGAAGTTTTTGTTGAGTCTATTTATTCATTCTCGTGTCAACAAAATTAATTTATTCATTCTCATTCTGAATCGATTTATTCATTCTTTTGGAATCAATTTATTTATTCTCTTGTCAATTGAATCAATTGCCCTTCAATAGCTTCCTATAAATTGAAATTCTTCATTTATACCATTTGAAATTCTTTGATAAATTGTAAATCTTTTAGATGATACTCCTTGATCATCAAGAACCAGTAATAGCACTTCCTTGTTAGGCTATGCTGTCACCTTTGTGAAAATATTTCCGTACGGTTTTTAGTTGCTAACCGTTGATTTCTTCCATATATTTGTTATGTGCAAGAATCCTTCAAGTTTGAAAGTCCTCTGAAAAGGTAATATTGTTGACATATATAACCTAGTGTTATATCTCTTCCAGTTTTTAAGCTTGTTAAAGAATTATTGATCAAGATAAAGCCCTCACTCAAAGGCATTCGTTTATTTTTCTCCCACTCATAGTACTCGAGTGCGGATCTTGGAATAGAGCAAAGAGTATACAGCAGTATTCCTTTTAGTCCAGGTTGAAGGAATAAGAGATAGTATTTCCTAGAAGGAAGTAGAATCTAAGTAAGCGCCAGGTAGTATTTTCTAAGTTTAGGACACGCGTTTTCAAGAAGATGTCTCAGCTCGTTGCGTTGGAGGCAATCTAAGGAACTTCGGCAAGAAAGTTTGCGTGTAGTTAAAATTTAGATGTGCGATCATTACACCTGTAAGCGATGGTGACCGCCAGCAGGAGCCACGAAGTCAGACGACTACTTTGACGAAAAAAGATGACTGCGACGAGGAAGTTTAGATTTAAGTTGCGTCGAGAATTTAAGTTAGCGCATCACGAGTACGCCCTCAAGAAGATGAAGAAGTCGAACCTTAAGAAGTTAAAGATGAAGATAAAGTGAGTTTTCAACGTGATAGAGCGTGCAAGGAACCATCAAAGGAGGTGCTCAATTAATTCGAGTTTATCATCTACTTCGAGTTCATTAAAGTTTCTCAAAGCTGCGAGAAGTAAATTCAGAAGCAAAAGCAAAGCCAAGCAAGATAAAAGAAGGATGGACTCGTTGAGACCGCACGGCCCGTGGTCGAGGAGCAAGTTTAGCGAATTTTTTTCTTTGATTCCGTTGCTCTGTTCAGACTGCGGATGGAAACCAAACTGACATGAGGAATCTCGGGTTCCTCTTCTTCAAACTCGGTCTGGGATGCATCTACTTTAGTGAGGGTGTCGGCCTTGGAGGGTTCCTCATCTTCACTGGCTGATTCGAGTTCATTTTGCTCTGTGAGGAATAGAACTCGCCGGTTCGGGCACTGGTTCTGAAAATGACCCCAACCTTGACATTTGTGACATTGAATGTCATGGGCTTGACTAGGGGCTGAAGTTGGCGCTGAATTGGGTGGGTTTGGCCATGTGAAGTTTGGCCAAACTGGAGCTGCAGGTGTAGGATCGTTCCTACGGCTTGGCTGCGGTGCGGAACGGTCGAAATGCAGTTCGGGTGGTTCGGATTGACCTCGGGGTTGAACAGGATCAAAAGAAGGAGTAGAAGATGATGTGGGAGGCGTACCTTTTTTCCAAGATGGCCGAGTAGGAGCTGAAGTGAGATGAGATCAATGTCGGCCTTCTCGAAGCTGTCTTTCCACAATCGATGCGTATTGCACCATGTCTTCTACACTCGTGAAGTCTTTGAGCTCGACTTCACATGCAATTTCAGGATTCATGCCTTCAATGTACCTGATAATGATAGCATTTAAGGACTCTTGCTTTCCGACTCGGTTTAAGGTGTTCTCCAACTCTTTATGATACTCTTCAATGGAACACGTGCCTTGCTTAAACCGGGTGAGCTTCTTTTCGAGCTCTCTCTCATAATGCACAGGAATGAATCGCCCTCGCATGAAGCCTTTCATTTCTTCCCATGTATCAATGGGTGGATATCTTTCACGGCGGCGTCCTTCCTGCTGCATTTCCTACCACGAGGCTGCATATCCTCTAAACTCCAACGATGCTAACTGGACCTTCTTGATCTCCGGAAAGTCATAGCATGTGAAGATCTTGTCTACCTTGCATTCCCAATCTAAGTAAAGATCAGGATCATATAGACATTCAAATTCCAGAATGCTCATTTTGATATTGTTGAGCAAACCGTCTCTATCTCCAAATCTTGGCCTCTTAAAACGGATTGTTTGTCTAAAACGTGCTCTGGGTCAATCACAGTGTCGACTTCATATCCACTTGCTGCATCGAACTCGGGTCTGAAGGCTTCGTGTCCGATGTCTTCTTGAAAAATGGGCTGTCTCGGTGCACCTCTTTGCTGCGGACGATGTTCTGTCTGTGGTGTAGCAGACTGAGCTGTGAGTTTCTTGATTTGTGCAGTTAGTTCGGCTACTTGATTACCGAACTCATCCTTTATCATCTGGTTTTGGTGCCTGAAGTACTGTGCCATAGCTTCAAACTGGTACTTCGGGTCCTAATCGGCTTTGGATGTGTAGGATGGATCATCTGGTGTGAGGGGCGACTTTGGGTTGTCTATGGGAGGGGTCGAAGCAGTAGCTTCATTCTAGCCTTTGTCCATGGTACCTACAAAACGAACAAACGTAAAAGAAAACAAGGAAGAATCCTCACAATCTCACTATTCTCTCGTTTGTTTTCTCTCTTGATTTTTCCTCTCATGTTTGCACTTAAGTATATGGGTGATGTGTGTGAGTCATGTGTAAGGATGAATAAACTACCACTCATGGTCGAATATCGAGGGTACAACTTAATTGCATTAAGAATCGACTGGAATTGCTAACTCGGATCAATTGTGTGATCGAATGGGTTGTGAAACAAGAGTGGTATGATGTGGCAAAGGTGAGGTGTCGTGTGGTAGGGTGAGGTGGCGTGTGGGATAAGATGTATCGAGATAAAATAGATCCCTAATGGGTAGAAGGAAAGAAGTAGGAAAGAAAAGGAAAAGAGATTGGGTAATTCGGAAAGTGTTACATAATTTTGACATAATCTAAATATCCTAATTGAACTAGACTCTAAAAGGAAGAAACCAAAAATAAATTACAACTCAAAAGGAAATTACCAAAATAAAATAAAACTTGGAAGGAAAGTTCCAAAAATAAAATGACTCTAAAGGAAGTTATCAACTAAAGAATTATTCTAGAAGGAAATTACCAAAAATAAGATAGACTCACAAGGTATCTACCAATTATAGAGTAGTACTAAAAGGAAAGTACCAAAATTAAAACAAGACTCAAAAGAAAATAATGAATATACCTCAATTTTTTTTATCGATTTTTTTTATCAGCCTTTTTTTTATCGGCTTTTTTTTATCTTGGTTTTTTTTAACCGATTCTCTTTTTTTTTTATTTTTTGCAATGAATAGCTATGCTATTACAACTCGATAAAATAAAAAATAAAAAGACACGTACGATGACACGTAGTATAAAACTTGACACATCAGATTGAACCACCACCAGCAGAGCTGACGTGGCTGTGATGCCAAATTTATGATACGACCCGACTATGCTAGGATGAATCTTGAGAACGTAGCAGAAGACTTCTGGATACGAAACACGTCAGCGAATGAAAGGAAACAATCCGACTCAACTAAACAAATAAAATACGACTAATCTAGACAATTAAAAACACTTAAATTATGACACGACTATGTAACACAAAACCAAATACCAAGGATGATAGGATGAAGGTATAAGGTTGATGATAGGGCTGGAATTTGTGTTTGGTGTTTAGGTGAAGAAGGGCTTGGAGTAGATAGGATATGTTAAGGATAAAACGAACTTACAGATGGATGGAACGGAAGAAGACTCGATCTCGAACTTGTGGAATGAAAGAGGCGTGCACCTTGGAGCTGGATGGAGGGCGTCGATTGATGTTGGATGGATGGTGATTGTTGTTGTGAATCACAACCCGATAGTCTTCTTGAATCTCGAATGTATCCAAGGTTGAAATCTCCAAGTTGATCTTCGATTAGCGAATACCAGTTAATCCCTCAAGTGGATTAAGCAATACCCTTGAATAAGATTTAGATGTGCTATTTCTAAGAATGATAATTTTCTTGATGGAAAATAATCAAAAGAATATAAAGGTTGAGACACAATTAGATGCAAAAGCAAAATATCTTCAATAATGTCTAAAGTAACAATGTAACACAAGACCCCTATTTATAAGACATAAGGGCCCAAAATATGAGCCTAATAATGACCAAAAATCTGGTCCAACTTGAAGACTAATTGGACTAGGAAATTGCTTAAACTAGAATTCTATTTAAGGTAAGAACTTGCCTTAATTAAAACTCTAGTCAAACCTATGCTACTATGACCGAAAATTTGACTAAAAATTAAATAAAAATCTGATCTTCTATAGTCCAAAATTAAATAAAATAAATACTATAGTCCAAATAAAATCAACCCCTAATTAAATAATCAAGGGCTGAAAACTACTCAGTATGGGCATACCGGCGGTACATACACACATGCACTCTTCATTCAGCACCATGCACACGTGCACTTCCTCAATCCATCTTCAACTGTTCAAGTTACGTTCTCCATGGTGTGATCTTGATCTTCAATAGTTAATAAATTAACTATCTTGGAATTGCTTCTCTCGACTTCTTCATCTCCAATCTCAAGCTTTCTTCGAATTGTCACTTGCAAGTATGCTTGAAGCTTCTTAGCTCTTGATCGAGTTATTGGTCCTCAAAATTGCAACTCCGGGTCTTGATCTTCATGGTCTATCATGGCTTCATCATCTACTGCAGAGAATATTGCATTGAGAGTTTTAGAGTTGACATTGTACCAGTTCTTCTGCGGCACAGTCCACTCTCCTTCTTCAATCTCCACATGCTTTCCTTCCTTGGAAATAGTTGGCTTTTCCCATCCTTCAGTGACACTCTTCCATCCGAGCTCATCAATCGATGTCAAGAATGCCCTCATCCTTGCTTTCCAGTGAGGATAGTTGTTGCCTTCTAGCAATGGTGGTCTGACCGTAGATCCTCCTTCTTTGATTGCACTCATGGCTGAATTGCAACCAAAACCTTCATGCAGGTATGTACTTTTCAGGACTCTTTTCGTACTAAAACCAAAGGTGACCCGTTCTGGTACTAATTGAAGTTACATAAACTATGTGCTCATGTTCATTATCATGTACGTGTACATTGTTGTGAACATGCAAGGTTAGAATATACAAACTTAAAGCAAGTAAAGAACACGAGGTTGGTAACCCTGTTCGATCAACTGATCTACGTCAGGGGGACTTCACAAGTCCGTGAGAAACAGTTTACTACTCCGTTGAATGGTTACAAAGGCTATTACATGAAGATTCCCGTCACTCGACCCCTTTTCTACCCAATTCAACCTCTTTCACTAAACTGAATTGCGAGCTCCCCTCACAACCTAAAATCCCTCTAGTTTCCACAGGAAATCTCTCCCGAGATTGATCTAAGTGTGTATGAAAGTAAGTTTCAAACACAGACTAGAAACGCAATGATCTCAATGATCAAACCTAGTCTACCCGAATACTATATGCTCCAAAGATGAAGTTTTTTAACTCTCTGTGTATTCGTAAAACTCGTGTCACCAAAACTAGTCTGAATCTCAGGCTATTTATAAACAACATATATAGCTTAAACAAGGTAATCAGAAGTCCTATTTTGACTGGGATTCAACAAGGAAATTTTTCCTTATTTAAATTGGACTTTCCTAGTTTATATGTCTTTCTTGAATAGAACTCTACCTTTCTTTCTTTAATCTTCATCACGAACAATGTAGCTTCTATTTTGAAACGTCCATCTTGAATCTGCAGCTCCAGCTCTTTGATTCCAGAATGATACATCTCTTGTAAATTCTCTAGACAACCATGTACAAGATCATGTTCCTGAACAAGATGAAGTACATGACTTGATCTTCAATCAGATTGGCAGCGGAATATTCACAGTAATGTCCAGAACATGTTATTCGAACATGAATAACCAAAACCTTTTGTGTTCTTTTGATATTGTCATATTGTCATACAGATTATGACAATCTTGAACACTTAAGTGTTAATGGCACTAACAGAAATGATGTGGATCTTTAACTGCCACATCACCTTTTGTTGGATGGAGTTTTAACACAGTTAAATCTACAAGCCTTAAATTGATGGTTTTAGATCTTTCAAGTCTTGAATCGATAGAATCTATCTTTTGAGTTGTATATTGATAGATAAACCATCTTTCGGGCCTTAAATTGATAATTCTCCTAAAATAAAATATAAAAGTAGAATGATCTATTGAAACAAAAAAAAATATTATAAAAACCTATTAAAATAAAAACTAATAATACATGGACCTATGAGTGTGTTTTGTTTAGATTCTTACAAAGTAATGAAAATAGTTTTCATGTAGTCTGGACTGTTGTGCAAAAATATTAGTCAATTATGAGAATATTTGATATTTTGCAATTTGACTATGATATGAATTAAATAAATATAAGATATTTATACTTTACATATTTTAGTAATAATTAATAATTATTAATTAGTTTCCTTACAAAATAAAATCCTGAACCGTGATAGGAAACTAACTTATATTAACTATTAAGATACTATCTAACCATGCTTATGTAAATATACCACGATAGATTGGAGGAAGGAAGACGAGCTTCATGCCAAAGTAATGTTAGAGAGAGTCTCCGGATGCGGCTAGCTTGTGTCCCAAGTAACAATTAAATTGTATTGAATTATCTTTGTAATTATTTGTAATTTAGTGTAGTCCCAAGCCTGATGTAAAAACCCTACTAGGATGTATATTTATACTGCCTTTGTGCATAATGAAATTAGTTTTTCCCATCATCTTTTTCTTTATATGGTATCACGAAGTCAGTAAGACTCTCGCGAGCACCATATTCAAAACTCTGATTTTTTTTCTTTCTCTCACCATGTCCACCGCAAGCTCCCAGGTCTCCGACCAAAACTTGAAATTCCCCTCTGTCGTCATCCCTTCCTCTCCCATCCAGATCAACGTTGCTACTCATCTACCGATCCGCCTTACCACTACAAACTACTTCTCGTGGAAGCTACAATTCACCTCTCTATTCATTGGTCTCGATCTCATGGGCTTTCTTGATGGCTCGTCTCCAGCACCTCCGTCCGTGAAAACTGTCAAAGCTTCATTGTCCCTCAGTCCAGACTCTGTCCTTTGGAAGCGCCAAGATTAGCTAATCCTCCATGCACTCATCTCCCCTCTTTCAGAGCCTGCCATTCCGCTCATTGCCTCCGCTACAACGTCTACCGAGGCGTGGTCTCATCTTGATCGCATCTTCTCCAAGCGATCTCAATCCTACATCATTCACTTGAAGGATAAATTGTCCTCTCTGCAGCGTGGTACGTCCTCCATCTCTGACTTCTTGCTGCAGATAAAAACCATCACCGACGAACTCTCTACCATCGGCTCTCCTACATCTGATGTCGATGTCTTGTTCTACTGCACTCGTGGCCTTGGTCATGCTTATAAGGATGTTGTTGTTGCACTTCGTACCCGTGATTCCTCCATCACATTTGAGGAACTATATGACAAACTTATTGATCATGAGATGCATATTCATGACTCCGAGCCACCATCACCGCAGCTCGACAATCCCACCCTGCACTACACCTCTCATAATCAGTCCAGCCGTCCACCTCACAATTTTACCAACCGCGCCACGCCTTGCCATTCACTGGCACCCAGTTTAGCTCCCAGCCTGCTCCCGTTCCTCACCGCTTCACAGTCATCACAGCAAGCCCCTGTCCGTGATTCTCATCTTGATGGAGTTCGCTCCACCATGTGTCAGTACTGTCAATGCCCTGGTCACACAGCCCAGACCTGTTGGGACTTATTTCCTCATCTCCGTCCCTCTCGACCAGTGGTGAATACCATCAACTCCGCACGGGACGCTGTCCCATCATAGATTGTCGACAGCGATGCATCTCACCACATCATCTCTGACCTCTCAGCTCTCTCATTGTCTGACTCCTACAATGGCCCCGATGATGTTGTTCTTGGTAATGATTCTTGACACTCTATCACTCACACGGGTTCAACTACTCTCCCTCCTCGATTTAAACTCTCCAATGTTCTGTGTGTTCCTTCTATAAACCGTGATGTTATTTTTGTTTCTCAGTTTAGTCATCAAAATTCTGTCCATGTTGATTTTTATCCATCTCATTTCTTTGTTAATGATCTCCACACCGACCAAATCCTCCTCAAGGGTCAACTCGATGATAATCTCTATCGCTAGCTTGCTTTTTCACCCTTCTCCGCTGCTCCTGTCTTGCTCTCCCTCACTTGTGTCTCTCCCTCTATCTGGCATAGTCATCTTTGATGCGATCCTCACCGGCATGACGATGATGATTGCGTTGTTTTCCCAGGAGTATCAGGTTACACAAATAATTGAGAATGAAAGATCCAAACCCTAGCCTCACAATGAAATTGAACCACGAATTTGATGGAATTCGCGACCCTCGATTGATTGGAAACACGAACTTGGATTGTTGTGTTGACGCCATAAACAGGGATGTGAATCCGTTTGATAAGTCGATTGAATCTCACGCTATGTTATGAAACTCGTATAATTCTCTTAGAGAGAAAAGTGAAAAACTCACAATTAAATTTAATATCAAAGTGGTATTTCCTAAATAATCAAGCCCTAAAATAAAATCCTACACAAACTAGGAAACAAAACAAGTCAAAATTCGGAACCGCCCGTACAGGCGCGACACGGGTTCGGTCGCGCCACCTTTGGTCAGGTCGTGCCTCGGAGGTTCGAGTGCGGTCGCGCTGCGTCTGACCTCGGGTCGCGCCTCCCTTGGTGTTTTTCAACCCTCTACATGGACGCGCAGTCACACCGTGTATGACCCCGTGTCGCGCCTTGGTCACGCCAGGACTGTGCTCGGGCCGCGCCGGTCCTCCATCTCACACTCGCATGTGATCTTCATCCTCCAATGATGCTGGGCTTCAACTCCTTCGATGGGTCTCCTTGACACCTCTTAGATCCAGACTCCTTGTATAAATCCACTGAGACTCTCCTTGAATCTCTTAGCTCTTGACCATGTCAATAAATCCACTGAGACTCTCCTTGAATCTCTTAGCTCTTGACCGTGTCACTGGCCCTTCCGGTACTTTGATTGGATCAGACATCTCCTCGGCTTGGGTCATATCAAGATCCGAAGAGCTATTAGATTTGATTCACTCTAACCTGTGAAGCCCTATGTCAGTTCAAGCTCGAGGAGGTTTCGAGTATTTCATCACTCTCATTGATGATTACTCTAGATATGGTCATATCTACTTGTTGCGTCGTAAGTCTGAATGCTTTGAGAAATTCAAAGAGTTCAAGGCAGAAGCGGAGAAACGAATAGGCAGAAGTATCAAGTCACTACGTTCTGATCATGGTAGTGAGTACCTCTCAAGAGAATTTAGGGATTACATGGTAGAGAATGGGATTACCTCTCAGTCGAGTCTTAAATATCGAGTTTAGTCGTTAGTTTAGTTTAATTATAGAGTCAGATTGAAGCCCTTCATTCGCCTGACATGTTTCGATCTATAAGTCTTCCGCATATTTTTCTCTCGGTGTTGATCATCATACCGGGAATCATATCATGTCCCTTCTCCAACAGCTCTTGTATTTGACCTTCTAGCTCTTTTGTCTCCTCAGGATTGCTCCGATAGACTGGTCGGTTTGGCAATGTGACATCGGGCACAAAATCAATTTGATGCTCGATTTCCCTAATTGGTGGCAAAACAGGTGGCCTCTCTTCGAGAAACGCATCCTTGAATTTCTGCAAAAGAGATACAATAAAACTAGGCAAAGATGGATCAAATTGGTTAGCACTCATTAATACATCTCTGCAGATCATCAAGTACATAGGCTTCTCATTTTGCACAGCCCATTTGACGTCGTTAGCTGTGGCAAAACAAGCGTGTTGGACCACCTCCTTTCCAACATTGGCCTCCTTCCCTTTCTTCCTCATGGTATCGGCCTCCTCTTGCAACTTTACTTGGTCCTCATACACTTGGGATGGTGTTAGAGGCGCTAGTGTCACCGTCTTCTTGTTAAGTACAAAAGAGTACTTATTTGTGAAACCATCATGCTTCACCCTCCTATCGAATTGCCATGGACGTCCTAGCAAAATGTGTCCCGCTTGCATAGGCACGACGTCGCACAACACTTTATCTTTATACTTGACAATCCGAAATGGCACTCGAACTTGCTTGTTCACCTTGGTTTCACCACTATCGTTCAACCACTGCAACTTGTATGGCTTAGGATGCTTGAGAACCGGCAAACCTAATTTTGTCACCATCACAACACTTGCAATATTAGTACAACTACCCCCATCAATAATCATACTACATACCTTATCCTTGATTTGGCATCGGGTATGGAATATCTTCTCCCTTTGCTCCTCATCGATGCTCCTGGTGTGCAAGCTAAGAGACTTGCGTGCAACCAAAATGAGAGCATTGGGCGCTGCGTACTCCTCTTCCCCACTCAATTCGGACAATCCCAGCATCTCCGGATCAACTTCTTCTTCATCCGTCACAATCTCACCATTGTCCTTCAAAATCATCACACGTCGGTTTGGGCATTGGTTGGCTATGTGACCTCTACCTTGACATTTAAAGCATTTAATGTCTCGGTTTCGGTTATCCGATGAGTCTTGATTACTCAATCCCATCACTGTAGGTACTTCGGTCTTTGGTTTAGTGAATGGTTTCGTCTCATGATAAGATCCTGATATGATGGTCAACACTGAGAGAAAATGTAGCGGAAGACTTTTAGATCGAAACACGTCAGGCGAATGAAGGGCTTCAATCCGACTCTATGATTAAACTAAACTAATGACTAAGCTCGATATTTAAGACTCGAATGTGAAAGAAAAAGGGTATGGACGTATAGTATGATGATAGAGGGTGAAGAAAGGCTGGTGTAGATAGGTTATGATAAGAAAATAATGAACTTTCGGGATAGGTGCTTATCCTGGCGCGAATAGCACGTATACTTGGAATTGGCGGCAATTGCTTGGATACTTATCTAACTCGACTGGATCTAGATGGATGATGTTAAAATGGACATAGGATGGTAGATGGATGTTGTTGAAGGCGTTCGGCGTTGATGTGTTGGTAGAATGAGTCGATAACGCAGCTGCTAACCCCGTGAAGATAACCTCACCAAACATATAACAATCGGTTGTCTTCTCGATAGCAATCCAACCTTATTCCCACAAGTGAAATAGAACGAGATTTAAGAACAAAACTTGGAAATTGGTAGGCTTTCAAGAGTTCAATTTTCGGCTGAAAATTAAGAAAAGAGGATCTTGGGTGAGACAATATTGAAAGGTAAATTCTTCATAATTAAATATGGTCTAAATATCAAAGTAACAATGATCCCCTATTTATAATAGAGAAATGGACGAAAATTCCAAGATAAATCCTAAAAGAAATCTAAAATTAAAGCTATCTTAATCTAACTAGGATTCCTACCTTAATTAGAACTCTATTTAAGGTAGTTCCAAAAAGACCAAAAATAAAGTAATAAAAATCTATCTAATGGATAAAATAACCCAACAACTTTGAGCCTTCAAATTAGACTCTAATTAATTTATTATGACTGAAAATTAAAGGATAAAAATTGGCCCAATCCAGATTTAACTATTCTTCATGCATGCAGATCCGAGACTTGCTGCTTCCCATGCAAACACGTGAATTCCACATGCACACATCCAATTTGACTCGTTCTTTTCCTAAGATCTCAAACAAGCTTCCGCATCATTAATAGACGTAAACTTAATCCAGCTTTGATGCCTAGGCTGCTCGTTCCATTATTTCTTCAAAATACTTTTGTTCTTCATGTTTTGTTTTTCAAACCTAGATCTCCAATCTTTAATTATTAACAAAGTAACAATTTTGGAAACTTTTAATGGCAACTTTAGATTTGATTTGTTGACGCTTATCGTGCTCGTATCATTCCCCTCCTCTTGAAAAGAATTCATCCTCGAATTCGAAGCTCCGGGATCAAAGATGAACGCAAATGGATCATCAATCTTTCTTTGCACAAACTCAACTTTCAATGGAATAACTTCAACAACCTGTAAAATAGAGATAGCACAAGAAAATGGTTGACAAATGATGTTCGAATTTGGCAGCTCTTCCGGGCTCATTTGCTCGAGTTATTTGAAATCAATGCTCTATTGATGCCAATCTCTTTTTCTTCAAAATACGGCTGTATTTCCTCCAACTTTTCAATTACTTCAACTTTCTTAACTGCATCATTGACCTTCATTTCTTCTTCCTTGACTTCGGCTAGTTCTTCTTCAGATTTGGTGTCAATCGGAAGCTGCTTTAACTCCTCTTCATGGACTGGATAGATAGAGCATTGTTCGTCACATGCTAGACTTGACAGAACAATGACCGGCTGAATGGGAGGTGCAGTCCGTGTAGGTGGTACATAGGTATGTAGAGACTCCTTAAATGACTCAGGTTGGTAACTCGTGGTCAAGCGGGCTGTTTGGCGTTGAGCTCTAGGTGGTGGAGATGATGTTTTTTGCGTGTTCAGACTCTCAAGTTGCTCCGTTAACTTAGCTAGGCAACTGACTAGATTTTTCGTCAATGACTGTTTGCTTTTATCCATGCTTTCAATCATTGCATCAAAATGGTATTTCGTGTCCCATGCAAGGAACTGGCTGGATGACTCGGGTGCATCATATGGATTTATTTATCTTGAATAGAGTAGTGGATGTGTGAGATGGTGTATATGAACCAGCTGTCCAGTGTAGGTAGACTGGCTGAAACGGGTGTATGGATTAGGTGTACGAGTGTATGAACCTGGTGGTGTACGAATGGTGTATAGTGCACACTGTGGTGTAGGGGGTAATTTTCGATCCACTAGTGATATGGACGAAAATTAAGGTCAAGAAAAGAAAAAGAATAGGTGAAGAAAGATTAGGATGAAATAAAGCTAGATGAGGAAAGAAAAGATATATATAAGGAATGTTGATTTTGGATGTGTTTCACAAGTGTGGACACAATCTAAATAACCTAAAATATCTAATATGGATGAGGGAAGTCTAAACCAAGTAGGAAAGAAAGAAGAAATTCGAAAATCTGATCATTTTTTTTCAGATTTTTTTTGGCATATTTTTTTTTTGCTATTCGGCTACAACCTTCTTGCTTCTCTTTTTTTTCAATAAATGACACTAATTACAACTCAATGACACGTAGGACAATACATCGGATTGAACCATGGCCAGCTATGCTGACGTGGCTCTGATGCCAAATGATAAGATCCTGGTATTATGATCAACACTGAGAGAAAACGGAGCGGAAGACTTTTAGAACAAAACATGTCAGGCGAATGAAGGGCTTCAATCCGACTCTATGATTAAACTAAACTAATGACTAAACTCAATATTTAAGACTCAAATATGAAAGAAAAAGGGTATGGACGTATAGTATGATCATAGGGGTGAAGAAAGGCTGATGTAGATAGGTTATGCTAAGAAAATAAAGAACTTATGGGATAGGTGCTTATCCTGGCGCGAATAGCACGTATACTTGGAATTGGCGGCAACAGCTTGGATACTTATGTAACTTGACTAGATCTTGATGGATGATGTTGGAATGGACGTAAGATGGTAGATGGATGTTGTTGAAGGCGTTCGACATTGATGTGTTGGTAGAATGAGTCGATAACGCAGCTGCAAACCCCGTGAAGATAACCTCACGAAACATACAACAATCGGTTGTCTTCTCGATAGCAATCCAACCATATTCCCACAAGTGAAATAGAGCGAGATTTAAGAATAAAACTTTGAAGTTTCTAGGCTTTCAAGAGTTCAATTTTCGGATGAAAATTAAGAAAAGAGGATCTTGGGTGAGACAATATTGAAAGGTAAATTCTTCTTAATCAAATATGGTCTAAATATCAAAGTAACAATGATCCCCTATTTATAATAGAGGGATGGACGAAAATTCCAAGATACATCCTAAAAGAAATCGAAAATTAAAGCTATCCTAATCTAACTAGGATTCCTACCTTAATTAGAACTCTATTTAAGGTAGTTCTAAAAGGACCAAAAATAAAGTAATAAAAATCTATCTAATGGATAAAATAACCCAACAACTTTGGGCCTTCAAATTGGACTCTAATTAATTGATTATGACTGAAAATTAAAGGATAAAAATCAGCCCAATCCAGATTTAACTATTCTTCATGCATGCAGATCCGAGACTTGCTGTTTCCCATGCAAACACGTGAATTCCACATGCACACGTCCAATTCAACTCGTTCTTTTCCTAAGCTCTCGAACAAGCTTCATCATCATTAATGGACGTAAACTTGATCCATCTTTGATGCCTAGGCTGCTTGTTCCATTGTTTCTTCAAAATACTTGTGTTCTTCATGTTTTGTTCTTCAAACCTAGATCTCCAATCTTTAATTATTAACAAAGTAACAATCTTGGAAACTTTTAATGGCGGCTTTGGATTTGATTTGTTGACTCTTATCGTGCTCGTATCATCTCATCCTTCTTTCCTTGATTTGAAGCTTTCCACAGGGTTGTATTGGAATTTGAGTTCGACTTCCATGTAGAAGAACTCGCTTGATTGTTGTTACCCCTCCTCTTGAGTTGGTTTTCTACCTTGATAGCCATTTGCACCATGTCCTCCATCTCCACATAGTGCTACAACTCCACCACCTCTTGGATCTCTCTATGTAGGCTGGCTAGAAATTGAGCCATTGTAGCCTCCCTATCTTCCTCCACATTTGCTCGGATCATTGAAACCTCCATCTCCTTGAAGTAATCATCTACACTATTCGTACCTTGTCTCAAGTTTTGTAACTTGTTGTACAGCTCCTGGTAGTAGTAACTTAGCACGAATCTCCTCCTCATCACTGCCTTTATCTCTCCCCATGTCTCTATCGGTTGTTCCTGATTACTCCGTCTGTTGGATGTCAACTGATCCCACCAAACGATGGCATAATCTGAAAACTCCACTGCTGCCAACTTTACCTTCTTGAGCTCGGAATAGTTGTGACAGTCGAACATCATCTCAATCTTGCGCTCCCATTCAAGGTACAAAGCTAGATCATTTTTACCTTGGAATGAAGGCACATTCATTTTGATGTTGCCAAGATCGTCATCTTCTCGATTCTTCACTCTTCCGTGTCTTCTATCTCCAGCAGTTGAGTATTGGTCTTCCTCCTCTGAATCTCCCACCTCAGTGTCGTAGTAGTCCGCTCTTTATCTCTCCACGTGTAGATAGTGTCGAGCCTCTATCCGGGCTTCTCGTTCGCCTCTTCCACCTCTACCACCACAGTTCTCTCGAGTAGCTTGTTGGGATTACTCCTGTAAGGAATTCTCCACTTGGTTGAGTCTCTCATTCAACATTGCCATCTTAGTCTTGAACAACTTCATTAGATGTTGTTAAATGGCTTCCACTGTATATTCTTCGGATCAAATGTAGTGAGTGTCTCATCACTCGATCCTGTTGTTTTATCTTTGGTATCTGCACCTTTGTTAGGCATGTCGAATCCCTTTTTTTATCGACTTCTCTCTTTTTTTTTGATCGATTTTTTTTTCGATCTTTTTTTTACTCAATTGATGAAACAATAATAGAGTTGAACAATGAAACGAATTATGAAATGAAAAATAATAAAAAAAGAAATCCTACAAAAGTCTAGCTCTCAACCTCACGTGTTTACTCTCGTGTATCACACAATTGGCTCTTTTCACTCTACTAGTCTCACACACTCTTACCTTTTACCGCTAATTTTCTCTCTAACAAAAATTAAACTAAACACAATCACAATAATGAAACCCCAAAAGACCAATCACAAATTCACTAAAATGTGTGCCGAAAAAATTTCGAAAATTTGAAAATTTCTGAAAAAAATTTCGACTTCTCCCCAGGAAATAGGCACGTTTCCCATAATCTAAATATCAATATCAAACGTAATGAAAACACCAAAAATTTTCCCGCCTTTTTACTTATTTTTTTTCTTTATTTTTTCGATTTCAACGTCTCTTTTTTTTTGCTGAATTGACTTTTTTTATAACAATAGGCGAGAAATTAAAATACAAAAAATAAAGGGATAAATTAGAACCTGATACAAAGCCGAAGCTTTGATACCACTTGATGCGATACTCGCCGACACGACAACGACGATGGCGTTGTTTTTCCAGGAGTATCAGATTATATGAACAATTGGGGATGAAAGATCCAAACCCTAGCCTCATAATGAAATTGAACCATGAATTTGATGGAATCCGCGACCCTCGATCGATTGGAAACACAAACTCAGATTGTTGTGTTGACGCCACAAACAGGGATGTGAATCCGTTTGATAAGTTGATTGGATATCACGCTCTGTTGTGAAACTCAGATAATTCTCTCAGAGAGAAAAGTGAAAAGCTCCCAATTAAATTTAATATCAAAGTCGTATGTCCCAAATAATAAAAAGACAAGGTCTTATATAGTTGGTCCAAATAATCAAGCCCTAAAATAAAATCCTACACAAACTAGGAAACAAAACAAGTCAAAATTTGGAACCGCCCGTATAGGTGTGACACGAGCTCAGTCGTGCCACCTTCGGTCGGGTCACGCCTCGGAGGCACGAGTGCGGTCGCGCCGCGTCTGACCCCGAGTCGCGCCTTCCTTAGTGCTTTTCACCCCTCTACATGGACGTGTAGTCGCGCCGTGTCTGACCCTGGGTCACGCCTTGGTCGCGCCAGGACTGTACTCGGGCTACGCCGCTCCTCCGTCTCACACTCGCATGTGATCTTCGTCCTCCAATGATGCTCGGCTTCAACTTCTTCGACGGGTCTCCTTGATGCCTCTTGGATCTAGAGTCCTTGTATAAACCCACTAAGACTCTCTTTGAATCTCTTAGCTCTTGATCGTGTCACTGGCCCTTTCGGTACTTTGATTAGATCAGACATCTCCTCGACTTGGGTTGTATCCATCTTGGTCATCCCTCTACCTGGATGCTCTCTCATATGATCTCCTCCAACTTGCTTCCATGATCCTCGTCATTCTCTTCTAGCTTTAGTTGTTATTCATGTCTTTGTAATAAGAGCCACAAGCTTCCATTTTGTCAATCGTCTGTCACTAGTCATTTTCCATTAGATGTTGTTTTCTCGGATGTTTAGGGTTCCAAATCTGTTACGTCTGTTGACGGTTATTGTTTTTATGTAATCTTTGTTGATCATCACTATAAATACATTTGGTTCTTTGCCCTACGCCTCAAGTATGATGTTACTTTCTTTGTTGATCATTACTATAAATACATTTGGTTCTTTCCCCTACGCCTCAAGTCTGATGTTACTTTTGTCATTCCCATTTTTCATCGTCAAATTGAAAAATTGCTTAGCTACAAACTCAACACACTCTACACTGATGGTGATGATGAGTACGTTGCCCTCCGCTCTACTCTCTCAACCCTTGGAATCACTCACAAAATCACTCCCCCTCACACCCCTAAACACAATGGCCTTGTTCAACGATGACACCGCCACATTGTCAAAATTGGTCGACCTCTTCTTCACCAAGCCTCGGTTCCCCCTATCTACTGGTCTCATGCCTTCCAAACTGATGTCTACCTCATAAATAGACTATTCTTTGCAACTCTTTCTTTCCATACTCCCTTCAACAAAATCTTCGGTACGCTCCCCACATATACCTGACTCCGTCAATTCGATTGTCTCTATTATCCTTGGCTGCGACCGTATTCTCATTCCAAACTTGAACCCCGCTCCCGTCCATGTGTCTTCCTCGGCTATGATCTCTCCCACTATGCCTACTCGTGTCTCGATCAGCTCACTCACAAAATGTACATCTCCCTGCATGTGCGCTTTGTGGAAAATGTCTTTTCCTTTGCCACTCCTATCCCTCCTCCGGAGCCTACACCCTCTTCTACGTCCCTTTCTCTTCCTTTTCTACCACCCTCCTCTAATCATGTTCCTGTTGATCCGCCTCCTGCAGATACACCATCTTCTCCAATAAACCCCCCATCTCCGGCGGATCCCCCAAACCCGCCAACTCCTGCTCCCACTACAGCTCTATCCTCTCATCCCATCCCTACGCCATAGAAAAATGACCATCCGAGCTAAAAATAACAAATTTCATCCCGCCAAGTGCCTTAATAATACCTCATCTCGTTATCCAGTTGCTTCATCTCTTGAGCCCTCCTGTGTCTCTTAGGCCATTAAAGACCCGCTATGGCGCACTGCTATGATGGATGAACTCAATGCCCTTTTCCATAATCACACCTGGTCTCTTGTTCCACCCCCTTCTTCTGCCAATATTATTAGTTGTAAGTGGGTGTTTCGAGTCAAACGTAACCCGGATGGCACAATCTCTCACTACAAAGCTCGTCTTGTTGCTAAGGGTTTTTATCAATGCCCTGGCATCGACTTTCATGAAACTTTTAGACCAGTCATCAAACCTTCCACTATTCGAATCTTTCTCACTCTTTCCCTTCACTACAACTGCCCCATTCATCAACTTGATGTCAACAATGCCTTCCTTCACAGTGCTCTCTGTGAAACCATCTATATGTCTCAACCCCCCGGGTTCAATGATCCCCAATATCCTCATCATGTGTGTCGCCTCCACAAGCCCATCTATGGCTTTCGCTGGGCTCCCCATACGTGGTACATTGCTCTCAAATCCTTCCTTCTCTCATATGGCTTCATCAACTCCCTGTCCGACTCTTCTCTCTTCCTCTATCATTGGGCTATTGTCACAATGTACTTCCTTATGTACGTTCATGACTTGTTGGTCACCGGCAACACCCCTTTTGCTCTTGCATCCTTTATCACTTCCCTCTCCTCTACCTTCTCTGTCAAAGATCTTGGGGCTCTCAGCTACTTCCTTGGTGTTGAGGTCGTACGTACCTCCTCTCTTATCTTTCTCAACCAACATAAATACATTCTTGATCTTCTTACTCGTGTAGACATGTTAGGAGCCAAAATGGTATCTACCCTCTATCCTCTACAACTCTTCTCCCTAGTGATGGTTCCACTCCAGCTGATCCCAAGCAGTACCGCTAACTCATTGGTGCCCTCCAATATTTATCTCTTACTCGTCCCGATGTCTGTTTTGCTGTCAATAAACTCTCCCAATTTATCCACTGCCCCACTGGCACTCATCTCACCACTGTAAAGCGTGTTCTCTGCTATCTCAAGGGCATAATCCATCATGGCCTTCTCTTTCGTCATAGCTCTTCTCTTGCCCTCACTACCTTTTCTGACTCAGACTGCGCTGGTTGTTAGTCTTGTATACTGGAAGACTTGTCTTCGTATACTTTTCTGATGATATGATGATATGAAATGAAAGTTATTGCAGTCACTGTTTATATTTAGATTATATTCTATAATTATTTTATGCAATGTTCTATATACTTACATTGTAGATGATATGGTGTGGGGAGTCACACGGTAAGATCATATTATTAGAACCTTGTAACGTATTAAAGAGCTCACGACATAGATGGTCCTGAACACACCATTGGTACACCATAGAATAATCTGATAAGTTAGTTTATCTTGACTAACTGATTATTCTAGTACACTCATTAGTTTATTGAGGAGGATCACGATAGGATACTATTCTCTGTCTCTGACCCAGTTACTGAGAGAATAAAAATCCATAGAGTTCGGGTTCTGAACTCATGTGATATTGGCGAACAAATGTGTACGTTGTTTATTACTTTGATTTATCAATGGGTGAGATCTTTTCGTAGATCAAACTTGATATCTTGGGTAATAACAATGTATACATGATGTCTCGAGCAGTATGCATGAGCACCGTCTCCTGGTACGCCAGGTTGATGATGTTCTCTTGAGGAAACACAAGTTCATGTTAAAATCCTGCAGGTGGAATTTATTCCGTACATGAGTAAAACTTGTGTGGCACTACTCAAGGTTTTAGATATTAATTAATTATAGCTATCAGAGGTTGACATAATTAATTAATGAACATTATATCTTAAACACGGGGAATGGCTGGACTAACGAATAAAGCATATTCGTAAATATGTATTAAATTGGTAGGTCAGTTTTACTTCTTTAGTGGAATAAAAGTAAAACTTAATTTATTTAATTATATCTTAAGTTTATTGGATTTTGGATATTAAATAAATTAGTGAGCCAATTTAATATTCTTCTAGATCCCTGTTGTAGCCCAATTGACTGATAGTGGACTGGATATTGAACTTGAGATAGAGGTCCAAACCCAGTAGGGTTTGGACATGTAATTTTCGCCCACCTCCCTATAAATAGGGGAAGGGGGGTGAAAATTAGAGAATAATAACCAGCCCCTCTTTGTCTCTGAAAGTTATCCACATATTTCACAAACTTATCTAGTAGATTTCAGCCCACTCTGAATATAGATACAGTCCGGGAATACAACAGAAGATCTTGGAGTAGAATCTGTGTTGGTCGAAAGTTGAGGTGTAGGCGGCGCCATATTCAGTGTTCATTCAACAACAAGATTAGATTTTTAATCTTGTCCTCAGACCGTGTATCGATTTGTAAGTAGATTCATTTCTATGTTTCCGCTTTATTAGATTTGAATCTGCTATACATGTTTTTTCTGTTAGACTGTGATAAACATGCATGTGACATAAAATTATGATTTGCATGAACACGGATTAATGAACAACCAAATGATCCTGCGGTGGTTTAATTCGAAAAACCCCAACAACTGGTATCAGAGCGGGTTTTGGCACTGTTCTAGGATTAATCCGGACATAATTTTGAAATGCATAATTAAATTTGATGATAAATTTATGGTGTTTAAATTTTCAGATTTAATTAGCTATGTTTTTTTCGATTTTATGGTATTCAAAACTTGGAAGAATTTGAGATGTAAAAATCGAGAATTCTAGTTTTGAGGGTACTTGAATTTTCGGTCACTATGGGATTAAATTTGGGATGATATTTGATGTTCTTCAAATTTTCAGATTTAAATCTCATAGGGGTCAAAAATTTAGATGTCAAATTTTCTAATTTGATGTGTTAAAAATTCCCTAATTTGAGCTATGTATTTTCAGCCACTATAATTAAAGTTTGGATGATGTTTTGATCAAGATCAAATTTCCAGCTTTAATTTGGATAGGGTCGAAAATTTCAAGTGATTAGAATTGGATTTGGTGATTTTTGATGTATATCAAAGATTGTCTAATTCTAATCTAGATAGGTTTGAAATTATATTTTAAATTTGGTAATTTTGAAGTGGATCAAAATTTCCAGAATTTTAAGTCTTGAAATTTTTGAAACCTAGCTATATTATTTGGAATAGTTTTTTGATTAATGTCAAAATTTCCAAATGTGAAATATGGTGTAATTTTTGAAATTTTAATAAATTAATTTGGATATAATTTTGATGAAAATCAAATTTTCAGATTTATTTATTAAGGTGGATCGAAAATGATGGATGTTGGTGAAGATTTGATGTTATTTGATGTATATCTTAATTTACCTAATTTTAATCTAGATAGATTTGAAAATAGAATTTTAAATTTGGAAGAATTTGAAATGGATCAAATTTCCAGATTTATTATTTATGAAATTTCAAAATTCTATAGATTTAAATTGGATAAGGTGATTTTTGGATATATATACAAATAATTATCAAAATCCAATTGTGATAAGAATTTAATTTTGGATAGGTTTTGGAAGATTTTGAAGTGGATCAAATCTTCAAACCTTATCCTTAAAGATTTAGATTCTTATGGATAATATTTGGATTACATTTTTGATTTACATTAAGATATCCAATTATTATTTAATTAGGGTGGCTTGAAAATATTAAAGAAATTTGGTGGATAATTTTAAATAATTTCCAGATTTATTTAAATGATATTTTCGAAATACAAGGTTTAAAATTGGTGGATAATTATTTCAATTTCCAATTTTTATCTTGTGGATAATATCGAATTAATTAATTTAATTAATTGAAAAATTCGATTATTATTTAACATGCATGCATAGATATCATGTGTTATTTTATGTAAATCATATAATATATGATTCTTAGATTTGTAGACTGTGTTTGTTTGCAGGTTTACCAATTACCATGGCTCCTTTATTTTATGTGATGTATGTTTATGTTGAATGAATGTTGGCCGTATGCCAGTTTGGCTACGTGATTTTAATCCATGAGAAAATCCATAGATTAGGTCTAGGTTTTATTTTACGTTGTTTTAATGTAATAGATATAAAGTTGTTAGACCGAGTTTTTGAGTTGTATTTTTTTATTCTAGCAATATTAGATTTTTCCTTTTCTAATAGATAGTCTGTATTGAATAAAGATCGGAGATCAAATCAAAGAAGGAAAGTGGTTCAGCACCAAGAAAGGAAAGTTCACCAGTTCACGTCCCGAAACCCTAAAATGGAGCTAGGGTTTTCGGCGAGGCGCGGTGAAGGGGCGGCGGTTCCAGCCCTGTTTCCGGAGCTGACTTTCCAGTTTTATCTCAATCAACATGAGATATAAGCCATGATAGTTGGAATATTACTGTTGCTTATTATGTTGAAGCATGCAATGGATGTTTATCATTTTATGTGATGTTTTCATGTTCGATAATGGGATAAAATAAAACCTCAAACATAAATAACTAAGTGGGAGAGATTCATACCAAAGTATGTAGAAATCTCATACGGTCTCTATTAAATCTGGTTTAATTGAGAAGTGATGGGCATGCGCGTTGACATCGGTCTTCCTCCATATCGAATGTGACATATCACAGATTTCTCTAGAAATTAAATCTCCTAAATGGATAGCTGTAGAACACTATTAGAACTAACTGACTCCTCCATCTGGAGCGGTAAATTTGAATAGTGCTCTTGGTGCGAAGATAATGGTGTGCACACTTAGATATAATTTACTGATAAACGTCCACACGATCGTGGCGTATCAGTAAGATGATTACATGACCATGTTTATTATTCGGCTATTAATTTGCTTGTTGTAAGAAAACTCAACTGAAGGTAAATTAAAGGTTTAACCTATTTAAAAATGAATTTTATAAACGTCCACACTATCGTGGCTTATGAAAGACATTTTTAAAGTGTCGATGGAAAAGTATATAGTTTTTTGTGAGGATTTCGATTATATACTGTTTATCCTAAACGTGTTTTGTGACTGTAGTGCATGTTTTAATTTCAGTTATTTCATATCATCAATGGCACTCTCCAATCTGTCCTGAATCCTCAAAGAAAACAAACTTGTCGGTGAAAACTACAATGACTGTCTTCATAACCTTAACTTAGTTTTTGTTGCTGAGGGACACAAGTTTGTACTTGAAGAGGTTTGTCCTCAGACGCCAGATGAGGGTTCTGATGAAGCCCAAAAGGTTGCATATGATAAGTGGGTTAGGTCTAATGAGATAGCGCGCTGTTACATCTTGGCATCTATGTCAAGTGTGTTGCAACATCAGCATGAGCCTATGAAAATCGCTTATGATATCATGCACAACCTTAGGCAGTTATTTGGTCATCAGAACCGCTCGGCACGCCATTTGGCAATGAAGAAACTAATGGATGCGAGAATGTCTGACTCCACATCTGTTAGGGATCACGTTCTTATGATGATGGGGTATTTATCTGAGATCGAGACCTTGGGTGGAGAGCTAGATGGTGATTCTCAAATCGACATTGTTCTTCATAGCTTGTCCTCGAAGTTTGAGCAGTTCAGGCTGAATTTTAACATGATTAAAAGGGATGTCAGCCTGACTGAACTACTCATAAATCTTCAGGCGGCTGAATTGCTCCAAAAGAGCAATCCTGAGGCCCACATAGCTGAAAAATTAGCGTCTTCTTCTGGTGTAAAAAGGAAGAAGAGAAACACACCTAAGAAGGCTGCAGATGAGGCGCCTAAGGCGAAGAAGCCAAAGGCAAAGATTCCTCCCGAGGAGTTCAAGTGGAAGACTAAGTGCTTCAAGTGCGGCCAACCAGGTCACTGGAAGGCAGCGTGTGCTAACAAGAAGAAGAAAAGAGGTACATCTCACACTCTGGTTGTGGAAACATGTTTAGCAACTTGTTCTACCCAGTCATGTGTAGTAGATATTGGCGCTACTGATCATGTTTGCATGTCTTTACAGGGGTTCCTGGTAAAAAGACAGCTGAGTGAGGACGAGATCACCGTCTACATGGGCAATGCTACGAGAGTGGATGCTGTTGCAGTAGGAGACGTTGTTTTACCTTTCAGTAGTGATAGAACTTTGGTTTTGAAAGATTGTCTTTATGTGCCTAGTTTCAGGTGAAACTTGATTTCAGTTTCTAAATTGATTATGGATGGATATTCTGTTTCTTTTGATAACAAAGTAGTTATCTTTAGTGGTAAACATTTTATCTATTCTGGCACATTGGATGGACACTTATACTTTCTTAAACCAATTAAAAACACTACGCAAAGACAACTGTTGAATACATCGATCATAAACCCTAACAAGAGAAAAGAACTTTCGCCAAAGATAAGTTTGATTCAATCTGACCTGTGCGGCCCTATGTCAGTTCAAGCTCGAGGAGGGTTTGAGTATTTCATTACTCTCATTGATGATTACTTTAGATACGGTTATATCTACTGTTACGTCGCAAGTCTGAATGCTTTGAGAAATTCAAAGAGTTTAAGGCGGAAGTGGAGAAACGAATAGACAGAAGTATCAAGTCACTACGTTCTGATCATAGTGGCGAGTACCTCTCAAGCGAATTTAGGGATTACATGGCAGAGAATGGGATTACATCCAAATTGACTGCGTCTGGAACGCCACAGCAGAATGGTGTGGCGGAACGAATGAATCATACACTGTTAGAAATGGTTAGATCGATGATGAGTTATTCTGAGTTGTCCATTTCGTTCTGGGGATATGCCTTGGAAACGGTAGCCTATATTCTTAACTTGGTTCCATCGAAATCAGTTCCTGCTACACCCATAGAACTATGGACTGGACGAAAGCCCAGTTTGAACCATGTTTGGATTTGGGGTAGCCCAACACACGTGTTGGACAAGGAAGCTGGTAAGCTGGCTCCTCGTACTGATGTAAAGCTATTCGTTGGATATCCGAGAGAAATAAAAGGTGATTTATTTTATAGTTCTAAGGATCAGAAGATCATTGTTAGCATCAATGCTTGATTCTTAGAGGAAGACTATGTCATAAACCACAAACCAAGGAGTCAAATCATCCTTGAGGAGTTAAGGGGAGGATCGAATCCTACACCAGTTGTACAAGAGAGGGAGTGTAATACCCTAAAATTTTATTATCTAAATTTAATTAGGAATATACATCTACTAGTTAAAATAAGTGAAATATCCAAAACTTTTATGTATTAAAAGAATAGTCTATGTTATCCTTAAAAGTAAGCTATGAAAGAAAATGGACCCTTAAATTTATTTTAAATAAAGTGTGCTATTGGATGGGTTAGCAATTCCCGTGATATTCTTATATTCTATTAAGAGACTCCGGTGTAGTTTAAAACCAAAAAAAAAATTGTTATTATCACCTCAGGTGTTAAATATTTATAAATGTATATTATATATATATTTGTACGGATATATCCATATATATTAAAACCTTAAAGATAATATGTATATATATATAATTTATATATATTACATGCAAAAATATAATATATATATATACACACACGCGCATATAATAAAAAAAATGTACTCATAAGTATATTTATATGTATTCGATTTGTTGTAATCTAATGTCTCACACACGTGTCTTTAAATGAAATGAGTATGATGATGTGTCTTGAACTTAAACAACCAAGTGATGAGTCATTCTCTAACCAAATTATTTAATATAATTATTGAGTATAATAACAAGGCTGCAGTTGTTTAAGTTGGTTTCAGCTACGGTTTGCATGGACAAGAATCTAATATAATCTATATACACTATAATAAATTAAATTCTTATCTGAGTTTAAGGTAAGTTTATATTCGGTTACTTATTTTAGTTAAATCACTTCAAGCACCCACACAAGAATTAATATGCATAGGAACTCATTTTAATTTGGTGTATTATATTTCCAATATATATGCATATGTATATCTTATAATCAGTATATCACCACCGAAGACTACTAAATTCTTATATCATATATTTAATTAATCTAAAGTGCATAGTAAATCAATTTTCTTTCATTAATTAAAAAAAATGCATCTAGTTTCGTTAATAACATTTTAAGTTAATTGATGCATAAAGATTTGCTTATGGTCACAATTATTGATATTTAACAAACTATAATTATATTATATTTATTCGATTAAATATCACATTAACAACTAAGATTGGATCAGAAAACTTATATTGATGCGTGCAGAGAAAGACTTTTTATGTAAGGGTAAGAATTTGTATTAACCTAATTAGTTATGAAGGTTATAAATTCGTAATTTAGTTTTTTTTTATATATAACATGTGGTTAATTAAAAGTGTATTTAGGTGGACTAAATCTTGTAATAAACATTATTATCAGTGAACTAATTAATGCTCAAAGTAGCATTTCTAGAGTGGTAATGGGAGCGTATAATAATGGATTTTGTGGTAGGCATAACAAGATCAGTGAAAGGAAACTCAATAGAGTGGGTCATCGTGGATCGATTAAAGAAAGTAGCACATTTCATGCCGATCAAAACAAAAACGGAGTTAAGAAAATTGGCACAAATTTATGTAAAAGAAATTGTTCGGTTGCATGGAATTTCAATTTCTATCACGCGGATCGTAATACTCGTTTTATATCAAATTTCTAGAGGAGTTTCCAGGAAGCAAATAGAACGAATCTAAGCTTCAGTACCACTCTCCATTTCCAAACAGATGGCCAGTCAGAGAGAACGATACAAATTTTGAAGATATGCTCCGTGGAGTTGTGTTGGTTGGAAATACCAGCTGGGAAGACGTTTTATCCTTGATAGAGTTTGCGTATAATAATAATATCAACCAACTATAAAGATCGCATCATATGAAGCCTTGTATGGTCGCAAATGCAAATCATTCATGGGACGAAGTTGGAGAAAAGAAAATATTAGGTCCATAGATTATACAAAGATTGTACAAACCACTGCCGAGATAATCGACTGAATTCGAATGAGAATAAAATAAGCACAAAGTAGATAGAAGGCTTATGCAAATAAGCGCAGAACAGACCTACAGTTTCAAGTTGGGTGAAAAGTTTTCTTAAAGGTATATCCAACACGAGGTGTTGTGAGATTCGGAAAACAAGGCAAGTTAAGACCAAGATTTATTGGGCCATTGACGATACTAGAAAGAATTGGTGAGGTGGCTTACCGATTAGCTCTACCACCGGACCTGTTATAACTTCACGATGTATATCACGTTTCAATGCTCAGGAAATACGTGTTTGACCCATAACACGTTATCAAAAAAAAGTGAGTTAGTTTTATGTTCTGATATGACGTACGAGGAAAAACCCCATGAAATTTTTGTTAGAAGAGTTCAAGTCCTAAGAAACAAGAAAATTGCATTGGTAATTGTGCAATGAAATCATAATAATCGAACAGAAGCAACATAGGAACTTGAAAGCCAGATGAGACAGTAGTATTCTAACATTTTCTTAGGTACGTGAATTTCGGGACGAAATTCTTTTAAGGGAGAGGGAGTGTAATACCCCAAAATTTTATTATCTAAATTTAATTAGGAATATACATCTAATAGTTAGAATAAGTGAAATATCCAAAACTTTTATGTATTAAAAGAATAGTCTATGTTACCCTTAAAAGTAAGCTATGAAAGAAAATGGACCCTTAAATTTATTTTAAATAAATTGTGCTATTGGATGGGTTAGCGATTCCCGTGATATTCTTATATTCTATTATGAGACTCCAGTGTAGTTTAAAACCAAAAAAAAAATTGTTATTATCACCTCAGGTGTTAAATATTTATAAATGTATATTATATATATATATTTGTACGGATATATCCATATATATTAAAACCTTAAAGATTATAAGCATATATATATATAATTTATATATATTACATGCAAAAATATAATATATATATATATACACACGCATATAATAAAAAAAATGTACTCATAATTATATTTATATGTATTTGATTTGTTGTAATCTAATGTCTCACACACGTGTCTTTAAATGAAATGAGTATGATGATGTGTCTTGAACTTAAACAACCAAGTGATGAGTCATTCTCTAACCAAATTATTTAATATAATTATTGAGTATAATAACAAGGCTGCAGTTGTTTAAGTTGGTTTCAGCTACGGTTTGCAAGGAAAAGAATCTAATATAATCTATATACACTAGAATAAATTAAATTCTCATCTGAGTTCAAGGTAAGTTTATATTCGGTTGCTTATTTTAGTTAAATCACTTCAAGCACCCACACAAGAATTAATATGCATAGGAACTCATTTTAATTTGGTGTATTATATTTCCAATATATATGCATATGTATATCTTATAATCAGTATATCACCACCGAAGACTACTAAATTCTTATATCATATATTTAATTAATCTAAAGTGCATAATAAATCAATTTTCTTTCATTAATTAAAAAAAATGCATCTAGTTTCGTTAATAACATTTTAAGTTAATTGAAGCATAAAGATTTGCTTATGGTCACAATTATTGATATTTAACAAACTATAATTATATTATATTTATTCGATTAAATATCACATTAACAACTGAGATTGGATCAGAAAACTTATATTGATGCGTGCAGAGAAAGACTTTTTATGTAAGGGTAAGAATTTGTATTAACCTAATTCGTTATGAAGGTTATAAATTCGTAATTTAGTTTTTTTTATATATAACATGTGGTTAATTAAAAGTGTATTTAGGTGGACTAAATCTTGTAATAAACATTATTATCAGTGAAACTAATTAATGCTCAAAGTACTTTGATATTTTATAATATCAAATTAAATGCTATATTTCTGATAGTTGAGGCGATGGATTTAATTAGGTACCAATAGTAATTAGTGAATTAAAATTTCTATTTGTTAAATAACTATTATTTTAAATGTCTAATAAAATAATAGAGTTGATCAAATATATATTAAAAGGAATATTAGAGACTCAGTTTTGTTATGTATCATTTAGTTAAACTAAGCAATGACTGATTATTGTAGGCCTAGAAGAGATAGCAGAACCTGAGCAAAATCAACCCAAAATTTGAAAGCTTATCTTCTATTCAGATGGGCTATACTATATCTTTCCAAATTGTATCTTTCGAGTTATTAAGCTCTGCTTTGCTAAAATTGCATATGTGACTATCTGTGTTAAATATTTACGTGCTACTGTATGTTGTCGGAGTCTCATAAACCAGCGTTGTGTCAATGTGAGTAGCTACAGTATGCATGCATTGTTTATCCTGCCCTACTCCTTGTCGGTGAGACTAAAATGAAACACTTATTGGTTATATTCATTGGGTATACTATGGCCATACTCAACTTTATGCGCTGCTGATGTAGTTCAGGTTGCGGGCAATGATGGGTTATACTCTTAAGCGCTTCATGATAAAATGTTTTGGTGAACTTAGGTTGCTTCCATCTTTTAAAACCTCCTAAGCTTCACTACTTGCATAAACACAGATAGATTACTTTAACAAAATGATTTGCATAACTTGAATTGCGAAAACTTGCCCACTGAGTGCATTAGTACTCATCCCAAATATTTCCAAACATTTTCAGGTTAGTAGGCTGGCGCGTGGACGTGACGATGCTGAGACATGGGCTTTTGTTATTTACCTATTTTTCACTGTGTCTTTTTGTTAAGTATCCTGTTAATAATGGAGCTTCTGCACTTGTAATATTCCTTTGTTAAACGCTAAGAATTCTAGTCTTAGTGTTATGGATAAGTATATGTTATATTATAAAGCATGTTTGGTTGTTCTGAATCTTCTGTTGAGTTTTCTTTGATCAGGTTGCCCCATTTCTTTCCCGCTTCTTAATTCCAACCCCCGTGGCATCCATTTCCACGGTCTTTCAAGACCGGGGCGCTACAAACCCATTGGCTGTAAGTGAGTCTACAAGCGCAAAAGAGGATCTGATGGGAAGGTTGAAACCTTCAAGGCAAGATTGGTGGCAAAAGGGTATACTCAGAAAGAAGGGATCGATTATGAGGAAACCTTTTCGCCGGTAGCCATGCTTAAGTCAATCTGGATTCTCTTGTCTATTGCCGCTCATTTGGATTATGAGATCTGGCAGATGGATGTCAAGACAGCTTTCCTAAATGGAAGTCTTGAAGAAAATATCCACATGAAGCAACCAGATGGATTCATTGCTAAGGGCCAAGAGCACTTGGTGTGTAAGCTTAAGAGATCCATTTATGGACTTATGCAGGCATCGAGATCTTGGAACATCCGATTTAACGAGGTCATCTAGTCATATGGATTCGTGCAAAGTCCAGATGAGAGCTGTGTGTACAAGAAATGTGACGGAAACGTGGTGGTATTCCTCGTACTTTATGTTGATGACATCTTGCTTATTAGAAACAGTAAGAAGGTGTTGTCAAACATTAGGGTGTGGTTATCCGAGCAATTCGATATGAAGGATCTGGGTGAAGCCGGACATGTCACTTGACATCAAGATCATTTGAGATCGCCAGAAAAGGATGTTATGTCTGTCCCAAGAGACTTATATCGATACAGTGCTAGCTAGGTTTGGTATGCAAGATTCCAAGAAAGGTTTTATACCTTACAGGCATGGAATTCATCTATGCAAGGAAATGTGTCCCCAAACACAGTTTGAGATAGAGGAAATGAAGAAAGTACCATATACTTCGGCTGTGGGAAGTTTGATGTATGACATGGTATGCACTAGGCCTGATATATGCTATGTCGTTGGCATGGTAAGTAGATATCAGTCTAACCCTGGACAAGGTCACTGGACTGCGGTAAAAAACATTCTCAAGTACCTTAAAAGGACTTGATATTACATGTTAGTTTTCTGCTCTGATAGTCTAGTACCTTTGGGTTACACGGACTCAGATTTTCAATCAGACAAAGATCATAGTAAGTCTACCTCGGGCTATGTGTTTACATTAGGAGGTGGAGCCATCGCATGGAGGAGCATTAAACAGAAATGAATTGCGGATTCCACCATAAAAGCCGAGTATGTAGCTGCCTCTGAGGCTGCAAAAGAGGCTGTCTGGCTCCGCGGGTTCCTAGTGGGCTTGGGCGTGGTTTCTGATTTGCCTAAGACTATCACGATATACTGTGATAACTCTGGTGCAGTGACAAATTTGAAGGAACCCAGAGCCCACAAGGCAAGTAAACACATAGAGAGAAAGTACCATCTTATACGAGAGATCGTTAAGAGAGGAGATGTGGCGGTGGTCAAGATTGCATCGGAGGATAACCTGGCTGATCCATTCACGAAGTGCCTGCTAGCTAAGACCTTTGATGGTCACGTGGAGAAAATGGGAGTGAGATGCAGACCTGGTAGCGCAGTTTGAGTTGATAGTTTTGATTGGAGAGTTAGCCAGTTAGTTATTATGCTTGAAAGACATGCTTCAAGTATAAGTGGGAAATTGTTAGTTTTGTATACTGGAAGACTTGTCTTTGTATACTTTTCTGATGATATGATGATATGAAATGAAAGTTATTGCAGTCACTGTTTGAATTTAGATTATGTTCTATAATTATTTTATGCAATGTTCCATATACTTACATTGTAGATGATATGGTGTGGGGAGTCACACGGTAAGATCATATCATTAGAACCTTGTAACGTATTAAAGAGCTCACGGCTTAGATGGTCCTGAACACACCATCGGTACACCGTAGAATAATCTGATAAGTTAGTTTATCTTGACTAACTGATTATTCTAGTGCACTCATTAGTGTATTAAGGAGGATCACGATAGGAAAATATTCTATATCTCTGACCCAGTTACTAAGAGAATAAAGATCCACAGAGTTCGGGTTCTGAACTCATGTGATATTGGCGAACATATGTGTGCGTTGTTTATTACTTTGATTTATCAATGAGTGAAATCTTTTCGTAGATCAAACTCGATATCTTGGGTAATAACAATGTATACATGATGTCTCAAGCAGTATGCATGATCACCGTGTCCTGGTATGCCAGGTTGATGATGTTCTCTTGAGGAAATACAAGTTCATGTTGAAACACTGCAGGTGAAATTTATTCCGTACATGAGTAGAGCTTGTGTGGTACTACTCAAGATTTTAGATGTTAATTAATTATAGCTGTCATAGGCTGACATAATTAATTAATGAACATTATATCTTAAACACGGGGAATGGCTGGACTAAAGAAGAAAACATATTCGTAAATATGTATTAAATTGGTAGGTCAGTTTTACTTCTTTAGTAGAATAAAAGTAAAACTTAATTTATTTAATTATGTTCTAAGTTTATTGGATATTGGATATTAAAGAAATTAATGGGCCAATTTAATATTCTTCTAGATCCCTGTTGTAGCCCAATTGACTGATAGTGGACTGGATATTGAACTTGAGATAGAGGCCCAAACCCAGTAGGGTTTGGACATGTAATTTTCGCCCACCTCCCTATAAATAGGGAAAGGGGGGGTGAAAATTAGAGAATAATAATCAGCCCCTCTTTGTCTCTCAAAGTTATCCACAGATTTCACAAACTTATCTAGTAGATTTCAGCCCACTCTGAATATAGATACAGTCCGGGAATACAATAGAAGATCTTGGAGTAGAATCTGTGTTGGTCGAAACTTGAGGTGTAGGTGGCGCCATATTCAATGTTCATTCAACAGCAAGATTAGATCTTTAATCTTATCCTCAGACCGTCTATCGATTTGTAAGTAGATTCGTTTCTATGTTTCCGCTTTATTAGATTCAAATCTGCTATACATGTTTTTTCTGTTAGACTGTGATAAACATGCATGTGACATAAAATTATGATTTGCATGAACACGAATTAATGAACAGCCAAATGATCCTGCGGTGGTTTAATTCGAAAAAACCCCAACACTGGTAACCAGGATGATCGCTTATCCATCTCCGCCTACATCACCTATCTTGGATCCTGCCCAGTCTTATGGTCCTCCAAGAAACAGCACACCATTGCCCGCTCCTCTACTGAGGCCGAGTACCGGGCCTTAGTTACATGTGCCACTGAGGTTCTGTGGCTCACCAATCTCCTGTCTGAGTTCGATATTCGCCCTCCGTCTCTTCCTTCCATCTTTTGTGATAATCTTGGTGCGCTGTACCTGTGTGCTAATCTTGTCTTCCACTCTCGGATGAAACACATTGTGATGAGACCGAGCTAAGCAACAATGAAGAAGAAGACGTCGAGCTGTAATTTAGAGGTCCAATTACCCTACTCTATGCTAAGAAGCTTCAACAATATTTACAAGTGTTGATTAGAAGGAAGTTCGAAGTTGGAGAACAAGAAGATAAATGCAGCCCGAGAATTGTCAATGTGTTGACAATTGAAGATCAAACCCAAGAAGATAAAGCTTAGAGGAAAGCGTGTGGATTCAGCCCAATAATAGTCCAACACGTCAACATTGAAGGCCCAAATCAAATTGGGATTTATTTTTATCGAGTTTAGATTTTGTTATCTTATTTTTGGTATTTTTGAATTTTTCCTTAAAAACAGTTTTTAATTAAGGAAACAATCCTAGTTTGATTAGGAATCTTTTTTTTCGGCCTTATCTAGTTATTTAGGGCCCTCAATTTCGTCCCCTATCTTAGTATATATAGGAGTACTCTATGTTATTTTTAACTTAGACATTGCATGAATAAATTGAGTTTTAATTCTCTTTGTCTCACGATCCAAAGGTTGATCAACAAAGCTACACGTTCTTGTGATCTAGAAAATCATAAGTCCTATTGCTCTTTTCTATTCCATCGAGTCTAGGGGGAGTGCTATCCAACCTGGAGTATTCGAGATATCACGTTCCGTCTTCACCGCAAGACGGGGTTCGAGTAAGTTTACTTCATCTTCTTTATCACATCATCGTCGTTCATCATACTTCATCCAATCCAGCAGTATGCCTCACCATCATCCCACAATCATAATTCGTCCATAAATCATATCACCAATTCATCCATAATCGTTCATCATCCATACACGCTCAATTCGCCCTAATTAACACGTATATCCAATCTGTCCAAATTCGCCCAATCCATTATCTATTTGATTGTGTTTTATTTGGTTGAGTCATAATATAGGTGTTTAAGAGTCTATTAGATCGAGTTCTAATCAGTACGATAATCGAGTCAATATTTGTTCAATTCCGCATTTACTTTGATAGTTATAGTCGTATTGTTTTGTTGGTATTGAATCCTTACATTACCGACGTGTGTTGCGTTCTTGTTGTCTGTGTACTTTGTTGGTCGTGGTCTTATCGTGTTGAGATCACATCACATTGCCATTGATTATCACTTTGTCCGTGCTCATGTTGATCAATCCTCCTTTCGTGTCTCCTACATTTCCACTCATGATCAGCTCGCTGATATCCTCACTAAATCTCTCTCTCTCTCTCTGTCCAAGTTCAACATGTTTCGTTCCAAGATCGGTGTCTCCGATGGATCCTCCATCTTGCGGGGGCCTGTTAGAGAGTCTCCGGATGCGGCTAGCTCGTGTCCCAAGTAACAATTAAATTGTATCGAATTATCTTTGTAATTATTTATAATTTAGTTTAGGCCCAAGCCCGATGTAAAAGCCCTACTAGGATGTATATTTATACTGCCTCTGTGCATAATGAAATTAGTTTTTCCCATGATCTTTTTCTTTACAAGTAACGTGTTTTCAAGTATTCTTAAGTTCATATTTTAGGCTTTTAGCCCCGATAAAAATTGAATAGCCGCGAAGACTGGTATCTTTTCTTAATCTACTCTTTAGTATTAAATATATCTAATTTATATGCATACTAAATGCTTCTTGTATCTAGTTTCTGTTTTCAATTTGATTAAAGAAACGGATTTTATTTAATCCGAAAATATTTGGAACTCGTTTATTTTCAAACATGCAATATAATCTTAACGAGTTCAGAATTCAAAACGAATTTAAAAAATAATAATTTTATATAGAGAATAGAAAAACGTGGATTTGAATTTTCAATCTTAATCTTATTAGGCGTGACGTAACTGAACATAGGAAAAGGTAATAACATACCCAAATTATTTTACCATTAAACGAGTTGGATAATGTCTACGGTTGCTACATGACATTCTAATCTAACCGCGATATGCTATTAAAGTAATCGAATCGTTATCGCACATCTCTGCAACTTCTTTCTCTGTTTTAGTAGTAAATAAACTATGCCATCACATGCTCGCTGGGCCCCATCTTTATCAAAGCTTTTCCCGAATATACTCTCTTATGTTCTGCAAAAATCCCCTTCTCCTGTTTCAAGATTATTTCAATTCTTTTCTATTTTGCTTCCAACATATATACGTAAAACCGCTTCACCAATAATTCTTGTTAATTAGTTGTTACCATTATCTCTCTCTCTCTCTCTCTCTAGATACTTACAAAATATGGATGCGGTGGAGATTTTACTGTTGGGCCTCGTGGGATTATCTGTTTTGTTTTTCTTGATTCTTGACAATCTGGATCCGCATCGAGAAACATTGAAACAGAGCTGTGATACCAAAACTAGAGTCGAGGAGTCAGCAACAAACGAAAGTGGCCGTGATCAAAGTGTCGGTGGCGGCGGAGATGCTGAAAAACAAGCGGCGTCTGTGGTTCTTGAGAGAGAATGTCTTAGAGAGAGAGAAGAGAGGAGAGGGATTAGTGAGGTAGAGGACGAATTTATTGATGATTGGGAGGGAGTAGAGAGGAGTGAGCTAGAGAAGATTTTTGGTGAAGCAGTAGTTTATGTGAATTCAAAGAGCAATGGTGGTGATGGGATAGGAGAAGATGTGAAATTGCAGTTATATGGGCTTCAAAGGGTTGCTCTTGAAGGGCCGTGTTATGGATCGCAGCCCATGGCATTGCAACTATCAGCTCGATCAAAATGGTATTCATTTCAGTTTCTCTCTCTTCCAATATAATATTGTTTTACATTATTATTCTTCATATTGGCTAGATAAATTGTATTCAATGGATTGTTCTCTCGTTTGTTCAACAATAGGATGCATCATAGTAATTCCATGATGTCCTAACCGATCTTGCCATGAACCTAAGGTTTCATAATTCGCTATTTGCCTCACATTCTGGCGTATAGAAACAATATAACTCAAAAAATTGTAAACAACCCCCCCCGCCCCCGTTTTCTCTCTACAGCCCTTTAAATATAAATTTAATATGACTGAACTTTTCTCATTCTCTATAACTAAAACAAAATGAAAGAGTCAGACGTAATCACGCATGGCCCTTTTTTATCAGTGCAATTCCTATCTTCATCCAGAGTTCTATGTGTTTTTTTTTAAATTTGTCTTTATTTTTATTCTGACGTTGCTAACTATGGCCTTCATCACCCGCAACAATCATTCTTCCATTTTTTTTTTTGTAGATCAAACTCCATTTAATTTAAAATTATCATTGATACAATGTCTCTCTCTTTCAGTTATTTTTAATTATGAATAGGCCAGGAGCTACGATCTCGTTTCGTTCACTCTCTTCTTAAATTATAGAAAAGGGATGGGGTGCAGAGGCTTTGATTAGGTGTGGTTTTTTCTCTTTTTTAGTTAATATGAAATGGGGCTATAATGTAGGGTTATGATATGATTTAATTTGTTGGGAGATAAATGATAAAAAAAGTCTAATCATATTACTATTTTTATATTATAAAATGAGGGATGTTGTAAAAAGAAAAATAGAGATGTGTTTAGAATTTCTCTTCATTTAATTTTTTTTTTATTTTCCAATAGACTTTTTAGAATATATTCATATTTTCTAAGGTTTTCACATTTTCAAGATTTAGTGGAAAATTCTTACTTGCGTGTTTGAGTGGTATCCAAATACTGCCAAGTGTGCAACTTTTTAAAAAAATTACCGATATGGTACGATCCTAATAGTGTTGTGTACTACCTACTGACCTACTCAATAGGTATGTAGAATTCCCGGGATTTAGTATATGACATGTGCGTATCTTGTTTGACTTGTTATTCGTGAAAAAATGTCTACTTTGCCAAAAATGTGTGCATATGTGAAGGTTTGGTGAGAATTTAGGTTAGAGACCATTTAGTAATTAGTTTAATTTGAGACTTGTTGATTGGCCTTCATGTAAATGTGGTAACTATAATATTTAAGAACCCTCACCTCATTTTTTTTTATTTTTTTCATGAAATGAGTTAACTAGGATACCATTATAGCATTTGTTCAAGGAACTGTATGTGTAATTGCTTGAAATTGACTGAGAAAACATTTGATAATACAATAGGAGTGCTTGGCAGAAGCTAGGGAATATGAGTCCGGAGATGGCGATGGAGAAGTACATAGATATATTATCGGAGGCAATTCCCGAGTGGAATGTGAAGGGGGGTTATTTAGGATGAAAGGTAAGATCTCTGCTTTACACCCTCGAATATTTTCTACTGCCCCGTAACAAATCAATTACCGTTTTAAACTTTTCCATAATTTATCACTCTCAACTTAGAAAGATTGATGTTTTATGCTTTTCACCAAAAGTTAAAAATTTATAAATTTGACAAATATACACTCTTCATATTAAGTTATGTTTTCCTACTATATCTTAATTTCTCTCTCATTGTAATTTGCATGCCTCTATATCTCTCCTTGATTCCCCCGGCATATTTATGGATGAGATTTTATAGGGGTAATATTGAGAGTTAGAGTGTTAAAAGTGTAAAACATCAACTGATTTGCAACAAAATTAAAAGGTTAAAACATTAATCTTTATGAAAATGAGGGAGTACGGACTAAAAATTCTAAAATGATAATTAATTTGATACGGAGAGAGTGTCAAATGGAAAAGATTGTAGCACAAAATGCACTTCTAAGTATTTGTTCGATTATTGCAAGAGGTCATTATTATTATTATTATTATTATTATTATTATAACGTATGATGAAATTTTCCATGACGCAGGGTGAAGAGATTCTAACTAATCAAGATATTGCGATTTCGGAGGATCCAAGTGATAACATACATGAAGCTGAAGTTGAAAGATTATTATAATTCAATTCGATCTAGCATTTGTGTTTTGTTAAGATGCATAGGATATTTATAATTTAATAGCTTCAATTATTAGATTTATGTTGATAATGATATTGTAACACAAAATTTTTGTATTTAATTTGATAAAACACAAACGTGCACAAATAAAATAATTTATGGATCAAAGCATATTTATACGGATATAATCTATTTTTCCTCAAATTCTTCTCTTTAAAACTTGATCTTCAAACGGTCTTTGAAGCTTTAGGGGAAGATTTGTATACTCAATCTTTTTTGACTTGGTATTTGGATTTGGTCTTCGAAATTTTCGAGGAAGATTTATATATTTGATCTTCTTTCACTTGACATTTGGACTTGATAACATTAATCCAAAGGGTTGTCCCCTTGTGATACGAGATGATAAACGTCAACAAATCAAATCCAAAGCTGCCATTAAAAGTTTCCAAGATTGTTACTTTGTTAATAATTAAAGATTGGAGATCTAGGTTTGAAGAACAAAACATGAAGAACACAAGTGTTTTGAAGAAACAATGGAACGAGCAGCCTAGGTATCAAAGATGGATCAACTTTACGTCCCTTAATGATGAGGAAGGTTGTTCAAGAGCTTAGGAAGAAGTTCGAATCAATATGGACGTGTGCATAGAAAGTTGCATGGGAAACAATGGATCTCGAATTTTCATGCATGGTGTTATTTTGGTTCGTAATTGGGCACCAAATTTGAGGAGATTAATTCAGCCCATGTTCGATATTTTTAAGAGTCCAAATTAAAAATTGAAGGCCCAAATCCAATTGGGTTTAATTTTATCTAGATAGAATTTTTATTATCTTTATTTTTGTTCTTTTTTTATCTTACCTTAATTAGACTTCTAATCAAGGTAGGAAACCTTTTTATTTTTGGTTTCTTAGTATTATAGCACTTTATTTTCGTTCATAATCCCTACACTATATAAAGAGATCAGTTGTGAACTTTATTTCTTAGACGTTGCATGAAATAAAAGATTAATTTCTCAATTGTCTCACGATCCTTTGGTTGATCACCAATTTATCAAGTTCTTTTGATCTCGCAAATCATAAGTCCTATTTCAAGCTCTTTTCTATTCCATCGAGTCTAGGGGGGAGTGCTATCCAACTTGGAGTTTATGAGAAATCGCGTTTCGTCTTCACCGCAAGACGGGGTTTGAGTAAGTAATCTTCTTCTACCTTTCAATTACATCTCCATAGTTCATCTACCTTCACCCCTACATTACGCACATATCATCATCATCCAACAATCATAATTTCGTCCATAGTTCACTCTACAATTCATCCATAAATCAGTTCTAAGTTATACACGCTTAATTCGTCCTAATTAACACGTATAACCAATCTGTCCAAATTCACCCAATTCATTTTCCTTGTTCGTCGTTTATTTATGTCTTGTTATCTGTCGGATTGAATCCTTCATTCGTCTGACATGTTTCGATCTATAAGTCTTTCGCGCATTTTCTCTCGGTGTTGATCATTATACCGGGATCATATCACCTTGTTTCTAGATCAAACGCTGACTTCAGGATGAATTTGGTGAAGAACGCCTTTGAATGCTGGAGAGAACTTCGTAGAGAATTTTTCTCCAAGTTCTTGAGCTCTTTAATTTTGACTTCCAGTGTGTCTTTCAACTGGTATGGAGGTCCCTATTTATAGTTGTAGGTATGAGTTATCTAGGGCTGACGTGGCGCGATCTCATTGGCTCTTGAATATTGATATATATATATCTCTTTAAAAATATTTACTTGTTGCCAAAGACTCTTGATGTTTATCATATAATAATATCTTTATTATTTACATATTTTATCTAATTTTGGATTTCATAAGATTCCAAAACTAAATAAATATATAAAAATTAATAAAAATATTTATGTATTTTGTAAATTTTCACCGCCTACAAATGCCCCCTTGAGACTTGTTCATGGACAACTTGTCGCTTGAAATGAATGAGTGTCGAAAACTGATTAGATAGTTTAAACTCGTATCAAGGAGTCTTGAATTTGAATTTATTGGATAGTTTATACTCGTATCTAGGAGTTCTTGAAATTAAACTTGTGAATAGTTTATACACATATTCAAGAGTTCTCCAATTTGAGTTTATTAGATAGTTTATGCTCTTATCAAGGAGCCTTCAATTTGGATTTGAATTTAGATAGTTTATGCTCGTATTAGGGAGCTTTCAATATATTTGACTTGGATAGTTTATGCTCGTATCAGGGAGCTTTCTTGAACTTGGATAGTTTGTGCTCATATCGAGGAGCCTTCTTAAACTTGGATAGTTTATGCTCATATTGAAGAGCCTTCAACTTGAATTTGGACTATGTAGACCTTTATACTCGTGTCCGTGAGTACTTGGATTTTAATTTGAATTTGTAAGCACATTATGCTCGTGTTAAGGAGTCTTAAATTTGAATTTGTAGACCTTTTATACTCGTGTCAATGAGTCTTTGATTTGAATTTGACTTTGTAGATATATTATACTCGTGTCAAGGAGTCTTGGTATTTATTGAAAAGTTTAGATAGTTTTGGCTCTTATCAAGGAGCTTTGAAAGATAGGTTATGCTCTTATCAAGGAGCATTGCCCATTTTCTTTTCATAGATTGTAACATGTGTTGAAAAACTTGAATTGGCCTGTGGTTAGATTTGTAACCGTTTCTTCATCTTCATTATCATGATCATCATCATCATCATCATCATCATCATCATCATCATCATCATCATCATCATCATCTTCTTCTTCTTCTTCTTCTTCTTCTTCTTCTTCTTCTTCTTCTTCTTCTTCTTCTTCTTCTTCTTCTTCTTCTTCTTTACTTGGAGATTCCTCAAAAGGTTTGCCCCCATCATTTGTTTCTTGTTCTTCTTCAAAGTTGTTGTGCTCTTGCATTGACAGTCTTTCAATTTCATTTGTGACCATGCTCAACTCTATGTTGTGAGCTTTAATAGCCAATTCCTCAAAGCTCTTTGGTAGAATACCTTTTAAAATATATCGAAGACCCCAATTTATGCATTGGATCCACATCTCAATTGCTGAAGTTTCTGACAACCGGTCTTTCCAATTCAGGCTCAAGTTTCTCTAATGGTTGATATAGTCGATGACATACTCTTCTTTTTGTTGATTTATACTTGTGAGCTTAACCAAGCTGATTGTTCTTCAAGTGATGTAGAAGCGGTTGATGAATTCTTTCTCCAATTGCCCCCAACTATCAATCGAATTTGGTTCCAAATCGGTATACTAATCAAAGCGTTGTCTTTTAAAGAGCAAATGAATTGCTTCACCAAGTGATCTTCGTATGTCCTGGCATCATTGTAGGTCTCCATAAAGTGAGCCACGCGTTTTCTTGGATTTTCTTTGCCATCAAATTGTTGAAATTTTAGCAGTTGGTAGCCATTTCACATTTTCAAGTTGTCAATTATTGGGGTATATTGCCTTTTGTAGATCCAAAGTGATTTGTAGTTCTCTCTAGACTTTTCTTTAATTGTTTTCAGTATAAAATCTTTGAGTTGATCGACTTGTATTGAGCCATCAGATGATACTTCAATTTCTTTGGCTATAGATTTTTCACTTTTGTTGGCATGTAGCTTTGTAGATATCTCAGCTTCATTATCTTTATCCACTTGCTCATCACTAGTATCAACAATACTTTCTTTTTTTAGCTTTAAGATTTGAGCATCTCGTTCTTGTATCCGTTTAGCAAGTCCTTCAGCAAGCTTCATCAAATTTGCACTCTGCTCTTCTAGGAATACAGACATCTTGATGCTTGATGAAATTTGAAGAAGAGAAGAGATGAAAGGTAGAGATTATCCCACCGACCGTGCCAAAATTTGTAACACAAAAATTTTATATTTAATTTGGTAAAATACAAAACGTGCACAAATAAAATGATTTCTGGATCAAAACATATTTATACGGATCCAATCTCTATTTTTCCTCTGATTCTTCTCTTTAAAACTTGATCTTCAAATGGTCTTCGAAGTTTTAGGGGAAGATTTGTATCCTCAATCTATTTTTACTTGGTATTTGGATTTGGTCTTCGAAGTTTTCAGGGAAGATTTGTATCCTCGATCTTCTTTCACTTGGTATTTGGACTTGATAACATTAATCCAGAGGATTGTCACCTTGTTTCTAGATCAAATGTTGACTTCGGGATGAATTTGGTGAAGAACGCCTTTGACTGTCTTGCTTATGGATCAAACGCTGACTTCGGGATGAATTTGGTGAAGAACGCCTTTGAATGCTAGAGAGAACTTTGTAAATAATTTTTCTCCAAGTTCTTGAGCTCTTTAATTTTGACTTCCGGTGTGTCTTTCAACTGGTATGGAGGTCCCTATTTATAGTTACAGGTATGAATATCTAGGGTTGATGTGACCCGGTGTAGGACACAACACTCTTGACTTGCGGATAACCAAGATCGAACATACGTCGACAAGTAAGGGTTCTAACTTGATACCTAATGACTCAAAATAAAAGGTAAGATATGCGGAATCAACTAATCAAACAAAGGACTCAAAATAAACTATACTTGTAGAACTAGACCTAACTAAGACACTTATATTATGACACAAGAATAAGACACAAATACAAATCAAACAAGGCTGGTTTGGAATGAGGGTTTATGTATGATGTTAAGGACGTGTGGGATATGATTAGAAGGTGAAGAATGCATGAGGTAGGTAGGGTATGATAGGGTATGAAGAACTTACGGTATACGTGTTATTCGCTGCTTGAATAGCACCCATGGATGAGAACGGCCAGAATGACTTGGAAACCTTGTGGAACATGAACTGACCTTGGGTGGATGATGTAGATACGAATGTTGAACGATTGGTGAGTGATGGTGAACACGGCCGATTTGTAGGTGTTGATGTAGATTGAATTGCAACCCGATAAAAGCCTTGCGATCTCGATGTATCCAAAGCTAGTACCTTAAAGTTACTCAATAATCCCTCAATGTGAATTAAAAAGTTCCCTTGAATAAGACCTAGAGATGCTATCCTCCAAGAATGAAAGTTTTCGAGCAAAACTAACAAACAACTTAAAAAGGGGTGAGACAATATTGAAGGCAAAAATGCTTGAAATATCAAATATGGTCTAAAATATTAATGTCACATGGATCCCTTATTTATAGAGTAAGGGATCAAAAATTCTAAGCTATGTGGACCGAAAATCATAGTCCAAAAAGAATTAAATTTGTACTAGGAAACTACCTAAACTAAAGTTCTATCCAAGGTAGGAAATTGCTTTAAATAAAACTTAGTCAACCTATGACTAAAAGTGACCGAAAATTACATCAAATTAAATAATAAAAACTAATTGACTATAGTCTAAATAATTAAATAAATACTATAGTCTAGATAAATAAAATCAACACTTAATTAAATAATTAAGGATCGAATTCAGCTTCCATGCACGTGTGCTCAACTCGGTGTGAATAACACTCATGCACATGCACACGTACACTTCATCTTCTTCTTCATGCATTGCTCTCTATGCCTTGATATCCATCTTTAAGTGTTAACATTGTCACCAATCTCGAGCTGCCATGAGCGACGTCTTCCTCGAGCTTCTTGCGAATTGTTGCTTGAAAATAATCTTGCAACTTCTTAGCTCGAAGTTATGTAACTGGACCTTTGAATTACAGCTTCGGATTTAGATCCTCATTTCTATGCATGGTCTCATCGTTCCCCCCCTACTAAAGAGAATTCATCCTCGAAATTGAATCATCATCATGGTCGAATTCATCTGCAAGGAAGGGAGACAAATCAACAACATTGAAAGTAGAAGAACATTTGCACTCATCGAAAATATCAATGCGGTGTGCATTATCATTAACACGATCTTAAAATAGTGGATGGGCCCTCTCCTCTAGGACACAACTTGGACTTTCTCAGATTTAGGAATCGTTCGGGACTAAGATAAATCCAAACGCGATCACCGGACTGGAAGACAACACGTTTGCGTCGTGTGTTGCGAGCGGCGGTTGTTTGCGAGCCTTTGTGCTTGATTCGAGCATGCACTTTCTGATGCATCTCTTTGATGTAATCAGATCTCTTCAAATCTTTAACACTCGTTAGATGCTCAATGAGTAAAGGTATTAAATCAGAAGGTGTAAGGGGGTTAAAACCATTAACAACTTCGAAGGGAGACATGTTAGTAGAAGAATGAATAACACGATTATAAGCAAACTCAGCATAAGGTAAACATTCTTCCCATGATTTCAAGTTGTTTTTTATTAAAGACCTAAGCAACGTCCCTAATGTGCGATACACAACCTCTGTTTGACCATCAATTTATGGATGACATGCTGTAGAAAATAATAACTTAGTCCCTAATTTACCCCACAAGACGTGCCAAAAATGTCCCAAAAACTTGAAATCCCTATCACTAACAATAGTTCTAGGAATACCATGCAACCTAACAACATGGAGGAAAAACAAGTTGGCTATGTACACAGCGTCGTCGGTTTTCCTACAAGCAATGGAATGGGCCATTTTTGAAAACCGATCAACTACAATAAACATAGAATCCTTACCCGACCTAGACCTAGGTAAACCTAAGATGAAATCCATAGAGATATCAATCCAAGGGGCTGTAGGGGTGGGTAGAGGCGTGTACAAACCAAAAGGATGTGATGTAGACTTAGCTTTATGACAAGTAATGCAACGACTACATACATGCTCGACATCTCTCCTCATATGTGGCCAAAATAAATGCTCATGCATCAAGTTCAACGTTTTATGCACATAAAAGTAACCCATTAAGCCCCCCGCATGCGATTTTAATACCAAAAGCTCACGTATAGAACAATCAGGGATGCACAATTTCGACCCTTTGAACAAATAACCATCAAGAGACCTAGGTTTAGCACTACATGACTCATATATGGGGCTGAAATAAGTATCACTCATTTACAACGCTTTAATTGATTCGAAACCTAGCATTTTGGCATGTATTAAGTTCAAAAGAGCGTACCTTCTCGACAGGGCATCGGTGACCACATTGTCTTTGCCTTTCTTGTACTTGATGACATACGTGAAAGACTCAATCAACTCGACCCATCTCACATGTCTCTTGTTTAGATTATTTTGACCTTTTAGATGCTTCAGACTTTCATGGTCGTGTGAATGACGAACTCCTTGGGCCAAAGATAATGTTGCCATGTTTCCAACGCACGTTTCAAGGCATATAGCTCTTTTTCGTATGTGGAATATGATAAGACGGTGCCATTTAACTTCTCGCTGAAGTATGCCACGGATCGGCGTTCCTGTATCAAAACCGCACCGATCCATATACCCGAGACATCACACTCAATCTCGAAAGTCTTAGAAAAATCAGGTAAACACAAAACAGGAGCAGAACAAAGTAATGACTTTAACAGATTGAAAGCATGCTCTTGTGTTTTATCCCACTTAAATTTTCGATCTTTTTTACTTAGCTCAGTAAGAGGGGCGGCTATACTGGAGAAGTCTCACACAAAACGATGATAAAATCCAATTAACCATGAAATGATCGGTCCTCAGATGCGGTGTTGGGCATTGGCCATTCCTCAATCACCTTGATTTTGGAACAGTCAACCTCAATACCTCGTGAACTCGCGACAAAGCCTAAGAAAATGACTTCATCTATATAGAAAGAACACTTAGACAGATTGCCATATAATCTCGCCTCATACAACAGCAAGAATACACGCCTAAGGTGTTCTAAATGCACCCATGCATTATGACTGTAAATTAAGAAATCATCAAAATAAACTACTACAAATTTACCAATCACATCACGCAAAACATGGTTCATCAGTCTCATGAAAGTGCTCGGTGCATTAGTGAGACCAAATGGCATAACTAACCACTCATACAAACCATGCTTAGTTTTATACGCAGTTTTCCATTCATCCTCTTCGTGTACTCTAACTTGAAAATATCCAGATCTCAAATCAATTTTAGAAAATTGTTTCGACCCAGATAGTTCATCCAACATATCATCTAATTTAGGGATGGGAAAATGATACTTCACCGTTATTTTGTTGATGGCGCGATAGTCCATGCACATTCTCCACTCGTTGTTCTTCTTTGGCACTAGAATGACTGGAACTGCACAGGGGCTCATCGACTCACGGATCTGCTTCTTCTCCAACAAATCATTCACTTGGTGATCTATCTACTTTGTCTCTTTAGGGGACGTGTGGTGTGTTGGCCGGTTCGGAAGGACGGCGCCGGATGTGAAATTGATCTGGTGCTCGATCCCTAGAACTGGAGGTAATCTACTTGGAATCTCTTCCGGAAAGACATCCTCGAACTTGTTCATTAATGGTTTCATAACACTAAGCAAAGAAGATTCATCAGTAGCCCTGTCCTTATAAGTTAAGAGTACAAGAGGCAAACTTGCTTTCATCGCCTTTTCAACTCCTTTAACTGAGATAAATTGTGATCGATTTTTCTCCTTATTGGTGGCTAATCCAGATGTTTTTCCACGAGCTAAGGAGTCAGAAGAGGGCTGTTTTGGGGCTGTATTGGCCGCGGGAAAGGTGGCGGCCGATTGGGAGGTTTCAGCTGAGAATTGGCCGTTCGCAGCAGCGGGTCGGGCGGCGGCTGCGGCTGTTTTTACCCGATCTTCATTGAATTTTTCTTGTATCCTCTCTTGGTCCTCTGCAACGGCTTTAGGGGACAACGACTTTAACACAGTAGTTTGGCTATTTCACGAGATAGTGTAGGTATTCGCAAACCTATCATGAACAGCTTGTCTATCAAACTGCCACGGTCTCCTTAGAAATATATGCGCCGCATCTATAGGAATAACATAATACAATACAGTGTCAGAAAATCGAATAATAGAGAAGTCGACACTTACCTGGCCAGTCACGTGAATTACGCCTCGGTCTATAAGCCATTGCAGCTTGTATGGCTTCGAATGCTTCATTGTAGTGAGGGCTAACTTATTAACAGTATACTGACTGATTGCATTGATCACACTTGATACGACCCAAGCCAAGGAGATGTCTGATCCAATCAAAGTACCAGAAGGGCCAGTGACACGATCAAGAGCTAAGAGATTCAAGGAGAGTCTCAGTAGATTTATACAAGGAGTCTGGATCCAAGAGGCGTCAAGGAGACCCGTCGAAAGAGTTGAAGTCAAGCATCATTGGAGGACGAAGATCACATGCGAGTGTGAGACGGAGGAGCGGCGCGGCCCGAGCATAGTCCTGGTGTGACCAAGGCGCGACCCGGAGTCAGACACGGTGTGACTGCGTGTCCATGCAGAGGGGTGAAAAACACCAAGGGAGGTGCGACCCGGAGATAGACGCGGCGCAACCGCACTCGTGCCCTCTAAGGCGCCACCAGACCGAAGGTGGCGCGACAGAGCCCGTGTCACGCATGTACGGGCGGTTCCAAATTTTGACTTATTTTATTTCCTAGTTTGTGTAGGATTTTATTTTAGGGCTTAATTATTTGGACCAACTATATAAGACCTTGTCCTCTCATTGTTTGACAGACAACTTTGATATTAATTTTAAATGTGAGTTTTCACTTTTCTCTCTAAGAAAATTATCCGAGTTTTACAACACAATGTGAGATTCAATCGACTTATCAAACAGATTCACATCCCCATTTGTGGCGTCTTCAATACAATCCAAGTTCGTGTTTCTAATTGATCGAGGATCACGAATTCCAACAAATTCGTGGTTCAATTTCATTGTGTGGCTAGGGTTTGGATCTTTCATCCCCATCTGTTCGTGTAACCTGATATTCTTGGAAAAATAACGCAATCATTGTCGTCCTGCCGGCGAGGATCGCATCAAGTAGTATCAAAGCTTCGGCTTTGTATCAAGTTCCAATTTATCCTTTAATTTTTGTATTTTAATTTCTCGCATATTATTATAAAAAAAGTCAATCCAAACAAAAAAAAGAGAAAAGACGCCGAATAATAAAAAAAGACGCTGAATGGTAAAAAAAAAGTAAAAAGGCGGGAAATTTTTTGGTGTTTTCATTATATTTGATATTGATATTTGGGTTGTTGGAGACGCATATATTGCTTGGGGAGAAGTCGAAAATTTTTTCAGAAATTTTCAAATTCTTGAAATTTTTCCGGCACATATTTTGGTGAATTTCTGATTGGTCTTTTGAGGTTTCATTGTTGTGTTTGTATTCTAGTTTAATTTTCTTTGGAGAGGAAATGAGCAGTAAAAGGCAAGAGCTAGTGTAAAAAGAGCCGATTGTGTGATACACGAGAGTAAACACGTGAGGTTGAGAGCTAGAATTTTGTAGGAATTCTTTGTTTGCCGTCTATTTAATACTTCAATTCATTGTTTAATTTTATTATTTGTTTTGTTCACTAAGTAAACAAAAAAAAATATCATTAAAAAAAGAGTCGATAAAAAAAGAAGTTGACATGTCTAACAAAGGTGCAGGTACCAAAGATAATTGATACGAGAATGAATGAATAGACTCATCAAAACTTCTTATCTTACTGAAACTTTTAATCTACCACTTTTAGGTCTATCTGTTTAACGATGTTCTTCAGGTTCTTTCTCTTTCTTTCCTTGATCTTCATGTATCTTCTTCTTTGCTATGAAATAGCATGAGTCAGTTGGCCTTCAATTAGCTACACTTGGCTGGAAAAGGTGACATACGGGAATCACTTTCACCTATTAGAAGGGATACAACAATCGACCTGATCTATACGCGTTTTCTTCTCGTCTGAAACCACCAATGCGGGTTATGCCTTGATAACTGGTTGAACTCTTGATCGTACGTTGACAACATCTTCTTTCCTTGCTTCTAGCTCCAGATCTCTACCTCCTTTGCCCTATGAACAGTTCGGGATATACTTCTGATATAACTCGTACTTGAAACCTTCTCAATCATACTACGCTTACTGCCTCAAATTTATCATCCTTTGAACGGATTCCTACCCGAAGTTTGAATTCATAAAAGAGCACAACCTAATTCCTCGTCTTCCGATCAGACTATAAAATTGAAAATTCACTTCTAAGGAATAACCCATTTCTCGACTCCCATCGGGTCTCCTAGACTATTAGAACGGAAAGGTTGTGTTTGAGAAACACATTCTTGGCTCTTGAGTTGCGGTTTAGGACTTGCTTGCTTGCGGCCTCGTTCTCTCGGCTTGATGTCTTCTCGACGACATTCTAAAGAATCCTACATATTAGCGATGCTCGCTCGAATTTGCAAAATGCCTTTCGATAAGGTCTTTAGATTACGTAGGATAGATCAAGCAAAGAGGGAAAATTGCCTCATAAGAGGACTTTTGACATAAATAAGAAAGAGGTTCTTAGTTACATCCGAAAATAGGGCTACCCTTGGATAATTACTGCTGCTATCAAAATCTAAAAGGTTGGTTAATACATTTTCAGAATATGATCTGGATTAAAGCGGATAAATGGACAACAGGTCAGCAAGGTGTTCTAACAACAACGCCTCATTTGCCTACTTCTAAAGCTTAACTATATGCTAGGTCACCTTCTTCCTCATCTTCATCTGTCTTTGGTACCTCGAACTTGAATTTCCTTAAGCTTCATTCGGGTAACTGATGGGGCATTCGCTGTCCCAGACTCAGAGGGGCAACTGGTTGATAGGCAGAGGCCTACTGGTGCATTCTGGAGGATAAAGATTCGATGTCCTGGACGGTCAAAGGTCTTGCTTCTAAGGTTCCTTGAGCGCATGGACACGGTGCTTGAAATTCAGGGGGACTGTTTAGAGTCGCCCTTAGCAATTCTGGTTCCATCACGGAGGAGGTATTTTGCTCAGCTAAAGCATTCACGTGGCCATACTTTAACTCCCAAAGAGCCATCAAGGCTGAAGAGAATTCTGTCAGGTTCCCGATTACAGCATACGTCTCGGGATCATGGGTGATGGTGCTTTGCAGAATGTGGTACATTGCTGGCCTCTCGGTGGTCGGTGCTTGCTCACACATGTGGATGCATGTTTCCAAGTTGGATACCTTTCCTGGCGTTGCTCCAAAGTCGTTCATTTCTTGAACAGGGCTGAAAAGAGGCACATTATTTCTAGCAATCGAACGACGCTTTACCATCTAGAAATATGAATCTTAATCAGTTTAGATTATAAAAGGGAGACATATGGTTCTCCTGAGATCATGCTATCGTTTAGATTCAGACTACTTATCTTGCATGCATAGATCCTTTTTGCAGTTGACTTTTACAAAAATTTTGGTGCCCAAGTCTTTGATCATAAACTTTACCTTTTCCTTTAAAACAAAAATTCGAGAATGAATCAACCATTTTCTTTTAAATCTAGAACTCTTCTTCGAAACTTTTATCTTTTGTTAAGACATATGTTTAAAAATAAGTTTTTAAACACTTTTCTTTGTGATCAAGAACTTATTTCACAAACCTTTTTCCTCAGGAAATCATTTTACCCGAATACTTTTTACTTTTACTTGGAATTTTATTATCAAGGTTTTCCCCTTATCCATAATAGAGGCATGCTTGCTCAAATCTCTTCGTTTTCGATAGTTAAAAATTATGAATTCAAAATCTAAAATCTCTATAGTATCATACCTCGATTTTTGTTGAAGATACAAGGGTGATGGCGAGCTGTGGGTTGCTGCTGTAACTTATCACGAAGCAATTCATATGCACATAAACACTTAGCTTTAACTTAAACAAAGAGATAGGTCTGCAGAGTTGCAACCTAGCTCTGATACCATCTGTAACAGCCCGGTCCCGGGATAGGGATTAACGAATGGGGACGGGGTGTTATTAAGAGATTTAATGAGTAAAGTCAGAAGATTAACAAAGAAGTTTAAGAATAAATGTATGCTTTGAAGATAGTTGATGATACTCGGGTTTAGTTGATTAAGAAGGAAACATGCTTTAGCGGAATAAAATGGCTAACTAATCAGACACCGACAAGCATAGGCTCTTTTACAAGCGGAAAGAAAACATACTCGGAAAGCGGAAATAAACTTAATATGCGTCTCTTATATGTGTAATCATGTCTAGGAATATTATTAGAATCTTGAATAATCATAATAGAACTTTGAACGGAATTTAGAAAGAGTTAATCAGAGTAGCAGAAAACATAATGGGATTTCAAAGAAATTTATATAATAGCAAAACAATCTTGGCAGCTAACCCACATCCACAGCCACCATCATCCTCGGCATCTCAACCTGAAAACATTTGAAAAAGAGGGCGTGAGCAGTAATGTACTCCGTGGGTTTTTAATGAAAGCTTCTTAAATAACTTGAGAAATATCCAACAATGAGCTGGCGGTATATGGAGAGCAAAACGGAAAAGCCCTCTCCATATCCGCAAAACCTTTTCTTTACTTTTGGGCCCAACCTTGGCTCAAACCTGATGTCAACTGTACCCTTAGGCATGCCATGAGATAGAAGAGGGGTTACCTTAAATATCCAAACGAGTTTGCGAGGGAATTAACCCAGTAGTGACTCCCTCTAAAAGTTGTGAGCTCAATTTTTGCTTAAGCGAAATGCTAAGTTCCTTTCTTCCTTCATCTTGCTAGTAAAACCAATCTTAGAGCAACGTCTAAGGGCTAGTCCTTTAGTAAAGCATAATATTGACCTATAAGGGATTTAACGCTACCCTAACAAGGCAATTCTTAATTCTTAACTTACGAGCCTTAACACAGTATAAACATTTAATACAAGGAGATGAACGTAAATGAATACGAATTCCAACTAAAGACTATTCTAAACATCACATGCTAAGCATAACAATACTTTAATATTTCTAGCATTTCTAAACATGCTCAAGAGCTTAATTAGAACATAATATCTTTCTTTCCTTCCTTCCTTGTACAGAGATCGATCAGGCAGAGCAAAAATGCTTTATTGGATATCTCATTTGCCCTATATGCTTCTAGAGCTTATTAGCTCAAACTTTAGATGAGTATACATTTACCCACCTCGATTACTGGACATAAGATGAAGCAACGAGCTGAAGATCCTTCTCCAATTTCCTATGAGGCTCACTTCCTCCTACAAAAGTCGAATCATCGACTTAGCGACCTCCTTTGAAGAAATTGACTATTTAAAGCGAGAAATAATAACATTTTACTCGAAGACTGAAATCTAAGATTTATTTACAGATTGCACGACTTTACGACTTTATAAATTTCGAGAAGAATTTATTTAAAGAACATCTCGACTTGATTTCTCAATTTTCAGACAAAGAATAACTTGAATAGATTACTCGAAATAAATTGAGAATATCTTGATTGCTTTTCTAAAATTTAACTTGAAAATAACTTTGAAATAACACGACTTGAAAAACTTGAAAAGATGGAAGAATCAGCGTCGGATGACACGGGGGGGCATCGCGCGCCGGCGGTGTTGGGGTTTTTTCGAATTAAACCACCGCAGGATCATTTGGTTGTTCATTAATCCGTGTTCATGCAAATCATAATTTTATGTAACATGCATGTTTATCACAGTCTAATCAGAAAACATGCAAAGCAGATTCGAATCTAATAAAGCGGAAGACATAGAAACGAATCTACTTTCTTGGAATCTTGCATGCCAAATCTAGCTAGCACTGTATCGATATAAGTCGCCTGGGACAGACATAACATCCTTTTCTGGCGATCACGAATGATCTTGATGCCAAGGACATGTCCGGCTTCACCCAGATCCTTCATATCGAACTGCTCGGACAACCACACCCTAATGTTTGATAACGCCTTCTTACTGTTTCCAATAAGCAAGATGTCATCAACATAAAGTACGAGGAATGCCACCACGTTTCCGTCACATTTCTTGTACACACAGCTCTCATCCGGACTTTGCACGAATCCATATGACTGGATAACCTCGTGAAATCGGATTTTCCAAGACCTCGATGCCTGCTTAAGTCCATAAATGGATCTCTTAAGCTTACACACCAAGTGCTCTTGGCCTTTAGCAATGAATTCCTCTGGTTGTTTCATGTGAATGTTTTCCTCAAGACTTCCGTTTAGGATAGCTGTCTTGACATCCATCTGCCAGATCTCATAATCCAAATGAGCGGCAATAGACAAGAGAATCCGGATTGACTTAAGCATGGCTACCGGCGAAAAGGTTTCCTCATAATCGATCCCTTCTTTCTGAGTATACTCTTTTGCCACCAATCTAGCTTTGAAGGTTTCAACCTTTCCATCAGATCCTCTCTTGCGCTTGTAGATCCACTTACAGCCAATGGGTTTTACCCCATCTAGTGGTTCTACAAGTTCCCAGACTTGATTGTGATCCATAGATCCAATCTCAGACTCCATTGCAGTTTTCCAAGAATCTGCATCTTTATCTCGAATTGCCTCGTCATAGGTCCTGTGATCTAATTCATTGAGATCCTCTGGGAAATCTGAAGCCTCTCCCAGACCAATGAATCTATCAGGTTGGCGTACAACCCTCCCACTGCGACGAGGCAGTTTCTGTACTTCTGTGACACGTTGTGCAGTGTTTGGTGGTTCCTCTTCTTGTACAACTGGTGTAGGATTCGATCCACCCCTTAACTCCTCAAGGATGATGTGACTCCTTAGTTTGTGGTTTATGACATAGTCTTCCTCTAAGAATAGAGCATTGGTGCTAACAATGATCTTCTGATCCTTAGGACTATAAAACAAACCACCTTTCGTTCCTCTAGGATATCCAACGAACAACTTTACATCAGTACGAGGAGCCAGCTTATCAACTTCCTTGTCCAACACGTGTGCTGGGCTACCCCAAATCCGAATATGGTTCAAACTGGGCTTTCGTCCAGTCCATAGTTCTGTATGTGTAGCAGGAACTGATTTCGATGGAACCAAGTTAAGAATATAGGCTGCTGTTTCCAGGGCATGTCCCCAGAATGAAATAGGCAACTCAGAATAACTCATCATCGATCTAACCATCTCTAACAATGTACGATTCCTTCTTTCCGCCACGCCATTCTGCTGTGGTGTTCCAGGCGTAGTCAACTGGGATGTAATCCCACTCTCTGCCATGTAATCCCTAAATTTACTTGAGAGGTACTCGCCACCATGATTGGAACGTAGTGACTTGATACTTCTGCCTGTTCGTTTCTCCGCTTCCGCCTTAAACTCTTTGAATTTCTCAAAGCATTCAGACTTGCGACGCAACAGGTAGATATAACCGTATCTAGAGTAATCATCAATGAGAGTGATGAAATACTCGAACCCTCCTCGAGCTTGAACTGACATAGGGCCGCATAGGTCAGAGTGAATCAAATCTAATAGCCCTTCGGATCTATTTCCTTTTGACTGGAAAGGACGCTTGGTCATTTTACCTTCCAAACAGGATTCACACAAAGGAAACGATTCCAGTACCAAAGAAGACAATGGTCCATCATTTATAAGCCTTTGTATCCTCTTAAGGTTAATATGACCTAGCCTTAGATGCCAAAGATAGGTTTGATTCAATTCCGAAGGTTCTTTTCTCTTGTTAGGGTTTATGATCGATGTATTCAACAGTTGTCTTTGCGTAGTGTTTTCAGTTGGTTTAAGAAAGTATAAGTGTCCACCCAATGTGCCAGAACAGATAAAATGTTTACCACTAAAGATAACTACTTTGTTATCAAAAGAAACAGAATATCCATCCATAATCAGTTTAGAAACTGAAACCAAGTTTCGCCTAAAACCAGGCACATAAAGACAATCTTTCAAAACCAAAGTTCTATCACTACTGAAAGGTAAAACAACGTCTCCCACTGCAACAACCGCCACTCTCGTAGCATTGCCCATGTAGACGGTGATCTCATTCTCACTCAACTGTCTTTTTACCAGGAACCCTTGTAAAGACATGCAAACATGATCAGTAGCTCCAGTATCTACTACCCACGACTGGGTAGAACAAGTTGCTAAACATGTTTCCACAACCAGAGTGTGAGATGTACCTCTCTTCTTCATTGCTAAGTGGCGAGCCGAGCGGTTCTGATAACCGAAGAGCTCCTTAAGGTTGAGCATGACATCATAAGCAGTCTTCATAGTCTGATGCTGATGTTGCAACACATTCGACATGGAAGCCAGAATGTAGCAGCGCGCTATCTCATCAGACTTGACCCACTTGTCATACACAGCCCTTTGGGCTTCGTCAGAACCCTCATCTGGCTTGTTAGGACATATCTCTTCAAGTACAAACTTGTGTCCCTCAGCAACTAGAACTAGGTCAAGGTTACGAATCCAGTCATTGTAGTTTTCACCGACAAGTTTGTTTTCTTTGAGGATTGAGGACAGATTGGAGAGTGCCATTGATGATATGAAATAACTGAAATTAAACATGCAGTAGAGTCACAAAACACGTTTAGGATAAACAGTATATAATCGAAAGCCTCATAAAAATTATATACTTTTCCACCGACACTTTAAAAACATCTTTTATAAGCCACGATAGTGTGGACGTTTATAAAAAACATCTTTAAATAGGTTAAACCTTTAATTTGCCTCCAGTTGAGTTTCCTTACAACAAGCAAATTAATAGCCGGATAATTAACACGGTCATGTAATCGTCTAACTGATAAGCCACGATCGTGTGGACGTTTATCAATAAATTACATCTAAGTGTGCACACCATTATCTTCACACCAAGATCACTACTCGAATTTAACCGCTCCAGATGGAGGAGTCAGTTAGTCCTAATAGTGTTCTACAGCTATCCTTTTAGGGGATTTAATTTCTAGAGAAATCTGTGATATGACACATCCGATATGGAGGAAGACCGATGTCAACGCGCATGCCCATCACTTCTCAATTAAACCAGATTTTAATGGAGACCGTATGAGATTTCTACATACTTTGGTATGAATCTCTCCCACTTAGTTATTTATGTTTGAGGTTTCATTTTATCCCATTATCGAACATGCAAACATTACATAAAATGATAAACATCCATTGCATGCTTCAACATAATAAGCAACAGTAATATTCCAACTATCATGGCTTATATCTCATGTTGATTGATGAGATAAAACTGGAAAGTCAGCTCCGGAACAGGCTAGGAACCGCCGCCCCTTCACCGCGCCTCGCCGAAAATCCTAGCTCCATTTAGGGTTTCGAGACGTGAACCGGTGAACCTTCCTTTTTGGTGCTGAACCACTTTCCTTCTTTTGAGTTGATCTCCGATCTTTATTCAATACAGACTATCTATTCCAAAAGGAAAAATCTAATATAGCTAGAATAAAAATTACAACTCAAAAACTCGTCTAACAACTTTATATCTATTACATTAAAACAACGTAAAATAAAACCTAGACCTAATCCATGGATTTTCTCATGGATTAAAATCACGTAGCCAAACCGGCATACGGCCAACATCCATTCAACATAAACATACATCACATAAAATAAAGGAGCCATGATAGTTGGTAAACCTGCAAACAAACACACTCTACAAAACCAATAATCATGTATTATATGATCCACATAAAATAACATATGATATCTATGCATGAATATTAAATAATAATCGAATTTTACAATTAATTAAATTAATTAATTCGATATTATCCACAAGATAAAAATTGGAAATTAAAATAATTATCCACCAATTTTAATCTTGTTATTTTCGAAAATATCACTTAAATAAATCTGGAAATTATTAATAATTATCCACCAAATTTATTTAATATTTTCAAGCCACCCTAATTAAATAATAATTGGATATATTGATATAAATCAAAAATCTAATCCAAATATTATCCATAAGAATCTAAATCTTCAAGGATAAAGTTTGGAGATTTGATTCCATTCCAAAATCTTCCAAAACTTATCCAAATTTAAGATCTTATCACAATTGGATTTTGATAATTATTTATATATATCCAAAATCACCTTATCCAATTTTTAATCCATAAAATTCGAAAATTACAAGATTAATAAATCTGAAAATTTGATCCACTTCAAATTCTTCCAAATTTAAAATTCTATTTTCAAATCTATCTAGATTAAAATTAGGTAAATTAAGATATACATCAAATAATATCAAATCTTCACCAACATCCATAATTTTCGATCTACATTAATTAATAAATCTGGAAATTTGATTTTCATCAAAATCTTCTCCAAATTAATTTATTAAAATCGAAAATTACACTATATTTCACATTTGGAAATTTTGACATTAATCAAATAACTATTCCAAATAATATAGCTATAGGTTTCGAAATTTTCAAGAATAAAAATCTGGAAATTTTGATCCATTCCAAAATTACCAAATTGAAAATTTTAATTTCAAACCTATCTAGATTAGAATTAGGTAATCTTTGATATACATAAAAAATCACCAAATCCAATTCTAATCATCATAATTTTCGAATACACTAGGAAATAAATCTGAAAATTTGATCTTGATCAAAACATCATCCAAACTTAATTCCAAAAGTGCCGAAAATTACTACACCAAATTAGGGAATTTTTAACACATCAAAATCGAAAATTTGACATCTAAATTTTCGAACCCTATGATAATTAAATCTGGAAATTTGAAGAACATCAAATATCATTCCAAATTTAATCTCATAGTGACCGAAAATTCAAGTACCCTCAAAACTAGAATTTTCGATTTTTACATCTCAAATTCTTCCAAGTTTTGAATACCATAAAATCGAAACACATGCCAATTAAATCTGAAAATTTAAACACCATAAATTTATCATCAAATTTAATATGTAGTTCGAAATTTATGCTTGGATTAATCCTAGAACAGTGCCAAAACCCGCTCTGATACCAGTTGTTGGGGTTTTTTCAAATTAAACCACCGCAGGATCATTTGGTTGTTCATTAATCCGTGTTCATGCAAATCATAATTTTATGTAACATGCATGTTTATCACAGTCTAATAAAAAAATATGCAAAGCAGATTCGAATCTAATAAAGCGGAAGACATAGAAACGAATCTACTTACAAATCGATAGACGGTCTGTGGACAAGATTAAAGATCTAATCTTGCTGTTGAATGAGCACAGTAATGGCGCCACCTATGACCTCAAAATCGTGCACCACAAATTCTACTCCAAGATCTTCTGTTATATTCCCGGACTGTATCTAGATTCAGAGTGGGCTGAAATCTACTAGATAGAATTGTGAAATTTGTGGATAACTTTGAGAGACAAAGAGGAGCTGATTTCCTATGAATAATAATCATAAAATTTCGTGCCCCCCTCCCCTTATATATAGGGAGGGGCGAAATTTCATATTCCAGCCCTAATGGGCTTGAGCCTCTATCTCAAGTTCAATATCCAGTCCACTATCAGTCAATTGGGCTACAAAAGGGATCTAGAAGAATATTAAATTGGCCCACTAATTTATTTAATATCCAATATCCAATAAACTTAGGATATAATTAAATAAATTAAGTTTTACTTTTATTCCACTAAAGAAGTAAAACTGACCTACCAATTTAATACATATTTACGAATATGCTTTCTCCTTTAGTCCAGCCATTCCCCGTGTTTAAGATATAATGTTCATTAATTAATTATGTAAGCCTCTGACAGCTATAATTAATTAACATCTAAAACTTTGAGTAGTACCACACAAGCTTTATCATGTAAGGAATAAATTCCACCTGCAGGGTTTCGACATGAACTTGTGTTTCCTCAAGAGAACATCATCAAGCTGGCGCACCAGGACACGGTGCTCATGCATACTGCTCGAGACATCATGTATACATTGTCATTACCCAAGATATCGAATTCAATCTACGAAAAGATCTCACCCATTGATAAATCAAAGTAATAAACAACACACACATATGCTCGCCAATATACATGAGTTCAGAACCCGAACTCTGTGGATCTTTATTCACTCAGTAACTGGGTCAGAGACAGAGAATAGTATCCTATCATGATCCTCCTCAATACACTAACCAGTGTACTAGAATAATCAGTTAGTCAAGATAAACTAACTTATCAGATTATTCTACGGTGTACCGATGGTGTGTTCAGGACCATCTAAGCCGTGAGCTCTTTAATACATTACAAGGTTCTAATGATATGATCTTTACCGTGTGACTCCCCACACCATATCATCTACAATGTAAGTATATGGAACATTGCATAGAACAATTATAGAACATAATCTAAATGCAAACAGTGACTGCAATAACTTTCATTTCATATCATCATATCATCAGAAAAGTATACAAAGACAAGCCTTCCAATATACAAAACCAACAGGCGGCACCCCGCGCCCACGCACCCTCCGCGCCCGTGGGATTCTGTGCCGAGGGGGATGTTGCGTGGCCGCGCACACCCCGCGGTCGCGGAGCCTGGTTTCTCTCTCTTCCGTCCAGTTCTGGGCGATCTTCAACTGGGTTCTTCGTGTTCGTTGATTCTTTCGACAAACACGAAGAACACGAAGAACACTTAACCCAAAATTTCTTAAAAACAACGTACTTGAATTTATCATGCAACAACATGCCTTAACTTAAAAAGAATTTTGGCATTATAACGATGTAAACACGATAATCTTCTTTAAATATTTAGAATAACGACGAAATCTCTAAATATAGCTTGAACATAATTTAAACAGAATAAACGGGGCTAATCTCAAGAATAATAACGATAGGAATAAAGCGAGAAATATAACGTAAACGTTATTAACTTGGAACTTCAATAAAAATTGAAATACAACTTAGACGGAAGGTAAACGAGCAATAATGAAAAACGCGAAGAATGTAAAGAACGGAAGGTAAATGCGGAATTTAAAGACGGAAAAAGAAATGGAGATCGAGACCGATGAACAAGAATGGACGGGGTTAGGTGCGTTGAAGGAAGGTGGCTAGCACGACGTCTCATCGAGTTGCAACGGCGGTAGAGCCGCCCGCTACAACCCAATGGCGCCCCTAGCACCTTCCCTCACCGCATCCCTTCCACGCCACTCCGGTCGTTGTCTTGTAGAATACTCACGAAGAACGCTTTTTACTTTGACAGAACTTTCTCGACTCTTACGAGCTTTCCCACTCTTTATGAAGTGAAATGGATGGAAATGAGCAAATGAATGCAAAGGGGGTGGCCTTGTATTTATAGGAAAAGCTTTGGCTTCCAAAGGAAGCCACTTCAGTGCAAGAATACTGCAAAAGTTACCCCGGGTTCGGTTAAAAGCTGCTTTATTCGATGTCGAGGTCCAAATGACCTCAGACACGAAATCTAAAAATATCGGAAGACTCGTTGGCTCGAATACTAGTGAACCAACTTGATTCGTGAAAAAGACGGGGTCGTCTGAAGAAAGACGAGCAAAGATTCCCTTTTTGGAATTACTTTTTACTATTTACTCAGACTGACAGATTTTGCTCCCGAGCGTTCGATTGACCTCAGAATGGTAATCCATGAATGCCAGCCGAATCCTTGGGTCATTTCCCATAAGAGGGGACTAAAAGAACTAGACTCGGATCAATGAGGAGGATTTCGTAAATTTCTCAAAACACGAACGCACGCAAAAGTTACTATTCATCCATCCTTTAAATACGCTTTTCATCACCGGGAACTTAATTAGGTTCAGAATTAAAATCCGAAAACACCGACATACTCCTTAAGTTAAAACCTTTCTAATGAGACCATGAATGGCCATAACAGAATTAAGATCAAATTTTCCGAAAAGATGATTTTCATGAAAACTGACCCTGAAAGTCGTGACTGACATCTGACCTCAATTAAACTTAATTAAATTTCTTCCTTAACTTCTTAATTATCATTAAGAATTCTCCAAAACTTAATCGAAATTCTGGGGTATTACAAATTCGAGTTCATTTTTCCAATTGATCGAGGGTCGCGAATTCTAACAAATTCGTGGTTCAATTTCATTGTGAGGCTAGGGTTTGGATTTTTCATCCCCATCTGTTCGTGTAACCTGATACTCATGGGAAAACAATGCAATCATCGTCGTCATGCCAGTGAGGATCTCATCAACACTAATGCTATCGATGATCATTGAGCACGTCTTATCTTGAATAACAACCCTTGTGTAAAAGATGTTCTCACGTTGGAATTGATGCTCTTCTTCTCGATTGATGCTCAGACTACGGATGGAAACAAGACCGACATGAGGTGTCTCGGGTTCCTCAACATCTCACTCGGCTTCAAGGATGTCTTTTGTAACGGTGGCGTTGCTTGGGGGCTGCTCTTCGTCTTCACTGGCTGATTGAATCTCATTCTATTTGGTGACGAATAGAACACGTCAGTTCGTACACTAGGCTTGAAAATGGCCCCAACCTTGGCATTTGTGACACTAGATGTCACGGGCTTGACTAGGGGCTGTATTAGGCATCGAGTTGGGTTGATTGGGCTATTGGAATGGTGGCCTCACAAGTGGTGCAGTTGTAGACTCGGGTCTACGGCTGGACTGCGGTGTAGAATAGTCAAAATGTCGTTCGGGTGGTCTGGATTGACCTCGGGGCTGTGTAGAATTAGTAGTAGATATGGAAGACATACCTTTATTCCAAAATGTGCATGTATGAGCTGAAGGATTCTGGGGCCAGCACCTACCATCTCAAGTTGTCGTTCCACAATTGATGCGTAATGCACCATCTTCTCTACACTTGTGAAGTCCTTGAGCTCAACTTCACATGCTATATCCTGATTCATTTCCTCGATGTACTAGATGATAGTGGCATCTAGGGATTCTTCTTTTCCTACGCGGTTCAGAGCCGTCTCGAGCTCCTTATAACATTCTTCTATAGATCGCGATCCTTGCTTAATCTTATTAAGCTTCTTTTCGAGCCCTCTCTCATAGTGGACGGGAATGAATCATTCCCACATAACATCTTTCATCTCACGCCAAGTATCAATTGATGGGTATCTCTCGCGGTGTCTACGGGCGTGCTGGACCTCCCACCATGAGGCTACATAGCCTTTAAACTCAGTGATGCTAATTGGACTTTCTTGAGCTCTGGAAAGTTATAGCATTCGAAAATCTTGTCCACCTTGCATTCCCAATCCAAATAGAGATCAAGATCGTGTAGACCTTTGAACTCTGGGATGCTCGTTTTGATGTTATTGAGCAGACTATCGGCATCTCCATATCGGGTAGGTTCGACGCGGATTGCATGCTTAGAAGGGGCACGCCACTACCAAAAAAACGCTCATAGATAACGGATTTTATCCGTTATGTATGTGAAAAAAGCTCTGTTACGTATAGTGGTGTTATCTATGCTGCGCTTATACATAACGGAATAATATCCGTTATCTATGTTATTAAACATAACGGTTGTAGCAACAAACATGACATCGGATATTACGTTATCTATAACACTCATACATAACGGTTTCTTCCGTTATGAAAGTTTAATTATCTCCGTTATCTATGAACGTTTACATAACGGTTTTTTTCATACATAACACTCTTCATTGTGTGATCTATTACTGTTATATATAACGGTTTTTACCGTTATGAAAATTCATTTTTCTCCGTTATGAAATATACCACATGGACTAATACATAACATTGTTTGTAGTTTAGTTAACACTTTTTTACGTTATGTATGTTTTGATACATAACAGATTTTTACTGTTATTAAATATTTTTAGCTTTCATTATCTTTAGGTCTTATATATAACGGTCTTTTAGTTTCACCGCCGTTATGTATGTTTCCAATAAGTACCGTTATGTATGCCTGCTATAAATTTTTTTATAGATTTTCAACAATTAAAATAATTTCAAAACCAATAAAATAACTGAAATTCCCATAAATCATCATATATCTAATTCAAAAAATAGTCATACATTCATTCGAATATAGTCAACATTCTACACATGTTTATATTGTACTAATGTCAAAACAAAGATAACATATATATATATATATATATTGCAACTAGCTAGCTAGCCATTTTGATCAGAACAACTTTTTCGGTGATTGAGAGACGCCCATTTAGCTCAACTGCTCAACTATAAACCTGCCACGGTTGGAGAAGTAAGTGGTAACAATCATTTCACATAAAACAGATACAAAATCATTCCAAAAAACTGAAGAAGTAAATTTGTTCAAAAACAGAGCAATGTAAAAACCTGAGTTTATTATAGAGAAGAAAAATCAAGAAACTGAGAAAATACTGCATGCTTGCAATATGGAGAAAAATGTACTAAAATGGGCAGTAAATACAACTGACATATGAAAATACAGACAACAGACTAAATTAAAAATATGTTAGAATCAGATAAACTTGAATAAATTTTGCTGTAATACTCACTTGAATTAGAATTGCATATGCTTAATCCAACTTCTATGTGTTCATACTTCACTCACCAACCACACACATACAATCACAATGCATAAATTATGTGTATATAAATCAAGAATGAGAAAGCAAGAAATAATAAATGCAGTAGCACCGTAGACATGAATTAGAGCAAGAAAAAAATAAAGAATTGGATTAACTTTTTGGTGAATAAATGCCTCAAAACTCCACCGACAACACTGTGAGCTGTAAATAAGCAAAGAAATAAAAGCAGAGAGAAACTTACAAATAATCTATAAAAATTTGAATTAGGGATTGGTATGAAATAAAAGCAGAGAGAAGCTTACAAATTCGATTCCTGTGTCATTTAGTACTCCAACTCCAGCAGAAGCAAAGTTGAAATGGTGGAGGGATTTGTGGCTTTTTATATGCATGAGTTTCAACTAATTGCAATACTGCAATTAGTGATTAAAGGACAAGAGAGTTCAAGTCAAAAATAATTATACAAAAAGGAGTCAGCTATAACGGTATTAATTTTGACAGTTGTTAGAGAAATTAAAATATATATATATAAATAATAATTCAATCATTTGCTAGCATTTCTTGTTAAGCGTAGGTCAAATAATAGCCCTTATAAATTTGAATTCAATCATTTGCTGACATATAATCTATCTCTCAATTGAATTTAATGACCTTTATTAAAAAGTTAAAAGAAATCCGAGATGTTGGATAAATATAAGAACTGTAGTGAAAATACCACTGAACTTATAGAATGATTTAAAAGAAAGTGCTATGATAGGTATACTTGGAGGTGCAGCCTCTAAATTGGCTCTTAGAAGAGCATCCCAGTGTAAGTCTCCACTAGCGGCCACCTAAAAATTATGCATCCAATTTAATTTAAAAAAGCCACAAAGTAATAATACTTCTACTTTTCAGCATCTACAAGAATCTGATATCAACATCTATCACACTATGATCTGGACATGTAACTAGATAATCCATTTTCTGTAACTGCTAAAATTTGCAGTTTGGGACATATCTTGTGTATAAATAGATGATGTGTAGATACTTCTGCCAACTTGAATAATGACCAGTAAAAGTAAAACAATGTTGTGCTGATAAATGATGCAGTTTTTAAACTCAAGTGACTGGTTTTGTTCATGATCTAGGTTGACGCATAACTATATTAAGAAATAAAAATAAGTAATCAAAGCTGTATGCTCCATCTATCCAATTATGGGAAAAAAAGAAGCTAAATTAACTTATACATGCACTCAGTTTAATGTTCATAGCAGTTAGTAAGATAAAATGATAGCTCCATCAACCTTCATCTTTGAACTAATATGAGAGCATAAGCTCAAGATGATGCAGCTGAAAGAACAAAGCAATATTTCCAATATGGAGAAATGTTTTGCAGACAAAGGACATCAGGAAACAGTAATATTATTAAAAGAAATTACAACAAATGACGCTATCATAAAAAGTAAAACAAACTGAGCTGCAGTGGAGAATAAGGAGATTGAATAAGGCTTTAAATTACCACAAGAGCCATGAAAGAAGCTATTATGCCAATTACTAGAGCACCATTCACCACTCCAATAATCCGCTGGCTATAAAGAATAAAAATCTTATCATCACTTGACAGTTCTTGAAGACAGCAAAAAATGGTTAAAGAACAAAGAAGAGAATAAGGATGGTCCGATAAAAAAAAAGTTTTGATAACTGATAGAAGATTAGAAATTAGCATGTAAATAGTGAAATATTTGCCCAGATCATAGTGAATACTAAAAATTATCAGGTTAAGAATTGAGAAAGCATCTTGACAATCTCCCTGTGGAAACATGTTATTGTATGAAATATAAATATATATATATATATATGTATATATATATATATTAAAAATTGATTGAATTATAAACCTTCTAGCCTGCAGGCAGAATCGACGATGCATGATCCACTGCTGCAAGAAAGCAATGAAAATGCAAAAGATAAATTTCCAGAAACTTTCAATATAAACACTAGTTTATGTAACAGGTCATTGCAAATTTGTTAATACAAGCCAGTGCCAAGGAAAGTTCACATCAAAATCAAACAACTAATTGTATGTAAAGGCAAGATAGAATATTGAACCAACCTTCCAAAATAGCATAGACCTCCAAAAAGCACCGAAAACAACATTGCAGTTTCCCATCTGCAATTAGAATGCTTCCAATCAACACCTAGCAAACGTATAAAATTGCTGATCATATTCTCCCTAAATAGAAAAGAGAAGACAAGGATACATCTAGATTCAGGAGGAACTCAATTTCTAATGATCACTATCTTTAGTTGTCACAGGTGTACACTTTATGACTCTCTCATTGACCTGTAAAGCGCAAACAAACATTTATCATTTGCCATTGGAACTGTTGGAGGAGAAACTTAAAGAAACAAAAAAAACAGAGTGCTTCGAATCATGAAACCACTTACTTACTAATTAATGGGATGATCATTAATAATAAAAATTAAGATTGAACAAAATTATATAATCAAAAATAATAAAAACAAACTCACCTTCAACAGCAACATTAGGCCATGCGTATCATTTCTATGTTCTTGCTCAGCTCCTCCAGTTTCTTCAGCCAACCAACTATTATCGCCCTCGAAAGGAACATAAAAAATTGGCTGTGTAATAAAAATCCAGCGAGTCCTAGAAAACTTCTTATCTCGTTCACACTTCTTGGAGACTTCCAGTTGCTTACAGCTTCAATCTTGGCCGGATCCACCTTGATTCCTTCTACCGAGACTATATGACCTAGAAACGTTACTTCTTCGAGCCAAAACTTACATTTGCCGAACTTAGCATAAAGCTTCTCTCTTCTTAGGGTTTCCAGCACTATTCTCAAGTGCTCTTGATGTTCTCCTTCATTCTTAGAATAGATGAGAATATCATCTATGAAAACTAGAACAAACTTATCAAGGTACGGGTGAAAAACCCGGTTCATCAAATCCATGAACACTACTGGGGCATTGGTTAATCCGAATGGCATTACCACAAACTCGTAGTGCCCATAGCGAGTTCTAAAAGCGGTCTTAGGGATATCCTCCTTTCGGATCTTCAGCTGATGGTACCCAGATCTTAAGTCTATCTTGGAGAAGACACTTGCTCCCCTGAGTTGATCAAAGAGATCGTCTATTCTTGGGAGAGGGAATCGATTCTTGATGGTTAGCTTATTAAGCTCTCTATAGTCGATGCACATTCTTAACGTGCCATCCTTTTTCTTTACGAACAAGATTGGGGCTCCCCAAGGCGACACACTAGGTTGGATAAAACCTAGGTCTAGTAACTCTTGCAGTTGAACTTTGAGTTCTTGCAACTCCTTAGGCGCCATTCTGTGGGGGGGGGCTTTTGAAACTGGGGCGGCTCCCGGTTCCAACTTGATAGCGAACTCCACTTGCCTGTCTGGAGGTAGTCCTGGCAGCTCCTTTGGGAATACATCGGGATATTCTCTTATGACTGGAACGTCTTCGATGGAAAACTCTCCTCCCTCTTCCCTTATTAGGTTAACTAAAAATGCTTGGCAGTCGTTCCTTCTTATCATCTTGGTGGCTTTTAGGGCGGATATCACTGGGATTTTGGTTCCTAGCCTTGATCCGTAGATTTTCACCTCGGCTTTCCCGGGTGGTCGAAACGTTACCTCCCTCTCGGGGCAGCTTATGGAATCATTAGCTGATGCTAACCAATCCATTCCTAGGATTATGTCGAAGTCCTGAATCTTTATCACATAAAGATTTGACTTAAAGTTTTCCCCTTCTATATTCAATTCTAGGTTAGAGCAGACCTTCCTAGACATTATTTTCTTTCCAGAGGGAATACTTATTTCAAGAGCATTCTCAGCATTCTCAGGTTCAATCTTCAGTTTCTTACAAACAGACTCAGCTATAAACGAATGCGATGCTCCTGTGTCAAAGAGAGCTAAAACTGGCGTCTCGAGGAGGGTAACCATACCTGCTAGATTACCTGGGGCCTTAGCAGCTTGCTGCTGATTGAGAGCATAAGTACGAGCTGGCTGAGGCGGACTTTGTCCTTGGTTGGACCTTTGATCTCGTCCTTGATTCAGTCTCGGGTTCAGTCCCAGCCCTTGACCCTGAGGTCCTCCTTGCTGCAGTCTTGGCTGGTTTCTAGGAAGTTGCTGAAGTGGTTGCGGGTACATGGGCTGCTGTGGTGTTTGAGATCGTTGGTTGTTTCCTTTAGGACACTCTCTCTTGAAGTGCCCCTCCTCACCACAGTTGTAGCACCTAGTTAGATTTGCTCGGCAGACTCCAGGATGCATTCTTCCGCACTTTTGACACGGTCTAAAACTAGGGGCGTTGCCAAGCTGATTTCGAGGCACCCCTGACTCTCGGTTTTGCCAGTGGGGTTTCTTCGTTCTGTCAACCCTTCTTCCTCCTTCCCACTTCCTTTTTCCCTTTGGATCATTAGACGACTGAGTGGGTTGAATCTTCTGAGGAAGGATGGCTTCTATGCTTAATGCCTTAGCTAAGGTTCGAGCATAAGACATGTCTTCTTGCCCAGCGAGGGCTATGCCAATCTCGGATCTGAGTCCTTTCTTGAACTTTCGTGCTTTCTTCCCGTCTGTGTCCACTAGATGTGGAGCATACCTTGACAACTGGTTGAATTCTCTATCGTATTCCGACACTGTCTTATTTCCTTGCTTTAGATTCCAGAACTCCATATCTTTTGCCTCTCGGTAACAATCCGGGATATACTTCTGATACAGATCGTGCTTGAAATCTTCCCAACTATAGTCTTCCCATTGATTCGGGGTTATGGTCCTTCGAACGGACTCCCACCAGTAGTCCGCATCCTCCGTTAACATGAAAAGAGCGCAACTTAGTTTCTCTCCTTCAGAGCAAGCTATGAAATCGAAGATTCGTTCTAAGGAGCGAACTCATTTTTCGGCATCCATTGGATCTCCTAAACCATTAAACGATGGAGGGTTGTGTTTGAGAAACACACTTTCGGCTTTTGGACTGAGGTTTAGGGCTTGCTCAGGTTCGTTCTCATCCTCATTCTCGGCTTGACGTCTTCGAGGCGGCATTCTAAAGAACTAAATGTTAGCGAGGCTTGATTAAATTTACACAAAGCAGGAATGCCTTTGAGAAGGTCTTTTGATTGCACAAGATAGATCAAACAAAATGAAAATTTAGACGTCATTCAAGCATGATGGGAAAATTGCCTCATTTTAGAGGACTTTGGCATCGATATAATAAATTATGGGTTACAACCGGAATAGGGCAGTCTCTTAGAAAATTCACTGCCACTATTTGGTTTAGAAATCTTTAAAGCATCTATTACATATTAAGGTCTTGGTCAGAGCGGATATTAGATTACAGACGAACAGATGGATTAAACATCTAGGTGTTCTAACAACAACACCTCCTACACCTTCTTTCTATGCTTAGTCATGAGCCGGGCCTTTACCCTTCTCCTTGCATGGCGATCCTACTTCCTCTTCACCTTCTTCTGGGTCCTCGTCTTCTTCTTCTTCGTCTCCAATATCAACTGTTTCCGGGACGGTGAACTTGAATGTCCTCATGCGGACACTCCCTTCGGGATATTGATGGGGCATACACTGTCCCAGACCCTGAGAAGCGGACACAGGGGTCCACTGGTTCACTTGAGGAGTGCAGGAGAATAGGGACTCGGTGTGGTTCACGATTCTGACATTCGAGGGTCCTGCCCCTGCGGTTCCTTCATCGTGAGGGCGAGGCACTTGAAATCCAGGGGGACTGTTGAGAGTCGCCCTTTGTAGTTCTAGCTCTACCACGAGAGAGGGATTTTGCTCATCTTCTTGCTGCTCGGCTAAGGCGTGCACGTGGCCATACTCCGATACCCAACGAGCCATTAAAGCTGACGAGAATTCTGTCAGATTTTTGATTTCAGCGTACGTCTCGGGGTCGCGGGTGATCGTGCTTTGCAGGATACGGTACATTGTAGGCCTCCAAGCAGGTGGTGCATGCTCACACATGCGGATGCTTGTTTCCAAGTCGGATACACTCCCGGGCTCTCCTCCGTAGCCATTTTCCCAAGCGCACCTTTCGAGGTATCTTGCCATGTAGGACAGCAGTTGTTCGTTACCATTCCAAGTTTCTCTTCTGAATCTCTCAACTCTTTCTTGCACAGGGCGGAAGAGAGGCACACTCTTCCTAGCTGTCGAACGACGCTTAACCATCTAGAAGAGAATAACTTAATCAGTCTAGATTCAAAAAGAGAGACCTAAGGTCCTCCTAATGTCTGGATTAATCTTGCATGCTTAATTCCATTTTATGAAGCAGTTGACAACTTTTATGAAAATTTTCGTGCCCAAAGTTCTTTAAACATACGTTGTTTACCTTTTCTTTTGAGTCAAAATTTCGAGAGATGATTTTTAAGTCATTTTGGAATCGAGAAATCTTTTCCCAAACTTTCCATCTGGGAAATCATCTTACCCGAACACCTTTTACTTGGAATTTCATTCTCACGGTTTTTCTCTTGTCCATAAAACAGGTATGCTTGCTCAAATCTTTTCCCTTCCTGTATTCCAAAATCATGAATCCAAAATCCAAAATTTCTATACTATCATACCTTGATTTTTGTTTGAGAGTGTGAGGGTGATGGCGAGCTGTGGGTTGCTGCTTTAACTTATCAGAGAACAACTTATATTCACATAGACTTATTTCAAACAAAGAGACAGGTCTGCAGAGTTGCAAACCTCGCTCTGATACCAACTGTAACAGCCCGGTCCCGAGATAGGGATTTACGAGTAGGGACAGGGTGTTATTAAGAGATTAACGAATAAAGATGGGGGGTTTACCAAGCAGTTTAAGAATCAAGACGTGCCTTAGAAGTTATATGGTGATGCTCGGGTTTACTTGGATTGAAGGAAAACATGTTTAAGTGGAATGAAATGACTCATTAATCGGATACCAACTTGTTAGGCTTCTTTGCAGGTGAACGGAGATCATACTCAAAAATAGAGATAAACATAACATGCATCTTGTAGGAATTAAATCGTTTCTGAGGGGATTATTCATAAAGTCTTGCTAAACATAATAGGACTTATACAGAATTGAAAGGAGTGTATCAGAGTAGCGGATCACAAAGTGGGATTTCATAGAACATTAGATAATAGCAAAATAGTCTTGGCAGCCAACCCACATTCACAGCCACCAGCATCCTCAGCATCTCAACATGAAAAACATTTGAAAAGAGGGGGCATGAGCACTAATGTACTCAGTGGGTTTTAATGAAAAAGCTTTAATAACTTTTAAGATATCCAATGATTAACAGACGGTATACGGAGAGCAAAACGCAAAAGCCCTCTCCGTATCCGTAAAACCTTTTCTTTTCTTTTGGGCCCAACTTGGCTCAAACCTGTCGTCAACTGTACCCTTAGGCATGCCATAGGATAGAAGAAGGGTTACCTCAAATATCCGAATGAGTTTGCGGGTAAAAACCCGGTAGTGACTACCTTAATAATTCTGAGCTCAAATCCTGCTTAAGTGAAAGCTAAGTTCCTTCTCTTCTTATTTTTACTAGCAATACCAAGCTTAGAACAATGTCTAATTCTAATACCTTATTACTACATGGTCTTGGCCTACAAGAGTTAAAGCTACCCTAACAAGGCAATCCTTAATCCTTAACTATACGAGTTTTTAATAAGCATAAGTATTCAGATATGAAGAAATGAACGCGGATAAACATCTAATACAAATAAAGCAAATCTACACATCTCATGCTAGCACAAATTGTAAATAAATAATTCTAGCATATCTAACATACTTGAGAGCTCGCTTAACTTATACTCACTTTCTTTACTTCATTTAACCCGAATAATAATTCAACATCATTATGCATATAACTCCATCTATTCTTTTCCTTTCCTTGTACAGAGATCTAACAACATGATATTAAATAACACCCAACTAATAACCCCTTAGCTAGGACTTAATATGGATATCACGACTTTGACCTAATGAGGGTCCGAAAAGGATTTATTTTATTTAAAGGAATTTCTCGACTTGATTTCTAAATTTTTAGACGGAAAAGATCTTTTATAATTTTCTCGAAATAAATCGGAGAAATCTCGAAAAAATATTCTTAGTTTAAGCTTGAGAATTACTCGGAAAAACATGGCTCGAAGAGGAACTCGAAAAGTTGGAAGGACGAGCGTCGGACAACACGGGGAGGTAGTGTCGTGCGCCGGCGGCACCCCGCGCGCCCTCGCAGCCCCGCGCCCGCGCAACCTCCGCGCCCGCGGGGTCCTGGGCCGAGGGAGGCGTCGCGCGGCCGCGCACCCCCCGCGGTCGCGGGACCCTTTTTCTCTCTGTCCTGGGCGATCTTCAACTGGGTTCTTCGTGTTCGTCGATTCTCGACGAACGCGAAGAATGCAAAACCCGGAATTTTCCAAAAACAACGTGCTTGAATTTATCATGCAACAACATGCTTTAACTTAAAAATAATTTTGGCATTATAACGGCATAACACAATAATCCCCCGAAAATAATTAAATATGGCTTGAACGGATTTTTAACGGAATAACGAGGTTAATCTTCTTAGAATAACAATAACGGAATTAGAATGAGAAATATAACGCATAAGTCATAATCTTGGAATTCCAACAAAAATCAAAATGTAAATTTAGACGAGAAATAATGAAGAACGCGAAGAACGGAAAGTAAATACGGAAATTTAAAGACGAAAAAGAAATGGAATTGAGACCGACGAACTAAAATGGACGGGGTCAGGTGCGTCGAGGGAATGTGGTTAGCTCGGCGTCTCGTCGAATCGCAACGGCGGCAGAGCCGCCTGCTACGATTTCAACGGCACCCCCTAGCACATTCCCTCACCGCATCCCTTCCACACCACTCCGCTCGTCGTCTTGAAGAACACTCACGAAGAACGCTTTTTATTTTGACAGAACCTTCTCGGCTTTCAAAGCTTTTCACCTCTCGATTTTTAGAAGTGAATGGAAGAGTAAAGTGAGTAGGAAAAGCTAAAGGGGTGGTCCCCTATATATAGGAAAAGCTTTGGCTTCCCTTGGAAGCCATTGCTGTGCGGGAATACTGCAAAAGTTACCCCGGGTTCGGTTAGAAGCTACTTTATTCGATATCGAGGTCCAAATGACTTCAGACGCGAAATCTAAAAATACCGGGAGACTCGTTGGCTCGAACACTACTGAACCAACTTGATTTGTGAAGAAGACGGGTTCGTCAGAAGGAAGACGAGCAAAGATTCCCTTTTTGGATTTACTTTTTACTATTCACTCAGACTGACAGATTTGGCTCCCGAGCGTTCGATTGACCTCAGAATGTCAATCCGTGAACGCCAACGGAATCCTTGAGTCATTTCCCATAAGAGGGGCCTGACAGAACTGGACTTGAATAAATGAGGAGGATTTCGTAAATTTCTCAAAACACGAACGCATGCAAAATTTACTATTCATTCTTCTTTTAAATGCGTTTTTCATCACCGGGAACTCTAATGACTTCAGAATTAAAATCCGAAAACACCGGCATACTCCTTGAGTTAAAACCTTTCTAACGAGACCACAGATGGTCATAAAATAGTTAAAATCACATTTCTCAAAAAGGCGATCTGACTCCTAAAGTCGTGACTGACATCCAACCTTAGCTAATCTTAATTAAATTCCTTCTTTAATTAATTAACTTATCATTAACATTTCTCTAAACCCTGTTCAGAATTCTGGGGTATTACATCCTACCCTCCTTAAATAAAATTTCGTCCCGAAATTTACTAACCATGATAAGCGATATCAGGGTACTTCTTGAGCAGCTCGGATTCAAGCTCCCAAGTTGCTTCCTCTGAACCATGGTGGTTCCAGATTACTTTCACCAGGTCGATCTCCTTATTTCTCAGCTTTTGAATTTTTTGATCTACGATGGCTTGAGGCTTTTCTTCGTAGGCTAAGTCCTCATTCAGGACTATCTCTTCTTTGCTAATCACGTGTTTTGGGTCAAACACGTACCTTCGTAACATTGAGACATGAAAGACGTCATGTACGTTACTCAGGTTGGGTGGTAAGGCCAACCTGTAGGCTACTTCATTCACCTTTTCTAAAATCTCAAAAGGTCCGATAAATCTGGGCCTTAATTTGCTTCGTTTGCCAAAACGAATTATTCCTTTTGATGGAGACACCTTCAAAAACACTTTATCTCCAATGTCGAAGCTGAGATTCGTTCTCCTCTCATTTGCATAAGCCTTTTGTCTATCCTGAGCTTCCTTGATGCGCTGACGAATGAGCTCGATTTTCTGGACAGCCTCCTGGACCATTTCGGGTCCAAGTATCCTTTTCTCTCCCACCTCATCCCAATATAGGGGTGATCTGCACTTCTTTCCATAAAGGGCTTCATAAGGGGCCATGCCGATCGATGTCTGGTAGCTGTTGTTATAGGCAAATTCTACCAAAGGCAGTAATTTCTCCCAATTGCTTCCTTGATCGATGACAACTCCTCTAAGCATGTCTTCCAGAATCTGGATGGTCCTTTCAGATTGGCCATCCGTTTGAGGATGGAACGCTGTGCTAAAGTTGAGCTTTGATCCCATTGCATCTTGTAGGCTCCTCTAAAATCTTGATGTAAATCTTGAGTCACGGTCCGATATAATCGAGACCGGCACTCCATGCAAACGCACAATTTCCTTAATATACAACTGGGCTAGTTGATCTAGCCCGTCTGTCATCCTAACAGCAACAAAATGTGCCGATTTAGATAATCGATCAACGATTACCCAAATAACGGTATTTCCCCGCTTGGACCTTGGCAAACCTACGACGAAGTCCATGTTGATATGATCCTACTTCCATTCAGGAATTTCTAGGGGTTGAAGCAAACCAGAAGGTTTTTGATGTAAAGCTTTCACTTGTTGACAACTCAGACACCTTTCCACGAAGGCGGCTATTTCCCTTTTGATGTTGTTCCACTAGAAATTCCTCTTGAGGTCTTGGTACATCTTGGTGCTTCCGGGATGTGCTGTATATGGCGTGTCATGTGCTTCGCACATGATTTCCTCCTTTAGTTCTCCTTTGCTAGGCACACAAAGCCTTTCTTTGAATAAGAGTGCGTTGTCGGCGGCTTCCGTGAATTCTTGAGAGTTATCAGTTCGCGCTTCCAGCCTTTTCTTTTCAAGAAACTTGTCTCCTCTCTGGGCTTCAATTATCCTTTGCCTTAGGTCGGGCTGAGCGACTATCGCGGCAATTTGAGCTTGGATGGTCTCGGGTGGTGTTAGCACCTCGATCTTTAACTTCCCGAATTCATTGCGAAGATCTTCCTGAGCTGAAACGAGTTCCAACACTGCCTTCTCTTTTCTACTTAGGGCATCTGCTACTACATTTGCTTTCCCTGGGTGGTAGTGAATCGTACAGTCATAGTCTTTTATGAGTTCTAACCATCTTCTTTGTCTCATGTTAAGATCTTTTTGCTCGAAAAAATATTTCAAACTCTTGTGATCTGAGAAGATCTCACACTTAGCTCCGTAAAGATAGTGCCTCCAGATCTTCAGCGCATGAACGACCGCTGCTAGTTCCAAGTCACGCATTGGGTAGTTTTGTTCATGATTCTTAAGCTGTCTAGAAGCATAAGCAATCACCTTTCCTTTCTGCATTAGCACGCATCCTAATCCCTTACTTGATGCGTCTGCGTAAACCATGAAATCTTCATTCCCTTCTGGGATGGCTAAAATGGGGGCTGTGGTTAGCATCCTCTTCAAAGTTTGAAAACTTTTCTCACATTCAGGCATCCATTTGAACTTGGAATCCTTCTGTAACAATCGCGTCATGGGCTTTGATATAGTCGAGAATCCTTCAATGAATCTACGATAGTATCCAGTGAGTCCTAGAAAACTTCTTATCTCATTCACACTTCTTGGAGACTTCCAGTTGCTTACAACTTCAATCTTGGCCGGATCCACCTTGATTTCTTCTACCGAGACTATATGACCTAGAAACGTTACTTCTTCGAGCCAAAACTCACATTTGCTGAACTTAGCATAAAGCTTCTCTCTTCTTAGGGTTTCCAGCACTACTCTCAAGTGCTCTTGATGTTCTCCTTCATTCTTGGAATAGATGAGAATATCATCTATGAAAACTAGAACAAACTTATCAAAGTACGGGTGAAAAACCCGGTTCATCAAATCCATGAACACTGCTGGGGCGTTGGTTAATCCGAATGGCATTACCACAAACTCGTAGTGCCCATAGCGAGTTCTAAAAGCGGTCTTAGGGATATCCTTCTTTCGGATCTTCAGCTGATGGTACCCAGATCTTAAGTCTATCTTGGAGAAGACACTTGCTCCCTTGAGTTGATCGAAGAGATCGTCTATTCTTGGGAGAGGGTATCGATTCTTGATGGTTAGCTTATTAAGTTCTCTATAGTCAATGCACATCCTTAACGTGCCATCTTTTTTCTTTACGAACAAGATTGGGGCTCCCCAAGGCGACACACTAGGTTGGATAAAACCTAGGTCTAGTAACTCTTGCAGTTGAACTTTGAGTTCTTGCAACTCCTTAGGCGCCATTCTGTAGGGGGCTTTTGAAACTGGGACGGCTCCCGGTTCCAACTTGATAGCGAACTCTACTTGCCTGTTTGGAGGTAGTCTTGGCAGCTCCTTTGGGAATACGTCGGGATATTCTCTTATGACTGGAACGTCTTCGATGGAAAACTCTCCTCCCTCTTCCCTTATTAGGTTAACTAAAAATGCTTGGCAGTCGTTCCTTCTTATCATCTTGGTGGCTTTTAGGGCGGATATCACTGGGATTTTGGTTCCTAGCCTTGATCCGTAGATTTTCACCTCGGGTTTCCCGGGTGGTCGAAACGTTACCTCCCTCTCGGGGCAGCTTATGGAAGCATTAGCTGATGCTAACCAATCCATTCCTAGGATTATGTCGAAGTCCTGAATCTTTATCACATAAAGATTTGACTTAAAGTTTTCCCCTTCTATGTTCAATTCTAGGTTAGAGCAGACCTTCCTAGACATTATTTTCTTTCCAGAGGGAATACTTATTTCAAGAGCATTCTCAGCATTCTCAGGTTCAATCTTCAGTTTCTTACAAACAGACTCAGCTATAAACGAATGCGATGCTCCTGTGTCAAAGAGAGCTAAAACTGGCGTCTCGAGGAGGGTAACCATACCTGTTAGATTACCTGGGGCCTTAGCAGCTTGCTGCTGATTGAGAGCATAAGTACGAGCTGGCTGAGGCGGCCTTTGTCCTTGGTTGGACCTTTGATCTCGTCCTTGATTCAGTCTCGGGTTCAGTCCTGGCCCTTGACCCTGAGGTCCTCCTTGCTGCAGTCTTGGCTGGTTTCCAGGAAGTTGCTGAAGTGGTTGCGGGTAGATGGGCTGCTGTGGTGTTTGAGATCGTTGGTTGTTTCCTTTAGGACACTCTCTCTTGAAGTGCCCCTCCTCACCACAGTTGTAGCACCCAGTTAGATTTGCTCGGCAGACTCCAGGATGCATTCTTCCGCACTTTTGACACGGTCTAAAACTAGGGGCGTTGCCAAGCTGATTTCGAGGCACCCCTGACTCTCGGTTTTGCCAGTGGGGTTTCTTCCTTCTGTCATCCCTTCTTCCTCCTTCCCACTTCCTTTTCCCCTTTGGATCATTAGACGACTAAGTGGGTTGAATCTTCTGAGGAAGGATGGCTTCTATGCTTAATGCCTTGGCTAAGGTTCGAGCATAAGACATGTCTTCTTGCCCAGCGAGGGCTATGCCAATCTCGGATCTGAGTCCTTTCTTGAACTTGCATGCTTTCTTCCCGTCTGTGTCCACTAGATGTGGAGCATGCCTTGACAACTAGTTGAATTCTCTATCGTATTCCGACACTGTCTTATTTCCTTGCTTTAGATTCCAGAACTCCATATCTTTTGCCTCTCGGTAACAATCCGGGATATACTTCTGATACAGGTCGTGCTTGAAATCTTCCCAACTATAGTCTTCCCATTGATCCGGGGTTATGGTCCTTCGAACGGACTCCCACCAGTAGTCCGCATCCTCCGTTAACATGAAAAGAGCGCAACTTAGTTTCTCTCCTTCAGAGCAAGCTATGAAATCGAAGATTCGTTCTAAGGAGCGAACCCATTTTTCGGCATCCATTGGATCTCCTAAACCATTAAACGATGGAGGGTTGTGTTTGAGAAACACACTTTCAGCTTTTGGACTGAGGTTTAGGGCTTGCTCAGGTTCGTTCTCATCCTCATTCTCGGCTTGACGTCTTCGAGGCGGCATTCTAAAGAACTAAATGTTAGCGAGGCTTGATTAAATTTACACAAAGCAGGAATGCCTTTGAGAAGGTCTTTTGATTGCACAAGATAGATCAAACAAAATGAAAATTTTGACGTCATTCAAGCATGATGGGAAAATTGCCTCATTTTAGAGGACTTTGGCATCGATATAATAAATTATGGGTTACAATCGGAATAGGGCAGTCTCTTAGAAAATTCACTGCCACTATTGGGTTTAGAAATCTTTAAAGCATCTATTACATATTAAGGTCTTGGTCAGAGCGGATATTAGATTACAGACGAATAGATGGATTAAACATCTAGGTGTTCTAACAACAACACCTCCTACACCTTCTTTCTATGCTTAGTCGTGAGCCGGGCCTTTACCCTTCTCCTTGCATGGCGATCCTACTTCCTCTTCACCTTCTTCCGGGTCCTCGTCTTCTTCTTCTTCGTCTCCAATATCAACTGTTTCCGGGACGGTGAACTTGAATGTCCTCATGCGGACACTCCCTTCGGGATATTGATGGGGCATACACTGTCCCAGACCCTGAGAAGCGGACACAGGGGTCCACTAGTTCACTTGAGGAGTGCAGGAGAATAGGGACTCGGTGTGGTTCACGATTCTGACATTCGAGGGTCCTGCCCCTGCGGTTCCTTCGTCGTGAGGGTGAGGCACTTGAAATCCAGGGGGACTGTTGAGAGTCGCCCTTTGTAGTTCTAGCTCTACCACGAGAGAGGGATTTTGCTCATCTTCTTGCTGCTCGGCTAAGGCGTGCACGTGGCCATACTCCGATACCCAATGAGCCATTAAAGCTGACGAGAATTCTGTCAGATTTCTGATTTCAGCGTACGTCTCGGGGTCGCGGGTGATCGTGCTTTGCAGGATACGGTACATTGTAGGCCTCCAAGCAGGTGGTGCATGCTCACACATGCGGATGCTTGTTTCCAAGTCGGATACACTCCCGGGCTCTCCTCCGTAGCCATTTGCCCAAGCCCACCTTTTGAGGTATCTTGCCATGTAGGACAGCAGCTGTTCGTTACCATTCCAAGTTTCTCTTCTGAATCTCTCAACTCTTTCTTGCACAGGGCGGAAGAGAGGCACACTCTTCCTAGCTGTCGAACGACGCTTAACCATCTAGAAGAGAATAACTTAATCTGTCTAGATTCAAAAAGGGAGACCTAAGGTCCTCCTAATGTCTGGATTAATCTTGCATGCTTAATTCCATTTTATGAAGCAGTTGACAACTTTTATGAAAATTTTCGTGCCCAAAGTTCTTTAAACATACGTTGTTTACCTTTTCTTTTGAGTCAAAATTTCGAGAGATGATTTTTAAGTCATTTTGGAATCGAGAAATCTTTTCCCAAACTTTCCATCTGGGAAATCATCTTACCCGAACACCTTTTACTTGGAATTTCATTCTCACGGTTTTTCTCTTGTCCATAAAACAGGTATGCTTGCTCAAATCTTTTCCCTTCCTGTATTCCAAAATCATGAATCCAAAATCCAAAATTTCTATACTATCATACCTTGATTTTTGGTTGAGAGTGTGAGGGTGATGGCGAGCTATGGGTTGCTGCTTTAACTTATCAGAGAACAACTTATATTCACATAGACTTATTTCAAACAAAGAGACAGGTCTGCAGAGTTGCAAACCTCACTCTGATACCAACTATAACAGCCCGGTCCCGAGATAGGGATTTACGAGTGGGGACAGGGTGTTATTAAGAGATTAACGAATAAAGATGGGGGGTTTACCAAGCAGTTTAAGAATCAAGACGTGCCTTAGAAGTTATATGGTGATGCTCGGGTTTATTTGGATTGAAGGAAAACATGTTTAAGCGGAATGAAACGACTCATTAATCGGATACCAACTTGTTAGGCTTCTTTGCAGGTGAACGAAGATCATACTCAAAAATAGAGATAAACATAACATGCATCTTGTAGGAATTAAATCGTTTCTTAGGGGATTAATCATAAAGTCTTGCTAAACATAATAGGACTTAAACAGAATTGAAAGGAGTGTATCAGAGTAGCGGATCACAAAGTGGGATTTCATAGAACATTAGATAATAGCAAAATAGTCTTGGCAGCCAACCCACATTCACAGCCACCAGCATCCTCAGCATCTCAACCTGAAAAACATTTGAAAAGAGGGGGCATGAGCACTAATGTACTCAGTGGGTTTTAATGAAAATGCTTTAATAACTTTTAAGATATCCAATGATTAACAGACGGTATACGGAGAGCAAAACGCAAAAGCCCTCTCCGTATCCGTAAAACCTTTTCTTTTCTTTTGGGCCCAACTTGGCTCAAACCTGTCGTCAACTGTACCCTTAGACATGCCATAGGATAGAAGAAGGGTTACCTCAAATATCCGAATGAGTTTGCGGGTAAAAACCCGACAGTGACTACCTTAATAATTCTGAGCTCAAATCCTGCTTAAGTGAAAGCTAAGTTCCTTCTCTTCTTATTTTTACTAGCAATACCAAGCTTAGAACAATGTCTAATTCTAATACCTTATTACTACATGGTCTTGGCCTACAAGGGTTAAAGCTACCCTAACAAGGCAATCCTTAATCCTTAACTATACGAGCTTTTAACAAGCATAAGTATTCAAATATGAAGAAATGAACGCGGATAAACATCTAATGCAAATAAAGCAATTCTACACATCTCATGCTAGAACAAATTGTAAATAAACCATTCTAGCATATCTAACATACTTGAGAGCTCGCTTAACTTATACTCACTTTCTTTACTTCATTTAACCCGAATAATAATTCAACATAATTATGCATATAACTCCATCTATTCTTTTCCTTTCCTTGTACAGAGATCTAACAGGCTGAGCAAAAATACTTTATTGGATATCTCATTTGCCCTAACATGCTTCTAGAGCTCATTAGCTCAAACTTTAGATGAGTATAGATTTACCTACCTTGATTACGGGACGGAAGATGAGGCAACGAGCTGGTGATCTTTCTGAGTATTTTCCCGAGACTCGATTCCTCCTACAAGAGTCGAATCATCGACTTAGAAGCCTCCTTCGAAGATTTCTAATAACATGATATTAAATAACACCTAACTAATAACCCCTTAGCTAGGACTTAATATGGATATCACGACTTTGACCTAATGAGGGTCCGAAAAGGATTTATTTTATTTAAAGGAATTTCTCGACTTGATTTCTAAATTTCTAGATGGAAAAGATCTTTAATAATTTTCTCGAAATAAATCGGAGAAATCTCAAAAAAATATTCTTAGTTTAAGCTTGAGAATTACTCGGAAAAATATGACTCGAAGAGAAACTCGAAAAGTTGGAAAGACGAGCATCGGACAACACGGGGAGGGAGCGCCGCGCGCCGGCGGCACCCCGCGCGCCCGCGCAGCCTCCGCGCCCGCGGGCTCCTGGGCCGAGGGACGCGTCGCGCGGCCGCGCACCCCCCGCGGTCGCGGGACCCTTTTTCTCTCTCTCCTGGGCGATCTTCAACTGGGTTCTTCGTGTTCGTCGATTCTCGACGAACGCGAAGAACGCAAAACCCGAAATTTTCCAAAAACAACGTGCTTGAATTTATCATGCAACAACATTCTTTAACTTAAAAATAATTTTGGCATTATAACGGCATAACACGATAATCTCCCGAAAATAATTAAATATGGCTTGAACGGATTTTTAACGGAATAACGAGGTTAATCTTCTTAGAATAACAATAACGGAATTAGAATGAGAAATATAACGCATAAGTCATAATCTTGGAATTCCAACAAAAATGAAAATGTAACTTTAGACGAGAAATAATGAAGAACGCGAAGAACAGAAAGTAAATACGGAAATTTAAAGACGAAAAAGAAATGGAATTGAGACTGACGAACTAAAATGGACGGGGTCAGGTGCGTCGAGGGAATGTGGTTAGCTCGGCGTCTTGTCGAATCGCAACGGCGGCAGAGCCGCCTACTACGATTTCAACGGCGCCCCCTAGCACATTCCCTCACCGCATCCCTTCCACGCCACTCCGCTCGTCATCTTGAAGAACACTCACGAAGAACGCTTTTTATTTTGACAGAACCTTCTCGGCTTTCAAAGCTTTTCACCTCTCGATTTTTTGAAGTGAATGGAAGAGTAAAGTGAGCAGGAAAAGCTAAAGGGGTGGTCCCCTATATATAGGAAAAGCTTTGGCTTCCCTTGGAAGCCATTGCTGTGCGGGAATACTGCAAAAGTTACCCCAGGTTCGGTTAGAAGCTGCTTTATTCGATATCGAGGTCCAAATGACTTCAGACGTGAAATCTAAAAATACCGGGAGACTCGTTGGCTCGAACACTAGTGAACCAACTTGATTTGTGAAGAAGACGGGTTCGTCAGAAGGAAGACGAGCAAAGATTCCTTTTTTGGATTTACTTTTTACTATTCACTCAGACTGACAGATTTAGCTCCCGAGCGTTCGATTGACCTCAGAATGTCAATCCGTGAACGCCAACGGAATCCTTGAGTCATTTCCCATAAGAGGGGCCTGACAGAACTAGACTTGAATAAATGAGGAGGATTTCGTAAATTTCTCAAAACACGAACGCACGCAAAAGTTACTATTCATTCTTCTTTTAAATGCGTTTTTCATCACCGGGAACTCTAATGACTTCAGAATTAAAATCCGAAAACACCGACATACTCCTTAAGTTAAAACCTTTCTAACGAGACCACAGATGGTCATAAAATAGTTAAAATCACATTTCTCAAAAAGGCGATCTGAATCCTAAAGTCATGACTGACATCCAACCTTAGCTAATCTTAATTAAATTCCTTCTTTAATTAATTAACTTATCATTAACATTCCTCTAAACCCTATTCAGAATTCTGGGGTATTACAATAAAATTCCTCGAATCTTGGAATTAATGAAGTAAAATAAAAAACTCAATTAAGGCATAATAAACATGATGCACTAGAGCGGAAGATAAATCACACCTTTTCTGTGGAGGAGCAGAGCTACGGCTGCGCGAGGTTCCGCTACGAGAAGGAAAGGAAGATGAGGACGATCTAGAGCGAGAGCGGGAGCGCGACCTTGAAGTGGAGCGAGAGTCTGAGCCAGAGTAAGAACGGGAGCGTGAGAGGGAGCGAGAAACAGAGCGGGAGTGGGATGAAGAGCGAGAATCTGATCCCGACGGCGACGCCGAACGGCCGTGGGCGGGTTTGGCCATCGGAGCAGTCCTTGATAAACCCTAACCGAACGGAGGAGTTGAAATTGAAAATGAACGGATAAGTATCGTCAATCAAAATCGCCACAATTAGGGTTGGAATTTGGGTCGGGAGCAGGATTAGGTTTCGAAGTCGTTGGCACATCGGAGGCGGAGGTGGTTAGGCGGGAAAGAGCTCTGGCGCGGCGGTGGAAGAGGATTTTGAAGTCTGAGTGAAATTTTGGGGGAGGGGCGCGGCCATGGAAGGGGTTCGTTGGGAACTTTGTGGAGGTTGCCTTTGAAATTTTTGTGTTAGTTTTTTAGTTTTGTAAAATGAAAAAATCAAATCATTGGTGGGAAACTTTCCGCCTAAAAATTTTGGATTAATAATTAAATTTTGATTTAAAAAAAATAATTAACACATATACATAACATATATTTATAACGGTCAAAGTTACCGTTATATAATGTGTTTAAACATAACACAACACATAACAGTACCAAATGAACGTTATAATTGTGAACAATATGTAACACTCACAGATAACGCAAGACTCGAAAACGTTATATATGATCGGAGATAACACTTCTCTCGTAACGGATTTTTAAAATATGCGTTATCTATACTAAAAATGGTTTTTTTGGTAGTGCGTGGGCAGCCACATCCTCTCTACAGAGGGTCATACTCGGCTTCTGAGCTCTCATCTACATAGGCCTTGTCTTCAGCTTTTTCTTGAGGTTCAACACGTCGAGCTGGACCTCGGATGGCCTGTGGGAGCGTCAGACGCGTGTTAATACACTCTAACTATTGGACCAAGTTGTCCAACTTGTCGGACATCACTTGTTGTTGTTTTTGGAAGTGCTGGGACAGCGGTTCGAAGTGGTATTTACGATCCCATTCCGGAGATGTATCGGATAACTCCAGGTCATTGGGTGGAGCACTAGATGATGGGAGTTTGTCATCTCTCTTCATGGTACCTGCAAATAATGAACAAGCGTGAAGAATAAAGAGCTCCTCACAAGCTCACTTTTCACTCGGATGTTCGCTCTCTTGATTTTACCTCTCGTGTTTTCTCTCAAGTATAAGAAATGCACGGTGTGTGGAAACATGTATATATGAAGCTGCTCAAACTCTAGGTAGAGGGCGGCACTCAGTAGTCCTCTTCACGGAATCAATCTAATTGGACAAATTATGGGATTGATGTGCTATCTCCAAGTAGATGTAAGGTGGCTGTAATAAGATGGTGGTGTCATGGGTAATGATCAAGTATGGATGATAGGATGGGGGTGGTCATGTACTGTAATAGGTAAGGAAGGAATTAGATATATTTTTGAAGTCCCAAATAGAGTAGGAATCCCCAAAAATAAATCCAAAAGGATAGAAGGAAAGAATCGGAGAAGAAAAGGAAATTAAAGAATAGGAAGGAAAGAGGGTAATTTGGATGTGTATCACTAGTGTGACACAATCTAAAAAACCTTAATTAGACTAGACTCTAGAAAGAAAGAACCAAAAATAAATTACAACTCAATAAGGAATTACCAACTATAGACTACTACTAGAAGGAAAGTATGATGTGATCTCAACACGATAAAGACCATGACCAACAAAGTACAATGACAAACAAGAATGAACACACATCGGTAATGTAAGGATTCAATACCAACAAACAAGACACGAATAGAACTATTAAAGTAAATGCGGAAATAAACAACCTAATATTCTCGACTAGACAAATCAAACACGACTCAATCAACAAGCTAATTTGAAACTCAATATTAGACACTTAAAATACCTAGATTATGACTCAACCAAATAAAACACAATTACCAAATAAACACTTTAGGGTATGAATTGGACAGACTATGTATACGTGCTATTTAGGACGAAATAAGCATGTATGATTTTGGGCAACTATGGAACGAATTGTGGAGGTGAATTATGGCTGGATTATGATCGATGGATGAAGATGAGGTGTACAGCAGGCGTATATGGATGACGGTGAACGGTGGTGATGAAATAAAAAGGTAAAAGAAATATACTTACTCAAATCCCGTCTTGGGTGAGATGAAACGCGATTTCTTGTATGCTCTGGATTGTAGCAACTCCCTCTAGAACTCGATGGCACTAGAAAAAGCTTGAGATAGGACTTATTTGATATGATCCAGGTATGATGATCAACGTCGAGAGAAAAACGCACGGAAAACTTATAGAATCGACACACATCAACGAAAGAAGGATTCAACCTGACTAATAACTAGAACAAAATAACCGACTAAACATTGAGATATATCATGCGATTATACGCTAGACACCTAAGACATTAGACTATGACCAACAACTAAATAAAACACAAATAATTATATACCTAAGGGATGAAAATATGGCAAATTTTATATATGTGTTAATTAGGGCGAATGGAGCACGTATGAAGATGGAACGAATTATGGAGATGATTTATGAGTTGATTCACAGCTGGATTGTGGATGTTGGATGAAGGTGAGATGTACGAAAGATGTATATGAATGAAGGTAGATGATGGAGATGAATTAAAATAATAAAAGAAATATACTTACTCGAACCCCGTCTTGTAGTGAAGATAAAACACGATATCTCATATACTTCAGATTGGTAGCCCTCCCCCTAGAACTCGATGGAACTAAAAAGAGTTTGAAATAGGACTTTAGATTTTCTAGGTCTAAAGAACTTGATAAATGGGTGATCAACCAAAGGATCGTGAGACAATTGAAAATAAACTTCAAAATATTAATCAACGTCTAAATAATAATGCCACATGGATGTCCTATTTATAATGCTAGGATCTACTAAATTAGGTAGGAAAACTATCCTAACTAGACTAGGAAATCTGCCTTAATTAAACTAGGATTCCTATCTAAACTAGAATTCTATTTAAAGAAGAAAACTGCCTTAAATAGAACTTTATCTACCTAATTAAATAAAAAAAATAAAAATTAATAAAATAAATACCAAAAATCAAAGAATAAAATCTAACTATGGATAAAATAAATCCCAATGGACTTGGGCCTTCTAATTGGCGTCTTGGGCTCTTCAAAGGGCTGATCCAACACGCCATCTTCATCTGGTCGGTATGCCCATACTGACTGCCTTCTAGACTCTCATCATGCCTTAATCTTCTTCATCTTCAATGGACAACATAGCAATCCATTTGGGGCTGACACGGTGCATTTCATATTCTTCGCTTGGCATGGTCTCATTCTCATCATTCCCCTCCTCTTGAAAAGAATTCGTCCTCGAATTCGAACCTCCGGGATCAAAGATGAACACGAACTGACCATCGAACTCCTTTTGCACAAGCTGCATAACACACAACTTCAAAATCTCCCATCTTGTGTCAAATGGTCGCAACCTCAACTTCATAGGATGCCTTGACATAGAATATACAAATAAATCAGGTGGCACATCAACTTTCAATGGTACTTCTTCAACAACCTATAGAATAAAAAATCACAAGAAAATGTTTGACAAACAATGTTAGAACTCGGCAGCTCCTCCATGCTTGCTTGATCGAGTTCTTTGTAATCTTCAACCACTGCTTCACGGATGTCATTCTTCTTTTCATAACAAGGTTGTATCTCCATCAATTTTTCAACTTCTTCGGATTCCTCAATGGCGGCAACAACCTCCATTTCTTCTCTCTCGACTTCTCCAACGTCTTCACAAGTAGCAACATCTATCAATTCATCAAGAGATGCTTCAACTGAAATTGTTACCTCGAAAGTAGAATCTTCTTTGATGGCAATGACCTTAGATGGTAACTCAACATGGATCTCCTCTTGAATGTCGCTGGCTTGGTTTGGCATATCCATAACCGGCTGAACTGGAGGTACAGTTAGTGTAGGAGGTACATAGGTATGTAGAAACACCTTGAATGACTTAGGTTGATAACTCATGGTCGAGCGGGCTGTTTGGCGTTGAGCTCTAGGTGGTGGAGGCAATGCTTTTTGCGTGTTAAAATGCTTAAGCTGCTCTGATGACTTAGCTAGTTTATTACTCAGCTTGTCTCTCATTGATTGTGTACTTTCTTCTATGCTCTCGATCATTGCATCAAAATAGTACTTTGTATCCCATGTAAGGAACTCGCTGGATGACTCGGGTGCATCGTACGGATTCATGGTAACTTGGATGGAGTAAGTTGGTGTATATGGAACGGGTGTATTTGGTGTAAGGAGTAGGTGTACGAGTGTACAGTGTATGGTTGTATGGTCCGGATAGTGTACGGATGGTGTATGGTGTACAAAGTGGTGTATGGAAGGATTTTCGATCCACTATGGATGATGTGGATGAAAATAAAAGCAAGAAAACGAAAAAGAAAAGATAGAGAAAGATAAGGCTGAAATAAGAATGTATAAGGAAAGAAGAGATATAGATAAGGTAATATCTATTTGGATGTGTTTCACCTAGATGGGCAAAATCTAAATAGTCTAAGTTATCTATTAAGGAAGGAAATAGCCTAAAATAACTAGAAAAGATGAGTACAAATCGAAAATCCAACTGATTTTTTTTTTCGGATTTTTTTTCGGCATATATTATTTTTTTTTTGGTGATCTGTCTTGCTCTTTTCTCTTTTTTTTCAATGAATGACACTAATTATAACTTAATGGACACGTAGGATACTAATTGACACGTAGGACGACACGTCAGATTGAACCACGAACAGCAGAGCTGAAGTAGCTCTGATGCCAAATGATATAATCCCGGTATGATGATCAACACCGAGAGAAAAATGCACGAAAGGCTTAAAGAGTCGAAACACACATCAACGAAAGAAGGATTCAACCTGACTAATAACTAGAACAAAATAAATGACTAACCAATGAGATATATGACACGATTATACGCTAGACACCTAAGACACTAGACTATGACTAACAACTAAATAAAACATAAATAATTATATACCTAAGGGACGAAAAGATGGCAGATTTTATATATGTGTTAATTAGGGCGAATGGAGCACGTATAAAGATGGAACGAATTATGGAGATGATTTATGAGTTGATTCACAACTGGATTATGGATGATGGATGAAGGTGTGTGTTTATGGTCCACAAATTAATATTATCCGGTTTAGACTTAACACGTAAAAACAACTTGGAACTAAACCCGCAATTGGACGGGGTCAATTATAGACATGATAAGCTAACCCAAGTCGATTTCTCAAGGAAGACTTCATGTGGGTAATTGACTTAAGGCTATATATGCAAGTGCTAGAACAAAGAAAATAAAACCCAAACATTCTAAACATGGATTCGATGGTGATTTAAACTAAAGAATTTAAAATATGCAATTTAACTTACGAAAATGCAAATAACAACAAGGATCAAGATTGAGGAAAAGATTATGATAAAAGCATTAGGGTATGGATTCTCTTATTGGTTTTTCATTACGCTTGCTTCAAGTTGGTTATATTAATCTCAAACACACGATAGACCCGTCAATTAGTTTAACTTCAATTACTGTCACCGTCTATCCGTTAAACCTCTATCCGCTATATCGTACGAGCAAGATCAGTATACTAGGCTTATGAACCCAATTCACCTAGCATTGAAAGAACCTAGATCGGGATTTAGAATCTCCTCTCGGTCTCATCTAAAGCCTAGCAATGTTAAGTGGTGATCAAGCACTCAACATAAACAAGCACAATTCCAACAACAACAACCAACCATCACAAGCATAAATCAAAACCAAATCGATCTTCCACCCCCTAACGGAGAGATTAGCCCATAACCATGCTTAAAACAACACAAATATCATAAAAGTGCATCATCTCATAACCAAATGAAAATAACAACTTCTAAAATATCTAATGTTTTCCACAAGTTTGGCACAAACCCTCGCAAATCATCCAAGTTTAAGAAAGAAAATACCAAAAGAGAACCTTCTAACTAGCCTAGCTACCGTGGACGGCTCGGAGTCGTACCTCTTCACGTGCCTCCTTCTTCAACCTAGCTTGCTTGCCTCGTTTCTTTCCCTTTTCCTCCTCTCTTGAATGGTGATGATGGTGATGTAGAGAATGGGTAAGATAGTGGTGTGTGAGTGTAGAGAGAAAAATGGAGAGGAAGATGTAGAAGATGAAGTGAGAGAGTGGTAAATGATGGAATGGTTGATGAGTAATATCCCCAAAAATCAAAATGGGGATTTCTATATGGAGAGAGAATCGAGAGAGAAAAGTGAGAGATAGTGAGAAGTATGGTGAGAGGTATGGGGGGTTAGGAGAGAAGAACGGTGATGAGATGGGTCATCATGAGAGGGCATTAATTGAGAGGGATATGAGGAGATTTGGTGGGAGATTGGAGAAGTAAAAGTCCAAAGCAAGACTTAGGGGAAAATTAATTCCTATGAATCTATTACTTAGATTTGGGTGGCCAAAAAGTCTAATATCCAGCATGCAAAAAGAGGGAGGTTGAAGGAAGTGCCCCCTTGTGCAAAATGTGAAGAAAAGACAAGAGTCGAGTGCAAGATAGGATAGATCGGGCGAAACAGAGTGTCCCGCGCCCCGGCGGGGTGAAGCGCGCTCGCGGGACATGGGTGCACGCGTGCCCGCGGGAGAGTCTGCGCCCGCGGGGCTCCTTTCGCCGAGAGTATCCTCGCGTAGCCGTAGGGTTCGCACGACCGCGGGTCCTTGTTGCGCGGTCGTGCAGCTCGCGCGGTCACGTGGTTCATGGCCAATTCTTCCAGGTTCATCTCTTCCGGTCTCATCCTCGCTCCTTGCCACCTTAATATCTAAAAATCAAGTTTTTGCAGACAAAAGCTCAAGTTTTTCGCAACTTGGCAAATTCCACCATGAGAACAACAAGTGAATATAATCACACGATATCGACAAATAAATAACTAGAGGTACTAGAAAATAACTTATAAAACATGCAAAATCATACAATAAAACAACACAAATAAACATGAGATTTAAAAATATGAAGCAAGAAGGAAATATTCACAAGGCGATCATGCAATTGGAAATTGTTTCATGGTTCCTACAAAAACCTTCATCAACAAGAAAATGAACATAATCATCAAATTAGGTGAATTGCTTGCCCTTTCAAGACTAAGAAGACACAAAATACTCAATTCCATTGAAATCAATTCCCCACGAATCACTTCCATATTTATTAGAACAACAAAATATCAACAACAATAGGGAATGCAATATAGGACAAAGGTCATTAGGTGAAATCATCAAGCTTAGCCGAGCTTCCTAATGTGGTTTCCCATACTCATCATACAACACGTGAATGGATTGACACACACATGAGAGGAGTAGAATCCGGAATGCAATCCCATTCATTTCAACAAATTTTTGGGGTGCGGATCAAAATTAACAAGGTAAAATCATATGGAGGAAATCCCTAGTGTGCTTGTGTGGTTTCCCATACTCATAGTTGAATAAATCAACTAGAGGAGTAGAGATCCTTATTGCTCCTTTCTCTTTTATTTTTCTCATTTATTTTCCCCCTTTTTTATCATAAAAGAAATAGCGAAAAAAGATTAAGGGGATAATTCTTCATGAAAAGAGGCCCAACATGCTTCTTAATCTTTACAGGGCAAGACCCCACAACACCAATTATCAAAATATGATCAACATCGCAATTCATGCTCAAGAGTGAAACCACAAAACCAATTCATTCATCATGATTGACTTAAAAATAATTCCTTGAAGATTCATATCCAAAATTTTTCAATTTTGACAATTTGGACAAAACAAGATACTAAGTGGGAGAATCACAACAAACCTAACAACTAAAACAACTAACATCAACACCATAATCAACATAATTCAACACAATGAATTCTAACAAAAACTTCACATAGACAACATAATCCACAACTAAGTCATAAACATAACGAGCTCACCCCCCACACTTAAAGCATGCATTGTCCTCAATGTATGAAAAAAAATAATATGCAATAAAAGTAAAGGGGAGAGAAAACATCACAATGTGTAGAAGACCGGCAACAAGCGCTGGTTCCTACAAAACAACATGGCAAATACTACCAACGAACAACAAAGAGAGTAAAATGAAAATAATAAAACACGCACACGAACATAAAAATACACAAGTAAAACACAAAATAACTTCACTACTGCGGTGGATCATAAGGCGGTGGAGGAGGCTGCGGGTAAGGATAAGAGATCGTCCAGTTGCTCCAGTTTTCTTCCAGGGCCGTCATCAACTCATCATGCCTGTCAAGGCGACCATAGATATCCTGCCTTATATTCCCAACGTCCTGGCGTAGGGATCCCAACTCTTGGTGAAACTCACCCATCGAGGCATCAGACCGCTCCTGGAATTGCCCCATCATGGTATTGTGTGGGTCTACTGGAATTAGCCTATGGACGTATCAAAATGCTGCCGAAACTGACCCATGGTGTCGGCATAATTTTGCTGGAGGCTCTGCTGGAACTGGCCCATTGACGTATCAAAGTGGTCCTGAAAGGACCTCCAATGGGCCTATAGCATCTGATACCCGTGCTGGGGCATCGTCGAGGGATAAGGCGATGGCTGGAAGTGGCCTTGGCCTTCTTGCTCATTCTCTTCTTCTTCTTGGTCTTCCTCCTGCTCCTCGTCATTCTCTTCATCGCCTTGCTCTTCATTATCATCATCATCATCATCATGTGCAGCTGAAGATGAGCCAGCTTCCCTGTCACATCTAAGGGCTACAAACTGAGCATTCATAAGCTTTGAGGCACAAGGCCGATCAATGTGAGGAACCAGTCTCCTCTCATCAAGTACTAGCTGGGCTCGCCGGAGCTCATCCATAGTGATCAAATACTCTTCAACCTTGCTCCGTCCTTCAGGGAGAGGACCTTTGTCAGGAATCAATATAAGCTTAACAGCGAGAGCGGTGATGAAAGCACAGAAAGAGGGGTGCTGCTTTGTACGCCTCATCATCTGCTGGATAGCTATCCAAATGAAATAAGATGAACAGACCTTGGTGTTGTGAAGAGCACACAAAAGAAGATACACCTCTATGGTGTTAACCTTGTTGGCTTGTTCTTTTCCCGAAATGGAGTATGCAAGGAACTTGTGCATGATGATAAGGCAGGGTCCCTAATGAAGCCGGTAGATGTCCCTGAGGATCCTAATTGTTGAAGTCGGTGAGCTCTTGTCAGGCGACAACTATGTTGAAGTCGGATGGTCTATCTCTTGGCCCAGTTGGTGAAAACCCAAAGTAGGTGTTCATTCTGGCCAATGTCACTTCAAATTCTTCTCCAAGCATACGAAAGGTAATTTTTGAATTCACAGAATCAAGCTTGAAGGTGACCAAGAACTCAAGGCACAAAGGGTTAAAGCCAACATACTTCAATTTTGCAAATTTATCCAAGGTCAACACCTTTAAATATTTCTCCACTTTCTCATCAATTTTCAATGATTTCAACAAGTTCTAATCAAGGTAACGGGGGGAAATAATCTCATATGCATTGAAATCTTGGTAGCGATTACCTTCTGCGTGGGTACGCACTCGGAATGGGCAACTTTAGAGCTCTTGGAGATTCTCTTCACCATCATATTGAGAAGAGGATATATTCTTTGTCCTTGGCGGCATTGTGAGCTTGAAAGCAAGGGAAAGAGGGCTGGAGTTGAGGAAGGGTGCTCGGGACGGAGACACGGGCGTGAGCGGAGCAATGGTGCATGGAATGCGCGCGAGTGGGCAGGGCGCGGCTGTGGGGCTTTGTGCAGTCGTAGAGGCTTGCTGGAGAGATGGTACGTGGCCATAGGACTTTGCGCGGTCGCGGAACTTGGTGGGCGGTGGAGAAAAGGTGACCGCGGCATGAGGTGGTGGCTTGAGAACGACGGCGGTGAGCGGTAGAGGCTGGAAGGAGACGGGCGTGCAGGCACGGAGGATATACGCGGTCGCGGTAAAGAGGATGGTGACGTGTGTGTGTGACGTGGGGAGAGTCTACTCAATTGAAATTTTCTGGGATATGGATGGTGGAAGAGAAGAGGGGAGCTTGGAGAGTGATGAAGAAGAAAGAAGAGCTCAAAAGTGGTGCAAATGGGTGAGTGAAAGTAGGGTTCCAAAAGAGTGGTCCCCTTTTATAGGGAGGAGCCCGCGCGACTGCGGGGCCTTGCACGGCCGCGGGACTGGACGAGGTGTGCGCCCGCGGAGCTGTGCGCGCTCACGGAGCTCAATTTTTTGCAAACAATTGTCGTGCACCCGCGAGGGCTACGCGCTCGTGTGGCCTCTCCGTTGAGAGTGGTGTCGCGCGGCCGCGCGGGGTGTACGGTTGCGGCCCATTACTTAGCCAAATTTCCCCTTTTCACCCCTGCACCACTCCAACTTTACCCCTGCAAAATAAATAACAAAAACACGAAAAACTCAAACACACAAAAATCTATAAAAATTAAATGACAAACACATAAAAACAAGATAATCATGGGTTTCCTCCCATGCAACGCTCGTTTTAATGTCTCGAGCTAGACATGGTTTTCGGGGTAACTAACTGGAATCATCGAGTTTGAAAACCTCGACGTCGGCTTTTTAGGGTCATCCTTCAAAATAGGGCTTGACTCGGTGACTATTCACTTGGAATGTTGTGTTTTTCGTCAGATTTTTCAAGGTCACCACACCATATGGAAATACTTTTTCAAGGATGAATGACTACCTTACTTGCTTCCCTTTTTGACATGGCCCGCAAATGCCAGTTTTCTTGAAAATCTCCTTAGGAAGCTCCTCAACTAGCTCTTTCTTATCCAGATGATTGATGGTTTTGAAGTTGAAGTGATTCAGTCGTCGATGCCATATGCAGCTTGCTTCAGTTGATCCTTTTGATAGAAAGCAAGCTTCTCCATAGCCAGGATGCTCCAGTTGACTTTTCTCATATGTCGCATGAGCTTCGACTGAAATCAACTATGTATCCATTGTCACATAGCTGACTGATGCTGAGCACTTTGTGATTCAGTCCTTCTACATGGGAGAATCTATTAACTACCACCTTTCCTTTGACCACGAACCCTTCTCCAATGGTTTGGCTTCTGGAGTTGTCCCCAAATGTGACTAATGGCCCTTTTATTTCTTTGTATCCTTCGATATCCCTTTTTGTCTCCTATCATGTGTTTGGAGCACTCGCTATCTAGATACCAAAATTCTTTGGTCATCTTCTTAGATAGGATGCTCGTTTCCTGTTCATCATTATCATCTATGAGGCAGAACAGTGTCTCATCATCAGAACTGTAGCCGTCTGAGTCGATTCTGGATAGATAGTCTGAGTCATCTAGTATGACATTCTCGGAGTTGGCCAACATAGCTTTTCTCTTGAAAAAGCTTCTCACTTTGGCCTTCTTGTCATCAGAGAGTTCAGGGCAATCATACCGATAGTGCCCTTACTTGTGGCAGTGAAAAAATTCACCCAAGCTTCTGTTGTTTCCCTTTCTTTGTTCAACTGCTCTTTCAGCTGGTTGATGACTTCTTTCAGCTCTCGACGCTTCATCAGTTTGAGGTTGAACTGATGGTTGATCTTTGATCATTTTAAGCTTTTCTAACAACTTTGTAACTGACTGAATCTGCTCGTTGATGTCTTTAGCCAAGTTTTCCTTCTTTTCAGTTGTCTCTCACCTTCGGTCAGTTGCTGACCCTCCTTGGTTTTCCCTGGCTGGTGTGCTCCTTGTTCAGTAGCTTATTCTTCCTCGAGTTTCTCTAAACCAATTTTTTTCTCCATAGAAAGTAGTGTCTTGAACTGATGATGACGTTGATGCTTCTCTTTTTCGGTTTAGGCTGTACTCGTGAGCTTTGAGAGAGCCAAACAGTTCTCTGGGAGTGATGCTATTCAGATTTCTTGATTCTTTTGTAGCAATCACTTTCATATCCCATTCCTCTGTAATATTATCCTAGATTTTGGATTCATCTCACAGTTGGGATAATTTCTTCTGATACGACCCGAACAAATCCTAGCCGAATCTAGAGACATAGCGAAAGACTTTTGGATACAAAATACGTCCGCGAATGAAGGGCTTCAATCCGGCTCAATAAATTAAACACAAAAATATGAACGAATCTAGACAATTAAAACACTCAAACTATGACACGAACTATGGAACACAATACCAAATACCAAGGGTGATAGGATGGAGGTATAAGGCTGATGGAAAGGTTTAGGAATCGTGTATGGGTTTGTGAATAATGGCTTGGAGTAGATAGGATATGTTAAGGTATAAAGGAACTTACGGTTTGACGGAACGGATGAAGAATTCGATCGTGTCTTGATGTGGAAACTCGAACTCGATATGAATCACAATCCGATAGTCTCTTTGAATCTCGAACGTACTCGAAGCTGAAATCTCTAAGTTGCTCTCCGGATAGCGAATAACTATTAATCCTTCTTGTGGATTAAGGGATACCCTTAAATAAGACTTAAAGTTGCTAAGCTCTAAGAATATTGCTTTGTATCTAAAACAACAAACGAATAAAAGATAGGTTGAGACACAATTGTATGCAAGGGAAAATTTTAATCAATAATGTCTAAAGAATAATGTTCACAATGGATCCCTATTTATGAGAGTACAGGGCACGAAAGTGTAAGCCTTATGGGCTTAAAAATCTGATCCAAATAGATCTCCAACTAAGCTAGAAAATTACCTAAGCTAGAATTCTATTCAAGGTAGGAAATTACCTTAAATAAAACCTAGTCAACTTTGACTCAAATAAATTCAAAACTTACATGGGATGTCACAGTCTAGCAAATAGATGTCAAGAGTGTGTTTGTACAAGGGATGCTCAAGGAGGACGTGTATGTCAAGCAGTCACCTGGATTTGAAATTGAGGACCAAGTCTTCAAACTAAAGGAAGCACTCTATGGATTGAAGCAAGCTCCTTGAGCCTGGTATGAAACCCTTACAACATTCTTGCTAAAGAATGGGTTTCAAAAAAGAGTCATTGATCGAACTCTATTTAGGATAGAACGATCAACTGAGATCATAATGGTTCAAATTTATGTAGATGGCATAATATTTGGATCAAAGAGTAAAGATCTGTGCACTCGATTTGCTCCATTGATGCAAAGCAAATTCGAGATGAGCATGATGGGAGAAATGACATTCTTCGAAGGACTCGAAGTAAAATAGCTTAAAGATGGGATATTTATCAGCCAAACCACGTACACAAAGGAGCTAGTCAAGAAGTTTGGAACTGATAAAGGAAAAACTCTCAAGATTCCCATGAATACATCAGTTCAACTGACTCTCGATGAAGTAGGAGAATCAGTTAGCCAAATTTACTACAGAGACATCATTGCCTCGCTTCTCTATCTAACTTCCAGCCGACCAGACATCTCATATTCAGTCGGTTTATGTGCATGATTCCAAGCCAATCTAAAGAAGAGTCATCTCGAAGAAGCAAAGAGGATCATCAAGTACCTCAGAGAAACCATAAATCTTGGACTATTGTATCCCAGAGATGACAACTTGAGTCTAACTAGCTATTCAGACTCAGACTTCGGTGGATGCAAGATCGACAGAAAATGTACCAGTGGATCGTGTCAGTTTCTTAGACATAAACTGATATCGTAGTTCAGCAAGAAGTAGCACTCAGTTGCCACATCAACGACTGAAGCGGAGTATGTAGCTACTAGAAGCTGTTGTGCACAGATACTCTAGATGAAGCAACAATTGAAGAATTACAAGGTCGAAACTAACGAAGTACCTATCTTCTGCGATAACAATAGTGCTATTGCGATTTCTCAAAATCCAGTTCCAAGAGCTATCAAAAAGCTCAACTACTCAGTTCATAGTTCTCACGAAAAACTAATTCCCAGTATACAGCAACAGCTCATGCTGCATAGTGAGCTAATCAAGATACAATCTCAACCAGGAGCTCAATCAACTGAAGCAGAACCATCGAGCAAAAACAAAACTGGTGAGCCTGCTACTAAAAGAAGGTAGACTAAGCACAAGAAGGATTAGAGACTGATCGAGCATAGTTGATTAGGATCTCTAAGTTTTCTTCTTGTAACTTAGTCTATTAATCTTTTTGATCAATAAAATCTTTCTTTTATTGATAAATGGAATGTCAGCAAGATCTTTTGAAATTTCTTACCATTGAATCTCTAACACATGGCATTAAAGGCCAAAAGCAAAAGACAAAGGACATTGCTTTTTCAAAGATATATGAGTATCATTTATTACTCATAAATCACCTCAGATCTAGTATTTTTGCAAAGAGGAGACACTCATTCAAAAATCGTTCTAAGAGTCTCCTCCTCTCTAAATCTCTAAAAAAGAAATTCTAGCCCAATTCCTTCAATGGCAGAATCCCTCAGCTTCTCAAATTCCTTCAAAAGCCAGATGTTGAGAGAAAAATTCCTTGAAAGGAAGAAGTTCCAGGAAATTCTCCATGAATAAAACAGCCCAAACCTACTTTTTAATCTTCACAAGACAGGAATTCTCTATTATCTGGAAACACCGCCAAGGTTCTTTAGACAAAACCTAGTGAGTGAATTTCTTCTTCAAGCACGAGTGAGTGCAAATGGCAAGGAAATATTCTCAGTTATTCAAGGTGAATTGATCAAAATAACTGAAGACACAGTTGCTGAAGTTTTTCAACTTCCTAAGCAAGGAGCAACATTTTAAGAATTGAGTGAAGCAGCTAAACCATACTGGAGAAACTGGAAAGCTTCCACCTGCAGAAAAGCATTTAGTTTTACCACAGCTAAAATTGATTTGAAGCTAGAGTGTGGAGTTCTGCTCGACATCACAAACAAGATGATGGTTGGAGCTATTAGAAGCCTGAACCAACTTACCCAAGAGAGGTACAAGGTGATGATTTACTTAGCTGAAGGAAGATAAACAAACTAGGCAGAGTTTGCATTTTCTTAAATCAAGTATCAAATCTTCAAGGCCTCCAACTCTAAGAGAACAATGAAGTTTTAGTCCATGATGGGACTTGTTCTCAGGACGAGCAAGTTGATAGAAGACATTCTGAAGCTTCCAAATGATGATGCTTTACCAGTCCTTATCTCTAACTGAATTCCTAAGAAAGGGAGCATCATCTTCAGTCACTCAAGAAGGAAAAGGAGGACCAAGGCCAAGACAAGTGCCACAACCTCAAGCAACTCAACTGCCAAGTTCATTCCCTCACCAGTCTCGAAGAATGGATTGTCAGCTGATTTCAAAGTTTTTTCTGATCCAGATGAGCTTATTCCATTCATTGGAATCTCTCATCCCGACTATGGAGTCGATTACTTTAGGAGCACTTGCCCTTCTCTCCAACTGACAGAAGAAAATATTCACACCTTCTATAGTGGTGAATATACAGCCAAGAGTGCACAGAAAGTGGTAACCAATTTACTTCTTACTCAATTTGCATTCGTGGCTATGCAAGATCAAGAGATTTTTAAGTAACTGCACTGGCATTTCTACTGGTTCAAATGGAGACATTCAATGTCCATCCAGTCTCATTTCTTGATCACTGCCTTTCACGACATAAGTTTTTGGCTAAGAGAAGAAATTTGGAGTTTAAAATGGATAGGGTCTTCAAATCCATTTTCTCCAACGATCGTGTAAGTTCAGAGGATTATGAGTCATCGACTGACCAACAAGATCCCTCCAACTACCCTACTTACCGAACTAAAAAGTGACATCCTACTCAAGGAGAAGCAGGAGTGAAACAGCCAGCTAACTGCCTAACTAGCCCTGCATGCCGAAAAGTGAACTTTGACAATCTGTCAAGTCAGTCAGCTGATCCACCTCAACCAACTGAACCTACAATTGAGCAGATACAAAGGAATCTACTCCACACTCCAATCGTAGCAAGTCGAGAATGTGATGATGAAGACACTGCCACATCACCAAATCTCTTGTCTAAGAGATATTTCACACCCCTAATAGCTTCAAAGTCGAAGACAGCTCAATTGAATTCTCAAGAACTTCAGTTTAAGCCACCCTACAAGAGAAATTTGCACAAAAGGAGAAGGGTCTCATCAGCTGAAGCTAAGCAACGGAGTCAATCTATGAGAAAGACAAGGCCAGAGAAGCCAATAAGAGAAACTGGATTTGCACTGCTCGGAGAAAAACAGTGAAGAACATCCAGTTCGCCCCATCAAGAAGAGGAAACTGGCTGAGATTTGATGAAGCAGTTAAGCAAACTGACTTCATCAGTTCAGTGATGAATCAGTTACGGGGGCAAAGGAGAAGAAACAATTGAATTGATTGATCCACTGCCACATCATCAGTTCCCAAGCCATCAATTGGACTGTATCCCAACTGACACAGGATAAGTTTTTGAATTATTTATTCTTTTAAACTTATTCTAAATAAATTATTACCGTTGTGATCCACTGCATTTTCATCATAATCCAACGGATATAATTTCAAAAATGGGAAGATCTCTCACTAAAAGCTAGCATTAATGCTTCTAAGCACTTGCTCAACAACAACTTCAGTCTCATAGAGAGTTATGACTCCTCCCTCTTTTAACAATTGAAGAGATATCTCCGATGACATCTCTAGAGATTTCAAGTTGATGAAGCAGTCATGTTCCAACTACTTGATGAAAAGGGAAGACATTTCTGGAGTAAAAAACGCCGTTGGAGCAGGAATTAGATGAATAATCCTTTCATATCATCTCCAACCATTTCAGAGATAATGTATTCGATGATACAACAGATCTAACGCCAAGTTCCACACGAAGCTCCTCTACTATTTAATGAGTCATCCAACTCATCCTCCTACATTCGGCCACCTCTAACTGAAGAACTCTTCACAAGTTTGGCCGCATTGACAACTGAACCTCAAGCTCTATCCACTGCCGGATATAGGTCAACTCATGGTAACAGAAGAGGCTTACAACTGGTTACCTTCACCGACACCACAACTGCCATACCCCTCCCCATATGAGGGTAACCTTGCAACTATCTTCACTTTGCTCCCACACATCCCTATCTCATCATTTGATCTTTAAATACACACCCTTCTGGATGATGCCAAAAAGGGGGAAAGAGAGAACAATGAGAATAATGATTGAAAAATCATGAGTCTCTGGGATGAGATTCAAAGGGAAGCATCGCAGTTTCAGTTGGAAGAATATCCTCAAAGGAAAGACATGGGGACTGTTGAAACTGCTAGAGAAGAGAGGATCAGCCTCATGGGAAAGTTTGGGATGAAGTCTGGAAAAATGCCAGAGAAGAGAGGCATCAGCATCAGGGGGGAGTTTGGTGAGATGTCTGGATGAATGCTAGAGAAAAAGGAGAATCTAGCAGAAGGTGGAGAAACTGAAGCTGAATGGAGAAGCAGCTGAAGAAGAAAAGCAAGAAACTAAAAAAAAAGCAAAACTGTTGTAGATTAAGAAGAATCTAATTAGTTCATGCAAAATAGTTTCTTAGCTATTCAAAGGTTTTCATATATACACGTCTTCTATACACAAATTGAAAATTTCTTAAATCAGTTTTTCCATCATCATTGCTAATTTTTGCCAAGTTTTGACATCATCAAAAAAGGGAAAATTGTTAGGAAAACTATCAACAGTTACCTAATCCTTATTACGGTTTTGATGAAATGTCAAAACATGTCAAAAAGCTTTGAAAAACTGAAAGAAAATCAAGCTGAAAATCTAGATTATCAAACAAAAGATTGAGCTAAACAAGGCCAAGAATGATCAATAAAAAAAATGAGAGAAAAGAAGAAAAAAAGAGACAAAAACAGCCAAAAGTTGAGAAAAGAAGAAAGTTGAAGCTTGATTGCTAGATCAGTTAGTAAGTCAAGTAAATTGAAAATGCAGGAACTGACAAGTTCAAAGTACCAACTGACCATCAGAGTCAAAAAGGTATACATGCCAAATGAAGCATTTCAGTCTATAGTTCGTGAGCTGAAGAATATGACATCTCAAGTACCAGCTGAAGAATGTACCAGTTCAGGGTACAAGCTGAAGAATATGCTAACTCAAGTACCAGCTAAAGAATACCAGTTCAAGAGTACCAGCTGGAGAAAGTACCAGCTCAAGGTACCAACTAAAGAAAGTGCCAGCTCAGAATACCAATTCAGAGAATATCAGCTGAAGATACACTCGATCAGAATATCAGCTGAAGAGGCAACAGTTCAGCATCCAAACTGAAGAAAGTACCAGTTCAGAAGTTCTAGCTGAAGGGACATCAGTCCAAAGTAGCAGCTGAAGAAAATACTAGTTCAATACTGCCAGCTGAAGAAGACCAAACTGGAGCACAGAAAGCATCAAGCCAGAGCTCAGAACTGCTAGCTAAATATAGTAAAAAACTAGAGCTTAGAAACTGCCAACAAGATGCGTAGAACCAATAGCTGAGGAAGTGTTCCGAACTGAATATCACAACTGCCAGCTGAGGCCCATAACTGACAATCAAGACAGAAGCCGAAACTGGAATTTAAAATTTCCAGAACTACCAACATGAAGATCTTGAAGTTAATGCAACCAAGATCTTGGAGTAAAAGCTTGTCAGAGAACAAAGGCAGTACAACGACTACTTCAACAAAAAGCTTCTCAACGGCTTTAAAAATCAACAGATCATTAATGATCATTCGTTGATGTCCAAACGGTCAGAATCTCACTCTTATATAAAGGATGAGTAACTCAACTTGTGACGAGACTTTTTGCTCACATACTTTCGAAAAACACACTTGCTGAAACATTCTTTGTAAGAACACCTGCCGCAAAGGTCAGTTCAGGATCAAGCTTTAGACATCAGCAGTAAAAGTCCAAACTGAGAAGAAGAAGCCAACCGACCACCATCAAGCTAGTTGTCGAAGAAGCCAGAGCCAGCTTCTCAGTTCAGAAATACACCGATCAACTTCCCAGCTCAAGCCAAAGGAGCATATCAGTTGATAACAGTTTCAAGACTGCATTCTTGAAGATCGAAAAAGATCTAAAACCTTGTAAAGACGGGCAATAACACCTTATCTCTCCAGTGAGCAGTTAGGGATCGCAAGTGTGAGCTATCGACCTACCGGCTGAGGAGACCGCATTCGTTGGAACTGCCATTTCGGAGACATCACCAGTTGAAAAGGAGGTCGCGACTCGTAAAGTCGCCGTTTGCCAGGTTCAACACATTATCTTCACTGTGTAATTGTAATAAAGAAACTTTACTATTGCATAGTAGATTGCTCTTTTCAGTAAGGAAGAGATGACGTAGAAGTTTGATCTTCGAACCTCTATATACCGTTTGTGTGTGCTCAGTTTATTGTTTTCAGTTGCATGCTTCTAATTGCACACATCATCACACAAGTCTCACCTTGTGGCAACTGATTATCTTAACTCTTGATGTTTATCATATAATAATATCTTTATTATTTACATATTTTATCTAATTTTGGATTTCATATGATTCCAAAACTAAATAAATATATAAAAATCAATAAAAATATTATATATATTTTATAAATTTTCACTGCCTACAGATATATCGCATGAAATGTAGTGGGTGTATATTTATGAATAAGGGAGTCTTGTGTGACACTGTTTTACAAATTAAAATTCATAAAACAGGTCACGATCCTAGTTTAACACAATCAAATATTAATAAAATTATAAATGTGTCACTGAATATGTAATTATTTTAATTATAACCTATCTCATGAATTTTGACGTGTAAAATATGTTTACATGAGTTTTTGTATTAATTAATTATTAATTAGATGAATTGAGGAGAGATGCCATAAAAATGTCAAGGAAAAAGAGCCTAAATTGATAGGTATATCCTACCCCTCCACCTAATAACACCGAGCAATAGTTAGAAACATCAATAATTATTCAATAAAAAAATTAAATACACATGCTGAAAATATAATTGTTAAAACATGAGATACAATATAAAGGTTGTATTAGGGCCATTTTAAATATTTTGGGCCATGTGCTAATTATAAAAATTTGGCCTCTACTATTAGAAAAACACTATATTTCATTTATTAATAAAATTTGAGTTCTTAATATTAAAAAATACACGTAATTTTTTAGGAGCCTTGTGCAGAAACTCTCCTCACAAACCCTTATCACCGGCGCTGGTTGTGATAGAGGATCTCATCTTTACTCATGCTGCTAACTAGTTGATTAATCAAGCAAGTTGTTTGTACAATTCAAGAAAAATTCACATAATAATACTTCTTCATGGAAAAAATGTAGTGGGAAAAATGCTTGTGTATCAATGAAGATGGAAGTCCGATTCACTATGTATACTCAATTGCCTTTAAGAATCTTGCTATGTATGTTTGATTAAGCTAACAAATTAGTGTTTTAAAATTCTTTACATGTAGATGTGCAAAAAGTTTTTTTCACTAAAATTAGAATTGGATTACCTTCCAACAAGAGAAAGGGGGGTCATACAAATAAATTTTATTTTTTATTAATTACACTTTATAGTACTTATTTGTTTGGGGTTGCTAACACTTATCATAATGTTTTAAAAAAACACACATTGATATCCAATATTAATATAATCTAATAAATCTAACATGAGAGTAAATTTTCGGCATTCCAAATCTGACATGGCTTGTCGAAATTAAATAAATTAATATATAATCAACTAAAATACACATCAATTTCCTTGATATTTAGTTAACCCACATCATATTTGAGATGCTGAAAATTGGTATATGTGCTAGATTTGTAGAGTATGCAAATGTTGTGTTATGTGTATCAATAGATAAATTTTGAATGTTTTTTTTGAAACTTTAGGATAAAAGTATTAAAGACTTTAAATGTTGAGTACTAAAATGTAATTAACTCAACATAAAAAAAACAAAGGAAATGAATAATCACCAGTCTTTGATTAGACCGTCTAGCAATATCAATACCCTGAATCCAATATTTGAACCTAATACTTTTTGTTGTGAAAAATTGTACTTACACCATATCCAACTATCTTACCCAAGCTCAAACTCATTTTGTAGTAAATATCATATTTAAATAGTAAGTTATCTCCAATCAAGAAGCCAATTCTCATATTCAAAAGAATATTCTCTTAATATTCATTATCATACTACTTTTTATCTTTTTCAAAAACATCTGCATATGTATCAAATTTATAAACTGGACCTCTTAATTTTTTTTGTATATTCACGAAAAATCTAATATAAATAATTATTAATCAATAATTTCTTACAAAACAAAATAGTACTAAATATCTTAATTTTGAAGGATTGTAACAAAAAAATATTAAACTAAATATTTATTAAATAAAAGAAAATTACAAACTTGAGAAGAAAATTACATTAAAAATTATTCAAACATATAAATTTAAAGGAATATGTTCTTTATTTTAAAGTTATTGTTAGGATTTTATTTTTTATGTCAATGTGTTCTTTAATTTTTACAATAATAATTTTAATTATTCTCTTAATAAACATCATATACTAAAAAAAAATCAATACATAAAAATAAAGCATATACATAATACAAATCATTACAAAATAATAAAAATGTAAAATTATAAATTTACATGTAAATGAAGGACTGAATTGTAATTCTAAAAAAATCAAATAGTAGATGAGTTAGTGAACAGGAGAAATGCAAATTTGTGTTTGGAGTAGAGAGAAAATCCATTAAAATCCATTTTTGGTATACAGATGCAGCTCCATTGGAGCAAATTTATCATTGCATTTTGCGATTTGGGTCTCGGTTGGAGATGGTCTTATTCAATATTGTAGCGCCCCGGTCTCGAAAGACCGTGGAAATGGACGCCACGGGGGTTGGAATTAAGAACCGGGAAAGAAAGGGGGTAATTTAATTAACGAAAACTCAACAGAAGACTCAGAATAATGAAACTTGCTATATAATAAATTATAATTATCCTTAATACCAAGATCAGATCTCTTAGCATTTAGCAAAAGAATATCGTAAGTGCGGAAGCTGAATTTTTAATAAAATACTGATAAAAGAGACAATAGGAAAATATGTAAACTATAATCGCCCTTTTCTCAGCCTCGTCACCTTCATGCTCCAGCCTACTGACCTGAAAATATTTGAAAAGATTTGGGCTGAGTACTAATGTACTCAGTGGGCAAGTTTTTACAATTCAAGTTATGCAAATCATTTTGTTAAAGTAATCTATCTGTGTTCATGCAGGTAGTGAAACTTAGGAGGTTTTAAAATTGAAAGCAACCTAAGTTCACCAAAACATTTTATCCTGAAGCGCTTAAGAGTATCACCAGTCACTGCCCGCAACCTGTACTACATCACCAACGCGTAAAGTTGAGTATGACCATAATATACCCAATGAGTGTAACCAGTAAATGTTTCATTTTAGTCTCACTGACAAGGAGTAGGGCATGACGAATAATGCGTGCATACTGTAGCTACTCACTTTGACACAGCGCTAGTTTATGAGACTCCAACAACATACAGTAGCGCGTAAATATTTAACACAGATAGTCACATATGCAATTTTAACAAAGCAGAGCTTAATGGTTCAAAAGATACAATTTGCAAAGATATAATAGTCCACCTGGATAAAAGATAAGGTTTCAAATTTCCAGATTGATTCTACTTGATTCCTGTTGCTTCTTCTGAGCCTACAACAACCAACATTTTCTTAGTTTAACTAAATGACCTCTGTTAATACTCAATCCCTAAGCTCTATTTTTTTTCTAAATTTAAGTTTCTATTTGATCTACCATAATCACATTCATCCTTCAAGTAATAAAATACCCTTGAACTCGAATATATATATTACAACCATATACTATTATTGTAAATTAATGCTTTCATAGACTATTTAAAAACACACACACCTATGCACTAATATACAAACACATACAACCGTACATAATCATGCATAAATCACAATTTCCATTAAACTATCACTTAATTGATATCTTTATTTCTTTTTTTTTTTTACATTTAAGTAATAAATTTGATAATCCACGTTCATTAACTAAAAAACAAATATCGAATATGTCCACTTAATTCCTTTTGTTTCCTATCATTAATTAAATAAGAATAAAACAAAAATAATAGCTAATATATTAAGATTTATAATTTCTTATATATGTCACAAAAATAATGAAATTTATTACTAATATACATATGTTATATTACTATTTCTTTCAAATAATCAATTATTACCGAATACTTATAAAAAATTGAACTCGAAATTAAATTTAGAGACAAACCTTCAACTGAACCCTTCTCAAATATGCTAATTAATTTTGGATATAATATTCTGTTTATTGATTACGAGTAGTGTGTAGGAAATTAATGAATATCATTATTTCAAGCTATTTATGTTATCATGATAATTTCTATTACTTCAATTTGAGAGAAAGACACGTATGCTTAAGTTTCAATACATATTACTCAAGTCCTTCCACCTATCATTCCTATAAACTTATGTGAGCTAGGATAGGGATTAAACTATTATTATTATTATTCTTCTTATTATTATTATTATTATTATTATTTTATTAACCACTAACTTAATGCTTACAAGAGGTACAATTATACACATATATAATTTAAATTGACTATACATATTATATATTAAAATATTGTTATTTCCAACTTTAGCAAGTGAAATATATGCATATATATATATATATATATACACACGTATTAGTGCATATATTTTTTTTCTAAGCATATATATAAATAAATGATATGCATACATACACATATATATATATATATTCTTTTTTTATTGCATATGTATTTGTCACAATAATCTATTACACTTAGTAAATAAATTTTAATTAATCAAATTAAGTGCATATCTGAGGTTCTAAATTAAATACGGGAATATTCTAAGGGTATTTTTAACACACTCAATGGACATACATCACCTAAAAATGTGACCTAGAAGGGTCCGTTTTCTTTCCTAGATTATCCTTATGGTTAACATATGCTATATATATATATATATATATATTTTTAATACCAAAAAGTTTTGGATATCTAACTATTAGATATATATTCCTAATTAAAATTAGAAAATAAAATTTTGGGGTATTACACTCCTCCCCCCTTAAAAGAATTTCGTCCTGAAATTCACGTACCTTCGAACAACTCAGGATATTGTTGTCTCATTTTGCTTTCTAGTTCCCATGTTGCTTCAGTTCGATCATGATGATTCCATTGCACAAGCACCAATGGAATTTGCATGCTTCTTAGGACTTGAACTTTTCTATTACGAATTTCGTGGGGTTTTTCTTCGTACGTCATATCAGAACGTAGATCTAACTCACCTTTTTTTTGACAACGTGCTCTTGGTCGAACATGTATTTTCTGAACATTGAAACTTGATATACATCGTGAACTTGTGATAGGTCCGGTGGTAGAGCTAATCAGTAAGCAACCTTACCAATTATTTCTAGTATCTCGAATGGCCCAATAAATCTTGGTTTCAACTTGCCTCATTTTTTTTTGAATCTCACAGCACCTCGTGTTGGCGACACCTTTAAGAAGACTTTTTCGACGACTTGAAATTGTAGGTATGTTATGTGCCTATCTACATAAACCTTTTGTCTATTTTGCGCTTCTTTCATTCTCACTCGAATTTGGTCGATCATCTTGACAGTGGTTTGCACGATCTCTGGACCCAAAATTTTTCTTTCTCCAACTTCATCCCAGTATAAGGGTGATCTGCATTTGCAACCATATAATGCTTCATATGGTGCCATCTTTATAGTTGATTGATAACTATTGTTGTATGCAAACTTTACCAAGGGCAAAACGTCTTCCCAGCTAGTATTTTCATCCAACACAACTCCACGGAGCATATCTTCCAAAATTTATATCATTCTCTCTGTCTGGCCATTTGTTTGGGGATGAATAGCGGTGCTGAAGTTCAGCTTCGTTCCCATTACTTCTTGAAGACTCTTCCAAAACCTTGATGTGAAGCGAGTATCACGATCTGACATGATAGAAACTGGAATTCCATGTAGTCGAACAATCTCCTTCACATAAATCTGTGCCAATTTGCTTAATTCCGTTGTTTTGATCGACACGAAATGTGCTGATTTGGTCAATCGATCTATGATGACCCACACTGATGAGTTCCCTTTCACTGATCTTGTTATGCCTACCACAAAATCCATCATCATATGCTCTCATTACCACTCTGGAATTTCCAATGACTGCAATAAACCTGAAGGTCGTTGATGTACGACTTTCACTTGCTAACTTGTTACACGTCTCTCTACAAATGCTACTATCTCTCTTTTCATATAATTCTACCAGAAATATATTTTCAAGTCCTACAAGGACCAATCCTTGATTCAGGATCAATATAACCACTTTCGGAATTAATCTAATATTTACTTTAATTTAATGGGAGCTTTATTCATTTTAATTTGACTGGGAAAGCGCAATACTCGGGTTTTAAACCCAACGCTACTTGAGAATAGGTTCTTACAATACTTTTTAATTAACTTGAAACAAATCTGATGAAAAAAAATGGAACAACTTTGAAACAGATTAACAACTTCGAAAAATCATAGAAAATTCAATTTAAATCTTATTGAGACACGGTCAGTGACCACACGTCCGCTACAAAGGGACCTATAATTGGTCAGAGGGAGTCGAAGACAAATTCTGATCACCCTGGCCTGAAATTGGCCAAAAATGCAACTGTAACTGTTCGCCCGAACTGATTAATCCACAAAAAGTTTAGGTCTCGATCAAGCTTGATACTCAATAGATTTTTGATCAAAAGTACAATTTTTCATAGTATGGAAGATAAGGAATTTATTAAAACAAATGTGTCAATAATAAAATAGCTAAAATGACCATGAGTAAGGAATATAGCATCTTCAACATAGATGGAATCTGCTAGAAAAGAGTGTGGTTTTTGAGAAAAATTACAGTTCAAATTTAGAGGATCAAAGGATATCTGATCTTAGATCGAACATAAGCGATTGGAAGACTGCAAAGTTGAGTTGCTATAGACCAAAAATCAAGTCCATATATTGGAGGAAATGACGGAAAACAACATCTGAATTTGCATTCGCACCACAATGATTTCTGTGGCAGATTTTGATGAGTCGATTTGTGATGTGTCTTTGATAGACCAAATGATATCAAATTGATGATCCGAGACTTGTTATGAAAACCTTTAAGTGCTAGGTTTACAATGCCGTAAACTTTGAGGAAAGAAAATGGATGGATCAACAGGAAAAGATGTCGCAATGGGACTGCGACACAACTTGGTGACTGGAAACACCACTTAGGTTTTAGGCCAATTTTCTCAACCTTTCAGGCACCGGTTCGAAACAACATCAAAGCAAATTTTATTCTATTATGATAAAGAAATGTGTGTATAAAGTTTCAGAATTTTCTCAATGGAAAAGATTCATAGAAATGTCTAGTCACGAGAAACAAGATAGGTGATCGAGAGAGATTTAGAAGACGACATGATTTTAAGAGTAGAATTGAGTCTATATCGGGAGTCATTGTCAACTTCTTCTTACACTCTTGAAAACTCTGTTTACTAGCTTATGTATACTTAAAGACTATGTCTTCCTAAATAGTGTATCATAGGAGAGGCTATCTTTGAGAATTCTTCAACAAATCTACGATAGTCTCTTGTAAGGTCAAGAAAACTATGTACTTCTAAAGGATTTGTTGGTTCAGACCAATTATTAATGGCTTCGACTTTGTTCGGTGTAATGACCTGATCCCGAAAAATAGGCAATAAACGAGGGATAGCGTGTTAATTAAAAAGAAAAATGAATTCGGGGACATAAATTAATGGAAAGGCATCAAGAATAGTATGATAGAAAATCTATAGATCCAAGAGTAGGTTATGCCTTTCGGAAAATCAAGCTGCATAAATTCTGTAGCTAGAGTAAATCTCCATCTAATAATAGCTTATAAGAAGGAAATGGAACCTAGAATGAATCAAGATTCTCATTCATAGACAAAGAAATAAGTAAACTGATATCAACAAGAAAATGGACCTCTTTATAGGCCAAAAGAAAACCAACTAAGTCCTCTTCATAGGACGGAACAAACAAATAACAACTAGACTCCATAGGATGATTGAAAGTTATAGAAATGAACAGATAAATAAATAAGACCCATCCATAGATAGAGACTTAAGGTAATGAGAAATAGCTCAAAAGAAGCGGGGATTCATCCCCTTAACTAGTAAAGGAACAAAGATCAATCAAAATACCCGATCGAAATGTGTGCAGAGTTGCACAGAAGCTAGCTAAACAAGATAAAACAAATAAAAATAAAAATAAAATAATAAGCTTAGAGCACCTATCAAAATGACTTATATCGTGAAAGTCTTACGTCAACCTATAGCATCAACACATCATCACACCTTGTTTCCACTGTGCTTTTCTCATTGTAGATAGATAATTGTAGGACATCCTTCCAGTTTGTGTTCTAATCAAGGAAAACTTCTTGAAGCATGTATCCTTTATTTTGTATCGTTCATTCAATTTAGCCATTCATTTGCATGTAAAGTTCAATTTTGTATCCATAGCTTCCTGATTAAATATCGATGTAAATTACATTTCTCGATCCGACATAATTGAGATAAGAATTCCACATAGGTGCACCAGTACTCGTACATATAGCTAAGCTAGCTTGTTCGACTCCATCTCTATCTTGCTTGGTATGGCATATTTTTTTTCCCACAAAAATCTCTCATTTTACTATAAAGTATTTGAGTATTTCTTGCCCTTTTTCTACTTATAACACTAGCTATCTTGCTAGCTCCCCAGGGTGGTAGATTGGGACCTGTTCTTGCATTTGACATCGGGATAGACTTATCAAAAGAAGATAATGTTCCAGATCTACAAAAATTCAAAGTTGACCTAACATCAAATTATCAAACTTGGCCTAATAACATCGCTTAATCATCTATGGCCATCGTAGGTTTAACATTGTCTATTTGCTCATTATTGATCGACTTCTAATGATAAAGTTCAAACATAATGTATGCATCACCAACTTCAAATGATGGCGCCAAAGTCCATGAACTCATTATCATTTTTTGAGTAAAGTTTATGACTTTATCTCCACAGGTAGGTTTAAAAGATAGTGATTGGTCTACCTCGATATTTCGCTCAGGTGACAGTTTTGATGTTGAATCTTGTTTGTAGCAGCCATCATCATTTAGCATATCTACCCATGAAAATTCTCAATCTCTGTATAAATCATTAAGGTACTTTTTAAAAATATTTCATTGCTTAATATGTCTATCTTTCTAACACCATGGCAAACTCTTGGTTAACCTTAATACAACCTCAATCTCAACTCCCATAGAGTAAGTTATTTTTCTAATAAACTCGGACATCGAATTGGTCTCTTTCTTGGTATATATATAAAATCACGTAATCCGCTCATCAATCGTGATGTACGTGTGACAATTCTTTTCAGTCATAAGTTTATGTTCAGTCATCAACATAAAATGTTTCCTTAGACAAACTATGTTCTTAGTGATCTCATAAGTGTTTGCAAGTTCAGCCTAAGTTCAGCAACTAGGCTAAGTTAATCTTACGTTATCAAGCTTTCACGTTTTCGTACTCATTCTAGAGTAGAACAACAAACACTTTCCGGCTGTCATAGTTTACGGTATGCATTCTGTATATTCCAAACGTCACAAGTATGCACAAGTCATAGATAAACAAATTCATACATATATGTAATCAACATAGTTCTTAGACAGAAATCGGTATGCTCACAGGCATATTTCAAAACCAGTATGCTATGAACATAGCAATAGAGTACGCAATCAGCGTAGTTAATCAGAGTATGCGATCAGCATAAAAATCAATCTTTTGAGGATTTTCCATCAACATGGAGAATCCTAATCTTTCATTTTCAGAGAAACAACACATTCAACATTAATGTAACTTTTAAAATTAATATCTGCATAAAAACATGCGTACCTTTTAGGTTGTTGCGTGAGTGACTAGCCGAGGGCTTATATAATATCACACGGGAATTTAATGAAAAATAAAATAAGTTAACCCAGCAGGTCTACAGAGTTGCAAAACCTGCTCTGATACCACTCTGTAGCGCCCCACTCTCGAAAGACCGTAGAAATGGATGCCACAGGGGTTGGAATTAAGAAGCTGGAAATAAAGGGGGTAATTTAATTAACGAAAACTCAATAGAAGACTCGGAACAATAAAACCTACTATATAATAAATTATAATTATCCTTAATACCAAGATCAGATCTCTTAGCATTTAGCAAAAGAATATCGCAAGTGCGGAAGCTGAATTTTTAATAAAATACTGATAAAAGAGACAATAGGAAAATATGTAAACTATAATCACCCTTTTCTCAGCCTCGTCACCTTCACGCTCCAGCCTACTGACCTGAAAATATTTGAAAAGATTTGGGCTGAGTACTAATGTACTCAGTAGGCAAGTTTTTACAATTCAAGTTATGCAAATCATTTTGTTAAAGTAATCTATTTGTGTTCATGCAGGTAGTGAAACTTAGGAGGTTTTAAAATTGAAAGCAACCTAAGTTCACCAAAATATTTTATCGTGAAGCGCTTAAGAGTATCACCAGTCACTGTCCGCAACACGTACTACATCACCAACGCGTAAAGTTGAGTATGGCCATAATATACCCAATGAGTGTAACCAATAAGTGTTTCATTTTAGTCTCACCAACAACGAGTAGGGCATGACGAATAATGCGTGCATACTGTAGCTACTCACATTGACACAACGCTGGTTTATGAGACTCTGAAAACATACAGTAGAACGTAAATATTTAACACACATAGTCACATATGCAATTTTAACAAAGCAGAGCTTAATAGCTCGAAATATACAATTTGCAAAGATATAATAGACCACCTGGATAAAAGATAAGGTTTCGAATTTCCAGATTGATTCTACTTGATTCCTGTTGCTTCTTCTGAGCCTACAACAACCAACATTTGCTTAGTTTCACTAAATGACCTCTGTTAATACTCAATCCCTAAGCTCTAATTTTTTTCTAAATTTAAGTTTCTATTTGATCTACCATAATCACATTCATCCTTCAAGCAATAAAATACCATTGAACTCGAATATATATATTACAATCATATACCATTATTGTCAATTAATGCTTTCATAGACTATTTAAAAACATACACACCTATACACTAATATACACACACATACAACCGTACATAATCATGCATAAATCACATTTTCCTTTAAACTATCACTTAATTGATATCTTTATTTCTTTTTTTTTTTAAATTTAAGTAATAAATTTGATAATCCACGTTCATTAACTAAAAAAATATATAGAATATGTCCACTTAATTTCTTTTGTTTCCTATCATTAATTAAATAAGAATAAAACAAAAATAATAGCTAATATATTAAGATTTATAATTTCTTATATATGTTACAAAAAAAAATAATGAAATTTATTACTGAAATACATATGTTATATTACTATTTCTTTCAAATAATCAATTATTACCGAATACTTATAAAAAATTGAACTCGAAATTAAATTTAGAGACAAACCTTCAGATGAACCCTTCTCAAATATGCTAATTAATTTTGGATATAATATTTTGTTTATTGATTACGAGTAGAGTGTAGGAAATTATGAAATATCATTATTTCAAGCTATTTATGTTATCATGAGAATTTCTATTACTTCAATTTGAGAGAAAGACACGTATGCTTAAGTTTCAATACATATTACTCAAGTCCTTCCACCTATCATTCCTATAAACCTATGTGAGCTAGGATAGGGATTAAACTATTATTATTATTATTTTATTAACCACTAACTTAATGCTTACAAGAGGTACAAGTATACACATATATAATTTAAATTGACTATACATATTATATATTAAAATATTGCTATTTCCAACTTTAGCAAGTGAAATATATGCATATATATATACGTATTAGTTCATATTTTTTTTCTAAGCATATATATAAATAAATGATATGCATACACACACATATATATATTCTGTTTTTTATGCATATGTATTTGTCACAATAATCTATTAAACTTAGTAAATAAATTTTAATTAATCAAATTAAGTGCATATCTAGGGTTCTAAATTAAATACGGGAATGTTCTAAGGGTATTTTTAACACACTCAATGGATATACATCACCTAAAAATCTGACCTAGAAGGGTCCATTTTCTTTCCTAGATTATCCTTATGGGTAGCATATGCTATATATATATTTTTAATATCAAAAAGTTTTGGATATCTAACTATTAGATATATATATATTCCTAATTAAAATTAGAAAATAAAATTTTGGGGTATTACAAATATAAACCTAATACTTTTCTGATTTGTTTTGAAAAAACAATGGAGTAATATTTGCAGTTTTTACCGATAATATCTTGACTTATACTTCATAGCAATGCGATCCCCTTTATTTCATTTTCAATGTATGGTGGGATAATTGATTGAAAAAATAAAATGTGGGATCGCGTATATTGCTATTAAGTATACATTGGGGGGTACTGTTGTGAAAAAAATGCAAATATTAAGTATTAAGTATAAATTGTCCTAAATAGGTCACTATTGATTTGATGCCGGTATGATGATCAACACCAAGAGAAAAACACGTTGAAGACTTATAGAATCGAAACACACGTCAACTAAAGAAGGGCTTTAATCTGACTAAACTAAACAATATAAATGACTAAAAACACGATGATTATGACTCGATTAATATGCTAAATTAGACTCGATAATTAAGACACCTAAAATACTTAGAATTATTGTTCAACTAAATAAAACACAAATCCAAAACAAATACTTAGAAATGAAAACGGGCAGATTTGTTATATGTGTTATTTAGGGCAAATTGAACATGTATGGTTATGGTCGAATTATGGAGATGAATTATGGCTGGATTGTGATCGATGGTGATGAGATAAAAAGGATAGAAGAAATATACTTACTCAAACCCCGTCTTGCGGTGAAGACGTAACGCGATATCTCGTATACTTTGGATTGTTAGCACTCCCCATAGAACTCCATGGAACTAAAAAGAGCTTGCAATAGGACTTTAGATTTGCTAGGTCTAAAGAACTTGATAAATGGGTGATCAACCAAAGGATCGTGAGACGATTGAAAATAAACTTCAAAATATTAATCAACGTCTATATAATTATGTTACAACTGATCCCTTTATATAGATATAAGGGATGGACGAAAATAATGCTAAAAATAATTAAAACTAGACTAGGAAACTACCTAAACTAGAATTCTAACTAGAAAAGAAGTTTCCATGATTAAAAAAACTCTGATTACCTAACTAAAAAGACCTTCTAGAAATTCCTTATTAAAAATAAACGAAAATAAATAAAAAAATACCAAAAATAAAATAATAAAATCTAAACTATGGATAAATTAAATCCCAATGGATTTGGGCCTTCATAAGTGACGTCTTGGGCTCTTCATGGGTTGTCCCACACGCCACTTTGATGGATCAAACTTCTTGGGCTTGTTCTTTAATTGTCAATAAATTAACAATCTTTGGGACTGCATTTTAATTCTTCTTCAATACTTGGCACGGTCTCATCATTCCCCTCCTCTTGAAAGAATTCATCCTTGAATTCGAACCTCTGGGATCAAAGACAAACACGAATCGACCATCAAATTCCTTCTGCACAAACTGCATAAAACGCATCTTCAAGATCATGAACATCCACTAGATTACAAATGGTCGAAACTTCAGCTCCTTAGAATGTGTAGAATGTGCGAACAAATCTAAGGGTACACCAATATCCAATGGAACATTTTCAACAACCTATAGAATATCGACATCACAAGAAAATGATGGACAAATAATGTTAGAACTCGGCAGCTCCTCCATGCTTACTTGATCGAGCTCTTTTTTATTTCATTTCTTGCGCCTTGTGTTGCGTGCGGCGGCAATTCTCGAGCCTTTGCGCTCAATCCGGGTACGAACCTTCTCATGCATCTCTTTAATAAAATCAGCTGTCTTCATACCTTTAACACTTGTTAGATGCTCAACGGGTAAAGAAAGCAAATCAGTAGGCGTTAGTGGATTAAATCCATAAACTACCTCAAATGGAGACATGTTAGTAGAAGAATGAACTACATGATTGTAAGCAAACTCAGCATATGGTAGACACTCTTCCCATGACTTCAAATTATTCTTAATTAAAGACTTAAGTAATGCGCCTAATGTATGATTCACAACCTCAGTTTGACCATCGGTTTGTGGATGACATGCAGTAGAAAACAATAACTTAGTCCCTAATTTTCCCCACAAAACACGCCAAAAATGTCCTAAAAACTTAGAACCCCTATCACTAACAATAGTATGAGGAATTCCATGCAATCGAACAACATGAACAAAGAACAAATTGGCAATGTAACTGCATCGTCGGTTTTTCTACATGCAATGAAATGAGCCATTTTTTAGAAACGATCGACTACAACAAAGACAGAATCTTTACCCAACCTAGATCTAGGCAAACCCAATATAAAATCTATCGAAATATCAATCCATGGGGCTGTAGGGGAGGGTAATGGCGTGTAAAAGCCGAATGGGTGTGACGTGGATTTAGCTTGGCAACAAGTAATGCAACGACTACGCAGATTCTCTACATCCCTACGCATATGCGGCCAAAAGAAATGTTCATGCAATAATTTTAATGTTTTATGCACCCCAAAGTGACCCATCAAACCCCCTGCATGCGATTCCAACACTAATAGCTCACGCATAGAACAATCCGGGATGCACAACTTCGACTCTTTGAACAGAAAACCATCATGCACATAAAAACCATCAAGAGACCTAGGCTTAGCACTACACAACGCAAATATAGGGCTGAAATACCCATCATGCATATACAATGACTTAATAGACTCAAAACCTAGCATCTTGGCATGCATTAAGTTCAAAAGAGCGTAACTTCGAGATAGGGCATCGGCGACCACATTGTCTTCGCCTTTCTTGTACTTGATAACATACGGAAAGGATTCGATGAACTCGACCCATCTCACATGCCTCTTGTTCAGATTGTTTTGCCCTTTCAGGTGCTTCAAGCTTTCATGATCCGTGTGGATGACGAAGTCCTTAGGCCAAAGATAATACTGCCATGTGTCCAACACACAATTCAAAGCATAAAGCTCTTTGTTGTACATGGAATACCTAGGGGAGGCACCATTCAACTTCTCACTAAAGTATGCGACGGGCCTGCGTTCCTGCATCAAAACTGTACCAATACCTGTGCCCGAAGCATCACACTCGATCTCAAAAGTCTTAGTCAAATCTGGTAAACAAAGAACAGGAGCAGAACACAATAAAGGTTTCAAATTATTAAAAGTATGCTCTTGTTGTTTACCCCACTCAAATTTCCGATCCTTCTTACTTAGCTCAGTAAGAGGGGCGGCTATACTGGAGAAATCTCACACAAAACGGTGGTAAAACCCAGCTAATCCGTGAAAGGAACGGTTTCAGAGGCGGTTTGGGCGTTGGCCATTCCTCAATCACCTTGATTTTGGAACGGTCAACCTCAATGCCTCGAGAACTAATGACAAAGCCTAGAAAATGACCTCATCGAGATAAAATGAATATTTAGACAAGTTTCCATATAATTTTGCATCACGCAATAGAGAAAACACAAGCCTAAGATGTTCTATGTCCGCCTATGCATCATGACTGTAAATCAATATATCATCAAAATAGACAACTACAAATTTACCAATCACGTCACGCAAAAAATGGTTCATCAATCTCATGAAAGTGTTCGGTGCATTAGTGAGACCAAACGGCATAACTAATCACTCATAAAGTCCATGTTTTGTTTTAAACGTAGTTTTTGATATGATCCCGGTATGATGATCAACTCCAAGAGAAAATGTGCGGAAGACTTATAGAATCGAAACACATCAGGCGAATGAAGGGCTTCAATCCGACTCTATGATTAAACTAAACTAACAACCAAACTCAATATTTAAGACTCGAATGTGGGATGTATTAAACTTGAATATGAAAGAAAAAGGGTATGGACGTATAGTATGATGATAGGGGGTGAAGAAAGGTTGGGGTAGATAGGTTATGATAAGAAAATAGGGAACTTATAATATAGATGCTTAACTCAGTGCGAATAACATGTATACTTGAAATCGGCGGAAACGGCTGGAACACTTGTAGAACTCGACTGGATCTTGATGGATAATAATCATATGGACGTTGGATGGTTGCTGGATGTCGTCGAGGATGGTTGGCGATGACGTTGTTGTTGAATGAATTAAAATCGGGGCAAAACTCCAAGTGTAAAAAGATACACAAAAAGATTCACTACTTGATTTCTCTTCGATTGCAAATCCGACCCTAACTCCACAAGAGAATTAGAACAAGATTTAAAATAAAACTTAAAAAGTTGCAAGCTTCTTAAGAGTTTAATTTTCGGCTGAAAATTAAGAAAAGAGGATCTTGGGTGAGACAATATTAAAAGGTAAATTCTTCTTAATCAAATGTAGTCTAAAATATCAAAGTAACAATGATCTCTTATTTATAGGGTATTATGGACGAAAATTCTAAGTAAAATCCTACGGGAATTCGAAAATAAAGAGTTTCCTAACATAACTAGGATTCCTACCTTAATTAGAACTCTATTTAAGGTAGTTCTAAAAGGACCAAAAATAAAGTAATAAAAATCCTATCTATATAAAATTAAACCCAATTAATTTGGGCCTTCAAAACTCCAATTTGGACTCTCAAAATAATCGATCATGGGCTGAATTATCTCCGAAACTCGCGGCGCCAATCACGATCAAAATAACTCCATGCATGAAAATTCGAGATCCACTGTTTTCCATGCAACTTTCTATGCACACGTCCAAATTGACTCGTTCTTCCTCCTAAGCTCTCGAGCGAGCCTCCTCATCATTAATGGACATAAAGTTGATCCATCTTTGATGCTTAGGCTGCTCGTTCAATCGATTCTTCAAAATACTTGTGTTCTTCATGCTTTGAACTTCTTCAAATCTTGATCTCCAATATTTAATCTTGAAAAACACAACAATCTTCGAACCTTTCAATGTCAGCATTGGATTTGATTTGTTGATGTTTATCGTGCTCGTATCATTCCTTTGGACTCTCAAAATAATCGATCATGGGCTAAATTATCTCCCAAACTCGCGGCCCCACTCACGGTCAAAATAACTCCATGCATGAAAATTCGAGATCCACTATTTTTCATGCAACTTTCCATGCACACATCCAAATTGACTCGTTCTTCTTTCTAAGCTCTCGAGCAAGTTTCCTCATCATTAATGGACATAAAGTTGATCCATCTTTGATGCCTAGGCTGCTCGTTCAATCCATTCTTCAAAACACTTGTGTTTTTCATGCTTTGATCTTCTTCAAATCTTGATCTCTAATCTTTAATCTTGAACAACACGATAATCTTCGAACCTTTCAGTGTTATTATTGGATTTCATTTATTGATGCTTATCATGCTCGTGTCATTCTCATCCTCTTGAAAAGAATTCTTCCTCGAATTCGAATCTCCGGGATCAAAGACGAACGCGAATGGATCATCAATCTTGCTTTGCTCAAACTCAACTTTCAATGGAATAACTTCAATAACCTGTAAAATAGAGATAACATAAGAAAATGTTGAAGCCATGATCGACAATGAAGATCAAGACCCGAAGTTGCAATTTCGAGGATCAATTACTCGATCAAGAGCTAAGTGATGATTAGAAGAAAGCTCGAGATTGAAGATGAAGGAATCGAGAGGAGAAGCTCCAAGATAGTTAATCTACTAACTATTGAAGATCAAGATCACACCATGGAGAACATAACTGGAAGAGTTGAACATGAAGAGTAGAAGAGCACATGTGCATGTGCATGGAATTAACGTGCATGTGTGTGCGTATGTGTTGAAGATTTCGGCCCTAATTAATTAATTAAGGGGTTGATTTTATTTAGAATATAGTATTTATTTTATTTAATTTTGGACTATAGTAGATCAGATTTTATTTAATTATTTTGCTACAATTTTCGGTCATTAAGTCAATAGTCATAAGTTTGACTAGAATTTTAGTTAAGGCAAGATTCCTACCTTAAATAGAATTCTAATTTAGGCAATTTTCTAGTCCAATTAGACTTCAATTTGGACCATAGATTTTCGGTCCTAATGCCTCTATTTTTCGGCCCTATATGTCTTATAAATAGGTGTCTCATGATACATTGTTACTTTATACATTATTGAATTAAATTTGCTTTTGCATACAATTGTGTCTCACTCCAAAGTTAATTTCATTTGTTGTTTTAGATACAAAAAATTATTCTTAGAATTAGCACATCTAAGTCTTATTCACGGGTATTGCTTAATCCACTTGAGGGATTAACCGGTATTCGCTAATCGAAGATCAACTTAGAGATTTCAACCTTGGATATGTTCGAGATTCAAGGAGGCTATCGGGTTGAGATTCACCTCAACTTCATCAACCATCCATCTTCCAAACTCGACGTCAAGCTTCTTCACCAAACGTCCGTTGCCATTCAACCCACAAGATCGAGTTCTTTCCCATTCCATCCCATCCGTAAGTTCGTTCTATCCATAATATATCCTATCTACTCAAGCCCTTCTTCACCAAACCCATACATGTTCCAAACCCCTAATTTCCAGCCCTTAAACCGTCCTCTTTCACCCTTTAGTACTTTTGGCTTTGTGTTGCATAGTTCGTGTCATAGTCTAGGTATTTTAATTGTCTAGATTGGTTCGTTTAGTAGAGTCGGATTGAAGCTCTTCATTAGTTGACGTGTTTTGTATCCAGAAGTCTTCCGCTACGTTCTCAAGATTCGTCCTAGCATAGTCGGGCCGTATCATAAATTTGGCATCAGAGCCATGTCAGCTCTCCTGGTCGTGGTTCAATTCGACATTTCAAGTTTTATCCTACGTGTCATCGTACGTGTCTTTTTATTTTCTTTCATGATTATCGAGTTGTAATAACATAGCTATTCATTGAAAAAAAGGAGAAAGCATCGGTTAAAAAAAAACCAAGATAAAAAAAAAAGCCGATAAAAAAAGGGCTGATAAAAAAAAGAAATCTATAAAAAAAGAGCTATATTCATTGTGTTTCCAATTGAGTCTTGTTTTAATTTTCGTACTTTCCGTTTAGTAACATTCTGTAGTTGGTAATTACCTTGTGAGTTTTATCTTAATTTTGGTAATTTCCTTGTATAATTTCTTAGTTGGTAACTTCCTTTAGAGTCTTATTTTATTTTTAGAACTTTCCTTCCAAGTTTTATTTTATTTTGGTAATTTCCTTTTGAGTTGTAATTTATTTTTGGTTCTTTCCTTTTAGAATTTAGTTCAATTAGGATATTTAGATTGTGTCACAATTGTGTAACACTTTCCAAATCACCTAATTCCTTTTACTTTTATTTCCTACTTATTTCCTTTTACCCATTGGGAATCCATTGCAGTCAAACCAATCTGATACATTATGATTAAATGCCACCATTTTAAATTAAGCTCTAATTCATCATAACTCAAGCAACAAAGTAAAAAATTTAAACAGTAAAGCTAACTACCATGAATTCAAAAAAAATGTGATTTTTTAATTTACAGGATAACCAATCTACTACAACAATCACTCAAGATAACCAAACACTGATAACAAATTAATCTCCAAGGAAGAGCAAACATAAAATCTTAATTCCTAAAACTATATAATGTTTATATATAATATACGTTAGCAATGACCTGTTATTCATCAAGCAACAAAATACTCACTAATAAGCAACAAAACTGATGCACTACGATTAAAAAATCACAATAAAAATAAATTTGTATAAAGCACTAACATATCACAATTCAAGCAACAAAAAAAACATTATAAGCAACCAAAATAATTAACGACAACATATTCGAAAAATAATTCAATAAGATAGGTATAAAACCTTCATAACCCTAAAATCCAAATTTAAAATAGACAATATTGGTTGACAAAAACTTGTATGAGACGGTCTCATACATGAGACGGATCAATGCATGTGAGTTAATGATACTTCACCTATAAATAATGATACTTCACCCATAAATAATGATACATGTGAGTTAATGATACTTCACCCATAAATAATGATACTCACATGCGGGTATAAATAATGATACTTACATGTGATTAATGATACTTCACCCATAAATAATAATCTCCGCATGTGAGTATTGACCCGTCTCATGTATGAGACGGTCTGACCCAAGTCTGCCCCATATTGGTTTTGCATGACATCGATTATTGATTAAAATTATCTTTCAAACAAATTAAAAAATACCTCCCTTTAGATTCCAAACAATAAATTAAGAAAATATATATACATACCAGAAAATCCAAGTAGATATAAACAAATAAAAATTAGTTCAAATAACATAAAAAATACTTCATACATCATAAAAAAATAAAAAAAAAATCCCAAAAATTGAATGCAATCAAATAAGAAAATAAAACAATTCAATGTTTGTAATTACCCTTGTTTTGATTTTACCATTAAGTATTTCTAATTCCTTTTGGGTAACACAATTTTTGAATCGGTTGACGAAGTAGAAGTCTTGCATCAAGGGTTGTTCGATGAAATTGTCATCATAATTGATTGTAAGAAGACCTTGCAGGGTTGGTATGATCGATAAACAAGATGAAATCAAATTCTTTTGAATGAATTTTTTCTATTATAGGATAAATCGACGGGTAAAGAATTGAATACGAATTTAGATTAAAAAAGAGAGAGAATATTTGAGATAAGAGCCGATGGAAGAAGATTGCAGAAACCATGAGAAAATAATTGAGTTGTAGATAAATCAATGGAGAAGATGATTTGGAGAATTAAAAGGGATGGAAGAATTATTAGTAATGGATCGAATTACGTGAATATATCATTAATTGTAAAAAAAAAATATATCACAATATATGGAAGATACAATCGGCTATGACATGGAAATACACGAATATAGGGATTTATTTTGTAAAATGTCATAAATAACCCTCCTCACATGGAACACAGTCAACCCTCCAAAATAAAGTTGACCAAAACTTTGGATTACTTTCCAATCAAAACCGTACATCTATATACATCTAAGGGTTATGATGTGTTCCTGTTTTTCACACCAACACCTAGTCCCTATTTGAACCATATATATATATATATAGATATATATATATATATAGGGGGTGGAGATCTTACATGCAGCTGACCTTGCGTCACTCAATACTTGTTCTACCCAAACACCATCTTTTCACTAGATTGAACTGTAAGCTCCCCTCACAACCTAAATTTCTACCTATCTAGTTCCTATAGGAAATCTCTCTTGAGATTCCTTTTGACAATGTATGAAAAGTATTTCACAACACTTTAACTAGAACACTAATATCTAGCCTAACAATAACAACCGAAACTTATGTGGATCTTAAACAATTTAGAGCTCTTATGCAAATTGAATCTTTTTAATGCATTTGGTTGTGTCTAACAAGTTATGATCCCAAGCTATTTATAACACAATAATATAACCTTAACAAGGAAATCAGAAGTCCTAATCCTATCAGAAATCTAATAAGGAAATTTTCTTATTTAGCTTCAAAACTGAGGACATGCCTTGTTAGAATTCTTCCATCTTTAGAACTCTACCTTGACTTCAATCACATGTTCTTCAAGCTGAATAAGGTATTTTCTAGAATGATCTTGAATCTCTTCTTGATTAGCAACTTCAAACAGCTTCAACGATCTTGGAAAAATCTGGACAAAGGATTTTTATGCAAATGTTCACGGACATTGTAATGAACATAGTTGATCTCAAAACCGTCACATCAGGTAGCACAAGGAAATATCTTGTATGTTCACAAATTGATTTCTAGCTATCACTTAAGCTAGCTGGCAGTACTCAGTATGTTGAATAATCTTAGTTGTGTCTTGATGCACACCGTCTTCATCTTCAGCTCAATCCAATCTTTCTGCTTGAGCTATCTTCAAGGAGATCAATAACACATTCTTGTACATCTTTATGAATGTTATCGAGAACAGCAACTGATGCGATCCTCATCGGCAAGTTGATGACAATTGGAATCTACCCCAGGAGTATCAGGTTACAATAAGATAAATAGAATGTAAATCCTCGACCTAAATCTCACAACACAGAGGAACTGTAGATATATGAAATCTACAACCCTACTGTGATTGGAAATAAGAACATTAGAACAAAGATGAAGATGCCACAAACGGGAATGGATGATCCATTTGATAAGTCAGATTTGAATCTCATGAGGGTTTTTCATTCAACTCGAATAAATCTGAAAGCGATATAAAACACAAGAATTTTATTAATAAAAGGTCTCTAATTTTCGTTCTTCATGCCCCCTTTATATAGGGATGTTAGAGAATAAGTTTCCTAAACATAAAACTAGAAGAAAAAGGAAATAAATCTAAAAAAGTAATAAATCTGCTAAGGAGATCAATCTAATAAGGAAACAAATAAAAATCATAAAATCTATACTATATAAAATCAAAAATTACTAAGTAAATTAATAACTCTCCTAATTAAAATAGAACTCCTAAATAATATTGATAACAATTTCGTCCAAGTAGACTTTTAGTGGCAGTAGGTCCAACTCCTTCAATGGGCTCTCTGGACAGCTTTGGATGGCATCATTCCCCTTCTTTTGAAAGAGATTTTTCCTCAAATCCGAACCACATGCATCAAAGATTAGCATAAATCGATCATCAAAATCTTTTGGAACTCTTAGCCCAGAACCATCCTTGGAGATCATCTAAGCTAAACGAAACAGTTGTAACTTCTCCACCATGTAAACCTTTGGCACATGAATCATGAATAAATCTGGTGGTACAACAATATCTTGTGGCACATCTTTTTTGACCTGTAAGATAAACATATCAAAATAAAGTTGTTGACAAACGATGTTAGATTTTGGCAAGTCAACAGTTGCATGTGTTTGCATGAGCTTCATTTGATCTACTGCCACAGCACAACTGATGCCATGCTTTTCTCTAAGACATGGTTGCAAGATTGACTCCGATCTCCATGTCTACACTCTTGTTCACCAAGTTCTCAAGCATATAATTAGACTCCTCCTAAACTTGCATGTCCAAATCAATTGCTTCTATCATGACCATCTCTAAGTTAGATACTTCTAGTATCTCATTTTCTCCAACATCTAGGCACATAAAAACATCTATCAACTTGCCAATGGATGCATCAACTATAACTGGTGCCTCGGAGCTAGAATTTTCTAACCTAGGTATCTCAAACTGAGTTTCCACCTCAGTATCCTTGGTCTCTTCAACATCTCGGCATGTAGACACCAATACATTAACAAAATCTGGAACAGGTATCTCTAAAATCGGTGGAGGAACACAACGTTGTTCCTTCTCCGCCTTCCTTGCTCTCAGAAGCTGTTTCTCCACCTGAATAGTGTATTGCACCATGTCCTCTAACTCTTCATAGTGATGCACTATCATTCTTTCTCGGATCTCCATGCGCAAACCTGCTAGAAACCTATCAATCATTTTTTCTAGATGTTTCTCAATATCAACTCATCTCATGGCTTCCATTATTTCATTTTAGTAGTCATCTATGTTGGGATTTTTTCGAATTAAACCACCGCAGGATCATTTGGATGTTCATTAACCCATGTTCATGCAAATCATATTTTTATGTCACATGCATGTTTATCACAGTCAAACAGAATTAACATGCAAAGCAGATTCGAATCTAATAAAGTGGAAAACATATAAATGAATCTACTTACAAATCGATAGACGGTCTGTGGATAAGATTAAAGATCTAATCTAGCTATTGAATGATGTAAAACAGGCGCCCCTTTTTTTCTCAAAAAATTGGCCACACAGTATTCTACTCCAAGACCTTCTGTTGTATTCCCGGACTGTATCTAGATTCAGAGTAGGCTGAAATCTACTAGATGAGTTTGTGAAATCTGTGGATATCTTAAGAGATAAAGAGGGGCTGATTTCTAATGCTCAAAATTCTGTCCCCCCTCCCCTTTTATATAGGGAGGTGGGCGAAACATACTTCTCAAATCCTACTGGGTTTGGGCCACTATCTCAAGTTCTATATCCAGTCCACTATCAGTCAATTGGGCTACAACAGGGATCTAGAAGAATATTAAATTGGCCCACTAATTTATTTAATATCCAATATCCAATAAACTTAGGATATAATTAAATAAATTAAATTTTACTTTTATTCCACTAAAGAAGTAAAACTGTCCTACCAATTTAATACATATTTACGAATGTGCTTTCTTCTTTAGTCCAGTCATTCCCCGTGTTTAAGATATAATGTTCATTAATTAATTATGTCAGCCTCTGACAACTATAATTAATTAATATCTAAAACCTTGAGTAGTACCATACAAGCTTTACAATGTAAGAAATAAATTCCACCTACAGGGTTTCAACATGAACTTGTGTTTTCTCAAGAGAACATCAACAACCTGGCGTACCAGGATACGGTGCTCATGCATACTGCTCGAGACATTATGCATACACTATCATTACCCAAGATATCGAGTTTGTTGATCTATGAAAAGATCTCACTCATTGATAAATCAAAGTAACAAACAACGTACACATATGCTCGCCAATATCACATGAGTTCGGAACCCGAACTCTGTGGATCTTTATTCTCTTACTAACTAGGTCAGAGACAGAGAATAGTATCCTATCGTGATCCTCCTCAATACACTAGCAAGTGTACTAGAATAATCAGTTAGTCAAGATAAACTAACTTATCAGATTATTCTACGGTGTACCGATGGTGTGTTCAGGACCATCTAAGCCGTAAGCTATTTACTATAATACAAGGTTCTAATGATATGATCTTACCCTGTGACTCCCCACACCATATTATCTACAATGTAAGTATATGGAACATTGCATAGAACAATTATATAACATAATCTAAATGCAAATAATGACTACAATAACTTTCATTTCATATCATCATATCATCAGAAAAATATACAAAGACAAGTCTTCCAGTATACAAAACAAACAATCTCCCACTTATACTAGAAGCATGTCTTTCAAGTATAAAAACTAACTGGTTAACTCTCCAATCAAAACTATCAACTCAAATCGCGCCAACAGGTCTGCATCTCACTCTCATTTTCTCCACGTGACCATCAAAGGTCTTAGCCAGCAGGCTCTTCATGAATGGATCAGCCAGGTTGTCCTCCGATGCAATCTTGACCACCATCACGTCTCCTCTCTTAACGATTTTTCGTATAAGATGGTACTTTCTCTCTATGTGTTTACTTGCCTTGTGGGCTCTGGGTTCCTTTGAATTCGCCACTGCACCAGAGTTATCATAGTATATCGTGATAGTCTTAGGTAAATCAGAAACCACGCCAAAGCCCACTAGGAACCCGTGGAGCCAGACAACCTCTTTTACAGCCTTAGGGGCAGCTACATACTCGGCTTTCATGGTGGAATCAACAATGCATTTCTGCTTTATGCTCCTCCATGCGATGGCTCCACCTCCTAATGTAAACACATAGCCCGAGGTAGACTTACTCTGATCTTTGTCGGATTGAAAATCTTAGTCCGTATAACCCAAAGGCACTAGACTATCAGAGCGGAATACCAACATGCAATCTCGAGTCCTTTTAAGGTACTTGAGAATGTTTTTCACCGTAGTCCAGTGACCTTGTCCAGGGTTAGACTGATATCTGCTTACCATGCCGACGGCATACCATATATCAGGCCTAGTGCATAGCATAGCATACATCAAACTTCCCACAACCGAAGGATATGGTACTTTCTTCATTTTCTCTATCTCAGACTGTGTTTGGGGATACATTTCCTTAGATAGATGAATTCCATACCTGTAAGACATAAAATCTTTCTTGGAATCTTACATGCCAAACCTAGCTAGCACTGTATCGATATAAGTTTTCTGGGACAAACATAACATCCTTTTCTGGTGATCTCGAATGATCTTGATGCCAAGGACATGTCCAGCTTCACCCAGATCCTTCATATTGAACTTGTCGGATAGCCACACCCTAATGTTCGACAATGCCTTCTTACTCTTTCCAATAAGCAAGATGTCATCAACATAAAGTACGAGGAATGCCACCACATTTTCGTCACATTTCTTGTACAAACAACTCTTATCCGGACTTTACACAAATCCATATGACTGGATAACCTTATCAAATCGGATGTTCCAAGATCTCGATGCATGCTTAAGTCTATAAATGGATCTCTTAAGCTTACACATCAACTGCTCTTGGCCCTTAGCAATGAATCCCTCTGGTTGCTTCATGTGAATGTTTTCTTCAAGACTTCCATTTAGGAAAGCTGTCTTGACATCCATCTGCCAGATCTCATAATCTAAATGAGCGGTAATTGACAAGAGAATCCAGATGGACTTAAGCACAGATACCAGTGAAAAGTTTTCATCATAATCGATCCCTTCTTTCTGAGTGTACCCTTTCACCACCAATCTAGCCTTAAAGGTTTCAACCTTCCCATCAGATCTTCTCTTGTGCTTGTAGACCTACTTACAGCCAATGAGTTTTACCCCATCAAGTGGTTCTATGAGTTCTCAGACTTGATTGCAATCCATAGATCTAATCTCAGTCTCCATTACAGTTTTCCAATAATCCGCATCTTTATCTCGAATTGCCTCATCATAGGTCCTGGGATCCAATTCATTTAGTCCCTCTGGGAAATCTGAAGCCTCTCCCAGACCAATGAATCTATCAGGTTGGCGTACAACCCTTCCACTACAATGAGGCCTTTCCTGTACTTCTGTGACACGTTGTGCAGTGTTTGGTGGTACCTCTTCATGTACAACTAGTGTAGGATTTGATCCTCCCCTTAACTCCTCAAGGATGATCTGACTCCTTGGTTTATGGTTTATGACATAGTCTTCCTTTAAGAATCGAGCATTGGTGCTGACAATGAACTTTTGATCCTTAGGACTATAAAACAAACCACCTTTCACTCCCCTAGGATATTCAATGAATAGCCTTACATCAGTACAAGGAGCCATCTTATCAGTTTCCTTATCCAACACGTGTGCTGGGATACCCTAAATCCGAATATGGTTCAAACTGGGCTTTCATCCAGTCCATAATTCTATGGGCGTAGAAGGAACTGATTTTGACGGAACCAATTTGAGAATATAGGCTGCCGTTTCCAGGGCATATCCCCAGAACGAAATGGGCAACTCAGAATAACTCATCATCGATCTAACCATCTCTAACAGTGTACGATTCCTTCTTTCTGTCATGCCATTCTGCTGTGGCGTTCCAGGCACAGTCAATTGGGAGGTAATCCCATTCTCTGCCATGTAATCCCTAAATAGGCTTGAGAGGTATTCGCCACCATGATCAGAACGTAGTGACTTCATACTTCTTCCTATTCATTTCTCCGCTTCCGTCTTCAACTCTTTAAATTTCTCAAAGTATTCAGACTTACAACACAACAGGTAGATATATTCGTATCTAGAGTAATCATCAATAAGAGTGATGAAATACTCGAACCCTCCTTGAGATTGAACTGACATAGGGCCACACAGGTCAGAGTGAATTAAATCTAATAGCCCTTCGGATCTATTTCCTTTTGACTAGAAAGGAGGCTTGGTCATTTTACCTTCCAAACAGGATTCACATAAAGGAAACGATTCCAGTACCAAAGAAGACAATGGTCCATCGTTTACAAGCCTTTGTATCCTCTTAAGGTTAATATGACCTAGACTTAGATGTCAAAGATAGGTTTGATTCAGGTCTGAAGGTTCTTTTCTCTTGTTAGGGTTTATGATCAATGTATTCAATATTTGTCTTTGCATAATGTTTTCAATTGGTTTAAGAAAGTATAAGTGTTCATCCAATGTGCCAGAATAGATAAAATGTTTACCACTAAAGATAACTACTTTGTTATCAAATGTAATACCCCAGATTTTTGAGTAAGGTTTATAGAATTGTTAATATTAATTATTTAATTAAATAAGGAATTTAAATAAGATTAGTTATGGTTGGATGTCAGTCACGACTTTAAGAGTCAGTTTTCGTGAAAATTGCTTTTCTGGAAAATATAATCTTAATTCTTTTATGACCATTCGTGGTCTCGTTCGAAAAGTTTTTACTCAAGGAGTATGTCGGTATTTTCGGATTTTAAATCTGAAGTCATTTAAGTTCCCGATGATGAAAAACGTATTTAAAAGGAAAATGAATAGTAACTTTTGCGTGCGTTCGTATTTTGAGAAATTTACGAAATCCTCCTCGTTGATTCGACTCCAGTTCTGTCAGCCCCTCTTATGGGAAATGACTCAAGAATTCCGTTGGCATTCACGGATTTCCATTCTGAGGTCAATCGAACGCTCGGGAGTAAAATATGTTAGTCTGATTGAATAGTAAAAAGTAATTCTAAAACGGGAATCTTTACTCATCTCTCTTCAGATGACCTTGTCTTCTTCACAAAACAAGTTGGTTCACTAGTATTCGAGCCAACGAGTCCCCCGGTATTTTTAGATTTCATGTCTGAAGTCATTTAGACCTCGACATCGAATAAAACAGCTTTTAACCGAACCCGGGGTAACTTTTGCAGTATTTCCTCACTACAATGGCTTCCAAGGGAATCCAAAGCTTCTCCTATAAATAGAAGGCCACCCCTTTGCATTTCATTGTTCATTATTCATCCATGTCATTTCTAAATCGAGAGGGTGAGAAGCTTAGAAAGCCGAGGAAGTTCTGTCGAAGTAAAAAAGTGTTCTTCGTGAGTGTTCTTCAAGACGACGAGCGAAGTGGCGTGGAAGGGATGCGGTGAGGGAATGTGCTAGGGGCGCCGTTGGGTCGTAGCAGGCGGCTCTGCCGCCGTTGCGACTCAACGAGACGCTGAGCTAGCCACATTCCTTCGACGCAACTAACCCCGTCTATTCTTGTTCGTCGGTCTCGACTCCATTTCTTTTCCGTCTTTTAAATTCCGCATTTACTTTCCGTTCTTACGTTTTTCGCGTTCTTCATTATTGCTCGTCTAAATTGTATTTCGATTTTTATTGAAGTTCCAAGATAATAACATTTACGTCATATTTCCCGCTTTATTCATGTCGTTATTATTCTTAAGATTAGCCTTGTTTATTCCGATATATTCTGTTAAAAATTATATTTAAGGGATTTCATCGTTATTTTAATTTTTAAGGAGGATTATCGTGTTTATGTCATTATAATGCCAAAATTCTTTTTAAGTTAAAGCATGTTGTTGCATGTTAATTTCAAGTATGTTGTTTTAAAGAAATTTCGAGTTAAGTGTTCTTCGTGTTCGTCGAAAGAATCAACGAACACGAAGAACCCAGTTGAAGATTGCCCAGAACTGGGCTAGAGAGAGAAAGGAAAGAGAGCCCCGCGGGGGGGGGGGGGGGGGGTGCGCCGCCATGGCACGCCCCCTCAGTCGCGCCAAGCCCGCCGGGGCTGAGGAGCCCGCCGGGGCAAGGGTAGCCCGCCGGCGCACCCTGCCCCGCGGCGGGGGGGAGCCCGCCGGTGCCCATGTGCGCTGCGGCGGCCCCCCCTTCTCCGTGTTGTTTTTCGCTGTTTCTTTCCGGCTATTTTCGTACCTCCTTTTCCCGAACTTTTCGAGTCTTCCAAATTATGTTATTTTCAGGCCATATTCAAGTTTAAATTATAGTAAGGTATTCAAGTTAATTTCAATTTATTTCGAATAAGCTATTCAATTATTTTCCGTCTAAAAATTTAGAGATCAAGTCGAGAAGTTCCCTAAATAAAATAAATACTTCTCGAACCCTTATTAAGTCATAAAGTCGTGCTATCCATGATTAAGTCCTAAATATATAAGATGGGTATTATTTAATTCCATATTTTAGCTAGTTCCTCGTAGAAGGCTGCTAAGTCGATAATTCGACTTTTGTAGGAGGAAGTGAACCTCGTGGGAATTCGAAGAAGGATTAGCAACTCATTACCTCATCTTCTGCTCCGTGATCGAGGTGGGTAAATCTATACTCATCTAAATTTTGAGCTAATAAGCTCTAGAAGCATATAGGTCAAATGAGATATCCAATAAAGCATTTTTGCTCTGCCTGATTGATCTCTGTACAAGGAAGAAAGGAAAGGGAAATATTATATTATAATTGAGTTCTCTAGTATGTTAGAATAAATGGAGATGCTAGAAATGTTAAAGTTTTGTTTATACTTAGCATGAGATATTTAGAATTGTCTTAATTACGATTCGCATTTATTTACATTTATCTCTCGTATACAAATGCTTATGCTTGTTAAAGCTCGTACAATTGAAGATTAAGGATTTCCTTTATTTTAGGTAGTATAAAATCCCTTATAGGCCGAGGTCTTGTTATATCAAAGGATTAGTACCTAGACGTGCTCTAGGATTGGTTTTGATAGCAAAGTTAAGGAAGGAAGGAACTTAGCATTTCACTTAAGCAGGATTTGAGCTCAAGAACTCTTAAGGGAGTCACTGCTGGGTTTTACCCTCGCAAACTCGTCCAGATATTTGAGGTAACCCCTCTTCTATCCTATAGCATGCCTAAGGGTGCAATTGACATCAGGTTTGCGCAAAGTTTGGCCCAAAAGAAAAGAAAAGGTTTTAAGGATATGGAGAGGGCTTTTGCGTTTTGCTCTCCACATACCGTCTGTTAATTATTGAATATCTTGAAGTTATTAAAGTACTTTTGATAAAACCCACTGAGTACATTAGTACTCATGCCCCATCTTTTCAAATATTTTCAGGTTGAGATGCTGAGGATGTTGGTGGCTGTGTATGTGGGTTGGCTGCCAAGACTGTTTTGCTATTATCTAAATTATGTTTGAAACCCCATGATGTTTCTGCTACTCTGATACACTCTTCTAATTCCGTTTAAGTTCTATTATGATCGTCAAGACTCTAAGAATATCCCCAGACATGATTAAATATTTATAAGATGCATATTATGGTTATTTTCGTTTCTCGAGTATGATTTCCGTTCGCCTATGAAGAGGCTTATTCACGTTGATATCTGTTATTCATTTTAACCTATGAAGGAGTCTATACTTGTTGGTATCTGATTAGTTAGCCGTTTCATTCCGCCTAAGCATGTTTCCATTTTAACTCAAGTAAACCCGAGCATCACTACCTATCTTCCAAAGCATATCTTTAACTCCTTTGATAATTTTCCGAATTTATCCCTTAATCCCTTAATAACACCCCGTCCCCATTCGTTAATTCCTATCTCGGGACCGGGATGTTACATTAAAAGAAACAGAATATCCATCCATAATCAATTTAGAAAGTGAAATCAAGTTTCACCTTAAACCAGACACATAAAGACAATCTTTCAAAACCAAAGTTCTATCACTACTGAAAGGTAAAACAACGTATCCCACTACAACAGTTGCCACTCTCGTAGAATTGCCTATGTAGACGGTGATCTCATCCTCATTCAGCTGTCTTTTTACCAGGAACCCCTGTAAAGACATGCAAACTTGATCAGTAGCTCCAGTATCTACTACCCATGACTGGGTAGAACAAGACTGGGTAGAACAAGTTGCTAAACATCTTTCTACAACCAGAGTGTGAGATGTACCTCTCTTCTTCTTCTTGTTAGGGCACGCCACCTTTCAGTAACCTGGTTGGCCGCACTTGAAGCACTTAGTTTTCGACTTGAACTCCTCAGAAGAAATCTTTGCCTTCGGCTTCTTTGCCTTAGGCACCTCATCTGTAGCCTTTTTAGGTGCGTTTCTTTTAATCCTTTTTCCACCATAAGAAAATGCCCCTTTCCCAGCTATGTGGGCCTGAGGTTCGCTCTTTTGGAGCAATTCAGCCACCTGAAAATCTATGAGCAGTTCAGTCAGACTGACATCCCTTTTGGTCATGTTAAAGTTCAGCCTGAACTGCTCAAACTTCGAGGACAAGCTATGAAGAACAATGTCGATTTGAGAATCGGCGTCCAGCTCTCTACCCAAGGTCTCGATCTCAGATAAATACCCCATCATCGTGAGAACGTGATCCCTAACAAGTGTGGAGTCAGCTATTCTCGCATCCATTAGCTTCTTCATTGCCAAATGGCGTGCCGAGCTGTTCTGATGACCGAATAGCTGCCTAAGGTTGTACATGATATCATAAGCAGTTTTCATAGGCTCATGTTGATGTTGCAACACTTTCGACATAGATGTCAGAATGTATCAGCGCGCTATTTTATTAGACCTAACCCACTTATCATATACAACCTTTTGGGCTTTGTCAGAACCCTCATCTGGCTTCTGAGGACAACCTCTTCAAGTACAAACTTGTGTCCCTCAGCAACAAGAACTAAGTTAAGGTTACGAATCCAGTCATTGTAGTTTTCACCGATGAGTTTGTTTTCTTTGAGGATTGAAGACAGATTGGAGAGTGCTATTGATGATATGAAATAACTGAAATTAAAACATGCAGTACAGTCACAAACTTTTTAGGACAAACAGTATATAATCGAAAGCCTCATAAAAAATATATACTTTTCTACCGACATTTTAAAAACATCTTTTATAAGCCACAATAGTGTGGACGTTTATAAAGTTCATTTTTAAATAGGTTAAACCTTTAATTTACCTCCAGTTAAGTTTCCTTACAACAAGCAAATTAATAGTTGGATAAAGAACATGGTTATGTAATCGTCTAACTGTTAAGCCACGATCGTGTGGACGTTTATCAATAAATTACATCTAAGTGTGCACACCATTATCTTCGCATCATGATCATTATTTCAAATTTAACTGCTCCAGATAGAGGAGTTAGTTAGTTCTAATAATGTTCTTCAGCTATCCATTTAGGTGATTTAATTTCTAGAGAAATATGTGATATGACACATCCGATATGGAGGAAGACCGATGTCAATGCGCATGCCCATCACTTCTCAATTAAACCAGATTTTAATGGAGACCATATGAGATTTCTAAATACTTTGGTATGAATCTCTCCCATTTAGTTATTTATGTTTGAGGTTTCATTTTATCCCATTAACGAACATGCAAACATAACATAAAATGATAAACATCTATTGCGTGCTTCAACACAATAAGCAACAGTAATATTCCAACTATCATGGCTTATATCTCATGTTGATTGATGGGATAAAACAGGAAAGTCAGCTCCGGAACAGGGCTTGGCCACTGCCCTATTCACCGCGCCTCGCCGAAAACCCTAGCTCCATTTAGGGTTTCGGGATGTGAATCGGTGAACCTTCTTGGTGCTAAACTACTTTTCTTCTTTGAGTTGATCTTCGATCTTTATTCAATACAGACTATCTATTCCAAAAGAAAAAAATCTAATATTACTAGAATAAAAATTACAACTCAAAAACTCGGTCTAACAGCTTTATATCTATTACATTAAAACAACGTAAAATAAAACCTAGACCTAATCCATGAATTTTCTCATGGATTAAAATCACGTAGCCAAACCGGCATACGGCCAACGTTTATTCAACATAAACATACATCACATAAAATAAAGGAGCCATGATAGTTCGTAAACCTGCAAACAAACACAGTCTACAAATCCAACAATCATATTATATGATCCACATAAAATAACATATGATATCTATGCATGAATATTAAATATCGAATTTTACAATTAATTAAATTAATTAATTCGATATTATCCTCAAGATAAAAATTGAAAATTAAAATAATTATCCACCAATTTAAATCTTATGCTTTTCGAAAATATCCTCAAAATAAATTTGGAAACTATTTAAAATTATCCACCAAATTTATTTAATATTTTCAAACCACCCTAATTAAATAATATTTGGATATCTTGATATAAATCAAAAATTCAATCCAAATATTATCCATAAGAATCTAAATCTTCAAGCATAAAGTTTGAAGATTTGATGCACTACAAAATCTTCCAAACTCTATCCAAATTTAAATTCTTATCACAATTGGATTTTGATAATTATTTATATATATCTGAAATCACCTTATCCAATTTACATCTATAGATTTTCGAAAATATCCAAATAATAAATCTCAAAATTTGATCCACTTCAAATTCTTCCAAATTTAAAATTCTATTTTCAAATCTATTTAGATTAAAATTAGGTAAAATAAGATATACATCAAAAAATATCAAATCTTAATCCAATCTACATGATTTTCTACCACCATTATTAAATAAATCTGGAAATTTAATTTTCATTAAAATTTCCTCCAAATTTAATTTAATAAAATCGAAAATTACATAAAATAACATATTTGGAAATTTTGACATTAATAAAAAACTATTCCAAATAATAAACATAGGTTTTGAAAATTATAAAAATTAAAAATCTGGAAATTTTGATCCACTTCAAAAATTACCAAATTTATAATTCTAATTTTAAACCTATCTAGATTAGAATTAGGTAACTTTTGATATACACCAAAAATTACCTATTCTAATTCTAATCCTCCAAATTTTCGAACCACATCCAAATTAAATCTGAAAATTTTGATCTTGATCTAAAAACCATCCAAACTTTAATTCTAGGACCGAAAATTTAGAACAAAAATTAGGGAATTTTTATACATCAAATTCGAAAATTTGATCTCCAATTTTCGACAACCACCATAAAATAAATCTGGAAATTTGAAGAACATCAAATATCATCCAAATTTAATTTATGATTTTTGAAAATTCTTAGGAACTTCAAAACTAAAATTTTCGAATTGCATCAAAAATTTATCCAAGCTTTGAATACCATATAATCGAAATACATGCACAATTAAATCTGAAAATTTAAACAAGATAAATTTATCATCAAATTTAATTATGTATATCGAAAATATGCTTGGATTTGTTGGAAAGGAAAGAAGATCAAATGACTAAAATTAGGGATCTAATATCTGTTAAATATGTATTTGATTTATTTCCTTTTTTAGAGTCTATCTTTTGTAGCTTATAGAGAAACGGATCTGTACAAATTGAAAACATCAATAGCCTTCTTCAATTCAATACAGCCTTCTAATTGTTTTTTTTCCTTATCATAAAACATAGAATATTAAAATCTCTATAACTATGTCTGAACCATGTTTCATCATGGTATCAGAGCAGGCAATGATCCAAGGAACTCAAAATTGAGTCATCATCGTTCCTACACCAATCTCGGTCTTGTGTGACTTTGATCAAGACAAGATCTGTGTTCAAGCCCTGAAACAAAAACAAAGAACAAGATGTCAGAATTACAACCAACCAATCCCAACCTGATGAATTCAGGTTCAACAACCAATCCAAACCCAACAAACAATTTAAATCCAAACACACAGAATGAAATAACCCTTCAACTAGCAAATCTGGTGTGTAACTCCGAAAGTGTTGCACTCGGATTCAAACTAGATGGCAACAACTACCTATTGTGGGCTCGGCTCATGAGAGTAGCTATTGGAAGCAGGGGTAAATCCAAGCATATCACCGGACACCGATCACCACCAGCAGAAACAGACCCACAATACTACCAATGGGAGGAAGCCGACCTCTCAGTGTTTTCATGGCTTATACAAAATATGAAAGAGAGGCTTGTCACCAATTTTGCTCAACATTAAACAGCCAAGGCAGTATGGGACAGCCTCGCCATCACCTACGGAAGTGGAGTAGATCCGTTTCAACTCTACGATCTGGAAATTAAAGCCAACAAAGTCAGTCACGGCCAAGACACTCTTGAAGACTATTGAAATGAATTGCAAACCATTTGGCTCAACATCAACAGAAGAGACCCAAATCCCCTAGGTTGCTGCGAATAGGGAATCAACAAATACCGGAAGCTAATCACCAATCGATGACCCTACCAGTTTCTCTCGGGTTTAGACCCCAAATACGATAGAATTCGGTGGGATATTCTTAAAGAATCACCCGTTTCCTTAGCCGAGTCTGCCTTTTCGAAAGTGAGGCAGGAGGCTGCCAGGCTGCAAATTCTACAGCTGGTAACTCATCCCAATGACTCTATCATCACATCATCGGAAGGAGGAATCGGTGCCGGATTCGGAGCTCGGAATACCGGACCGTGTCAAGAAGGAAATCGACCACCGGCACAGAAACACCAAACTCGCTTAGGAAATTCCTCATCGTGAGGAAAAGTGGATAAATCGGGACTCCACTGTACGCATTGTGGGATGCAGAAGCACACCAAAGAGATGTGCTTTCAACTCGTCGGATATCCTGACTGGTGGGAGGATAATCACAAGATGCCGCATGCAAAAGGGAAGTCGGCCATCAGAGTTGATGGGCACGACGTCGCAGAGGAGGCGGTGGTGGTAAGCAGTTCGGGAGAGAAATCACCAAGACAAGCGGTAGCTAGTGAAGAAGAATGTGGGACAACAGGTATAGGGTTTGGTGGTTTACCACTAAACCCTCTCCATTCTCACAAATTGTTTATAAGTCCCTTCTTCCATACAAATTTACATAATCCACCCCCTATTTTGTACACTAAGTCCAAGATTTCGTCTGCTATTCACTTTGACCCCCTAGATGACATAAATGATGTTTCCACTACTTGTCAAATTGAATATGGGCAAAAAGATAGGGATAGTGGGTGGATTTTTGATTGTGGGGCTACTGATACTTTGACTTTTGAAAAAACGGATATCTTGAAGTCATCCTTCTCGTGTAGAAGGAGCTAGAACCATAGAAATCTCTCCCACTTTACGGCTTCAAAATTACCTATATGTCTCATCCTTCTCTCATAAACTCTTGTCTATTAGTCATGTTACCAAAGAGCTGAATTGCAAAATGTTGATGCACCCACACTTCTGTTTTCTGCAGGATATCAGGACGGGGGAGATTATTGGGCGTGGTACTGAGCGAAACGGACTCTACTTTGTGGATGTAATTGCTCAACAAGGCAATGTGATGCTTGCTCATGGAACTACAGACCGGGAAGCCTGGCTTTGGCATCGATGGTTGGGACACCCTTCCATTAGATATCTAAACCTTTTATTTCCTAACTTAGTTAAAACTGGAGTTTTACCTTTTGATATTTGTGTTTTGGCTAAAAGCCACAGACAATCCTTTAAACCTAATAATACACAAATGAACTCTATTTTTTCTTTGATTCATTCTGATGTTTGGGGTCCTTCTCTAGTTGTGGGCGGTCACGGGTTTAAATATTTTTTGCTTTTTATTGATGATTGCACTAGAATGACATGGGTTTATTTTTTACAACATAAGTCTCAAGTCTTTGAAAAATTCACCCACTTTTATGCCATGGTTGAAACACACTTTTAGACCAAAATTCAGATTCTTCGATCCGATAATGGGGGTGAATTTATCAATAACTCGATGAAAACCCTGTGTCACCAAAAAGGCATCATACATCAAACCACGTGTCCATATTCTCCTGAACAAAATGGTGTCACTAAACAGAAGAATCGTATTATTCTGGAGATGACGCGTGTCGTGATGTCTAAATCTCATGTTCCCACCTTTTTTTGGCCTGAAGCCGTTGCCACCTCCGTGTACCTCCTAAATCGCCTTCCTACCAAAACCCTCCAGCTGCAGACACCTCTCCAAAAACTCTCCACTCTTGCCAAAATACCTCTTGCCCTTACCCTCTAGCCTCGGGTTTTTGGTTGCTCCGTATTTGTTCATATCCCTAAACATGAGCGTACTAAACTATGTCCATGTGCGGTTAAGTGTGTGTTTGTTGGTTATGGTATCCATCAAAAGGGATATCGGTGTTATAATCCAAAAACCCGTCAAATCGTCACCACTATCCATTGTGATTTCCTAGAAACTGAATACTTTTATTCTAACCAACTTCACAGTCAGGGGGAGAGTACGACTAAGAGTCACCTTGATCTGCTAAGTTGGTTGTCGATGCCAGTTTCAGATCTGGACGTGGTTCCAAAAGAGATAGTTAACCTTACCGCTGAGCTGGTTTCAAAAGACAACACTATAGATGGTGATACTGGGAGATATGTGTTGCCACCCAGAAGCAATCGGGGAATACCTCCCAAACGGTATACCCCAAAGAAAGTTACATGAAAGTCTCGATACTCGGTCAAGGATTTTGCTCAAGGAAATCTGTCAGAAGTCGCTACAGCCTATGAAGCAGCTGTATATGGAGAAGAAATCCCACAATCAGTAGAAGAAGCCCTCAAATTCAAACATTGGAGGAAAGCCATGCAGAAGAAAATGGATGCACTAGCTTGGAATCAAACATGGGAGAGATGTCAGTTACCAGAGGGAAAAAGGCCTGTTGGATGCAGATGGGTGTTTACAATCAAGAGACATCCAGATGGATCTATTGAAAGATACAAAGCCCGTCTCGTCACAAAAGGATACACACAGACCTATGGGTAGATTATGCTGAAACATTCTCACCAGTGGCAAAAATGAACACCGTTAGAGTTTTCCTTTTCATTGTTGCAAATAGGGATTGGAACTTGCATCAATTCAATGTTACAAATGTGTTTCTGCATGGAGAATTAAACAAAGAAGTTTATATGGACGCACCCCAGGGTTTCTCAGCAGAGTTTGGAAGAGGTGAGGTCTGCAAGCTAAAAAGGACCTTATATGGACTTAAACAGTCCCCACGAGCTTGGTTTGGATGATTTACCATGGCTATGAAGAAATATGGATATCAACAGAGCAATTCAGATCACACCTTATTTCTAAAGAAACAAGGTAATCTCATCACCTGTTTGATTATATATGTGGATGATATGATCATAACTGGTGACGACTTAGAAGAAATCGAGACATTGAAAAAAAATCTGTTCAAAGAGATTGAGATGAAGAATTTGGGAAATCTGAAGTACTTTCTTGGCATTGAGGTACTAAGATCGAAGAAGGGAATCTTTATCAATCAGAAGAAATATACTCTGGATCTTCTTGTTGAGATTGGAATGTTAGATTGCAAGCCCGCAGGAACACCCATGGCTGTCAATCATAATCTGAGAATTGTGGAAGGAGCAGAGTTAGCAGATAAGGGGAGATATCAGCGTCTTGTGGGAAAACTTATATATCTTTCTCATACTCGACCTGATATTGCCTACGATGTTGGAGTTGTGAGCTAGTTCATGCATTGTCTTCAAGCTGATCATTTGGAAGCTGTGCTGAGAATTGTGAGATATTTGAAAGGAACAGTTGGTTATGGAGTGTTGTTCAAGAAGGGTAGCAATCTAGAGATACAAGCATATACAGATGCAGACTGGGCTGGGAACCCAATCGACAGACGGTCCACTGCAGAATACTTTACTCTGGTTGGAGGAAATCTTGTCTCTTGGAGAAGCAAAAAGCAGAAAGTAGTGGCTCTCTCGAGTGCCAAAGCAGAATTTAGATAAATTAAGAGTGGATTGACCGAGGTGCTCTGGTTGAGAAAACTTTTGAAGGAGCTTAACCTTTTTTCAACAAAAAACATGCCAGATATTTTGTGATAACAAGGTAGCCATCAGTATCTCAGAGAACCCAACTCAACATGACAGAACAAAACATGTCAATGTTGATAGACACTTTATCAAAGAGAAGAGTGAAGGAGGAATTATAACTCTACCATTTGTACGGTCTGAAGATCAACTGGCTGACATCCTAACCAAGACTGTGAGTTCCAGAAGTTTCATTGAAATTCTCGACAAGTTAAGCATCGAAAATCCCGACACTTAACTTGAGAGGGAGTGTTGGAAAGGAAAGAAGATCAAGTGACTAAAATCAGGGATCTAATATCTGTTAAATATGTATTTGATTTATTTCCTTTTTTAGAGTCTATCTTTTGTAGTTTATAAAGAAACGGATCTGTACAAGGATAATTCAATACACAAAAATTGAAAACATCAATAGTCTTCTTCAATTCAATACAGCCTTCTAATTATTTTTTTCCCTTATCATAAAACATAGAATATTAAAATCTCTATAACTATTATGGGTTGGTGTGACCCTTTTTTTGTTGGCATGTAAATAACTTAACAATGCTTTGGACTAAATTTCGTGGTTTCTGGTTTAGGTTTAATCGATTCTGGATTTTATGGAACCCTTTTCTGGTTTGGATATTTGATATTGTTATAGTCTTTTTTTTCCTGTATTTTGTTGTTGTTGATGCAGGTATGAAGACAATTAATTCCAGCTTGAAGAACTGAAGGGTTGAAGATCTGAAGAGTAGAATATGGACGTTTCGGAATTTAATTGTAATTTTTTTCACTAATTATATGGGAAATTTTTAGCTTTGTTGTGTTAGTTTAAGAGTCATTTGAGTCTGTATTGTAAGAGATAATATATGATATTTTATGAGTCTGTAATTTCAAAATGAAAGAAATAATATAATATATGATATTTTATGGTCCAAAATAACTGTTTTCAACAATTTCTTTTTCTTATACTGTGTTTGGTAGATATATATCTGTTAACTTAAAAATATATTCTATACGATATTAAATATTTTTAACTAACTAAAATTGAGATAAACCAAAAAAATTTGGATAAATATCAATATGATATTAAGATCATGAGAATATAAGATCACGATTAAAATTTCGGATAAATATCAATATGAGTATATAATAGATGATCAACATTATCTGACTCTTCAAGTAATGACTTTTCAAATTCTGGGAATCCAACTATTAAATAATATTTTATTTCAATAATAATCAAAATGACTTTTCAAATGCTGGGTATCAAAAAATAAAATAATATTTTCTTTCATTAATAATCAAAATGACTTTTCAAATTCTGTGTATCCAACAATAAAATAATATTTTCTTCCATTAATAATCAAAATGACTTTTCAAATTCTTGGTATCCACTAATAAAATAAGATTTCTTCCATTAATAATCAGGGTATGTTTAGTCTTAATGATTGTGTATTTTTTAGAGAGCATTTCCTGGGCTAATTTGGGCGGTGGGCTTTGGAAACTGGAAGTGCAACAGTCGTTCATGCCCTATAAAATCAAGATAGTAAACCTAATCAAATAATTAACACAAGATATTTCAACTCATTTACTGAAGTTTCTTCAAATTTCTTTCAATGGCACACACACCACGCAAGGGAACCAATTCAGTTCCAGTTAGCAAGGAATTTAACGAGAGGCCAATACCTAAGGCTCTTGATGTCTTGTACCGCAACATGCGTAAACAACACGACGAGTTGAGGGATGAACTAAAGGAGTTCATACGTCGATTGGTCAATGAGGTTTTTCAAATTAAACCACCGCAGGATCATTTGGAAGTTCATTAACCCATGTTCATGCAAATCATATTTTTATGTCACATGTATGTTTATCACAGTCTAACAGAATTAACATGCAGTGTAGATTCGAATATAATAAAGTTGAAAACATAGAAATGAATCTACTTACAAATGGATAGACGGTCTGTGGACAAGATTAAAGATCTAATCTTGCTGTTAAATGATGTAAAACATACGCCCTTTTTCTCACAAAATCGGCCACACAATATTCTACTCCAAGACCTTCTGTTGTATTCCCAGACTGTATCTAGATTCAGAGTGGGCTGAAATCTACTAGATGGGTTTGTGAAATCTGTGGATATCTTGAGAGACAAAGAGGGGCTGATTTCTAATGCTCAAAATTTCATCCCCCCTTTTTATATAGAGAGGTGGGCGAAATTTACTTCTCAAACCCTACTAGGTTAAGGGAAGTCTTTTCCAAACTAAGACTTTTACTCCGAGACCGACATGTTCGAGTCACACACATCCACAGAGAGGGCAATCGCCCTGCTGATTTCCTTGCCAGACCCGGTCAACAGGTTGACGGCCTACATATTTTTGATGCTCAGACGGCCCCTAGGCCCCTATCTTCCTTGGTTATGATGGACCAGCTAGGGTATCCTAACTTTAGGTTCCGGCGCTGACACTTTTATATATATCCATGCTCTTGTTTATTATATTTGGTCCTGTATTTATTTTGTTATTTTCCTCATTTGGAGTCTCTAGCTCTAGTTCCGTACTTAGCATGTTTTATTCCTATCATATGTTTATCATTTACATGTTCTATTTCTTGTATTTTTGTGGGGGAGTAACTTTTGGGCTCCCCACCTAGACGATGATGTACTTCCACGTTATTGATATATATATCTCCACCCATTACGGTGTTCTTCAAAAAAAAAGTTCTATATCCAGTACACTATCAGTCAATTGGGCTACAACAGGGATCTAGAAGAATATTAAATTGGCCCACTAAATTATTTAATATTCAATATCCAATAAATTTAGGATATAATTAAATAAATTAAGTTTTACTTTTATTCCACTAAAGAAGTAAAACTGACCTACCAATTTAATACATATTTACTAATATGCTTTCTCCTTTAGTCCAGCTATTCTCTGTGTTTAAGATATAATGTTCATTAATTAATTATGTCAGCCTCTGACAGCTATAATTAATTAACATCTAAAATCTTGAGTAGTACCACACAAGCTTTACCATGTAAGGAATAAATTCCATCTGCAAGGTTTCAACATGAACTTGTGTTTCCTCAAGAGAACATCATCAACCTGGCGCACCAGGACACGGTGGTCATGCATATTGCTTGAGACTTTATGCATACACTGTCATTACCCAAGATATCGAGTTTATTGATCTACGAAAAGATCTCACTAATTGATAAATCAAAGTAACAAACACCGTACACATATGCTCGCTAATATCACATGAGTTCAAAACCCGAACTTCGTGGATCTTTATTCTCTCACTAACTGGGTCAGAGACAGAGAATAGTATCCTATTATGATCATCCTCAATACACTAGCAAGTATACTAGAATAGTCAGTTAGTCAAGATAAACTAACTTATCAGACTATTCTGCGGTGTACCGATGGTGTGTTCAGGACCATCTAAGCCGTGAGCTATTTAATACAATACAAGGTTTTAATTATATGATCTTACCGTGTGACTCCTTACACCATATCATCTACAATGTAAGTATATAGAACATTGCATAGAACAATTATAGAACATAATCTAAATGCAAATAGTGACCGCAATAACTTTCATTTTATATCATCATATCATCAGAAAAGTATACAAAGACAAGTCTTTCAGTATACAAAACTAACAATCTACACTACTGCTTCCTTGCCTAAGCTTTTATAGCTTCTTTTCCAACTCTCGTCAGTATGAATAAGGCACATGTCATCTTCTTAACACCCTCTTCATTGCTCTCCATGTCTCTATAAGCTCCCCAATACGTCACCTAACAGATATAAATTGATTCCACCAAATGAGAACATGTTGGTCCCGGTGCGAGCCTTTGTCAGTTTAGAGGGGGGTGAATAAACTGACTTCAAAAGCTTCAAACAGATGCGGAATAGATAGGGCCCTGACTCACATTTGAGATTTATCTATGCTGACTGATCAGTTGAGAGAAGCTGACAGGGGCTTAGCTGGTGAGCTGATCAATTTTCAACTGATAGCTGGAAGACGTGGCTGAAGCTTGTCAGTTCAGTCTGTGCGTGTGAATGTGTGCAGTTAAAGAACTTGCAAGATTGAAAAATAATAAGAACAACACACACAGAGCCTTATGGAGGTTCGAAGCTTCCTACTTCTACATCCTCTTTTCCTTCCGCAGAAGGGCAATCCACTATGCAAGAGTAAAGTTTCTTTATTACAATTACACAGTGAAGAATTCCTGTTAGACCTGAAAATGGCACCCTTCAACCCGAGCACGACCTTCTTTCCAATTGTTGTTGTCCCGAAAGAATGGACCCATCGGTACACGCTCCTCCTCAGCTGGTTTCTGGGTCGACAACTCACACTTACCGATCTCAATTGCTCACTGAGACTTTAGGTGCTATTGCCCGTCTTTACACAATTTTAGATCTCGCTCGATCTTCAAGAGAACAGTCTTGAATCTGTTATCAACCTGGAGTGCTCATTTCTTTTAAGCTGGGTGGTTGATCTTTGAAGGACTGTACTGAGAGGCTTTGCTCTTGCTGGAATTATGCGTCAACTTAGCAGCTTGCTTGACTTGAAGCACACCTTCTCAGTATGAGACTTTTCACACTTTGAGAGTTATGAGCTTTGAGCTGTAGGGAGAGAAGAGAAATAGCTCGTTCTGGAAAATAGCAAAGTTAGATTGGTGAAAGTCTTAGCCAAAATTGATTTCACCCTCTTTAAAAAGATGAGTGAATTTTGACCGTTATGAATGGTGATGTTTAGAAATCACCGACAACAATTTAATGCTTGTAGCCATTTGAAGCTCTTTTAATAAACTAGCCATTTTGACTTTAATATTCCCTGCTCTCAGATCATCAGGATCTTTTAAAGATTTCCTGGTAAGACCTTCATTAACTTCTTGTCAGTAGGAGCAGGTGATTCAACTGACGGGCTCTCAGCTATCTCAGCTTTTAGCTTTGAGATTGTCCAGTTGGCAGATCTTCAACTTCCTTAAGCTTCTATCATGATATAGTCTAGTTCAGCTGACATATCAGCTAAGCTTAAAAGCTTTCAATTCTAGACTCATCAGTTGGCTACTGATTGAGCTTTTACCTTTTCTCTCTGAACTAATCTATGGTCAGTTGAGTGAAGGCTCAAAGCATTCAGAGTTATTTTACCAGTAAACTGATCTTTGATCAGTTTAGGATCGGCTCTGACTGATAACTGATCAGATCAGTTTCAGCTTTCAAGATGACTCTATTCATCAGTCTATCCTGGCTTTTTACTAAGACTGATGATCAACTCATCTGTGGATGCCTACCAGTCTCCAAAGTTCTCTTCCCCCTTTACAGCTTATCTCAAGCTTTGAAGAGTTTACTCTGACTGGTCTGATCAAGACAACCTGTAAGCTGGTTGACCATGCTTCTGAATAGTTGTCTCTCATATTAGCTTGAAGTCTTATTTGGTCATTACCCTTGATTTCCAGCTTATCATAACCTGTAATTTTTCATTAAATCATCACTCATGTTTTAACATTTCATCAAAATCATCATTTGGGATTTTCCCAACAATTTTCCTAACAGAACATCATCACAAAAACTAATATTTGCTACATTAACCTTCTTCCGCTCTGGATAGCTATGACAGTCAAATAATAACTCCATATTCATCTTCCAATCCAGATATAGCTCAGGATCACTCGTTCCATAGAAAGAAGGAACATCGGACTCCCAATACTCTTCTTGGCTAGTTCTATGTCCATATCTTTTACCACATTCTTTAAAACCTGTAGAATAGGACATTTTTTTGCCTATTTTTTAGGGCATTTTTTTTAACTGTTTTTTTTTTCGGGAACTTTTTTTTTGCTCTTTCCTCTCAATACAGGTAATAACAACTAAAATATTACTAAAGATGGATCAAATACAAGATTAAACAAAAAAAGGTAGTAGACTTCTCTTTTTTTTTCCAGTCTGTTTTTTTTCAGACGATTTTTTTTCTTTCAAATAACATTGAAATAACTTTAAAAGAAAGATCAAATACACAATTCAACAAAAAAACAAATAGAACTTTTTTTGTCAAATCAGTTTTTTTTTTGTTGGCTCTTCTTTTCTTTTTTCATTTTTTTCAATTCTTTTCTTTTTTTTATCAGCTTCTCTTCTCTTTTTTTGTTTCTAGATTCATTTTTTTTTTTTTTTACTAAAATTAAATACAAAAAATTAAGATAGATAGATTAGAACCTGATACAAAGCCATATCTTTGATACTAGTTGATGCAATTATCGCTGGCAAGTTGATGACGACGGGAATCTATCCCAGGAGTATCAGGTTACAACAGGATAAATAGTATGGAATTCCTCGACCCAAATCTCACAACGCAGATGAACTGTAGATATATGAAATCCACAACCCTACTGTGATTGGAAACATAAACCTTGAAACAAATATGAAGATACCACAAACGGGAATGGATGATCCGTTTGATAAGTCAGATTTGAATCTCACTAGGATTTCTTGTTCAACTCGAATAAATCTAAAAGTGATTAGTCCGGTAGTAGCACCACTGATTCAAATCCGAAGTTGCAACTGCGAGGTCCAGTGATGAGACTTAGAGCCAAGAAGCTGCAAGGATATCTACAGTGCTATGTTGGAAAGAAGTTGGAGGATGATAGGATCGAGTCCGGAGTGCACAAGTTGATTAATTTGACAAGGATTGAAGAATGAAGATCGTGTAATCTAGCACGGACCGTGCCACCATTGGCATGGACCATACCATCCATACCGAGACTTCAAAAATTTGGGAAGAAGGAGGAAAAGAGGGCATGTCAAGCGACACGGACCGTGCCATCCAACATCCGAGATTATTTATTTTATTTTATTTTAATTTAATTGGATTTTTGGGATTTTTAAGTTAGGGCCTTTATTTTTTGCCTCCCTATGTATAAATGGGGTTGAACATCATTGATATTACTTTAGACTGGTTTTGAATGAAATACGCATTTACACTTCAACCCGTCTAATTCACAAATCAATAGTTCTTGGTAGGGTTTGTTGCCATGCATCCATGCATTCATGCATGGATTCATTCATGCATCCAGTAGTGTACGGGTTAATCTTGCCATGAAGTTCGCTCCATACTAGTGTTCCGGGTTCAAGTAGATTCGGGGTTTGTTTCGAGTAAGCTTCATTTATCCTTTTCATTTTCCACCACCACCACACCTCCACACATTATCAATACCTTCCACCATCATCACCATACACGTCCAATTAGCCACCAAGTCCAATAATTCGAATATATTGTTCATTGGTTGTCTTTCGAGCCTTAAATCGCCTAAAAACATCACCTAGCCATCTCACAAACCACACGCGTGTTTTACTTGAATTTTGGATATATTTTTTCTGCATATTAATTAAACATTGTCCTATAATTTAAGCTTAATCCAATATCGTTTGATAGGTCAATTGATCGAGTCAATTTCTAGGGTTCTTAGGAGATAATTTGGTGGTTTTGTGACTTAAGTGATTTTAATTCGTTTCTTGTTGATTCCATAAGTTTATTTGGATTAATTTTTCATTTTTTTAGTTGATTATTGGGTTGAATCATATCTATAGTTGAAGTTGTTCTTTCCTTAGCTTTCGTATCGTATTGGCCGTATCATAGTTTTTGGTATCAGAGCCATGTCAACTTCGGTTGGTCGAGGTTCAATCCAAATTCGTGTGTGGCACAATAGGGGCAAGAATATCCAATCATATTAAAAAAAATGTATAATAAAAAAAAAGATATCGATAAAAAAAACTGAATTGATCGAGCCCTATTGTGTTACCATTGTTCTTGCTTTGTTTCTTGAGTAGCTTGATTAATTTTTTTGGATATTGTTGAGTTGGGTAGCTTTGATCTTGTTTTCTTTTGTTGTGTCGCGATTTGTCATTCTTCATCGTATAGCGATTGGGAGCGTCATATTGCAGCATTTTTCTTGTGGGATCCTCTTTATTTTCATTCATAGTGGTATAATATAGGAGGGGGGTTCAAATTTTTGCTTCCTAGTTTGGTTAGGATTGGTTTTGTCTATTTTCTAGTTGAATTGGCATTGTTTTGGTAGTTTCATAGTTGGTATTTGATTTAATTCCTTGTTGGATTATTGCTCTTATTTTGGTACAATATTCATCCAAATTCATAGCACTCCTACCCCATATTTTCACCTATTCCCATATATAGTCTAGCTCCACAAAATTTTCATAGCCTTGTTCCTACACCTAATCGTGGTTTACCCGAACATTGCAGCTACATTGTGGTTATCTCATTACTCGAGATACTCTGGAGTTAAGTTCGAGCTTTTGACTAGAGTTGGAGAGGTCAGCAGCTATTCTATCGGGACATCAGAGATAGTGGGATTTCAACCGCTACAGTGTGCCAAGAAATTGAGTGAAATACATGAGGGATAAAAAAAGTGAGGTCCTTTTCTTTTGTTTTCTTCTGTTTTATTTGTTTTGCAGGTACAAATGGAATCCAGAGATGGTTATAAGTCACATGATAAGGCACCCGCATTGTCTAATACTCCTACAAATGCGGATTCATCAACACCACAGTCGTGGGATGCCCAGTATCACTATCAAGTACTGGAGAACAAGTTAGAGGATTCATTGGCCAAAATGATGGCATAGCTCGAGCTTCTTACTGCTCGAACTCCTGTACCACCATCAGTTCAAGGCCTATCTGTCCAGCCAGAAGGAGCAGCTCGACAGCCAGCAGCAGCTCATCAGCCTGAAGCAGCTCGTCAGCCAGAAGTACCTATAGCAGAGCCTGTCAGAGTGAATGCTAGAGCACATCAAGCTCAACATCGCTAACCTCAAGTGCAGTTTAACGATCCCTATGATCGTGAAGCAGAAGAAGATTATGGTGACTTTGTAGAGGAATCAGAGGCCGAGTTCGAGCCATTCTAGAGGTGTGATCAAACACGTCAACCTTATAGGCGTGCAGCCCGCATCTATCCACATTATCAGCCCCAACGAGTAGACCCTGATAGCTTGTTGAATAACATCAAGACAAGCATACCGGCATTCGAGGGACTATACGATCCAGACCTTTACCTCAACTAGAGAGGAAGGTCAACAAGATTTTTAATTGTTATGATTTTCCAGAGTTGAAGAAGGTGCAGTTAGCTTCTATGGAGTTCACCGGGTATGCAGCTGCTTGGTCAGAGTTCCAGCAGCACCGATGCCGTAGAGACAAATACCTTTTGATTGACACCTGGCAGGAGATGAAGGATGTTATGAGGGGTCATTTCATTCTTGTGAACTATGAGCGGGAATTGGAATGAAAGCTCAGTCAGATTCACCAGGGGACCCGATCTATCGGGGAATACCACAAAGGATTGGAGACAGCACTGAACCGGGTTGGAAAGAAAGAGATGTTGATTGCTGTAATCAACAGATACATTGAAGGAATGAACCCTGACATAGTATGCGAAGTCGAGTTAAGGGACTTCGAGAATGTTGAGGCCATGATCCATTATGCCTCAATTGTAGAACGGCAGCTCAGAGATGGACGCCGAAGACCGATATAGTCAACACGATCACGGACATAGTGGGGTCGAGGTGAGTCTTCCACGCTTATGACAGCCCCCACATGCCTTCAAGAGTAGTCCATGCCGCCAGCTCACTGTTTTGAGCAGTTTGTACCTCAGCCGAACCGCATACCCGAGTACAATTCACCCGTACCATACCGGGGTAATCAGAACTGCATTGTATAGCCGAGTCAGCCGTAGAATAACACTCCAGTGAGAGCACATGATGTTTAGTGTCACAAGTGCAAAGGATGGGGACACTTTCAAGCACAGTGTCCTAACCGTTGGGTTTTTTTCATCACTGAACAAGACGAGCTAGATTCCACTAGTCAAGAGGAGGCCGCCGATCTTGTTGATTCAAGGGTAGAAGATCAGCCCCTTAAGGGTCCTTCTAAGATCGAGATTGAAGATGAGCAGCCGGAGCAAGCCCATGTGAGTCTTGTTGTCATTCGAGCTTTGAGTCTTATGCATGAAGAGGAGCAGAACGATCAGCGAGAGAATATCTTCTACTCTCGGTGCTCTATCTAAGATAAGACATGCTCACTCATTATTGATAGTGGAAGTATTGTGAACTCTATCAGTCAGTATGCCGTGGGAAAGCTGGAGTTGGTACCACAACAGCATCCAAAACCGTACCGATTGTAGTGGTTATCAGACAGAGGTGAGATACACGTTGGATATCAGGTACCTGTCACCTTTTCCATTGGTCATTTTACTGATACTATTTTGTGTAACGTCATCCCCATGGAGGCGGCACATATTTTACTTGGTCATCCTTGGTAATTTGATAGGAAGACGATATATGATGGATTTGCCAATACCTATGCTATGACTCGAGAAGGACGGACCACTAAACTATGGCCATTGGAGCCTAAGGACATTGTAGAAGATCAAAAAAGGATGCTAGAAAGGTTCTAAGAGGAAAGAGAGAAGAGGGTAGCCGAGAAAAAGACTATCACCGCAGCTAAAACTTCAGCCTTAGCACCGTCGGATTCTCCTAGAGAATTCTTATTCCATGGAGAAGCATCTGGATTCGCTGCACATGAAGATCAAATTTGCATCTTCTTATTTTCTATCAAAAGAGTTGATAAGGTAATCAATACAGGTTTGCCTTTTGTGTTGATTATATTTAAAAACAGTGCTACTGATGTGTTTTCTTTACCTAGTGATGTGCAGATAGAAAGGAGCAAGTTCATGGTTGAAGACTACTCTTGCTTGAGCACTGAAGAGGTAAAGGAAAATGATCAACAAGTCAAGTCCTGTGTGCATGAGAAGCCCGTTGAATGGCCTAGACAAGGACCTGATTTACTCGGTAAGTATTCGTGTCCTTCCATACTTAAGGTTTTGGATTTGTTCCCTATTCTTGCAGATGAATTTGATCAAGTTGACGCCTTGAATTCGAGGATGAATTCTTTTGAGGAAGGGGGGAATGATGAGTTCGGTAGTAGCACCATTGATTTAAATTCGGAGTTGCAGCTGTGAGGTCTAGTGACAAGACTTAGAGCCAAGAAGCTGCAAGGATATCTACAGTGCTACGTTGGAAAGAAGTTGGAGAATGATAGGATCGAGTCTGGGGAGCACAAGTTGATAAATTTGACAAGGATTGAAAAATGAAGGTCGTGTAGCCTAGAACAGACCGTGCAACCATTGGCACGGACCATGCCATCCATACCGAGATGAGGGAATGTCAAGCGGCACGGATCGTGCAGTCCAACGGCACGGACTGTGCCATCCAACATCCGAGATTATTTATTTTGTTTTATTTTAATTTAATTGGATTTTCGAGATTTTTAAGTTAGGGCCTTTATTTTCCACCTCCCTATGTATAAATAGGGTTGAACATCATTGATATTGATTTAGACTAGTTTTGAATGAAATACGCGTTTATGCTTCAACCCGTCTCATTCACAAATCAATAGTTCTTGGTAGGGTTTGTTGCTTGGCATCTACAAACTTTAAATCAAGGGATTCATTCATGCATCTAGTAGTGGGCGGGTTAATCTCGCCATGAAGTTCGCTCCATACTAGTGTTCCGGGTTCAAGTAGATTCGGGGTTTGTTTCGGGTAAGCTTCATTTATCCTTTTCATTTTCCACCACCACCACACCTCCACACATTATCAATACCTTCCACCATCATCACCATACACGTCCAATTAGCCACCAAGTCCAATAATTCGAATATATTGTTCATTGGTTGTCTTTCGAGCCTTAAATCGCCTAAAAACATCACCTAGCCATCTCACAAACCACACGCGTGTTTTACTTGAATTTTGGATATGTTTTTTCTGCATATTAATTAAACATTGTCCTATAATTTAAGCTTAATCCAATATCTTTTGATAGGTCAATTGATCGAGTCAATTTCTAGGGTTCTTAGGAGATAATTTGGTGGTTTTGTGACTTAAGTGATTTTAATTCGTTTCTTGTTGATTCCATAAGTTTATTTGGATTAATTTTTCATTTTTTTTAGTTGATTATTGGGTTGAATCATATCTATAGTTGAAGTTTTTCTTTCCTTAGCTTTCGTATCGTATTGGCCGTATCATAGTTTTTGGTATCAGAGCCATGTCAACTTCGGTTGGTCGAGGTTCAATCCAAATTCATGTGTGGCACAATAGGGGCAAGAATATCCAATCATATTAAAAAAAATGTATAATAAAAAAAAGATATCGATAAAAAAAACTGAATTGATCGAGCCCTATTGTGTTACCATTGTTCTTGCTTTGTTTCTTGAGTAGCTTGATTAATTTTTTTGGATATTGTTGAGTTGGGTAGCTTTGATCTTGTTTTCTTTTGTTGTGTCGCGATTTGTCATTCTTCATCGTATAGCGATTGGGAGCGTCATATTGCAGCATTTTTCTTGTGGGATCCTCTTTATTTTCATTCATAGTGGTATAATATAGGAGGGGGGTTCAAATTTTTGCTTCCTAGTTTGGTTAGGATTGGTTTTGTCTATTTTCTAGTTGAATTGGCATTGTTTTGGTAGTTTCATAGTTGGTATTTGATTTAATTCCTTGTTGGATTATTGCTCTTATTTTGGTACAATATTCATCCAAATTCATAGCACTCCTACCCCATATTTTCACCTATTCCCATATATAGTCTAGCTCCACAAAATTTTCATAGCCTTGTTCCTACACCTAATCGTGGTTTACCCGAACATTGCAGCTACATTGTGGTTATCTCATTACTCGAGATACTCTGGAGTTAAGTTCGAGCTTTTGACTAGAGTTGGAGAGGTCAGCAGCTATTCTATCGGGACATCAGAGATAGTGGGATTTCAACCGCTACAGTGTGCCAAGAAATTGAGTGAAATACATGAGGGATAAAAAAAGTGAGGTCCTTTTCTTTTGTTTTCTTCTGTTTTATTTGTTTTGCAGGTACAAATGGAATCCAATTAGCCACACCTCCACACATCATCCATACCTTCCACCATCATCACCATATATGTCCAATTAGCCACCAATTCTAGCAATTCGAATATAGTGTTCATTGGTTGTCTTTCGAGCCTTAAATCTCCTAAAAACATCACCGAGTCATCTCACAAACCACATGTGCGTTTTACTTGAATTTTGGATATGTTGTTTCTGTATATTAAGTAAACATTATCCTACAATTTGAGCTTAATCCGACCTCGGTTGATGGGTCAATTGATCGAGTCAATTTCTAGGATTCTTAGGAGATAATTTGGGGGTTTTGTGACTTAAGTGATTTTAATTCGTTTCTTGTTGATTCCATAAGTTTATTTGGGTTAATTGTTCATTTTTGTTTAGTTGATTGTTAGGTTGAATCATATCTATAGTTGACATTGTCATTTTCTTAGCTTCCGCATCGTATTGGCCGTATCAAAAAGAGATATAAAACACAAGAATTTTATTGATAAAAGGTCTCTAATTTTCATTCCCCATGCCCCCTTTATTTAGGGATGTTAGAGAATAAGTTTCTTAAATATAAAACTAGAAGAAAAAGGAAATAAATCTAAACAAGTCACAAATCTGCTAAGAAAATCAATTAATAAGGAAACAAATAAAAACCCTAAATACTATATTGTATAAATTGAAAAATTACTAAGTAAATAAATAAATTTCCTAATTAAAATAGAACTCCTAAATAATATTGATAACAATTTCATCCAAGTAGGCTTTCAGTGGCAGCGAGTCCAACTCCTTCAATGGGCCCCTTGGATAGCTTTGGATCGCATTAGCAACTGTACTTGGAAAAATCAAATACTTAATGATGATTGTATGCCATAAAGATCAATGACAATCAATGACTATAGCAAGTGCAAAGTAGAGCACTTGATAAAAAAGCTTAGTGCACAGAATGACACTAACAATCTCCCCCATAGTAATGTATCTCTGCTTAGTGCCAAGCATAGCACTAACAAGCTCATTCAACGGGTCTCCTTGATATTTCTTGGTTCTAGACTTCTTGGATAAAGCCATTAAGACTCTCCTTGAATCTCTTAGCTCTTAACCTTGTCACCAGCCCCTCCGGCACTCTAATCGGATCTGATATCTTATCGGCTTGATCCGTATCACGTGTCACACCCAGTAAAGCTGTTGTGGATTTATTCAATTTTAATTTAATTATTTCTTTTTTGACTAGGCTTCATATTAGGGTTTTATTTTTATCTACCTTCCTATATAAAGGCATGTACTGAATTATTTAAGAGTTAGTTGATTTTTTATATTGATTTATAATTTTCTCTGTAGAGAATTTATCTAAATCCATCATATAGCTTCTAGAAGCTCGCTACTGAGAAGGGGTTTGTCTTTGCATTTTTCGCGAGCATGGCCACAAATTTGACAAGGGTCATGAATCTGTGAGCCACATCAATGCCACTTAGATCTGCAAGCACATTCGCGGGTGGTTGGGTCGCTAGCAAACTCACAAATACAAAGTGTTTTTCAGATTTTTATTTTATTTTTGGATTTTAAGCTTTGTTTATTTTCCATTTAGTTTAGAATTTATTAGGGCTTTCACTTATCTTTGTCCTACCAATATAAAGGTTGTAAATAATATTCGAAAGAGATTACTTTGAATTATATTAAAGGTGAGTTGTTTTCTCTCTAGAGAATATATTTGATTTTCACAACAACATTATGGAATTCAATCTAACTTATTAAACGAATTCACCATCCCCGCTTGTGGTGTCTTCACCCATATTCGAAGTTTATTTTTCCAATCATCTTCGTGTCTCGATCTTTAAATCGTGGTTCTTTGTTGTTGTGAAGTTAGGGTTTCAGAATTCTCTACCAAATCTATCCATTGTAAACTGATACTCTTGGGATAAATCTCCGTCATCACCCATCTGCTAACAATGATCACTTCAACATCTAGGCAGGTTCAGGAATATAGTAAAAGATCAACAAGTAGAATATTGGAGCTGTAAAATTTCGAACACCAAAGAGAAGAAAATCACAATTTATGTGTTCTTCATCAACTACAGGATTAGATCTTTAATTCCGTGAGTAACCCGACAATGCATGTAAGTTTCTTTTTTATGCTATTTTATGTTCCGTAATATGTAGAATTCGAAAATATTATCTTTCATGTTAATTCAACATAGGATAATTAATATCACATGTTTCACGATCCAAATTTACTACTTATAATTCCGATTTATGCTCAACACTACAACTGCTAGAACCGTACCCGCAATTGGTTAGGGTCAATCGTAGACATGATAAGCTTAACCCGAATCGATCTCTCAAGGAAGACTTAGTTAGAAGAAATTGTCAATAGGTTATGCATGCATCACAATAGAACAACTAAAATAAACTCTAAACATTCTAAACATGAGGTTGATGATGATTTATGCTAAGAATTAAAATAGACAATTAAATAAGACAATGCAAACAACACAAATTAAAATAAGATTAGAGGAAATAAGATAGATGAACGTATTAGGGTGTAGATTCTCTCAATAGTTTCTCACTATACTTGTTCAAGTTGGTAATGCTAATCTCACACATACAATAGACCCTCTCAATCGGTTTAACTTCAATTACTATCACTGTCTATCCATTAAACCCCTTTTAGCTATATCATACAAGTAAGATTAACATATTAGGCTTAGGAACCCCACCCACCTAACGTCGAAGGAACCAATTTCGGGATTTAGAATCACAATCAAGACTCCTCTAAATCTTAACAATGCTCAAGTAGTGATCAAGTACTCTCACATTAAAAGGCACGATTCCAACAACAGCAACCAACAAGAATAAGCATAGATCAAACCACATCGATCCTCTACCCCCTAATATAGGGATTAGCCACTAAACATGCTTAAAACAACACAAATACCATAGAAGATTGTCATCTCATAAATCAAATGCAAATAACATAAACTTCTGCAATATTAGATATTCTTCAAGAGTGTGGGACAAACCCCCACACATCATCCAAGAAATACAAAGGGAAAACCTCCTAACAAGCGTAGCTTCCGCGGATGGCTCGAAGTTGATTTCTTCTCATGTCTCCCTCGTCTTACTTGGCTTGGTATCCTCCTTTTTCCTTTTCTCCTCTTCTCTTTGGTGATGGTGTTGATGGAGAAAAATGGTGAGAAATAGTGGTGATGGCGTAGAGAAAATGAAAGAGGAGTGTTGGAGAAGATGAAATGGTGTCTAGTGTGTGTAGAATGAATGGTGAGTAAAAAAGTGAATCCCCCAATATCTAAATGAGATATGGAAGAGAGAGAGAGAGAGAGAGAGAGAGAGAGAGAGAGAGAGAGAGAGAGAGAGAGAAAGGTGATATGAGTTGATGGTAAGGGAACCATTAATGCAAAAGATTTTTGGGAGATTTTAGAAGCCAAAAGTCCAACTCTAGGAAAATTAGGAATGATAACCTATAATTCTAGCAATTAAAAATGGCTTAAAAGAGTCCTTGATTTAATTTAAATAAAATCAGCTGGAGAGGAAATGGAGTGAAAGGAGTGCAATCACAATGAAAACAGGGGGAAACTGGACCCGAGAGGGAGAGGAGACACCCCGCGCGCCGGCGTGGTGCGGCGCCGCGGGGTTGAGGTTGGGCCAAGAGGGGTGCCAGGGGTGCGCCGCGGCGCTGGTGCTGGTGGAGAGGGGAGGGGGCGCCGTGGTGCTAGGGGTGTGCCACGGCGCTGGTGCGTTTGGACCAAGAGGGGCGCCGCGGCATTAGGGTGGCGCCACGGCGCTGCGGGTGTCTCGGCATTTTGATGTCCGCCCGCGTGGGTGCTTTTTCTCATTTTTTCTTCAAAATCTTGGAGCCTCCAATTTAAACAATCAAGCTCAATTATTCGACTTTCCAATTGCCACCTAATTCCGTAAAATACCTGCTTTTAAAATTAAAAGCTCAAGTTTTGCAACACTTGGCCCAATCCACCATTAGAGCAGTAAATTAAAATAAATATAAAAATCAACACATAACAACATAACAATCTATAAAATAATTTACAAATCATAACAAAAGAACTATAATTATATAACACATTTAAACACTAAACAACTCCCCCACACTTGGCCTTTTTCTTGTCCTCAAGGAAACAAGAAATTAAAAATATGAATCAAGAAGGAAGAATTTGCAAAGCAATCAAATATTTTTATCAAGCCTCATGGTTCCCACAAAAACATTCATCATCCAAGAAAATGAGCACAAAATTCCATCAAGTGAGATGCCCATCCTTTCAAGATTAAGAAGATCACGTTAGACTCCATTCTATCCAACTATCTCCCCACAAATCACTTCCAAATTTATTCACAAGAAAATAAAAAAAATTCAACGAAACAAGGGATTGCAATCTTAGGACAAGGATCACTAGTTTAATCATCAAAATTAATCGAGCTTCCTAATGTGGTTTCCCATACTCATCATGTAAAATACGAAAAGTATTTGACACACATGAGAGGAGTAGAGTCCGGAATGAAATCCTAATTATTTATACAAATTTTTGGGGTGTGGGTCAACATTCACAAGGTGAAAACTATAGGGAGGAAATCTCTAGTGTCCTTGTGTGGTTTCCCATACTCGTAGTTAAATAAATCAACTAGAGGAATAGAGATCCTTATTGTCCCTTTTTCCTTTCTTTTCTCCCTTTTTTTTATATGTCATATATATACAAATAAATATACATGAGGAAAGAAGATATGGGGATAATTATCAAGAACAAGGCTAACAATGCTTCCTAATCCTTCGAGGCCAAGACTCTCAACAAAATTTATCAATTATAAACACCTTTAAAGATAATTCATGCTTACGAGTGAAAACACGATAACATTTCATTTTTCATGATTGATTCGAAAATAATTCCTTGAAGATTCATATTCCAATTTCCAATTTTTGACAATTGGACAAAACATCATGCTAAGCAAGGGGATTTACAGAATACAAAACATGAACAATACGATAAAATGAAAACAATAAAATCAAAATAAACGCAACATAATATAAAAAACCAACAATTTAAAACAAAATCCTACAATACAAAATCCAACATAACTAACATCATAACAAAACATAACAAGCTCATAACTCCCCCACACTGAAACCATGCATTGTCCTCAATGTATGAAAAATGAATGCAAGAAAAAAAATAAAAGGGAGTAGAGTACGTCACAAGATTGGAGAAAATCGGCAATGAGCGTGGGCTCCTACAAAGCAACACTAGAAAAATACACAAAGAAAAATAGGCGATATCTAGCATAATAAACAATGCACACAAAACACGACAATACATATATAGAAAAACACAAAACATAAGATTTACTGCTTCGGAGGTGGTGTGGTGGAAAGGATGAAGCAAGCGTCCAAGCATCCCAGCTCGTCTGCAGGGCTCGAATTCGCTCATCATACGTGTCGAGGCGAGTGTTGATGTCGCGAACATCTTGGTGCACGGCCCCAATCGCATCATGGATTAATCCAAAAGAGGTATCCCAACGCTCCTGTTGTTGCAACATGCGGGCATTTTATTCTTGCCAATAGGACGTCATGGAATTCCTGAATGTGCCCATAGAGTCGGCAATGGAGTGCTGGAATTGATCCAGTCGAGTGTCCATGTATCCTTGAAATGAGCCCCAGTCATTGACAGGCATGTGGTACCCTTGATGGCCTGCATGTCCTCCTTGTTGCCCTCCAGCTTCATGTACTTCCTCGTGGCCTGCTTTAGTAGGCTCTTGTGGTACCTCCGAGGACCCTGTAGTGAGCTCCATGGTGTTGCTTTGGATCCTCTTCAAGGTACCGACGCAAGTCCTCTTGGCATGAAGGCACACTTCTCGTTCATTGTAGATCACTTCAGCTCGTTTGAGCTCACCATTGTCAATCATATAGGTGTCAAGCCTCCTGTAGCCACTGGGAGCCGGGGCATCCTCATTAAGTACTCCAATTTTGGCACAAAGGGCGGAGATGAATGCACAAAAGGAGGGGTGCTGCGTTTTTCACTTGTTTACTTTATTGATAGTGCTCCAAATGAAGGTAGACGAGCAAACCTTCCTACCTTGCTTTGCACACCAAAGGAGATAGACCTCCGTAGAGTTCACCTTGTTCGCTTGCTCCTTCCCAGAAATGTTGTAGGCTAAGAACTTGTGGACAATTGACAAGGCCGGGTTCTCTATATATTTGCTCGGTATGCCCTTTGTCACCCAATTCTAGAACCCTGAAATTTCATGCCATGCACCCGCAACATTAAAATCGGACGACATGTTTTTGATCCCCACAGTTGGGAAATCAAAGTAATCCCTCAAGTTAGCCAAGGTGATCTCATATCTTTTCCCGAACATCCGAAAAGCACATTTCTTCCTCTCCTCCTCATTATGTTCAAAAGACACCAAGAACTCAAGCACGACATTATCATAAGAATAATATTGCATTCTAGCGAAGGTTTCCAAATTCAACACCTTAAGGTACTCCATTATTTGTTCTTCCATATTCAAATCCCTCATCAACTTCTAATCAATAATGCGAGTACATGAAATATCAAGGTTACAGAGTGTGAGGTAACGATTACCTTTTTTAGGTGTGGTGATGAGAAATGGAGCTCCAAATTGTTGGGAGAGGTCCGACACCATTCTCGTGGAGCTCGTGGTTTTATTCCCTTTGCCCTTGTCCGTGCTTTTCTCATTTTTGGTGTTCTTGCTCTTATCTTTGTATTTTCCTCCAAGGATTTTGGGCAATTTCATCTTTGGAGCCATTGGAAGGAATATGGAAATTTGCAGCAGAAAGGAAGGGAGGTAGGAGTTGAGGCTTGGTAGTAAAAATAGTGCGCGGCGGCATAAGGTAAGTGGCACGGCTGCAGGGCTATTGTGCGCGGAAATGCAAGGAGAGTGGCGCGGTGGCGGGGCTTTGTGAAGAGAGGGTGAAGTTGCTGCGAAATTGCGCAGAAATTTGGAGAGGTAATTTCGGGAAAATGGGAGAAGCGGCGCAAGGGGAGAATTTAGGGATTTGGAAGAAAGGGGTCCCTTTTATAGTGAGAGGAAAAAGCGGGTCAGCTGGAAGGGGGGCGCCGCGGGGCTACGGTTCACCACGGCGCTAGGTGCGCGCGGTGGGGGTTTTTGCGCCGCGAGGCGCTTGAGCGCAGCGGGGGGGGTGCTAGCGGAGAGTGCCGCTGGGCAGCGCAGGCACCGCGGGGACGTGTAGCGCCGCGGCGCTGTGCATGTTGAGCGTCGCGGGGCTGCTGCGCGCGGTGGGCTTCCTTGGGCGTGGTGAAAGGGGCACCGCGGGGCGGTCTAGCGCAGCGGTGCTGAGGAGCTCTCGGCTTTTCAATAGCCCGCGCGCGCAGTGTAGCCCGACCGCGTAGTGCAATTTCCATACTTAGTCCATTTTCTCCAATTCTTGCTCTATTTCCCTCTACTCCTGCAGAAATCATTCAACTATTTAAAATTTTTTAACAACTAAAAATGCATCAAACAAATTGAAATAAAGGAAGTGAAAACAAAATGAAACAATAAAAATCATTGGTTACCTCCTATGCAGCGCTCATTTTAATGTCTCGAGCTAGACAAAGTTTTTGGACAATTAATTGGAATTGACGAGCTTCAATTCCTCCACATCGGCTTCTTGAGAAAATCCTTTAAAATACAGCTTGACTCGGTGACCATTCACTTGGAATGTAATATTGGTTCCCGGATTTGTCAACGTGACAAATCCGTAGGGGAACACTTCTTCAATGCTGATGGGCCACTCCAGCGTGACTTGAGTTTTCCGGGGAAAAGCCACAAACGAGTGTTGAAGAGGAGAACCTTCATGTCCGGAGTGAGCTCCTTCTTGATGATAAGTCTATCGTGAATCCGCTTCACTTTGTCCTTGTAGATCTTGGCATTATCGTAGGCTTCATTCCTCAAATCATCAAGCTTGGATAATTGTAAGGCTCGTTCCTTTCCTGCACTCGTTAGATCAAAATTTACCGCTTTAATAGCCTAATAGGCCTTGTGCTCAATCTCAACAGGAAGATGGCATGCTTTTCCATAGACTAGGTGGTATGGGCTCATCCCTAGGATAGTCTTGTAAGCCGTCCGGTACGCCCAAAGAGCATCCATTAGCCTTGTCGACCAATCCTTCCTCATCACATTCACGGTCTTCTTCAAGAAGTTTTGAATTTATTTGTTGCTCGTCTCAACTTGACTGGAAGTTTGAGGGTGATATGGAGTCACCACCTTGTGAGTCACTCCATTCTTTCTCATCAATCTCTCAAAGAGCTTGTTGGTGAAGTGCGTTCCACCATCGTTTATGATTGCTCGAGGGAATCCAAACCTACTCAAAATGTACTCCTGCACAAACTTAATAACCACATTAGCATCACAAGATCTAGTGGGGATAGCCTCAACCCACTTAGAGACATAATCAACGGCTAATAGGATATATTCAAAACCGAATGAGGTAGGAAATGGTCCTATAAAATCAATACCCCAAACATCAAGAATTTCAACAACAAGATTGATATTTAGAGGCATTTCATTTCTTCTCCCAATATTACCAAGTCGTTGGCATTTATCGCATGAAATGGAATAGGTATGAGCATCCTTAAAAATGGAAGGCCAATACAAACCGGATTGCAAGATCTTTCTAGCCATCTTTTGCCCTCCAAAGTGGCCACCACAATGAGAAGAATGACAAAAGGCTAGAACATCGGTTTGTTCATCTTTCGGGACACATCTTCGAATCACCTCGTCTTTTCCCAAATGGAAAAGGTATGGATTGTCCCAAAAGTAGTACCTACACATTGCCAAGAATCTTTTCTTTTCTTGAAAAGAGAGATTAGGTCTCATTTTGTCACAAGCAAGATAATTGACAAGTCGGCATACCATGGAGAGGAATTAAACTCAAGAGCATGCTCATATGGAAATGTATCACAATCAACTCCTTTTTCATGCAATAATTTAAAATTTTCATCAACGGGGAGGCGAGATAGATGATCCGCTACCACATTTTCACATCTCTTCCTATCCTTGATTTCAACATCAAATTCTTGCATAATTAAAATCCACCTAATGAGTCTAGGTTTAGCTTGGGGCTTGGTCAACAAATGCCTTAGAGACGCATGATCACTATGCACAATAACTTTAGAACCTAAGATGTAGGATCTAAATTTATCCAAGGAAAACACAACGGTAAGCAACTCTTTTTCGGTAGTGGTGTAATTTACTTGAGCACTATTTAAGGTGAGGCTTGCATAGTAAATTACACGAAGAATTTTATCAATCTATTGACTCAAAAAGACACCCACGGCGGAATTTGATGCATCACACATGATTTCAAAAGGTAAAGACCAATTAGGGGGAATGACAATGGGAGCGGTGATCAATTTCTCCTTTAGAGTATTAAAAGCATGCAAGCATTTTTCATCAAACTTAAAAGGAACATCTTGAGCAAGTAAATGGCATAGAGGTTGGCGAATCTTAGAGAATTCTTTTATAAACCGACGGTAAAAACCAGCATGGTCTAGAAAGTTTCTAATTCATTTCACATTGATGGGAGGAGGAAATTTTTCAAACACATCCGCCTTATCTACGCTCATTCCTTCTTTAGACACAACATGACCAAGGACTATGCCACTAGTAACCATGAAATGACTCTTTTCCCAACTAAGAGTTAGGCTACTCTCTATGCATCTTTTTAAAACAAGTTCTAGCTTCTCTAAACAGTTGGAAAATGAAGATCCAAAGACCGAAAAGTCATCCATGAATACCTGAATGAAATCTCCAATCATTTTGGAAAAGATAGAGAACATACACCTTTGAAATGTGTCCGGTGCATTGCATAGGCCAAATGGCATCCTTATACAAGTAAATGTGCCAAAGGGGCACGTGAAGGCGGTCTTAGCTTGGTCCTCAGTTGCGATGGCAACCTGAAAATAACCCGATAAACCGTCAAGAAAGTAATAAAAACTATGACCGGCAAGTTTATCAAGTATTTGATCAATGAAAGGAAGATGAAAGTGGTCTTTTCTAATGGCGGCATTGAGCTTTTGGTAATCAATACACATTCTCCATCCGGTGTTCATCTGAGTAGCCACATGCTCTCCTTTGTCGTTTTCCACTACCGTGATTCCTCCCTTCTTGGGCACCACGTAGACCGGGCTCACCCATTCACTATCGGCTATGGGATAGATGATCCATTCCGCTAGGAGCTTAAGAATCTCCTTCTTTACAACTTCCATCAACACGGGGTTGAGCCTCCTTTGTTCTTCACGAACCGGCTTAGCCCCTTCCTCAAGGATGATGCGATGCATACACGTTGAGGGGCTAATTCCCTTGATGTCGGAAAGGTTCTATCCAGTGGCTTGCTTGTTCCTCTTTAGTATGGCTACTAAGAGGTCTTCTTCATCTTTTTCAAGCCCGGAAGAGATGATCAAGGGCTTCTTCTCTTCGTCATCAAGATAGACATATTTGAGGTGAGATGGGAGCTCCTTGAGCTCGAGATCGTTAGTAGGCTTCATTTCTTCTTTTGTCGAGGCCATGACTTCCATTAAGCTCATTCCTTCTTCTAGCAAAATATCCACCTCTTCGGCATTCAACTCATCTCCCCCACACTTGAGGTAAGCTTCTTCCATAGCAAGTTCCTCGGACAAGGCTTCTGTCCTCCAATGGGAGCCTATTTTCTGCAAGAAAACCTCCTCGGCCAAGGCATCAATAGTATCAATGTAAGAACAATTTTCCTCAAATGAGGATACGGGAATAGCCTTGTTTTCATGTACGGAAAATGACATGGTTTCTCCTAACACCGACATTTTTAAAGTTCTATTTTTAACATCAATCAAGGTGTTTGTTGTAGCCATAAAAGGTTTACCTAGGAGAAGTGTGTGCTCTTTGCCTGTTTCTTTTACATCACCCTCATCCAAAATAACAAAATCCACTGGGATAATCAAACCACCAACTTTAACTAGAATGCCTTCAATTATTCCTCTAGGATATCTTACGGACCTATCCACCAATTGTAGGCACATTCTAGTTGGTTTCAATTCACCTAAGTCTAATTCTTTATAAATAGAGTAAGGCATCAAATTAATTCCAGCTCCTAGATCTAGCATACCACATGCTTCTTTACCATTTCCCAAGGTAATTTTAAGAATAAAACTACCTAGATCGTGGAGCTTTGGTGGGAGTTGATATTGTAGGATTGCACTTGCCACTTCGGACACTTCAATCTTCTCAGCCTCCACAAACTTCCTCTTCTTGGAAGCAAGTTCCTTGAGGAACTTGACATAGGCCGACACATTTCGAATAAGATCAAGGAGTGGAAGGCTGACATTCACCTTTGATAATAGCTTGTAGAACTCTTGGAATTGGGTGTCTTGCTTCTCATTCCTCAACCGGCTTGGAAATGGGATTGGAGGATTGTAGGGATTGGTAGCCTTGTGGAGTGTGGGCTTCTTCACTTCTTCACTTTTCTTTTCGGGCTCCTTTTGTTGTTGTTGAGGAGCCTCCTCTTCTTTTTCAACTTCTTCGGTTGGGCTCGGTTTTCCAACATTATTATCGATCACCTTGCCTCCTCTAAGAACGGTAATGGCTTGAGCTTGCTCTGATTGGCTTGGCAACTTGCTCGGTTTGGCTTGCTTGGCCAACTCTCCAATGGTCCCGGCTATTTACCCCACTTGGGTTTCAATCCTCTTCACGGAAGCTTCAACGGATTCAAACCTTTGTTGGGTGGCTTGAATGAAAGATTGCAAGGTGTCTTGCAATGTCAGCCTAGGCGTTTGGTTAGGTTGGACCAGATATTGTTGTGACCTCGGATAAGGTGGAGCTTGGCCTCCTCCGGCTTGTTGAGGTAGAGGCGGTTGTTGTGGCGGTTGAGGTGGTTGTTAAGGTTATCTCCAAGAGAAATTTGGATGATTTCTCTACCCCGGATTGTATGATTGAGAGTATAGGTTGTAAGGTTGGCGTCGTTGGAATCCTTGAAGGGTATGCACTTGCTCTTGAAGAGCATGGAAATTAGCATCTTCACTTAACTCCAGCTCGATCGACTTTTGGCACAGGTTGGCCCCATGGCCATACTCCCCACAAATCCCATAAGTCTCAGCGGTCATCGCTTGTTGGGGTGGTCTCTCGGAGGTTCGAAGCATCTCTACTTGTCTTGTCAACTCGGCAAGTTGTTTTGTCACATCATAACTAGGGTTGGCTTCATTGATGGAAGCTCTCTTTCCCCTAGCACTCTTTTGTTAAGAAGTTGTGGCCATTGTCTCATAGATATTTGAGACTTCTTCGGCGGTCCGGCTTCCAATGTCTCCTCCCGAAGCATTATCCACCGTGTATTGAAAATTTTGAGAAAGCCCGTCATAGAAGAATTAATTGAGCAACTCGGGTGCAAGATGGTGGTGCGGGCATTGTTGTTGGAGACCTCTAAATCAATCCCAAGCTTTATGAAATGCTTCACCCTGAGATTGGGTAAAGGTAACAATTTGAGCTCTCAAATCTTGGGTCTTTTGATTGGAGTAGTACTTGGCCATGAACTTCTCGTAGACGGCATCCCAATTGGCCAATGAGTTAGTCGGTAGCGATATCAACCATGCCTTGGCTCGATCTTTCAAGATGTAAGGAAAACACCTCATCTTCAATTGATCTTCGTTCAAACCTTGTAGAGGAAAGGTTTGAACAACGGCATAGAACTCCCGGATGAAGTTTAAAGCATCTTCGGCCGGCATCCCATAGAATGAGGGAAGTAGGTTAAAATGAATGTTCTTCAACTCTTAGTTCCTTGCGGCTTCACCAAGAACTATGCAAGAAGTCGACGCCCCAATCACGGGACGAGCAAAGTCTCTCATATTTCTAGCCGCATTGGCATTGGCATTATCGGGGTTGTTGAGGGGATTAGCTACCATCTCTCTTTCCCACTTGAACACGTTAAATTTTCTTGGTCGATGGATGTTGTCAAACACGGGGGCTAGTCTCCGATTGAGGCTTCTCCTCCCTAGCATACACAACCAAAAACAAAATGGAGATCACACATAACTTGCGGAAAGAGATATGAAAGCCAACACAAGAACATAAACACAAAAGCAAATTTAAACAAACAACACAAACACTTAAACAATGACAAATTCACAATTTCAAAACAACACAAAAGTAAGTATAGCACCAAAAGACAATTACTTTATAAAGCCTTCCCCGGCAACAGCGCCAAAATTTATTTCACGATCCAAATTTACTACTTATAATTCCGGTTTATGCTCAACACTACAACTACTAGGACTATACTCGTAATTGGACGGGGTCAATCGTAGACGTGATAAGCTTAACCCGAGTCGATCTCTCAAGGAAGACTTAGTTAAAAGAAATTGTCAATAGGCTATGCATGCATCACAATAGAACAACGAAAATAAACTCTAAATATTCTAAACATGAGGTTGATGATGATTTATGCTAAGAATTACAATAGACAATTAAACAAGATAATGCAAACAACGCAAATTAAAACAAGATTAGAGGAAATAAGATAGATGAAGGTATTAGGGTGTAGATTCTCTCAATGGTTTCTCACTATGCTTGTTCAAGTTGGTAATGCTAATCTCACACATACAATAGACCCTCTCAATCGGTTTAACTTCAATTACTGTCATCATATATCCATTAAACCTCTTTTAGCTATATCATACAAGTAAGATTAACATATTAGGCTTAGGAACCCCATCCACCTAACATCGAAGGAACCAATTACGGGATTTAGAATCACAATCAAGACTCCTCTAAATCCTAACAATGCTCAAGTAGTGATCAATTACTCTCACATGAAAAGGCACGATTCCAACAACAACAACCAACAAGAATAAGCATAGATCAAAACCACATCGATCCTCTACCCCTAATAGAGGGATTAGCCACTAAACATGCTTAAAACAACACAAATACCATAGAAGATTGTCATCTCATAAATCAAATGCAAATAACATAAACTTCTACAATATTAGATATCCTTCAAGAGAGTTTGGGACAAGCCCCCACAAATCATCCAAGAAATACAAAGAAAATACAAAGGATAAACCTCCTAACGAGCGTAGCTTCCGCGGATAGCTCGAAGTCGGTTTCTTCTCGTGTCTTTCTCGTCTTACTTGGCTTGGTTTCCTCCTTTTTCATTTTCTCCTCTTCTCTTTGGTGATGGTGTTGATGGAGAAAAAATGGTGAGAAATAGTGGTGATGGCATAGAGAAAATGAAAGAGGAGTGTTGGAGAAGATGAAGTGGTGTCTAGTGTGTGTAGAATGAATGGTGAGTAAAAAAGTGAATCCCCCAATATCTAAATGAGATATGGAAGAGGGAGAGAGAGATGAAAGAGAGAGAGAGAGAGAGAGAGAGAGAGAGAGAGGGAGAGAGAGAGAGAGAGAGAGAGAAAGAGAGAAGGTGATGTGAGTTGATGGTAAGGGAACCATTAATGCAAAATATTTTTGGGGGATTTTAGAAGCCAAAAGTCCAACTCTAGGAAAATTAGGAATGATAACCTATAATTCTAGCAATTAAAAATGGATTAAAAGAGTCCTTGATTGAATATAAATAAAATCAACTGGAGATGAAATGGAGTGAAAAGGAGTGGAATCGCAATGAAAACGAGGGAAAACTCGACCTGAGAGGGAGAGGAGACACCCCGCGCACCGGCGGGGTACGGCGTCGCGGGGTTGAGGTTGGGCCATGAGGGGCGCCGCGGCGCCAGGGGTGCCTCGCGGCGCTGGTGCTGGTGGAGAGGGGAGGGGGCATCGCGGCGCTAAGGATGCACCGCGGCGCTGGTGCGTTTGGACCAAGAGGGGCGCCGTGGCACTAAGGTGGCGCCGCGGCGCTGCGGGTGTCTCGGCATTTTGATGCCCACCCGCGCGGGTGCTGGTTCTCATTTTTTCTTCAAAATCATGGAGCCTCCAATTTAACCAATCGAGCTCAATTATTCGACTTTCTAATTGCCACCTAATTTCCGTAAAATATATGCTTTTAAAATTAAAAGCTCAAGTTTTGCAACACTCTTCCCAATCCACCATTAGAGCAGTAAATACAAATAAATATAAAAATCAACAGATAACAACATAACAATCTATAAAATAATTTACAAATCATAACAAAATAACTATAATAAAATAACACATTTAAACACTAAACATCACACATAAAAATTATTATTTACATGAGCATGGAATTAATGGCATCCAAATAGACCATATTGCAGGTTAATTTGAAAAACCCCAACAAGACATTATTACCAAATTTAGTTGTTACTTTCTATATAATTTTTAATAGAGTCACCTCAAATTATATAGTGGAATTCCCTTCGATAAGATGGCAGAGATGATGTAGAAGTTTCATCTTCAAACCTCTATAAATCTTCTATGTTGTATCTCGTCTTACTTGTTTTAACATACTTGCTTAAATTACAAAATCATCAATTCTGAAATGTATTTTATTACTTAAATTGGATCTTGCTTGTCAAAATCTTACAAGTACAAAACTAACAACGAGTCCAGGCCCCTTTATTTTCCGTACTAGTTCTAGAAGAATTTTAGAGTGTATTCAACCACCTCCCTTCTAAACTCTATTTAACTCATTTAGGACCAACATCATACGTAGTTCAATTATGTTTCCTACCATTAGGAGCATTTTTTTTCTTTACGTTATTTTTATTATGCCATACCCTAAGTATGAGTTATAATTCATTATGCTGAGATATGTCTCTACTCTCTAAATCATTAAACGAAAATCAATCTATAACTTGAGTTTATTATTAAAAGCAAAAGCTAAAATTATAACTTATCATACCCAAGTATAATCCATCACTATAAACATTTAATTTACTGAAACTTTAAACTATGACATTTAGACTATAACCTTAACTTATAAACTATGAACTCTAAACTCTACACCTTAACTTTCAAATTAAACTATAATGTTTTAACTTTTAAACCATAAACTTTAATTATGACAAGGTATAATTGTCTATCGAAATCGAGTACATGCACAATTCCCGAACCAACCCACAATAGGACAGGGTCGATGTAGGGCGGTGAGTCAACCCAAGTCGTACACTTAAGGAAAGCTTAACAGGGCGAATATCCTTTTTGTGTTACACACATAAATTTAAATACAATCTTAAACATTCTAAACCAAAAGTTGAAGCGTTTTAAACTAAGATCTACTTAATTAAAACAACATAATAATAAACATGCAAGAAAGGTAAATGAGATGATAATAAAATGGAGATTAGGGTATAGATTCTCTCCTTAGTTTCTTTCCAAGCTCGATTCAAGATGACTTCATTAACTTAATCATACAATCAACTCTACCAAAAGGGATAACTTCAATAGCTTTCGTTTCAATTGATTAAACCTTTAAAGCTAAATTGTACAATTAAGATTAACAATTAGACACGCATTTCTGGCCAATCTAATGTTGATAGAACCTTAGTCGAGTAGTAGAATCTTTTATCGATCTCATCTACTACCTAGCAATATCAAATATTTGCAAAATACTCAATATAAAGGAATTCAATTCAATCAACTAAAAATCAACTATCACAAGCAAGGATTGAAAACCAATTCAATTATCCACCTTTAATATGGGAATTATCCCATCATCATGCAAATCATCCAACAAGAATCATATATAATCATCATTTCAAATATCAAAGATAAATATAGTTCAAAGCTTACACAATTTCTTGATGTTTGTCTTGATAATGTTGTAGGAAGATTACCCAAAATAGAAATGAAAAACTAGAGGAACAAATAGAGCAAGTTTCGTGCCCTATTACATGCCAACTGATCGGTAGTGAAGTGTCTCTGAAAAAAATCCCCAAATTTCCATTTTTAGTACGCTGAAATCGGGACATAGTGAACTCCGCCGCACGGTTGTTGGAGGACGGCGCCGACTGGATATATGTGAGGCACACGGAAGGGTAGCACCGGCTGTCCTACTTAACAATCAGGGGCCCAGGGCAGGCTGGGGGCCAGTGCCCACTGGGCTTTTCTTGCTGAGGGAACCGTCCAACAGCGGCGGCTGGCCTCAGTTGAGGAACCCAGCACCCGCTGGGTTCGAGCATCGGCTGGGTATTTCATTTCGACTGGATGACTCAGTTTGGAGGTTCAGTTCAGAGAGCTCAGTTTGAGGATTCAATTCGGAGAGCTCAGTTTGAGGACTCAATTCGAAAAGTTCAGTTTGAGGAGGAGCGTGGGAACTGAAACTAACTCTGACTTGGAGTCCAATGCCCGCTGGGTTCTCAGTGAGGACTGGGCGGTTCTTCCACCTTTTCTGCCATTTAACCCCGCTTTTGAAGCAAAATATAGGGATACTACACAAATTTGCATACCATGCTGAGAGAGCAATTGCGAAGATAAAAATGACAAATAAACACGAAAATGTAGGAAACACACGCACTTAACTAAAGCAATTCCTATGAGAAAACAACATACAAAATCACTAAACAATAATCTATTTTATTTCACTATGTCGAAACATAATTTATACCAGTTAATTATAATAAAACATAATCTATATTTTCATTAATTACGACAAAGCATAATCTATATTCATTAATTATGTAATGCCCCAAAATCAAATCCGAGCCCAATCTTTTATTTCTGGGCCCAATTGTTATAGCAAGTTATTTTATTTTAAAAATAGGCAATATGGAACTTTTGATCCCCACTTTGAGCCCATCTATAAATATTTTTATTTCGATCCAATTATTATTGAAACGAGATTAAACGAACACATTAGATGATAGTTGTCATCGAAGCCCGATTTTGGCCCAATTACTCGGCCCATTTCAAGATCAATTTTGAGTTCATTTTATTCTAATTAGAGTGCATTTATTTTGAGAAGAATTATTTTATATTGAGGCCCAAAAATAAATCCATTACATTTTCCATTTTCCAAGCCCAAAAAATATAATTCATGTGTGTATGCATATATATATCTATAGTTGATCCCCACCTTATCCATCCACTCAAATAGACACAAACCACAATCTTGGCGGCTAAGTAAAGAAAAAGGGGAAAGAGAGAGACAAATAGAGAGAGGGAGAGAGAGAGAGAGAGAGAGAGAGAGAGAGAAGAGGAGAGAAGAGAAAGAGGAAAGAAAGAAGGGGGGAGAAGAGATGGGCGAGACCAAGAGTTGAGATGAGAGAAATGGAAGTTGTCGGAATTGTTGCCGGCCCTACCGGACCGATCACCAGCGATAATGGGGAGGATCAGGTTGCCGGAGCAATGATGACGCAGCCGCCAAGCCACCGAAAAAATGGTGATGTTGCAGCCACCATGCACGGGCCTCTACTCAGTCCATTTCTCATTGTTTTTCTCTGAAATTTTAATATGTCGTGTATTTATATGTGTTTTACGTTTCATCTTTTGATGTCGTTGTCATCCGGAGGTCTGAAACTGGCCAAATGGTCGGAAAATAGTCATTTTAGTCGTTATCGATTAGATTTTGAAAATTGAAGATTCGGGGTCTTTCGAGGTCCCAAATCGGAGAAGTTTGAACTGGAAAGTTGTCCGGAATATTATTTTACGTTGTTGAATTTTATTTTCAAGTATCTCATTATTTGAATTTTCACCTAAAGCATTTATTTTTTATTCGAAAGCATGTGTATTTGAAAATTTCCAAAATTGATGTACTTTAGTTCCCCCATGTCTAAGATCATCTTTTTATTTATTTCGTAATTTTGGATCAGTTTTGGTTTTTATCAAATACTTAATTTAAACGGTTATTTTTATACCAAAAGCTCGGGTTTTAAGAAAATTACCAAACTCGTATATTTTAGTCCTCATAGGTGTAGGAACATCCATTATTTATTTTGAAATTGTTGGATGATTAATGTCTTATCGAAATTTCTTTTATGCATTGAATTGAGTAGAAATATCTAAAGTCGTGCATTTCGTATTGAGGTCGTAGTCAAGAGAAGGGGTAAATCCCTTTAATTATGTTTTAGGCTCTAGAATTTCAATAAGGTTAATGAGTCGAAAATTGACTTTGTGTAGGATGGGTTGAGCTCGATGAATCAAAGGAACGAACCCTAATTCGCTGCTCTACCCCTAGGATTATAAATGAGGTAGGTAATTCTATACTCATCTATGGTTTTAGCTAATGAGATCTAGAAGAATGTTAGGGCAAAATGAAATATCCCAATAAATATTGTTATGCTTTGCCTAATTCGTCTATATGCAAATGGAATGTTGATCTATGGAGCATTGATTTATAGAGTATTGAACTATTGAATGGGAATCTATTGGATATTGATTTTCATGCAGCATGATATTGGATACTTGTATAACATAAGCTGTTATAAGATTTAGATAATCATGATTATAGATTATTATTGGCATTGATATTATGTTATAAAAAGATGTTTAGATGTATGATACCCTTCAAGATAGATTCAGTATTCCTTATAAGTGATGACGTTATGCTACTAATTGATAGAGGAATGAGACGTAGATGACACACTCTAGGATATGATATATGTTAGTAGATTATAAGCTAAGATTATTACTCGACCATCTAGTATTATCATTCATGGTGTTAATTTAGGAACTCGGTCCCTTGACCCTTCCTTATTCCATAGTATATGATCAGGATCTTAATGTGTCACTAAGATATGATCCTTATAAATAAGTCTTTACCCGAGATGGTAGATTTAGGACCAGTATGTTATGATTAATGCTTCAACTATTATAGATATAAGATGGGTGATATCTATCCAACATGTGACTTATGTTTCAAAAATGTGTTCTATTTATAATAATATATATTTTATATTAAAGCATGCTTCAAAATACTTTCATGACTCAATGATTTCTAGCCAACACATGACTTTATGTTTCAAAATCGTGTTATGTTTATGATAAAATATATTTATGTTAAATCATGCTACAAAGTTCAAAAGATTCTTTTTATAGCTCATCAGAAGATACTAAACTCTATGGTTCCAGTATGGCACAATGGTGCAACTATGGCACTTCGGTGCAGTGTGGCACAATGGTGCAATTATGGCACTAATGTGTAGTATGGCACTTTGGTGCAATTATGGTACTATGGTAAAAATATGTCGCTTCGGTGAGATTTATATGATAGGAAACCATATTGAGTTAACCTTCCGTATGTTAATGAGCAGAAACTTTTTATGGGCATTATTGATGTGACCCGGACAATGATTCCAAGACACGAAGAAAAATGCAGGCAGAAGGCTCTGAGGACTCGAACTACGTCAGCTAAAGGAGGATACAATCCGACTCAAATTAAATGACGAAACTTACTAGAAACGATGACACGAACTAGGAATCGATTGGAACACTTGGAACAACTTTGATGTTGGCTGGTGGCTGGTACGGCAGTGAATGACGGTGATGGCAGCGGTGGTTATCGTGAAAGGTGGACTTAGCGGTGGTGAAGGTGGTAGAAGGATCGGCTATGGCGGTGAACCCGTGTTGTAGCAACTCGAACGTGCACGTCTAACTTCTCCGGATAACAATTCTCCCAAGTACTCTATGTACCCTGAAGAACTTGATTAAGACTATTGATTTTCTAGAACAATAGAATTTGTTGGGTAAATTTTCGATCAACCTATGGATCTTGAGACAGATTGAGAATAACTCTTTATTTCTTTTAATTGTCTAACTTTTAAAGTGTCACAAAGCATCCCTATTTATAGCATCATAGGGGATAAAAAATAGACCTAGAAAACTAGATAGAATCGAAATTAACTTGTCCTAATCTAACTAGGATTGTTTCATTATCCAAAATCTGTTTTTAAGGAAAGAATCAAAAGATACCAAAAATAAAATAAGAAAAATCTATCTAGATAAAGATAAATCCCAAAGTGGATTTGGGCTTGTAATTCACGCCATAATAGACCTCAAGTACACGACTTGGGCTGGATTGGGCTCGTCCAAGCTGTGTTCAAATTATTCAACACCTTTGCATGAAAAACAGCATCTCCCGATTTCCCATGCAAACGCGTATAACATTTCATGCACACGTCCAAATGGCATCATTTTTCTTCTCACGTCTTCATGCTTCCTTCTTCATCATCAATGGATAGCATGGTGATCAATCTCGAGCTGCTCTTCACTTCATCTTCATACAATTCAAATTTGCGCCTTATTGAAGCTTGTAGATAAGCTTGCAACTTCTTAGCTCGCAAACGCGTCATAGGACCTTTAAATTGCAGCTCTGGATCATCTTGTTCTTTGCCTTGCTCGATCTCATCATTCCCCCCTGCTGAAAAGAATTCATCCTCAAATTCAGGGACTCATCATCATCGAACTCATCATCTGCAGAAAAGGGATATAAGTCAGCAACATTAAAAGTAGATGAACACTTATACTCACCGGGTAAATCAATGCGATATGCATTGTCATTGACTCAACTCAACACGGTGAACATTCCATCTCCTCTTGGCATAAGTTTTGACTTTCTCAAGTTAGGAAACCGTCCAGGACTCAGATGAATCCAAACGCGATCTCCGGGCTGGAAAATCACTTGCTTGCGCCGTTTGTTCTTTTGAACAGCAGTGCGTGCACCAACGGCTTCAATATGCACACGTACTCTCTCATGCATCTCCTTTACTTGTTCCATTTTTCTTGTACCTTTAACACTTGTTAGATACTCAACAGGTAAAGGCAAAAGATCCTTAGGCGTTAGCGGATTAAAACCATAAACAACTTCAAATGGAGACATATTGGTAGATGAATGCACAACTCTATTATATGCGAATTCAGCATATGGCAAACAATCTTCCCATGATTTTAAGTTGTTTTTAACTAAAGAATGCAGCAAAGTACCTAGCGTGTGATTAACTACTTCAGTTTGTGGATGAGATGCAGCAGAAAACAACAACTTGGTACCTAGCTTACCCCATAGTACACGCCAAAAATGAGCCAAAAACTTAGAATCCCTATCACTAACAATAGTTCTAGGTACTCCATGTAATCGTACAACATGAATAAAGAACAGATTGGCAATGTGTACAGTATCATCGGTTTTCCTACATGCAATGAAATTAGACATCTTGGAAAACCTATCAACTACAACGAATATGGAATCTCGACCAGACCTAGACCGTGGTAATCCTAATATGAAATCCATAGATAAATCAATCCACGGGGAAGACGGGGCTGGTAGAGGAGTGTATAAATCGAATGGGTGAGAAGTAGATTTCGATCTCCTACATGTGATACGTCTACTACACACATTCTCAACATGATGCTTCATATATGGCCAAAATAAATGTTCATGCAGCAAGTTTAACATTTTAGACACACCAAAGTGACCCATTAAACCTCCCGCATGCGATTCAAGAACTAACAACTCACGCATAGAAGACTTAGGAATACACAACTGCGAACCCTTGAACAAGAAACCCTCATGCACGAAATAACCATCATAAGCACGAGATTTTGAGCAACATTCAGCATATATGGGTGCAAAAAACTCGTCACATGCATATAACTCCTTAATTGCATCAAATCCCAACATCTTAGCATGCATAAGGTTCAAGAGAACGTACCTTCTCGATAATACATCAGCTACCACATTTTTGGCGCCCTTTTTATACTTGATGATGTACAGAAAGGACTCAATAAACTCTACCCATCGTGCATGTCGCTTGTTCAAATTTTGTTGGCCTTTCAAATGCTTCAAACTCTCGTGATCCGTGTGAATTACGAACTCCTTAGGTCATAAGTAGTGCTGCCACATCTCTAAAGCTCTCTTGAGTGCGTACAACTCCTTATCATAGGTGGAATAACGAAGGGCTGCATCATGAAGCTTTTCACTGAAATAGGCGACTGGACGTCGTTTCTGCATCAAAACAGCACCAATCCCTTTGCCCGAGGCATCACATTCAATCTCAAAAGTTTTAATAAAGTTCAAAAGAGCAAGAACAGGCGCATTACATAAACAAGACTTTAAAGTGTTAAACGCATGCTCTTGAACAGGACCCCATTCAAACTTTTGATCTTTCTTGCTTAACTCCGCAAGCGGTGCAGCTATGCTGGAAAAATCATGCACAAAGCGACGATAAAAGCCAGCAAGGCCATGGAAAGATCGTACATCACTCGCAGACTTAGGAGTGGGCCATTCCTCAATCTCTTTGATTTTGGAATGACCTACTTCTATACCACATATACTCACAACAAAGCCTAGAAAAATGACTTCACTCATGCAAAAAGAACACTTAGACAAGTTACCATAAAGTCTCGACTTCCTAAGTAACTCAAAAACGTGTCTAAGGTGCTGCATATGTGTGTGTATTGTGTCACTGTAAATCAGAATGTCATCAAAATACACAACAACATATTTTCCAATCACTTCACGCAAAACATGATTCATCAGACACATAAATGTGCTTGATGCATTAGTGAGACCAAAAGGCATAATAAGACATTCATACAAACCATGCTTTGTTTTAAATGCAGTTTTACATTCATCACCTTCTTGCATACGTACTTAAAAGTAACTAGAACGCAAATCAATTTTAGAAAAGACACGCGAACCAGACAACTCATCAAGTATATCATCTAATCTAGGGATGGGAAAATGATACTTTACCGTGATATTGTTGATTGCACGTCAATCCATGCACATACGTCATTCGTTGTTCTTCTTTGGCACTAGAATCACTGGAACGGCGCACGGGCTCAAACTTTCATGGATTTTCTTCTTCTCTAACAGCTCTTTGACTTGTCTATCTATCTCCTTAGTCTTATCAGAAGACGTTCTATAGGCTGGTGGATTGGGTAGCACAGCTCCGGGGATGAAATCGATCTGATGCTCGATTCCTCGCACTAGTGGAAGTCCTCCGGGTATCTCCTTAGGAAAAACATCCTTGAACTTGTCAAGTAAGAGCTGCACATCACTAGGCAAACAATCATTAGTAGTACTGCTCTTAAATGTGAGTAGGACAAGAGGCATACCTGCTTTAACGACTTTCTGAACTACTTTCACTGAAATAAACAAGCTCTTCATGTGAGGCTTGTTTGAACTCGATTCATTCTTCTTTTCCACAGATAAGGAGTCCAAATGAGGTGGTTTGGAAGGGGAGGTGGTGACAACAAGGGGCTGTTCGGCCTTAGGAGTTGCGGCCGTGGCCTTCGGGGCCCTTTTACGGCTGCTTGCTTTGCCTTTTCCTCTTTGAACCTCTCTTGCATGCGTTGCTGATCCATAGCAATGTCTTTAGGTGATAATGGCCTCAATGTGCTGGTTCGGCCATCAATGTCGATTGTGTAGGTGTTCAAACGTCCATCGTGGACAACACGTCGATCATACTGCCAAGGTCTGCCTAACAACAAGTGTGCCGCATCCATAGGGATAACGTCGCACAAAACAGTGTTAGAAAACTTATTGATTGAGAATGAGACACTTACCTGGTGAACCACGTGTATCTCGTCTCTATCTATAGGCCACTGCAATCTGTAAGGCTTTGCATGTTGTTGAACGGGTAGACCAAGCTTTTCCACTGTATATTGACTAATGGCATTGATCACACTGCCACTGTCAATAATAATAGAACACGTGTGACCTTGGATCACTACACGAGTGTAGAAGATGTTCTCCCATTGGTGTTCTTGTTCTTCTTCTCGAATGATGCTCAAACTCCGGATTGTGACCAAACTGACTTGTTGAGCTTCCGAATCGACCACTGCATGGGGTGCATCATTCTTGACCTCTTCTTCAAGTGTGGCATCGGCCACGGGCTCCTTTTCATCCTCACTGGCTGATTCGACTTCATTTGACTCTGTTAAGTATAGAACTCGCCGATTTGGACATTGAGCTTGGAAATAGCCCCAACCTTAACATTTATGACATTGAATGTCACGAGCTCGATTAGGGGCTGCATTAGGGGTTGTTGCACCTTGGTTTGGCTGTGTAGGGATCGGCCTAGATAGATTGGGTGGCATAGACTCGGGTCTACGGCTGGACTGTGGTGTAGAACGGTCGAAATGTCATTCGGGTGGTCCGGATTGACCTCTTGGTCGAGTGGAATTAGTAGAAGGGGTAGAAAGTGATGTGGAAGTAGTACCTTTATTCCATGAAGGTCGTGTAGGGGCTGCATTGTAATGGGATCGATGGCGCCCTTCTCTTAGTTGCCTTTCCACGATCGATGCATACTGCACCATCCTTTCTACACTGATAAAGTCTCTGAGCTCGACTTCACATGCAATGTCAAGATTCATACCTTCAATGTACCGAATGATGGTAGCATTTAAGGTCTCCTGTTTCCCGACTCTATTCAAAAGGGTCTCCAACTCCTTGTGGTACTCTTCAATCGATCTAGTACCTTACTTTACCCGGTTGAGCTTCTTCTCAAGCTCTCTCTCATAGTGCATGGGAATGAAACGCCCACGCATGAATCTCTTCATTTCTTCCCAATTGTCGATTAGTGGATTGTGATTTATGCGCCTTCTTTCTTGTTGCATTTCTAACCATGAGGCTGTGTAGCCTCTAAACTCTAAACATGCTAGTTGCACATTCTTTTGCTCTGAAAAGTTGTAGCATGTAAAGATCTTTTCTACCTTACGTTCCCAATCTAAGTAGACATCGGGATCGTGAAGGCCATCAAACTCGGGTATGCTCGTCTTGATGTTGTTGAGCCTACCATCTTCATAATCATCATGGTTTGCACTTCTATGGGGACCTCGGGGTCGTCCATGGCATTCTCTTTACCCTTGTGCTGTGTAATCAGCTTCATAACCACTGGCTGCATAGGAGCCGTATCCGTAATCATAGTCTTTTTCAAAGGCAGGTGGCGGCCTCTGAATGTCTTGCTGCATAGGTGGTGGCCTGTTGATGGCTCTCTGATGCTGGCGTCGGTCATGTGATCCTGTTTGAGGCTTGGGTCACCTCTCTACTTCATTTTGAGGCTCAGGTTGCCTTGCTGCATTAATTTGAGGCTCAGGTTGCCTCTCTATGTTGTCTTCAGGCTCGGGTTGCCTCTCAGGCTCTCCTTAGACCATTTGCGACGCGGTCAACTGGGTTCTGAGCCTTGCAAGCTCCTCTTGCAATTCAGCTACTTGGTTGCCATGTTCATTTTTCAGTAGATGATTCTGTCGCTCAAAATGCTTGACAAGCGTGTCATATTGGTACTTGGCATCCCATTTTGGTTCGAACGAGTAAGACTGCTCGCCTGGTATATTTGGCGATCTAGGCTCCTTAGGAGGTGGAGTAGACACCTCTTTGTTGGTACATTTCTTCATTGTACCTGCAAAACGAACAAACGTGAAGAAAAAGTAAAGTAGAACCTCACAATTCCTCACAAACGCTCGTGTATGTCACTCTTGATTTTTCCACTCGTGTTTATCTCTGAAATTGATGTAGTACACATGTGGAGTGAAAATATGGGGGTGGGTTATCGAACTCTGCAGCTTCTCTTGACTAGCTCCTCTGGGTCTTCTTCAAGTTCCAACGGATAGAATCAAGCCGGAAGGTTGCTAATAGTAGAAGTAGGCGTGTGGATGAGTATCTCAATGGGTTGGTGTATGTGGACCACAGTGTACGGGTGTATGGGTGTATGGTGTATAGACTATGTGGTGTATAAGGTGAACCGGATATAGGTAGGAAGAGATGGTAATTTCGAACCTCTTTAGTGAGTAGGATCGAAAATAGGGTGGATAGGAATGGAAAATCTTGATTAGATATGGATTAGGATGGAAGAAATCTAAATAAGAAAGGAAATCGAATAAATAAGGTAGGAGACTTTTGGATGTGTTTGACCAAGTGTGAACACAATCTAGAATCCTTAAAATATCTATCTAATATGGAAACAATCTAAAAACAAGGAATGAAATTCAAAAATTTAAATAACAATCTGATTTTTTTTTTTAAATCGGTGACTTTTTTTTATACAGCCGATGACTTTTTCTCCTTTTTTTTCAATGAATAACAATCAGATTACAATAGACTTGAAACAAAAATTAAATGACACGTACGATAGATAAACAATGTTGGGGTTTTTTCGAATTAAACCACCGCAGGATCATTTGGTTGTTCATTAATCCGTGTTCATGCAAATCATAATTTTATGCAACATGCATGTTTATCACAGTCTAATCAAAAAGCATGCAAAGCAGATTCGATTCTAATAAAGCGGAAGACATAGAAAACGAATCTACTTACAAATCGATAGACGGTCTGTGGACAAGATTAAAGATCTAATCTTGCTGTTGAATGAGCACAATAATGGCGCCACCTATGACCTCAAAATCATGCACCACAGTATTCCACTCCAAGATCTTCTGTTGTATTCCCGGACTGTATCTAGATTCAGAGTGGGTTGAAATCTACTAGATAGAATTGTGAAATCTATGGATAACTTTGAGAGACTAAGAGGGGCTGATTTCCTATGAATAACATCATTAAATTTCGTGCCCCCCCTCCCCTTATATATAGGGAGGGGCGAAATTTCATGTTCCAGCCCTAATGGGCTTGGGCCTCTATCTCAAGTTCAATATCCAGTCCACTATCAGTCAATTGGGCTACAACAGGGATCTAGAAGAATATTAAATTGGTCCACTAATTTATTTAATATCCAATATCCAATAAACCTAGGATATAATTAAATAAATTAAGTTTTACTTTTATTCCACTAAAGAAGTAAAACTGACCTACCAATTTAATACATATTTACGAATATGCTTTCTCCTTTAGTCCAGCCATTCCCCGTGTTTAAGATATAATGTTCATTAATTAATTATGTAAGCCTCTGACAGCTATAATTAATCAACATCTAAAACCTTGAGTAGTACCACACAAGCTTTATTCATGTACGGAATAAATTCCACCTGCAGGGTTTCAACATGAACTTGTGCTTCCTCAAGAGAACATCATCAACCTGGCGCACCAGGACACAGTGCTCATGCATACTGCTCGAGACATCATGTATACATTATTATTACCCAAGATATCGAATTCGATCTACGAAAAGATCTCACCCATTGATAAATCAAAGTAAAAAACAACGCACACATATGCTCGCCAATATCACATGAGTTCAGAACCCAAACTCTGTGGATCTTTATTCTCTCAGTAACTGGGTCAGAGACAGAGAATAGTATCCTATCGTGATCCTCCTCAATACACTAACTAGTGTACTAGAATAATCAGTTAGTCAAGATAAACTAACTTATCAGATTATTCTACGGTGTACCGATGGTGTGTTCAGGACCATCTAAGCCGTGAGCTCTTTAATACATTACAAGGTTCTAATGATATGATCTTACCGTGTGACTCCCCACACCATATCATCTACAATGTAAGTATATGGAACATTGCATAAAATAATTATAGAACATAATCTAAATGCAAACAGTGACTGCAATAACTTTCATTTCATATCATCATATCATCAGAAAAGTATACAAAGACAAGTCTTCCAGTATACAAAACTAACAATCTCCCACTTATACTTGAAGCATGTCTTTCAAGCATAATAACTAACTGGCAAACTCTCCAATCTAAAACTATCAACTCAAACTGCGCTACCGGGTCTGCATCTCACTCCCATTTTCTCCACGTGACCATCAAAGGTCTTAGCCGCCAGGCTCTTCGTGAATAGATCAGCCAGGTTGTCCTCAGATGCAATCTTGACCACCGCCACGTCTCCTCTCTTAACGATTTCTCGTATAAGATGGTACTTTCTCTCTATGTGTTTACTTGCCTTGTGGGCTCTGGGTTCCTTCGAATTTGCCACTGCACCAGAGTTATCACAGTATATCGTGATAGTCTTAGGCAAATCAGGAACCACGCCCAAGCCCACTAGGAACCCGCGGAGCCAGACAGCCTCTTTTGCAGCCTCAGAGGCAGCTACATACTGAGCTTCCATGGTGGAATCCGCAATGCATTTCTGCTTAATACTCCTCCATGCAATGGCTCCACCTCCTAATGTAAACACATAGCCCGAGGTAGACTTACTCTGATCTTTGTCGGATTGAAAATCTGAGTCCGTGTAACCCAAAGGTACTAGACTATCAGAGCGGAAAACCAACATGTAGTCTCGAGTCCGTTTAAGGTACTTGAGAATGTTTTTGACCGCAGTCCAGTGACCTTGTCCAGGGTTAGACTGATATCTACTTACCATGCCAACGGCATAGCATATATCAGGCCTAGTGCATAGCATAGCATACATTAAACTTCCCACAGCCGAAGCATATGGTACTTTCTTCATTTCCTCTATCTCAGACTGTGTTTGGGGACACATTTCCTTGGATAGATGAATTCCATGCCTGTAAGGTATAAAACCTTTCTTGGAATCTTGCATGCCAAATCTAGCTAGCACTGTATCGATATAAGTCACCTGGGACAGACATAACATCCTTTTCTGGCGATCACGAATGATCTTGATGCCAAGGACATGTCCGGCTTCACCCAGATCCTTCATATCGAACTGCTCGGACAACCACACCCTAATGTTTGATAACGCCTTCTTACTATTTCCAATAAGCAAGATGTCATCAACATAAAGTACGAGGAATGCCACCACGTTTCCGTCACATTTCTTGTACACACAGCTCTCATCCGGACTTTGCACGAATCCATATGACTGGATAACCTCGTCAAATCGGATGTTCCAAGACCTTGATGCCTGCTTAAGTCCATAAATGGATCTCTTAAGCTTACACACCAAGTGCTCTTGTCTTTTAGCAATGAATCCCTCTGGTTGTTTCATGTGAATGTTTTCCTCAAGACTTCCGTTTAGGAAAGCCGTCTTGACATCCATCTGCCAGATCTCATAATCCAAATGAGCGGCAATAGACAAGAGAATCCGGATTGACTTAAGCATGGCTACCAGCGAAAAGGTTTCCTCATAATCGATCCCTTCTTTCTGAGTATACCCTTTTGCCACCAATCTAGCTTTGAAGGTTTCAACCTTCCCATCAGATCCTCTCTTGCGCTTGTAGATCCACTTACAGCCAATGGGTTTTACCCCATCTAGTGGTTCTACAAGTTCCCAGACTTGATTGTGATCCATAGATCCAATCTCAGACTCCATTGCAGTTTTCCAAGAATCTGCATCTTTATCTCGAATTGCCTCGTCATAGGTCCTGGGATCCAATTCATTGAGACCCTCTGGAAAATCTGAAGCCTCTCCCAGACCAATGAATCTATCAGGTTGGCGTACAACCCTCCCACTGCGACGAGGCAGTTCTTGTACTTCTGTGACACGTTGTGCAGTGTTTGGTGGTTCCTCTTCTTGTACAACTGGTGTAGGATTCGATCCACCCCTTAACTCCTCAAGGATGATGTGACTCCTTGGTTTGTGGTTTATGACATAGTCTTCCTCTAAGAATCGAGCATTGGTGCTAACAATGATCTTCTGATGCTTAGGACTATAAAACAAACCACCTTTCATTCCTCTAGGATATCCAACGAACAGCCTTACATCAGTACGAGGAGCCAGCTTATCAGCTTCCTTATCCAACACGTGTGCTGGGCTATCCCAAATCCGAATATGGTTCAAACTGGGCTTTCGTCCAGTCCATAGTTCTGTAGGTGTAGCAGGAACTGATTTCGATGGAACCAAGTTAAGAATATAGGCTGCTGTTTCCAGGGCATATCCCCAGAACGAAATGGGCAACTCAGAATAACTCATCATCGATCTAACCATCTCTAACAATGTACGATTCCTTCTTTCCACCACGCCATTCTGCTGTGGTGTTCCAGGCGCAGTCAACTGGGATGTAATCCCACTCTCTGCCATGTAATCCCTAAATTCGCTTGAGAGGTACTCGCCACCACGATCAGAACGTAGTGACTTGATACTTCTACCTATTCGTTTCTCCGCTTCCGCCTTAAACTCTTTGAATTTCTCAAAGCATTCAGACTTGCGACGTAACAGGTAGATATAACCGTATCTAGAGTAATCATCAATGAGAGTGATGAAATACTCGAACCCTCCTCGAGCTTGAACTGACATAGGGCCGCATAGGTCAGAGTGAATCAAATCTAATAGCCCTTCGGATCTATTTCCTTTTGACTGGAAAGGACGCTTGGTCATTTTACCTTCCAAACAGGATTCACACAAAGGAAACGATTCCAGTACCAAAGAAGACAATGGTCCATCATTTACAAGCCTTTGTATCCTCTTAAGGTTAATATGACCTAGCCTTAGATGCCAAAGATAGGTTTGATTCAATTCCGAAGGTTCTTTTCTCTTGTTAGGGTTTATGATCGATGTATTCAACAATTGTCTTTGCGTAGTGTTTTCAGTTGGTTTAAGAAAGTATAAGTGTCCATCCAATGTGCCAGAACAGATAAAATGTTTAACACTAAAGATAACTACTTTGTTATCAAAAGAAACAGAATATCCATCCATAATCAATTTAGAAACTGAAATCAAGTTTTGTCTAAAACCAGGCACATAAAGACAATCTTTCAAAACCAAAGTTCTATCCCTACTGAAAGGTAAAACAATGTCTCCCACTGCAACAGCCGCCACTCTCGTAGCATTGCCCATGTAGACGGTGATCTCGTCCTCACTCAGCTGTCTTTTTACCAGGAACCCCTGTAAAGACATGCAAACATGATCAGTAGCTCCAGTATCCACTACCCATGACTGGGTAGAACAAGTTGCTAAACATGTTTCCACAACTAGAGTGTGAGATGTACCTCTCTTCTTCATTGCTAAGTGGCGAGCCGAGTGGTTCTGATAACCGAAGAGCTCCTTAAGGTTGAGCATGACATCATAAGCAGTCTTCATAGTCTGATGCTGATGTTGCAACACATTCGACATGGAAGCCAGAATGTAGCAGCGCGCTATCTCATCAGACTTGACCCACTTGTCATACCCAGCCCTTTGGGCTTCGTTAGAACCCTCATCTGGCTTGTCAGGACATACCTCTTCAAGTACAAACTTGTGTCCCTCAGCAACTAGAACTAGGTTAAGGTTACGAATCCAGTCATTGTAGTTTTCACCGACAAGTTTGTTTTCTTTGAGGATTGAGGACAGATTGGAGAATCCCATTGATGATATGAAATAACTGAAATTAAACATGCAGTACAGTCACAAAACACGTTTAGGATAAACAGTATATAATCGAAAACCTCATAAAAATTATATACTTTTCCACCGACACTTTAAAAACATCTTTTATAAGCCACGATAGTGTGGACGTTTATAAAAAACATCTTTAAATAGGTTAAACCTTTAATTTGCCTCCAGTTGAGTTTCCTTACAACAAGCAAATTAATAGCCGGATAATTAACACGGTCATGTAATCGTCTAACTGATAAGCCACGATCGTGTGGACGTTTATCAATAAATTACATCTAAGTGTGCACACCATTATCTTCGCACCAAGATCACTACTCGAATTTAACCGCTCCAGATGGAGGAGTCAGTTAGTCCTAATAGTGTTCTACAACTATCCATTTAGGAGATTTAATTTCTAGAGAAATATGTGATATGACACATCCGATATGGAGGAAGACCGATGTCAACGCGCATGCCCATCACTTCTCAACTAAACCAGATTTTAATGGAGACCGTATGAGATTTCTACATACTTTGGTATGAATCTCTCCCACTTAGTTATTTATGTTTGAGGTTTCATTTTATCCCATTATCGAACATGCAAACATCACATAAAATGATAAACATCCATTGCATGCTTCAACATAATAAGCAACAGTAATATTCCAACTATCATGGCTTATATCTCATGTTGATTGATGAGATAAAACTGGAAAGTCAGCTCCGGAACAGGCTAGGAACCGCCGCCCCTTCACCGCGCCTCGCCGAAAATCCTAGCTCCATTTAGGGTTTCGGGACGTGAACGGTGAACCTTCCTTTTTGGTGCTAAACCACTTTCCTTCTTTTGAGTTGATCTCCGATCTTTATTCAATACAGACTATCTATTCCAAAAGGAAAAATCTAATATTGCTAGAATAAAATTACAACTCAAAAACTCGTCTAACAGCTTTATATCTATTACATTAAAACAACGTAAAATAAAACCTAGACCTAATCCATGGATTTTCTCATGGATTAAAATCACGTAGCCAAACCGGCATACGGCCAACATCCATTCAACATAAACATACATCACATAAAATAAAGGAGCCATGATAGTTGGTAAACCTGCAAACAAACACAGTCTACAAATCCAACAATCATGTATTATATGATCCACATAAAATAACATATGATATCTATGCATGAATATTAAATAATAATCAAAATTTACAATTAATTAAATTAATTAATTCGATATTATCCACAAGATAAAAATTGAAAATTAAAATAATTATCCACCAATTTTAATCTTGTTATTTTCGAAAATATCACTTAAATAAATCTGGAAATTATTAATAATTATCCACCAAATTTATTTAATATTTTCAAGCCACCCTAATTAAATAATAATTGGATATATTGATATAAATCAAAAATCTAATCCAAATATTATCCATAAGAATCTAAATCTTCAAGGATAAAGTTTGGAGATTTGATTCCAATCCAAAATCTTCCAAAACTTATCCAAATTTAAAATCTTATCACAATTGGATTTTGATAATTATTTATATATAACCAAAATCACCTTATCCAATTTTTAATCCATAAAATTCGAAAATTACAAGAATAATAAATCTGGAAATTTGATCCACTTCAAATTCTTCCAAATTTAAAATTCTATTTTCAAATCTATCTAGATTAAAATTAGGTAAATTAAGATATACATCAAATAATATCAAATCTTTACCAACATCCATAATTTTCGATTTACATTAATTAATAAATCTGGAAATTTGATTTTCATCAAAATCTTCTCCAAATTAATTTATTAAAATCGAAAATTACACTATATTTCACATTTGGAAATTTTGACATTCATCAAATAACTATTCCAAATAATATAGCTATAGGTTTCGAAATTTTCAAGAATAAAAATCTGGAAATTTTGATCCATTCCAAATTTACCAAATTTAAAATTCTAATTTCAAACCTATCTAGATTAGAATTAGGTAATCTTTTATATACATCAAAAATCACCAAATCTAATTCTAATCATCATAATTTTCGAACACACTAGGAAATAAATCTAAAAATTTGATCTTGATCAAAATATCATCCAAACTTAATTCCAAAAGTGCCGAAAATTACTACACCAAATTAGGGAATTTTTAACACATCAAAATCGAAATTTTGAACACCAAATTTTCGACCCCTATGAGAATTAAATCTGAAAATTTGAAGAACATCAAATATCATCCCAAATTTAATCCCATAGTGACCGAAAATTCAAGTACCCTCAAAACTAGAATTTTCGATTTTTACATCTCAAATTCTTCCAAGTTTTGAATACCATAAAATCGAAACACATACCAATTAAATTTGAAAATTTAAAGACCATAAATTTATCATCAAATTTAATATGAAGTTCGAAATTTATGTAAGAATTAATTCTAGAACAGTGCCAAAACCCGCTCTGATACCAGTTGTTAGGGTTTTTCCGAATTAAACCACCGCAGGATTATTTGGTTGTTCATTAATCCGTGTTCATGCAAATCATAATTTTATGCAACATGCATGTTTATCACAGTCTAATCAAAAAGCATGCAAAGCAGATTCGATTCTAATAAAGCGGAAGACATAGAAAACGAATCTACTTACAAATCGATAGACGGTCTGTGGACAAGATTAAAGATCTAATCTTGCTGTTGAATGAGCACAATAATGGCGCCACCTATGACCTCAAAATCATGCACCACAGTATTCCACTCCAAGATCTTCTGTTGTATTCCCGGACTGTATCTAGATTCAGAGTGGGCTGAAATCTACTAGATAGAATTGTGAAATCTATGGATAACTTTGAGAGACTAAGAGGGGCTGATTTCCTATGAATAACATCATTAAATTTCGTGCCCCCCCTCCCCTTATATATAGGGAGGGGCGAAATTTCATGTTCCAGCCCTAATGGGCTTGGGCCTCTATCTCAAGTTCAATATCCAGTCCACTATCAGTCAATTGGGCTACAACAGGGATCTAGAAGAATATTAAATTGGCCCACTAATTTATTTAATATCCAATATCCAATAAACCTAGGATATAATTAAATAAATTAAGTTTTACTTTTATTCCACTAAAGAAGTAAAACTGACCTACCAATTTAATACATATTTACGAATATGCTTTCTCCTTTAGTCCAGCCATTCCCCGTGTTTAAGATATAATGTTCATTAATTAATTATGTAAGCCTCTGACAGCTATAATTAATCAACATCTAAAACTTTGAGTAGTACCACACAAGCTTTATTCATGTACGGAATAAATTCCACCTGCAGGGTTTCAACATGAACTTGTGCTTCCTCAAGAGAACATCATCAACCTGGCGCACCAGGACACAGTGCTCATGCATACTGCTCGAGACATCATGTATACATTGTTATTACCCAAGATATCGAATTCGATCTACGAAAAGATCTCACCCATTGATAAATCAAAGTAATAAACAACGCACACATATGCTCGCCAATATCACATGAGTTCAGAACCCAAACTCTATGGATCTTTATTCTCTCAGTAACTGGGTCAGAGACAGAGAATAGTATCCTATCGTGATCCTCCTCAATACACTAACTAGTGTACTAGAATAATCAGTTAGTCAAGATAAACTAACTTATCAGATTATTCTACGGTGTACCGATGGTGTGTTCAGGACCATCTAAGCCGTGAGCTCTTTAATACATTACAAGGTTCTAATGATATGATCTTACCGTGTGACTCCCCACACCATATCATCTACAATGTAAGTATATGGAACATTGCATAAAATAATTATAGAACATAATCTAAATGCAAACAGTGACTGCAATAACTTTCATTTCATATCATCATATCATCAGAAAAGTATACAAAGACAAGTCTTCCAGTATACAAAACTAACAAACGACACGTAGATGACACGTCGGATTGAACCACAACCAGCAGAGCTGACGTGGCTCTGATGCCAAATTTATGATGTGACCCGGATAATGATTCCAAGACACGAAGAAAAATGCAGGCGGAAGACTTTGAGGACTCGAACTACATCAGCTAAAAGAGGACACAATCCAACTCAAATTAAATGATGAAACTTACTAGAAACGATGACACGGACTAGGAATCAATTGAAACACTTGGAACAACTTTGATGGTGGCTGGTACGGTGGCGAACGACGGTGATGGCGGTGGTGGTTGTCGTGAAAGGTGGACTTGGCAGCGGTGAAGGTGGTAGAAGGATCGGCTATGGCGGCGAACCCGTGTTGTAGCAACTCGAACGCGCACGTCTAACTTCTCTGGATAGCAATTCTCCTAAGTACTCGATGTACCCTGAAGAACTTGATTAAGACTATTGATTTGTTAGAATAATAGAATTTATTGGGTAAATTTTCGATCAATCTATGGATCTTGAGACAGATTGAGAATAACTCTTTATTTCTTGCAATTGTCTAACTTTTAAAGTGTCACAAAGCATCCTTATTTATAACATCATAGGGGATGAAATCTAGACCTAGAAAACTAGATAGAATCGAAATTAACTAGTCCTAATCTAACTAGGATTGTTTCCTTATCCAAAATCTGTTTTTAAGGAAAGAATCAAAAGATACCAAAAATAAAATAAGAAAAATCTATCTAGATAAAGATAAATCTCAAAGTGTATTTGGGCTTGTAATTCACGCCATAATGGACCTCAAGTACACGACATGGGCTGGATTGGTCTCGTCCAAGCTGTGTTCGAATTATTCACCACCTTTGAATGAAAAACAGTATCTCCCGATTTCTCATGCAAACGCGTATAACTTTTCATGCTCACGTCCAAATGGCGTCATTCTTCTTCTCACATCTTCATGCTTCCTTCTTCATCATCAATGGACAGCATGGTGATCAATCTCGAGCTGCTCTTCACTTCATCTTCATGAAATTCAAATTTGCGCCTTATTGAAGCTTGTAGATAAGCTTGCAACTTCTTAGCTCGCAAACGCGTCATAGGACCTTTGAATTGCAGCTCCGGATCATCTTATTCTTTGCCTTACTCGATCTCATCAATTATAGTAAAATATATTTAAAATGCAAGCTATTTATTGAATGATCAAGTATATTACAGAAATTAAAACTCCCACTAAGTGTTATCTGGCACGCAACCCCATCTATTTTTCAAAATATTTTCAGGTAGATGATGACGGTTGGCGGCTGAGGTGGACCAATGGGGACTTCTTATTTCATTGACCACTTTTATGATTTCTAATTATTGATTATGTGCAGTTTGTGATCAATAAGTATGAATTTTATGTTTCCTCTTTATGATTATAAAATATTTAATTATTCTATGGACAACTGAGAGTGTTGTGGTCTTTTTGGACATATTTTAAATGTTGATTCTTGAATTTTGACTGGTCATGATCAAATATGTTTTGACTTGTTGAATGGTAAACGCCTGTGAGCGTGAATATTTTGAATATTTTAAATGAAATGTTGCCCATATTTTTATACTACAAGAAAATTATTATTTTTGAATTGCGAAAATATTATTCTCATTTATTTTGGTTGTATGTTTTCGTTAGCATTTGGGCCTACATGTTCAGGTCACTATAAATTATAACAAAACATAATCTATATTCATCAATTATGACAAAGCATAATCTATATTCATTAATTATGACAAAGCATGATCTTTATTTAGTAATTATGATCGAGCATAATATTTATTTATTAATTATGACAAAGTATAATTTATGTTCATTAATTATACAATAGTATAATACTATTATTCTAGCAAAGACTTGAAGTAGATAATTCATCAAATATTTATTTGGATATTATAACTATGACTATCATATTTATGAGTTAATAATTCAAATATAGATAGGTTTTGAAAATAAACCCAACTTTTTTAGATCAATTTAGGTGATCAAACTTCTCGATGCTCATCTGTCAGCTGTTGTGACTAGCTCAGTAGGTCTTGTAAAGTCAAACCTTATTTAAGTAATGCTACTCTAATTTTCAGAATTCAACTTTATTTAATTGAAGTTTTTATTTACTTCATTTATATTATAATTGAGAATGCGCAACTCTAAAGATCTCATATACTGTCAACACAGAAGATAATAAATTCTAAAATATTATTTATGTCTTAATAGAACCAAAAGATTTGATAGAGACCACTTCCATAACTTGCCATTTTACTTAATTTTTACTAGATACGCACCACAAGACCTTATCCTCATCCGAAAATCATGAAAATAATCAGACATAACCCCATCTATATATTTAGTAAGGTATACAATTTTTGGAATTTTTTAAAATCGCATACCTTAATTTTAAAAATAATCGTTTGATTAAAATAAGCCACTTTTATCAAAACTTATCGAAAAGTTACGAAACTTGGTAGTTCTATAGAAAATATTATTTGTAGCAACTTCAAATTCAAAATTTTTTAATTTGACAACCTAAATAGGTGAAAATTGGAAAAAACCGAAACTGATCGGTGCCGCTTTATTTTTCACGTTTTCCAGTGTTTTGGCTGGTTTATGGGCACTAAATGACAACGGGCTTATCATACGAAATGAAGTACTGTTGAAAATACATAACACATTAAAAATTCAGTTCTAAATGATGAGAAATGGAAAAATGTAAATACTGACGAATTTCTTGACTCATTTCCTATCGAAACGAACTAAAATCACACGCTCATAAGTTAAGTTGAACATTCTATACAAAAGATTCCTTCTAAAAACAGATAAAAAATTACTATTCATACACTATTTTATTGCGAAAAATATTACCAGGTGTTCGCTTGACTTCAGATTGAAAATCTGAGAACACGGATGGAATCCTTGGGCTATTTTCTATTGGAAAACTCTAATGAACCAAGTCTCAGAATATCAATACAGATTTCATAAAGGATCCCATTTAAAACGAGTCAAGAAGTTACTATTCACAATTCATTTTATCACATTTTTTTACGTTGGGACTTTGATTGGCCTCAGATAAAATTCTAAGGACACCAACGGATTTCTTTAGGTCGTGACCTTTCACAAAAGACCAATACTGTCTATCTTCCGGTGGCAATTGCAAAATTTCAAAAATTGATTTTCTTATAAAGGAAATAAAAAGTTCCGACTTATATCTGGTTTACTTTTTTTTTTTAGCTTCAATTCTTTTCTTTAGTCTTCTAAATAAATTTAAAAAACTCCTTAAGATATTCTGAAATTTATGGGCTGTCACAGAAGAGGTTAGTCTGTCTTTCAATGTCCTTCCTCACTGCACTTGAAGCACTTACCCTTTATTTTCTTAATTGTAGCATGCGGCTCCAAAGTCTTCTCAACTATGATAGTTGCATCTTGTTGAGGTTTCTTCTTCTTCTTAACACTTTTCGGCTTAAAAGTTGAAAGATTTTCAGCAATATAAACATATCCATTTTGCATCAAAAGACCTTCCGTTGATTTGCGTGTTGTCAATAATTTCACCAATTTATAAAGAAATGGTCGCTGGAAGGATGCTGGTGAAAGGCGCCGGGGATGGGGTTGTCCTCTCTTGGAGTTTAGGTTAGAATGCCCTAAAAATATAAATAAGGGGTGTGCGTGTGTATCAACATCCCATTAACCATAATTTAGAAGTTAAATTAGAAATTAATTCATATTTGATGGATTCATATTTAGGTAAAATAAAATTCTATGAGTTTGTATCAATGAGCATTATTATCTAATGTATTCGTTCAACTCATTCAGAAAATAATTGAGCCTCAAATAAATATATTCATAAATGGACTCAAAAGCTCAATACTTGGTCATTTTAAAATAAAAGGCCTTAGTATACTAATTGGGCCCTAAAACACAAAAATAAAAATAAAAATGGGCTTATATGGTTTTGGGGGCTCACACCTTATTTTGAACCTCAATCGCTCCTTATTTGGACTTCTAGTTTCCATCTGATTTCACCTCTTCCATATGGACGAATAACCCCTTCCATAACAAAATTAAAATAAAAATAAATCTAAAATTAGATCTAAACTATGAATACAACTCGAAACAACAGACTTAATAAAATTTTTAACATAAAAATAAATCTAATCTACCCATGTATTTTCTCATGAGAAAAATCGAGATCAAACCGATTAAAAAAAACCAACATGCAACCATTCACATCAAAATAAAATTAATACATTCATGTCATGATAGTTGGACTAGCAATCCGGTAAAATAGAGGTTATGCAATTCTATATCTTCCAATGATATATAAAATTATTTTGAAAAATATGCATGAAAATTTAACTTAGGCACATAGCTAAAATCAGCTGTGATACCAATTGATGGATAGCCAGGATTCATTTCGATGTTCTCGTTGAATAAAACAATTTTAATCATAATCATAAACATCCATTACATGCTCAATTCAAATCTAAGCCTCATTTGCAACGGAAAAACAGGGGTTGTCGAATTACCTAGTAATATGGATGAATTCGATGTGGGGTTGATTTGATGTAGAACAGTAACTGCAACAATTCCACTGATCATGATTAGTACCGACTTCGCAATCTTCTATTGTATATCCTTCTCGTTGATCCAAACATCATGTGGGCGACGATTCTGTAGACCTTGAAGAGAACTAGACTGAGAAACTCCTAAAGATGGCCGAAAATTCCTTGTTTTTTGGAGTAGGGATTTTTGAAAATCTCACTTGTGGTGGCCAGGGTTTTCGGTCTCCCTTGAACTAGTATAAATAGGCTACATGAGGGATCTAGAAGGAGGATTATGGTATAAATGTGCATTAATTAATTAATTAATTAATTATAGTACACTGACAATTGAATTAATTAATTTCTTATCCATGAGTTATACCACTCAATTTTTATTATTAAATCGAATATAAATCCACATGCAGGGTTTATAACATAATAAATATTTTTTAACTCTTCAGGGAACATCTTCAACTCGGCACATGGGACATAGATTCCTTCCATAATTAGTAACCCATCGATTATAGTAATGTCACTATCCCATCTATTGAGCTTATTGATTCTTTAATTAAAATCTCACCCATTGATAAATCAAAGTAGTAAACATTAAAATAAACACGTCTACTATGATATAGTGATTAAGAATCATGAGTATCCGAGATCTATATTGTAATGAACTGTCAGTCCATTAGAATTATGTCATTGCGATCTAGTTCAATACATTACCAAAATGTTCTGGCATAATTTTATAGCCAAGTTAGACCAATTCCAAATTATACCACAACTATACCGATGGTTTGTGTACTTCCATCTAGGCAACTCATACTTAATAAGGAACCGATATTCCACACACTATATTATCTTCAATATTAAATATAGGATAATATTGCATAAAAAAATATAAAATAAATGCAATATAAGTAACTGTATATTCTCATTGGTTTGCATGGTTTAATGGTTTTTTTTTTGGTTATGTTTCCTTTTTCCCGCTATTTTTCTAAGTTGTAACTTCTAAGTTTTTAACAATTACAATTATTTAATTATAAGGATTAACTTTATAATGTGTAATTTTAATTTTAATAATTTTTTAATTAAATAAGGTTATAACTCATAATTGATGGAGAAAAATTTGTAATAATTGTAATTTAATTGCAAGTTGTAAACTTACAATTTTTTTTTTCTTTTCACCCTCTTTTTTTTCTAGATTGTAACTTGTAAGTTTGTAATAGTTACAATTATTTAATCGTACCATGTAACTTAATAATTGAAAGTTTTAATTTTATAATTTTTTTGAATTAAACAAGATTATAACTTATAATTGAGGGGGAAAAATTGGCTCATATATTTCATTTTGAAGTGCAAGCCCAATCTCTCTCTCTCTTTTTTTTTTTTTTTTTTTGTATTTCCCTTCTACTTTTCTAAGTTGTAAATATGTAACAATTTTAATTTAATTGTAAATTATAAACTTACAATTTTTTTTTCGTTTTCCCTTCTATTTTTTCTAAGTTGTAACTTGTAAGTTTGTAACAATTACAATTATTTAATCATAAGGTGTAACTTTGTAATTTATAATTTTATAATTTTTTAAATTAAAAAGAGTATAACTTATAATTGAAGGTGAAAAGCATAATTTGTTTTTTCGCTCGGGCTTCATTTTGAAGTGCATGCCTAATTTTTTTTCCCTCTCTAGTTTTCTATGTTGTAAATTTGTGACAATTGTAATTTAATTATAAGGTGTAAACTTAATTTTTTTTATCCCCTCTATTTTTTAAAGTTGTAACTTGTAAGTTTTTAACAATTACAATTATTTTATTGTAAAGGTTTAACTTTGTATTTTGTAAGTTTAATATAGTAAAATTTTTAATATTTTTGATTATTTCATTCTATTTTAAAAAAATGAGAAAAAGTGGAAAAAAAAAGGTCAAACCGTCAAACCACCCAAACCGTAATTGTAGCTGGGGACAAACTGACAATTTGCTTAATCGGCGGTTACGACTATAAACCGTAATTTTAGACGGTTGTCGGAAGATTTGATTACGATTTGCTCCGTATAGAACCTTTAAATCAAAAGTTTGTAACAGTAACCGACATGAACCGTAATCGTGAACACTTCTATCCATGTGGTGGATCGCCCTACCCTGTACTGTAAGTAGCTCCGTCCAATTTGATTATCCATTCAAAACTCTTCTCAAGCGCTCCATCCAAATTAATTATCCATTCAAAACTGTCCTCGCCTGAGGTCTTCACCTTGTGACAAATAATAAGTGGGCCATTATTTGAAATATATTATATTATAGTAAAAATATTTATGATTGATACAAGAAAATAGAAATGATAGGACATGATTGAGATTGACCCCCTCATCACCCCCACTAGCTCCCTCGGGCCGGCTGGGGGCTGTTGCCGCCCACAACAGTTGTTCTAATTAAGTGCAAAAGCAAGAAAAATTAAGCGCACAAATTTTTATCCATCTCTATTCAAAATCTTATCACTTATTTTTCTAGTTAAGAAACAGCAACTTGCACCAAACTCGAACAAAGGTAGGTCCCTAGCTGCTTCCCGCCCCTCCACCACCACCACCACCACCAACCTCCACCACTAGCAATAATCATCAACAATTTGGGCCATCACATGCAAACATGCTAATTTGTCAATTCATCTCCGAAAACTTAATTATATAAAACAACAAAATCTGTGCTGTGAAGTGTGAATACCTACAATATTTACATATAATTTTCTTTTACAAAAGTGAAACGCCAAAACTGTTCTATCCAACAAGGGAAAAATAGCAAAAAAAAAAAAAAAAAAAAAAAAACACAGAAAAAAGCATAAAAAAAATCTACCAAAAATATACAAAACACTTGGAAAATTAAATCTAAGATATTACTGCCCCTTGCTAACTACGAGGTGTATGTTATCATCACACCCTTTAACGGAGAACACTAAAACACTAATACTAAAAAATAAAAACTAAAAAATATATAGATATTTATAGTAAAAATGAAAAAAATTCAGCTATAAGAGTCAAGGCCGGAGTCTTCGGGCTTGTCGGGCTCCGGTTCGGGCTCGGGCTGCTTATTGAGATCGATCTCCTCTTGCAACAAAGGGGGTTTCGTTGATTGATGGTTGGTCGCGGCGGCGGTGAAGCCGGTGGTCTGGAGGGCGTCCACCCTAGCGCCGACCTCCGCCGCCTTCTTCCTTATGGAGGCCGCGGAGAGGTCCTTCAGCACTCCGCCTGAGGCGGCGGCGATTTGGTCAGGGAAGTTGAGTTTAGCTGTGGGGCCACGGAGGTAGTAGACGGCGGTGTCGTAGGCCCGCGCCGCCGCCACGGCGGTGGAGTAGGATCCGAGCCAGAGTCTAGATCGCTTGTTCGGCTCCCTTATCTCCGCCACCCACTTCCCCCACTTCCGCATCCTGATGCCCTTGTACGGCTTCTCGCTCCTCCGGCGGCTCGCGATTCGCGCAGCTCCGCCGCCTGCAGAAGCGCCGCCGCCCTCCATCTTTCACTAAACTGGAAACCCTCCGAACAGAATCTTTCTCCGTCTCTCTGTCTCTCTCTCTAGGGTGTATGGAGCGGCGGCATGAAGAAGTGAGAGAATTAAGCGGCTTGAGAAACGAGAACTGAGGTTGCTGTCATCTGGGCGAGCGGCCAGGTTAGTTTTTATTCCTCAAAAGCGGTTTTTGTGAGCGAAAAAACTACGAAAAAAATATCCACCGACACACCACAGTATCTCTCTCTCTCTCTCACACATACACACACGCACCACAGTCTTTTTCTCTCTCCACAACACTTATATTTATATAGACTTGTTGCCTACATATATATTTACGGTGAGGCGGTGAGGAGCCCTCCCTTGTCCTTTCCTATTGTCTAGGAAAAAAGAAAAATTAATAAAATTACCTCAAGCTGTAAATATGTCCAATGGAATTTAATTTATTTTACCACATACGAAAAATATATTTGGTTGGCCGCCATGTCCATTACATATCTGAATTATGATAGCGAATGGATTGCAGGAGCAGATGGCCTTTTCTTTATCATTTTACTCAAATTGCATTACCTTTTTTCCATCTTCTAGCATATTGTTTGGCTTGATAGAGGAAAAGGGAAATTGAATGTAGGCTAATTTGAGGTTCAAAAAAAAAAAATAGAGAGGTTTCTTTCTTTTTTTTCTTTTGTTTTTTTTTTTAATTATTCTATGCTTATATGCTTCAACACATGATAAACATATACATCATTTTATAAAAGAAAGAAGAAGATGTATTTCTTTTTTAAATTATGTATGAAATAAAAATAATAATATACCAGTTGAAACAGAATGTATAGATAAACAAAGGAGAAAAATATTGTAATACGAATAATCCCATAATACAACGTTGAGTTTATGATCCAATTTTTTAAACATGACTAGTATAATAATCTAAATTTAAAATGTTATTTTTAGTATTAACTTAAATAATATATAGTACTTTAATTATGTGACAATATTATAACATTGTAATTCGCAAGTAGCCGCCATTATATATATATTCTAGTATATCACCTGCACGCATTAAAGTATAGCATATAACAACAATATTATATAGTATAAGAGATGGACAGCATGAAATCTATTTAGCCAGGAAAAAAAATCATGATAAATTATCAATATTGGTTATTGTTGTTGCTTTTGGAAAAATATATATAAAAAAAAAAGAATAAAAAAGGAAGGGTAGGTCGGTGGTCGGTGGGACGGATAGATACCGTTGTGACTTGACTTTCGGACCCCTATGCAGCCCGACTCCAACCATTAACGATTTTAGTAAATTGACTGCCGTTGCTTTTGCGCGTGTGCCTTCGCGTGGGCCACCCGCTGCTTTTTTTTTTTTTCATTATTTATGGGTTAATTTTCTGTGTATATATACTAGAATGATCCACCGTGCAATACACATATAAGATATATATAATTATTATAATGTTATCTAGAAAATTATAAATATGATATATATAATTATTATAATGCTATTTTGAAAATTATAAATATTAATGCAAATAAAATAAGAGGACCAATCTCCTATGCATAAGGCTGAGTGATGGTTTTGACCCATCAGACGCGTTGGCCCATTAGCACAAAGAATCTAACCCAACTCATCAGATCCCAAACCTAAAACAAAATAAAAATCATTAAAAATGAAAAAATAAGAAAAAAGACAGAAGACGCAACTCGTGATGACCGCTGTTGTCCAACGCGAACGATCGCCAACGTCCTCAACCAAACACGGTGAAGAGACCGCCACCACCGTGTGCATCATATCTTTGTCGCGACAATGAAGACGATGCGAAAATCCATAACTCAATTTTTTTTGTTGTAGCTCTCGAATTTGAAGGTAATGTCCGGAAATTCAAGTTAAATAGGTGATATTTTAGAATGTAATTCTGATTAGTAATATCTTAAAATCATGAGCTTGCCAATCCAGCAAGCCAATTTGTTTTATAATATTGGTTTTGAGATGAATTGAATTTCCTGGGTATTTCGATTAATATAGAGTGTAAATATCCTTGTTAATCTTTGAATTTGTAATTGAACCACCAAGCGTGAAGTCTGATGTTGTGGTTACTATTGGAATTGTATATTAAAAGTATGTGTTTTATGTATTTAATTAATTATTTCCCCTAATTATGAATGAGAATAACGTTCACATATTCTGCATTTATTTCATATAATAAATAATGTAAATCGTCATATACTTAATATTGTAGATAATATGGTGTATGGCATGCACACAGAAGATCATATTATCGGTTCCTTATAAAGTATGAGAAGAGTTCACAACCTAGATGGAGTTAGATGAACCATCGGTATAGTTAAGTATGATTTGGATTTAGTCTATCTTGGCTATGGAATCATTCTAGTGCACTTTTGTAGTGTATTGAACTGGATCGCAGCGAGATAATTCTTATGGACTGACAGCACACATAAGAATATAAATCTCAAATACTCATAATTCTTAATCCTTATATAGTAGTAGACATGTATATTTTAATATACATTACTTTGAACTATCAATGGGTGAGATTCTAATTAAAGAATCAATAAGCCTCATAGATTGGGTAGTGACATTTCTATATATGATAGGTTACTAATTATAGAAAGAAATCGTGTCTCGGTGCGTCGAGTTGATGATGTCCCCTGAGGAGTTCAAAAAGTATTATCATATTAAATCTTGCAATTGGATTTTTAAATCCGACATGATAATAAAGGTTGAGTGGTACGGCTCTTAAATAAGCAATTAATTAAATTGAGTTTTCAGTATACTTGATTTAATTAATGGACATTCGATATGTTAAACACGGGAAATTTATCGAGTCGAATGAGCCATATCCGTAATTATGGAATTGGGGTGGTAGTGCAATATTAATTATTTAGTGGACTGAATTAATATTGATGGGCTTAAATTATGTCTGGGCTTGACATGGAGAACTTAAGGCCTATTGAAAGCCCAACCCTAATTTTCCTTCTAGATCTCTGTTGTAGCGATATTTATACCTTATGAAGGGAGATGAAAAACCCTAGCCACCAAGAAGTAAATTTTCAAAAATTTAGGTCTCCAATACCTATGTGTTAGTCCTGGGCAAGTCAGAATCAATTTAGGGAGAGTGGTGAATAAACTGATCCAAAAACTTTAAATTCAAATGCGGAATATTGTCAGGGCCCTTTGACTCGCTATAAATTTATCGATGCACAAATCGGTTTATAGATTTTTAGTTGCTTCAATGTGTGCGGCTTGTGTGAGCTTTGTGTACAGTTTTAAGAGTAAGTAGTTAAGATAAAACAATACAACACACAATCGATTTATAGAGGTTCGAAGTCTCAAACTTCTACGTCCTCTCTTCCTTCCGCAGAAGGGTAAATCCACTATATAACTTGAGTTTACGTTACAAATTATACAATGAATGACAAGTTTGCTGAACCTGGTAATAGTCCGTTACTTTACAAAGTTACCTCAGGGGGGTCGACGACTCACACTTGCAATTCCCAGCAGCTAGCTATTGTCATAGAGATGAATTTAAAGTGAATAAGAATTGGATTATTAACTTCAATTAAATAGAACAGTAATCAAAACCCTAACAGAAATCCAAACCCTAAGGTTCCTCAGACTTTCGTCTGCCTAAATTCTATGATACTTTTCCTAAGCATGCCCTAACCCTACGAAAATTAAACTTAAATACGAAGTGCTTGCGGCCCATGCAAGGCTGTAATAGCCCAGTCCCTCAGGCGGTCATTTTGATGGGGACGGGGTGTTAGGCGTAAAAGCCGAAGAAAATAGATAGATTAATCGAAAATCCAGGGGGGTGTTTTTAGAATTAAACTAAGTTAGTGCCTCAAGAACTTAGGCAACTTAACTTCATCACTTGGAAGAACTATCATTTTCAACGAATCAAAAAGGTCAAAGGATTCAATCGAGTGAAAAGAAATGCCAAATCATAAGCCAACCAAAATTTAAATAGAATCCAAAGATAAACAGATAGGAGTTCGACTTTATAACTGAGCAAGCCTTCCTCAAAGGCCAGAATGGCTAAGAGCCATAAAAGGTCGGAGTCAAATAAATCATACTGTCTCATTCTTAGGACCAAACAAGAAACTAACTCAAGCTTAACTTGAATGACAGAAACATGCTTGAAAGAAAAGCCCCTTCATAGGCGAACAACAACAACAAGCGTGTAAGACTTATTCACAAGTCAACTGAAAATGAACAGATACCAGAATGCACATTAATTGACTCTTCAATTAACTCGGAATTAATGAAGGAATAACTGGGGTGTCAAAAGATCATGCTTCAACTTCTCAAGACTTTATTGATAACTAGGATTCATAGCATTTAAAACATGCTACTATCAAGAATCAAGTTACACGCATCAAGACTAAATACTAATATCAGAGTACTTAGCAGAAACTTAGCGGAAGAAAAACATGTAACCATATAGAGCAACAAACTTGGAAACTCAAACTACTCAGACAACCCCACCAGCAGCACATCACCGGCCTCAGCATCTCAACCTGAAAACATTTGAAAAAGAGGGTGTGAGCACTAATGTACTCAGTGGGGTTTTAAAAGAAAACTCTTTGATAAACCTTGGAATATCCAATTATAAACTGACGGCATATGGAGAGCAAAACGCAAAAGCCCTCTCTATATCCGCAAAACCTTTTACTTCCTTTCTGGCGCCTTTCATGGCTCAAACCTGTTGTCTGCAGCACCCTTTTTACCTTAGGATGAGAGAGGGGTTACCTCAAGTATCCTCTGAGTATACGAAAGGATTACCCAGCAGTGACTCCCTTTACTTTCAAATGTTCAACTCGGTGACTCGAATGTCATGGCATGATAATGCAAATAAACTGTTCTTTGAGCTCGATAACCTGCTTACAACAGAAACAATATCTTTCCTTAAATTCCTCATTTCTTAACCTTAGCATTAACCTTAACCTTCCTTACTTACTTGACTTAGCTCGCAATACCAAGCCTAGAGGAATCGTCTAAGGCTAATCCTTTAATTGAGCATAATCTCAGCCTATAAGGGATTTATCACTACCCTAGAAGATAATACTTGGCTAAATAAGCTTTAGTAAAATCCAACATTCCAATACGAAGAAATGAACGCGGATAAACATCGATTGTAATAAAGCAATTATAAACACCTCATGCTAGCATAAATTGTATATAAAAAATTCTAGCATATGCTTAGCTAATTAAGCTTAGCAAAACCCAATAACCAAATACTAGGAAGTGAATGTGCATAAATATAGATTTCAACTAAAAGCAATTCTAGATCTCAGGCTAGCATCAATTGTATTTAGACAATTCTTGCATATCTAAACATACTTGAGAGCTCACTTAACTTATAATAACTTCCTTTACCTTATCAAACTCAAATAACAATTCAACAATATCATGCATATAAATTCCTTTATTCCTTTCTTTTCCTTGTACAGAGACTAAACAGATAGAGCATAAAATATTTTAATTGGATATTTTCCTTGCCTTAACATGCTTCTAGAGCTTAATAGCTCAAATCTTATACTTGGTTTAGAACCACCCACCTTGATGATGAGCATCTCGATAACAAGCACGTAGACGAAAGAACGAGCTAAAAATCCTTCCTCAGGCCTCCTCGGGATTCATCTCCTCTTTATGAAAGTCGATCAATGACTTGAAACCTTATTCGAGCTCCTAAAACGGGGACAAAAACCCAACTCGAACGATCGAGATTCCAGATGATCGGCCAGAGCTATATCGTAGATCATCGAAAGAGCTTCGATTTGAGTACTTATGGGCCTCTTGGTCCAAACTGAGTCAAAAGTTATGGCCTCCGCACGAAAACGTGCCGGAGCTGCCGAACCAGCCCGAGCGTCTGCGCACCCAAGCGCCGTGGCGCCCTTGCCCCCGCGGCGCTCCTTGCCCCCGCGGGGCTCCCTTGCCCCTACGGGGCTCATTGCCCCCACGGGGCTCTTTTGCCCCCACGGGGCTCCTTGCCCAGCCCCACGGCGCCCCCCAGCCCCGCGGCGCCCCTCACTCCGTTCTCTCTCTCAACTGGGGTTGCCTCACAAAGAGGCTCCCCCTCTCTCTCTCTCTCTCTCTCTCTCTCTCTCTCTCTCACTACAGAAATGGGGTGAAGTGAATGAGCGAGAAAATGAAGGGGGGGAGCTGCTCTATTTATAGAAAAATTCTTAGCTTTCTCGAGAAGCTTCTTCAGTGCAACAATACTGCTTTAAAATATCGGGTTTGGTTAAAAGGCGTTTTATTTGATGTCGAGATCCAAATGACATCAGACACAAAATCTGAAAATACCGGGAGGTTGCTTGGCTCGAGTACTATTGGACCAACTTGACTCGGGATAAAGAATGAGTCATCTTGAAGGAAAATGAGAAAATATTCTCTTTTCAAAAATAAAGTTACTATTCCACGCAGGGGACAAATAAAATTCCCGAGCGCTCGATTGACCTCGGAATGAAAATCCGGGCATGCCAACAGATTTCTTTAGAAATTTTCTATAAGATAGGCTTGAAAGAACCAGGCTCGGGTCAACACACGAGATTTCGCAAATTTCTAACGAACGCGCTCCTGCGGAAAAAATACTATCCATAACTTCTTTAAACGCGATTTAAATCACCGGGAACTCAAACGACCTCAGATTCAAAATCCGAAAGCACCGGCATGCTCCTTGGGTCAACGCCTTTCAAACATGACAAAAATCGGCTACAACTGAGCTCGGATCGGAATTCTCGAAAAGATGATTTTACGAAAAATAAATCGTAAAATCGCGGCTTACAACCGAAACATCTCTATTATGCTCAAAAATCCCTCTTAATATTTCCTAATTAAAATTAGGAATTACTTAATCACCTTCTAAAAATCCGGGTTGTTACATCCTACACCCCTTAAAAAAAAATTTCGTCCCGAAATTTACTTCATCTCAACAGAGATCTGGATACCTCTTCAAGAAGTTAAAGCCTTACTGAAACAACATAGGTTTGAAATCTTTACTATACGGCTAAGAATAGCCTGGAGCCTTTCTTAATAAAATAGTCCTCACGCAGGACTAGTACTTCTATAATCGTTCTTCTTTTTTTCCTCAAAGCCTTAGCATCTTCTATCTTTTCTTTCTTAATGAAATCTTTCTCGAAACAACGCTTAACATGAGCTCCTTATGATCTTGCATTCGAGCGGACCTCTAGAAACTATTCGATTAACGAAAGAAATAAAAGAAAGGAAAACTTCACCAAGCTTGCTCCTCGTGCACGAGCCGTGCGGTCTCAACGAGTCCATCCTTCTTTTGTCTTGCTTGGATTTTCTTTTGCTTCTGACTTTACTTCTCACACCTTTGAAAAACTTTAACGAACTCGAACTACGCGATAAGCTCGAAAAAAAAAATCGGGCACCTCCTTCGATGGTTCATTGCACGCTCTATCACGTTGAAAACTCACTTTACCTTCATCTTTAACTTCTTGAGGTTCGTCTTCTTCATCTTCTTGGGGCATACTTCGTGATGCGCTCCAAACTTAAATTCTCGACGCAACTTAAATCTAAACATCTTCATCGCAGTCGTCTCTTTTCTTCGAAGCAGTCGTCTGACTTCGTGGCTCCTGCTGGTGGTCACCATTACTTGCAGGCGTAACGATCACACGTCTGGACTTTGAATGCACGCTTGAAACTTACTTGCCGACATTCCTTAGATCACTTCCAAATGTAACAAGCTGAGAAATTTTCTTGGAAACGTGCGTCCTAGACTTAGAAAATACTATCTGGCGCTTACTTGGATTCTACTTCCTACTAGGAAATACTATCTCTTATTCCTCCAACCCTGACTAAAACGAATACCACTATAGCTCTCTACTCTCTTCCAAGATCCACACTCGATTTCTATGAGTGAGAGCGAAATAAAAGGAATGCCTCTGAGTGAGGGCTTTATCTGGATCAACAATTCTTTAACAAGCTTAAAAACTGGAAGAGATATAACACTAGGTTATATATATATCAAAACATTGCCTTTTCAGAGGACTTATAACCTTGAAGGGTTCTTGCATATAACAAAGATATGAAAGAAATCAACGGTTAGCAACTGAAAACCGTGCTGAAATATTTTCACAAAGGTGACAGCATAGCTTATCAAGGAAATGCTATTACTGATTCTTGATGATCAAAGAAGTATCATCCAAAAGATTGCAAATTATCCCAGCGGATATAATCAAAGAATTTCAAATGGTGTAAATGGAGAATTTCAATTGATATGAAGCTATTGAAGGGCGATTGATTCAATTAACAAGAGAATAAATCGATTCCAAAAGAGAATGAACAAATCGATTCTATTAACACGAGAATGAGTAAATAGACTCAACAAAAACTTCCATCAAACTGAAACTCTCAATCTATAGAGCACTAGGTCTATCTTCTTAACGATCTTCTTCGGGTCTTCTCTCTTTCTTCTTTGAGCATCATACACCTTCTTCTTGGCGAGGTTGCTATGAAATAGCACAAGTCGGCTGGACTTTGCGCCGGCTGAGAAAGCGACATCTCAGGAATTACTTCTTATCTATCGAAAGGGATACGACAAAGTGACTTAATTCATGGCACCTTCTGAACTCAAAATAGCTTGACTTCAATGTCTCCTGGAAGCTTGGTAGAACACCGATAAGCATATCCTCGAACTATCTTGGCTATAGTCATGGCGACAATCTTCATCTTCTTTAATCGGCTTGAAACAAGCGACGACTTCTGGGCATCGAACGCGACGTGACCTTGAATGTACGTTCATCGAATTAACGAGCCTCTATCGAAGGAAATGAATCTTCATTACTTGAGAACGTGATTAGATCTTCAGACGAGACTTCTCTAGAGTTGAAAGCTCTTGCGTGGGGATTCGTTGAACTTGCGTTGGATTCACGATCGGATAACTTGCCTTTAACTTGACTGCTTATCTTCTTGCTCCTTGCTCGAAACTGAACTTCATAACCTTCTTCTCGATCCTACTATAATCTCAAAATCCTTTATCCTTCTTATGAACGCTCTATAAATGTTCTTTCGAACATCTCTACTTAACGCCCATTCCACAAGAGGGAACTTATTCGATCTAGGTTCTTAAGAGAACTTAAAGGGAATTCTAGAATTCTCCTTAATTCAAGCTTGCTATAGTTCTAACTATATTCTCTATGCTTCATTCATCCTTAACTCATCCTCAAATCCTTTTCTTACGGGCAGTAGACGAGCCTTTATCAAAAATAAGATTTTTAAATCAACTTTCAAACTTTATAACTTACTCAAAAAATTTTACGGTCCAAAATAACTGAAATAGTTTGAGTATTTGCAGAAAATAATATTCTGAAAAGATCTGCTGCTTACTCGAGTCCTTAATAACTCAAAACTCTTTAAAACATTGATCTAGATCTTAGTTCAATAAGTTCCACCTTAAACTTTGGTATAACCAAAAATTTTATTTCGAAAGAATTAATCTTTGAAAATCGACTAACATTGCTCTGCTCAAAACTTTTCTCATCATCATGTACTTTCAAAATGTTATACCAAATATAATCAAAATACTTTAACTCAATCATACCTTAACTTTGTTGAAGATGCGAGGGTGATGGTGAGCTGGGGGTTGCTGATTAATACCTTTGAACAATTCAATATTCACATAGAACTCAATCAATTACTTTAAGAAGAGACAGGTCTGTAGAGTTGCAAGCCTGCTCTGATACCATCTGTAACTGCCCGGTCTCTTAGGTGGTCATTTTGATGGGGACGGGGTGTTAGGCGTAAAAGCCAAAGAAAATAGATAGATTAATCGAATATCCAGGGGGGTGTTTTTAGAATTAAACTAAGTTAGTACCTCAAAATCTTAGGCAACTTAACTTCATCACTTGAAAGAACTATTATTTTCAACGAATAAAAAAGGTCAAAGGATTCAATCGAGTGAAAAGAAATACCAAATCATAAGCCAACCGAAATTTAAATAGAATCTAAAGATAAACAGATAGGAGTTCGACTTTATAACTGAGCAAGCCTTCCTCAAAGGCCACAATGGCTAAGACCCATAAAAGGTCGGAGTCAAATAAATCATACTGTCCCATTCGTAGGACCAAACAAGAAACTAACTCAAGCTTAACTTCAATGACAAAAACATGCTTGAAAGAAAAGCCCCTTCATAGGTGAACAACAACAACAAGCGTGTAAGACTTATTCACAAGTCAACTGAAAATGAACAGATACCAGAATGCTCATTAATTGACTCTTCAATTAACTCAGAATTAATGAAGGAATAACTGGGGTGTCAAAAGATCATGCTTCAACTTCTCAAAACTTTATTAATAACTAGGATTCATAGCATTTAAAACATACTGCTATCAAGAATCAAGTTACACATATCAAGACTAAATACTAATATCAGAGTACTTAGCAGAAACTTAGCGGAAGAAAAACATGTAACCATATAGAGCAACAAACTTGGAAACTCAAACTACTCAGACATCCCCATCAGCAGCACACCACCGGCCTCAGCATCTCAACCTGAAAACATTTGAAAAAGAGGATGTGATCACTAATGTACTCAGTGGGGTTTTACGAGAAAAATCTTTAATAAACCTTGGAATATCCAATTATAAACTGACAACATATAGAGAGCAAAACGCAAAACCCCTCTCCATATCCGCAAAACCTTTTACTTCCTTTCTGGCGCCTATCCTGGCTCAAACCTATTATCTACATCACCCTTTTTACCTTAGGATGAGAGAGGGGTTATCTCAAGTATCCTCTGAGTATGCGAGGGGATTACCCAGTAGTGACTCCCTTTACTTTCAAATATTCAACTCGGTGACTCGAAGGTCACGGCATGATAATGCAAATAAACTATTCTTTGAGCTCGATAACCTGCTTACAACAGAAACCATATCATTCCTTAAATTCCTCCTTTCTTAAGCTTAGCATTAACCTTAATCTTCCTTACTTACTTGACTTAGCTCGCAATACCAAGCCTAGAGCAATCGTCTAAGGCTAATCCTTTAATTGAGCATAATCTCAGCCTATAAGGGATTTATCACTACCCTAGAAGATAATACTTGGCTAAATAAGCTTTAGCAAAATCCAACATTCCAATACGAGGAAATGAACGCGGATAAACATCGATTGTAATAAAGCAATTATAAACACCTCATGCTAGCATAAATTGTATATAAAAAATTCTAGCATATCCTTAGCTAATTAAGCTTAGCAAAACCCAATAACCAAATACTAGGAAGTGAATGTGCATAAATATAGATTTCAACTAAAAGCAATTCTAGATCTCGGGCTAGCATCAATTGTATTTACACAATTCTTGCATATCTAAACATACTTGAGAGCTCACTTAACTTATAATAACTTCCTTTACCTTATCAAACTCAAATAACAATTCAACAATATCATGCATATAAATTCCTTTATTCCTTTCTTTTCCTTGTATGGAGACTAAACAGGTAGAACATAAAATATTTTAATTTGATATTTCCCTTGCCTTAACATGCTTCTAGAGCTCAATAGCTCAAATCTTATACTTGGTTTAGAACTACCCACCTCGATGATGAGCATCTCGATAACGAGCACATAGACGAAGCAACGAGCTAAAAATCCTTTCTCGGGCCTCCTCAGGATTCATCTCCTCTTTATAAAAGTCGATCAATTACTTGAAACCTTATTCGAGCTCATAAAACGGGACGGAAATCTGACTCGAAGAATCGCGATTCCGGATGTTCGGCCACTGCTACATCGTAGATCATCAAATGAGCTTCGATTTGAGTACTCATGGACCTCTTGGTTCAAACTGAGGTGAAAGTTATGGCCTCCGCACGAAAACCTACCGCAGTTGTCGAACCAGCCCGCGCGCCCGAACACCCAAGCGCCGCGGCGCCCTTGCCCCTGCGGGGCTCCCTTTCCCCCGCGGCGCTCCTTGGCCCCGCGGGGCTCCCTTGCCCCCACGAGGCTCCTTGCCCCCGTGGGGCTCTTTTGCCCCCACGGGGCTCGTTGCCCAGCCCCGTGGCGCCCCTCACTCCGCCCTCTCTCTCAACTGGGGGTGCCTCACGAAGAGGCTCCCCCCTCTCTCTCTTTCTTACTACAGAAATGGGATGAAGTAAATGAGCGAGAAAATGAAGGGGGGAGCTGCTCTATTTATAGAAAAATTCTTAGCTTCCTCGAGAAGCTTCTTCAGTGCAACAATACTACTTTAAAATATCGGGTTCGGTTAAAAGACATTTTGTTTGATATCGAGATCCAAATGACCTTAGACACAAAATCCGAAAATACCGGGAGGTTCCTTGGCTCGAGTACTATTGGACCAACTTGACTCGGGATAAAGAATGAGTCAACTTGAAGGAAAATGAAAAAATATTCTTTTTTCAAAAATAAAGTTACTATTCCACGCACGGGACAAATAAAATTCCCGAGCACTCGATTGACCTCGGAATGAAAATCCGGGAACGCCAACGAATTCCTTGAGAAATTTTCTATAAGGTAGGCTTGAATGAACCAGGCTCGGGTCAACACATGAGATTTTGCAAATTTCTAACGAACGCGCTCCTACGGAAAAAACACTATTCATAACTTCTTTAAACGCGATTTAAATCACCGGGAACTCAAACGACTTCAGATTCAAAATCCGAAAGCACCGGCATGCTCCTTGGGTCAACGCCTCTCAAACTTGACAAAAATCGGCTACAACTGAGCTCGGATCGAAATTCTCGAAAAGACGATTTTACGAAAAATAAATCCTAAAATCGCGGCTTACAACCATAACATCTTTATTTTGCTCAAAATTCCCTCTTAATATTTCCTAATTAAAATTAGAAATTACTTAATGACCTTCTAAAAATCCGGGTTGTTACAAAGGCCCACAACCCACTAACATAAATATTAAAATAACTGAATTAACTTCACAAGAAAATAACAACTTAATTAAATTGTTCTTCTACCCAAACACATAGACCTACTAATCCAGTCTATCAATTGCCGCCCCCTCGAAATAGCCTTAACCACAAGGGTGCAGTAAGAGAATTATTTCTGCACCATCTTGACAGCCAACCAACTAGCCTTTTCTTCACTGAATTCAATCCACTACACCAACACTTGATCAAGTTGAACCCAAATAACTTATTCCATGTGGCTTGGACAGTGGCCGGAACCTTAGTGATTGGTATGAGATATTTATCGGAAGGCACCTTTTTCTTATTTATCTCATGGTAGTCCACACCTAAGCGCCAACTGTCATCCTCTTTTCATATCAAGGGGACCGGATTGTAACTAGATTAGATGAGACATGTGTCGAGCACATCACTCGCCCATGTCTCCAAATTAGGTTACGAAGAATGGTTGTAGAGATAAGGATCACATATGTCAGACTTGCCACATTAGGTAGAGCTCCAAGGTGAGCGCCAACAAACTTATTACCCTAGAGAGTAATAGTTCGACCATCAACCATAAATTTCAAGCACATAGTCCTCCAGTTTACCTGCACCTCACCAAACGTGGCTAACAAAGACATGCCTAGAATCATATCCACGCCGCCCAACAAAAACACGAAACAATCAACCTCAAAAGTGTATGAGTACAGGTACAAAGGAACCTTATGACATAGACCTTAAGCTTGAATTCGTTGTCCGTTGCCCAATTTTACCGAAAAATAATAAGATGTATCCACAAAAAAGTTCCGTTGCCGGATAACCCATTCTGAAATAAAATAGTGACTAGCACCCATTCTGAAATAAAGTTTCGATATACTGCCAAACAGCTTCATTGTGTGTGACTCATTGAACCCATCCGATGACATAGAAGATAATTGCACATGTTGCAATTCAGTTTTGGCCGGTACAAAATCAGTTGAAATGTCATTTCTTGTTGGGTCCAGCTCTCCAGACTCGATCCTATTATCCTCCCGGCCCTCCTCTGTACCTGCTAGTAGCACGCTCATAGATACTTTAGCATAGACATGTGATGGACCCCATGGTTGACTGCACCGATAACACAACCCCTTGGCATAATGCTCACGCGTGTCAACGGGAGTCAAATTGCGCACTTGGCGTGCTCGCGATGGAGTAGGAGTTGAACTAGATGAAGAATACCTTGATTGTACAGACTATGGCAAACTCACAGGATGATTTTGCACCCTGGTTGCTTGCAATGCCACTCCTGGCGAACTCGAGAAACCGGTAGGCTCTCTTGAGGTCTGACCACCAGTTGAAATTGGTAAGGAACGACCTTGTCCGCTATCTGCGTGGTGACCAGACATAAACAACAATTCCTTTTCGATCTGCCCAGCCCACCTTATAGTAACATAAACATCAGGGATGGTATCCTTCCTTATTCGCACTCGAATTTCTAGTTTAAGAGCTATGAGAAACTGTCCCAGATAGTGTAGCTCTTCCAAATTTGTAAGCTGTGTCGTCCGCGCAATAAACTGGGACACATACTCATCGACTGTTCTTATTTGTTGATTAGCACACCAAGCTTCATAAAAATGGACTGTGGAATTGTCGCCAGAACGTACGAACAATTCCGATAAAAATTGTGCCCATGATGTCATGGGAGAACGGTGAAGCACCCAATGAATCCAGTACATCGCATCCCCAGCCATAACGAATAGTGCTTGTTCAAACCTTACCGAGAATGGCGTCTGATATATCATAAAGAACTGTTTTGCTTAAGTGAACCAGGTGCACGGATTAATGCCATCAAATTGAGGTAGTTCCACTCTACCCGGGGCTGTAACGGGGGCCGTAGCATGTGTAGGGGCTGCAGTCGCGAGAATAGGAATGGTTTTGTAATACCCTAGATTTTCAAATAAGGATTAAAGAATTCTTAAGCGTAATTAAGAGGTTAAGGAAAAGATTTTAATAAGGTTTAAGGGAATTCAGATATAAGTCACAACTTTAGGGGTCATTTTTCGTGAAATCGTCTTTTCAAAAATTTTGATCATAATCTTATTATGACTGATTTTCATCTTGTTGGAAAGATATCGACCTAAGGAGTGTGTCGGTATTTTCAAAATTTTAATCTGAGGTCATTTGAGGTCCCGGTGATGAAAATCGTATTAAGGAACTAAATGAATAGTAATTTCAGCGTGCATTCATATTTTGAGAAATTTATGAAATCCTTCTAATTGATCCGAGACTTGTTCTGTCAAGCCTATCTTATGGGAAATGACCCAAGAAATCCATCTGTGTTCATGAATTTCCAATCCGAGGTAAATCGAACGCTCGGGAGCAAACTCTGTCAGTCTGAATGAATAGTAAAAGTAATTTTTAAAAAGAGAATGTTTTCTCATTTCTCTTCAGATGACCTCTTCTTCAGCCTGAGTCGGGTTGGTTCAATAGTACTCTAGCCAATGAGTCTCCTGACATTTTCAAATTTCGTGTCTGAGGTCGTTTGGACCTCAACATCGAATAAAGTAACTTTAAACCAAGCCTGAAATTACTTTAACAGTATTTTTCTACTACAGTGGCTTACGGAGAAAGCTAATCTCACACCTATAAATACCCCCACCCCTTCACCAATTCTCACACCTTTCCATTCATTTTCCCACTTCTAGAGAGAGAGTAAGAGATAATCGAGAGAGAGAAGCTTTGGAGTAGTGAGAGGAGCATTCTTCGTGAGTGTTCCTCTGAGGCGATGAGCAGAGTGGTGGGGAAAGAAGGTAGGAGAAGAAGGTGCTATCGGACAGCCAGTAGCCGGACCGACCTTCGGCTTTTGTCGGAGGGCAAGGGCGCCGTCGGGAAGTAGTAGGCAGCTCTGCTACAATTGCAACCCGTTGAGATACCGATGCTAGCCATTTTCTTTCGACGCACTCAACTCCGTCCATTCTTTTTCATCGAACTCAGTTTGCATTTCCTTTTCGTATTTTAATTCCACATTTCATTTTGTCTTTCGTTATTATCGTATTTAAATTCCTGTTGTTATGTTGTGTTGATGTTCTTTAAATTCCGTTCAAATCCTATATAAGTTTCGTATTTGAATTTCTATCGTAATTTCCAAGCATTCGAGAGTTATTAGCGTTGTGTTGTTATAATATCAATTTTAAATGTTTAAGCATGCTTGTTTTTATGTTTTACAAGTGTTGGGTGATTATCGATCTTTTTTAAAAATTATTTTGAAATAAAAATCAGAACTACAGCTGATCAAGTCCAGCCGCCGTAGGGGACCCTGCCGGCGCTGGGGTATCCTCTCGGCCAAGGATACCCCACTGGTGCAGAGTGCCCCATAAGCGCGGGGTACCTTTAGCCCGCTGGCACTGGGTACTCTGCAGGTGCGGGGGTGTGCGGTTTGATGTCCACCAGTGCTGGGTTGTTCCGCCGACACTGGGTATCTTATTTCCAAGTTTGTTTTTGGAGATTTTGAGTATTTAAAATCCATCAAACCTTTAGTTCTCGTATTTTATCAAAGTTCTAAAGTCGTACAATCTGTAATAAGGTCTTAGTTAAGGGTAGAAGAGTTTAATCTTGATCTAAGTTTCCGTTAGAACTTAGGATCTTTGAATAGATCGCTAAGTGGATTATCAGCTTTTGTAGGAAAAGGTGAACCCCGAGGAGACCCTAAAAAGGATTTTCAGCCCGTTGCTTCATCCTCCAATCCATGATTGAGGTGGGTAATTCTATACTCATCTATTGTTGATCTAATAAGCTTTAGAAGCATGATAAGGCAAGATGAAATATCCAATTAAATATTTTGCTTTGCCTGATTCATCTCCATACAAAGAAAGAAAGGAAGGAAGTTATTTTAAAGGATTATTGTTAATTTATCTCTTAAGCATGTTCATATATAAATGCTTAGCATGAGATATTGAGAATTGCTTATTCGTTGCAATAAGTTTATATATATGTGATCATGATCTTGAGATTGATGTTGTTATTTTGGTAAGGATCGTAAAGATGAGTAATGTCTTCTAGGGTAGTATTAAAATCCCTTGTAGGCTATGAAATCATGATTGATTGAAGGATTAGTCCTAGATATATTAATCTAGGCCTGATTATGCTAGCAAAGTTAAGGAAGGAATGATTATATCATTTGATCCCTTATAAGCTATAAAACCACTTGATGATCGAAGGATTAGTCCTAGATGTTATACTCTAGGCTTTGATTATGCTAAGTAAGGAAGGATTGTATCATTTAATTAAGCAGGATTATGAGCTCAAAGATTTGTGATTTTACATCACCATAATGTGATCTTTGATCACTAAGGGAGTCACTGCTGGGTAACCCCCTCACATACTCAGTGAGATATTTGAGGTAACCCCTCTCTTATCCTAAGGCATACCTAAGGGTGCAGTAGACATTAGGTTTGAGCCAGGAAAGGAAATTTTTTTTGCGCATATGGAGTGGGCTTTTGCATTTTGCTCTTCATATACCATCAGTTAATGATTAGATATTTCTAAAGTTTTATTTAAAACCCACTGAGTACATTAGTACTCGCGCCCTCTTTTTTAACTGGTTTTCAAGTTAAGATGTTGAGGATGTTGGTGGCTGTGGATGTGGGTTGACTGCCAGAATTTGGTTTTGCTTTTAAGTATTTGAATCCCACTATGAATTCGTCTACTCTGATAAATCCTAGTTATAACTCATAAACTTGTTATCTTTATTTGAATTCTTATAAATACCTACTGAGACATGATTAAACATGGTTATACATATTGATGCCTATTTAAGTTATATCAATGCTCCTTGATTCATGTTTACTTTCCGCCTATGAAGAGGCTTGAGCATGATTGGTTCTATTTATTTGTTTCAACCTATGAATGGGTCTTTTTCCTATTGGTATCTGATTTATTAGTCTTATCATGTTCGATGAGCTTAGCAAGTTTGAATCCTTCTTGATCAAGTTATTTCATAAGTCACTACATACCTTTCAAAAAAAGTATTTCCCCGTTTGAGAATATTATTCATTAATCTTCCACTTAAATCATTAATCTCCTTAATTAACATCCTGTCCCCATTAATTAATCATACTCTCGGGATCGGATTGTTACAGATGGTATCAGAGCAGGCTTGCAACCCAATAGACCTGTCTCTTTGTAAATGAGTTAAGTGTCTATTTGCGTATGAATTGTTCTATGGTAGTTAAAGCAGCAACCTATAGCTCGCCATCACCCTCGTATCTTCAACCAAAAATTAAGGTATGGTAGTGTAGAGATTCTGGATTTTTGACTCATGATTTTTAGAATACTGGAAAGGAAAGATTTGAGCAAGCTAAGAAAGTTACTCTCATATCCTTGTATGGATAAGGGAAAATATGTGAGAATGAAATTTAGAGTAAAAGGTGTTCTAGTAAGATGATTTTCTGAAATGAAAAGTTTGTGAAAAAGAGTTCTTACTCACAATTCAAGAAAAGGTTTAATTTATTCTCAAATTTTTAAAAAGAAAGGTAAATAGTTCTATTCAAGAAAAGATCATGGGCACCAAAAGTTTTGATAAATGTCTACTGCTTTAAGATTTTCATGTATGCAAGGCTAAAAGGAATAGTCTGAATCTAGACTATAGTATGAACTCAGGAGAACCTTAGGTCTCCCTTAATTGATGTAGGTTGATTAAGCTACCCATTTTTAGATGGTTAAGCACCAGTTGATGGCCAGAAAGAGTGTGCCTCTTTTTTGCCTTATGCAAGAAATGATCGAGAGGTTCTGAAGGGAGACTTGGGAGGGGAATGAGCAATTACTATCCTTCATGGCGAGATACTTGGAAAAATGGGCTTGGGTAAATGGCTATGGAGGAGAACCAGGAAGCGTGTTAGATCTGGAGACATGCATTCGTATGTGTGAGCATGCACTTCCTGCCTGGAGACCCACGATGTACAGCATTTTGCAAAGCACCATCACTCATGATCCCGAGACTTATGCTAAGATCGAAAACCTGACTGAATTCTCCTTAGCCCTGATGGCTCGCTGGGTGACGGAGTATGGATAAGTGAATGCTCTTGTTGAACAGCAGGCTGCCGAAACAAACCCATCCTTGGTGGTGGAACTGGAGCTTCAAAGGGCTACCATCAACAGTCCTTCTAGACCCCGGGCATCTCGTCCCCATGCTGCAGAACCTTTAGAAGCAGGACTTTCTAATGTTCGAGCTGTAAATCACCCTGAGTCTCTATTCTCCTGCACATCTCAAGTGCATCTGTGGCTTCTCTGTTTATCAAATATTTGCACCTCCGGAACTGGGATAGTGTATGCCCCATCAGTTACCTGAAAGAAGCGCTAGGAAATTCATAGATCTGGTGGAAAATGAGAGTGAGGATGAGGAGCCAGAAGAGGAAGGCGAGGAAGAGGTTGAGTCATTATGTGAAGGAAAGGGGAAGGGTCCAGTGCATCGCTAGGATCTTAGAAGAAGGTGTAAGGGGGTAGATGTTAGAATGCCTCGATAAATTAGCTTAATTATCTACTTATCTAATGTGATGCTTTATATGTATATGGTTTAACCTGAAGACTTTGATAGTGGTAGTATTTTCCAAAGGACTACCCTATCTCGGATGTAATCTATTATTATTATTATTGATGCCAAAAGTCCTTATAAAGGAGGTAATTTTCCCTTAAGCTTGTTGTTGTTATATTCTCGCTTTGCTTGAGTTAAATTGAGTTTGAAGACCTTATCAAGAGGCATTTATGCTTTATGTGGAATAATATCTAACGTCTCTAATAATTAGTTCTTTAAAATACCGCCAAGAAGACGTCAAGCCGAAGAAGAAGGAGAGAATGAACCAAGAAATGAGCAAGTGTGAAACCCTATCCCGAGAGCTGAAAATGTGTTTCTTAAACACAACCCTCCATCATTTAATGGGTTAGGTGACCCAATGGATGCCGAGAAATGGGTTTGATCCTTAGAACGAATTTTTGATTTTATCGCTTGCTCAGAGGAAGAGAAGATTAGCTGTGCTCTTTTTATGCTCACGGATGACGCAGATTATGTTGGGATTTTTTCGAATTGAACCACCGCATGATCTAATTGGATGTTCATTAATCCTAATGTCATGTAGATCATAATTTTATGTAGCTCATATGTTTTAATTAACCGAGTTCAATCAAATATGCATAGCCGGTTTTCGATTCTACTAAAGTGGAAATATACAATACCGAAAAATGACTTACAAATTAAACGACGGGTTGAGGACAAGATTAAAGGTCTAATATTGTTGTTATATATATGAAATCAGCGCCCCCTTATGCTATTCCATTCCTTGATCTTCTGTTGTATTCCCGGACTGTATCTAGATTCAGGGTGGGCTGAAATCTACTAGATCGGTATGGATTTTGTAGAGATAAAGAAAACAAAAGAGAGCTGAATTATATTACTAAAAATTTCATCCCCACCTCCCTTATTTATAAGGGGGTGGGCGAAAATATCAAGTCCCAGACTTACTGGGCTTGGACCTCTATCTGTTTTTCCATCTCCAGTCCATTAAAGTCATATTGGGCTATAACAGAGATCTAGAAGAATATTAAATTGACCTGCTAATTTATTTAATTTCTAATATCCAATAAACTTAAGATATAACTAAATAAATTAAGTATTATTTTTATTCCACTAAAGAAATAATACTGACCTACCATTTAATACATATTTCTGAATATGCTTTCGCTTTTAGTCCAGCCATTCCCCGTGTTTAAGATATAATGCCCATTAATTAATTATGTAATCTTCTTAAAACTATAATTAATTAATATCTTATCCTTGAGTAGTACCACACAAGCTTTACTCATGTACGAAATAAATTCCACCTGCAGGGTTTCAACATGAACTTGTGTTTCCTCAAGAGGACACCATCAACCTGGCGCACCAGGACACGGTGCCCCTACATATTGCACGATCCATCATAAGTGTAAATGTTACAACCCAAGATATCAAGATTATTGATCCTATAAAAGAATCTCACTCTTTGATAAATCAAAGCTGAAACACTACACGTATATGTCCGCCAACATATAGGGGTTAAAAACCTGAACTCTATGGATTCTTATTCTCTCATTTAAGATCAGAATAGAGAATAGAATCCTAAGTAGATCCTCTTCAATACACTTGCTCGTGTACTAGAATAATCAGTTAGTCTAGATAAACCAACTATCAGATTATTCTACGGTGTACCGATGGCGGGTTCAGGGCCATCTAAGCCGTGAACTCTTTAATACATTACAAGGAACCGATGATATGATCTAACCGTGTGTTTACCCACACCATATCATCTACAATGTAAGTATAGTGAACATGCATGTAAATATAACAATTTAAATGCAAATAGTGACTGCAATTGTATTCATTCTATATCATCATAAAACATCATCACTAATGTATACAAAAGACAGGTCTTCTAGTATACAAAACTAACAATCTCCCACTTATACTTGAAGCATGTCTTTCAAATATAAAACAAACTGGCAAACTCTCCAACTCTAACTAAAAACTCAAATGGTGATTCCGGGTCTACATCTAACTCCCATTTTCTCCTTGTGACCATAGAAGGTATTAGCTGGAAGGCTCTTCGTGAATGGATCAGCCAAATTGTCCTCCAATGCAATCTTGACCACTACCACATCTCCTCTCTTAATGATTTCTCCGATAAAGATCAGAGTAAATCTACCTCGGGCTATATGTTTACCTTGGGAGGCGGGGCCATTGCATGGAGGAGCATAAAGCAGAAATGCATTGTGGATTCCACCATGGAGGTCGAATATGTAACTGCCTCTGAGGCTGCAAAGGAGGCCATCTGGCTCAAGAGCTTCTGAGCGTGGTTCCTGATTTGTCTAAGAGTATCACGGTATATTGTGATAACTCGGGTACAGTGGCAAATTCGAAGGAAGCCAGAGCCCATAAGGTAAGTAAACACATAGAGAGAAAGTACCATCTTAAGTCCGTGTAACCCAAAGGCACTAGACTATCAGAGTGGTATACCAGCATATAATCTCGAGTCCTTTTCAAGTACTTGAGAATATTCTTAACCGCAGTCCAGTGGCCTTATCCAGGGTTAGAATAATATCTGCTTACCATGCCGACTGCACAACATATATCAGGCCTGGTGCATAGCATAGCATAAATTAGAATTCCTACAGCCGAAGCATATGGAACGCCCTTCATTTCATCTATCTCAGCCTGTGTGTGGGGACACATCTCCTTGGATAGATGAATTCCATGCCTGAAAGGTATAAAACCTTTCTTAGAATCCTGCATGTTAAATCTAGGTAGCACTGTGTCGATATATATCATCTGGGATAAGTACAACATCCTTTTCTGGTGATCTCGAATTATCTTGATGCCAAGGACGTGTCCGACTACTCTCAGATCTTTCATATCAAACTGCTTGGACAACCACACCCTTATGTTAGATAATACTTTCTGACTGTTTCCAATAAGTAGGATATCATCAACATATAGCACGAGGAAATCCACCACGTTTCCGTCACTCTTCTTGTACACACAGATCTCATCCGGACATTGCACGAATCCATATGACTGGATAACCTCGTCAAAATGGATGTTCCAAGACCTTGACACCTGCTTAAGTCCATAAATGGATCTCTTAAGCTTGCACACTAAGTGCTCTTGGCCTTTAGCAATGAAACCCTCTGGTTGTTTCATGTGGATGTTTTCCTCAAAACATCTGTTAGGAAAAACTATCAAGGAACCCCTATATTATGTTTTGATGAGATGTCAAAATTATTTGTGAAAAACTGACTAAAATTCAAGTTGCAGATCGAAGCTGATTAATCCAGGGCATCATCAAAAAAAAGGAAATCAAGCAAAGTCAAAGTCAACCAATCAAGAGTATGGTCTGCACACTGAAGGATACGTCATTCAGTCCAAAGTCAACTGAACTGAGAAGTCAAGAAGTTGAATCAGTTGAAACAAATTGACAACTAAATCAGCTAAGCTGAAGGAGAAAAGAGTCAACTAAGGGAACTGATAAGAGATCAGTTTAGACTGAAAACTGGAAGTATCCAACTGATGACCAAACTGGAGCAATAGCCAAACTCAGCTGACAAGCTCAAAACTGCCAACTGGAGCAATAGCCAAGCTCAGCTGACAAGATCAAAACTGACAACTGGAGCAATAGCCAAACTCAGCTGATGAGCTCAAAACTGTCAACTGGAGCAATAGCCAAACTTAGCTGATGAGCTCAAAACTGCCAACTGGAGCAATAGCCAAACTCAGCTGACAAGCTCAAAACTGCAACTGGAGCAATAGTCAAACTCAGCTGACAAGTCCAGAACTGTCAACTGGAACTCATAGCTGCCAAGAAAACTGAAGCCAGAGAACCCTGGAGTTTATTGCTCAAACCGCCGAATCTTGGAATAAATGCTTCAACAAAGATCTTGGAATTAAATATCCAATGAAGATTGATTGGCAGAGTAATGGCTACTTCAAACCAGAAGCTCCAAGCGATCATCCTCCATTGATGAGCCAACAGAGCCACCGATCAATGGATAATGGAATTCAACAGTAATAAAATCACTCCTCTATAAAAGACGAGTGAATCAGAGTTTAAAAATAACTCTTAAGTAGAACCAAGAAGAATCCTTCGCCTATACAACTTTCTCATATACAAGCAAGAGCTTTTTTTTCTCCCTCCCACTCAAGCTCAAGTTCAGCGTTTGATAGAAACTGCGAGAGTTCAACTGAGAAGAAGAAATTCACAGAGTCAAGATAATCAGCCAGCTGTTGACAATCCAGCCAGGGCAGTCTTCTCAGTTTCAGCTATAGAACGATCAACTACTCAGCTCAATTGAAGGAGCACATCAGTTGATAACCGTTGTTCAAGACTAACCTCTTGAAGATCAAAAGAGATCTAAAACCTTGTAAAGACGACAATAGCACCTACCTTCCTAGCGAGCAGTTAAGGACTTCAAGTGTGAGCCGTCGACCCGCTGAGGTAGCGAGCAGTTACCAGGTTTAGCCAACTGTCCTTCATTGTATAATTTGTAAAAAAAACTCAAGTTATATAGTGAAGTTGCCTTTCTGCGGAAGAAAGAGAGGACGTAGAAGTTTGAGACTTCGAACCTCTATAAATTGCTTATGTGTTGTACCACTTTGATTATTGCATATCTTTGAATTGTACACAATATCACACAAGCCGCACTCAAATTGTCATAACTGTTCAATAAGTTTGTGCATAGATAAGTTTTATTAAGTGAGTCAAGGGGCCCTGTCATTCCGTATTTGAAGCAAAAGTTTTAATCAGTTTATTCACCCCCCTCTAAATTGATATCGACTCGCCCGGGACCAACAAGTGGTATCAGAGCGGTTAATTCTAAGGATCAGCCATTTCTACAGATCAACTGAATCAGATCTACTTATCTGTGCTAACATTTCAGCTATGGGAAACCATAAGCTACCTTTGTTTTCAGTTGAGAATTATGATAACTGGAGCAGGAGAATGAAAGCTCATCTCTGCTCAATTTATGAAAATATGTGGGAAGTCATCGAAGACGGTCCAATCATTATCATGATGGACAATGATGCTCACATAGTTCATATCAATCAACCGGCAAGGATTCCAAAGCCAACTAATCTTCTCACCAGCGAAGAGAAGAAGCTAAAAAATCTAGAGTTCGTTGCTCAAGCCGCATTATTCCAAACTCTAGATGAAGACAGGATGAAGGACATAAAGAACTGCACAACTGCCAAGGAGATGTGGGACCTACTAGCAGATCTATGCAAAGAGTCCAAAGCTATCAAAGGAAACAAGCTCCAACTGGCAATCGACAGATATGAATCCTTCAAAATGCAGCCAGAGGAGTCCATCTTAAACCTTGAAACCAGATTTCTGGGCATCATCAGTGAGATGAACAATCTTGGAAGGATTTATCCCAATTCTGAGATGAATTCCAAGATATTGGATAATCTTACTGAAGAATGGGATATGAAAGTGATAGCTACAAAGGAATCAAGAAATCTAAATAGCATCACTCCAAGGAAACTATTTGGTTCTCTCAAAGCTCATGAGTATAGTCTAAACCGAAAAAAGGAAGCATCAACATCATCAACTCAAGATGCAGCCTTCTACGGTGAAAGGAAACGGTTTAGAGACACTCGAGGAAGGAACAACTTCCGACCCAGGAGCTCACCAACTAAAGAACATCAAGACGAATCTTCAACTGAACGAAAAAGAGAGGCAACTGAAAAGAAGTAGAATCTAACTGATGACATCAATGATCAAATCCAATCAGTTACCAGGTTGCTAGAAAAGTTGAAGAGAGTTCGGGATAAATAGTCAGTTCCACCTCAAACTGATGAAATCCCAAAAGATGAGAGAACTCATCAACTAGCTGAACGATCAACTGAACCATTCAGGGGAGGCAACCGAAATCTTGGAGAATGCTTTCACTGCCACAAACAAGGACATTATAGATTTGAATGTCCAGAACTCCCTGAAGACAAGAAAGCCAAGGTGAGGAGAAGCTTCTTCAAAAGAAAAGCAATGGTTGCAAACCTTGAGAATACCGTGCTAGATGATTCAGACTATCCTTCTGGAATTGATTCTGACGGCTATAGCTCAGATGATGAAGCACTATTCTGCCTCATGGCTGACAATGATGAAGAGGTTAGTACAGATGATTCTCAAACCTCTTTTTATCATATAAATGAAGCAACTGTCTCTAGTAATGAACTTGATATGAAACTTATGATGCTAGAAGACCAATTAGCTTCAATATCCTACTTGCATGTTGAACTGAAAGATGAAAATGATGAACTAAGAAATAAAGTTAGAAAACTGAGTATTAATCATTAAAGATTGAATTATCTTGAATCTCAGTTTATAGAATCTGAGAAATTGAAATTGAGAATTGCTGATCTAGAGGCTGAAAATCAAAAACTCAAACAAGAGATCCATGAAAGAGAAAAAGTAACTCTGAAGTTCAAAAAGGGATCTCAAACCGTAGATGAGATATTAAATCATCAAAGAACTGGAACTTGCAGCTCAGGGCTAGGATATAGCAAGTTCACTACTTTAGAAAAGGGAAAAGCAGTTGCCCAATCCAGTAATAAAGGAATCTTAAAAGGGTTCACTAGATCTCATGATCAGCTAGCTGAGTCAACCAAAGGAAAAGGAATATTGAAAAATCCTCAAACTCATCCTAGACAATTTGGTCAGTTTTACCAAACAAAAACACCAGGCCAACTGAAGCCCAATTTCCAGCCAAGACCATCAGTTCACTCAAGCCAATCTACTCGTTCAAAGCCTCCAGTTCAACAAAGACCATCATCTCAACAAAGAATGCGCCCAAGATAAACTGATAGATCAGCCCTCTTTAGAAAGAAAAATCAGTTTGGATCTCAAGCCTATCCTACCAAGAAGTTAAATCAGAACACCTATAGGAGAGATCAAAGAAACCCGTTTGAACCCTACCATCATTATAATGAGTACCTAGATTCCAGAAATGAGCTAAAAAGGTCAATTCCAATAAACTGGAAACATACAAAACACTGGTCTGATCACAAAACTCAAAGGTCTCAAGACCAAAGTGTTTTAGTTGAATTGTTTTATCCAACTAACTCTCAACGCAGGTATCACTCAACTGATTCAAATCAGAATAGAAGAGTTGAGAAAAAATATAAACAGATCAGACGATCCAAGTCAGTTGGATCGCTTAATGATATGAAGCCAAAAGTTTGGCAAGTTTGGATTCCAAAAAGCTTGATGAATCAACAAGGACCCGATATAAAACGGGTCCCTAAATGCTAATCCTTGTTTTTGCAGGACAAGAGCATCATATCTATGAAGAAAGCCAAAGACATTTGGTATCTAGATAGCGGGTGCTCCAAGCACATGACTGGAGACAGAGAAGATCTCGACGGTTATGAAAAAGTCAAGGGTCCACTCATCACATTTGGAGACAATTCCAAAAGCCGAACCATTGGAGAAGGGTTCGTAGTAAAGGGAAAAGTAGTGGTAAATGGAGTCTCCCACGTGGATGGACTGAAGCACAAACTACTTAGCATCAGCCAGTTGTGCGATAATGGATACTCAATTGACTTCACTAAAGACTCCTGCAGCATAAGAGACAAGTCAACTGGAGTAATTCTTCTCACTGGCATAAGAAGAGGCAACATGTACATTGTTGACTGGTCAACCGGCTACTCAGAAGCTTGCTTTCTTTCAAAAGGATCAACTGAAGCAAGCTGGCTATGGCATCGACGACTGAACCACCTCAACTTCAAAACAATCAACTACCTAGTAAAAAAAGAGCTAGTTGAGGGGCTTCCCAAGAAAATATACAAGAAAACAGACGTATGTGGGCCATGTCAAAAAGGGAAGCAGGTGAAATCATCATTCAAGAATAAGAGTCACCCACCAAGAACAACTGATTGTCTCTAACTGCTACATATGGATTTGTTTGGTCAAGTTAGACCACAAACTCCAAAGGGCAAAAGATTCACTCTCGTAGTAGTTGATGATTTCTCAAGATATACATGGGTGGAATTCTGAAAGAGCAAAGATGAAACTTATGACAAGATAATGACGATGATCAGAAGGCTACAAACTGAAAAGGAAAGATCAGTTCAAAGAATTCATTCCGATAATGGAACTGAATTTGTGAATCAACAAATGATCAGCTTTCTCAGTCAGCTTGGAATTACACATGAACACTCAGCTGCAAGAAATCCACAACAAAATGGTGTAGTCGAACGGCGTAACCAGACACTCAAAGAAGCAGCTCGAGCAATGATAGCTGATGCCAACATAGCTGAAGGTTACTGGGCTGAAGCAGTTAACACAGCTTGGCATACTCAAAATTGAAGTGCCATTGTAGCTGCACATGATAAAACACCCTATGAGCTGTATAAGGGTCGTAAGCCTTCTATCTCATATTTTAAAATATTTGGCTGTAAATGTTATATTCACAACAATGGCAAGACTCAATTGAAAGCTTTTAGTGCTAAAGCTGATGAGGGAATATTTCTTAGATATAGCTCTCCTCATACACAAGCTTACAGAGTATTCAATAAATGAACTCTTGTTGTGGAAATAACGTGTCATGTTGTTTTTGATGAATTTGCTAATGAGTACAGGAACAAAGAAAGAAAAGACACATCAGTTCAAGAACTATCTAGTAAAACTGAGAACTCGCAGGACTATGTGGATCACATTGTTCCAGAGCGGCTTGAAGTTTCACTAGAAGAAGGCAATGAAACTGGTACTAAACTAGTTGAGAACAATATGGTCAATGAAGACACAAATCGTGCTGAGACCATAAACCCCACAACTGAAATAGGGGGAAGAACTGATGAAAATATCGAACCAACTAATGAAAGGGTGACTGATAACATCACCATTGAAGAGCCAGCTGAAGATCCAGCTGAAGCTATCTTGCCCAAATAGCTCTGAAGCCATCCAACTGACAAGATAGTTTGTGATCCAAGAAGTCGAGTCCAAACCAGAAGTTCAACTGAGCATGCACCATTCATATGCTTCATATCTCAAACTGAACCAGTTAATCTCAAAGAAGCCTTAGAAGATTCAGACTGGATCATGGCCATACAAGAAGAACTGAATCAATTCACAAGAAATGACGTATGGTTCCTTGTTGACAGACCAAAGATTCAGAAGGTCATTGGTACAAAATGGGTTTTTCGCAACAAACTGGATGAACAAGGAGTGATCACAAGGAACAAGGCTAGACTGATAGCCAAAGGATACTCACAAAGTGAAAGGATTGACTTTGATGAGACATTCACACTAGTTGCAAGATTGGAAGCTATCAGATTGTTCATAGCCTATGCAGCTCACTTCAATTTCATAGTCTACCAAATGGATATCAAGAGTGCTTTTCTTCAAAGAATGCTCAAAGAGGATGTATATGTCGAACAACCGCCAGGCTTTGAAATTGGTGATCAGGTCTTCAAACTGAAGAAAGCCCTCTATGGATTGAAACAAGCTCCTAGAGCATGGTATGAAACTCTCACAACATTTTTGTTGAAAAATTGGTTTCAAAAGGGAGTCATTGATCGAACTCTATTCCAAATAGAACGATCAACTGAGATCTTAATGGTTTAAATTTATGTGGATGACATAATTTTTGGATCAAAAAACAAAGATCTATGCACCCGATTCGCTCAACTGATGCAAAGCGAATTTGAGATGAGCATGATGGGAGAAATGACATTCTTCCTAGGACTCCAAGTGAAGCAGCTGAAAGATGGAATCTTTATCAGCCAGGGGAAGTACACCAAGGAGCTAGTCAAGAAGTTTGGAGTAAGCAAAGGAAAAACTCTCAAGATTCCTATGAACACATCAGTTCAGCTAACTCTCGACCAAGGAGAATCAATTAGCCAAACATATTACAGAGGAATCATTAGGTCACTACTTTACTTAACAGATAGCCGGCCAGACATCTCTTATTCAGTCGGTCTATGCGCACGGTTTCAAGCTAATCCAAAGAAAAGCCACCTCGAAGCAGCTAAGAGGATTATAAAATATCTCAAAGAAACCATAAATCTTGGACTATGGTATCCCAGAGATGACAATTTGAGTCTAATTGGTTAGTCAGACTCAGACTTTGGTGGATCCAAAATCGACTGAAAGAGTACCAGTGGAACATGTCAGTTTCTTGGAAGCAAACTGATATCCTGGTTTAGCAAGAAGCAACACTCAGTTGCCACGCCAACAACTGAAGCAGAATATGTAGCTACTGGAAGTTGCTGTGCTCAGATACTCTGGATGAAGCAACAGTTGAAGGACTATAAAGTTGAAACTGAAGAAGTCCCTATCTTCTGTGATAACAACAGTGCAATTGTAATATCTCAAAATCCAGTTCTACATTCAAGAACCAAGCACATTGATATAAGACATCACTTCATCAGAGATCACATCGAAAAGAAAGACATATGCATCAAATATGTCAACACGGAGAAGCAGATAGCTGACATCTTCACCAAACCATTACCTGAAGCAAGGTTTATGGAGTTATGCATATAGCTGGGCCTACTTGAGGTAGCATCACAGGATGAAGATGATCAACTGGGAGAAAAAGGTCATGAATACATTCCAGCTGAAGAGAAGAACTGAACCAAAAATGTGAGAAACTGATCGGTTGAACACAAAAGCCATCAGTTTGAAGTAAAAGCAAGGAGATGTGAAGAGAAAAGTAAACTAAAGATGATCAGTTTACCCTATGAGCTCAAATAAATCATCAGTTTAATCGCTCAAACTGATGATCCAGTCAGCTGTGCAGAACGTACCAGCTGCAAATACATCAAACTGATGAAAGAATCATAGGAATTGAAATCAACTCAAAAGGAGATAGACCAACTAAAGGAAACTAGCTGAACTAAGAAGCAGCTGAACGAAGGTCCAAGCAAGTCAAGACCAGTTCAGAATTGATGAAAAGACATCTCAGTTGAAGCTGATCAACAGAAAGATCATCAGTTATAGTCAAAGCCAACTGATGACGTAATCAGTTTCAAGCTAAGGAGAAGCTGCTAGAGAGAAAAGATAAGTTCAAATTTCAATATTAGAAACGGTAAAAACATATTACCGTTGAACTTTCTCTCTCCTCCTTCATTTATCCTCAACGGACAGAATCGAAAGGCCAATCAACGGGTTGATTGATTTAAATCCGACCTTTGAAATTAGGCATATGAAGCGACACAACCATTGGATGAGCCCAATTTCTCTATATAAATAAGGCGGCTGAATACTCGAGATAAGCTTCCCGATTTTTACTGAAGTTCTATCTTTTTCTATCTATATCTCATCAAAAACAAAAACTCTTCAGCCCTGAAAGATCAATTTCTCAGTCTCTCAAATTACTCTCTGCTGAAAGAATTATGGCTCAAAACCCAACTCGCAGAAGATTCAATTTCTGTTAGTTCGGAGATGATTCTACAGTATTCTGCGAAAAACTCGACAGAGACAAGTTTTTCAATCCAACCGGATTTCTTCAAGCCTGTAAAGCTTCCCCTCTCAGCAAAATGATCGTTGAAAAGCTTTCTCAGGCCAAGCTGAAGAAGTTCCTTGAGGTATTTCCAGAACGGATTTACACAGAACCAGTTGCTGAATTTTACCTAAATTCAAATGGATCTTCAAATCCCAAAGAAATCAGATCGGAAGTAAGAGGACAAGTCATTATCATGACAGCTGAGTCTCTAAGTAACATGTTCGATCTACCCAACAACGGACTCAAGCTGGAAGACGTTCAAGTCATTTCCAGGAAGCTTATGATTTCTGGAAAAAGAAAGGCGAAACTCAACAATATAAGAGCAATCATCTCATCTCAAAACTGCAAGATGAATTTCAGGTGCTCGCTGCCATCGTCGCAAGATAATGGTAGGAACAACTGGCAGTCAGTCTGAAATGTCAGCAACAAAGTACAAAATCTGTGCCGCCATCTACAACCGAATGGAGATCAACTGGGCACAATATTTCTTTGAACAACTGAATAGATATGTTGATATCATTGAGAGAAGCTGGGATGGTGAGAAATTCCCTCAATGAATTGGATATATCAGTCGGGTCAGCATTATTTTGGAGAAGCAGTTTCCTCGGATGGCTGAGGAAATAGAGTTTAAATCTATAGTCAGTAATGACTTCATTTGGAAACCTCTCAAAATTGTAGAGATTGATCCTGAACAAACTGATCAGCAAAGGAGAAAGAAGCCTGCAGCGAAGGCAAGGGATAAAAGCCAGTTACTGATGACTCTGATGATGATATACCTATAGCTTAGAAATTCATGCAACAAAGCTCAGTTGCCACCAGAACTGATATCATCAGACAATCAGCTAGACAAGCAGCTGTCAGATCAGCTCCAAAGAAGAAACAAGCTGGTCAACCAAAAGGGAGAAGAATCTCGCTTTCTCAATCAAGAAGGAGAAAGGAATCAAGCCCTATACAAGATCCAACAATCCCAACAAATTTAACTATTGAAGATACAGCTCCGTGTGAAAATCCAGAAGATATCATCCCTGCAAGAGGGATTCCTCACAAAAGGACTGGAGCTGATTACTTCCAAATAACGTGCCCACCAATGGCCCAGGTTGAAGGAAATATAGGCACTCACAAGGAGAGTCTGTGAAGAAATGAGCTGATGAAACCACACAAAAAGCACATGGCTCAACACTTTGCCCAGGAACTAACTGGCCATGAGGAGCTCTATCACATCTTGACCAGGTATATATACTGGTTTTTATGGAGACATGTATATTAGTCAGAGCCTTTCCTCTCATTGCTCGCATTCCATGGGATGAGCTTCTGGAGGTGAGAGGAAGAATGGAGCCTATGGTGGACGGATAGTGAGAACGCAAGTATCACCAAGGGCAAACACCTTATGAGGCAGCTACAACTGAGGAAAAAGTGCTCAAACCCAGCTGAAGGATCGATGAAGGACGTGTTTGATGAACTGTGCAAGATTCAAAGCTTAACATTGCCAGTCATCACTACAGAAATGGAACGAGAAAGATGGTCGCACCCCCATGTTCAACATAAATGGCTATTCAATTAATTAATGAAGAAATCACAAAGCCATCAAACTGGACAGCCATCAACTGCCATGAGCGATCAAATATACAACTCAGAGGATGATATCATTGATGAGGTGATGAGAGAACTTCACCCTGAGAAACCTCCTCATGAAGCTGAAGTTGAAATTAACATAATTCCTGAAGAGTCAGAAGAATCAGCTGAGAAGACTCATCAATTTGAAAAGGCAGCTGAAACCCAGACAGCTACCTCACAAGATCCAACTACTGAGAGAGAAATCACATCATCTATTCCTCCAGCTGATCCAGAGCCAGGTCTTACAGACAAGTCAGCTGATCAGACAAGTCAAAGAAATGAACAACTTGTCTACCAAACAAGTATGGAAGTAAAAGAAATATCCCACACAGTCCCTTGCGAGGAACTTGTTGGAACTGAAGTAGGAGAGAAAGTGGACTCTAGAGCAGTACAGTTCATTGCTCAGCCAAGCAGTTCAATAGTCCAGCTTCCTCCGTATTATGAAGAGATGATCTAATCCCTGCAGCAACAGGTTAAACTGCACACTGAGCAGATCAAGCAGCTGCAAGCCCATCCAAGGCTCCTGTCAGCTGAAACAGAGTCAGAAAGCAGTGATGAGGATGGAGAAGAGGATCTCACTGAACCGCTGGCTAAGAGAGGGAAAACTGATTACAAGAAGGACTAAGTGGCTGATCAAGTTAAACCTGATTAGAAAAGCCCTAAGTGTACTTTTTGTTAATCAGTTTGTAATTATATCTTTTGATATATTTATAAAAGTTTTTTATTTCAAATAAATGTTAAGCCTCACATTTATTTTGAAATTTTGACCGTTGCAAAATAATGACACGTATGAAATTCATTAATTGCCAACGATCAAAAGAGACCAGAGGTTAGTACCATTCCAACCATCAGATCTATAAGCCTATCCAAACACTCATAAACATCCCCCGCCTTTCAAACCTCTCAAAAAGCCCCCTCCTTCTACAATCTCTAAAACTCTCTCTCAAAAGCTCTCAAATTTCCAAAATCTCAGCCAACCCCAAAGATAGCCGAATTATCCAGATCTTCAAATTCCTTCAAGGAACAGCTTATGAGAGATAAATTTCTTGATAGGAAGAAATTTCAATTGATTCTAAATGAATCAAACAACCCAATCCTTCTGTCAAACCTTCATAAGACATAAATTCTTTACTACCTGGAAACACCACCAAAGTTCTTTAGGACAAAAGTTGGTGAGTGAATTTTTGCTTCAAGCAAAATTATCTGCAGATGGAAAGACGGTGTCATTAGTGATTCAAGGACGACCACTTCAAATCACTGAATGAACAATTGCAGAAGTGTTCCAACTCCCATAGGAAGGTTCATCCATTCAAGATCTAAAAGAATCTGCAGAATTGTACTGGAGAAAATGGAAAGCTTCAACCTGCGACAAGCAATTCAGTTTTACAACCGCTAAGACTGACCTGAAGCCCGAGTTGGTAAATTTGAGTCCAAGGTTGGACTTGTTCTAATAATGCGTAAAATGCTTGAAGACCTACTGAAGCTTCCAAACGATGAGTCACTACCAGTTTTTATCTCTGACTGGATTCCCAAGAAAGGAACTACTCATCTTCAGTCACTAAAGAAAAAGAGAAAAGCTAAAGCCAAGACAGGCAACCACTCATCGAGCAACTCAACTGCCAACGCCGTTCAGTCTCCAAAATTAAAGAACAGATCACCAGTTGATTTCCAGGTTTGCTCTGATCCAGATGAGTTTATTCCATTCATTGGAATCCCTCATTCAAACTACGGAGCGGACTACTTCAGAAGTACATGCCCTCCTCTCCAGCTGACTGAAGAGAATATTTGCACTTTTTATAGTGGTGAATATGCAGTCAAAGGTGCACAAAAGGATGTGACCAATCTCCTTCTCAATCACTTTGCCTTTGTTGCACAACGTCACCAAGAGTTGTTGAAACAACTCTACCGGTACTTCTATTGGTATAACTGGAGACATTCTATGTCCATCCAGTCTCATTTTCTGCTAACTGTCTTTCACGGCATGAGCTATTGGCAACGAGAAGAAACTTGGAGCATCAAATAGATAGGTTCATCAAATCCATTTTCTCCAACCATTGTGCAAGTCTAGCACATCATGAATCACCGGCTTGTCAACAAGATTCAGGCAACCGCCTTATTAGTAGAAATCAAGACCAACATCGTGCCTCAAGCAGTTGGAACTGAAAATCAACCAGTCAACTGCCCAATTGGGTCGCTTTGTCAAAAACTGAACTTTGATAATCTATCAAGTCAGTTAGCTGAGCCCTCACAACAACCTCCATCGGTCATCGAAAGGATAGAACCACATCTATCACATACTGAAGTTGTGGGTACCCAGAAGAATCCAAGGCATGCTGACGAGAGCGATAGTGATGATGAAGACACTGCCACATCACCAAGCCTCCTATCCAAGAACTATGTCACTCCACTGCTCATATTCATCACAAAAGGCTTGCAATTGCCTATGAAGAATGATCAGTTTCGATCATCGCCAAAGGGAACTTCACAATCCCTTAGTTAAAGGATGAAAAACTCGTCCGTTGCCATCCAACTTCACCTTCACCAAGCCCGGAGGACTGCAAGGCCTGAACTGCCAAAGATCACAACTGCATCCCAAGGAAGCAGTGCAGCTAGTCCAGCTAGGCCCTTCAAGAAGCGGAAACTGTCTACTGAGAGCCAAGCAACTGATCAAGCCAACTGATCAATTCAGTTCAATTATAGCTTCAACCTCAGCCAGTTCTTCAGCGACAACCGGAAAACGAGACTCAACTAATCATTCAACCGCCGAAGCAGTCAATCAGTTGGACTGTATCCCAACTGAATACGGATAAGTTTTTTTTAATTCTTCAAAGCTTATCATAATTACTTTCTTACCGTTGAGTTTATGAAATTTCTTATATTATACTCAATGGTTACAATTTGAAAATAGGGTTCTATCTCACAATGTTGCAATTAATATCTCTGCGTTGATATTAAATCAACTCTTCAAAATTGAAAAAGAAAATATTTTTTACTGAGAGATAAATAGCAAGATCTGCAGAAAATATTTTGCTATTTATGGCAACTACCCCATTTTCAGAGTAGCTATTTCTCAGCCCACAAGATCATAAAGTTACTTCTTCATCAAACGACTGAGATGTAAGCATCATTAATTCAGCTAATCCTCCATCAAATGGGATGGCTGATCAGCTAAGAAAAGCAATCGAGTGCCCTCGATTCCTGCATGCAAAGCTAAATAAATATGTGCACAGAGATGAAGGCTCCGATCATCTGCAAATCCTTTCTCTCTCTTGCTTTGATCATCTGCTAAGTCTTCTCTCTCTTCTCAAAAACACTTGCTCTCTAAACTAAAACAACATCTTTTTGCAGATATGAAGCCCCCATTTCAGACGGTCGATGCAAATCTACTTATTAAGAAGCTGAAGAAAGATAAGACTCTAAGTTTAGAATATCTTAACGCACGTCTCTGCGCAGACACATTTCAAAGCATCTATAGGCCATTAGAGGCAACTGGCCTGCTACCATTTTTGACGATCGTACCGCTCAAGCACTTACCTTCCCATGTTGCGGAATTCTACTACAACGCAACAATCTCTAGTGACAACATCATTTCTTCCGTCCGGAGCCAGACGATCACAGTAATGAAAGGGATGATGATGTCTACTCTTCACCTTCCAGGCGACGGTCCAGATGTCATGACCCTGAAATTGCCCTGCAAATACGCACTATGGGATGCTTGGAAGCTTCCTCACATCCGCCACCACGACTGTTCCCACAGGCTGAAGGAGAGTATGCCAATGATATCCTCCAACTCTTAGACATCACCGGCCATATTCTATATGGAAACTTTGAGACAGTCCAATTCTCAGACATCAAAGCCCATCTCACAGCCGCTCTATATTATGGATGTAAAGCCGACTGGGCTTCCTTCATTCTTGCTCAACTGCGAGCTAATGTAGAACGAGTGGCATATGACCTATCAACTGGCTCATTTCGTGAAAAGGTCGGGTTTATGAGTCGCTTAAGCCATATCATTCAAAGCCAGTTTGATGAGGTCATCCCAACTGGCGAACAACTCAAAAAAAGGGACATGCTCCACACTATCAACTGCCATCCGATCCCGAAGTGTTCACGTTGACAAGGGACTTCCAACTCAGGTCGTGGAAAGGCACCTTTGGAGGCACCCGTCAGCTCCTCTAACGAAAGAGAGCTGATGATTGAGAGTGAACATCTTTCAAGGTTGAGTGATCGGCCTACAATATCAGCCAACTCCCAACCTCTACCATTTGTCCAACGTGACTCCATTGAGGTTGAGTTTGAAGCAGTTCTAGATCATCAGCTGAGAAGCTGTTTCGGTCTGGTTGAAGACATAGACTCTTTTCTGTTCGACCAACTGCGGCGGTACCTGCAGTACCACATATGGTGATTTCAACTGGATGAGTCAACAATGTTCCACCTCATCCACTCCCGTGGCTCCACCTTCTGGATCAACGAAGGAACATGGAGTAGAAGCTAGATTAATCATCCATTCTCCTCGCCACCAACGCTTTTAGAGATAATGGATTCGATGATCAAGCAAATCCAGCTGAGCATACCAGCCGATGCTCCTCTTCCCGACAACCAACCGGTAAACTCCTCCTGCACACCCTTCGTTGATGATCCATCCATCCCTTCAAGTGATGAGATCTTCAACAACTTAGCCTCGATGAACTTCAGAGAGCAAGCAGTCTCTCTCTCCTCTGCTCAAGGTCAGTTCATGACAACTGAAGAAGCCTATGCATGGCTCTCCTCACCCATGCAAATTCCTTCAGTTCCCTCAATTAATGAAGATAATATGGCAATTGCATTCACCTTCCTGCCAAACTTGTCACTACCATCATGCAACCCATTCCACCTTTTGGATGATGCCAAAAAGGGGAAAGAAGAACAGATAAATGATGGATGCTTAACTCTTTGGGATCAAATTTAAAGAGAAATTCATCATGAGGGGGAAGATCAACTTCAGGGGGAAGCATGGGGGATGCAAGGAGCTCAAGAAAAAGGAGAATGGAGCAGAAAGAAAAGGAGCAAAGAAGCAATTTTCAGGGAGTAAATTAGTAGTTTTAACTACTTTTGAAAATATAATATGCTTTAAAGTGAATATATATAATATACATTTCGACCATGCTTATATTGCTTATGCTCTGATACTTCAAGTATAATTAAGTTAAATGCTCTGATAATGCTCTGATACTTGAATGAAAAATGGTTGAATGCTCTTATACTTGAATGGAAAATGCTCTAATACTGGAATGAAAGCATGCCCAAAATGAAAGAATGAGAGGATGCTCTGAAACTTGAAGTCTAATTGCACTAATACTTGAATTTCATGCATATCTTAAATGCTTTAATACCTGAATAACAACATGAATGACAAATGCTAATGACAAATGCTCTGATACTTGAATGAAAATCATAAATCAAATTTTCTCTCAAACTTGCTCTGAATTTGCTCTGAAACTGCTTAAGCAAACTTGCTACACTTGCAGCTTTTTCCATCATCATCAACAAAGTTTTGACATCATCAAAAAGGGGGAAATTGTTAGAAAAAACTATCAAGGAACCCCTAGATTAGGTTTTGATGATATGTCAAAATTATTTGTGAAAAACTAACTAAAATTCAAGTTGCAGATCAGAGCTGATTAATCCAGGGCATCATCAAAAAAAAGGGAAATCAAGCAAAGTCAAAGTCAACCAATCAAGAGTATGGTCTGCAAACTGAAGGATACGTCATTCAGTCAGAAGTCAACTGAACTGAGAAGTCAAGAAGTTGAATCAGTCGAAACAAACTGACAACTAAGTCAGCTAAGCTGAGGGAGAAAAGAGTCAACTAAGGGAACTGATAAGAGATCAGTTTAGACTGAAGACTGGAAGTATCCAACTGATGACCAAACTGGAGCAATAGCCAAACTCAGCTGACAAGCTCAAAACTGCCAACTGGAGCAATAGCCAAACTCAGCTGACGAGTTCAAAACTGCCAACTGGAGCAATAGCCAAACTCAGCTGACAAGCTCAAAATTGCCAACTGGAGCAATAGCCAAACTCAGCTGACCAGCTCAAAACTGTCAACTGGAGCAATAGTCAAACTCAGCTGACAAGTCCAGAACTGTCAACTGGAACTCAAAGCTGCCAAGTAAACTGAAGCCAGAGAACCCTGGAGTTTATTGCTCAAACCGCCGAATCTTGGAATAAATGCTTCAACAAAGATCCTGGAATTAAATATCCAATAAAGATCGATTGGCAGAGTAACGGCTACTTCAAACCAAAAGCTCCAAGTGATCATCCTCCATTAATGAGCCAACAGAGCCACCGATCAATGGACAATGGAACTCAACGGTAATAAAATCACTCCTCTATAAAAGACGAGTGAATCAGAGTTTAAAAATAACTCTTAAGCAGAACCAAGAAGAATCATTCACCTACACAACTTTCACATATACAAGCAAGAGCTTTTCTTTCTCCCTCCCACTCAAGCTCAAGTTCAGTGTTTGATAGAAACTGCGAGAGTTCAACTGAGAAGAAGAAATTCACAGAGTCAAGATAATCAACCAGCTGTTGACAATCCAGCCAGGGCAGTCTTCTCAGTTTCAGCTATACAACGATCAACTACTCAGCTCAATTGAAGGAGCACATTAGTTGATAACCCCTTTTCAAGACTAACCTCTTGAAGATCGAAAGAGATCTAAAACCTTGTAAAGACGACAATAGCACCTACCTTCCTAGCGAGCAGTTAGGGACTTCAAGTGTGAGTCGTCGACCCACTGAGGTAGCGAGCAGTTACCAGGTTCAGCTAACTGTCCTTCATTGTATAATTTGTAAAGAAACTCAATTTATATAGTAAAGTTGCCCTTCTGCGAAAGGAAGAGAGGACGTAGAAGTTTGAGACTTCGAACCTCTATAAATTGCTTGTGTGATATACCACTTTGATTATTGCATATCTTTAAACTGCACACAATATCACACAAGCCGCACTCAAATTGTCTTAACTGTTCAATAAGTTTGTGCATAGATAAGTTTCATTAAGCGAGTCAAAGGGCCCCGTCATTCCGCATTTGAAGCAAAAGTTTTAATCAGTTTATTCAACCCCCCCTCGAAACTGATATCGACTCGCCCGGGACCAACAATATCCATTCAGGAAAGTTGTCTTAACATCCATCTGCCAGATCTCATAATCCAAATGAGCGGCAATTGACAAGAGAATCCAGATTGACTTAAGCATGGCTACCGGCGAAAAGGTTTTCTCATAATCGATCCCTTCTTTCTGAGTGTACCCTTTCACCACCAATCTTGCCTTGAAGATTTCAACCTTCCCGTCAGGTCCTCTCTTGTATTTGTAGACCCACTTACACCCAATAGGTTACCCTATCTTGTGGTTCTACAAGCTCTCAGACTTGATTGTGATCCATAGATCTAATCTCAGACTCCATTGCAATTTTCTAAGAATCTGTATCTTTATCTTGGATCGCTTCGTTGTAGGTCCTGGGATTCAATTCATTTAGTCATACAGGGAAATCTAAAGATTCACCCAAACCAATAAATCTGTGAGGTTGGCGTACAACCCTTCCACTATGATGAGGCAGTTCCCGTACTTTTGTGATATATTATGCAGTAATATGTGGTTCTTCTTCTTGTACTATTAGTGTTAGATTCAAATTTTCCCCTTGAAGCTCCTTGAGTACTATCTCACTTCTTGGCTTGTGATTTATTACATAGTCTTCCTCTAAGAATCGAGCATTGGTACTCACAATAATCTTCTGATCCTTAGGACTATAAAATAAACCACCTTTCTTTCCTTTGGGATATCCAACAAACAGTATAACATCCGTACATGGTGCCAGCTTATCAGCTTCCTTATCCAGTACATGTGCTGGACTACCCCTAATCCGAAAATGTCCTAGACTGGGCTTTCTTCCAGTCCAAAGTTTTGTGGGTGTAGATGGGACTGATTTTGATGGAACCACGTTAAGAATATAGGTTGCCGTTTCCAAGGTATATCTCCAGAATGAAATAAGCAGATCTGAATAGCTCATCATCGATCTAACCATCTCTAACAATGTTCTGTTCTTTCACTCTGCCACGCCATTCTACTGTGGCATTCCCGGCGCAGTCAACTGGGATGTAATCTCATTCTCTGCTAAGTAATCCCTAAATTCATTCGAGAGGTACTCACCACCACAATCAGATTGTAGTGATTTGATACTTTTACCTGTACATTTTTTCACTTCCGCTGTGAATTCTTTGAAAGTCTTAAAGGATTCTGACTTGCGGCGTAACAGGTATATGTATCCACTAGCAATTCACCTGTGCGATGCACATGGACACTAAATAGGGTTAATTACACATCAGTATTCAACGTTTCTCAGTATTTTCACTTTTGTCTTGAAGTTTCAACAATAATTCATCAATACTCAACGTTTACATAATTAATAGTAGCAGACCAAATAATGGCGTGGGCTGCTGGAAATAGCCCATTTTGTTTATTAACTAAGATATTTGTTTTCCATGTAAATTTATCAAATCAGACCAAAATCAACGTATAAAATTTCTAACAATCCACATCATTATTTAGCTCGTCTAAAAATTACGTCAGTGCTAAAAGGGTCAATTATGCAATCATTGAATATTGATGTATTTTGAAACTTTGAAACAAAAATATAAAAATGCTCAAACATTGGGTACTTATATATAATTAATCCTATTAAGTATTTGATATATTGCTATGATGTATATAGTATAATAATTGATTATAAGTAGTAATTAATTATATAGAACGTATAATTAAAAAAATCAAATATATGAAAAGAAAAATTCATATTAAAAATGTTTGTGCGTATGTGAATAGCAAATACAAATCGGAAAATATTTAGAGGAATATTTAATTGTCACTAACCCTTATAAGAATTTATATTGTGAACATATTAACATACTCAAAGTAAGCATCCACACATTGAACATAAGCATAAAACATCACATCAAACAAAAATAAGAACATGCACTTATCTTGAACACATGGTTAAATTATTTATTAACACTATTACTATATTTTTGTCAATTTTATAATAATTTGCAATTTGTGAAATCACGCATTAATATCAACATAATAAATTGTTGCAAAAGCTACTTCCAACATATTTCTACTTGTAGGAAAGATACTACTCCTAAATCTAGTAAATATTTCCACTTCACTATGGACCAAGAATTCAATATGGCTCTTTTAGAAATAAAACATGGACAATCAAACTCTATAATTGGAAGAAAATAAAATTTTAAAAAATCTCTATAATTGCGGAAGCAAGTGGAGATGACCGACTATGTCATGCATTTGATACAATAAAATGAAAATTAATTTAGTGTAGTTATATATAGTTTATTGTCAATTTTTACAATTCATTGTTAAGATTATGGTGATATATTTTTTTATGTTTACTGCAAACATATGGTATAGATCCTTCAAACTTTACAATCACATATTAAATATTTCTTTTAATAAATAAAGGATATACAATATAATATGAAAAAAGTGGATTATATTGAACCATGTAAAACATATATTGGGTCATATTATTTATAAATAGAATAAAATACTACAATATGATAGTTATATATTTTATATATTTTTAAGGTTACAAATATTTATTTATTTGCATAGACATATATACACACATATTCAAAGTATATATATATATATACATATATTATACTCCATAAAATAATATGATTTCCGCATTAAAAATATCTTAGAGTCAAGTCAGTCAACTCAATTAATTAAGGTATATGTGTGTGTGTGTGTGAGTGTGTGTGTGGGCGTATCGTATTCCGTATGAACTGAGATGTGAGAATTATATTTTATATTTTTTCGGGAGTTTTATTTGTGTTTGATAGCTAGATTGTACCATGAAATTGCACAAGTATAAAACATTATATCCAACACGATTTTTTCTAAATTTCCAAACATTAAAACCATATACACGCATCAATTTCGACGAACATAAGTTTGCAAATATTGTTAATTATTTAGAACTAATTCACGAACAGATCATCAAGCTGCAGATTAAACCATACAAAAATATAAAGCAATATTTTACATATTAATGTTTGGGAATATCAGTTTGTAATGTTATTATTTTGATATTATTAACCCAAAAAATATTATTATTCATTATCCCATTTTTTCCTAGAATACAAGTTGAAGCTAGCTAATTAAATTTAAATATGCTATTAATGTCTAACACATAAAAATATAAAATACAAAATAGTCATTTCATTTATGACTTCATAAACTGTAGATATACACATATAATTAATAGAAAATGATCGAATTTGACCCATCGCAAATGGACGAAACAATACATTAAACACAACAATTTGCTATTCAATGTATACTGACATGTATTAAAAAAAAATTAGTACAACCAAATAATCTAAAGCCAACTATAATCTACTAAAAAAATAAATAAAATCAAAACTCAAGCAAAGTAGAGAGCATCGTCGTGTTCTTCTTCTACATCACTGCTCTACAACTTCTGAAGAGCATCTTCTTCTACATCACTTTTCTTTCTTGTACATCAATGATGAATGTAAGAATTGATAGGATGCAATTATTTATAGATGGACATGAAATGCTAATTTTGGATGTTTTGGATTTACTCTGTACAATTATCATATGGTTAATTTAAAAAACACACAATTTGATTTAATATATTGCATATCTATAGAATAATAAGTTAGTGAATATATAGATTATTCAAATATTCAATTCACGTTATATAATTAAGGCAATGGAGGGATTTATATAATCTCAACCAAATCACTAAATCAATAATCATATATAACATATGGATTTAAAAATATTAATTATGGTAATTTTTAATATTTACATATTCGATGTATTTAATTATTGAATCCTAACTATATATATACATTATTTACTATATATAAATCAACATATGCGGATTTGTGGGTGATGATTTTTCAATAATCTAATCAATTAATTAATATAAATAATTATTATGTAATTTATGCTATATTTCTGTTTTTGGTAAATGCAAATGAGCGGAAAAACTTAGACTTACTATTAAAAGCGAATATCTTACTTTTAGATATAATATAGATATAGATATAGATATAATGTATATATATTATAGAATTGAATTATGTAGGTATATATGAATATATGTATGAATTTATTAATTAAGGTAAAATATATACATTAAAATATGAATGCACTAATTATGGTAAATATTCATGTAGTTAAAAATGTATGATTAATTTCATATTAATCAATGAACGTAGTTAATAAACTACCTTATCTAATTCACGTTATATGAGCATATCATAATAAATCATAAAACATATGATAAATAAATTTATTAGTTGAACAATTTTGCATGAAAAATAAATAATTAATGGATATATTTTCAATATATTGGGTTTAAATTTCCGTAATGCACACTTTACATGAAATACTGTTTTTTTTTAATATTATTAAATTGACATTGATCTTCAATATTAAATTTCGTGATTTTGTTAGGTATAATAATTTTAACGGAAAAATAAAATTACAATTTTATTCTAGACTATCCAATTTTTAGATTGTAGGACATATAATCTATATAAGAATGTTAGAGTTGTTGTGCTTATTGTTTCCATAATTGATTGATACAGTTTTTCTAATAAAATAATAATTGATTGATATTGATTTCTGTCCCAATCATTTTCTTACAATAAGTCATTTTAATTGAAAAATATATTCATATCATGATCTTCAATTACCGTACCTAAATTCATGCATTCACGTTGATCGATGATATATACACATACACCATTTTTTTTTTAGAGGCACACACACCATAATTAATAGTGTAACATAATTGTATATGGATATAATATATATATATATATTAATAAGTATGATGGAATATTATGGATATGGAACATATAATTTTTTATATTTATGGAAATATATTAATACTAATCATTTATACGGAAAATAAATATTTTTGTAAAGAAATAATATTTTTTCATTTTTGGACGGTGTAAATAGGCGGAAAAACACAATTTTTCTATTTGCGGTCACGGAGACGTTATTATATATTATATAGATACCTTGAGTAATCATCAATGAATGTGATGAAATACTCGTACCCTCATCGAGCCTGAACTGACATAGGGCCACATAATTTAGAGTGAATCAAATCTAATACCTCTTTAGATCTATTCCCTTTATCCTTACAGGGTAGCTTGGTCATTTTATCTTCCAAACAGGATTCACACAAAAAGAATGATTCTGGGACCAATGAAGACAAGGGCCCATCATTTACTAGTCTTTGTATCCTTTTAAGGTTAATGTGGCCGAGCCTAAGATGCCAAAGATAGGTTTGATTCATTGCCGAAGGTTCTTTTCGTTTGTTTGGGTTTATGACCAATGTATTCAGTAAATACATTTACGTAGTGTTTTGCATAGGATTAAGTAAATAAAGATGTTCATCCAATGTGCCAAAATAGATAAAACGTTTATCACTAAAGATAACAACCTTGTTATCAAAAGAAACAGAATATCCATCTATAAAAAGTTTAGAAACTGAAATCAAGTTTCACCTAAAACCAGGCACATAAAGACAATCCTTTAAAACTAAAATCCTATCACTACTAAAAGATAAGGTTATGTCTCCCACTGCAACTGTCGCCACTTTCGTAGCATTGCTCGTATAGACTGAAATCTCTCTATCACTCAGCTGTCTTTTTACCAGGAACCCCTGTAAAGACATGCAAATATGATCAGTAGCTCCAATATCTACTACCTATGACTGAGTAGAACAAGTAGATAAACATGTTTCAACGATGAGAGATTGAGACGTACTCTTCTTCTTCTTCTTGTTAGGACACTCCGCTTTCCAGTGACCTGGCTGGCCGCACTTGAAACACTTTGTCTTTGACTTAAATTCCTCGGGAAGAATCTTAGGCTTGAACTTCTTCACCTTAGGCACCCCCTCTGCAGCTTTGTTTGGCGTGTTCCTCTTCTTCCTTTTAGTACCGGAAGAAGACGCCCTATATTCGGCTAGGTGTACCTCCGGATTTCCTTTCTGAAGTAACTCAGCCGCCTAAAGATCTATGAGCAGTTCAAATAAGGTAACATCCTTCTTTATCATGTTGAAGTTCAATCTAAACTGCTCAAACTTCAGGGACAAGCTATGAAGAACAATGACGATTTCAGAATCGGCGTCCAGTTCTCCACCCAAGGTCTCGATCTTAGCCAGATACCCCATCATCGTGAGAACGTGATCCCTAACAACTGTGGAGTCAGTCATTCTCGCATCCATTAACTTCTTCATTGCCAAATGGCATGCCGAGCGGTTCTGGTGACTGAAGAGATCCTTAAGGTTGTACATGACATCATAAGCAGTCTTCATAGACTGATGTTGCAATTGCAGCACATTTGACATAGAAGCCAAAATGTAACAGAGTGCAATCTCATCAGACTTGACCCACTTAGCATAGGCCAACCTTTGCTCTTCGCCAGAATTCTCATTTGGCTTCTGAGGACATACCTTTTCAAGTACGAATTTGTGTCCTTTCGCAGTGAGAACAAGATTAAGGTTTCGAATCCAGTCATTGTAATTTTCAACGATTAACTAGTTTTCTTTGAGAATAGAGGACAGGTTGGAGAGTGCCATGATGATATAGAATAACTGAAAAGTAAACATACAGTACAGTCACAAAATTTAGGATAAACAGTATATAATCGAAAACCTCAGAAAAATTATATACTTTTCTACCGACATTTTAAAATTATTTTCTATAAGTGACGCTAGTGTGGACATTTATAAAATTCATTCTTAAACAGGTAAAATCACCTTTAATTTACCTCCAGTCAAATTTCCTTATGACAAGTAAATTAATAGTCGGAAATAATCACAGTCGTGTAACCTTCCAATTAATAGGCCACGTTAGTGTGGACGTTTATTAATAAATTACACCTAAGTGTGAACACCATCATCTTAGCACCAAGTGCACTATTTCAAACTCCCTGCTCTAGTTGGAGGAGTCAGTTTGTTCTAGTAGTGTTCTACAAGTATCTTGATTAAGAAGTTTAATTTCTAGAGATAACAGTGATATGACACATCCGTTATGGAGGAAAACCTATTGTCAACTCGCATGTCAATCACATCTCAATTAAACTAGATTAATGGAGACCGTATGAGATTTCTACATACTTTGGTATGAATATCTCCCACTTAGTTATTTAAAGTTGAGGTTTCATTTTATCCCATTGTAAAACATGCAAACATCACATAAAATGATAAAACACCATTGCATGCTTCAAACAACATAATAAGCAACAAAAACCAACTATCATGGTTTATATCTCATGTTGCTGAATGAGATAAAATTGAAAAGTCAGTTCCGAAAACTCGAGCATGGCTCACTGCGCCTCGCCGAAAACCCTAGCTCCAATTAGGATCTCGGGATGTGAATCAGTGATACTTCATTTCTTGAGCTGTACTACTCTCCTCCTTTGAGTTGATCTTCAAATTTTATTCAATATAGAATATCTATTCCTTAAAGGAAAAATCTAATATATCTAGAATGAAATTACAACTCAATAACTTGGTCTAACAATTTTATTTCTATTACATTAAAACAACATAAAATAAAACCTAGACCTAATCCATTGATTTTCTCATGGATTAAAATCACGTAGCCAAACCGGCATACGGCCCATCATACATCCAACATAATTAAAACATACATCAGATAATTAAGGAGCCATGATAGTCGGTAACCCTGCAAACAAGCCAGTCTACAATTCCAACAATCACAATTACATTATTAGCACAAAATAACATATGATATCCACACATGACATTATTTTCGAAATTATCTTTTAATTAAATTAAAAATTTCAAAAATATCCCACAAGATATAATTCAGAAATTAAAATAATTATCCACCAAATTAATCTTGGATATACTCGAAAATTGCATAAGAATAAATTTGGAAATTTGTGAAAATTATCCACCAAATTTATTTCTTAATTTTCGGATAAACCCTAATAAATTAATTTGTTGGATAATTTTCACAAATATTAATTTTCACCAAATTACCTTATCCAAATCTAATATTCTATTTTCAAATCTATCTAGATTAGAATTAGGTAACTTTAAGATAAACATCAAAAATACCAAATCTAATTTTAAAACCCATAATTTTCGAAACCACCAAATTAAATAAATCTGCAAATTTGATTTTCATAAAAAACCTCTCCAAATTAATTCAATGAGATCGAAAATTACATAGGCAAAATTAGAGAATTTTAAACATCAAAATTTCAAAAATTTTGAACCTATAATTTGCGAATACCTATTAAAATAAATCTGAAAAATTTTACATCATCAAAAATCTATTCCAAATCTAATTTTAATATAATCGAAAATTACAGCAAACCTCAAAACTAGAATTTTCGAACTACATAAAAAATTCATCCAAGTTTTGAACACCACCATTCGAAATACATCAACATATAAATCTAAAAATTTAAGCAACATAAATATTTCATCAAATTTATACATATATTTCGAATTAATCCTAGGATTAAATCTAGAACAGTGCCAAAACCTGCTCTCATACCAGTTATTGGGGTTTTTTCAAATTGAACCACCGCAGGATCTAATTGGATGTTCATTAATCCTAATGTCATGTAGATCATAATTTTATGCAGCTCATATGTTTTAATTAACTGAGTTCAATCAAACATAAATAGCCGGTTTCAATTCTACAAAAGCGGAAACATAGAATACCGAAAAATGACTTACAAATTAAATGACGGGTTGAGGACAAGATTAAAGGTCTAATCTTGTTGTTTTACGTATGAAATCGGCGCCCCTTATGTTATTCCACTTCTTGATCTTCTGTTGTATTCCCGAACTATATCTAGATCGGTATGGAATCTGTGGAGATAAAGAGAATAAAAGAGAGCTGAATTATATCATTAAAATTTTCGTCCCCACATCCCTTCTTTATAAGAGGGTGGGTGAAAATATCAAGTCCCAGACTTACTGGGCTTGGGCCTCTATCTCTTTTTCCATCTCCAGTCCATTAAAGTCATATTGGCCTACAACAGGGATCTAGAAGAATATTAAATTGGCCTGCTAATTTATTTAATTTCTAATATCCAATAAACTTAGGATATAATTAAATAAATTAAGTTTTATTTTTATTCCACTAAAGAAGTAAAACTGGCCTACCAATTTAATACATATTTCTCAATATGCTTTCTCCTTTAGTCCAGTCATTCCCTGTGTTTAAGATATATTGCCCATTAATTAATTATGTAAGTTTCTGACAGCTATAATTAATTAATATCTTATCCTTGAGTAGTACCACACAAGCTCTAGTCATGTACGGAATAAATTCCACCTGCAGGGTTTCAACATGAACTTGTGTTTCCTCAAGAGGACACCATCAACCTGGCGCACCAGGACACGGTGCCCCTACATATTGCACGACCCATCATAAGTGTAAATGTTACAACCCAAGATATCGAGATTATTGATCCTATAAAAGAATCTCACCCTTTGATAAATCAAAGCTGCAAACACTACACGTATATATCCACCAACATATAGGGCTTAAGAATTTGAACTCTGTGGATTCTTATTCTCTCATTTAAGGTCAGAACAGAGAATAGAATCCTAAGTAGATCCTCCTCAATACACTTGCCAGTGTATTAGAATAATCAGGTAGTCTAGATAAACCAACTATCAGATTATTCTACGGTGTACCGATGGTGGGTTCAGGGCCATCTAAGCCGTGAGCTCTTTAATACATTACAAGGAACCGATGATATGATATAACCACTCGTTTACCCACACCATATCATCTACAATGTAAGTATAGTGAACATGCATGTAAATATAACAATTTAAATGTAAACAGTGACTGCAATTGTATTCATTCTATATCATCATAAAACATCATCAATAATGTATACAAAGGATAGTTCTACTAGTATACAAAACCAATAGATTATTGGTGGGAATCCATTAGAAGGACTATAACTCCGGAGCAGTGGGCAGAATATGTTAGTTTTGTATACTAGAAGACCTATCTTTTGTATACATTATTGATGATGATTTTATGATGATATAGAATGAATACAATTGCAGTCACTGTTTGCATTTAAATTGTTATATTTACATGCATGTTCACTATACATACATTGTAGATGACATTATTTGTGTAAACACATGGTTAGATCATATCATCGGTTTCTTGTAATGTATTAAAAGGCTCACGGTCTAGATGACACTGAACCCGCTATCGGTACGCCGTAGAATAATCTTATAGTTAGTTTGTCTTAACTAACTGATTATTCTAATACACGGACGAGTGTATTGAGGAGGATCTACTTAGGATTCTATTCTCTATTCTGACCTTAAATGAGAGAATAAGAATCCACAGAGTTCGGGTTCTTAACCCCTATATGTGGGCGGACATATACGTGTAGTGTTTGTAGCTTTAATTTATCAAAGGGCGAGATTCTTTCATAGGATCAATAATCTTGATATCTTGGGTTGTGACATTTACAATTATGATGGGTCGTGCAATATGTAGGGGCACTGTGTCCTGGTGCGCCAGGTTGATGGTGTCCCCTTGAGGAAATGCAAGTTCATGCTGAAACCCTGCAGGTGGAATTTATTCCGTGCATGAGTAAAGCTTGTGTGGTACTACTCAAGGAAAAGATATTAATTAATTATAGTTGTCCGAAGCTTACGTAATTAATTAATGGGCATTATATGTTAAATATGGGGAATAGCTGGACTAAAGGAGAAAGAATATTCAGAAATATGTATTAAATTGGTAGGTCAGTATTATTTCTTTAGTGGAATAAAATTAATACTTAATTTTTTTAATTATATCCTAAGTTTATTGGATATTGGATATTAAATAAATTAATGGGCCAATTTAATATTCTTCTAGATCCCTGTTGTGGCCCAAAAAGAGACTGGATTGAATTGGAGATAGAACAAGAGATAAAGATAGAATTCCAGTCCAACTGGGACACCAATTTCGTCCACCCCCTTATAAATAAGAGGGTGGAGGCACGAAATTTATGTCATATATATCAACCCTCTCGTGTTCTCTTGATCTCCATAGATTCCATACCGATCTAGTAGATTTCAGCCCACCCTGAAACTAGATTCAGTCCGGGAATACAACAGAAGATCAAGGAGTGGAATAGCATCAAGGGGCTCCTATTATCATTCATACAACAGTAAGATTATACCTTTAATCTTGTCCTCAACCCGTCGTTTAATTTGTAAGTTATTTTTCGGTATTCTATGTTTCCGCTTTAGTAGAATCGAAAATCGGATTTGTATCTTTATTAAACTCGGTTAATTAAAACATATGAGACACATGAATTTATGATCTACATGACATTAGGATTAATGAACATCCAATTAGATCCTGCGGTGATTCAATTTGAAAAAACCCTATCAACTGGTATCAGAACGGGTTTTGGCACTGTTCTAGATTTAATCCTAGGATTAATTCGACAAATATGTTTAAATTTGATGAAATATTTAAGTTTCTTAAATTTTCAGATTTATGTGTTCATATTTTCAAATTGGTTGTGTTCAAAACTTGGATGAATTTTTGATGGTGTTTCGAAAATTCTAGTTTTAGATGGATTGTAATTTTCGGTCATATCTTAATTAGATTTGGAATAGATTTTTGATTTATCAAAATTTTCAGATTTAATTAGATTTGTGTTTCGAAAATTGGAGCATCAAATTTTTGAAAATTTGATGTTTAATTTCCCTAATTTTTTGTATTACATTTTCGATCATTGTTAAATAAAATTGGAGAAGATTCTGATGAAAATCAAATTTTCAGATTTATTTAATGGTGTGTTTCGAAAATTTGAAGTGTTGTATTAAGATTTGATATTATTTGATGTATATCTTAGTTTACCTAATTTTAATATAGATAGATTTGAAAATAGATTTTTAAATTTGGAAGAATTTGAAGTGGATCAAATTTCCAGATTTATTAATCTAGTAATTTTCGAAAATCTATGTATTACAATTGGATAAGGTGATTTTGGATATATATGAATAATTATCAAAATCCAATTGTGATAAGAATTTAATTTTGGATAGGTTTTGGAAGATTTTGAAGTGGATCAAATCTTCAAACCTTATCCTTAAAGATTTAGATTCTTATGGATAATATTTGGATTAGAATTTTGATTTATATCAAGAAATCCAAATATTAATTAATTAGGGTGGTTTGAAAATATTAAATAAATTTGGTGGATAATTTTAAATAATTTCCAGATTTATTTTAGTTATATTTTTGAAAATAACAAGTTTAAAATTGGTGGATAATTATTTTAATTTCCAATTTTTACCTTGTGGATAATATCGAATTAATTAATTTTATTAATTGAAAAATTTGAATATTATTTAATAATGTCATGTGTGGATATCATATGTTATTTTATGCTAATCATGTAATTGTGATTGTTGGATTTGTAGACTGACTTGTTTGCAGGGTTACCGACTATCATGGCTCCTTAATTATGTGATGTATGTTTTAATTTATGTTGGATGTATGATGGGCCGTATGCCGGTTTGGCTACGTGATTTTAATCTATGAGAAAATTCATGGATTAGGTCTAGGTTTTATTTTATGTTGTTTTAATGTAATAGAAATAAAAATGTTAGACCAAATTATTGAGTTGTAATTTTATTCTAGATATATTAGTTTTTTCCTTTAAGGAATAGAAATTCTATATTGAATAAAGTTTGAAGATCAACTCAAAGAAGGAGAGTAGTACAGCTCAAAAAAGGAAGTGTCACTGATTCACGTCCCGAGATCCTAATTGGAGCTAGGATTTTCGGCGAGGCACAGTGATGGGGGCGGCGACCATGCCCGAGTTTCCGGAGCTGACTTTCCAGTTTTATCTCATTCAGCAACATGAGATATAAGCCATGATAGTTGGTTTTTATTATTATTGCTTATTATGTTGTTTGAAGCATGCAATGGCGTTTTATCTTTTTATGTGATGTTTGCATGTTTTACAATGGGATAAAATGAAACCTCAATCTTAAATAACTAAGTGGGAGAGATTCATATCAAAGTATGTAGAAATCTCAAACGGTCTCCATTAATCTGTTTTAATTGAGATGTGATGGACATGCGAGTTGACAGTAGGTCTTCCTCCATAACGGATGTGTCATATCACTGTTATCTCTAGAAATTAAACTTCTTCATCAAGATAGCTGTAGAACACTACTAAAACAAACTAACTCCTCCAACTGGAGCAGGGAGTTCGAAATAGTGGACTTGGTGCTAAGATGATGGTGTTCACACTTAGGTGTAATTTTATTAATAAACGTCCACACTAACGTGGCTTATTAATTGGAAGGTTACATGACCGTGGTTATTTCCGACTATTAATTTACTTGTCATAAGGAAATTTGACTGGAGGTAAATTAAAGGTGGTTTTACCTATTCAACGATGAATCTTATAAACGTCCATACTAACGTGTCTTATAAGAAACATTTTTAAAATGTCGGTGGATTACATATAATTTTTTGAGGTATACGATTATATGTGAGTATCCTAAAGTTTGTGACTGTACTGCATGTTTATTTTTCAGTTATTCTATATCATCATGGCACTCTCCAACCTGTCCTCTATTCTCAAAGAAAACAAGTTAATCGGTGAAAATTACAATGACTGGATTTGAAACCTTAATCTTGTTCTCACTATGGAAGGATACAAATTCGTACTTGAAGAGGTATGTCCTCAGAAGCCAGAGGAGGGTTCTGACGAAGCCCAAAAGGTTGCATATGATAAGTGGGTTAGGTCTAATGAGATAGCATGCTATTACATTCTGGAATCCATGTCGAATGTGTTGCAATATCAGCATGAACCTATGAAAACTGCTTATGATATCATGTACAACCTTAGGCAGCTCTTCGGTCATCAGAACCGCTCGGCACGCCATTTGACAATGAAGAAGCTAATAGATGCGAGGATGTCTGACTCCACACCTGTTAGGGATCACGTTCTCATGATGATGGGGTATTTATCTGAGATCAAGACCTTGGGTGGAGAGCTGGATGGCGATTCTCAAATCGACATTGTTCTTCATAGCTTGTCCTCGAGGTTTGAGCAGTTCAGGCTGAACTTTAACATGATTAAAAGGGATGTCGGCCTGAATGAACTGCTCATGGATCTTTAGGTGGTTGAGTTACTTCAAAAGGGAAATCTAGAGGCACACCTAGCTGAAAATAAGGCATCTTCTTCCGGTACTAAAAGGAAGAAGAGGAACGCACCCAAGAAAGCTGCAGAGGGGGCGCCTAAGGTGAAGAAGTCCAAGACTAAGATTCCTCCTGAGAAATTTAAGTCAAAGACAAAGTGTTTCAAGTGCGGCCAGCCAGGTCACTGGAAGGCGGATTGTCCTAACAAAAAGAAGAAAAAGGGTACGTCTCAATCTCTTGTCATTGAAACATGTTTAGCTACTTGTTCTACTCAGTCATGGGTACTAGATACTGGAGCTACTGATCATGTTTGCATGTCTTTACAGGGGTTCCTGGTAAAAAGACAGCCGAGTGATGGAGAGATTTCAGTCTACATGGGCAATGCTACGAAAGTGGCGGCAGTTGCAGTAGGAGACGTAACCTTATCTTTTAGTAGTGATAGGATTTTAGTTTTAAAGGATAGTCTTTATGTGTCTGGTTTTAGGCGAAACTTGATTTCAGTTTCTAAACTTTTTATGGATGGATATTCTGTTTCTTTTGATAACAAGGTTATTATCTTTAGTGATAAATGTTTTATCTGTTCTGGCATATTGGATGGGAATCTTTATTTACTTAATCCTATGCAAAACACTATGAAAATGCATTTACTTTATACATCGGTCATAAACCCTAACAAACGAAAAGAACATTCGGAAATGAATCAAACCTATCTTTGGTATCTTAGGCTTGGCCATATTAACCTTAAACGGATACAAAGACTAATAAATGATGGGCCCTTGTCTTCATTGGTCCTAGAATTATTTTCTTTGTGTGAATCCTGTTTGGAAGGTAAAATGACCAAGCGACCCTTTAAGGATAAAGGGAATAGATCTGAAAAGGTACTAGATTTGATTCACTCTGACTTATATGGCCTTATGTCAGTTCAGGCTCGAGGAGGGTATGAGTATTTCATCATGTTCATTGATGATTACTGAAGGTATGGATACATATACCTGTTACGCCGCAAGTCAGAATCCTTTGAGACTTTTAAAGAATTCAGAGCGGAAGTGGAAAAACGTACAGGTAAAAGTATCAAATCACTATGGTATGATCATGGTGGTGAGTACCTCTTGAATGAATTTAGAGACTACTTAGTAGAGAATGGGATTATATCCCAGTTGACTGCGCAGAGAACACCACAGTAGAACAGCGTGGCGGAGAGAAGGAACATAACATTGTTAGAGATGGTTAGATCGATGATGAGCTATTAAGATCTGCCCATTTTGTTCTGGGGATATGCCTTGGAAATGGCAGCATATATTTTAATGTGGTTCCATCAAAATCAATCCTATCTACGCCCATAGAACTTTGGACTGGACGAAAGCCCAGTCTTGGACATTTTCGGATTTGGGGTAGTCCAGCACATGTGCTGGATAAGGAAGCTGATAAGCTGGCACCACGTACAAATGTTAGACTATTTGTTGGATATCCTAAAGGAACGAAAGGTGGTTTATTTTATAGTCCTAAGGATCAGAAAATCATTGTGAGTACCAATGCTCGATTCTTAGAGGAAGACTATGTGATAAACCACAAATTACTGCACAACATGTCACAGAAGTAGAGGATCTGCCTCATCGTAGTGGGAGGGTTGTACGCCAACCTGACAGATTCATTGGTTTGGGTGAATCTTTAGATTTCCCTGAAGGACTAAATGAATTGGATCCCAGGACCTACGACGAAGCGATCCAAGATAAAGATGTAGATTCTTGGAAAATTGCAATGGAGTCTGAGATTGGATCCATGGATCACAATCAAGTCTGGGAGCTTGTAGAACCACAAGATGGGGTAAAACCCATTGGGTGTAAGTGGGTTTACAAACGCAAGAGAGGAGCTGATGGGAAGGTTGAAACCTTCAAGGCAAGATTGGTGGCGAAAGGGTACACTTAGAAAGAAGAGATCGATTATGAGGAAACCTTCTTGCCGGTAGCCATGCTTAAGTCAATCCGGATTCTCTTATCTATTTCCGCTCATTTGGATTATGAGATTTGGCAGATGGATGTCAAGACGGCTTTCCTGAATGGAAGTCTTGAGGAAAACATCCACATGAAGCAACCCGAGGGTTTCATTGCTAAAGGCCAAGAGCACTTAGTGTGCAAGCTTAAGAGATCCATTTATGGACTTAAGCAGACGTCAAGGTCTTGGAACATCCGGTTTTACGAGGTTATCCAGTCATATGGATTCGTGCAATGTCCGGATGAGAGCTGTTTGTACAAGAAGAGTGACGGAAACGTGGTGGTTTTTCTCGTGCTATATGTTGATGATATCTTACTTATTGGAAACAGTAAGAAAGTATTATCTAACATAAGGGTGTGGTTGTCCAAGCAGTTCGATATGAAAGATCTAGGAGAAGCCGGACATGTCCTTGACATCAATATAATTCGAGATCGCCAGAAAATGATGTTGTGCTTATCCTAGGCGACATATATCGACACAGTGCTAGCTAGGTTTAACATGTAGGATTCCTAGAAAGGTTTTAAACCTTTCAGGCATGGAATTCATCTATCCAAGGATATGTGTCCCCACACACAGGCTGAGATAGATGAGATGAAGGGCATTCCATATGCTTCGGCTGTGGGAAGCCTTATGTATGCTATGCTATGCACTAGACCTGATATATACTATGCAGTCAGCATGGTAAGCAGATATCAGTCTAACCCTGGACAAGGTCACTGGACTGCGGTTAAGAATATACTCAAGTACCTGAGAAGGACTCGAGATTATATGTTGGTATACCGCTCTGATAGTCTAGTGCCTTTGGGTTACACGGACTCAGATTTTCAATCCAATAAAGATCATAGTAAATCTACCTCAGGCTATGTGTTTACCTTGGGAGGCGGAGCCATTGCATGGAAGAGCATAAAGCAGAAATGCATTGCAGATTCCACCATGGAGGCCGAATATGTAGCTGCCTCAGAGGCTGCAAAAGAGGCCGTCTGGCTCAAGAGCTTCTTATTGGACTTGAGCGTGGTACTTGATTTGCCTAAGAGTATCACGGTATATTATGATAACTCAGGTGCAGTGGCAATTTCGAAGAAACCCAGAGCCCATAAGGCAAGTAAACACATAGAGACAAAGTACCATCTTATACGAGAAATCATTAAGAGAGGAGATATGACAGTGGTCAAGATTGTATCGGAGGACAATTTAGCTGATCCATTCACGAAGAGCCTTCCAGCTAAGACCTTCTACGGTCACGTGGAGAAAATGGGAGTGAGATGCAGACCCGGGGTTGCCGTTTGAGATTTTAGTTAGAGTTGGAAAGTTAGCAAGTTTGTTTTATATTTGAAAGACATGCTTCAAGTATAAGTGGGAGATTGTTAGTTTTGTATACTAGAAAACCTGTCTTTTGTATACATTATTGATGATGGTTTTATGATGATATAGAATGAATACAATTGTAGTCACTGTTTGCATTTAAATTGTTATATTTACATGCATATTCACTATACTTACATTGTAGATGACATGGTGTGGGTAAACACACGGTTAGATCATTCATCGATTCCTTGTAATGTATTAAAAGGCAAACGGTCTAGATGGCACTGAACCCGCAATTGGTACACCGTAGAATAATCTAATAGTTAGTTTGTCTTGACTAACTGATTATTCTAATACACGGACGAGTGTATTGAGGAGGATCTACTTAGGATTCTATTATCTATTCTGACCTTAAATGAGAGAATAAGAATCCACAGAGTTCGGGTTCTTAACCCCTATATGTTGGCGGACATATACGTGTAGTGTTTACAGCTTTGATTTATCAAGGGGTGAGATTCTTTCATAGGATCAATAATTTCAATATCTTGGGCTGTGACATTTACACTTATGATGGGTCCTGCAATATGTAGGGGCACCGTGTCCTGGTGCCCCAGGTTGATGGTGTCCCCTTGAGGAAACGCAAGTTCATGCTGAAACCCTGCAGGTGGAATTTATTCCGTGCATGAGTAAAACTTGTGTGGTACTACTTAAGGAAAAGATATTAATTAATTATAGTTGTCAGAAGCTTACATAATTAATTAAAGGGCATTATATCTTAAACATGGGGAATGGCTGGACTAAAGGAGAAAGCATATTCAGAAATATGTATTAAATTGGTAGGTCAGTATTATTTCTTTAGTGGAATAAAAATAATACTTAATTTATGTAATTATATCCTAAGTTTATTGGATATTGGATATTAAATAAATTAATGGGCCAATTTAATATTCTTCTAGATCCCTGTTGTAGCCCAAAAAGAGACTGGATTGAATTAGAGATAGAACAAGAGATAAAGATAGAATTCCAGTCCAATTGGGACACCAATTTCGTCCACCCCCTTATAAATAAGAGGGTGGAGGCACAAAATTTATGTCATATATATCAACCCTCTCGTGTTCTCTTGATCTCCACAGATTCCATACCGATCTAGTAGATTTCAATCCACCCTGAAACTAGATTCAGTCCGGGAATACAACAGAAGATCAAGGAGTGGAATAGCATCAAGGGGCGCCTATTATCATTCATATAATAGCAAGATTAGATCTTTAATCTTGTCATCAACCCGTCGTTATTCTATGTTTCCGCTTTAGTAGAATTGAAAACTGGAATTGCATGTTTATTAAACTCAGTTAATTAAAACATATGAGATGCATGAATTTATGATCTACATGACATTAGGATTAATGAAGATCCAATTAGATCCTGCGGTGGTTCAATTCGAAAAAACCCCATCAAAATATGGTGGGGAAGATTTTAAGCACGACTTGTATCAAAAGTGCATTCCGAAATGCTATCGTGAGAATGAGGAAATGGAGTTTTGGAACCTCAAGCAAGGAAAGAAGATGGTAATTGAGTATGATTGGGAATTTAACCAGCTGTCCAGGTATGCTCCACACTTAGTGGACACAGACGGGAATAAAGCGCATAAGATTAAGAAAGAACTTAGGCCCGAGATTAGCATAGCTCTCGCTGGACAAGAACATCTGTCATATGCTCGAACGCTAGAAAAAGCTTTAAGCATTGAAGCCATACTCCCTCGTGAGAAGATACCAACTCCTCAGCCAGCCAATGATCCAAAAGGAAAAAGGAAGTGGGAAGGAGGAATGAGAGATGATCGAGGAAAGAGACCCCAATGGCAAAGTAGGGAATCAAGGGTACCTCGATATCAGCCTAACCTTAACTCTGGGATAAGAGTATGCCCAAAATGTGGAAGGACACACCCTAGAGCTTGTCGGATGAATTAGACTGTGTGTTACAATTGTGGAGAAGAGGGGAACTTCATGAGAGAATGTCCTAAAAGAATCAATAGACGTCCACAACTGCCACGATAACCCTAGTACCAACAGCCGCAACGTCAATTCCCCGGGAACCAGCAAAGGCCGCAGCAAGGAGGACCTCAAGGACAAAGGCCAGGAATGAATCCAAGGCCTAACCAAGGAAGGGATCAAAGGCCTAACCCAGGATAGAGGCCACCATAACAAGCCCGAACTTATGCTCTCAATCAGCAGCAGGATGCTAAGGCCCCAGGTAATCTGGCAGGGATGATTACCATACTCAATACACCTGTTTTAGCTCTCTTCGATACTGGAGCATCATATTTGTTTATAGCCGAGTCTGCTTGTAAGAGATTAAAGATAAAACTTGAGAACGCTGAAAATGCTCTTGAGATAAGTATCCCCCTGGAAAAACAATGTTATCTAGGAAGGTATGCTCTAGCCTAGAATTGAACATAGAAGTGGAGACTTTTAAGTCAAATCTTTACGTGATAAAGATTTAGGATTTTGATATAATCCTAGGAATGGAATGGTTAACCTCATCTTATGCCGCCATAAACTGCCCTGAGAGGGAAGTGGTGTTTTGACCACCTGGCGTATAAGAAATTGCAGGGACTCGAGGTTCAGTTCCAAGAGTTACTAGATCTAGGTTTTATCCAACCTAGAGTGTCACCTTGGGAAGCTCTGACGCGCGGTCGTTTTGCGGTCAAAATAATTCTCAAGAGAGAGTTATCCTTATGTCCACAGCAAGGCGTATCAAGCTAATGTGAGTAAGGGTCGATCCCACGAGTAACTGTGAATTCTATCTTCCAGTGTCACTTTTTCAAAAGGGTTGATGATTGTTGTGGTCTCCATACTTGTATTTAAAGACTGTAAAATAAAATAACAAAACAAAACAAAATAAGAAAGGAAAATATTAGTACTAATGTATTCCGGATTAGAACTTAGATGTCAAAGTTGACAAACACTTGACCGATCACGGGCACGCCGATTACTTATGTGAATCTAATTACCTAGTTATAGGCAACATATCTCTCACACTTACCTAATCTATCCTTTCAGTTTAGCTTAGAGGTGATCTCTCGTCCCCTAAGCCCTAACTTGTTGCCCAACCCCAATCTCTCATATGATTGTACACAACAAAAAAACATTACGGAATTCCTAGACAAAAATATCTCTTATGCCCTCAGTACCCGTGATGTATCCCATCCCTTTATGACCAACACACATCTATGATTCATTGACCATTTATAAAGGTAGTGAACACAATTCTAATTAATGAGTGATCAGCCATAATTAACTAGCTTAGCCCACTGTATAATGCAACAAAGAAAATAATTACATGACGGATCAAAATTCACACAGTTTATGCCCATAAGCCTCACGGTTCTTACGTGTTCATTAAGTTCTTATCTTTGTTCAATCCGGAATAACGAGTCTAGCTTCTCATGCTAGACTTAGAACAATAATAATAAATATAAGAAATAAAATAAAACATAAATTAAATGAAAACTTACTTATATTAATCAGCAAAAGAATCCAACTCCAATGTTGGACTTAAGAACATAAATAGGAAAATCCTAAGTGTCTGCGGGCATAAGGCCCGAGATCTATTGCAGAAAATAAATTGTTTGTACGTAAAAAGATAAAAAAAGTTATAAAGAGTGTGATGTTTCTTGTTATTAAATCGACTTATATAGGAGTACAAAGACACAAAGTGCTGGGGTTTTTTTCGAAATAAATCACCGCAGGATCATTTGGTTGTTCATTAATCCATGTTCATGCAAGTCATCTTTTTATGTCACATGCATGTTTATCACATCAAGCACAAAACCATGCAAAACGAATCTAACGAAGCAGAATACATAGATTCGAATTACTTACAATTGTCAGACGGTCTGAGGACAAGATTATAGGACTAATCTTGCTATTGAATGAACACAGAAACAGGCGCCACTTATGTCAACAATATCGGCCACCACAGTATTCTATTCCAAGATCTTCTGTTGTATTCCCGGACTGTATCTAGATTCAGAGTGGGCTGAAATCTATTAGATAAAGTTTTGAAATCTATGGATAACTTTGAGAGACAAATTGTGGCTGAATTATAATGCTATAAATTTCACCCCCCCTCCACTATATTTAGGGAGGTGGGCAAAATTTCCATCTCCAAACCCTACTGGGTTTGGGCCTCTATCTCAAGTTCAATATCCAGTCCACTATCAGTCAATTGGGCTACAACATGGATCTAGAATAATATTAAATTGGTCTGCTAATTTATTTAATATTCAATATCCAATAAACTTAGGATATAATTAAATAAATTAAGTTTTACTTTTATTCCACTAAAGAAGTAAAATTGACCTACCAATTTAATACATATTTATGAATATGCTTTCTCCTTTAGTCCAGCCATTCCCCGTGTTTAAGATATAATGTTCATTAATTAATTATGTAAGCCTCTGACAGCTATAATTAATTAACATCTAAAATCTTGAGTAGTACCACACAAGCTTTACTCATGTACGGAATAAATTCCACCTGCAGGGTTTCAACATGAACTTGTGTTTTCTCAAGAGAACATCATCAACCTGGCGCACTAGGACACGGTGCTAATGCATACTGCTCGAGACATCACGTATATATTGTTATTACCCAAGATATCGAATTCGATCTACGAAAAGATCTCACCCATTGATAAATCAAAGTAACAAACAACGCACACATATGTTTGCCAAAATCACATGAGTTCGGAACCCGAACTCTGTGGATATTTATTCTCTCAGTAACTGGGTCAGAGACAGAGAATAGTATCCTATCGTGATCCTCCTCAATACACTAACGAGTGTACTAGAATAATCAGTTAGTCAAGATAAACTAACTTGTCAGATTATTCTACGGTGTACCGATGGTGTGTTGAAGACCATCTAAGCCATGAGCTATTTAAAAAATTTTAAGGTTCTAATGATATGATCTTACCGTGTGACTCCCACACCATATAATCTATAATGTAAGTATATGGAACATTGCATAAAACAATTATAGAACATAATCTAAATGCAAACAGCAACTGCAATAACTTTCATTTTATATCATCATATCATCAGAAAAGTATACAAAGACAAGTCTTCCAGTATACAAAACTAACAATCTCCCACTTATACTTGAAGCAGGTCTTTCAAGTATAATAACTAATTGGCTAACTCTCCAATCAAAACTATCAACTCAAACTGCGCCACCAGGCCTGCATCTCACTCCCATTTTCTCCACGTGACCATCAAAGGTCTTAACCGGTAGGCTTTTCGTGAATGGATCAGCCAGGTTGTCCTCCGATGCAATCTTGACCACCGCCACATCTTCTCTCTTAATGATTTCTCGTATAAGATGGTACTTTCTCTCTATGTGTTTACTTGCCTTGCGGGCTCTGGGTTTCTTCGAATTTACCACTGCACCAGAGTTATCACAGTATATCTTGATAGTCTTAGGCAAATTAGAAACTACGCCCAAGCCCACTAGGAACCCGCAGAGCCAGACAACCTCTTTTGCAGCCTTAGAGGCAGCTACATACTCGACTTCCATGGTGGAATCTGCAATGGATTTCTGCTTAATGCTCCTCCATGCGATGGCTCCACCTCCTAATGTAAACACATAGCCCGAGGTAGACTTACTCTGATCTTTGTCGGATTAAAAATCTGAGTCCGTGTAATCCAAAGGCACTAGACTATCAGAGTGGAAAACCAACATGTAATCTCGAGTCCTTTTAAGGTACTTGAGAATGTTTTTAACCGCAGTCCAGTGACCTTGTCCAGGGTTAGACTGATATCTGCTTACCATGCCAACGGTATAGCATATATCAGGCCTAGTGCATAGCACAACATACATCAAACTTCCCACAGCCGAAGCATATGGTACTTTCTTCATTTCTTCTATCTCAGACTGTGTTTGGGGACACATTTCCTTGGATAGATGAATTTTATGCCTGTAAGGTATAAAACCTTTCTTAGAATCTTGCATGCCAAATCTAGCTAGCACTGTATCGATATAAGTTGCCTGGGACAGACATAACATCCTTTTTTGTGATACCCCGACCCTTTTTGCTAAATTATAAATTATAATTTTAGTAAATGATTTTGAATTAATATTGTTTGAATATTAATTACGGTGGTATGTTCATATATTATGTCGTTGTTTTATACAGGTTGTCCCACTTGAGCTGATATGTCATAGCACACAGAGATGTTATACTGAGTGTATAATACAGTTTGAATATTAAATACTAAAGTGTCGAGTTATGTGTTAAAGGATGAATGTTATTGCATTGAATTTTGTTTGCCAAACCTTGAACACCCTAACGCTGAGTTGGACGGGGGGTCTCACTGATGGGGGCTAGAGGGCAACACCCCCTGCTTTTTCGGTGTGTATTAAAAGTGCTTCATAAAATTTAAAGATAATAGGAGTTGGAAATGTCCGGGACTTGAAACTATTCGGGGGTGAATTGTGCATGCCGCGCGCCCGCGGGGTGTTTCGCGCCCGTAGGGGCCGTGCGCGGCCACGGGAGGCTGCGCATCCACGGGGCAGGTGAGAGGCACGTGCCGGCGTAGGGCTGCGCGCTTGCGGGGAGTGTTGGCCGAGACCGCATGTGCACAGTCGCGGGGAGGCGCGCGGTCGCACGAGTCCGGGAATTTTTCCTTCCGGATTTCTACCTTTAAATACCAAACTTATCCATTTCTCCTCATTTATTCTCTTCCATTTGGGCGATTTTTCTCTCAACTCTCTCAAGAAACTCTTCATCTTTTGGAGAATATTCCACCATCATTATCCATCAACTAAGGTAACCTCTATACCTCTTCTTCTTAGGGATTAAACACTCATTTTTTGTTGAATCAAACCCAGGGTTTGTTATCCAAAAATTAGGGTTCTTCAATTTTGTTGATCTTCTTGCCTTGATATCTTGAACATATGGTTTATTTACCTCATTGAAGCTATATGTGCCGTTAAATTGAAATCTCCATGGTTCATTATTGCTAGGGTTTGGATATTTGCCCTAATTCCCCTTAATATGCTAATAATTGTTTGGAGGTGTTATGAGGATTGTTTGGGGTTGATTTTCATGTATGTTAGAGCCCTAGGATGATGGTGTTGTTATATGAAATGTTGGATTTAAAGGATTTAAATTGAGTCTTGATCATGTGGTTTAAATGGGTGCACGTAACGTGCTCGATTAAATGCTTCAAAGAGTTTTAATGTGTATTTTGAATCCAAAATCATATTATGAGTTGGTATATCCATGATTATGTATATGAAGATGTATGAAATCCTTAAAGCAAAATATAGTATGTGTTTGGTCAAAATATGATTTAATTGTATAACTCGACATCTAAAATGAAAAAGGGAATTAAAAGGTGCTAGGTGACGTATTGGGGCTCGAGGTGGACAACTTGTGCACGGCGAGGAAGTACTTCAAAGGTTGAGGATTTCAAAAGCGTCTTGTAAGGTGGGGTAACTCTAAACTGTGAACATGTGTAAATTTATAGTTATTGTTGTGCTTTGATTGTATAAGTATGAAGGGTCTTCGGACCGGTGAAATGAAAGAGATCCTTCGGGGTCGACAAAGAGATCCTTTGGGGTCGACAAAGAGGTCCTTTAGGATCGATAATAGACTTGTTAATGTCCTCCTTGGGGGATAATAAGCCTGCGGGGCATCCCTACAGGGATAAAGACTTTCATTAATGGGAGCATCATGATGTTTGGGCCCTACGGGGTTGAGGCTAGTCTCCACAAAGAAAAGAAGTATTCATATGTTATATTTTCACTTGTGCAATTAGCTATAACCATTTACAGTGTTTCCCACTGAGTATGTTGTTAAATACTCACCCCATTCATTTAATGAATTTCAGGTTGAGGAGTCGAGGCCTGAGTAGGAGCGTTGTGAACACAAGAGAGCCCCCACAAGCTTGTGTTTATTTTGCATGCTCTTCTTTTGAAATACTCATATTATTAGTATTACATTGATCATTCTTTTTGCTTTATGATCAATGATTATTGGGGATGGGAATAGCCCGATCTTTTGTAGGTACGCTATGTTAACTTGATATATTATGTATACTTTTTTTAAAGACGGGTCGTTCAGCCTTGGAGCCTTCTATGTGTGAAGTACGTTGTTGAACCCTATATTATATTTGTTAATTTAGGGTGCTAGACGGGCGGGTTGTGTAAACCTATGAGCCCGATAGGTTAGACGATTGTATGGTTGATGTGGATGGGCTTATGCATTGCTTCCATTTGATAATATGTTGTGTGACAAAATAGATATGATAGATTGTATATTTTAAATTTTAAAAAAGTTGATATTGAGAATTATAATGCCTTACCTTCTCATGCTAATTGACCTTAGCTTTCGCTCAATTAAATATAAGAAACACAATTATAAGTAAGTAAATTGTGTGTTAAGTGACGTGGCCAAACGGAGTAGTTTGAGGCGTTACATTTTCTGGCGATCTCGAATGATCTTGATGCCAAGGACATGTCCGACTTCACCCAGATCCTTCATATCGAACTACTCGGACAACCACACCTTAATGTTCAACAACGTCTTCTTACTGTTTCCAATAAGCAAGATGTTATCAACATAAAGTACGAGGAATGCCACCACGTTTTCATTACATTTCTTGTACACACAGCTCTCATCCGGACTTTGCACGAATCCATATAACTGGATAACCTCATCAAATCAGATATTCCAAGATCTCGATGCCTACTTAAGTCTATAAATGGATCTCTTAAGCTTACACACCAAGTGCTCTTGGCCCTTAGCAATGAATCCCTCTGGTTGCTTCATGTGGATATTTTCTTCAAGACTTCCATTTAAGAAAGTTATCTTGACATCCATCTGCCAGATCTCATAATCCAAATGAGCGGTAATAGACAAGAGAATCCGGATTGACTTAAGCATGGCTACCGGTAAAAAGGTTTCCTCATAACCGATCCCTTCTTTCTGAGTATACCCTTTTGCCACCAAACTTTCCTTGAAGGTTTCAACCTTCCCGTCAGATCCTCTCTTGTGCTTGTAAACCCAGTTACAGCCAATGGGTTTTACCCCATCTTGTGGTTCTATAAGTTCCCAGACTTGATTGCGATCCACAGATCCAATCTCAGACTGCATTGCAGTTTTCCAAGAATCTACATCTTTATCTCGAATTGCCTCGTCATATGTCCTGGGATCCAATTCATTGAGACCCTCTGGGAAATCTGAAGCCTTTCCCAGACTAATGAATCGATCAAGTTGGCGTACAACCCTCCCACTGCGACGAGGCAGTTTCTGTACTTCTATGAGACGATGTGCAGTGTTTGGTGGTTCCTCTTATTGTTCAACCAGTTTAAGATTCGATCCTCCCCTTAACTCCTCAAGGATGATTTGACTTCTTGGTTTGTGGTTTATGACATAGTCTTCCTCTAAGAATCGAGCATTGGTGCTAACAATGCTCTTCTGATCCTTAGGACTATAAAATAAACCACCTTTCGTTCCTCTAGGATATCCAACAAACAACCTTACATTAGTACGAGGAGCTAGCTTAGCAGCTTCCTTGTCCAACACGTGTGCTGGGCTACTCCAAATCCGAATATGGTTCAAGCTGGGCTTTCGTCCCGTCCATAGTTCTGTGGGCGTAGCAGGAACTGATTTCGATGGAACCAAGTTAAGAATATAGGTTGCCGTTTCCAGGGCATATCCCCAGAATGAAATGGGCAACTTATAATAACTCATCATCGATCTAACCATCTCTAACAGTGTTCGATTCCTTCTTTTTGCCACGCCATTCTGTTGTGGCATTCCAGGCGCAGTTAACTGGGATATAATCCCATTCTCTGCCATGTAATCCCTAAATTCACTTGAGAGGTACTCACCACCACGATCAGAACGTAGTGACTTGATACTTCTACCTGTTCGTTTCTCTGCTTCCACCTTAAACTCTTTGAATTTCTTAAAGCATTCAAACTTGCGACGCAATAGATAGATATAATCGTATCTAGAGTAATCATCAATGAGAGTGATGAAATACTCAAATCCCCCTTGAGCTTGAACTGACATAGGCCCGCACAGGTCAGAGTCAATCAAATCTAATAGCCCTTCGGATCTATTTCCTTTTGACTGGAAAGGAGGCTTGGTCATTTTACCTTCCAAACAGGATTCACACAAAGGTAATGATTCCAGTAGCAAAGAAGATAATGGTCCATCATTTACAAGCCTTTGTATCCTCTTAAGGTTAATATGACCTAGCCTTAGATGCCAAAGATAGGTTTGATTCAAGTCTGAAGGTTCTTTTCTCTTGTTAGGGTTTATGATCGATGTATTCAACAGTTGTCTTTGTGTAGTGTTTTCAATTGGTTTAAGAAAGTATAAGTGTCCATCCAATGTGCTAGAAAAGATATAATGTTTACAACTAAAGATAACAACTTTGTTATCAAAATAAATAGAATATCCATCCATAATCAATTTAGAAGCTGAAACCAAATTTCGCCTAAAACCAGGCACATAAAGACAATATTTCAAAACCAAAGTTCTATCACTACTGAAAGGTAAAACAACGTCTCCCACTGGAACAACCGCCACTCTTGTAGCATTGTCCATGTAGACAATGATCTCATCCTCACTCAGCTGTCTTTTTACCAGGAACCCCTGTAAAACATGCAAACATGATCAGTGGCTCCAGTATCTACTACCCATGACTGGGTAGAACGAGTTGCTAAACATGTTTCCACAACCAGAGTGTGAGATGTACCTCTCTTCTTTTTCTTGTTAGGACACGCCGCCTTCCAGTGACCTGGTTGGCCGTACTTGAAGCATTTAGTCTTAGACTTGAATTCCTGAGGAAGAATCTTTGCCTTTGGCTTCTTTGCCTCAGGCGCCTCATCTGCAGCCTTCTTAGGTGCATTTCTCTTCTTCCTTTTTCCACCAGAAGAAGACGCTCCTTTTTCAGCTATGTGGGCCTGAGGATCGCTCTTTTAGAGCAATTTAACCGCCTGAAGATCTATGAGCAGTTCAGTCAGACTGACATCCCTTTTAATCATGTTAAAATTCAGCCTGAACTGCTCAAACTTCGAGGACAAGCTATAAAGAACAATGTCGATTTGAGAATAGCCATCTAGTTCTCCACCTAAGGTCTCGATCTCAGATAAATACCCTATCATCGTGAGAACATGATCCCTAACAGACATGGAGTCAGACATTCTCACATCCATTAGTTTCTTCATTACCAAATGGTGTGCCGAGCGGTTATGATGACTGAATATCTGCCTAAGGTTGTACATGATATCATAAGTGGTTTTCATAGGCTCATGCTGATGTTGCAACACATTTGACATAGATACCAAAATGTAACAGCGCGCTATCTCATTAGACCTAACCCAATTATCATATGCAACCTTTTAGGCTTCATCAGAACCCTCATCCGGCTGTGGAGGACAAATCTCATCAAGTACAAACTTGTGTCCCTCTGGAACAAGAACTAAGTTAAGGTTATGAGGCCAGTCATTGTAGTTTTCACCGACAAGTTTGTTTTCTTTGAGGATTGAGGACAGATTGGAGAGTACCATTGATGATATGAAATAACTGAAATTAAAACATGCAGTACAGTCACAAACACGTTTAGGATAAACAGTATATAATCGAAAACATCATAAAAATTATATAATTTTCCACCGACACTTTAAAAATGTCTTTCCTAAGCTACGATAGTGTGAACATTTATAACTGATAAGCCACGATCGTGTGGACGTTTATCAATAAATTACATCTAAGTTTGCACACCATTATCTTTACACCGAGAGCACCATTCGAATTTAACTGTTCCAGATGAAGGAGTCAATTAGTCCTAATAGTGTTCTACAGCTATCCATTTAGGAGATTTAATTTCTAGAGAAATCTGTGATATGACACATCCGATATGGAGGAAGACCGATGTCAATGCGCATGCCCATCACTTCTCAATTAAACCAGATTTAATGGAGACCGTATGAGATTTCTACATACTTCGGTATGAATCTCTCCCACTTAGTTATTTATGTTTGAGATTTCATTTTATCCCATTATTGAACATGCAAACATCACATAAAATGATAAACATCCATTGCATTCTTCAACATAATAAGCAACAGTAATATTCTAACTATCATGGCTTATATCTCATGTTGATTGATGAGATAAAACTGGAAAGTCAGCTCCGAAACAGGGCTTGGACGCCGCCCCCTTCACCGCGCCTCGCCGAAAACCCTAGCTCCATTTTAGGATTTCGGGATGTGAACCGGTGAACTTCCTTTTTGGTGTTGAACTACTTTCCTTCTTTGAGTTGATCTCCAATCTTTATTCAATACAGACTATCTATTCTAAAAGGAAAAATCTAATATTGCTAGAGTAAAAATTACAACTCAAAAACTCGGTGTAAGAGCTTTATATCTATTACATTAAAACAACGTAAAATAAAACCTAGACCTAATCCATGGATTTTCTCATGGATTAAAAATATGTAGCCAAACCGGCACACGGTCGACATTCATTCAACATAAACATACATCACATAAAATAAATGAGTCATGATAGTTGGTAAACCTGCAAACAAACACAGTCTACAAATCCAACAATCATATATTATATGATCCACATAAATAACATATGATATCTATGCATGAATATTAAAATAATAATCGAATTTTTCAATTTATTAAATTAATTAATTCGATATTACCCACAAGATAAAAATTAGAAATTAAAATAACTATCCACCAATTTAAATCTTGAAGTTTTTGAAAATATCACTAAAATAAATCTGGAAATTATTTAAAATTATACACCAAATTTATTTAATATTTTCAAACCACCCTAATTAAATAATAATTGGATATATTGTTATAAATCAAAAATCTAATCCAAATATTATCCATAAGAATCTAAATCTTTAAGGAGGCGTTTACTTTATAGTATTGATTATACATGTGATTGAGTATTTATGGATTATATGGGTGATGGGATAAAAATAATACGCCAATCCAGCTTCCACTATGAGAGAGTATTAGGATGATTAGAACAATGATAAAAATAATCTACTGTTTACTATGGTGGATTATATATGGATATAATTGAAGTTTACAAAATTACCCTTTTATCATCAAAACTTGAAACTTGTTCGCAAATAAATTAAAAAAAATATATTGAATGTACCACTTATATTTTCTATTCAAATAAGTGACTTGAAGAAAAAAAAATGTAACATTTTTTTTTTTTAAAAAGTAAATTAATTTAGATATTCTTCTTTTCTTGAAAAAAAAAATCCTTAAATAAGTGGTTACTACTTGTATGCATTTTAAGATTGTACTTTACATATTTTTACCTAACTATAATATTCATAAAATCAAATAGAAAAAAATACCATGCGATATTATTTTTATACACTATACTATTTAATATATATATATAGATATAGATATATATGCGTATATATCTTTTAATTTGGGATGACCTTCAATTCCTTACAAACATAGTCCATCTTCGAATAAAAAAATTCAATGCAATTGATTCAAATAAAGCAATATTGTCTAAAAAAAATATATCTAAAAAAAATTAAGCACCATCTCTGCAAATTAAAACACAAAAACATGCTCTGCAGCAACCAACCAACAAGACTAGAACATAAAAACACAAAAATTAAAACAGAGCATCAATCAACAAGAGAAGTGCACACAAAACACAATTCTTGAATTCTGCAAATCTTGTAATTCAAGAAACGTGGCTGAATATTCTAAGATCAGTTGAGCACAACAGAGCTCTGCAACTAGTGTCTAATTTTTACCATGATTTCAGTATCTGGCTATCTGCTCAGATATCATCATGTATCAATTGATGGACCATCTCTATCTTTGCTTCGTCTGGGAGGCTGAAGAACAAGTCAAGTTCCTTGCTGTTATTAACCAGTTTCTTTGCGACATGTACCTTGTCAGCTACAGATAAATGTCGTATTACCCCAAGTGCCTCATAAACTGATTTCCTTTGAGTCTGCAAATCATAGTCAACACCCATTTTCTTCGTCAAGTCACTCAAGCCGGATTTTGTTTCTTCACAAAAAGCTCTCATCAACTCGACAAGTTTTTCACCAGTCGAATCAATTGACCTTTTTCTTTTGGATTTTGATTTCTTCCCAGTAGAACTACTTGCAGGTTGGCAAACTGATACGAAGTCATTTTCTTCCTCAGGCATCACATCATTCATATTTCCTTCAAATTCAACATTATTCACATCCAGCTGATCTTTGTCTGCACTACTAAAATCTTCAGCATTCTCCCCAGTTGCTCTATCCTTGCCAAAAATTTCACACCAATGATGATAGTGTGACCAAGTTTTGTATCTCATAGTTCGTGCAAAATGATCAATCTGCATTTTCATAGAGAAAATAAAAAAATTAATAAGATGAATCAAAAGGCAAAACAATATTAAGAGTGTTATCAATCAAAATACTTTAACATGCTCTTTCCAAATGCTTTCATTCTCCACAGTAAACATTTTAGTTTCATCATTCCAACCAAAGCCTCTTCGTCCAAGCATGAAAGATAGACTGCTATAACATTTTTTCCAAACATGCATTTTAAAGTTCACATGAGGTTCCGCACGAAGATCACTACTAGGAAATGCTTTCAAAAGTTCTTTCTCAAGACAAATCAAGTAACCTGTCCTAAAACCATTTTCACATTTCCATCCTGAAACAACTAAATCTTTCAAAGCATTAATCAATGCCTCTTCCTCTTGAAAGTTCCATATACGACGTCTATTATCAGCCTTCTGATTTTTTGTAGAAACCTTACTAGAGTTTGCACCCTCCATATTTCCCTACAAAACAACGGTTAGTATGCATATTTAATTCATTTGCACATATCATAATTTCAAATTAGATATATTCATGCACAACTAGACAACAAATACATATTTTCTGGGATAAAAATGTACTTAATAAGCAATGATAACCAATAAAGTATACTTCAATTAATTCCTAACATCATCAATGTTTGGGGAAAAAACTAGCTACATCCTCTCCATTCGTTATACATAGATGCTGCTAAGTTATCTCTCCAAGATGTCCACTGTGTACTACTCTCAATAACATCAACATAGTCTTCTTGATGAGGGTCACCAAACTCAGGAACTTCATTTTCAATCGGGTCAATTTCCATGACATTTCTAATAAAGTTATGAACTAGACAACAAGCCAATATAATACGATTTTGAACTTTGATGGGGTAAAATGAAGCACTTCTAAGGATACCCCATCGACCTTTCAATAACCCAAATGATCTTTCAATCACATTTTGAGCTCGTGAATGCTTCATATTGTAGAATTCTTCTTTATTTCGAGGAATAGATGTCCCTTCTCCCCAATCATTCAAGTGGTACCTCACTCCTCTGTACGAAGTCAAAAAGCCTTCACTATTGGTATAACCATTGTCACACAAATAATAATTTCCTGCCAACAATATTAACAAAAGAGTACTAATAGAACAATATTTAATAATATGGTTAACATCAACATAATAATATAATATTACCTCTTGGGACTCGCAAGCCATTTTCGCGTGTAACGGCATCTCGTAAAACTCTTGAATCTGCAGCACTTCCTTCCCAACCACTCAACACATAGATAAATTTCATATCTTGATTACACACTGCTAGCACATTAACAGTGGTTTGGCCTTTTCTATTGCGATAACGAGCCCTATTCTCTTTAAGGGCAGTAACATCAATATATGTTCCATCTAAAGCCCCCAAACATCCCTACAAATTAATTGATAATGAAAATATAAATAAATAATAGTGATGGAAAAACATATTTCTAAAACCATAATGCCATGCAAAGATAGCATACCTTGAACCATTTCCACCTATCGTTTGAACAATCTTCAGTTACTGATTCGGGTTGTGCAAGTAGTACTGGGTGAAGTCTTATCACATAATTGAATACTGCATGAAAATTCTTACTAACTGTTCGTCCAGATCTTTTGTAATTATGTTTTACTATGCGATTTTTTGTATGGTGCCCAAGTATTGCTAGAAACATTGCTACTTGTTCATGTATGCTAACATTTTGATTAGCCTGTAGGCCACCTGAATGTTGAAGTAGATAGCATAAACGAACAAATGCATCCCTACTCATCCTCAAGTTATTAATACCAGTAACGTCATCTACAGCAATAATCTCATGTAAATGCTCTACTTGTTTTGGGATTTTATGTTTCAGACTATAATGTTCACGAATGGGTGGACGAGACTCATTGGAAGTTAGACGTCTATGATTGATAAAATATTGTAACACAAATGCAAAAACTGTAGCAGAGTCACTCATCATCTTTCGGACCATTATAAGAACATCTCGTTTTCTCAATTCAACATCTATCCTATATAAATTTAATTTTGTTAGAACTTGATCCAATGGAATAAGATAAATATTAACAAATATATGCCATATTTATAGAGCAAAGAAAATCACATAAGAAAGATAATTAGACTAAATAAACATAAATAAAAAGAAAATATAAGAAACCACTAACCTCAATAGCAAAGTTGATCGAGTAAGTTCATACACACACACACACACATATGGAGATGGTGAAACTTGTATACAATATTGATATTCCCATTTACTTACAATTCTATATATTACATTTTTTTTGAGAGCTAAGGTGGGTAACATTTGTTAACAGCTCAGCAAAATGTAATTTACCAATCTATTCTTTACCTCTGCTTTATTAATAGTGAATTCGATCTTTGTCTCAAAATTAAAGTTGTGTATATATGCATACATTTCTCACAGTCACGAAGACATTTCTCACACATTAACAATGCTTATATATGAAGTCGATCACAGCAACAATACCCAAATCTTTCCATGCCCTGGCTGAGCCAAAAACTTATGAAAAAAAAAAACAGAACCTAAAAACTAAAACTAAAAATAAAAATAGAGAATGGAAGAACGACGGTGAGTGCTATAGATTGAGAAGCTTAGGGGAAGAGACATTCAATAATCCTCCAAATTAATGGCATAAACTATATATATCAAGTTCAAAAATTTCATGAAACACAAACCCACCAACTATCTATGCATATGCAATCAACATAGATGAATCAACTGGGTAAAAATTAAAAGAAATTGTTGGGTAAAAAAAAAATTCAGAACGAAATCATTACGGAAAAAAAAAATAGAAAATTAATCAATTGAAATTGTATCAAATCGAAATTTACCTTTCGAAACGCGAGAAAGAGAGCTGGCTTCGATCTATCATAAACCACAACAGGTAGCAGATTAAAAAAATTCTAGATGGATCTTCATTCCTCCGCTGCGATTTTGGGTGAAGATTTTCTCAGTCTCTCTCTCTTCTCCCTCTCTCGTTCTCAATTAGGGCGTAGAAGATGAGGGCAACAGTTTTTGTGTTTTCATGAAAGTTGAGGATATATTGGTCTTTTCAGTAATATTTATTAATACTAATTAGAAGGATTTCTCCAATCAGGACCTATTCTGCCGGATTTAAATCCATTAAATAATCCCAAATTTTCGAAATAATCCCGGGCTTGGGGATATCTGATTTTTTCCATCCTTCAAAGTAAACAGTAGATTAGCCTGTACTATTTTTATCTATCAAGGCTAATCAATCAAAGTAAACACCCCCTAAGGATAAGGTTTGAAGATTTGATCCACTTCAAAATCTTCCAAAACCTATCCAAAATTAAATTCTTATCACAATTGGATTTTGATAATTATTTGTATATATCCAAAAAAATACCTTATCCAAATTTTAATCATGATTTTCGAAAATAACTAGAATAATAAATCTGAAAATTTGATCCACATCAAATTCTTCCAAATTTAAAATTCAATTTTCAAATTTATCTAGATTAAAACTAGGCAAATTAAGATATACATCAAATCTAAATCCAACAACCATAATTTTCGTCCCCAACTAATAAATCTGGAAATTTGATTTTTATCAAAATCTTATCCAAATTATTTTATTAATATCGAAAATTACATAAAATGAACATATTTGGAAATTTTGACATTAATCAAAAAACCATTCCAAATAAAATACATAAGTTTCAAAATACCAAGAATAATAAATCTGGAAATTATGATCCACTTCAAAAATTACCAAATTTAAAATTCTATTTTCAAACTTATCTAGATTAGAAATAAGTAACCTAAGATATACATCAAAGATTACCTAATCTTTTTCTAATCAACAAATTTTTCGAAACATATCCAAATCAAATTAGGAAATCTTGATCTTGATCAAAAATCCATCCAAATTTGATCCTAGTTCATCGAAAATTTAAACACAAAATTAGGGATTTAATTAACTACAATTTTTTGAAAAAATTGTACTTCAAAATTTTCGAACCCTATGAGAAATAAATCTGGAAATTTGAAGAACATCAAATATCATTCCAAATCTACATTGATAGTGGGCGAAAATTTCAACCTATTTAAAACTAGAATTTTCGATTTTTACATCAAAATTCTTCCAAGTTTTGAATACCATAAAATCGAAATACATAGCCAATTAAATCTGAAAATTTAAACACCATAAATTTATCATCAAATTTAATCATGCAATTCGAAATCATGCCCGGATTAATACTAGAACAGTGCCAAAACCCGCTCTGATACCAGTTGTTGGGGATTTTTTCGAAATAAACCACCGCAGGATCATTTGGTTGTTCTATTTATGTCACATGCATGTTTATCACGTCAAGCACAAAACCATGCAAAACGAATCTAACGAAGTGGAATACATAGATTCGAATTACTTCTAATTGTCAGACAGTCTGAGGACAAGATTACAGGACTAATCTTGCTGTTGAATGAACACAGAAACATGCACCACTTATGTCAACAAAATTGGCCACCACAGTATTCTACTCTAAGATCTTCTGTTGTATTCCCGGACTGTATCTAGATTCAGAGTGGGCTGAAATCTACTAGATAGAGTTGTGAAATCTGTGGATAACTTTGAGAGACAAAGAGAGGCTGAATTATAATGCTGTAAATTTCGCCCCCCCTTCACCTATATATAGGGAGGTGGGCGAAATTTCCATCTCCAAACACTACTGGGTTTGGGCTTCTATCTCAAGTTCAATATCCAGTCCACTATCAGTCACTTGGGCTACAACAGGGATCTAGAAGAATATTAAATTTTCCACTAATTTATTTAATATCCAATATTCAATAAACTTAGGATATAATTAAATAAATTAAGTTTTACTTTTATTCCACTAAAGAAGTAAAACTGACCTACCAATTTAATACATATTTATGAATATGCTTTCTCTTTTAGTCCAGCCATTCCCCGTGTTTAAGATATAATGTTCATTAATTAATTATGTCAGCCTCTGACAGCTATAATTAGTTAACATCTAAAACCTTGAGTAGTACCACACAAGCTTTACTCATGTACGGAATAAATTCCACGTGTAGGGTTTCAACATGAACTTGTGTTTCCTCAAGAGAACATATCATCAACCTGGCGCACCAGTACACGGTGCTCATGCATACTGCTCGAGACATCATGTATACATTGTTATTACCCAAGATATCCAATTCGATCTACGAAAAGATCTCACCCATTGATAAATCAAAGTAACAAACAATGCACACATATGTTCGTCAATATCACATGAGTTCAGATGCCAAACTCTGTGGATCTTTATTCTCTCAGTAACTGGGTCAGAGACAGAGAATAGTATCCTATCGTGATCCTCCTCAATACGGTAACGAGTGTACTAGAATAATCAGTTAGTCAAGATAAACTAACTTGTCAGATTATTCTACGGTGTACCGATGGTGTGTTGAAGACCATATAAGCCGTGAGCTATTTAATACATTACAAGGTTCTAATGATATGATCTTACCGTGTGACTCCCCTCACCATATCATCTGCAATGTAAGTATATGAAACATTGCATAAAACAATTATAGAACATAATCTAAATGCAAACAGTGACTGCAATAACTTTCATTTCATATCATCATATCATCAGAAAAGTATACAAAGACAAGTCTTCCAGTATACAAAACTGACATAAAGTAAACTCCCCGACAGGCCGGGGATCTTCAGCCTGATTCGTAGCTGCCATGCCCAAAGTTTTCCATATCTGGTAGATTCTTCCCTTATTTAAAAGGTCCTGAGTCGCAGATTCTGTACTCACCGTGCCCTAGCAGCGCCAACATGCAACTTTTCTTGTAGAGCCGAGCATCCTTCTGGAAGCGTCAACTTGCTTTCCACGGCTCCTCTTTCCTTTGGCAGCTAGGGTGCGTTGCTCTTGCTATAGCTGGCATTTGTTTCCTTTGTGCCCAATCTCATTTCCTTCTCCTCTCAATCACTCTGGGGTTGTTGTGGGCACGATCACAAACTTCTCCTCAATTTTTGCTGGAATGGTGGGTGATTTCCGCCATGCTTGAAAGAGAGTTTTTCGCTGAGAATTTGTTGCTCATCTTGTTATCATTGGCATCATAATGCCCTCCAGAAGTGATTCTCCTGCCTCCTACTGCCCCTTGTGCCCATTCTGGCTCTTTCCAACTTAAAAAACACAAAAAACAAAGGACAAAAGAATAAGAAAAAGACATAAAAACACGAGAGAATTTGGACTTGTCACACCCACCCACTTTAGTCATACTTGCCGTTAAGTATGTGGGTACCACATGCCCAAAAGAAAAAACAGAAAACAAAAGGAGGAAAAGACAGACTCAAGACAAAGACACGACAAATCAAGCATGTAAAAGTAAATCCCTTACGGGCACAAAGACCTAGGTACCTGATCACACTCAGCAACATATAAATAGTAAAAACATACTTAATGCCCACTGTAAATCAAAATTACTAAGTTATTGGTTCTCCCATGCCTTCCTCACTCAAGTGTTTTGGCTAAGTGTTTATGCTTAAGGAAAGATATAATTTAACTGATGGTCACTATAGACTTGCAATTGCTCTTGTTCCTCCACCACTGTTGGTATAATGTGCATACCTATGCTAAGGTCTTCAAAGGTTGTAATGGGGCTACAGGTTTAAGGTAGGAAATATTTAGATCTGGCTCATTTTTAATCAAATTTTCCCTTTGGGAGACTTCTGTTGACTCATACTGGCCTTTGCCACCGTGCCCATTTTATTAAGCACATGTCCCAAATTTTTTATTTGGGCATTTTGTACTTTTATTTTCTTGGGGTTTCTTTTTCATCATTTTTTTTCTTTTTTTTATTTCGACCCATTTTTTTCTTTTTCTTTTCCTTCTTTTGGCATTTCATGCCTTATAACACACCAGATTTATCCTCTCCTCATGCCCATGGTCTTTTTTTTTGTGGTTTTCAAGAAAGAACATGACCAGGGCTTAATTTATTTTGGCTCAAATAAGGTGTAACAACCCGAATTTTCAGAATATGATTAAGTAATTCTTAATTTTAATTAGGAAATATTAAAAGGAATTTTGAGCATAATTAAGATGTTTCGGTTCTAAGCCGCGATTTTAGGATTTATTTTTCGTAAAATCATCTTTTTGAGAATTTTGATCCGAGCTCAATTATAGCCGATTTTGGTCATGTTTGAAAGGTGTTGACCCAAGGAGCATGTCGGTGCTTTCGGATTTTGAATCGGAAGTCGTTTGAGTTCCCGGTGATTTAAAACGCGTTTAAAGAAGATATGAATAGTGTTTTTCCGTAGGAGCGCGTTCGTTAGAAATTTACGAAATCTCGTGTGTTGACCCGAGCTTTGTCCTTTCAAGCCTATCTTATAGGAAATTTCTCAAAGAATCCGTTGGTGTTCCCAGATTTTCATTCTGAGGTCAATTGAACGCTCGGGAATTTTATTTGTCCCTTGTGTGGAATAGTAACTTTATTTTTGAAAAGATGATCTTTTCTCGTTTTCCTTGAAGATGACTCGTTCTTTATCCCGAGTCAAGTTGCTTCAATAGTACTCAAGCCAACGAACCTTCTGGTATTTTCGGATTTTATGTCTGAGATCATTTGGACCTCGACATCGAATAAAGTGCCTTTAACCGAACCCGATATTTTTAAAGCAGTGCTGTTGCATTGAAGAAGCTTCTCGAAGAAGCTTGGATTTCCCCTATAAATAGAGGAGCCCCTCCCCTTCATCCTTGCTCATTTTCATTTCTCAACCTCCATTTCTAAAGTCGAGCGAGGAGTGCTCTTCGTGAGCGCACCTCCGAGACGAGTAGTTTTTGTTCGGCGAGTCGAGCGTGGAGGAGTGGAGGAGGAGTTTCCGCCGTCGGAAATCGCCCAGGTGGTGCGGTCGCGGAGGATCCTACGGTCGCAGGGGCTTCCGCGGTCGCGGGAGTGCCCTCTCGGCCAGGGTGGTGCGCGGGCGCGCGGAGATGCGCGAGCGCGGGGATTCCGCGGGCGCGGGGTCCGCGAGGGCGCGGGGCTGCTGCGGCAGCTCCGACACGTTTTCATGTGGAGGCCATAACTTTCGCCTCGGTTGGAGTTATGAGGCGCATGAGTACTCAAATCGAAGCTCTTTCGATGATCTACAAGGTAACAGTGGCCGATTGTCCGGAATCGAGATCAGTCAAATCAGATTTTCCGTCCCCTTTTGTGGTAATTTCAGGTGCCTTAATCTTTTAAATTCTCGTGTTTTAAGTTATAGTTAAGGGTCAAGGGTTTAGATATCGTTTCGATGTGTTATTAGGAGCTCGAATAAGGATTCAAGTTGTTGATCGACTTTCATAAAGATGAGGTGAACCCCGAGGAGGCCCGATGAAGGATTTTCGGCTCGTTGCTTTGTCTACGCGCTTGTCATCAAAATGCTCATCATCGAGGTGGGTGGTTCTAAACTAAGTATAAGGTTTGAGCTATTAAGCTCTAGAAGCATGTTAAGGAAAGGAAAATATCCAATTAAAATATTTTATGCTCTGCCTGTTTAGTCTCTGTACAAGGAAAGGAAGGGAATAAAGGAAGTTATATGCATGATTATGTTGAATTGTTATTTGAGTTAGATAAAGTAAAGGAAGTTAGTATAAGTTAAGTGAGCTCTTAAGTATGTTTAGATATGCTAGAATTGTTTATATACAATTTATGCTAGCACGAAGTGTTTAGAATTACTTTATTTGTAATCGATGTTTTTCCGTGTTCATTTCATCGTATTTGAATGTTTATGCTTTGTTAAAAGCTCGTATAGTTAAGGATTAAGGATTAATGATTGCCTTGTTAGTGTAGCGTTAAATCCCTTATAGGCCGAGATCATGCTCAATTTAAGAATTAGCCTTAGACGATTGCTCTAGGTTTGGTATTGCTAACTAAGTCAAGTAAGTAAAGAAGGTTAAGGTTAAGTAAGGAAGGAGGTTAATGAAGGATATAGCTTCTGTTGTAAGCACGTTGTCAAGCTCAAAGAACAGTTTAATGATTCCGAGTTATTTGAATAGTCATACCTATTGAGCATTCTGGTATCTATTCATCTTCAGTTGACTTGTGAATAAGTCTTTCATGCTTGTTATTATTGTTCGCCTACGAAGAGGCTTTTCCTTTCAAGCATGATTCTGTTCATTCAAGTTAAGTTTTGAGTTAGTTTCTTGTTTGGTCCTATGAATGGGACAGTATGATTTATTTGACTCCGACCTTTTTATGGGTCTTAGCCATTGTGGCTTTTGAGGAAGTCTTGTTTAGTTATAAAGTCAAATTCCTATATGTTTGTCTTTGGATTCTGTTTAAATTTCGGTTGGCCTATGATTTGGCATCCCGTTGACTCGATTGAATCCTTTGACCCCTTTGATTCATTAAAGATGATAGTCCTTCCAAGTCATGAAGTTAAGTTGCCTAAGTTATGAGGCGCTAACTTAGTTTAATTCTAAAAAAACCCCCCTGGATTTCTGATTAATCTACCTATTCTTCGGCTTTTACGCCCAACAACCCCGTCCCTATTCTCGGGACCGGGCTGTTACACAGGGCTGCAAGGGATAACATCAGGGTGGTTTTATTTGGCTTTGTGGGCTTAGAAAAAAAATTGCCTAAGCATTTCAGTGTGAATTCAGGCCTAATTCCTTGTGACCTCGAAATAGATCAAAAATAAGTTCTAGTTTACCTGAATTCAATAATGTAGAAATCACACAAGAAAGAATAAGCACGTGTATTTGTGAATTCAGGCCTAATTCCTCACAAGGTACTTAGTTCATTCATCATATAAGCAGTAACATGGGCATGCTGAAGTGAAAATACAATAAAATATGTTGCCTTATGGTCACAAGACCCTAGACTCCATGCTTTTAAGTTCAAATATTTACACATGCTTGACACATAAAAAAATACAAAGAAGGCAGAGTAACCTCCACCCACACACTTTGCCTTCGGCAAAGTGGGTGTGATAAGGTTATCCTATGAACCACAAACTCAACGAAACATTAAAGGGCCCCCTACCCACATACTTTGCCTTAAGCAAAGTAGATCAGTACGGGGGTTATCTAATTACAAAAAAAAAAACACAAAAACAACAAAACAAACAAAACACAAAAACAAAAGACTCCTAATGCCCACACCCACACAGTTTGCCTTAAGCAAAGTGTGGAAATGGGGCGACACCTAAACAGACACAAAACAAAACAAAAAATAAAAACCTAATCAAAGGGAAAGAGTACCAGTTCAGGCATCAGAGGGGGTCGGATAATTGAATCCGACGTGCTTGAAATAGGCAAACAAGGCGGTCTTCAATCGGTCTAGTCTAGCTATAATGGTGGTGGATGTTGGCTCTTGCTGCTGTGCCCTCGGGGGCCTCTTGATGGGTCCTGCATTCAAAGGAAAACTAAGGCTACTTGAAGTTTCTAGCTTCGATATGCCAAACACGGGTTTTCCTTCTTCATCGTCAAAAACATCCATCATTCTTTTCAAGTAATTTAAATCAAACAACTCTACATGCTTGCAATACAGATTAGTAGATCAAGGATCAAACAAACGCAGTTTTTCAGCAAGATGAGTAATCAGTTGGGCACAAGAGATTCAGTTTTTAGAATGGGCTACGGTGTCCTTGAAATGGGCTATGGCCACAGCTCCGAAGTTTATCCTCTTCTTGTGCACCATGCACCATAGGACAAACAACTCCTAATTTGTGATGGAGTTGGAGCTATCTTTCCGGCCAAAGAAGTTGTAGGTGAGTACTCGGTGATAAAAGCGAAGGGCGTTGCTTTTCAGCATGTACCCCTTGCTAGTTCCATACTTGAATTTGGAATCGTCACCTAACTCAGCCCACTTCTCATCCACATTCTCATTCATGGGAACCATAACAAGAACAAACTTATAATCATCATCATTCAGATCCAAGAATGACACAATGCCCAAACCCAGGTTCAAATCATCAACAGACAGATTAAAATTTTTACCAAAAATTTTAAACTTAAAAACTTTGGCAGAAGTGCCTCCCTTCCCCACACTCTTCACAGACAGATCATGGAAAAACTCATAAACCAACTTGGGAAAAATCAAACAATCTCATTCAATGAAAAATGACCAGCCAATGTTAGAGAAGAGTGCTCTTACCTCTAACTCGATGCCCAAGACGGCGAGTGAGGTGAAGTGGATGGTCTTGCTGTGCACAATCTCCCTTGTGGGCAAGATGCTTTCTTTTTTTGGCATGATTTTTCCAGAAGTCGGGCTAACCACAATTTTGCCCTTCTTTGCAGACGGCTTGGCAGAGGCCTTGCCTTTCCCCTTGACAGACACAGAGGGCGCATCGGTTGTGCCCTCAGTGGTTTCCTTCAGAGAGAGAGAGTGGTCATCCAGACTCTTGTGGGCTCGTGACTCCCCACTGCTTTCAGTTTTTCCCTCCTTGGCTTCCTCATCCTCCGACAGCGTCAGCAACGGTTGTTTCTTCCTCTTCAAGGTCTGTGACTGAGCTTTCGCGGGGATGACCTTTTCCTTTTTGACCTTCTTCAGCTTCTTAGTTATAGAGGCCTCAGGGGTGTGCTCCGGTGTAGGCTCGGGGATCACATCTTTCTGCATGTTTCCCTCCTCTTGGTCGTCGATCTCATCGGCGGTCTCCTCTATAATTTTCAGAGAGGGCTCGTAAGCCTTCTTGGACTCTCAGGTGAAAACAGATGAAAGCGGTGGTTTGACGGTGGAGAGAGGTTGGACGTTCATGGCGGCGGTGCTGGATGGCTTGGTTGGTGGAGTGGCGTCGGTGGTAGTGTCTTTAGTACTTTCCGACGAAATGTAAGGGGTAAATTCTTCTTTGAGGACTTTACATCGTGAGTTTTGGGGGCCATGGTGATCGTGGGTATAGCGGTTTGAGAGAGGGAGTTTTTAGAGAGAGAGAGAGAGGGTCTGTAATTTTTTAAATTTATTAAGTGAAAATAGGCGAGTGAATTTTAGGGAGGAAATGGATGAGGGTTAAATACTTGGATTCACCCTAGCCACTCAATTTGAATTGATGTGACAGGCCCGTCAGATGACTTTTGGGCTTCTAGGGTTTCCTTGTATGAAATCTTGTGCTGTGCCCACGGGGGTAGAGAGATCCTGAATTTTCCAGAATTGCCTTTGCTGGTGCCCTCCATACTGGAAGCATCCAAATTGGCTAGATTCTTTCCTTCCATGAAAAATTCACTTGAATTTGTTCCCTAAAATACTCCAAAAGCAAATACAGTTGTAAAATCCAACTCCTAGTCTAACATGGCAAAAAATAATCAGTAAAAAGGAAAGAATTAAATTGTGAAAAATTATAAAGGAAAGAAAAACAAATAAACATGGGTTGTCTCCCAGTCAGCGCCCCAGTTATCATCGTGGGCACAATGCTCCTTAGTCTCACATGTATATAGGCTCAACGAGCTGGAGCCCGAGAGCCTCTTTAGATAAAACCATTGGTTCCTTAAGATGCTTCAGCCGCTGGCCGTTGACTTTGAACATCTCTCCAGTACTTGAATCAAGTAATTCCACTGCTCCATTTGGGCACAAAGTATGGATCTCATATGCTCCTGACCATTTGGACTTAAGTCCTCCTCATAATAGCTTCAGCTTGGAATTATACAGCAGAACCTTTTTCCCACGCTGAAACGGCTTGTGCGAATGAGTTGGTCATGGGTTCTTTTCCTTATTTCCTTGTAGAGAACAATATTGTCATAGGCTTCCAACCTCATCTCTTCTAACTCTTGATGCTTGAAGGGCAATGGGAAGTGATCTTTCCTTGTGACGGTGTTGAGCTTCCGATAGTCTATACAGACTCTCCATCCAGTTCGTAGCCTCATGGGCACAAGCTCATTTTTCTCATTTTTTACCACCTGAATTCCTAACTTCTTGGGCACGACGTGAATCAGGCTCACCCACTTGCTGTCTGAAATGGGATAAATAATTCCCATATCTAGCAATTTCAGTATCTCCTTCAGCACCACCTCATTCATTGCGGGGTTCAATTTGCATTGGGCATCCCGCACAGGTTTGGCATCATCCTCCAAGAGGATTTTGTGCATGCATACTGTAGGGCTTATGCCCTTGATGTTGGCCAGAGTCCATCCCATTGCTTCTTTGTATATGCGTAATAGTCTCAATAGCCAGTTTTCTTTAATATGATTTAGTTCTTCGCTTATGATAACCGGCAGTGTCTCATTCTCCCCAAGATAGGCATACTTTAAGTGGTCAGAGAGATTCTTCAATTCTAACTTTTGTGCCCTCTGCACCGATGGAAGCATCCTGTCTGTCTGTGTCATTGTGGGCAAATTGAAGTCCACCACTCCATGCGATAATTCTTCCAAAGAGTACAGCATTATGATGGCATCCCTGGTTTCCTCATCTTCATCAAGGGCATCGTAGTTAGTTAACCCAGTTTGCAATGCCCATTTCAGAGGTTCTTGGTTGTTCATGCGACCCAGAATGGCTTGAGATTGGGCACATCAATGGTTTACAAAGTGGACCGACTTCGGATCTCATGGGTATTTCATGGCTTCATAGATGTTGAACACAACTATCTAGCAATCGAACTCACATGTCAACATGCCTTCATCGACATTGATCTTAGTGCGAGCAGTTTTTATGAAAGGCCTCCTTAACAGTAGAACGGATGTAGACTGTGTTGTGTTGCCTATGTCCAAGACATAGAAATCTGCTGGAAAAAATTAATTTCCCCACTTTCACCAAGACATCTTCTATTAAACCTTTGGGGTAGACATTTGATCTATCTGCCAACTGGATGATCACCCTTATTTCTGATGACATATTTAATACCTCAAATTATAGATCGTGCCAAGTGCAAGTGTACACGGATGTAGCAAGCAATGATACGAGTCGAACCACAAGGAATATGAGTTATGATCTTAACTATGCAAGTAATGTTGACCTAAGTTACATTCACTATCTAAACAAACATCATTTCTTTAGAGAATGTTTTGTTCCAAGTTCACCAAATATCACAAATGTACTCTTGAATGTAAACTAGTAAACACTTCAAATGAGAGATTTAAAGGGTAATAAAAGGAGACGTTCTAGGGTGCTAGATCCTTGATCAAGGTATTCTCAAAACCAAATGAATCACATATCTCTCCTCTCTCAATCATGATTTGGGCAAAAGATCATCTAAGCATTTTCTCAAACACCTAGCATACAAGCAAGTGCAAAACTCACTATCTCTAGTAATGTAACAGCCCGGTCCCGAGGTAGGGATTAATAAATGGGGACGGGGTGTTATTAAGGGATTTAATGAGTAAACTCAGAAGATTAACGAAGAAGTTTAAGAATAAAGGTACGCTTTGAAGATAGATGATGATTCTCGGGTTTACTTGATTAAGAAGGAAACATGCTTTAGTGGAATAAAACGGCTAATTAATCAGATACTAACAAGCATAGGCCCTTTTATAGGCGAAAGAAAAACATACTCGGAAAGCGGAAATAAACTTAATATGCGTCTCATATATATGTAATCATGTCTAGAAATATTCTTAGAATCTCGAATAATCATAATAGAACTATGAATGGAATTTAGAAAGAGTTAATCAGAGTAGCATAACACATAATGGGATTTCAAAGAACTTATATAATAGCAAAACAATCTTGGTAGCCAACCCACATCCACAGTCACCATCATCTTCGGCATCTCAACCTGAAAACATTTGAAAAAGAGGGCGTGAGCACTAATGTACTCAGTAGGTTTTAATGAAAACTTCTTTAATAACTTTTGAAATATCCAACAATGAACTGGCGGTATATGGAGAGCAAAACGCAAAAGCCCTCTCCATATCCGCAAAACCTTTTCTTTACTTTTGGGCCCAACCTTGGCTCAAACCTGATGTCAACTGTACCCTTAGGCATGCTATGGGATAGAAGAGGGGTTACCTCAAATATCCAACAAGTTTGCGAGGGAATTAACCCAGCAGTGACTCCTTTTAAAAGTTGTGAGCTCAATTCTTGCTTAAGCGAATTGCTAAGTTCCTTTCTTTCTTAATCTTGCTAGAAAAACCAATCTTAGAGCAACGTCTAAGGGCTAGTCCTTTAATAAAGCATAATCTTGGCCTATAAGGGTTTTAACGCTACCCTAAGAAGGCAATTCTTAATTCTTAACTTACGAGCCTTATCACAGCATAAATATTCAATACAAGGAGATGAACGTAAATGAATACGAATTTCAACTAAAGACTATTCTAAACATCACATGCTAAGCATAAATAATACTTTAATATTTCTAGCATTTCTAAACATGCTCAAGAGCTTAATTAGAACATAATATCTTTCTTTTATTCCTTCCTTGTACAGAGATCGATCAGGCAGAGCAAAAATGCTTTATTGGATATTTCATTTGCCCTATATGCTTCTAGAGCTTATTAGCTCAAACTTTAGATGAGTATAGATTTACCCACCTCGATTACTAGACAGAAGATGAAGCAACAAGCTGAAGATCCTTTTCCGATTTTCTACGAGGCTCACTTCCTCCTACAAAAGTCGAATCATCGACTTAGCGACCTCTTTTGAAGAAATCGACTATCTAAAGTGAGAAATAACAACCTCTAAGATTTATTTACAGATTGCACGACTTTACGACTTTATAAATTTCGAGAAGAATTTATTTAAAGAACATCTCGACTTGATTTCCCAATTTTTAGACAAAGTATAACTTGAGTAGATAAATTGAGAATATCTTGATTGCTTCTCTAAAATTTAACTTGAAAATAACATGGGAATAACACCACTTGAAAAGCTTTAAAAGCTTGGGAAGAGGGTACGGAAATAGCTGGAAAAGAAATGGTGGAAAACAACACGGAGAAGGGGGGCCGCCGCGGCGCACATGGGCGCCCGCGGGACACCCCCGCCGCGGGGCCATCTTGCCCCGGCGGGCTCCCCACCACCGCGGGGCCACCTTGCCCCGGCAGGCTCCCCACCCCCGGCGGGCTAGGCGCGGCCGAGGGGGGTGTGGCGCGGCGGCGCACCCCCTCTCCGCGGGGCTCCTTTTCTCTCTCTCTCTCTCTTCAACTAGGTTTCTTCAACTGTGTTCTGCAACTGAGTTCTTCATGTTCGTTGATTCTTCGACGAACACGAAGAACACGAAGAACAATTAACCCGAATTTTCTTAAAACCGACATACTTGAAATTAACATGCAACAACATGCTTTAACTTTTAAAAAGAATTTTGGCATAATAACGACGTAAACACGATAATCCTCTTAGCCAACGGCGCCTGTAGCACCTTCCCTCACCGCATCCCTTCCACGCCACTCTGCTCGTTGTCTTGCAAAACACTCACGAAGAACGCTTTTTATTTCGACAGAACTTTCTCGGCTCTTACCAGCTTTCCCACTCTCTATGAAGTGAAATGGATGGAAATGAGCAAATGAATGCAAAGGGGTGGCCTTGTATTTATAGCAAAAGCTTTGGCTTCCAAGGGAAGCCACTTCAGTGCAAGAATATTGCAAAAGTTACCCCGGATTCGGTTAAAAGCTGCTTTATTCGATGTCGAGGTTCAAATGACCTCAGACATGAAATCTAAAAATACCGGGAGACTCGTTGGCTCAAATACTAGTGAACCAACTTGATTCGTGAAAAAGACGGGGTCGTCCGAAGAAAGACGAGCAAAGATTCCCTTTTTGGAATTACTTTTTATTATTCACTCAGACTGACAGATTTTACTCCAGAGCGTTCGATTGACCTCAGAATGGTAATCCGTGAACGCCAACGGAATTCTTGGGTCATTTCCCATAAGAATGGCCTGACAGAACTAGACTCGGATCAATGAGGAGGATTTCGTAAATTTCTCAAAACACGAACGCACGCAAAAGCTACTATTCATTTATCCTTTAAATACGTTTTTCATCACCGGGAACTCAAATGACTTTAGAATTACAATCCGAAAACACCGGCGTACTCCTTGAGTTAAAACCTTTCTAACGAGACCATGAATGGCCATAAAATAATTAAGATCATATTTTCCGAAAAGATGATCTTCACAAAAACTGACTCTTAAAGTCGTGACTGACATCTGACCTTAATTAACCTTAATTAAATTTCTTCCTTAACTTCTTAATTATCATTAAGAATCCTCTAAACCTTAATTAAAAATCTGGGGTGTTTCAAGTAAACATTTCACTCAAGCCTTCCATGGTCCCAGATCACCATTGACAAGCCTAATACTCATACTTATCTCAAAATACAAGTAAAAGGTCTTATGGATCAAATACACATACATAATGAGCAAACCTAGTCACACATTAAGTAACACATGAATCTAAGTGAAGGCCATCCACATACATTCACAAATTAGCACATTGATCCATAAGATTTAAAACGGGAAAGGTACATTCATCATACATTCATCTCAAACACGCATCATCAAAGTATCCAACACCCAAAACCTAAATAGATTAACTACTCATGCTTTTGAGATTAAAATCACAAAACTTTTAAATAAACATAGGTAGAGATTAGATTAAACCAATAGGATGTACAAAAAGTATCCACAATGACCCTTCCACTTCAACTTCAACTTCAAGAACAATATCCACCAACCCCTTCTCCTCCTTCTCTCCTTGACTATCTATATTATTTTTACAATGTGAGAAAAGTTTTTAAAGGGAATGAGAATGCTATTTTCTTCACAAATTTGCCTCTATATCCCTTCTCCTCCTTTTGGATATATAAAATTCCACCAAAAATAATTGAGGGAAGGGGATTGGATAAGGTCCGCAAAATAGAGCACTAGGGCGCGACACGGACTCAGTTGCGGCCTTGCTCGCGCTGTAGGTCACACCGAGCCAATGGTAGAAACACTCGCGAGTGCGACCGGGGCAGTCACGCCACCAGTTGCATTGTAGATCGCGCCTCAACACAGAAGGAATGGGCCGCAGGCACAAGCGGATGTGGTCGCGCCTCAACTCGTGTTGTGGGTTGCGCCCTGTGGCACGACCGGACTCGCATCTGTACTTGTGCTGTGGGTCATGCCTGCGGGTCTGGAATATGGGTTTCTTCATTATCACACCTGGAATTTGTACTTGGATTAAATATGGGTTTGGACATCAAAAATATACAATTGGTTTATAAAATGGTATTGAAATAGCCCTAAGTTGCACTCAAAAGAAGAACAAAAATCCCGATTATCAGTTTCCTTGAGTGGTCCCAAATTCAGCTCTTTATAAATCGTCATAGGCATGACGTTTATGGATACGCCGAGATCAAGCATCGCCTTTTCAATCTTCTTGCTCCCAATTATGCATGGTATGACAAACCTACCAAGATCTTCACACTTCTTAGGCATCTTTTGTAACACTGCAGAGACATTTTCTCCCACGAAAAGTCTCACATCATCTTCAAATTGTACCTTCTTGGTACACAGCTCCTTCAAGAAATGGGCATAATGAGAAACTTGCCTTATTGCATCCAATAGTGGAATATTGATTTCCACTTTCTGAAAAACCTTGAGAAGTTCTTTCATCTCCTCTTCTTTTTTGTCATGGGCAAAACGTTCAGGAAAGAGAAGCTTCTTATTTGTTTCTTATCTTATGGGCTCAGCAACCTCTTCTTGTGTCTACTCTTCTTCTTTTGCTATGCCTTCAGTGTCTCATTTCTGTTCAGCTTTCATTGCTGTCTCTTCATTTCTTGTGGACATAACATTCACTTGTTCTCGGGGATTTACCAGTTGAGATGGTAATTATCCGTTTCTTTCCTTCAGTTGGGAAAGTTCTTGAGCTAGTTGAGAAATTTGCTTGCTCACATGTTGCAGAACGGTCCTTGTCTCTTGTTTGAACCTTTCATTCTGCTGTTGTGACTTCACATTCTCCTTGGCCAGGGCATGGACTAGTTCGGCTAGGCTGGGTTATTCTCGTGCCCGGTAGTGGTGGTTGTAAATTAGGTTGGTGGGTATCATTCCTCTTCCATCTGAAATTCTTGTAGTCCCTCCATCCAGGATTGTACGTTTGAGAGTGGGGATCATATCGCTCGTTGTTGTTATGCCCACTGAGAGAGTTGACTTCAGCGATGTCCTCCTCCTATTGTGTTGGGTATTCATCAGTGAAATGGGCCACAGTCTTACACACTCCACACACTCTTTTCTTTGGTGCTCCAATATGGTTTATAACTTTCTTCATCTGGTCAAAATCCTTTCTAGTTTGACCTCAAGGTGCGTTGATTTCCCAGCATCTGAAACTGTCCTTGTGCCCTTGGCACTTTTATCTCGATTTTCATCAGCCATTTCTGCCAGAATTCGAAAGGCTTCGGTTCATAATTTATTCAGGATATATCCTCCACATGAAGCATTGACAATGATTTTGTCCTATGGTCTTAACCCAAATATAAAGTATTGGATTAGATCATGATCTGTGATCTGGTTTTGTGGGCATTTCATCAACATGGTCTGGAATCGACACCAGTAGTCGTAGAAACTCTCATTTATGCCCATCTTTAGACTTTCAATTCTTCACCTCATCTTCTAGACTCGAGATGCAAGAAAATATTTTTCCAGGAATTTCTGCTGCAGTTGGGCCCATGTGGTTATACTGCCAGTTGGCAGTGTGTATAACCAGTCTCGTGCCCCGTCATGAAGAGTGAACGGGAATGAGACAAGCTGCACATATTTTTCCTTTCCCCCATCCGTAGGTTGAGTTTGACACAGCATCTCAAAATCTTGAATATGCCTCTGAGGGTTTCTCTAGTCATCCCATGGTATTTGGGTAAGATCTGGATTAAAATTGCATTTAGCTCCCAGCTTCCAGTGATTGTTGGGAGCGTAATGCCCATGGAGTGTAAATTCATGTTAGTCAAAAAGACTAACTGCCTCAGCGTTCTGCCTTCTTATTCAGCCATGGGGCTATCCTTAGTTGTTCTTCTTGAGCTCTTTCTTGCTCCAGTTCTCTTTTAGGAGCGAGTCTCTCTGCTTGTTGTGCCCTCCGTGCTTCTACTCTTCTCATCTTCAGAGTCTTCTAAGGTTCTGGATCGCATGAGCAATCTCCTGTAGAGGTATTGGGCATCCGCCGGCCAGGCTCACAAGTTGGGACAATAGAATTTCAAGAACCAGCTCCCCGACAACGGTGCCAATTCTAACGCGCGGTTATTTTGCGGTTAGAATAATTCTCAAGAGAGTTATCCTTATGCCAACAACAAGGTGTAGCAAGCTAATATGAGTAAGGGTCGATCCTACGAGGAGCTGTGAATTCTATCTTTCAGTGTCACTTTTCCAGAAGGGTTGATGAATGTTGTGGTCTCCATACTTATATTTAAAGACTGTAAAATAAAATAACAAAACAAAACAAAATGAGAAAGGAAAATATTAGTAGTAACGTATTCCGGATTAGAACTTAGATGTCGATTACTTATGTGAATCTAATTACCTGGTTATAGGCAATAGATCTCTCACACTTACCTAATCTATCCTTTCCGTTTAGCTTAGAGGTGATCTCTCGTCCCCTAAACCCTAACTTGTTACCCAACCCCGATTTCTCATATGATTGTATACAATAAAGCAGCATTATGCCCTAGACAGATCCAGATTTACCTAGACAAAGATCTCTCTTATGCCCTCAGTACCCGTGATGTATCCCATCCCTTTATTACCAACACACAACTACGATTCATTGAACATTTATAGAGATAGTGAAAACAATTCTAATTAATGAGTGATCAGCCCTAATTAACTAGCTTAGCCCACTGTATAATGCAACAAAGCAAACGATTACACGACGGAACCAAATTCACACAATTTATGCCCATAAGCCTTACGATTCTTACGTGTTCATTAAGTTCTTATCTTTGTTCAATCCGAAATAATGAGTCTAGCCGCTCATGCTAGACATAGAACAATAATAATAAATATAAGAAATAAAAAAAATAAATTAAAATAAAACTTACTTATATTAATCAGCAAAAGAATCCAACTCCAACGCTGGACTTAAGAACATAAACAGGAAAATTCTAAGTGTCTGCGGGCATAAGGCCCGAGACCTATTGCAGAAAATAAATTATTTGTAAGTAAAAAGATAAAAAAGTGGTAAAGAGTGTATATGTTTCTTGTCATGAAATCAACTTAGATAGGAGTACAAAGAAATAAAGTAAACTCCCCGACAGGCCGGAGATCTTCAACCCAATTCGCAGCCACCATGCCCAAAGCTTTCCATATCTGGCAGATTCTTCTCTTATTTTGAAGATCCTGAGTCACAGATTATGTACTCGCCATGCCCTAGCAGCATCGACATGCAACTTTCCTTATAGAGCTGAGCATCCTTCTATAAGCGTCAACTTACCTTCCGTAGCACCTCTTTCCTTCGGCGGCTAGAGTGCATTGCTCCTGTTGTAGCTGGCATTTATTTCATTTATGCCCAGTCTCATTTCCTTCTCTTCTCAATTGCTCTGGGTTGCTGCGGGCACGATCAGAAACTTCTCTTTTAGCTTTTGCTGGAATGGTGGACGATTTCCGCCATACTCGAGAGAGAGCTTTCCGCTGAGAAGTTGTTGCCCATTTTGGTATCATTGGCATCGTAATTCCCTCTAGAAGTGATTCTCCTGCCTCCTACTATCCCTTGTGCCCATTCTGGCTCTTTCCAACTCAAAAAACACAAAAAAGAAAGGACAAAAGAACGAGAAAAAGACACAAAAATACGAGAGAATTTGGACTTGTCAAGCTCCAATCCTGTTTGCAAAGAAGAAGAATGGCACATTGAGAATGTGCATTGATTATAGATAGTTAAATAAGCTAACCATCAATAATCGATACCCTCTCCCAAGAATAGATGATCTTTTTGATCAGCATAAGGGAACAAGTGTCTTCTCTAAGATATATTTGAGATTTGGGTATCATTAGCTGAAGATTCAAAAGGAAGATATCCCTAAAACCACTTTTAGGACTCGCTATGGGTATTATAAGTTTATAGTAATGCCATTTTGTAACGTCCCAGATTTTCAGATCAGGTTTAGAGAATTCTTAATCATAATTAAGAAGTAAAGGAAGAGATTTTTATAAGATTTAAGTGAAGTCAGATGCCAATCACGACTTTAGCGGTCAATTTTCGTAAAATCATCTTTTTAAAAATTTTGATGTTAACTCTGTTATGGCCGATTTTAGTCTTTTTAGAAGGGTTTTAACTCAAGGAGTATGCCAGTGTTTTCGGATTTTAAATCTGAAGTCGTTTGAGGTCCCGGTGATGAAAACGTATTTAAAGGATTTATGAATAGTACTTTTGCGTGCGTTCATGATTTGAAAAATTTACAAAATCCTCCTCGTTGATCCGAACCTTGTTCTGTCAGGCCCCTCTTATGGGAAATGATTCAAGGAATCCGATGGCATTCACGAATTTCAATTCTGCGGTCAATCGAACGCTCGAGAGCAAAATCTGTCAGTCTAAGTGAATAGTAAAAGTAAATTCCAAAAAATGAATCTTTGCTCGTCTTTCTTCTGACGACCTATTTTTCATCCCAAGTTAAGTTGGTTCAATCGTACTCGAGCCAACAAGTCTCCCAATTTTTTCAGATTTCATGTCTAAGGTCATTTGGACCTCAACATCGAATAAAGCAGCTTTTAACCGAACCCGGAGTAACTTTTGCAGTATTTTTGCACTGCAGAAGCTTCTTTGAGAAGCCACACTTTCTCCTATAAATGGGGGAGCATCCCTTCACTTCAAATTGCTCATTCTTCACTTCTTCATTCTCAAAAATCGAGATAATAGCAAAGCTCTAAGAAAAAGTCGAGAGGAGTCTCTTCGAGAATTCACCACCGAGTCGACGAGTGGAGTGGTGAGGAAGATATGCTCTGGGGAAAGGTGTTAGGGGTACCGTCGAGTTGTAGTAGGTGGCTCTACCACCGTTACAACTCGATGAGATGCCGAGCTAGCCACCTTCCTTTGGCGCACTCGACTTTGTCCATTCTAATTCATCAATGTTGGATTCAAGCCCTTTTCTTTTAGTTTCCGCATTTCTTTTCTGTCTTTCATTATTGTATTTCATTATCGCTCTCGTTATTTCATTCTTGTTTATTTCATTTAAGTTCCATATTTAAGTTCCGTATTTAAATCCCGTATTTAAAGTTCCGTATTTAAAGTTCTGTATTTAAAGTTTCATCTAGTTAAAGATATAATCATGTTTATGCCGTTATTATGTCGATTTCTTTTCAAGTTTAAAGCATGTTTGTTTTTAAGTTTTGTCTAAGTGTTAAGCCTTGTTTTAGAGTTTAAAATATCGAGGAAAGGGAGAGACGACTGAGTAACACCTCGACCAACACTTCGATCGGAAGTTTTCAAGGTTCGTGAGAGTGCACAGACCGTGCAAATGTTACACGGCCCGTGTAAGGCAGCCCAGAACTCTCGGTATTATTTTCTGAAGGGCTTACATGGTCCGTGCAAGGGTCTGCACGGACGGTGATAACTTAGCACTTACCGTGTCGGAAATTTTGGCGTGTTTTGCTTCGCCTTAAGGCCTAGCACGGCCCGTGTAAGGCTTCTGCAGTTATGTCTCGGCACATTTCCGTCTGGAGGCCATAACTTTTGACTCAATTGGAACCACGAGACCCATGAGTTCTCAAATCGAAGCTCTTTCGAAGATCTACGTTGAAGCAATGGCCAATAATCCAGAATCTCGATCATTTTAGTCGGATTTTCCATCCCCATTTTCGGTAATTTCGGATGTCTAAATCCTTTTAATTCCCTTATTTTAAGTCATAGTTAAGGGTCAAGGGTTTAGATATCATTTTGATGTCTTATTAGGATCTCGAATAAGGTTTCAAGTAATTGATCAAATTTCCTAAGAGGAGGTGAACCCCCGAGGAGGCCCGAAGAAGGATTTTTCGGCTCGTTATCGAGGTGCTCGTCATCAAGGTGGGTGGTTCTAAACTAAGTATAAGGTTTGAGCTATTGAGCTCTCGAAGCATGATAGGGAAAGATGAATATCTAATTAAAATATTTTATGCTCTGCCTGATTAGTCTCTATACAAGGAAAGGAAATGAAAAGAAAGAAAAGAAGGAAGTTAAAACATGATTATGTTAATTGTTATTTGAGCTCTTGATTAAGTAAAAGATGTATGTTTTGATATATTGTAATATTTATACTTGATTTATTTAAAGGTATAGACGATCATGATCATAAGTTAAGTTATTATTGATATTATGATTGAGGAATGGTGTTTAAGTAAGTAATGCCTTGTAGGTTGATTATATTATTCCCTTGTGGCATTAAGGTTATAGTCTTTATTAAGGAATGTAATCTAGGTGGTTCAATCTAGGCTGTGATTTATGCTAAGCATGGTTAAGTTTTAAGGCTTTAGTATTAAGGTTTGAATGTGAGAGTTCAAATGTTGAGGATTGAGTATTAAGGAGTTAAGGTTAAGGTTTTGATGTTGAATGTTATGATTCAATTATGGCTAAGAAAGTTATCGAGCTCAAAGAATAGTTGTATTGCATTATCATGTTGTGACATTCGTGTCACTAATGTTGTATTATTTGATAAGTAAAAGGAATCACTGCTGGGTAATCCCCTCGCATACTTAGAGGATACTTGAGGTAACCCTTCTATTATCCTAAGGCATATCTAAGGGTGCAGTAGACATCAGGTTTGAGCCAGGAAAGATGCCAGAAAAGGAAGTAAAAGGTTTTGTGGGTATGGAGAGGGCTTTTGCATTTTGCTCTCCATATACCGTCTATTTATAATTGGATATTTCAAAGTTTATAATTGGATTTTTCTTGTAAAACCCTACTAAGTACATTAGTGCTCACGCCCTCTTTTTCAAATGTTTTCAGGCTGAGATGCTGAGGCTGGTGATGTGCTGTTGGTGGGGTTGCCTGAGTTGTTTAAGTTTCCAAAGTTGTTGCTTAATGTTTACATGATTTCCTTCCGCTATGTTTCTGCTAAGTACTCTGACATCTAGTATTTAATCTTGATACATGTAACTTGAATAACATGTCTTAAATGCTATGATTCCTAAATAGTAATAAAGTCTTGAGAAGTTGAAGCATGTTCTTTGGACATACTCGTTTATGCCTTTATTGATTCCGAGTTATTTGAGTAGTCATACTTGTTGAGTATTTCGGTATTCATTCATTCTCAGTTGACTTGTGAATGAATCTTGCATGCTTGTTATTGTTGTTCGTCTACGAAGAGGCTTTTTCATTTAAGCATGATTTTGCTCGTTTCCCGTTAATCTTAAGTTGTTTTCTTGATCTGCCCTATGAATAGGACAATATGATTTGTTTGACTCCGACCTATTGATGGGTCTTAGTTGTTGTGACCTATGAAGAGGTCTTGATTGTTTAAAGAGTAAAATTCCTATTTGCTTGTCATTGGATTCTGTTTAAATTTTGATTGCCCTATGATATAGCGTTCATTTGACTTGATTGAACCCTTAGACTCATTTGATTCATTGAAAATGATAGTTCTTCCAAGTTATTAAGTTAAGTTGCCTAAGTTTTTGATGCGCTAACTTAGTGTAAATCTAAAAACACCCCCTGAATTTCTGATTAATCTTTCGAGTTTTACGCCTAACACCCCGTCCCCATCAAAAATGACCGTCTAAGGGACCGGGCTGTTACACATTTGGATTAACAAATGCCCCAGCAGTGTTCATGGATCTAATGAACCGGGTATTTCACCCATATCTGGATCAGTTTGTGATGGTCTTCATAGATGACATCCTCATCTATTGAAAGGACGAGTTGGAGCACCAAGAGCACCTAAGAGTAGTGCTGGAGACAATAAGAAAGGAAAGATTTTATGCTAAGTTTAGTAAATGTGAGTTTTGGCTTAAAGAGGTTATGTTTTTGGGACACGTAGTGTCAGCTGAAGGAATCAAGATGGATCCAGCCAAGATCGAAACAATAAGCAATTAGAAATCTCTAAAGAGTGTAAACGAGATAAGGTATTTCTTAGGACTCATCAGATATTATCATAGATTCATCGAAGGATTCTCAATGATATCTAAGCCCATGACGCTCTTATTAAAGAAGGATTCCAATTTCAAATGGATGCCAAAGTGCGATGAAAGTTTCCAAACTTTGAAGAGGATGTTGACCTCAGCCCCAGTGTTAGCCATTCCGGAAGGGAATGAAGATTTTGTGGTCTACGCCGATATGTCAAAGAAAGGATTAGGATGCGTGCTAATGTAAAAAGGAAAGGTGATTGCTTATGCTTCACGTCAGCTTAAGAATCACAAGCAGAATTACCCCACACACAATTTCGAGTTAGTAGCGGTTGTTCACGCGTTGAAGATTTGGAGGCACTATCTCTATGGAGCTAAGTGTGAGATTTACTCACACCACAAGAGTTTAAAGTATTTCTTCGAGCAAAAGGATCTTAATATGAGGCGAAGAAGATGGTTGGAACTCGTAAAGGATTACGACTACACCATTCATTACCATTCTGGCAAGGCTAATGTGGTAGATGATGCCTTAAGTCAAAAGAAAAAGGTAGAACTAGGACTTGATCGGATCAGGGAAGAGCTTCGCAAGGAATTTGAGAAGTTAAAAATCGAGGTACTAACGCCACCTAAATCTATAGAAGCTCAGATTTCCACGATAGTCGCTCAGCCCGACCTGAGGCAAAGGGTAGTCGAAACCCAAAGAGAAGATGAATTCCTCGAGAAGAAAAGGCTAGAAGCATGGTCCGATAATCCATAAGCCTTTACGGAAGATACTGATAATGCTCTCTTTTTCAAAGAAAGGTTATGTATACCAAATAAGGAGAAACTAAAGGAAGAGATTATGCGTGAAGTGCATGAAATGCTGTACACAGCTCATCCTGAAAGTACTAAGATGTACCAAGATCTCAAGAAAAACTTCTGGTGGAATAAGTGAAAGCTCTGCATCAGAAAGGTGCTCGAATTGCCAACAAGTGAAAGCTCTACATCAGAAACCCTCTGGACTGCTCCAACTCTTAGAAATTCCTGAATGAAAGTTGGATCATATTAATATCGACTTTGTGGTAGGATTGCCAAAGTTTAAGTGATGAAATACTGCCATTTGGGTAATCGTGGATCAATTATCGAAAATAGCTCATTTTATTGTTGTTAAAGTGACAAATGGGCTAGATCAAATAGCCCAAATGTATGTTAAGGAAATTGTGTGATTGCACGGGGTGCTGGTCTCGATCACATCTGATCGTGACACGAGATTCACGTCAAGATTTTGGAAGAGTTTTCAAGAAGTCATTGGAACAAAGCTTAACTTCAGCATGGCCTTTTATCCTCAGATAGATGGCCCGTCCGAAAGGACTATTCAGATTCTGAAAGACATGCTTAGAGGAGTGGTCATTAACTAAAGAAGCAGTTTGGAGGAGCTACTCCCATTAGTAGAGTTTGCATACAACAAAAGCTACCAATCATCAATCGGCATGTTTCCTTATGAAGCCCTGTAAAGAAAAAAGTGTAGGACGCCCCTGTAATGGGATGAGGTTAGAGAAAGAATGATATTTGGACCCGAGATGGTCCAGGAAGCGGTCCAGAAGATTGACTTAATTCGTCAATGAATTTAAGAAGCTAAAGATAGACAGAAGGCATATGTAGATCGAAAAAGGAGGAAGCTGAGTTTCAGCATTGGAGATAAAGTGTTCCTAAAGGTATCTCCGTCTAATGGAGTAATCCATTTTGGCAAACGGAACAAGTTAAGGCCTAGATTTATCGGACCTTTTAAAATTTTAGAGAAGGTTAATGAGGTAGCTTATAGGTTGGCCTTACTGCCCAACCTGAGTGACGTTCATGATGTTTTCTACGTGTTTGATCCAAAACATATGATTAGTAAGGAAGAGATAGTCCTAAATGAGGACTGTTAGTGCCATCTGCACTTAAGTGTTTGAGATTGTCATAATCTGTATGGCAATATGAAAATATCAAAAGAACATAAAAGGTTTTGGTTATTCATGTTCGAATGACATGTTCTGGATATTACTGTGAACATTCCACTACCAATCTGATTGAAGATCAAGACATATACTTAATCATGTTCATGAACATGATCATGTACATAGCTGTCCAGAGAGTTTACAAGAGACGTGCCATGCTAGATTTAAGGAGTTGAAGCTACGGATTCAAGATGGACATTTCAGAATAGAATATGTCTTGTTTGTGATGAAGATGAAGAAGGAAAGAAGGAGTTCTATTCAAGGAAGACATCTAAACTAGGAAAGTCCGATTTAATTAAGGAAAAAGTTTCCTTGTTGAATTCTAGTCAAAGTAGGACTTCTGATTACCTTGTTAAGGCTATATCTATTGTTTATAAATAGCCTGGAATCAATCTAGATTAGATGACATGAGTTTTATCAATACACAAAGGTTAGAGAGTCCAAAAGACTTCATATTCGAAGCATATAGTATTCGGGTAGACTATGTTTGATCCGCGTGATCATTGTGTTTCTAGTCTGTGTTTGAAACTCAATTTCATACACACTTAGAGGAGTCTCGGGAAAGATTTTCTGTGGGAAGTAGAGGGATTCTAGATTATGAGGGGAGCTTGCAATTTAGTTCAACGAAAGAGGTTATCTAGAGTAGGAAATGGGTCGAGTGACGGGAGTCTTTATGTAATAGCCTTTGTAATCATTCAGTCGAGTAGTGAACTGTTTCTCATGAACTTGAGAAGTCCCCTTGACGTAGATTAGTTGATCGAACAGGGTTACCGATCTCGTGTTCTTTACTTGCTTTCAGTTTTTATATTATGACCTTGAATGTTCTCAACAATGTACACATACATGATTATGAACATCACCGCACAGTTTATGTAACTTCAATTGTTACTAGAGCGGGTTGTCCTTGATTTGAGTGCAAAAAGAGTCCTGAAAAGTACATAACTACGTGAAGGTTTTGCTTGCAATTCAGGCATGAGTGCAATCAAAGAAGGAGGATCTACGGTCAGACCACCATTGCTAGAAGACAACAATTATCCTTACTGGAAAGCAAGGATGAGGGTGTTTCTGAGATCGATTGATGAACTCGCATGGAAAAGTGTCACTGAAGGATGGGAAAAGCTAACTGTTGCTAAGGAAGGAAAGCATGTGGAGATTGAAGAAGGAGAGTGGACTGTGCCACAGAGGAACTGGTACAATATTAACTCTAAAACTCTCGATGCAATATTCTCTGCAGTAGATCTTGAGACATTCAGTCTAATCTCAACCTGTGAGACTGCAAAAGCTACATGTGATATTCTGGAAACCACCTTTAAAGGGACTAGTTCTGTGAGGCTGTCGGACTTCAAAATCAGTCTTCAAAATTTGGAAGTCTCAGAATAGACGAATCTGAATCTATTAGTGAGTTTAATGCCAGGCTGAGAAGCATATCAAATGAGAGTTTTACCTTTGTAGAGCCTATCGGCAATGAGAATCTTATGAGGAAGGTTCTCAGATCTCTTCCAAGGAAGTTTGCCTATAAAGTTGCTACAATTGAAGAAGCCAAGGACATCAAGAGTATGAGGTGTGATGAACTGATGGGATCGTTGAGGACATTTGAGATAAATCTGGAAGATGAAGATAGCAGCTCAAGGAAGAGAGGTATTGCTCTTAAAATTGAAGTCTCTGAGGATGTACCTGAACATGTACAGAAACAAAAACTTGTACTTGATTCAGATATAATGAACAATATTGTCCTTATTACCAAAAACTTCAGCCGAATGTTAAAAAGAGTAAACAAACAGTCTTCCAGAAGGTCCAACAATAGAAGACAACCATCTAGGGATCCTCAGCAGGACAGAAACCCTACCAGCGAGCAGAAAGAATTTCAACCTTGAACTACAAAGAGAGAAATTCAGTGTAGAGAGTGTGATGGTTTTGGACACATTCAAGCTGAATGTGCTAATACTCTAATGACGAATAAGAAGAATTGCAATGCCTCTCTAAGTGATAATAATTCTAAAGAAAGTAGCAGTGAATCAGAAGAAGAGTCCTATGTTTTTACAGTAAAAGTCTCAGAATTTCAAGATCCTTTCAAACTTACAGAAGATGAAGGCTCAAACAATGAAAACTTCAGCCATGAAGAGTTTGTCCAAACATACAAGGAGATGTATGATAAATGGATTGAAGTTGCTGAGATACACAAGACTCTGCAATCTCACAACAAAGATCTTCTCAAAGAAAGGGGGAAATTGATCAGATCTGATTCAGAACAAAAAGACATTATTCAACAGCAAAAGAAAGAGATTGAAGAACTTTTTGCAGAACTAAAGTCTATCAAAAGAAATGTCAATATGCTGAACAATGGATCTAAGAATCTTGATAAGATTCTCACTACCCCAGGATATTCTGGTAAGAGTCATCCAGGTCTTGGATACAATGGTGGATAATTTGAGACAGTGTTTGTCAAAGCAAGTACAAGCCAACCAGTGCATGTACAAAATAATGTTCAAAACATCAAGAAGAACATTAACAAAAAGATGACTGTTAATAATGGTAACAGTAAAGGAATTATCTGTCATTATTGTGAGGGAAAGGGCCACATTCGTCCACATTGTGAGAAGTATATATATGATCTAAAAAGAATGAGAAGAAGATTTGTGGCTCAGCATTCCAGCAACCCCCAGAAGAAATCAGCTACCCAGAAAAGGAAGAAGCCTGCACAGAAGAAGAAATGGGTTGTCAAGCAAACTAGTTTTGTTGGAGTTTTTTTGAATTGTAACCCACAGGATCTATTTAGATGCCATTAATTCTAAACTCATGTAAATCATAATTTTATGTGTGACATTAATTATCCTATGTTGAATTAACATACAAGTTTCAATTTCGAATCTATTATAGCGAAATAAAATAGAATCTATCAAAACCAGTACTTACAAACTTTGTGGGGTTGCTCATGGGATTAAAGGTCTAATCTCGTTGTTGATGGAGAACACATGATCATGGAAAATCTTCACGGTGTTTGAAACTCACAGCTCCAATATTCTACTTCTTAATCTTCTACTGTATTCCCGGACCTTGTTTAGATGTAGGGTGGACTGCAGACTACTAAATGGTTGTGGATAACCTAGGAATCAAGAGAGCACATAAGAGGGCTATATTGTGTTAGTTAATTTCGTGCCCCACCCCTTATTTAAATAAAGGGGTAGATGAAAATCAACTCCCCAAACCCTAATGGGTTTGGGCCTCCAACTCTTGTTCTATTCCCAGTCCACTTAGGTCATATTGGGCTACAATAGGAATCTAGAAGAATATTAAATTTGCCTACTAATTTATTTAATTTCTAATATTCATTAAATAGACATAAATAAATAAATTAAGTGTTATTTTTATTCAACTAAATAAATAATACTGACTTACCAATTTAATACATATTTGCGACTATGCTTTCTCCTTTAGTTCAGCCATTCTCTATGTTTAAGATATAATGTCCATTAATTAATTATGTAAGCTTTTGAAAGGTATAATTAATTAATATCTTGTTCCTTCAGTAGTACCGCAAAACTTCCGTATCATGTTAAAAATAAATTAATATTCCACCTACAGGGCTTCTCATGATCTTTGTGCTTCCTCAAGAGGACATCATCAACCTGACTCACCAGGATATGGTAACCATATACAATGCACGACCCATCATATACGTATATGTTACTGCCCAAAATATCTAGGTTATTGATGCTATCAAGAATCTCACTCATTGATAAATCAAAAGCAGTAGGCATAACATATATATGTCCGCCACTATACATGAGTTAAGAACCCGAACTCTGTGGATCTTTATTCTCTCCCTTTATGATCAGAATAGAAAATAGTATCCTATCGTGATACTCCCCAATACACATGCCAGTGTATCAGAATAATCAGTTAGTCAAAATAAACTAACTATCATGTTATTCTACAGTGTTAAATGATTGGTTCATGACCATCTAAACCGCGAGCCTTTTAATACTTTGCAAGGAATCTGATGATATGACTTTACTGTGTGTTTACCCACACTATATCATCTATAATGCAAGTATATGGAAACATGCATATAAATATATAACAATAAATATATGCACAAACAGTGACTGCAATTATTATTCAATCTATATTATCTTAATATTGTTTATTGTATATAAAGACAAGCTTTCCAGTATACAAAACCAACAATCTCCCACTTATACTCAAAGCATGTCTTTCAAGTATAAACAACACACGGGCTAACTCTCCAACATAACATAAACTCAAAATGGCCCCGGGTCTGCATCAACCCCCATTATCTCCACTTGACTATTGAAGGTCTGAGCTTGGAAGGCTCGTGAATGGGACAACCATTTTTGTCTTCCAATACAATCTCGACCACTGCCACATCTTCCTCCCTTATGTCTCGTATAAGTTAGTACTTTAATCATATGTGTTTAATTATCCCATGAACTCTGGATTCCTTTTCGAATTTGCTACTGCACTGGAGTCATCACAGTGTGTCATGATACTCCTAAAGCAAATCAAGAACCGCACTTGAGTCCAACAAGAAGCTATGGAGTCTTACAATCTTTCATAGCCTCAGAGCCAGCCACATATTAAACTTTCATGGTGGAGTGAGCATGCATTTCAGCCTTACTCCTCTATGCCATGACTCCACTTCCCAATTCAAACACATATACTGAGAAAGATTTACTCTGATCCTTTTTATCGGTTCTAGAAAGAACTAAGTCCATATAACCTAAGGTAATTAGACTGTCCATAGTGGAAAAATAAGCATATTATCTCAAGTCCTCTTGAGAATACTCTTTTACCACAGTCTATTGTCCTTAACTAGGGTTAAATCGACATCTTCCCACTATACTACCGCATAGCAGATATCAGGACTTGTGCATAGCATAACATACATGAGTCTTCCTCTTGCAGAAGCATAAGGAATCTCATTTCTCACATTTATCTCATATGTGTTTGGGTAGCACATTTCTTTGAGTAGATGTATTCCATGAAAAGGTATAAAACCTTTCTTGGAATTTGTATGTTGAATCTAGCTAGCACATTTTCGATATAGGTAATCTGGAATGAGTACATCAGCCCAAATCCTTCATATCGAAATGTCTGGACAATCACACCCCTATGTTTGATAACTCCTTCTCATTGTTACCCAATAAGCAAGTTGTTATTTAACATTGCAATTGCTCTTGTTCCTCCGCTAACTGTTGGAACAATGGGTACACTTATGCTAAGGTCTTAAAGGTTATAATGGGGCTACGGGTTTAAGGCAGGAAATATTTGGTTCTGGCTCAGAATTTAGTCGAATTTTTCCTTTAGGAGACTTCTTTTGACTCTTACTGGCGTTTGCCACCATGCCCATTTTATTAAGCACATGTTCCAAATGTTTTATTTTGTTGGCATTCTATAATTTTATTTTCTCGGGGTTTCTTTTTTCATTTTTCTTTTTATTTCGACCCCCTCCTTTTTCTTTTTCTTTCTTTTCCTTGGCATTTTATGTTTTGTAACACACCAGATTTATCCTCCCCTAGTGCCCATCGTCTTTTTGTGGTTTCCAAGAAAGAACATGACCAAGGTATAATTTATTTTCTGCTCAAACAGGGCTGCAATGGATAATATCATGGTGGTTTTATTTGACTTAGTGGGCTCAGAAAGAAAGTTCCCTAAGCATTTTAGTAGCATACCCAGAATTCCTTGTGACTTCGAAATAGAGTAAAAGTATGTTCTAGTTTACCTAAATTCAAAAATGCAGAAATCACACAAGAAAGAATAATCACATGCATCGTGAATTTAAGCTCAATTTCTCATAAGGTACTTAGTTCATTCATCATATAAGCAGTAGCATGGGCATGCTGAAATGAAAATACAGTAAAATATGATGTCTTATGGCAATAAGACCCTAGACTCCATGCTTACAGGTTCAAGAATTTACACATGCTTGACACTTAAAAAAACGCAAAGAAGGCAGAGTAACCTCCACGCACATACTTTGCCTTCCACAAAGTGGGTGCGAGAAGATTACCCTACGAACCGCAAACTCAATGAAATGTTAGAAGGCCCCCCTACCCACACACTTTGCCTCAAGAAAAGTGGATCAGTACGGGGTTCGTCTAACTGCACAATAAAACATAAAAACAACAACAAAAATAAAGAACACATAAAAAACAAAAAACTCCTAATGCCTACACCCACACACTTTGCGCTAAGCAAAGTTTGGGAATGTGGCGACACCTAATCAGACACAAAAAAAATAAAAAACAAAAACCTAATCTATAGGAAAGAGTACCATTTTAAGCATCAGGGGGGTCGAATACACGACTCCAATATGCTTGAAGTAGGTGAGCAGGGCGGTCTCCAATCTGTCCAGTCAAGCAATGATGGTGTCGTTGCTGGCTCTTACTGCTGTACTGATGAGTCCGATAGTGGCACCACTGATTTAAATCTGGAATTGCAGCTGCGAGGTCCAGTGATGAGATTTAGAGCCAAGAAGCTCCAAGGATATCTACAGTGCTATGTTGGGAAGAAGTTGGAAGATGATAGGATTGAGTCCGGGAACCACAAGTTGGTGAACGTGACAAATATTGAAGATTTCAAGCCCGTGTAACCTAGCACGGACCGTGCCAAATGACACACGGACCATGCCATCCATACCACGAGTTGAAAAATTTGAAGAAATTGGAAGAGCATGATAGTACAGACCATGCCAAGCACCTAGCATGGATCGTGCCCCTCTAGCACGAGACCGTGCTACCCAACATCCGTAATTTTAATTTTAATTTTAATTAGGATTTTCAGGATTTTCATTATTTTATGTTAGGGCTTTATTTTTCCACCTCTCTATGTATAAATAGGGCTGAACAATGTTATTATTACGGCAGACTGGATTTGTGTAACAGCCCGGGCCCGAGGATGGGGACGAAGTTGTTGTGCGTAAAATAGCACGAAAAATAAGAAATCCAGGGGGTCTTTTTTGAATGAAACTAAGTTAGCGCCTCAAGAACTTAGGTAACTTAACTTCGTCACCTAGAAGAACTATCATTTTCAAAGAGTCAAAGGGGTCAAAGGATTCAATCGAGTCAAAGGAATGCCAAAACATAGGTCAACCGAAATTTAAACAGAATCTAAAGACAAACAGATAGGAATTCGACTTTATAACTAAGCAAGACTTCCTCGAAAGCCACAATGGCTAAGACCCATAAAAAGGTCGGAGTTAAATAAATCATACTGTCCCATTCATAGGACCAAATCAGGAACTAAATTAAAACTTAACTTGAACGAACAGAATCATGCTTGAAAGAAAAAGCCTCTTCATAGGCGGACAATGATAACAAGCATGCGAGACCCATTCATAGGTCGACTAAAACTGAATAGATACCAGAATGCTCAACAAGTATGACTATTCAAATAACTTGGAATCAATAAAGGCATAGACGGGTATGTCAAAAGAACATGCTTTAAAGACTTTATTGATTTTAAGAATCATAGCATTTAAAACATGCTATTCTCAATTATCAAGTTGCATCAATCAAGACTAAATACTAATCATTAGAGTACTTAGCAGAAACTTAGTGGAAGAAAATCATGTAACCATACAGAGCAACAAACTTGAAACCTCAGAGAACTTAGACAACCCCACCAGCAGCACATCACCGTCCTCAGCATCTTAACCTAAAAACATTTGAAAAAGAGGGTGTGAGCACAAATGTACTCAGTGGGGTTTTATGAGAAAACTCTTGATAAACTTTGGAATATCCAATTATAAACTGGCGGCATATGGAGACCAAAATGCAAAAGCCCTCTCCATACCCACAAAACCTTTTACTTCATTTGTTGGCGCCTTTCCTGGCTCAAACCTGCTGTGTACTGTACCCTTATGCCTTAGGATGAGAGAGGGATTACCTCAAGTATCCTCTGAGTATGCGAGGGAATTACCTAGCAGTGACTCCCTTTACTTTCAAATGTTCAACTCGGTGACTCGAAGGTCACGGCATGATAATGCAAATAAACTGTTCTTTGAGCTTGATAACTTGCTTACAATAGAAGCTATATCCTTCCTTAACTTTCTTCCTTACGTAATCTTAACCTTCCTTACTTACTTGACTTAGCTAGCAATACCCAATCCTAGAGCAATCGTCGAAGGCTAATTCTTTAATTGAGCATGATCTCGACCTATAAGGGGTTTATAACTTATCCTAAAAGGCAATACTTAGCTAATTAATCTTTAGCAAAATCCAAAATTCCAAAACGATAAAAAGAACACGGATAAATATCGATTGCAAATAAAGCGATTCTAAATATCTCATGCTAGCATAAATTGTATAAAAACAATTCTAGCATATCCTTAGCTAATTAAGCTTAGCAAAACCCAATAACCAAGTACTAGGAAATGAATGGGCATAAGCATAGATTACAACTAAAAGCAATTCTAGATCTCGGGCTAGCATCAATTGTATTTAAACAATTCTAGCATATCTAAACATACTTGAGAGCTCACTTAACTTATAATAACTTCCTTTACTTATCAAACTCAAATAACAATTCAACAATATCATGCATATAACTTCCTTTCCTTTCCTTCCTTTGTACAAAGACTAAACAGACAGAGCATAAATTATTTTAATTGGATATTCATCTGGCCCTATCATGCTTCTAGAGCTTAATAGCTCAAACTTTATACTTGGTTTAGAACCACCCACCTAGATGACGAGCACCTCGATAACGAGCATGTAGATGAAGCAACGAGCTGAAAATCCTTCCTCGAGCCTCCTCAGGGTTCATCTCCTCTTTACAAAAGTAGATCATCGAAAGATCTTCGATTTGAGTACTCATAGGCCTCGTGGTTCCAACCGAGGTGAAAGTTATGGCCTCCACACGAAAACGTGCCGGAGCTGCCTCAACAACACTAGCGCCGCGGCGGCCCTTGTGTGTGCGCCGCGGGGGAGGGATGTGCGCGCCGGCGCCCCCCAGCGCCGCGGGGCTCCTTTGCGCTGTGGGGCTCCCTGTGCCGCGGGGCTCTCCTTGCACCGCGGGGCTCCCTCTTCCGCTCCTCTCTCTACTGGGGTACCCTCACGAAGAGGACTCCCTCTCTCTCTCTCTACTCTACAGAAAAGGGGGTGAAGAAGGAATGAGTGAGAAAAATCAAAGGGGGAGGGCTGCTATTTATAGAAAAATAAATGGCTTCCTCGGGAAGCTTCTGCAGTGCAACAATACTGCCTCAAAAATATCGGGTTTGGTTAAAAGGCACTTTATTCGATATCGAGGTCTAAATGACCTCATTCACGAAATCTAAAAATACCGGGAGGTTCCTTGGCTCGAGTACTATTGAACCAATTTGACTTGGGGTGAAGAACGAGTCATCTTGAAGGAAAATGAGAAAAGATTCTCTTTTCAAAAATAAAGTTACTATTCCACACAAGGGACAAATAAAATTTCCGAGTGCTCGATTTACCTCATAATGAAAATCTGGGAACGTCAACGGATTCCTTGAGAGTTTTTCTATCAGATAGGCTTGAAAAATCAAGGCTCGGGTCAACACACGCAATTTCGCAAATTTCTAACGATCGCGCTCCTACAGAAAAACACTATTCATACTTCTTTAAATGCGCTTTAAATCACCGGGAACTCAAACAACTTCAGATTCAAAATCTGAAAGCACCGGCATGCTCCTTGGGTCAACACTTTTCAAACATGACCAAAATCGGCTACAACTGAGCTCGAATCGAAATTCTCGAAAAAACGATTTAATGAAAAATAACTCCTAAAATCGCAGTTTGGAACCGAAACATCTTAATTATGCTCAAAATTCCTCTTAATATTTCCTAATTAAAATTAGGAATTACTTAATCAAATTCTGAAAATCCGGGTTGTTACAATTTGATATTGAATTTGCATTTTATGCTTCATCCCGTCTCACAAACACAACAATCGTTCTTGGTAGAGTTTGAGGTTGGCAATCCAAACTTGAAATCATTTGATTTATTCATGCATCCAGTAGTACCCAGGTTAATCAAGCCACAAAAGTTGCTCCATGTTCGCATTTCAGATACTTGTCGATCCGGGGTTCGTTTCGGGTAAGCTTCTCTATCCTATTCGTTCTTCCGTCGCATCCACCCATGCCTCCACCATCTCCATGACTCCATATCATCATCACCATCACCTCTATCATCCTCAACACCATCCATATCCAGATTTTAGGTTAATAGCCATAGATCCAAAATACGAACCCTTAAAGCCACGAAAGTCACCACCGAGCCATCTCACAATCTACTTATGCGAATTTTCTGATTTTTGGATATGTTGTTATTGACTCTTAATTGTACCTTGTCCTAAAAATTGAGCTTAATCCGACTTCGTTTGCTTAGTCAATTGATCAAGTCATCATTTAGGGTTTTTAGGTGATATATTGGGATTATTTGGGATTTTATTATTTGATTCATTATTTTCTGTATTGGAACAGTTTCTTTGGATTAATTAATCTTTATTTGTTTCCATTGTTGTTAGATTGAATCGATCATATAGTTGACGTCGTTCAATTCTTAGCTTCCGCATTATATTAGCCGCATCATAAATTATGGTATTAGAGCAACGTCAATTTCTTCTGGTCGTGGTTCAATCCAAATATTTGTGACACAGTATGGGCAAAAGCAGAGAGTCGATCATTATAAAAAAAAATTCATACAAAAAAAAAATTCGATATAAAAAAAAGAAAAACTAAATTGATCGAGCCCTATTATGTTACCATTGTTCTTGCATTGTTTCTTGGATATTCTTGAGTTTCTTGATTGATCTTGTTGGTTATTTCTGAGTTGGGTTGTCGTGTCTTGTTTCTTATATTGTATCGCGATTTGTCGTTCTTTGTCGTATAGTGATTGTGAGCGTCATATTGCAATTTCTTTCTTGTGGGCTCTTCATTAATTTCATACATAGTGTTTTATTATAGGGGGACCGAAATTCTTGCTTCCTAGTTTAGTTAGGATTGGTTTTGTTTATTTCTTAGTTGAATTGGGATTGTTTTGTTAGTTTCCTAATTGGGTTTGGTTTGTTTCCTTGTTGGATTATTGCTCTTATTTTGGTTCAATATCTATCCAAAGTCCATCCACTTACCTTTCCCAAATTTCCAGCACCCATACCTACATCCCATCCACCTCCCTACACGCCACCTAGCCTAGCCGATCACCTACCTCATCCGCACTCTACACACCCAAGCTTCCCTACCAATATTTCTAGCTGTGTCCTACTTCATTGTCATGAGTTTACCCGAACATTGCAGCTACATTGTGGTTTGCTCATTACTTGAGAATCTCTGGAGTCAAGTTTGAACTCTTGACTAGAGTTGGAGAAGCTAGCAGCAGCTCTATCGGGACATCAGAGATAGTGGGATTTCATCGTCTATAGCGTACCAAGAATTTGAATGATATACACGAGAGTTAAAAAAAAGTGAGGTCATTTTTCTTTTGTTTTCTTTTGCTTTATTTGTTTTGCAGGTATAAATGGAATCCATAGATGGTTTTAAGTCACATGATAAGGCACCCACATCACCTACTACTCCCACAGATGCGACTTCATCGACACCACAGCTGTGAGATGCCCAGTATCACTATCGAGTAGTGAAGAACAAGTTAGATGATTCATTGGCCAAAATGATGGCACAGCTCAAGCTTCTTACTGCTCGCACTCCTGTAACACCACCAGTTCAAGGCCAACTTGTCCAGCCAGAAGGAGCTGCTCGACAACCAGTAGTAGCTCATCAGCCTAAAGTAGTTCATTAGCCAGAAGTACCCGCAGCCGAGCCTGCCAGAGCGAATGCTAGAGCACCTCAAGCTTAGCGTCGCCAACCTCAAATGCAGTTTAATGATCCCGATAACCATGAAGACAAGTATGGCGTCTTTAGAGATGATTGGGAGGCTGAATTTGAGCCTCCACAGAGACGTGACCGTCCATGTCAGCCATGCAGACGTGTACTCCATTATCCGCCTAGAAATAATGAAGCAGACAGCTTGTTGAACAACATTGAAACAAGCATACCAGCGTTTAAGGGACTGCATGATCCAGACATCTACCTTGACTGGGAGTGGAAAGTCAACAAGATATTTGAGTACTATGATTTTCCAGAGGTGAAGAAAGTGCAGCTTGTGTCCATGAAATTCACCGGTTATGCAGCTACTTGGTGGGAATTCCAGTAGCACCGACGCCACAGAGACAGGTACCCTTTGATTGACATCTGGTAGAAAATGAAGGATGTTATGAGGGGTCATTTCAATCTTGTAAATTATGAACGGGAATTGGAACAAAAGCTCAGTTAGATTCGTCAGGGAACCTGGTCTATTGAGGAATACCACAAGCAGTTGGAGACAACACTGAACCGGGTTGGAAAAGAATAGATATTGGTTGCTACAATTAACCGATATATTGAGGGAATAAACCGAGACTTAGCCTGCGAAGTAGAGTTGAGGGACTTTGAGAGTGTTGAGGCTATGATCCACTATGCTTTGATTGTAGAACGGCAGCTCAGAGATGGTCGCAGAAGACCAATGCAGTCGATGCCTGCAAGGACACCCTGGGTTCGAGATGAGTTTTCCATGCCTAGGACAGCCCCTACATGTCCTCAAGGCCAATCTTCACAGCCCACTCACCGTTTTGAGCAGTCTGCACCACAACCTACCCGTAGACTCAAGTATAGTTTGCCTGCACCGAGTCGAAACAATCAAAACTGCACTGTACAGTTAGGTCAGCCGTAAGGTAGCACATCAGAGAAAGCACGTGATATACAATGTCACAAGTGCAGAGGATGGGGACACTTCCAAGCACAGTGTCCGAACCGCCGAGTTCTTTTCCTTACCGAGCAGAATGAGCTGAAGTCAGCAAGTGAGGAGGAACCCGATGAAGCTGAAGCAGTAGGGAATGCCATCCAGTCCCTAGATAGTCCACCAGTGGATGAGATCAAGGATGAGAAACCGAAGCAAGCTTATGTCAGCCTTGTTTCGATCCGAGCACTGAGCCTGATTCGAGAGGAGGATCAGAATGACCAACACGAGAACATCTTCTATGTGCACTGTTCGATCCAAGACAAGAATTTCTCACTCATCATTGATAGTGGAAGCATCGTGAATGCAATCAGATAGTATGCAGTGGGGAAATTGAACTTGGTTTCACAGAAGTACCCCAAGCTGTACCGTTTGCAGTGGCTGACCGACTGTGGAGAAATCCGGATCCGCATTCGATATCAGGTAAGTATCACTTTCTCCATTGGTCATTTTGTTGATACTGTTCTCTGTGACGTCATCCCTATGGAGGCGTCGCATATATTACTTGGTCGTCCGTGGCAATTTGACAGGAAAGCTATTCATGATGGGTATGCCAACACTTATACAGTGACTCGAGATGGACGGACCACTAGATTGTGGCCATTGACACCCAAGGGTGTTAATGAATATTAAAGGAGAATGCGGGAGAAGTTCAAAGAGGAGAAAGAGAAGGAGAAACGGGTTGAGAGCAAGTTCCCGGTCCCAACCGGCCAATCGACAGCCGATCCTAAAACTTCCAAGCGACCGGCATCCACTTCAAAGGAAGCCACCAAGGCTGCCCATTTTACCACCTCGTTACCCTCCAGTGCCGACAATTTCGATCCTGTACACCGGACTTTATTCATAAGTGCAAAGGGGGTTCGAAAAGCCGTTAGAGCTGGTATGGATGTCGTTCTTCTTAATTTTAAGGCTTATGATACTCCTAACATTTTTGTTCCTTCTGTTTTACAGCCTTTGATGGAGGAGTTCAAGGATGTGTTTCTTAAAGAGATCCCGAGTGGTCTGCCGCCAATTCGAGAAATTGAGCACCAGATCAACTACCAGCCAGGAGCAGTCCTTCCAAACTGACCAGCTTACCACACTAGTCCCGAGGAGACTAAAGAGATTGATCACCAGATCAAGGAGTTGCTGGAGAAGAAGTAGATCAGATAGAGCCTGTCACCGTACGCAGTACCCGTGATGCTCATCCCCAAGAAGAATAATGAGTGGCGCATGTGCATGGATTTCCAAGCTATAAACAAAATAACGGTAAAGTATCGATTTCCTATTCCCCGGTTAGATGATATGCTAGATAAACTATTTGGAGCGTCTATCTTTTCTAACATTGATTTACGTTCTGGTTACTTTCAAGTTCGTATTAATGAGGGGGATGAATGAAAGACTGCGTTCAAGACGAAGCATGGATTGTACAAATGACTTGTCATGCCATTTGGGCTTAGCAACGCCCCTAGTACGTTCATGCGTCTAATGAACCATGTTTTGAGAGATGTGATTGGGAAGTGTTTTGTGGTATATTTTGATGACATCCTTATTTACAGTACTTGCATTTCTGAGCAGTTAGACATCTTATGTGAATTTTTGAGTTGTTGCGTGATGCAAAATTATATGCCAATTTGTCTAAATGTACCTTTTGCATAAATGAGGCTGTCTTTCTTGGTTTTGTGGTGAGTAGTCAAGGAGTCGAAGTTGATAGGATGAAGGTGAAGGCCATAGAGAAGTGGCCGACACCTAAGTCGTGTGCTGATGTTCAGTCTTATCATGGGTTGACTGGATTTTATCACCGTTTTGTACAGGATTTTTCCACTATAGCCACTCCTTTGACCGAATTGAGTAAGAAATATAGGAAGTTTAAGTAGGGCAAGGGCTAAGGACATGCTTTTAATTTGTTGAAATCTAAGTTGTGTAATGCTTTTGTATTAGCTTTGCCTGATTTTAATAAGATGTTCTAGATTGAGTGTGATGCCTCTAATATAGGCATTGGTGCTGTTTTGATACAGGAAAGGAAGTCAGTCGCATTCTTTAGCAAAAAGCTCAATGGCACAGCATTGCAGCATTCTACCTATGATAAGGAGCTATATGCACTAAAGAGGTTTTTAGAGACTTGGCAACACTACCTGCGACCGAAAGAATTCGTGATTCACACTAATCACAAATCACTGAAGTATCTGAAGGGACAACAGAGCTTGAACTCGCGCCATGCTCGATGGGTGGAGTTCATAGAGTCATTTCCCTATGTGATCAAGTACAAGAAGGGAGAGAAAAATGTGGTTGCCGATGCACTCTCCCGAAGGTATGCATTGGTTTCTGTTTTACATGCACAGTGCTTAGGTTTCGAGCACATTAAGAGCTTTTATGTATCTGATCCGTTCTTTGTTCCTATTTTTGCGTCTTATGTTGGGAAGTCTAGGGCCATTGATTCTTGTTATGTTATTGATGGATTTTTATTTAAAGATGCAAAGTTTTGTGTGCCTGATTGTTCTATGCGAGAGTTTTTCATTTTGGAGTCGCGTGCGGGGGGTCTTATGGGTCATTTTGGTGTTAATAAGACATTAGATCTCATGCATGAGCATTTTTATTGGCCTCACATGAAAAGTGATGATGAACGAGTCTGTGCTAGATACATATTTGTAGAAAGGCTAAGTCCACGTCTAGTCCGTTTGGCTTGTACACGCCTTTGCCGGCGCCTTCTACTCCTTGGGTAGATATTTCCATGGACTTTATTTTGGGTTTGCCTAGGTCAAAATCTGGTAAAGACTCTTTCTTTGTGGTTGTTCACTGTGTCTTGAAATTATCTGATACAACCTGAACAAATCCTAGCCGAATCTAGAGGCATAGCGGAAGACTTTAAGATACGAAATACGTCAGTGAATGAAGGGTTTCAATCCGACTTGACTAAATGAACTAATCTAGACAACTAAACTACCTAGACTATGACACGAACTATGAAACACAGAACAAATACCAAGATGATAGGGACAAAGGTTTATGGATAGGTTGATGATGAAGGAATTGTGTAAGAATGGTTAAGAATGGCTTAGGGTAGATAGGGTATGACAGAGTATGATAGAACTTATGGTATGGAAGAACTAGACAATGAACTCGAACTCGAACTTCATCTTGTGGATGGAACTTGATCGAAATGTGTCTTAGAAGGATACGAACATTGATGTTGATGTTAGTAGTTGTCGAGGATGGTAGATGGAGGATGGATACGTCGATGTGAATCACAACCCGATAGTCTCCTTGAATCTCGAATGTACTCAAGGCTAAATCTCTAAGTTGATTTTTGGATAATGAATACCTATTAATCCTTCTTATGGATTAAGGGATACCCTTGACTAAGACTTAAATTTGTTAGCTCTAAGAATATTGTTTTGTATCTAAAACAACAAACGATTTAAACTTGGTTGAGACACAATTAGATGCAAAGGCAAAAATCTTCAATAATGTCTAAAGTTTAATGTTCAACAATGATCCCTATTTATAACCATAGGGTGCACGAAATTAAAGGCCTTATGGGCTTAAAAATCTGATCCAAATAGTTCTCCAACTAGACTAGGAAATTAGCTAAGCTAGAATTCTATTCAAGGTAGGAAATTACATTAAATAAAACCTAGTCAACCTATGACTCAATCAATTCTAAAATTGCATGAATTAAATACCAAAAATGACTCAAAATAATTAAATACTATAGTATAAAATAATATTATAGCATAGGTACGAAAAACCCGATCAAAACAAAATGGGTGTAGAAAACAACACGGCGCACGACCGTGCTCAAGTGGACCATGTCCGCATGGGCTGTGCGGAGGTCCTTGGTCGGATTTTCTTTATCTAGCCTTCAAGTTTCACGGCCGTGTCACTACCTTCAGTTCTCTGCACGGCCGCGCAAGTCTTGGCGACTCTTCTTCATCTTCAAACTTCAATACAGACACTAATCTCGAGCAGACTTGACTTGGTTCTTCCTCGAGCTTCTTCAAATCATTCCTTGAAGATAATCTTGCAATCTCTTAGCTCAAAGTCTCGTAACTAGACCTCTTATTTGTAACTCTAGATTTAGCTCGTCATTGCTATGCACGGTCTCATCATTCTCCCCTACTGAAAAGAATTCATCCTCGAATTTGGATCTTCATCATCTCGATCAAATTTGTCTGCACAAAAGGGAGATACGTCAGTAACGTTAAAAGTGGAAGAACACTCGTACTCATCAGGTAGATCAATGCGATATGCATTGTCATTAACATGGCTCAAGCCGGTGAATGGACCATCTCCTCTAGGTGATAATTTTAACTTCCTCAAGTTGGGAAATCGGCCGGGACTCAAGTGAATCCAAACACGATCACCGGATTGAAAGATGACTTTCTTGTGCCGGGTGTTACGGGTGGCAGCGACTTAGGAGCCTAGTTACTCGATCCGGGCTTGAACTTTCTGATGCATCTCTTTGATAAAATTAGCTCTTTTCAATCCTTTAACACTCGTCAGATGCTTAATAGGTAAGAGAAGTAAATCATTAGGCGTTAGTGGATTAAATCCATAAACGACCTCAAATGGAGACATGTTAGTAAAAGAATGAATAACACGATTATAGGCAAATTCAGCATACGGTAAGCATTCTTCCCATTACTTCAAATTATTCTTAATTAAAGACCTAACCAATGTACCTAAAGTATGATTCACAACCTCAGTTTGACCATCGGTTTGTGGGTGACACGCGGTGGAAAATAAAAGCTTAGTCCCTAATTTTCCCCAAAGTACTCGTCAAAAATGTCCTAGAAACATAGAATCCCTATCACTAACAATAGTTCTAGGAATCCCATGCAATCTAACATGAATAAAGAACAAATTGGCTATGAGAACGGCATCATCAGTTTTCCTACATGCAATGAAATACACCATTTTTGAAAACATATAACAACAACAAAAACTGAATCTTTACCCGATCTAGACCTAGGTAATCCTGAAATAAAATCCATGGAAATATCTATCCAAGGGCTAAATGGTGCGGGTAATGGCATATAAAGACCAAACGGATGCGATGTAGACTTAGCCTTATGGCAAGTAATGCAATGACTACATACATGCTCAACATCCCTATACATATGTGGCCAAAATAAGTGTTCTTGCAGCAAGTTTAATGTTTTATGGACTCGAAAATGACCCATTAAACCTCCCGCATGAAAATATAAAACTAACAAATCATGCATAGAACAACTAGGGATGCATAACTTCGAGTCTTTGAACAAGAAACCATCATGAAAATAAAAACCATCAAAAGACTTAGACATGTTCGAACACTTAACATAAATGGACAAGAAAAAGGGGTCCAACTCATACAAAGACTTAATCGAATCAAATCCAAGCATCTTAGCATGCATAATGTTCAAGAGAGCATACCTTCTAGACAGGGCATTGGTGACTATATTCTCTTCACCTTTCTTGTACTTGATAACATACAAAAATGACTCGATGAACTCAAACCATCTTGCATGTCGCTTTTTCAAATTACTTTGCCCTTTCAAGTGCTTCAAACTCTCACTACAAGAATTTCGGCTATAGACAACAGTTGAACGACAACGGCTCTTGCTTGAGCTGTTGTCTTTCAATAGACAGACAACGGCTACTCATCAGTAGGTTGTCTATCGCCGCATTTTTATATAGACAACGGTTAATAGCCGTTGTCTATATAATTAGAGACAACGGCTAATATAATCCGTTGTCTATAATCGAGCTTTTATTTTTTATTTTTTTTAAATATAGACAACGGTTAAGAGCCGTTGTCTGTACTCATTTAGACAACGTTTGAATATTAACCGTTGTCACTGTCGAAATAGACAAGGGCTGTGTTGACTCCGTTGTAAATAAACACCAATTATAATTAAATTGACAGTAGATTTTAACGAGCCGTTGTCTATTGCCGTTTTTTACACTGAATTTATCCCAAATTTAAAAGCCCTCAATTTAACCTAACTCCCAATTTATCGCTGCCTCACTCTCAATTGCCCGCCACTCAGCTCGCTCTTTCTCAGTTGCTGGTCGCTGCCTCACTTTCAATCGTCGAGCTCGCTCCCTCTCAGTTGTTAGTCGTTGCCTCACTCTCAATCGTCGCTCAGTTGCGTCATTCTCCTTGCGGCTGTTCTCGGCGAGCAGTGCGCACAGAAGAAAAGTGCCGACTCAGTTAGAGACAGCCATCACCGACTCCGAGTTGATTCACTCACTCCTCCACATCGAAATCATCACCAGCTACTACGTTGGCCTGGACAAAATCATATATATTCCTGGAGGCACTCTTATCTCTACGCCCACCACGGTTATCTTTTCTCTCTCTCTAGAATTATGTGTGTCTGTGTGTGCGCGTGTGTGAGTTGAATCTCAATTTCAGTTTTGAGTAGCTCTTAGGTTTATGTTTTTTGTGTGATTTACGATTAATTTAATCTGCACTTGATTACTCGATAGAATTGGTATTTGATATATCTAGGTGAATGCAGATTTTATTTTACTTTTGTCATATATGGGGACTCGGGTGTAGGAAGGGGCATTATATAATGAAGGGGTTTGTTGGGAATTGATGTGTAAAAAACTCAGAAATCTGGTGATGTTATTGAAACAAATTTATTTGAATAGGTTGTATTGTCTGCACTAGGGTAAATTTATACTTCTGTTAAAGGTAATGTTCAGCTAACTGAACCATGATAATCAACTTAGTGTGCTGATACAGAGCGTTAATGTTGACTTCTGAAACTCAGCCTTTGTTTATTTCTTGATATAGCATCTACTCTTTAGACTTAGTTTGCTTCAGTAGTCTTGTCTATATTTGTAGCTTGAGTCACCCCTTCTCGAAGTGTTAAATTTGACTTGAGAGTATATCCATTTGAAAATCAACTAGTATAGTGCCTAGACTATCTGCTAAAAATTCTAATACGGTGCTTGTGTTTCTTCATACACCTCTGGAGTCACCTTTATTTGCTCATTAATGATAACAAGTTTTTCCCTTTGCTCTTTTATACTGGATTTGTGGTTATTAAATTTGTTTTGTCACCTGTGTGACATGTATTGGCTAGTAACACTCACAACAACACATGGATATTCATCATTTATTTCAAAATCAAAATAAAAAAAAAAGATGGAAAATCAGATTAAATGTGGCACTTCAATCAAGATTCTCAGAAATTATTAAATTAATTAATATCAAGGCACATGCTGAAAAGTGTGAAGTAATTTTGGTTTCTTGGCTTTAATTTTCCGACAATTAAATTATGTTTTTTTTTTAAATATTTACACTGAATTCATGTCAAACTTATCCTTATCCACATAGAATAGACGTAGATAAGTATTTTTTTGCATGGAATTAAATGGGATGGTTGACCTTTATTGACATCAGATATAATAATAAATGTTGATACATCTATATATTATATGTGGAGGCTTGCAGATCATCAGAGATGATTTCACTACATTCATTGGTAATCTGTGAAGTATTTAATAAATTACAGTTTAGTGGTATTAAATATTCAAATTGGTATTTAATTTTAGTTTGGTTAATTTATTAGTTTGCTGGAGGAAATTACTCAAGAAATGAACTTGATGAAGTTCGTGCTGAATGGGCGGAATGTCTTCAAGATTATGTGGCTTGAGAAAATGATGTAAGTTTAGTAGCTTCAATTTATCTCATTTGAATATTGTTTTAGTTAGCGGAAAAAATAGTGGTTGAGACTTATGTTTATTCCACAGTTAGATTGCTGAAGTCGACATGTTGAAATGGGTGATGTTTGTTATCGTCATTAGAGACTCATATTTTGATGACCATTTTATGGATCAAGGCATGTAATTAGACAAAGTTATGACTTTTGGATTGTATTTTGGATGTAAGCCAAAGTTATGACTTTTGGATTGTATTTTGGATGTAAACCAGCTTGTAAACGAAGTTTTATTTATATTAATGTTTGGTATCTATTTATTTGATGATCAATAAATTTCTAGCTATATTTTAATATTTATTAGCAAGTTAAAAAAAATATATTATAATTTCGCAAAAAAAAATAGCAGTTTTAAAATAGATGACAACAGTTACATAACCGTTGTCTATGAATAAATAGACAACGGCTAAAAGCGTACTATTGTCTATCTAGTGAAAGACAACGGCTAAATAACTGTTATCTATAAACATAACAACAACGGTTAAATCTGAAAACCGTTGTCTATAAAATTATAGACAACGGTTACATACATAACCGTTGTTACTTAACAACGGTTGTAGTTACAAACCGTTGTCTATAAGCGTATAGACAACGGCTAGATGCTAAATAACCGTTGTCTATCAGTATAAGTGTGGTCTGAATGTAACAACGGTTTGACCGAGCCGTTGTCTATAAACAAATAGACAACAGTTATTACGCGTTGTCTTTCAGCGCGTCCCTATAGACAACACCTCTATTAACAACAGCCAATTTCTCTATTAACAACGCGGAACAGCCGTTGTCTATAGCCGAATTTCTTGTAGTGTCTCGTGGTCCGTGTGGATAACGAACTCCTTAGGCCAAAGGTAATGTTGCCAAGTCTCCAACGCATGCTTCAAAGCATATAGCTCTTTGTCATAGGTGGAGTACATAAGTACGGCACCGTTGAGCTTTTCACTGAAGTAAGCCACGGGCCATTTTTCCTACATCAAAACAGCACCTATACCTATCCCGGAGGCATCGCACTTAATCTCGAAAGTTTTAGAAAAATCTAATAAACAAAAAATAGGAGTAGAACATAATAAAGACTTCAAAGTATTAAACGCATGCTCTTGTTGTTTACCCCATTCAAATTTTCGGTCCTTCTTACTTAGCTCAGTAAGAGGGCCGGCTATGCTGGAGAAATCACGCACAAAACAGCGGTAAAACCCAGCTAATCCGTGAAAAGAATGGACCTCAGATGTGGTTTTGGGCGTTGGCCATTCCTCAATCACCTTGATTATGGAACAGTCAACCTCAATACCTCTAGAACTCATGACAAAGCCTAAGAATATGACTTCATCTAGAAAAAATAAACACTTAGACAAATTTCCATACAATTTAGCATCACGCAAAAGCAAAAACACTCACCTAAGGTGATCTAAGTGCGCCTATGTAGTGTGACTGTGTATCAGAATATCATCAAAGTAAACCACTAAAAATTTACCTATCACATCTCTCAAAAAATGGTTCATCAAACGCATAAAAGTGCTTGGTGCATTAGTGAGACCAAAAGGCATAACTATCTACTCATAAAGTCTATGTTTTGTTTTAAATGTGGTTTTCCACTCATCACCTTCTTCCATGTGAGCTTGAAAATATCCAGATCTCAAATCAATTTTTGAAAAGATTTTCGATCCACTGAATTCGTCTAGCATGTCATCAAGTCTAGGGATGGGAAAATGATACTTAACTGTTATCTTGTTGATGGCTCGGCAATCCATTTACATTCTCTATTCATTCTTCTTCTTGGGTACGAGAATAACTGGAACTGCACATGGGCTCATCGACTCTCGAACTTGCTTCTTCTCAAGCAACTCCTTCACTTAACGATCAATCTCCTTGGTTTCTTCCGGTGAAGTGCGGTAAGCTGGATAATTCAGCAGAATGGTTTCAGGCACGAAGTCGATCTGGTGCTCGATCCCATAAACTGGAGGTAATCCGCTGGGAATCTCATCCAGAAAGACGTCCTCAAACTCCTTCATAAGGGGCTGCACAACACTAGGCAAAGAAAATTTGTTAGTGGCACTATCCTTACAAGTTAAAAGAACTAAAGGCCATCCTGCTCTAATAGCCTTTTCAACTCCTTTAATTGTACAACACAGTGATTTATTTTTCTCCTTGGACTGGGCTCGATCAAGGGATCCAGGTAATAGAGGTGTCGGGGCTGAAATGGACACGATAGAGGAAAGGATCGGGGGTGAAGAATGTGTGGAGGGAGAGGCACACGGGCTGTGCGCTTGTGATCCATGACTGCACGGGCCATGTGGGAGGTGCTGGACTTTTTGGTCTGTTTTGTGAAAGGTTTGGCATGGCCGTGCGGTGGCTGACTGGCTAGGTACAGGCCATGCTGAGCTGCTGGCACTCTCGGCAGCTTGTTTTTCCCTCTCTTTTTTGAACCTTGCCCATATGATCTCTTGATCTTCTTGAACGGATTTAGAGGGCAATGGTTTAAGCACTACAGTGTGTCCATCTCTCTTAACGGCGTACGTGTTCGTGACTCCGTCATGCACAGCTTGGCAATCAAATTGCCATGGTCTCCCTAAGAGAATATGCGCTGTATCCATATGCATAGCATCGCATAATACAGTGTCAGAATAAGAACCAATGGAAAAGAAAATGTGTACCTGACCATTTACTCGAACTGTGCCTCAATCCGTAAGCCACTGCAATCGATATAGCTTCGGATGCTTCACTATGGTGAGATTTAACTTGTCAATGACATATTGGCTAATGGCATTGATCACACTGTCACTGTCAATGATCATCGCACAAGTCTTATCTTGAATTGCAACTCTCGTGTAGAAAATATTCTCTCGTTGCGATTGTTGCTCTTCTTCTCGATTTATGCTTAGACTGCGGATGGAAACTAAACTAATATGAGGAATCTCGCATTCCTCTTCTTCAAAATCAGTGTGGGTGATGTCTATTGTAGCTGTGGACTCGTCTCGGGGTTGTTCTTCATCTCCACTAGCAGATTCAAGTCTGTTTTGTTCATTAAGAAACAAAACTCACCGGTTCGGACATTAATTCTGAAAATGGCCCCAACCTTGACACTTATGGCATTGTATGTCTCGGGCTTAGTTCGGGGCTGAAGTTGTCACTGTATTTTGTTAGTTTGGCTATGTGAAACTCAGCCTCACAGGGGTGGTAGCGGGTGTAGGGTTGGCCCTACGACTCAGCTGCGGCGCGGAATGCTCAAAGCACTGTTCCGGTGGTCTGGATTGACCTCGGGGTCGTGCGGACTCAGTAGAAGGGCTAGAAGATGATGTGGGAGGTGTACCTTTGTTCCAAGAGGGTTAGGGTGGCGTGGATGTGAAGTGGGATCATCGTCGGCCTTCTCAAAGTTGTCTTTCTACAATCGATGCATAATGCACCATCTCTTCTACACTTGAAAAATCCTTCAATTTGACTTCATAAGCAATGTCCAGATTCATACCTTCAATGTATCGGATTATGGTAGCATCAAGGGACTCTTCTTTTCCAACTCGGTTGAGCATTGTTTCAAGCTCCTTGTGATATTCTTCAATGGAACGGGTTCCTTGCTTGATGTGGTTCAATTTCTTCTCTAACTCCCGTTCATAGTGCACTGAATAAAATGTCCTCGCATGACATCTTTCATCTGTTGCCATGTATTAATAAGGGGGTATCGATCATGGTTTCTCCTCTTTTTGTTGATTTTCCCACCAATCTGTTGCATATCCTTTAAACTCAAGTGATGCGATTTGCACATTCTTCAACTCGAGAAAATCATAACACTCGAAGATCTTATCAACCTTCCTTTCTCAATCAAGGTACATATCTGAATCAGGGCGTCCTTTGAACTCTAGAATGGTGGTTTTGATGTTGTTCACCATTAAGTTATCTTCCTCGAATCGGGGCCTCTTAATGAGGAATGCACATTTATAAGGTACTTGGGGTCGATCACGGTGATTGCCCCTTCTCTATGGTATGAAATCGGCTTCGTACTCGCTCTCTGCATAGGACTTGTGTCCATAGTCATCTTCTCTCTCGAAGACTTATTGAATGGGCTGCCTTGGTGCGGCCCTTTGAGCTCGATGTTGTACCACTGTGGCTTCTTGAGGCTCGGCTTGCCTCGCTGCATTTCTTTTAGGCTCTTATTGTGGTGCGCCTCCTTGAGGCTCGACTGGCTTCTCTACAGCTTCTTGGACAACTTGGGACTCATTCGACCGAGTTTGAAGCTGTGCAAGCTACTCTATTAACTTGGTTAGTTGGCTACCAAGTTCATCCTTTAGTAGACGATTTTGACGCTTAAAGTATGATACCATAGCTGTTGGGGTTTTTTTGAGTTAAACAACCACAGGATCTATTTGGTTGTTCTTTAATCCTAATCTCATGTATGTCATATATTTATGCAGCTCATATGTTTTAATAAACCGAGTTCAATTAAACATGCAATCCGATTTTCGGTTCTACTAAAAATGGAAACATAGAATACCGAAAAACACTTATAAATGAACATCGGGTTGAGGACAAGATTAAAGGCCTAATATTGCTATTGTGTATGTTGAAAATGGCGCCCCTTACTTTGCAATTCCACTTTTCGATCTTCTGCTGTATTCCCGGACTGTATTTAGATTCAGGGTGGGCTGAAATCTACTAGATATGTATGGATACTATGGAGATAAAGAGAACACAGAGGAGCTGATTTCTTGCTTATAAAATTTCGTCCCCCACCTCCTTATTTATAAGGGAGTGGGCGAAATTAATAGTGTCCCAACCCTACTGGGTTTGGGCCTCTATCTCTTTTTCCATCTTCAGTCCATTAAAATCATATTGGGCTACAACAGGGATCTAGAAGAATATTAAATTGGCCTACTAATTTATTTAATTCCAAATATCCAATAAACTTATGATATTATTAAATAAACTAAGTATTACTTTTATTCTATTAAAGAAGTAATACCGACTTACCAATTTAATACATATTTGTGAATATGCTTTCTTCTTTAGTTCAACCATTCCCCGTGTTTAAAATTTAATGTTCATTAATTAATTATGTAAGCCTCTGACAGCTGTAATTAATTAATATCTGAAACCTTGTGTAACACCCCAGATTTTCAGATAAGGTTTAGAGGATTGTTAATGTTAATTAATTAGTTAAGGAAGAAATTTGAATAAAGGTAATTAAGGCCGGATGTCAGTCACGACTTTAGGGATCAGTTTTCGTGAAAATAGTCTTTTTAGAAAATCCAATCCTAATTATTTTATGGACATTCGTGGTCTCGTTAGAAAGGTTTTAACTCAAGGAATATGTCGGTGTTTTCAGATTTTAATTCTGAAGTCATTTGAGTACCCGGTGATGAAAAACGTATTTAAGAGATGAATGAATAGTAACTTTTGCGTGCGTTTGCGTTTTGAGAAATTTACGAAATCCTCCTCATTGATCCGAGTCTTGTTTTGTTAAGCCTCTCTTATGGGAAACGACTTAAGGATTCCGTTGGCATTCACGGATTTCCATTCTGAGGTCAATCGAACGCTCGGGAGCAAAATCTATCAGTCTGAGTGAATAGTAAAAAGTAATTTCGAAAAGGGAATCTTTGCTCGTCTTTCTTCTGATGACCCTGTCTTCTTCACGAATCAAGTTGGTTCATTAGTATTCGAGCCAATGAGTCTTCCGATATTTTTAGATTTCGTGTCTGAAGTCATTTGGACCTCGACATCGAATAAAGCAGCTTTTAACCGAACCAGAGGTCACTTTTGCAGTGTTTCCGCACTGGAGTGGCTTCTCAAGGAAGCCAAACTCCCTCCTATAAATAAGGGACCACCATTTTTGCTTTTACTTGCTCATTTACCATCCATTCACTTCTAAATCGAGAGAGTGAGAAGCTTTGAAAGCCAAGAAAGTTCTGCCGAAGTAAAAAGCGTTCTTCATGAGTGATCTACTAGGCGACAAGCGGAGTGGCATGAAAGGGATGCGGTGAGGGAATGTGCTAGGGGCGCCGTTGAGTCATAGCAGACGGCTCTACCGTTGTTGCGACTCGACGAGACGCCGAGCTAGCCACCTTCCTTCGACATACCTAACCCCGTTCATTCTTGTTTGTCGGTCTCGACCCCATTTCTTTTTCCATCTTTTAAATTCCGCATTTACTTTCCGTTCTTTACGTTCTTCGCGTTCTTCATTATTGCTCGTTTACCTTCCGTCTAAGTGATATTTTGATTCTTATTGAAGCTCCAAGTTAATAGCATTTACGTTATATTTCTCACTTTATTCCTGTCATTATTATTCTTGAGATTAGCCTCGTTTATTCCGTTTAAATTCCGTTCAAGCTATATTTAAAGATTTCGTCATTATTCTAAATATTAAGGAGGATTATTGTGTTTATATCGTTATAATGCAAAAATTCTTTTAAGATAAAGCATGTCATTTTGTGTTAATTATTGGAGCATGTTTTAAAAATTTTTGGTAAAGTGTTCTTCGTGTTCGTCGAAGGAATCAACCAACATGAGAACACAGATGAAGATTGTTGATCGGGCTTATTCTACTTGTTCTCATTTATGCTATTTCATGCCTTAACCACTCGTTCACTGCATGTTTTGGAAAGATTTGATGTGTTTTTAGGAGATGTGCAGGTGGAAGGAATGAAGTGAAGAAATGCTCCATCTTTTGAAGAATGCAAGCAAGCAGCTCGTAATACAGGCCGTTTGGGGAAGCCGCCAGAGGCATGGGCCGAGAAAATTCCAGAACTGAAGCTGTGCGCGACTTGGGCCTGTTTTGTGTGAAAATCTGATCCAGCCCAAGTTCTAGATGCGGATTTATGATCTTCATAGCCTAAAAGGAGTCCTATCCTTGGAAACTTCCTAGTCTAGATATAGAAGATTTATTTCCATGTTGGATACTATTTTATTTAAGGATATTAACATAGATTAGGATTTATCCATCCATATCAACGCAACACAGCATCAGAAAAAACGCAGCAACAGCAGAGCAGAGAGACGCGGAGAACAGATTTTTATTCTTCTATTTTCATTCCTTTCATTGTTGCTACTCAAACAATAATTTGAAGTTCAGTTCTGATTATGAATTCAAGCTAAGTTCGTTCCATTCCGGGATCAACTCACGAAGCTCTGGCCAATTAAATCTATGAGATCTAAACGTTTTTTCTCGATTAATTCATGCATGTGTATTTATTATCCTCCGTAAGTCGAGTCGTGATTGTTTCGATTAAACCGAGTAGTCGCGAATATTCGGAGTATAGGAATTAATCACTAGCCAATTATTTCGGTCATACGTAATCGTGGTTTAGGATTAATTAGTGGTAAAATCAGTAGCTAATACTATGGGGATAATAATCTGGTTCGGTGATCCTGTGTCAGAGTTCGCTAGATTAGAATCGGGTTTCTCTCGAGCATAAAGCAATCGGCTAATTAAATCTATAAGAGTGTCTCTTTTGGGTTGTTAGTTGATTAGAGAAAATGTGTGGTGAAGTGTCTTCCTGCCATTCGAGAAAATATGGAGAAATATGGATGTGTCAGTAAGTGTCTTCGGCATCCGCAACTGATTTACATGTGATAATTAATTGTATTCTGGAATCGAGGATCAGTATAATTGTGCCAGAGTGGAGTAGTTGATATCCTGAATATTTCTAATTAATTGTTTAAACCCGTTGCTCGTGTGTGTATTTTAATTCCTTGTTATTTAATTATTTTCGTGCACTACAGTTTATACCCATAAGTTTCCCCCCTTTTAAAGTTGGTTTCTGCAGATTGGAAGTATAGAATAATTCTCGCCGGTCCTTTGGGAGACGATCTCGCTCATCGCTGTACTGTGCAGTTTGGGCAAACCGACTGCTGTCGGAACATTTATTTTTGGTGCAAAATGACACACCAAATTTTGGCGCCGTTGCCGGGGATCGGTTTTAAGCAGTTATTATTCTAATATTTTCAATTTGCATTTTTTTTTCTTTTCTTGGTTTTTCTTTATTCGCAGGAAACATGGCTGAACATGCTCCCTTGATCCGAGAGTTGGGCCGTCATCGAAACAATAGGCCTATTTGCATCGTTCTACCTACCATCGCCCACAATGCAGAGATTCGTCTGGGGTTCATACAAGTGCTACCCAAATTCAGTGACGCACCTGGAGAGAGTGCGCACACACATTTAGCAGAGTTCGACTGGATTTGCTCTACTCTGCGTCCTCAAGGCTTTACGGACGACAACCTGCGCTTGTTAACTTTCTCACACACATTGCAAGGCCGAGCAAGAGAATGGCTTTTTGATCTCCCACCAGCTTCGATTACTACATGGGATGAGATGGAGGAGCAGTTCCTATGCAAATTTTTCCCAAAGTCACGAGCTGCGAATCTTAGAATGGCCATCAGCAGCATCAAGCAAAAATCTAATGAAAGTCTAGCTAATTATTGGGCGCGATTTCAGCAGTTGTGTCGAAGATGCCCAGACCACGGGTTCTCTGATTATCAGTTATTCACTAACTATTTTTACCGTGGTATGTCAACTTTTGATAGGAAGATCGTGGATGCTGCTAGCGGAGGGTCTCTCACCAACAAGACTCTAGCAGAGGCGAAACAGATCATCATCGACATGGTCTCCGGTGGCCAGCAATATGAGGATGATGATGATGACAGATACTGGTCTGTGAAGGGAGTTGAGAGAGCAGAAAATTCCGGAGTTAATGAGAAGATTGATGCTCTGACTTCTCTTGTGCGAGGTCTAGCTATGGTGCAGACACATAACACATATGATCCAGGTCAGAGGGACCATTCGAACTTCGGCTGGAGGCAGCCGCAGGGCAGTCAGTATGCCCAAACTGACCGATCTGCACCGAGCATGACAGATATCATGAAGTGTCTGGAGAAAAGCAGTGCCCTGGTGAACAATTTGGCACAAAGTCAGAAGGCTTTCCAGCAAGAAACACAAGCCGCCCTAGGTAGTATGGGCACACAGATCACTCAGCTTGCCACTCAATTGAACAAGATGCAGGCGAATCAAGCCAAACTCCCCTTCCAAACTGAAATGAATCCAAGAGCGCATGTTTGCGCTATCACTTCGAGAAGTGCAGAGGAGTTAGTTGAGTTGGAGGCTAAGAAGGAAAAGAACCTACAGTATGGGCAAACTGCACAGACTGAAAACAAATCCAGTGCAAAAGAAGAATAACCAGCTGCCGAGTCTGCCCTTACTGAGGTGAAATCTGAATCCAAAATTTCTAACTCTCTGGTTGCAGCACCTTTTCCATCCAGGTTGATTCGAAACAAGAAAGAGGATGATGAGAAGGAGATCCTCGAGCTATTCAAGAAGGTACCTTTTGGTGGGTTGACTGAAACAGTTGCAATAACAGATGAAGGCGAGGAGATTCGAGATGTCATCATGCAGCTGTATACCACCAATGAATTTCCAACTCAGAACCTGACAGGCCGTATGCCCAAACTGACCAACTCGAAGCCGTTTTTACCATCTCATGTGAAGGCCCCCGTACTGGAGCTGAAGGGGCAAGAAGCAGGGTTGGTCAAGCTTTTGAAGAAACTAAAAAGAGTGGGGATTGAAACGATTCCTTTTGATAGGGGTAGATCTGCTACCCGTGAAATTGCCTTGTGATCGAGTTATACTTGTGTCGAGCCTTAGACATTAAATAATGGCGCTTCTCGGGAGGTAACCCGAGCATTTATTTGCTTTCTATTTTTACTTTATGTTTATTGTTTCAAAAAAAAAACGTTCTAGTCCAGCCTTCTAGTGCAGGGTCTTTTCTTCAGCACAGCCCCTACCGTTGCTGAGCTCATGGAGTTGTTTAACCATTACACACCAAGCTGGACCACTACACTGGAGCGTCGTCTGTATGCCTTTACTGACCGTCTCCCCCATTGATTGCCAGTTCGCTCTCATTCTCTCTCCCTTTGTTTTTATTTTTTTTCATTCATGTCGTGTTCATTTTGTTGACTCTCTTCTCTACACAGTGAGGACACTGTGTTGTCTAAGTGTGGGGGGGAGGAAGTTGCTATTTTGTGTCTAGTTCTTTTAAAAAAAAATTGTTTTGCTTGTTTTTGTTGAGTATTGGCTGCCTGAGATTGAATTATACAAGGAGGACGGGTTATAGCATGGATTGTCTTGGTTTGTTTGATTGATTCTCTTGTGATTGAATTTTGCTAATGCTCGTATGTATTCTTGGAAGATGAAATGTGCAACTTGATCAACTTTTGATAAGCTTATAAACGTGAGATTTGAGCCTATTGAGCATGTTATATATATAGAAAGCTCAATTTCATTCTTTTGATGAGTGTGTCGGATTTGAATGCTGAATTTCTGATTTGCCTTGTTGCCATGGTCATACTTCTTGTGAGTTTCCTTTTGCATGAAAATGATAAAGGCATGTAGGATTACCCCTTGCTTTGGCCTGAATAAATTATCGGTACCCGACACTAACCCTTAGTGAGCTCGTTTGTGCCTGAATCCTCTCTTTCTTGATAGCCACTAAATATTTCAGCCTTAGCTTGTTTTGGCCTGCTCTTGTCCCTTGAAAGTATGTAAGTTATATTGGATGGTGTTGAGATGAGTTCGAAATTTACTTGAAGACAGTTAGTGCTGGAAGATTGAAGAAAAAAAAAGTAAAGAAAAAGAAAAAAAACATGGTCCGTATGCCCAAACTGGACGTGGAGGAAATAGGCCTGCACCCGATTGAAGTTAAATTTTGTGGCCCTATATAGCTTTGAAGACCAGCACACAACTTGAGAAATATTGCAATATCTGAAGAAGTAGCTGAAGAGCTCTATGATCGAAGTTATAATATGCTTACATGTTTTCACTTATTTGAGCCACTTATCCAAATTATCCTACCTAAGCACTCTAGCCCCATTACAACCCATTTCAAAGACCTTTTGATTTGTGCATAGTTCTTACTTGCTTGGTAATGGTTTTGACATATGGGCAAATCTATGTTTGAAGGTATCAAGTCGTGACTTGTGTGAATTAAATTCTGTCCTTACTTTCTTTTGAGAGAAATTGAGCGAACCTTGGTGAGGCAGGATTGAGTTGTACGTTTTTGACTTGAATGAAGAGCATGTGTACAGTTTCATGAAATAAGAGAAGGATTACTGGATTGTGGATGGTTGTGTTGTAATCCTAACTTTGAGTGTGTTCAGTTTAAGGCAGCCGGTACTTGACGTGTCATTTTCTGTTTTTATTTTAAGAGTATGTTCTTTGTTTACATATGCTCGAGGACGAGCATTGTCTAAGTGTGGGGGGGTTTGATCGGGCTTATTCTACTCGTTCTCATTTATGCTATTTCATGCCTTAACCACTCGTTCACTGCATGTTTTGGAAAGATTTGATGTGTTTTTAGGAGATGTGCAGGTGGAAGGAATGAAGTGAAGAAATGCTCAATCTTTTGAAGAATGCAAGCAAGCAGCTCGTAATACAGGCCGTTTGGGCAAGCCGCCAGAGGCATGGGCCGAGAAAATTCCAGAACTGAAGCTGTGCGCGACTTGGGCCTGTTTTGTGCGAAAATCTGATCTAGCCCAAGTTCTAGACGCGGATTTATGATCTTCATAGCCTAAAAGGAGTCCTATCCTTGGAAACTTCCTAGTCTAGATATAGAAGATTTATTTCCATGTTGGATACTATTTTATTTAAGGATATTAACATAGATTAGGATTTATCCATCCATATCAACGCAACACAGCATCAGAAAAAACGCAGCAACAGCAGAGCAGAGAGACGCGGAGAACATATTTTTGTTCTTCTATTTTCATTCCTTTCATCGTTGCTACTCAAACAATAATTTGAAGTTCAGTTCTGATTATGAATTCAAGCTAAGTTCGTTCCATTCCGGGATCAACTCACGAAGCTCTGGCCAATTAAATCTGTGAGATCTAAACATTTTTTCTCGATTAATTCATGCATGTGTATTTATTATCCTCCGTAAGTCGAGTCGTGATTGTTTCGATTAAACCGAGTAGTCGCGAATATTCGGAGTATAGGAATTAATCACTAGCCAATTAATTCGGCCATACGTAATCGTGGTTTAGGATTAATTAGTGGTAAAATCAGTAGCTAATACTGTGGGGATAATAATCTGGTTCGGTGATCCTGTGTCAGAGTTCGCTAGATTAGAATCGGGTTTCTCTCGAGCATAAAGCAATCGGCTAATTAAATCTATAAGAGTGTCTTTTTTGGGTTGTTAGTTGATTAGAGAAAATGTGTGGTGAAGTGTCTTCCTGCCATTCGAGAAAATACGGAGAAATATGGATGTGTCAGTAAGTGTCTTCGGCATCCGCAACTGATTTACATGTGATAATTAATTGTATTCTTGAATCCAGGATCAGTATAATTGTGCCAGAGTGGAGTAGTTGATATCCGGAATATTTCTAATTAATTATTTAAACCCGTTGCTCGTGTGTGTATTTTAATTCCTTGTTATTTAATTATTTCCGTGCACTACAGTTTATACCCATAAGTTTCCCCCCTTTTAAAGTTGGTTTCTGCAGATTGGAAGTATAGAATAATTCTCGCCGGTCCTTTGGGAGACGATCTCGCTCATCGCTGTACTGTGCAGTTTGGGCAAACCGACTGCTGTCGGAACATTTATTTTTGGTGCAAAACGACACACCAATTGCCCAGAAACTGGGCGGAAGAGAGAGAAAGAAGGAGCCCCGCGGGCGGGGAGAGGGGTGCGCTGCCGCGCCACACCCCCCTCGGCCCTTAAAGAGCCCACCGGCGCCAGAGGGCGCCGCGGCGGGGGGGAGCCCGCCGGCACACCCCTGCGCCGTGGCGAGGGGCTGCCCGCCGGCGCCCCCCTTCCCCGTATTGTTTTCCGCTGACTTTTTCAGCTATCTTTCGTACTCTTTTTTTGAGTTTTTCGAGCTCATCGAGTGATGTTATTTCCGAGATATTTCCAAGGTTAATTTTAGAAAAGTATTCAAGTTATTTCCAATTTATTTCGAGTAAAATTTTCAAGTTATGTTCTGTTAAAGGAATTGAGAAATCTAGACGAGATGTCCTTTAAATAAATCCTTCCCGAACCTTAATAAGTCGTAAAGTCATGCTATCCATGTTCAAATCCTAATTAAGGGTATTTAATTTGGGTGTTATTTAATTTCATGTTAATAGTTAGAAATCTCCGAAGTAGGCCGCTAAGTCGATAATTCGACTTTTGTAGGAGGAAGTGAGCCTCGTGGGAATTCGAGGAAGGATCATCAACTCGTTGCCTCATCTTCTGCTCCGTGATCGAGGTGGGTAAATCTATACTCATCTAAAGTTTGAGCTGATAAGCTCTAGAAGCATATAGGGCAAATGAGATATCCAATAAAGCATTTTTGCTCTGCCTGATTGATCTCTGTACAAGGAAGGAAATGAAGATATTATGTTATAATTGAGCTCAAGTATGTATAGCATGTTTAGAAATGTTAAAGGATTGTTTATGCTTAGCATGAGATATTTAGAACTGTCTTTAGTTACAATTCGTATTTATTGAGTTCAGAACTTTTAAGGGAGTCACTGCTGGGTTAATTCCCTCACAAAATCGTTTGGATATTTGAGGTAACCCCTCTTCTATCCTGTGGCATGCCTAAGGGTACAGTTGACATCAGGTTTGAGCGAGGTTGGGCCCAAAAGAAAAGAAAAAATTTTACGGATATGGAGAGGGCTTTTGCGTTTTGCTCTCCATATACTGTCAGTTAATTGTTGGATATCTTGAGGTTATTAAAGTATTTTTATTAAAAGTCACTGAGTACATTAGTGCTCATGCCCCCTCTTTTTCAAATGTCTTCAGGTTGAGATGCTGAGGATGTTGGTGGCTGTGGATATGGGTTGGCTGCCAAGATTATTTTGCTATAGTGATAAGTTTATTTGAAATCCCATGATGTTTTTGCTACTCTGATATACTGTTTCTAATTCCGTTTAAGTTCTATTATGATTACCAAGACTCTATGAATATTCCCCGGACATGATTATATATATAAGATGCATATTAAGTTTTATTTCCGCTTCTCGAGTATGATTTCCTTTCGCCTATGAAGAGGCTTATTCACGTTGGTATCTGTTATTCATTTTGACCGATGAATTGGTCTATGCTTGTTGGTATCTGATTAGTTAGCCGCTTTATTCCGCTAGAGCATGTTTCTATTTAATCAAGTAAACCCGAGCATCAACGTTTATTCTTCGAAAGTATGTCTTGACTCGTAAACCCTCTTAGTTAATCTCCCATCTTTATTTATTAATCCCTTAATAATACCCCATCCCCATTCGTTAATCCCTATCTCGGGACTGGGCTGTTACACCTTGAGTAATACCACACAAGCTTTATTCATGTACGGAATAAATTCCACCTACAGGGTTTCACATCAACTTGTGTTTCCTCAAGAGAACATCATCAACCTGGTGCACTAGGACACGGTGCTTATATATATTGCAAGACACATCGTATATGCAAATGCTATTACCCAAGATATCGAGTTTATTAATTCTATCAAAGAATCTCACCCATTGATAAATCAAAGCAATCAACAAAACATATATATGTTCGCCAATAAATATTAGTTAAGAACCCGAACTCTGTGGATCTTTGTTCTCTTACTAATAGGGTTAGAGTAGAGAATAATATCCTATCGTGATCCTCCTCAATACACTAACACGTGCATTAGAATAATCAATTAGTCAAGAAAAACTAATTATCAGATTATTCTACGGTGTACCGATGGTGTATTCATGACCATCTAAGTCGTGAGCCTTTTAATACAATACAAGGATCTGATGATATGATCTTACCGTGTGTTCACCCACACCATATCATCTACAATGTAAGTATATGGAATATGCATAAATAATAATGTAAATATAAACAGTGACTGCAATAAGATTCAATCTATATCATCATATCATCAGAAAAGTATACAAAGACGTGTCTTCCAGTATTCAAAACTAACAATCTCCCACTTATACTTGAAGCATATCTTTCAAGCATAATAAATAACTGGAAAACTCTTAAAACAAAACAATAAACTCAAACTGCACCCCCTGGTCTGTATCTAACTCCCATTTTCTCCACATGACCATCAAAGGTCTTAGCCGGAAGGCTCTTCGTGAATGGATCAGCTAGATTGTCCTCCAATTTAATCTTGACCACCACTATGTTCCCTCTATTAATGATTTTTTATATAAGATGGTACTTTCTTTCTATGTGTTTACTTGCCTTATGGGCTCTGGGTTCCTTCAAATTTGCTACTGCACCAGAGTTATCACAGTATATCCTGATGCTCTTAGGCAAATCAGGAACCATGCTCAAGTCTAATAGGAAGCTTCAGAGCCAGAGAGCTTCTTTTGCAGGCTTAGAGACAGCTATATATTCAACTTCCATGGTAGAATCAACAATACATTTCTGCTTGATGCTTCTCCATGCAATGGCTCCACCTCCTAAGGTAAACACATAGCCTGAGGTAGACTTATTCTGATCTTTATCGAATTGAAAATCTGAGTCCGTATAACCTAAAGGCACGAGACTATCAGAGCGGTATACCAGTATATAATCTTGAGTCCTTTTCAGGTACTTGAGAATATTCTTAACCGTAGTCCAGTGACCTTGTCCAGGGTTAGACTAATATCTGCTTACCATGCCAATAGCATAGCATATATCAGGCCTAGTGCATAGCATATATCAAGCCTAATCCAGGGTTAGAATGATCACTCTTGTCTCTTTGAGTAGTCCCAAATTCAGTTCTTCATAAATCGTCATGGATATGACGTTTATGGATGCTCCAAGATCAAGTATCTCATTTTCAATCTTCTTGCTTCCAATTATGCATGGTATGACAAACATACCAGCATTCTCACACTTCTTTGGCATTTTCTTCTGTAGAACCACAGAGACATTTTCTCTTATGAAAATTCTCGCATCATCTTCAAATCGCACCTTCTTAGTGCACAGTTCTTTTAGAAAATGGGCAAAATGAAGAACCTACCTTATTGCATTCAGTAGTAAAATATTGATTTCCACTTTTCAAAAAATCTCGAGAAGGTATTTCATCTCCTCTTATTTTCTGTCATGGGTAAGATGTTCAGGGAAGGGAGCCTTCTTCTTTGTTTCTTGCCTTGTGGGCTCAACAACCTCTTCCTGTGTCTGCTCTTCTTCTTTCGCTATGCCTTCAGTGTTTCATTTCAATTCATTTTTCATCATTTCTTCTTCATTCCTTGTGGTCACAGCGTTCACTTATTCTCGAGGATTCACCACTTCAGAGGGTAATTGTCCATTTCTTTCCTTCAGTTAGACAAGATCTTGAGCTAGTTGGGAAATTTATTTGCTTATATGTTGCAGACTGGCCCTTGTTTCTTGTTTGAACCTCTCATTCTCCTGCTGTGAC